>OV884036.1:4937500-7437500 GCA_930367265.1 Catocala fraxini | reverse complement strand
ATTATTGACTATTTTTGTTTAGTGAGTCAGATTTCCTAAGGCCCCGGATGGCAAATATAGTACATCTGTGCGTCATCTATTGCATAATTTTATGAACTACGCTATTGGAAATTGATACGGTACCTAGATATCAATTTACGTAACGTGTATAATAGGGCTGCCTCGTCGGTCATGACTCATGACCTTACGATCGCAGAAACATTTTTTCTTTTAATACTCTAATAGACTTGCGTTTGACCGCGATCTCACCTGATCTTAAGTGAAAATGCAGTCGACGATGGAGCACGCTTGCCTAGAAGATACCTATTCACTCGCGACATGAAGACACCCAGATTGTACACATCGGGAAACACAGAATTAGGTAGCAAATTCCACTCCTTAGCGGTACGCATTATAAAATTGGAAGCAAAGCGCTTCGTGCGTAAATATGGTATATCCACCATGTACCTGTGTCGCTGGTCTGGTTGTCTGTTCGTCCGATGGCAGAATGGGGAAGGAGGAATCAAATTATGCAGTTCCCTTTGCACACTCTCCGAAATGTATCCGATAGAAAACCGACAAACTGGCAACCTTACGACGATGCTCCAAGTTTTGGAGTTGTGTGTTGACCACATAATCACAATGTTTTCATAAAGTCGTAAGTAGTCAGTTTCGATTTCTAGATCGGGTAGTGTTTTTAGATTTTATGGTAGGATACTTTAGGTCGCAACATGGAGTCAGGAAATGTACCCGTTAGATGCCAATAGGAGTCTCTTAGAGAGAGAGTCTATTGGAGAAGGACGCACGGTCCTTAATAACGTTAGATCTATTATACATAGCTGGCGCAATGTGGATGTAATACTATTGATCACCCTTCGGGGTTACTTATGCGTCAGCTTATGTGGGTTAAATATGTGACATAAAGAAAAAAATTACTTGGTTGAATTATGTACACCTCTGTATAAATATAACTAAGGCTTCTTCGAAGCAACTTAAAAACGTATAACATACTAAATGAAAAGCTCTTTATAGATTAGTTCCTTATACAATAATGATCGTTTTACACGAGACAAGTTTCTTGAAGTAAGTGACATGCTATCCCTTTTTCCACCAAGGTAAACTAAGATAGCACGTTACTTGCTTCAAGAAACTTGCCTCGTACAAATTGGCTTTGAAGGTAGCAAACTGACTTACGACCACTCTTTTTGATAAGCAGTCACATAGCATCGCTTGCAAGAGTTAACAACCAAATGCTGCTAACCTTAAGTGCCGGGTATAATATAACAAAGGACGGGACAGATAGTAAGTATGTGACGCTCGAAACTATTATCGGGCAAATGCAATAACATCGTTATTATTCTCTTGATTTGGACTTGTTACGTTATTGCAGCATCTATGAACCGATGTTGAACAAATGTGGTATGTAAAAAGATAGCATTAGCCATGCTAAAAGACATTAGGCTATATAAGATATAGCCGTAAAATAAGCAAATGATAAATATAAAGTTAATAGACACTGACTAGGCCTCTTCTAGCCCAGTCAGTATCTATTAACTTCATATTTAAATTATAAGAATTACTTAACGATTTCTTATTACTTTGATATTCACGGTACTCTACCATTGGCCTGCAACTTTCTTACGTGAGTTACGCCGCAGTTTTAGGTTTATAAATTACTATATCGCTGGTTCTATTGAACAAGGGTCTTACCAACATATCTTAAACATAAAGGATTGTCTTTGAATTCGCGACAATTAGACAACGTATTACAGATTGTATAGGTTTGTCTCCTTATAGCGCATGCATTGGCAATGCTTTAAGAAATGGTAGTACGACCCCGGAACTAAAAGAAAAGTGCCTTAGATTTTAAGTTAGATTCCGAGTTACTAACTATAAGATACTAGTCAAAATCCGTACAGCAGTTTTTGCTTGATCACAGTACAAACAAAAAGATAGACAAAAATAAAACCACCCTTCCTTTGGGTTCGATATATTCTTGCCTATCGATACTATATTCGATACAAATTTGTTAAAAATACCCTCATTGTCTATACAAAAGCATAGACTTAGAATATTTTCGCTATGGTACAAATAAAGTATTTTTAACAAATTAGTATTGAAGATAGTATCGATAGGCAAGAATTTTAAAACTTACTAGGCTGTGTACAGACTCAGGCTGGTAAGTTTTAAAATAGTTATTATACATACTATATACATACAAACAATTATTTTGGTAAGCAACAGTCACATATATTTTATGTGCATATTTTGATGTGTTTGTTTTATTGTATCCATCGGCTAAACCAGGAAACAAGTACACGAATATTAAACATATTATTAAATAAACCCTTTTGAATTTAATGTTAGTTAATATTGTTAATCACCAACAATTAAACTAAATAATATGGGAAATGAAAAGGCTATTAATATAATTGTTAAGAGGGAATTTGCGTACTTTTCCTTCATTATATGAGTATTTGCAGTCAAAGATTTGCTAGTAGACAAGTTGTTTGGAGGAATCATAGAGGAAGTGAGAATCTATATTCTATAGCATTCTCAAAGTAGATAGATACTTATTATTTCATAAATGTTTAGGATAAAGAAAAAATATTTAATCAAAGTTTGATTATGGGTTTCATCCTCACACGGGATCAAAATTGCTGGGATCCGCAAATAGTTGTTCGGAGCCTGAGTGTTATTTGTGTCAGTTATATGAATCTTTGTAAATTCCCCAGCTAGCCAGAAATTATTTCTAGAGACGGCGTTGTCTTTTTAAAAAAAATATATAATGAAAGCTTCGCCCTGAATATGTTAAAGTATTACGTAACAATATAATAAAAGAATTCTCGTGTTACCATAGTATTGCTAGAACAAATTACATGAGTACATATTCTCATGCCTATATAGGCATGAGAATATTGTTACGTGCTGGGTTCGACGGATAAGAATATAAACAATAAAACACGTTTTATTCAAACACACAATTAAATTAATCACAACAAACACTATACCACACTTTTTCACTGTAATTGCTTCAAACGCCGTAGTATTTTCGCTTCCGTTCGCTTCGATGAACACTTGATCGCTTACGATTGTAAACTGACTTGGCGGTGCGCGTGCGCCCTATTTATACGCGGGTTAAGCGTTTCTAGAGCTTTCTAGTAACGCTGTACTCGGTATGTAAACAGTACGATGATTCGAGAAAGTACCAGCGTCTTCTCTACGATTCTCGTAAGCGTACCTACTACGTAGTTCCGTAAGATGTCAATAGATGGCGGTGTAAATTATTAGACGGAACTGCCGAGTCTTTCCCACAATGCCGAGAGATGTCACTAGGCGTAACAATATGTACTCAAGTTTATAATGCTCTTATGTCTATCTATAATTATATATTATAGATAGACATAAGAGCATTATAAACTCACTTTTTGTTAGCTATGGTTTCTGGTCCTATGTAATACCAGGAAAGAAAATCCTAAAATAATATTTTGCCCTACCCGGGATGCCGGCCTCGAGAACACAACCTCACACACAGCGATCGCAATTACTACCGCTGCACTACCGATTGTATGTTGCTGTATTATTAATTAATTCTAATTATATACATTATATACAGCCACTCTGAATAGGATGTATACGGAACAAAGTTCAAATGTCTAAATTTCCAATATACCAAAAAATATGAATACACAATAATGCCAATGATCTGTTCTGATCTTTAAGTTTGAGTCAAGGAATCCATTTATAAGCTTAATAGGTCTGCTCGTTGATATCGAACTTTAAGATAGCCGACGGACATGATAAGGTATCCATGCCGCGTTGTATTTACTTTTATAAGGTATAGTTCAATGAACTATAGGATAGGTTAATTACGTTATGGTCGGTAATCGATTTGATACTGGAGACCACTAGATTTATTGCTACGGTACTGTTCCGATTTTTGTAGACAGTAGTTTTATTGATTTTTGTAGACATGGTAGTTTTAAATATCGCACGCAATGCTCGTTTTATTATTATCTGACTGTTTTATGAAAAGGGCATTTTTTACATTATTTTAGAAAGAAAAAGTATACTTGAATTTTGATATCTATTTTTTTTTTAAATTTTGTAAATGATATAAATGTGTAATTATTATATGTATTTTTAATTTACTTATATAATATTCTGTTTTTAGAAAAATAGTAGCTACGCTAAGCTACTTTTTTTTAGGTATCAGTGTTCATGCGTAAGCGGATTTCGAAAATATTACAAAATACCATAGACGTTATCAAATTTACGTACAAACAGTACTCGGAATAGGTCACAGTTGAATATTTATTGCCGCGTAAACGTGATTAATGTATGCGAATCGTATATAACCGTACGTAAATTATTATGAAATAAATTATGCAAAGTACATATTTAGTATATTACTGTCACAATTAAATTGCATCATATAAACAGTCAGGGCCTGAAACGATATTATGAAGAAAAATATTATTCTGTACAAAAAATCTGTTACCACCACCTAACTTACTTTTACGCAAGCGAAGCCGCGAGCAAAAGCTAGTACTGTAGTAAGTCGAAAATGCCTTTCCGCCGAAATAAAGTCTTCACACGTAATAAAGTATGGTTTACACATCATTAGAGCAGGTCTGAAGCCTTACTGCTATTTGTCAATACACTGTTATTGCATAAGTGAAAATGAGTCAGCGCTATATAATATAATAATGTAATAGCTGTGCCCGCGGTTTGACCAGCGTTTATGGTAACTGCGCCGGCCGTGTGGGTCGTAGCGCGATGTTATATACATAGTGTGAGTCTTCATAAAGTGCACATATGAAAATGAGTGAAACTAGACATCAATATAGAGGTACAAAAATAATAAAAAAAAATCTAAAAAAATATTCTTCGACTTCTACATATTTTCATTTTTTTTTTAGTAGTTATTGGCCTTGTACCTAGAAAACCTTGTAACTTTGGAACCAGGTGGTTAATCGTGTTAAAACAAAAACAACAATAATAGTGAATGTGTAAGCAATACCGACGCAATACTATTCACACCCAAAAAAATGTCGGTGACATAAAAATAAGAAACATTTTACAGCAAAACTGATTTCCGTACAGTGTTTTTTAAAATATTGTTAAAAAACACAACATGACTTCCCCATAGCCTCTAGTTATTGTTAATTGGTATCTAATAAGCGTTAAAACGACATAAAAACCACATCTGTATGCCAAACAAAACACTTTTTATGGGAGGCTAAACAAAGTCTTTGCCAACACCAGGTGCATCTTTGTACGAACATTGCATTATCTAATCTCACGTAGTTTGATACTTAGGTCCTAATCCTTTGTCATAAATTACTAAACACACTCTCTCTCTAAAGGTTCGAAAGGAATAAAAGATGAAATAAAAAACGTTAGTATATTCTACATCAAAAATGATGTCTAGTTTCACTCATTTTCATAGGTGCACTTTATGAAGACTCAGACTGTATACAGTCTAAAGACTCTAAAGCTTTCCTCGGTAAATAGGCTAAGCAACACAAAAAAAAATTTCATTTCGAACCAATAGTTCTTGAGATTAGCGTGTTCAAACAAACAAACAATCAAACAAACTCGTCAGCTTTATAATATTAGTATAGATAGCTTTTTCTTGTTCTCGAAACTGTAGATTTTTTTTTTTTTTTAAATCTTTATTTAAAGGAACTTCGTCAATATTGACGATGTCGTCCTATAGAGCAGCTAACAATTTTATAATCTTAAGACTATTACAACTAAAAATAAATAAATGATTCCTCATGAGACCATCCTCGCAAGATATATTGCACATAGAATTTTGGCTTCATCCGACAATGGAGCTGCCAAGGCACTGTTGCACAGCCCAACGTTGTAGTTCTTAATCAGCACCTGTCGTCGAAGAGACTCGTTCCGGACACACTCACACAACACATGCTGGATGTCGTCAATGATGTTACAGTCTGGACAATTGTATGTATCCGACTTTCCCATTAGGTGTGTAAACTTGTTGAAACTGTAGATAATAACGCACAATCCTTAAAGATATGGCGGTACGGATGTAAGTAATGTGCTGTGTAGCATTGCTAATATATAAAAGCCACACTACATAGATTTTTTGCATAAGCATGATATTATTTACCTGCTATTATAATAATAATCTGAAAGCCTACAGTGGTTCTAGATTATTATTAGAGTATTTTTCCTGAGGACGTCAATGCTCCTTATATGGCCAGCGATCATATGAGGAAAATTGTCTCTGAATAAGGTATCTGGCTAGCGCCGTATACTTTATGAATAATGCCGATCACACGCATGCATGCATGCTTGCATCCTTGCGATGAAAGTCGATCATGACATGACATGATGCCGAATTCACGATTTAGCGGCCTTATTATCTATACTAATTTCTTTCTTTTATCAGCCTTTTGCTTTGTCCGACTGCTGGCCTATTATTCTATATATATTATATTTTAATATTAGGAATTAAAAAAAAACAAATCTGCACCCTGTGACATCTTTTCACTCCTGTTACTACACTCCTGTTACTGTAACTACAGATATTTAATTCTTGAACAATATTTTTTGTTATGCATTTATTTATTTATTCATTCGATCTTACAAGCTAACATGTTACACTCTAAACGCTTACAAGATAACTTTTTCAGTAATTAAATTATAACTAAACATACTCGTCACATATACATATTTATAAAATAGCAAAATTTCATTTAGCATCTATGATAGATTATAAATAATAACAATAAATTAAAATAATGAATTAAAATATTAAAAATAAAATATCGGTCCTATAAATTATAATATGTCATTTAAAATTATACGAAATTTATTATACAAATGTTCTATCGAATGTATTATTGATAATTAATCGAAAAAAATCGAGAACTCAAAGAAGCATTATTCGATAAGATAACATGAAAGTATTAAAACCAATTAATTAATCAATATGTCACACATTTATTTCTAATGTCGTTATAATATGAGTAAATGGATGTAAACATTTACTTTAATATATGTTCATTAATGACTCTACACTAATTTAGAAGTCATCAAAACATAGCGACTGCAATAGAGTAGTGGAAACCGTTGGGCTGACCACAGAGTTTTTGAGTCCAATACCTAGGCAGGCACTTCCAACTTTTTGAAATGATGTGCATTTTAAATAGTTAAATTGAATAAGTTATTTTGCTAAAGCAAGCTGGGCTTGTTTTAAGGTACAGTTGCCACATGACTGCCAGTATCATAAATTCTATCCTTGCATGCATGGGACAAATACAGATTGTGTATCATTCACGTTTAATTAAGGCTGTGTTGCATACCCAAGCCTGCTTTTCAACTGGGTTACAATTAGTATAACCCACTACTTATTAGATACGAAGTAGATGGTACTATAAACATGTATAATCCCTATTAGTTATGATAGCATTCCAAGGCTCTCAAATTTTCTTGACATGTCTAATTAGGATAAGGAAACATGGAAATAAGATAGGTAATATGTGCAATGTAAAAAAACTAAATTTTGCCCGCGGGTTCGCTCGCGTAAATATAGGTTATGGTTAATTTTGTATCCCTTGGGAACAGTACTTTTTATCTGGATGGACCTTTCACTAGAGTACCCCCTTTGTCCTTTTGTGTACCACTGACATGTGTATGCAAAATTTTATGATGATCGGTCGATTAGTTAAGGCGTGAGAAAAGAGTAACAAAGAAACTCATATTCACATTTATAATATTAGTAAGGATGTCATGCTTTCCTTGGGGCAATGATAAAATATTGTTATCCATTCCTTCAGTGGTTTAAATCTAAAACCTATTTATAGTTAAAGTAAAGTGATGGCCGTGAATTGGTCGAATTCATATTCGACGTTTCATTGAATCGATACGCAAAATCGTTTATTTATATAAATATTAGCAATTTCATCGATATCATGGCTCACTCAGGTGTATCAGACCTATATTTCGTCAGCAATGGTTTTGTGCCTCACGTAACAGTGGGGGCGCCTATCGCCATCTATAGATATAATCCACGAAGACGCGCCCCACTATTCCTCCTAACCGTTTATAGTATATGTGTGTGTTCCGCTAAAGTTTGAGTTTTATCGGTACACACTACTTGTAATTGTAATTATAATAATTAAATAATACAAATTAAATACATGACACAATGCCAGGTTTGCTGCTACTGACAACTTTTTCAAACAAATATAATAACACATTGTCCGACCGTTTAATTTTTATCTTGGGGGAATGCACATACGCGTCCCTCTCCGCTGAAAAAGGGGAGCAGTGAGGGCATGTCTGGCTCACCCGTGTAACCCGTGTAAAGATCATGAAGGAAAGTCGTGGCTTAGTCTAGGTCCTACCGACTAAACGTACCACGATATGCCAAATCCCTGCCTGAATAGTGGGTTTGCTGGAATTTACGTGGGAGAATGCTTTGACGCATACCTCTCCGCGGGGCGACGGAGAGGTTATGTCGAGTGTAAATTTACACAATTGGTCAAACGAAGCAGTCTTCTAGTGATTTGTTATCCTTAAGCTAAGCTAAGAATACCCTTGTGTTAGGAGTAGACTTACGTTAGTAGTAAAAAAGATGGGGAACAAACGGAACCTCACGATCCAAAGTTCGATACCTGACCCATTGAGCTACCGCTGCTTTACAGTTCGGCAAAATCAAAATAGAAAATTCTTAATAAATTTTTAGAAAGTTCAGCCCCGTGTATAAATTTTCCCACTGCTGGGCATGGGCCTCTTCTCAGTGTGAAAAGGCTTAGGCCATTGTCCACCACGTTGCCCCAATGTGTTGTCAGACTTCACATATCTTCGAGAACATTATGGCGACATCACAGACATGCAGGTTTCGTCGCGATGTTTTTCTTTGTCGTTAAAGCAGGCGATAATTAAACATTCAATACGCACATAACTTTGAAAAGTCGGAGGCGCGTGGTTTGGGATCGTACTCGAGACCTCTGTTTTGCAGTCCAACGGTCTCCTACTAGGCTATTATCAGTTATTAATGAAAGAACCACCAAACTTAAAAGCAGCGGTACTATACACAGCTTGTACTAAGCACGTAAGTTCACGTCTAACACAAGCGCACTCCTAGCTTAGCTGGAGGAATTGTGTGTGTTCACCGCCAGAAGATTGCCTAGATGGACCGATTGCGTAAATTTACACTTAGTCCAGGACGGATACTAGTACTTTAAGATAATAGGTACTTTAAGGGGCGACAAAATTTAACATAAATAATAATAATATCTTTGAAATTAAACTACTATATACGGATTTTTGTTAAATTGTTACACTACTACTACTACTATTACTATTAAATTAAATTAAATTAAAGTCTCCCCGTGACCATGGCTGCTGAAAAGCAACCGAAACGTCGGGGAAAGTGTAAAATTAAATTAAATCTAAATAGTTTTAATAATAATTTAATTAGATTAAAAATTAGTAAAGTTTAATAGTAGTAGTGGTGTAACAATTTTCAAAATTATGTAATAAAGTGTCAAATAAACAACGCGATAAAATCCGTATATAGTAGTTTAATTTCAATAATGTATACAAATTTAATTCTCGCGATTTTCCATTGTACATGGTCTATATTATGTGACCCTTAAATATGACCACTCCTTTCTGATTCAAGGACCCGTAGAATTCGAATTGGATCGATTCACGATAGTCGCTTTTTCTTTTACTATAAATACCTTTGAAATAATAATAATCGAATGAATGCACTCCAACACGTCCTGCCTCACTTTTTTTTTTTTTAACGCGGGGAAATGTGCAAATCACATTCCCCATCGCCGGTTTTGGGGCGGGCGATGCGGATATGTCGGGATCCAGCCCATATGTTTGGGCTGAACCGACTAAAACCACCGCGGTGTTCCTCACACCTTTATGGCGGGGTCGCGCGGATCGCTCTCGCATTCGAATCGCGACCCCGCCAAAGGTTTGAACCGCCGATGGACGTGGCGGGTCCCACAAAAACTTTATACACATAATTGGGGGACCTGGTCCCCGACAACATAGCGGGGGGACCTAGTCCCCTTTCCGACATCGAGAGGCGTGCGTGGAACACGAACGCCACCTACTCGGACCTGCGCTGATCGGGCGGTGGACGGCCCCAATAGGTCCACGGTGGACCTATTGGGGCCGTCCACCGCCCGCAGGCTTCTACTCAGGGTGGCTGGAGGTCGTCTCACGCCCTCCTGCGCCCGGCTCTGCGGTTAGGGAGAGGGATTGAGCGTTCCCTCTCCCTCTCCGCCGCCTCCTTCACTGACATCACCTCCTCACAGGAGGCGACGGCATTCCAAGACCTCTCGCTCGAGATCATGGACAGAACCATAGCCTCGAGCGAGAGGACGACACTACCGACTGCCACGTGCATGACACGGCGTTGCGTGGCCCAAGCAGGGCAAGCCACCAATGTGTGCAACGCCGTGTCCTCGACAACGACGCGATGATAACAACCGGGCGTCTCCTGTTTGCCTATTCGACACAGATACCGACCGAAACAACCGTGGTCGGTCAGCACCTGCGTCAGGCGAAACGTGAGGGCGCCATGACGCCTCTCCACCCACTCTCTAAGTACGGGTCTTACCGCCACGATTGTGTCGTGCCCGACGTCCTGCCTCATAGAACAATGCGGTTTAAGTCGTACCCAATAATAAGCATGATATTTGACGTTACGCATAAATTTTATTTCGATGTTACTTTTTATTTGGTTTAATACAAATACATTCAGACATGCTAAGAAAAATTGGAGAACCTTGACAGCCATAGCTAATAAGGATTATCTAAGCTTATGGCACAATCTAATTAGTTTCTAATAAGGCGTTGGAAGATTATTCTAATTGACACCAGCAGAAGTGCAGGTGACTTGGATATGCAACCAGTCTTAACGAAACATTAATGACGCACACCCTGTCTCGTTGTAGATTTAACATTTTTGTCCAACGCAAAGATTGAACCCATGCCACTAGTAGTCATGCGGTTACTGTATCTTCATGTAAGCCCGGCTTATTATACTGATATAACTTCAATCTATCACTATTATGCAGCCAAAGCTACTTATCCGTAAGATTCACATCACTGTTCAGGCATGTTTACATGATAATAAAAGAAACAGACCTACACAAAACAAAAACACAACATGACAACATAAAAATCTGAGTTGTATGTCTTCAGATTAAACTCGTAACATCTGCATTGTAGCCCAACGGTTTCCCACTAGGCTATTATTGCTGCTTTATTATTATGAGGTTTATAATATTGCAAAGTCATTAATAAACATATGTTTACATACATTTACTTATACTATAATGAGATTTTAAAAAATTGACATACATAATAATTAATTAATTTGTGTTAATAAGTTCATGATATCTTATAACTGAGCACCAGATAACTGGTTGATATCAGTAAATAAATAAATAGAGATTTTAAAGAATAATTAAGCCTTATTAATTAAGAATTAAACTTCCATTCAAATATTTATGATAAGCTTCTATATTATAATTGGATTGTGTTGTACAAAAATGACCCTAAGGGTTCTTTTTTAATTTATCTATAAGTATGAAGGTCTTTTGAATAAACATCAAGTAATGCAAAAATATATATTCAATTCTTTATAAAACTGTATGCATAACATGATGTAGTAAGAAAAATGAACTTTTGTTTATATTTTTGTAGACAAATCATACCTAAATAAAAGTTTTTTCAATTTCAAGACTGAAAATACGAAACATATTTTTAATAGTTCAGAATGGACATAACTTGGAACATGTGTTTGGCTATGTAGAAACCTATATTGTAACACACTAAAAGCTGCTAGTGAATTTGTTGCATTTTTATGACTACCAGTTGATTACTTAGTATTTTAGGACAACTAAACAAGACTAAACAAATTCTTTTGATATATAGTGCAGTGAAGAGTTTAGGCTGGTTCCATTTTTCCGTTATAATACAATACTTTTAAAATAAAGTACACAGTACATGCAATGCTGTCCAAGTAGTTAAGTAAACCATACTTGGCCATAAGTCAATCATCTATAATGTCTGGCATGAATATCTGATTTGTATAAAAATCTGATTTATTACTTGTATTTTGCATACAAAACACAGTTTCACAGGTAAAGCCCCAATACATTTCATTGCATGTTAATTTTTTTATCAGTGCTTCCAAAACAAACATCTTAAGTGTTGGCATATCAATCAATTTAAACACTTCGGAGATAAAGGCATGATTTATCTATATTATAGTAAATATTTAATTAAATTATGTAATCAGAATTTTATTCACATGTGTTAGTAACTGCTGGCAAAAAATATAAACCCTATATAAGAGTTAAATGTAGAATTCTCAACCAAATGAGTGGACATTACAGGCGCCTCTGTCTTACTTTTTCTTTTCTGATAAACATTTTAACCACTCAGTCTTATGGCATGTATTATATGAGGTTATGTATAAATAACATACTTTTTATGTAATAGAATTCATTGTCAATTATCCCAATATTGTGTCTCAGTGCATACATACCAGTAGATAGAAGCCATAGATTGAATATATTATAGTTTAACATATTATTGTCTCTCTGACTGACAAGTAGAGGCTAATGTTTATATTATATATTCATAAATAAAATATTTATGAAGACCTGAATAAACATAGTATTAAGTTAGTTTACATAATTAATTAAATTGGTAACTCACCTTTTATACATAACTATCTGCATCAGTCCAAATATTATAAGGAATCCACCTATGAAGGCAGCTGACACTGTCTCCATGAAACACTGGGATATTCCATGGTCCACCCATACTTCACCAAGGGTCACGTTTGGAGGGCAATATCCCATCATTTTACTGTAATCATATAGCGAATTTAGTTGATACTATGAATAAAATCTTGATTATTTATGATTTGCACTTTTCCAGTATCAGAATATGAAAGATTTACATAATTGAAAATTTACTAGGACTTTCGTAACTTGAGGAAGTGAATTTTACAAGGCAATTATTTATGTACATATATTGTAATATTATAACATCATTATGATGAACAATCCTTTAACAACGCAAAAATAATTGCGTGTCAATATAAATATTTTTTTAAGTAAGTACTAGTCAGATTACTTACAATATGATTAATTCACTAACGCAGTTTGAGTTGATATTTAATCAAAACACACCGCCGCCGGTTAACTCATATTGCCTTATCAAAATGCCCTAATCATTTTATTGTAATATGTTTCGTTTCATATAAAATTGGCAGTTCCACAGACAATACTTTTATGATTTAATTAAAGTCCGTACTCCGTGGTCTTATGTCAAAATGACAAATACAATGTTACTAGCTGCTGATACAAAATTATAGCAAGTCTAGGTATTTTCACCAAAATTGCTATTCACCAAAGTTTAAAGCACTTAGTAAATATTGAGATTATTCAAATATTCTGAATTAAGATTGAATGATATCCTTACTATCCTTACTAATAATATAAATATGAATGTGAGTTTGTTTGTTTGTTACACTTTCACGCCTTAACTAAATCTACTGATTATCATGAAATTTCGCATATACGTTTTTAGGGTAACAGAAAAAGTTACATTGCATCCAGAAAAAAGTTACTTATATAACCTAACCTACATTTACGTGAGCTAAGCCGCGGGCAAAATCTAGTTCTCTAATAAAGGTCATAATTAAATATTTGTGTTTACTAGTAATATAAATATTTTGGCTAGGCATTTCGGCTCTGTAAAAGTTTCATAACTAGGATTTTCAAATTACTGTCAAGTGAAAGAAGTTCGACGGAATTTCTAAAATATAATGTTATCCTAATTGACTTTCAGTTTCAAATTAAACTCTTCGAAAGTCAGTTTATTTTTGACGGAATTTCTAAGACTTTCAGTTTAATACAGTTTTGTTAAGAATTGTAAAATCTGTGCTTATAAATTAACAAAGAGGAAACGTAAAGGACAGCATAGTATTTTGCAAAATTCTATATTACAGTTACTTTATTAGTGCATACTTTGTAATACTAAAAGAGACACAAAAAGTAGCTAAATAATTTGTTTATTTCGTAGTATATCTAAAAATTCCAGATCTATACACTTACTACGTTGGCAACATTGAGTACAAACATCATAGATGATATTCGACTTTTGAAATGACTTGAAAATAGTTTATCATTGATAAATGGTTGATTTATAATTTGTTATATAGATTTTAGTTTTTACTACCTATTTCTAAATTCAATTCTGTCTCAGCAAGGCAAAGGATTTCACATGGCTTACCAACTTTGATTGACAATCGATTTGCCTATTGTTGTTGTACACGACTGTAAAAAATTTATTTCATATTGTTTTTATGATACTAATAATTTTAAGTAAAAACCATTACGACATTCTCAATTTTTAATATATTTACAGTGTTTTCATAAAATCTATACGTGTTGAAATTTTCTTAATTTCTGAACGAATAATTCATGTGAGTGTGTGTATTCGATTATCGTTCGTTCGTGTTCGTGTTTACATTGATGACTGATGTTCGTAGTGTGACTGTGTGAGTTTACTGTTTCACATGTGTGTGTAATCGCGGAGTGACGGGTGTTGGATTAGATTACGTTTTTAGCGATTGCAGTTCATTATTTGTTACAGCTTCTTTAAGTGTTAATATTTGCTAAATAACAAAATTAAGATTTCTTCGTAATGATAATTTGCAATTAAATTTCGTGGTCCTATGTTCATAAAAAAATATTCTGTGAATGTGAATGATCAGCATGTGTCACCACTCATCAACAAATTCCGTGAAGCGGTGAACAGTCGCGATGTGAGGAAAGTTATGACTATCAGCTGAAAATCGACTTGATTTAGTTAGTGTTTGTGTTGCGAACCAGTGTTATTTATTATTTGTCTGGTGAAGGTGATAAATTCAGACTCAAAATGGCGGACCTCGAGGCTGTACTGGCAGACGTCAGCTACTTGATGGCTATGGAGAAATCGAAATGCACTCCAGCAGCACGAGCTAGTAAAAAGATTGTTCTGCCAGACCCAAGGTAATGTTCACAGGAGTGGTACGACGGCACAGCCCTTATGTGGAGTGTGTTTACACGGACACACGAAACTCTTACCAACTTGTTTACAAAATTGATTTTATCGCGGTTTTATAATCATTTCCTGTCCAGTACGTAGAACGATAATAATATATTATACATCATTCCATGTATAAATTAACCACAAAAGGTTATGTATTAGATATATACTTAATTTTAAATTTATATATTTAAAGTAAAGTTTTATAAATTAAAAGTTTCTAATTAGAAGTAATGATATTTGGACCTAAGAAGACTTCATATGACAGTATTCCACAAATATTATTTGCTTATATTTCATAAATTACAAAAATAGGTCATTAACACTTATGGAGGTCATTGCACCCTGTAGTACTTTTAATTTACGAAAAAATTTAAATACTCTATTCAACATTATTACTGACAAGTTTTATAAAATTGTTGTTTAAAAAAAAGTAACTTAATTCAGTTGTTTTATTATCTAGGGAAAAAGGGGCATTATAATGAAAATAAAATATTTCCTGTTTAAGTTAGATTTTATTTTTTTGAAGTTTTAAGATTTGGAATGGCAATCACATTGTAATAACTGAGTTCATTAATAACTCCTTTTATATAATTCTTGTAACATTTTATGTCAAAAATCTTAAACCCCAGAAATATTTTTCTATTGCAAGTAAGTACATTACATAAATATAAATATCTCTCTTAGCTAACAAATTCTTATTTACTTCAGTACATATCATGTAAAAGATGTAATTTTATAACATGCCAAGATTTAATTATTTTCAGACCTTGTTTATAATGTAATTAATTTTGAAAATGTTTAATATATCCACATATAAACTTAATAACACATATCTCTTTGTAGACAATTCTTGTTTGCTGAAGATTTAATTGAATTTATTTTTCTTATACACAATATAGAAGATTTTACCTAATTTCTTAGTGAGTAAACTTAGTCAAGCATATAGGTTTTCTTTACTTGTCATATTCTGTTATGGAACTCCAGGATACCATAGTAATAAGCCTGTTTATTAACTGTCTACTGCATGGCATGGGGCTCTTTACAGTATGTGAAGGATAAGTCCAATAGGGTATAAGCAAGTTCATTCTTCCACTATGAACTAGTTGCCATTATTTCACAACATTTATAACCATTGTATTGTGGGCATAGGTTTCCCTAAGACTTTAAACATAATATGATATTCGACATCATTCTATAATTTAGTTAGAATAGATTCCTAGAAATTAAAATAAGCATATCTGATATTCCTGATTATACCTAATTGTTACACAACCAGATTTAAAATGTTTTCAGCTATATATATATTAAGTATGTAATTTAATTTCTGCTTATAATCTGTGTTAACATTATTCAATGCTAAAGAACTGACTTATTTTATTATTAACATTTATTATAATTATTATTATATTGACCTCTCCCTTCCTCCCCCTATTTAGGCTATTGAGTAATACATATTTTATAAATACACACATATAAATATTTTGTTATAATGTAAAATATTTATATGGATTATTTGTGACTACTTTGCCACTATTTTACATCTAACAAATACAAATACATTCCTGATATCCTACAATTTATATAAATTTAGAAGTGTTATATAATTAGCTAATAGAATTAGTTCAGTAGAGTAATTAGGGATTAATTTTTACAATGAATGTTTATATTATATTATAAAAATTTGAAATGTACATACAGACACCCTGGATGGGTTTAATTATAATTACAAAATCATATAAAAAATAATAATAAACATGTTTTAATAGCATACCTTTGCATTTATTATCAAGTTGTTTATTCATAATTTAATTATTTTATTATGTCCTAATAGAAGATAAATGTTTTATACTATAATATACCCAGTAATCAGTTAAATTTTGATTACAAATCAAAGCTATTGTAAAAGTGCAATAATGTAACTATTTATCTTTCGGTTTATAAAGAACATTTTGATGAATTTATAAGGCTTCTCTTATCAGAATATGTATGTATATATCTAATAAATACTTATTTATAAATGTTCTTATAGATAAGTGT
Organism: Catocala fraxini; assembly: GCA_930367265.1. Lineage (NCBI taxonomy): Eukaryota > Metazoa > Arthropoda > Insecta > Lepidoptera > Erebidae > Catocala > Catocala fraxini. The sequence goes on along the minus strand of OV884036.1, from coordinate 7,420,364 downwards.
GTTGAGACACATCATTATCAATTGTCAATTTTATGTTATAAAACATGATTTATTATCATATTTTTGACAACCTAGTGATTTTTGTTTCTATGGTATAAACATCAATCCATTTAATTTGACCAGACCCAGATGCAAATTCTGGGCTATGCTAAGTTATTACTCTGTTATACCTACTTCTAAAAAAGTGGTAGCATCAGGCTCAGTAGCAGCATGAACTCTTTAATTGGGTATCTACATGTCAGTAAATTCCTTCTGTATTATATGGGACCTAAACATAGCTGGTGGTATCTGGGTGTGTTGAAGCTCTGCACAACCGTCTGGGATGACACAAGTGATTAGTTACTTCCAAAATAAATGTTTACAGTCAATTGTCTTTCACAATGAATGGACAATTTTCCAGTGACATTTTAACGTAAATATTATTTAGTGCATGGAAATAAAATTACCATCGTAAATGAACAAGATCTATCCTATTTATTTCAGAGACAGGCTTAATGTGTTTATTTATATGAATTTCTCTCTTGCCTGAGTATAAAAGTCTCAACTACCTAGGTATATTGGGTTGGTTTGCTGAGAAAATCTTCCTGAATGTATCAAAACCGGCGTAAATCTAGTTCGCGCCATTGTGTTAGACGTAGTACAACGGTGCACAAGTCCGGCTTGCACGTGACCTGTTTTATAAAATGTTGATTTATCTTACAGTAAGTAAAAATCTATAAAGACTACAAATTTGAAGCTGTAAGCTGTATGTTTTACCAATTTTACGATAAAGCAAAAACCAAAACCTACTTTAATTTTATTTTATGTGTTATCATATCCACGATATAAACATATATTGTAAAAGTATTATCCGGCTACCTATCATAGTTCGAAAGATAGAACCGTTTAAAGCTACGATAGACAGTGAGCGCCTAGTAATATGACACCATAAGCGCATTTTGGTTACAGAGTCCGGCAAGTAAAAAAATGCTATATTTCCCCTAAAAAAAACATAAATAAATAATTTTACGCCTAATAGTTTTCAGGTTACATTACTGAAGTAGATGTTTTAATGCTTTAATGAAAACGTCAGTCATCTTCCACACACACAGTCCGACAAATTGATTGTAAACAGCGATAAATAAGTGCATGTCGTCCTAAAATTGCGTCCTGTTTGTTTAGCACTTGTTACACCCACACTGCTGCTATTTCTGTAGCCTTAGATCAACAGTGGAGACCCATGAATCCATACGTAGCGTATCACAAGCACGAAGCGCAACTAAACGAGTTTGAATGCCATCTGAAAATTAATTAATGAAGCAGAGATTAGAGGCGAAATGTAAGTCGAATTCACCAGTCCTTAAGCTGAGTTTCCACTGCAAACCGTAGTGGGCGAGAAATAGTCAATTAGAACGGACTTCCAATTAGCTTAAACATAGACTATCTTCCACTAAGAACGAGATATGGCCACTTTTATGGCTTGCCTTATAACTTTTATGATTTGCCGAGTAAAGATAGTTAGAAGGTAACTTTTGCCATTGCAGCAAGTTTGTTTCTAAAGAATTTTATGCGTTTAGTTATTTTCGCTAAACTTTTTGCTCGTGGAAGTTCTTTTAAGTCGAAGTCGCCTGCAGTGAAAGACCGGCATTGCGAAATAAGTCTGTATTTTAACAGATAACAAAATAAAAGCACCTCATTTTTAAAACCAACTTGCCTGTTTGAAAACGAAGACGACTTTGTAACCTTTGAATGCCGAGAGTACACGCAACTTGCCAACCCAGCATAAAAAAGGACGTACCATCTAACACTAATAGATCATTGCTACTTCTGCTAGAAGCTGAGCATTTTCTGAAGGAGCTTTGAAAACTTTTCCGCCACACCACGATACTTCTCCACGCTTCAAGCGGCTACCTTTTGCTGAAACGTAACTCATTGACATCAATTTTGAGTAATAAGCTTCTCAACAGCAATCATTATCAAATCTAATTTTATAGAAAATTTTGAAAATCCTTTGCAATATAACACTATGACGTATGTACATAGTGTAATTCCCAGGGTTCAATAGACAGAATGTTTGTAATCAGAATTAGATTATTATAATTGTTATTGTGACAGTCCTATCCTATCCAATTCTGTCTTTTACATCACCTGTTTACTTAAAGATAAAAACGATGCCTGTTTATAGTACTATAATTGATCTTATGACGATAAAGCACGTAGTGAAAACACTTATGCTTTGTATGCTATGCAACAACAAATTTACTAATGACTGCTATGAGAGGTAACAGCAAGGCACCCGCTTAAACCTGGAATTTTGCCCAAACTTGCACGTTAACTGGAAAAATACATTAGGCGATATCGCAGCTAAACGACTTTGTTTTGTGTTTCTGATGTGATTAAGAGCTCTTCGAGATGTTGCGTGTGCTGTGAGCAGAAGGCATAAAGATTGATCTCCTTTTAATCTGGTAACACAGAGGCTTCTTTTTTCAATTTTGGCAAGGCACGAGTGACTTCTTTGATTTAGCGTAATTGAACTACTCTAATAAGATGGACTGTATACAAGTATATTTAACACCTTGCAGTATAAAAAAATAATACGCTATCACGTGACAATTATAATATAGATACAATTTCCCAATGTCAATTGTTCGCGGACTGTCATGTAAGAATTTCTAGTCTATCTTGCTTTGTGTTCAAGAAACACTGTTCTCTCGTTTCTTCACAATCTTTGTATGTTCACTATCCACTGGTGAAACAAACCGTTTGCAGAGCATTTTTCTATAAGAAAGGTTAGCCTCTAGACTTATTTTGATAATGTATTTAACACGTAGATTATCGATATTCTAGCTCTGGCCATTTTCTAACCAAATCTATACTAATATTATAAAGCTGTTTGTTTGTTTGTTTGAACGGGCTAATCTCAGCAACTACTAGTCCGAATTGAAAATTCTTTTAGTGTTGGATAGCTCATTTATCGAGGAAGGCTATAGGCTATATAACATCACACTACGACCCACGGGGGCGGCGCAGTAATCATAAACGCGGGTGAAACCGCGGGCCTATCGAGTACCAGATAAAGTCAAAATGGTGAAATGAATATAATTTTAAAAGTTTATCGCTGATGCATACTGTCTTTCTAAGACGTTATTACACTCAGATTTGCGTGCTATTTCGGTTTGACAAACATATAGGTACCTAATATAATAAGTTATTTGGCTAAATGACTCTGTAATTACTTACGTAAAAGAGGAATTTAAAGTTTGTTTAAGATGCTCAACTTTCAAGTGTTAGAAGCTTGCTTATATGGCACGCTTGCATCTCAGACTCTCGCAAGAACAATACCTCATTTCTTATATAATCGTCTGATATATCAAACCTACGTTTTCAATATTATATGGTCATCTCATTAAAAAAAATATATTAAATAGTGTTGACAACTCAATATTACCAAATGCATAAAGAAACGAATACTTGAGCCAGAATTGAATAGAACTGTTAATTATTTAATGCATAAAAATGGTTGTCTAATCATCTGTGTGACGACCTAACTTAATCTGAGTATGTCAAGTATAAAATCGCGACTTCCTACGATGACTTTGCTTCATGGACCATGGAAAGCTTCTACATTGTGACTTAAGATCAGTTTAATACATTTTGCTGCATACATCGAGTCGAATTGTGTTTGTTTCTAAAATTCTTCTATTGTTATTCCTGTTGATTGCTCTTGTAGGAAAATGCATCTAGTTACAATAATAAATTATCCACCGAATAATCAATATTTCACAATATTTCGATTGTCTTCGAGTGTGGAATGCATTTTGTTTTCAATCGGTTATACCAACATTATCTCATTTTCAAGGTTAACAAAACAACAACAAAAGCAATTTCAATGTTTTCTTGTATAAGTTAAGAATGATATATAGATTTGGTAATCTTTTGGATTACCAAATATCTATGTCTGAATCTATATAAATACAAACTAAGCACTCTTTTACCGTCGCGTCACAGACTGGATCGTAAAAAGTTCAAAGCCAGGGCTCCGCACGAAAAAAAATGTCTTAGTGGCCGCCACACGGTAAACAAAACGATAAACTAACAATTTATTTAAGTCGCGACTCAGTAGCTTTTTGTTATGTATATTTATTGAAGAATCCGTGACGAACTTAGTCACTTTGTAACGTGGAATAGGTCTTACAACTTCTCCTAACTCGCTATAACGCCTTTGTTTATGTTGACTTAATACGCGTATTTTGTTACAGCGTTCGGAGCGTTATGCACAAATATATGGAAAAGAAGAATGAAGTAAATTTCGACAAAATATTCAATCAAGTCTTAGGTGAGTACCTACATTTTAATGATCAATAGAATCTGCAATGCAATGATGGGAAAATGGGGACTATAATTTTATCATTGCGTTGGAATGGGTATCGAGCGTCGTCGCCTACATTAAAACTTTATAGTGAAATCAAATCACTTTACAGTACTGTTAAATTTCTCAATACGAGTGAAGATATAAAATGAGTCAGAGAGAACTCCCATTATCCAGCAAAAATAACACATCGCCTTTTGTACAATACGCATCTCGCTCAGTTATACGATCGTATGGAGTAATAACGTTTTGATCAGCTGTATCCGTTGTGTTCGAGCTCATTAATCGAGTAATTACGCCATGATATCCCGGGTACTATACTGATTAATTTATAGTGTATCGCGGGCCGCGGATACACCTAGTTCGTCACGACGTTTCCTCAATTTATCTTCGCTACAACGATTTTACGGTTCATGAATCTATCTCAAGTGGTTTATTCTGATCTTGCATATCACTGCCTGACTGTTCGAATGACATAGTGGGTATACTGCTCATTTTGTCAATACCTTCTAACGCGCGCTAGAAACAATTATACGGATTTTGGACTAAAGGTTTAGTAGCTTGGGATTCAACTTCAAATATAAGTCACTTTTACTTTAATTACGTTCTGTGGAACTGGGTTAGAGTGACCTCGTGAGTTAACTATACGGAAGAAGTCCGATATAATCTAGTAGAAAACATTGGTTGGTCAAAGTTAAAAGAAGCGTCGTATGTAAACACGAGGGCCCTTTGAGCCGATTCTCGAACGATTTACGTCTGTGCTTTTACAATCGGTTCGTAGATTGAACGAGCGCTCAGACCAGTGCGATCACACGACCATTTCTGATGTTATTTGTTTTTGATGTTTGTTTCGTGTTCTTCGAGAAATAAAAAGAGTAGAGAAATGAGAACTATACAATTGAAAATCAATGTTAGCCTGAAGAGTAAAATCTATGTATACTGCATATACTTACGTATATGAACATCAATGTTATGCAGTAGAGACAATTAGGTACGGATATTCTTCAGGCAATGAGTTTTGGTTTTTTATTATGAATTTTGAACTACTATTTGAGTATAGAAACAGGACATATTATATATAATGCAATAAAATATGCAGAATAATAAAGAAGGTTAGTTTCTGCCTGCGGTTTCGCTCGCGTGTATCTCTCTATCAAGAGAAGAGATACTTGGTACTAATCGAGACTGCTACTAAGACGGGGTAATATTAATACTATGTATTAATGCAGGACTGTGGTCTATCAGTGTGACGAGTTTCACCCAAATGCGTCCAACGTTTCGCGGGTGATAGAGTGACAAACATTTAAAAATTCTGAAGGATTCTAGAAGGATTCTTTTCATTTTACTCGTATGTCGTTAAAGTCGGGGTTCTTAATTTTCTATCAAACACATAAACTTTATTTGCGTGTCATCAGCTGTCTTTAGAGATATTTCTCTCTAGTTTTATAATCGCCACCCATTCGTTTTCTTCTATAACATATGTAGATCTTAATACCTGTGCAAGAAAGTGATCTATATTGACAGCAATATTCTATGATCATACAATTTTAAATAAAACTAGATTTTGTCCGCGGCTTCGCTCGCGTAAATGTAGGTTAGGTGAGTAATACTTAGTCCTTTTTCCTGGATGAAAGGTACCCCATAGCCTTTTCTGTTAACCAGACCACGTATATGTGAAATTTTATAATGATCGGTCTAGTAGTTGAGGATTTGAGGTGTGAAAGCGTAACTTACAAACAAACGCACTTTCGCATTTATAATATTAGTTAGGATGCGATTGTAAATTTGTCGTTTGTTACGCTTTCATGCTTACAGAAAAGTACTTACGGTACCTTTCATCCACAAACAACGGCTGTGCCCGAGGGACAGTTTATTGACAAAATCTATATAAACGAGAGCAGAGCCGCGGGCAAAATTTAGTTTATAATATTGTTAGGTTAAAATGTGTATGTTGACCATGTCGAATATAACATTATGTGCAGGTTGCATCTTAAATATAGAAGCGAGTAGGTAATATAATCAAGATGTCTTGCGTATGCATGCACGTATGCTTGCGTATGCATGCATGTATGCTTGCGTATGCATGACATCTTGTCCAGACGAGCCATGTCGATCCGGTACAAGACATCTCAGGCGTATAGTGCATACTGAATACTATAGTATCCATCTTAGTAATTATATTTCTCGCGTCTTATAAGTTAATTTCCTGCTAGAACGAGGCAATGTCTCGCCACTAAAACTACAGCCCGCATCTTACCACAGGGGCGAATCTCACGAAGTAGTCTAGCCCAAGGGCCCACGACGGCCAGATCTTCGTTATTTTATAAAAGGTGAAAGTTTTTCTGCGCATCTTCCCAATACGAGTAAGAACGATCAGCGAGTATGGAGTTTGGATTGTGGTTACTTGGACAGGTAACAGGTAGTAAAGGTGTATAAAATAGTACCTCAAATTTGTTAAAGTATAAAGCTCAATTTTTGAATATTTTCTTCGGATTAACGTTAGAAATCACATCATCCATTGCCGGACACTTAGTACAGTTGCAAATCCTGTCAGACTCCCCTAAAGTTTAATAAATTATAATTATACTTTTGTAATAGTATAAAAGCTGAATTTTACATGTGTTACTTGGGTACCTATAAAAAAATGTTACCTCAATAGCCAGACAGTTATAATAGTTTTTACATCTTGCCAGACACACTGAAAATCTGCTGTAGGTAGCGCGAGGCAACAACTGTTCAAGCGAAAGCATGAAATATGCTCGTCAAGATCGTTCTTATTCTCAAGATGTAATCTATGATGTCCATAATAATCATGTGAAATTCGAACTCTAAGATTTACGGTAATTCATTGCCGATTCTCACTTGTTTATTCAAGGAATACTCGATACCGGCACAAAGTCTGGAACTGCGTATTACGTCCCTGTAATCATAACACTGCATGGATGGCGGAGTGGTTTAAGTCTTCGCCTCGCCACTGCCCGTCTGCACTTCTTCTTTTCTTCATTTCTTCTTTTCGTGTGGTTAGTGGCCAACCTGTTCTCAAGAGTTGTTCAAGCCGCCCGTAGGCCTCTAACATGGCTTAACGACTGCTGTCAATTTGACAACAACCGGGACCGAGTTTTTACGTGCCCTCCGAAGCACGGAGACGCTCAGATGAAATACCATTAAGCGGTCACCCATCTATAGACTGACCGCACCCAACGTTACTTAACCTCGCTAATCGTTTACCGATCAGTGACTGCAACTGGCTATGAGCGCCTGCACTGACTAAATCCCACACGGGACTAAAATTCCGAGACTGTATGTTCTTTGAGTTTGTTATTTGAATGTTTGTAAACTATACAATAATATAATACAGGAATACAGGAATTATTCCTAGTGCGGCAGTTCTCTTGTCTTTTCTTTTAAAGAAATAAAAATACAGTCGACATGAGGTGTCTGCTACCTTTGCCTGCCCCTGTTGGGACAAAGGTATGAGACTATGTAGGTTGTTCTGCTTTATACCTGGTACTTAGAAGCGTGATGCCGCTATGTAGTATCGTACGAGTTTACATTATCCAGTAAGCAGTACAAGCATTGATTTAAGTATTCCAGACAAGTTTAATTCAGATTCACTTTCGTAACAACTTTCTTGTGGGGATTTGTATCGTAAATAAGATTAAATGTAAGCGTGCCGAGTAGGCCGCATCGTTGGTTCCGTACACAGGATTATTGTCGGTCTGCGTACAATTGCTTTGCCTCTAATGAAGTTGTCTTATGTCGCTAAGGATAATTTTCTTCTTACTCCATTTTGTTTTGTCGACGACTTTCTTTGGTACTAGTAAGTTAGTAAATTCAGATTTACGTAATGGCGACTGCGCGCAGATCGATGACCCCAAGATAAATCAACGTTACAATAATCCTAACTAATATTATAAATACGAATGTAAGTTCGTTTGTTACGCTATCACGCTTTAACTACTCGACCGATCGTCATGAAATTTACACGCATACATATAGGGAATGCCCTATGTCCTTCACTGTACCTACCACTGACAACGTGGTGGTGGTGGATGATAAATATATCATCCACGAAAAATACTGTTTCCGAGGGATAAAACATTAACATAGCCTGCATTTACGCGAGCGAAGCCGCGGGCAAAATGTAGTAATTTATAACTCTTAACAATTTGTTATCCACTAAGTAAATGCATTATACTAAGGTATTTCATTTTATCGCTGTTGAAGGCAGACGAATCTGCGACTGGCTTAATGGTACGTGGTAACCTCTCCAAATGGACTCTGATGCGATTTCTTAGCATCGCAGTACCAATGTCAAGAAACATACTGAGCTGCTACCTACCGCAAAACCACACAATCTTATTTCCTTTTTGAAGATAGGCAGCCGTATAATAATATAATAATAAAACATTTATTTCGGACATAATCCATATGAGTTAGTAACAATTTTCTTACAAACTATGTTAGTAAAAAGAAATAAATTAAGTATACATTACAGTTATTATTAGTTAGTTATATATCCAGTGTGCCTGTATAGGACAATTATTACGGGAGGCAATCATTTGCAGAATGCTGTTGGTGCTACTACGCAATTGTATAATCATCGGTCGTGTAATTAAGGCGTGAAAGCGTAATAAACAAACTAACATTCGCATTTATAATATTATCGGTGACAGTACATTCCTAATACTCTACGTATGTACCTGAACTAGGTTTATTCCATATTTTAGCGTCGAAGACATTGCCGTGCTTATTAATCCGTAATGTTTATAAACGTTTTACACTCACCTATGCCTCGAAAAGCAGGGAATGCTCTCGGTGGCGTCTATAATGATCATAAGTATAATAATATGACAATCGATATGAAAATCCACTCAAATATTCTGACATCAGTTCTTACCTTAGAATATCGTTATTCCTTTGGGTTGCGAAACCTACTAGCTTTATGGGCCTTTTGTATTAAATATGGATAGGTAAGGTAAACGGTTACCACAGTCTATAGACGTTTGCAAGACTATAACTATCGTCTTTTAAAAATAGCTGGTTTAAGAAGTGTTTTCATCCTTTATTTGATATCCAAAATCTGAGTCTGCCCTTGATTATAGCAAGCAACCTGAACGTCAGGAAAGAGCAAATAAACAAGATATATAAAATGATGCGCTATAAAGTTGTAACATTTGAATGTATTAAACGTAATAGAATTAATAATATAATTTCACTCAAACACACACATTAATGAGATGAAATTTTCTTACATTTTTGGCATATAATAATTTGCAATATCCCATGTATTAATCAATCTGCCATTCAGTTCAGTGTTGAGAATAGATCTATCCTAATTTTCACCACAAAATCTATTCTATCCGTTTTATTACTATTCTATTACAATAACACCCTTACAAATTCATATCTTAATTGAAAACTATCAACATTGTAAACTCATCTATAAAATAGCTAATAATAAAATGGTACACTATCGTAGGCTCTAAAGTCGAATCTGATGTTGACACAAGTGTCAATCCGTACCTCTATCTACTGCATCTGTATATCCGGGCCCGAGCGCTGGAGAGCACTTCGATATCCGAAGATTTCTCTCGAGAAAACTTGTATCTTTATGGTACACTTACGTACCTATCTATCCCTTACTACTATTGCATATGAATAACGTTAGACATTTTCTTGTGATTCGGTAACTTGAAATGAACAGTATTTTCGTGCGGTTTCTTACATTGTTTCTGCCTCGATGGCGCAATAGTTAGTGACTGATGTGAATGATTAGATGTAAATATGTATGTATCTTTATACTTATTGGCTTCCGTTCGTCACTATGACAGACTCCAGTGAAAGACCAGTGCCTGGTTCTTGGGACCAGGCAAATGCTGAACTGGGTCCAGATTGCTTCAGTTGTGGCACTAGATGTTTCTTATTCTTTACTGTTTTTGTTTGATTTTTATTAAAGTTTACTTATTATTATTAAGTATTTGTTTTTATTCTTAGGCACCTTGTGCCCACCTAAAAGCTTATTGCTCTACATAAAGATTTCTTTTATTCTGTCTTCTTCTGTAAGAATCTGGAAATTTGCGCTGCGATGCAGTCGCACCTGTTACGTGTGAGCTGTAACAATACTTTGCGATATGTGGATATAATACACCCCTGCCTACTCTTTCGGGGATCAGGCTATCTCCGTATGTGGTTTCACACCAATAGGAGGATTCAAAATCGATATGACATAGTCCATGGCTTCTGCCCGACCTATTAAAACTTTTAAACTATGGAATTAGTTTCGGTTATTAAGCGAGTTCATATATTGATTGTATATTAAATTGCCTGTAGATTTATTTTTAATTGGATAATTAGTCAAACGTATGACAACAAACCGAATCGAACGAAATTTGAATTATGTTGATGTTCTAGAATTTTTTGAGCCGTAAGCCAAAGGCAGTTATTTACTGAAACGGTACGTACGTACATGATCTTCTTTTCTTCTCTCTTAGCCTTTATTATTCCCAAGTCACTTGGGGTCGGCTTTTCTGGTCTAACCGGATTTGACTGGATATCAGTTTTTACACGGAGCGGCTGCCACCTGACCTCCACAACCCGAAGGCTAACGATACCCTAAGGCTAAACTAGTATCAGAATATTAGAGGGTACTGACTTTCCCAATAACGACTGCCATAGATGTTCATGGCAGCCGGGACCAACAGCTTAACGTGCTCTCCGAGGCACGGAGCAAGCGATAATTGTCAATTAATACGCACATAATTTCGAAAAGTCATATAACTTCCGAAAGTCAGTGGTGCGCGACGTGGGTTTTTTTGCATTGCAGTCTGTTGGTCTCCCCACTGAGCTATCGCTGCTCACATCACGTACGTACATGATCATATTGTCAAAAAAGGCTTCTAAACTATCTTTAACACGTAGTGCGCCTACCTTCAAGACTGAGAAGTAGTTTTGCCATTGAATCGATGAGGCAGCGGATTATGCAATGCAATTCATGATGTATGGAAATTAGACTAATTAATAATAATTAACATCAATTAAAACTTAGCAGTAGGTACGTAGTTGTCGTAGCAAGGTCAAACTAATGGATCAATTATATTAAATATTTGAATATGCGACACATAGTAAAAGCTTTTGAATAACAAATACATGGATGACAATTTAGTATTTATTTTATGTCATACACAGGTTACAACATGCGTGCGTGTTTGTAAATGTTTGCCATCACGCACACTAAGCAATTACAACAACACGCTCGTCTGATTACTATCACCTACATACACGCACACACGCTTAAGGGGGCCAGCTTTGGCTTAATTTAACTGAATTTACCTTTAATATCTACGTGTGTTCTGTCTTCGCTTATTTAGAGATTGCACTGATATCGTTGAGCCAACTAAGTATATCTTAATATTGTCTTACGTTTGCGTGAATTTTATATATTAAATTAAACTACCTTATATGATTTTTATTTCATTGTTAATTTTAAAACATTTATTTACTATTTAAGCTAATTAATTTATTAAACTATCTAGATTTAGGTTTACAGTTTCTCCGACGTTTCGGTTAGTTTTCAGCAGCCATAATCACGGGGAGAATAAGTATCTCTTTTAAATTTGTGGTGTGATTATTTATTATTTTCTGCCTAACTCTTAGTGCATTAATAACCGTGATAGTACGTTCAGTTATTAAGCGGTATGTTGCATGTTTCATACAAACGCTATGTAGTGAAAGGTACCGCACCGGCCACATTTTCTCTCTCGATATTGACACTGAAAATTATTTTCGCAACGGGGAAATTGCTTTGTAAGCTTGTTAAAATAGCCTCGACGGATCATTCGGAGGCTCGTACTATATTGTCCGGACATGTGTGGTACTTTATTTATAGTAAATACTGTGCAAATATAATAATAACTTAAGCTACACATGAACGGCGTGCAAATAGTAACATATTGCTTAACATGGTTTTGACTGCACAAATGGCGTTGTGGTTTAGGTGGTCTCCTCGCCACTATCGCCGCGCCGAATACTGTAGGTTCGATCCCTACACGGGACAAAAATTTGTATGATCCACAAAAGCTTATACCGAATCTTGGTGTTCTTTGTGTCTATTGCTTAAATGTTTGTAAAGTTCTACGCGACGCAGGAATTTTCCTAGTGCGAGAGTTGTCTCTTAAAAAAGAAAGAATAAATAATAATAATAAATTATTTATTGATAATAAAAGTACAGCACATAAAAAAATTTAAACCCTGACTCCTGAGCTAGGCCGAGACCTGTGTTACAGGATACAGTGTCTTCCCCAGGAAAAACATAATTACGTAATTATCAATAAAATAATATATTAGTGCATGCTGTTGTACGTGTATGTGTATGTGTAGTAAGAAAGATATGGATCAAGCAGCAGTAGTCTAATGGTAAAGGTATTTACGATCGAGATCAGGATTTGTTTCCGAACCACTCCACAATAAGCATTTAGCTTAGCTGGATGGCTTAACAAGACAACCTACTTACTAGTAATTGGTAACCCAAATTGCTATTTATATTTTTATTACTGTCATCCGTGCTCCGTACTGCTACTGAGAGTTTTCTAACCGGAAAACTATTTAAGTTTTCCATTTACTAGCTTTGCTGTGTGGCAGCGGCTTTGCTGTGTCCTGACATTGCTGAAGTCCATGAGCAGCAGTTACCAATTTCCACCAGGTGGAACACTTGCTCGTCTGCCAAAGCCAATAAAAAGAAATTCTTTGGTGATGACACAAATGACACAAATACGTCGGCCCTTCCGGTAAAATAACTCTCACTCTTCTACAGAAACAGCTGTAAAAGTAGAAGAGTAATAACATCGCTACTTCTCCCGGTCACTGACTGTTGAGCTAATTCTAAATCCTACTGCCATAAAATACTGAATATCTACAAACTAAACTGTAGCCATACAAACCCGTCTTTTAAAGTTTTAAAAGGTAAGTGATTAAGGGTTACTATAAAGAGATAAAGCACGGGGATAATACAAAAGTATCGTTATCTGGCCTATATATCAGTGACCCACAGCGGCTTAGAACACAATGCCGTTGAGAGGCATTTCTGAAAGCCTGCCGTTTGCAAGCCCTGTCGCGCTCTCAATTTATTTACGTAGGAAATAGGGTTGATTGTGTCCTGAAATAATTGCTTCTGCTTTTAGAAAGTTATTTATCGAAAACGTTTGTTTGATCTTAAAGTGGAGCTTGGTTATTAATAGTGGTTGATGGAATTTTTTTCTCTTTACTTATTACTAGATTTTGCCCGCGGCTTCGCTCGCGTAAAAGTAGCTTACGTTAGATTATTAACAGTCCTTTTCTGGATGAAGGGAACCCTGTGTCCTTTTCTGTACACCTGACAACGTGTATATGAAATTTCATGATGATTGGTCTAATATTTAAGGCGTGAAAGTGTAAAAAACAAACTCACATTCGCATTTAAATAATAATAATAATAATATTCTACCACATACACACAACACCATCTAGCCTAAACTAAGCAGAGCTTGTACTATGGGTACTAGACAATGGATAAACATACAAAAATACTTTATTTTTTGTAAATACATACATATTATACGTAGAAACACCCAGACCCCAAGACAAACATCCATGTTCATGCACACAAATGTTTGACTTGTGCGGGAATCGAACCCGCGACCTGAGGCGTGGCAGTAGGTTACACTAACCACTACGCCATCGAGGTAAAAAAAAAACTCATTGTACAAAAACCCATAGTACCGTATTCTTAAAAAAAAAACTACTTATGCAATAGCCCAGGCTAACCTTATTACCTATTTAACACTACTAGCGGTCGCCGAGAGCTCGAAATTCGACCAAAGTTTGCCTGTAAGATATTGCTCTTATATGTCATTATTGATGTATGTAACCATAGTTACGCGCTTCGACTGCGTGTGTCAAATGCATGGTTGTGTACGTGTAGTGTTTTTTCATTAATTTAATGTATTTCTAATACATATTTTATATAAATATTTGGATTCGCCACTCCTTCTCCATATAAACTTTAACTGTGCCAAATTGCATACTCCTCCGTCCGCGCAATTTTCGTAAAAAGGGGTACAAAGTTTTTGCTTCACGTATTAATATATAGATTACTTTCGAAGTTAAATGTATAATACAACATTCTAGCTGAATGAGAGTGGTTGATAGTTGGATATTATTATGTTATGTGATTGATATACTATATTAGTGACGCATTGCATTCGAATGATACTCAAATACAGTTCTGCACAAGGCTATATCTAATTTGCAAGGTGGCAACATGTACTTACGTATAGCGATGCCGACACGTTGGAATATAATTTGAATGTGTTACGTATTTTCCGAGATACGGAAGTGTGCAATACGGCCAACTTCCTAACTCCGGGCTGTATGGAGTATTTCTTTATAGAAAAGCCAGTAGTAGATTATTGTAGGGCTCACTCGGGATTCGAGCTACCTGACTCTATGCATAGCAGTCGCACATCACAGAACGCCTGTTATACCTGCGACCTGAGGAAAAATGGATTAAAGATTGGATAATAGGGCAGGAATGGCAGAAGTTGGTAGTGTTAACATCCGGTTTTTTTTCTCCGCGCGCAACGCAGTTGCGTATTGTTATTCTTAGACCGGTATCCTGTAAGACGGTGCTACTTTTCCAGGCGGACTGATTTATATCGTCACCAAATGTTTGGCAATGGCTGGCTCGTTCACATATAACACAAAAATCAGTCATGCTTTATTTATTATTGTTATTCATGTATGTAGTCAGTATTAAGTTTCATAATTACTCATACATTGAATAGTCAAACTACAACAGCAGTTTTCCAAAATACTAAACTTACTCGATAGCGTGCACAAAACATTTAATAATACCTACTTAATGTAAAATAAAAAATAAGTTTTCCCACGCCAACAAATGGCATATTTTATACAATCGGTCCGTCATCTACTTATCTGTGTCCCGCTGTTTAGTTCGTGTGGTATGACCATAAAAATATCCTAGGCCCTTCTAAGAATTCCCCTCATACCTATTGAGTTTCATCATCGTCTTACGAAAACATTTATTTTCGCATCCATACTAGTCATATAAATGCACAAAAAATCTGTCTGTTTGCGTTTTCACAACAAAACCGTAGCAACGATTTTGATGGCATTTGGTATGTAAATAGCTTGAATTCTGGAAAAGGTTATGATTAATTGGCAAAAAGCGTGGTAAACTTTGAATATACCTGATAGTGAAGTGTATGTGAAATTTCATGACGATCGGTCGAGTACCTAGTTAAGGTGCGAAAACGTAACAAACAAACTCACATTCGCATTTTTAATATTGGTTAGGATTAGCCTTAACTATGTGTAAACTATCCAGAGCGCTTTAAAAGGAACTAGGCAGAGGTTCTTCTTACACACATTTCGCTAGGTATTTATATACCACGGAGGTCCATTACGATAAGATTATTGCCGTCAACCAAGTGAAATTCCATACACCTGTTTTCTTAAGCTAAATATTTCTTTCTACAAAAATCTACATATTTCACATCAATGGGTATTCGAAAAAAATATACATATACATACATATTATACCTATTAAACATCAATTTAAAGTCTGGCTCCACTTATCGCGTCCACCCACTCTATATACAATCATGAATAGAAACAGTGCCGTCGGCCGCATTAGACCGATTGCTGTAATTTTTATGTATGACATTTGACAATTTAGACTTGTTAGTCGTTACATTTGTGTACGCACTGTTCATTGGCAAGTTCCGTTTTTTTTTCGGGTTTGTCAATGAAATCGGCCCTTGTAGGTCGGATTGTGATTTATAGTGTCGATGTCGACTGGATCATGACCGGAATTAATGTTATGACGGCATATCTTTGCGAGCACAGTTGCGGTGCCGAGGTTTCTCTTGATAAATAGGCTGTAGATAATTATGAGGAGATGGATGGCGTTGTGCTTGATGTGGTCATTGTTGCGGGTTCGGCTACTTTGCTGTGTGCATTTTCTAAGTGCGATTGTCACCGAAAAATAATGATTTGAAAATTGCAGAATATTACATTCGAATACGAATTTACTAGTATTGACTTATCCCTTGCAACTATGTCGCGCGGAGTCATGTTATACACCGGCGAAAATATTATGAAATCCACAATTCGTGGTACTGAGGTGTTCTTCGTGTTTGCTGTTGGATCGTTTGTAATCCCCCGCGATTTAGTAAAAAGTCCTATAGCGTGTATAGCGTGAGTCGGCTTTAAAGTAATTAAAAATATATTACTAATCACTATCAATTATATGGATCATGATTTGTTGACATACATAAGTTTTGTGCTCTCTAGAAATTTACGACCTTTTGACCACGGGACAAAAATACGAGTTCATTGCTTAGGATTACAGGCTATAGCGAATCCTAAAGATGCTGATTGGTAGGATAAAGGCTAACTAAGGTCTCTTATGATACACTAGAACTCATCACAAGATTATTAGACTGCGATCTTCTTTAGAATGAAGGTAGTTCCAACCAGGCTGCGCTGAATTAAGAGTAATCTCAGTTGTAAGCGAGACACCCGCCGTGAACCACTGTTTACGGCGGGTGTCTCGCTTACAACTGAGATTAGAGGTGTCTGACCTACGGATAATTAAGAAAAATTAATCGCATTTTACATTCGCACCTGAACGCTGGACACATACATACATACATAGATTCACGCCTGTTTCCCAGAGGGGTAGGCAGAGACTACGGATTTCCATTTGCTACGATCCTGACACACTTCTCTGGCTTCATTCACTTTCATCATATTCCTCATACACGCCCGTCGGTTCAAGGTGCTCTTAACCTGGCCTTTGTCCAGAACGCCTCCGATCTGATCAAGAAACGTTCGCCTAGGTCTTCCTCTTGCGACTGTTCCATTCACACTAGCCTTATAAACTTTCTTAGTCAGTCAGTCTGGACACATAGACAGTGGTAACTTCGTTAATTGATGTATCAAATTAATGAAACAAAAAGGCAACGTAACTAAAAAAAAAAAGTCTACAATTTTAGAGCTGCATTCTGCTGTTAAAATTACATACCGCAGATGATAACATAGTGGGTAAAGCAGAGCGTGGCCCACGCTTTGACATTTAAATTATTTTTAACTTGTGTCCACATATATTGCGCGCTCAACTGTGTGTGTATATGTGATAAATAACAGTAGTAAAATCATAATAATATTGTAATATTATTAAATATTATTATGATTTTATACGTGCCCCCTATTTTATACGTGCAAACATGTATCGTCTATGTTCACGTTCCTTAAGTTATGACAAAAGAAAATATTTGTCAGACCATTTAATTAAAGATTTCTATATTTTCCATTGTATCCAAATTTTCATAATAGCTCAGAAATTTCGGGGAGAAGTGTGGGGCAACTCACGGAGAAAAAGATAACCGGTATTTCAACTTTATTATTATACGTATAGATTTTATATTAAAATAGCTGTCCAGACAGACGTTGTGCTGTACACACGAAAAAAAAGGAATAAAAGGAAAGAAAATCTAAACCATTCTCGAATCTACCCGAACACACACAAAAAAATGTCATCAAAATCGGTTTAGCCGTTTATGAGAAGTTTAATTACAAACACACGGACAGAAGATTTATATACAGTGGTGGACATATAATTAGAAACACTTGCGACGTATTTCACATTATACAAGGCACATTGCCGTAAAACTTTTGTTTTTGGAAATAAAACAACCAAATGCATAGAATACATTCAACAACTTATAATTCATTAAAAAACAAATGAATATCCGAGTTTACAACTACCATTTGTTTTTGTTTTAAACGACATTTGCAGTACCATTCGTCATGGACAAGTAATTAGAAACAATAAAGAAATGAGGTAAAAATCAAAGCTATTAACGTGTTAACGTCATCAATTTCAAATTATTTATGTAAAATTATGTTTGGTTTACTAAATTTCTTAAAAATTAATATTTAGTTGCATAGCCTTTGTTATTAATGACGGCTCTGCAACGACGTGGCATTGATTCAAGTAATTTCAAACATTTATCGAGTGGGATCGAGTTCCATGCTTCAAGAAAGGCTTCGTAAAGTTCATTTTGACTGGAATTACGTTTAACGGAGACTTTATTTTTAACGACGTACTACAAAATTTTAATAGGATTTAAATCGGTACTATTTGCTGGCCAGTCTAACATGGTAACACGTTGCTCACTAAGAAAGGATTTAACACTGCGGGCCGTGTGTTTTGGGTCGTTATCGTGCTGAAAGATCCAGGTCACAGGCAAATGGTCGTTGTAGGGAATCATTGTCTCTTCTAAGACGTTTTTGTATTAAAATTGATCCATTATACCTTCAATCTTACGGACGGGTCCAACGCCGCAACCAGAAAAACATCCCCATACTTTAATGTTACCACCGCCGTGTTTGACTATGCTCCTCGTGTATTTATAATCAAAAGCATGGTTTATTGGACGTCTAACGTAGAGTTCGCCGTCTGAATTCACCATATATATTTTTGTTTCATCCGAGAGTTACACTTTTTTCCATTCTCGTACGGTCCAGTTAAAATATTTCTTTGCAAATAATATTCGCTCCTCTCGGTGTTGCTTGGTAAGAACGGTACCTTTCGAGAAACCCTCCCGAACAATTTAGCTTCCACTAATCTGCGGCGTACCAGTTTCGAGGAAATGTTCCTTGGGTCATCAGGTGAAAAAACTTCATTTCTAATCTCGTTGGAGCCTTTAAACGGGTTTTGTTTAGCTACACGTATTATTTGCAAATCTTCCCGGGGAGACGTTTTCCTTGGACGAGCCTTTCTAACAACACTTTTAGTAGTTCCGTTTCTTTTATAAAGAGCAATAGCATTGAAAACTTTTTTCACAGAACATTGTAGATGATTAGCAATTCTTCTATAAGTCCACTTTCGATCTAAATGTAATTTAACAATTAATTGCCTAGTTGACTCGTCGCAACTCCTATTTTTATAAATTTTTAACAAAACTTATTATTCACGTAATTCCAAATTGACGTTTAATTGCCGCCGAAACTACAGAAAAGCGTGGGAAGAGGTTTTTTTATAAATTTCAAAACTGGAGCGAACCATTGATCCTTTTTCTAATTAGTTGTCCAAGCGGCTAGCAATAGAAATTCAACTATCATTAATATTTAACCTTACTAAGCACATAGTGAAATATATTATATTATAAAAGAAAATTGCACTAATTTTAATGATGGGCTGGATAGTTGGTCTAGAGGGCGATATTGCAGCGAGGCTCCCGGGAACTAGTTGCAAACGCAATTTACTGTGGCCCCATTTACACTTGCAGTAAATAACTTTATCGAATGCCCAGGACTGGACACTATAGGAGCGCATGACGTAGCTTTATACATACTGGCCTACATCTTTTGTATATACTTACTTCTACATCAGATAGAAACACGTAAAAAATAAACTGCCATTGTTCTGAAATTATAAATGAGAAGTGTATTTGTTCTGTCATGTCAAAAATAAGCAAGAATCTGCTCGTATATTTTTAGTATTTTTAGCGATGTGATGGTAACAGAAAACTGAAAGTATTCAAGATTACTATTCAAGATAGAAATTTTTAATAAATATTGCAGCTCTATACTCGTAGCCGCGCGAAGGGTTGGACTAAAAAAATATATAATAAATTATTAAGACTACGCCGAGCGTAAGCCAGATAATGACAGAGCTCATGCTGCGCATATTCAAATCGGCGTGCGGCCGCCATAGTAAAATTGTATGGAGGATTTGAAGAGCTTTTTTGATAAATATGTATCTATATTGTCAACCAATAACTTAAATATTTGAGACGGACAAATTGTAATATAACTATTTATGTTTCGTTTAAGCTTTAAAATAGGATAGATTTCTACTGTTATAATCTAAAAATCACGTAACACGAGCTTACGTTTTTGCATTTGTCGTGCAAATTTACGAAATTTTATAGACAAAAATATTAATTATTTTAAATTTTTTACATCGAGTAATTGTAAACACATTCATTGTTATGGTAAATGTATATTTTATATTTGTATTAAACAAACAGTGTTGATTTTATTTATTTAACTGTGTCCGCCTGTTTTGGCACATTTCGCTCGGCGCAGTCTTAATAATAAGAATAGAACTATGAAGAACCTATTATCGCAGTAATACGACTATATATCACTGCGATCTTTACAAACTGTACAACCATTCATTTTCGCCATAAATTCAGCCCACATAGTAGGTCAACATGTCTTATCTATATAACCGAATTTCAGTGGTAATGACTGTATGTAATTTTAGTAGTTCCAACAGTGTCAACAGATACAAAGAGGGGAAGTGGTTTTGTTGTGTACCTACGGTTGATGCGAATCGGTTCCGCAGATCGACGTGTTAGTTGCTCGCACAATAGCTCGCTACCGTCCCCTGTTTACCAGCGTTTTGTGTACATTCCTATGTATTATTTTGCTTGGTTCCGTCGTGTGGTAGAAACGGGTAAACAGTTGTGGAGTTTTTCCATTAAGAAACTCGGGAACTGCTCGGTGTCTGAAACTGTTTGTGTCATTGTAGATTGTCCCTCTACTAAGTGGGACTTTAGCAACTTACGAACTTAGGTGACGATACAATTCTGACCAGCAATATTAAACCAGTACGGATACGACAGTCCTCTCTTGCCTGAAAGGAAATGGTATTGGCTAATATTGGCAGACGCATGGCGGGCTTGAACTAATTATTATTTAGCTTAACGTGGTTAATAATGTAGTCTTTTTGCATAAAAACTGCTTGTTGTCAAATTATACGTTTTAAAATTAATATCAATAACTTTTATTACTACCTGCTATATTATGTCTTGGGTACAGTGGCAGTGTGTAAATTAGACGATAAAACTCCTAGACATATATAACATAAAAAATATCCCGAGAAAACATTAGTGCGCAAATAATCTAAATCATTCTATTTGGATTTGTTAACGTTAGATCAGAATAGTAGATATCGTCAGTAATAAAACCAGATAATTAAATCAAGTATATACAAAGTACTACATTGCTAAAATCACATCGGTGCAGAATCGAGGGTTTAGTCTTGTGAGACAGTAAGGTAAAAGTCTATACTGAAACGGATCGATCGTAATTCTTATTCTATCTAGATTTGTAGTCCCGTCAACACGGTTCTATAGTATCACCCGAGCCAAAGAGCATATGTAAAATAACAAGTCCTGTGTTCGGATTGAAATCTGCATCGTAAACCAACAGATTCTTCCGTCATGTTGTGAATAAGACTATTATATGTTGGTTCATGTTTAGAGATTCAAAATTTGTTTCTAATATATTCTTGTAAAGTCCGTCGCTGTTCTTATAAATGAACATGCTAACTAATATTATAACTGCGAATGTGAGTTTGTTTGTAACGCTATCAAGCCTTACTTGCTCGATCGATCATCATCAAAAATTACATACGCTTCGTCAGGGGCACAGAAAAAGACATAGGATACCTTTTATTCAGAATACAGTAAAGCTACTTTTTTTACGTTGAGCGTTGCTTTGACGCATTTCTCTCCGCAGGGCGACGGAGAGGTTATGTCGGGTTCACCGGGGAAAAAATACCCCGCTATTACCTACTAAACCTACCACAGTGTTTCTCGACATAACCATAAACGGCGAGGCCGCGCGAATCGCTTTCACATGCAATCGCGACCCCGCCGTGGTTTCCGCCCGCCAAAACGCCACACAAAAATACTTCCTCCACCATCCTCCTGGGAGGGGGGACAAAGACACAACACAGAGGCGTACGTGGCAACCCGCACGCCGCCTCTCGGATCTGGTGCTGATCGGGTGGCGAGCAGGCCCACGTAGCCCACCACTCCCAGGTCAAACACTGTAAGTCAACAGTACTGCTGCTAACTTATCCTAACCTACATTTACGCGAGCGAAGCTGCTGGCATAATCTAGTATTATAGATGTGAACAGTTTTTATGAACTTTACGTTTTACTCCACTTAGATGCGTTAATTCATTAATTGACAAACAGTTATTTCAATTCTAGCACGTAGCAAGTATTTATAGAAAGATACTTTGCCAGACAGGTCGTCTTATTTTGACAGTCACCATATAAATAAGGCAGGCGTAGAGAGCTACTAAAAAAAAATTATGATAAAAAAACGACGAGGGCCTTATGGCAAGCCCATCTAGGGCAGAATCCTTGGGTATTAGTTAATGTAGGGGAATGTAAAATCGTATTCAGTTCTCTGTATGTGCATAAAAAGTCTTAAAAGAGGAAAATTTCTAAAGTTCGGCACCTTCAGGTTTTAAATTAATACAAAATATTGTTTTTAATATAGCGTCACATCTAGTCGTAATATTTATTTGATTGATACGAGCGTTTCTCTAACGTTATAAAAGTGATTCTAGTAATTTTGGACTAATTTCTATATTACCATCATGAGAAAAATATTTCAGTAAATTATATTGCAGCAATTATAGAGCCGCTCTAATGAAAATAAAATATTTCACAAGTAATACCATGATTTTAAAAATAATCGCACGCGGTAGATTTGATTGAAACACTTTTAAAGCATATTTATAAATTCCTTAGAAAATTCGCAAAATGCCATCGTTGTATTCTGTGATCTGCCAAAAGCCTTTGACTGCGTTGAACATTATACGTTATTGCGAAAGCTTAGGCTTTATGGAATTCGGGATATTGCACTCGATCTAGTTCATGCCTACCTAAGCAATAGACTACAACATGTTGAAAGCAAATGTTCTGGATTTTTAATCGCATTGGGTGCGCTGCAGGGCGCAATGTTAGGATCCTTCTTTATTAATGTACGTAAATGATTTGCTGTTCTCCGTATGGGTTTTGTGTCACATTGTATCAGTCGCAACACTAAATTTACACGGTGTTAATTATTCACTCGCGCGCCTCCTGGGGTAATTAGTTGATTACTCTTCAAATTATTTTCGATATCAATCTAAAATTAATTCTGTTTCTTTGTGAAATCTGCAGACACGTCATTCAGTATTTGAATCAATATTGACAGCATTACATTTGGGTTGAGATTCCACGCAATTATTTTGTTTAACGTAAATTTAGTTGAATTACTGTCTGCACTAGTGTTGTTCAATACATTACGATAACTCAGTAATAGGATTTCAAGATGCATTTTAATAACAAGGCAATATTAGTAAATATAAATACGATGTAATTTATATTTATTTATTAATTGAAGCGACTTTATAGAATATGAGTGTAAGAAAACTGTTAACATAATGAAATTGTTTGTATGCGACAATCTGAACAAAGAGGACATTCACACTAAACAAGTCAAACAATAGTATTCTTATAACAAAAAAGGTGATTACTTTCAGCATTATTATTTAAACAAATACAGCACCTAAATAAATACAATATATTTTTTTTTTACTTAAGTGTAGTGTGGGAATTTCCTGATGCATACCTCTCCGCGGGGCGACGGAGAGGTTATGTTGGGCTCACCGGGGGAATGATACCCCGGTAATACCGACTAAACCTACCACGGTTTTCCTCGACATAACCATAGACGGCGGGGTCGCGCGAATCGCTTTCACATGCAATCGCGACTCCGCCGAGGTTTCGGCCCGCCGTGTGAAACGACGAACTAAAACACAAAAACACTTACTCTATTGTCCACTTGTGGAGGGACAAAAACACGACGCAGCGGCGCGCGTTGGGAACACGCACGCCACCTCTCGGACCTGGTGCTGATCGGGTGGCGAGCAGGCCCACGCAGCCCACCACCCTCAGGTCAAACCTCAGGGTGGCTGGAGGTCATCTCGCGCCCTTCGGCGCCCAGTTCTGCGGTTGGGGAGAGGGTTTAACCGCTCTGTCTCCCACTCCGCCGCCTCCTTGATGGACATGACTTCCTCACAGAAGGAAGCGACGTCGTTCCACATCCTCTCGCTCCCGACCATAGATTGAACCACGGCCGGGAGCGAGAGGGCAACCATACTGACTGCCGCAATCAATTTACGGCGCTGCGATGCCCAGCCGGGCCTATCCGCCAAAGTGTGCAGCGCCGTATCCACAATAACATCGCGGCAGTCGCCGCAGTGGACATCCGGGCGTCTCCTGCCGGCCTATGCGACACAGGAACTGGCCAAAACAACCTTGGTCAGTCATTACCTGTGTCAGCCGGAAGGTGAGGGCACCAAGCCGCCTCTCCCGCCACCCTTCAAAAACGGGACTTACCGCCACGATCGTGGTGTGCCCGACAATATGCAACCATACTTTGATCATTCAATTAATATTTTATTTTAGTAATAGTATAATATTTTTGATTGTTCGATATAAAGCTTGCGTTTTGCTTAATATATTCCGTTGTACACAATATTAGATGGATAAGTAATTTTAATGTTTCGCAGCTTTAGTTACACTTCGTTTCTTGTTTAAGTAGTTCGTATAACAAGCTTTAAGTTTTCATAAACATTCTCTGACAAATCCTTGCTCTCTATAATTATACATTTTCTTTAATTCGTCTTCTACAATATCTTCCGTACCGTATAATATATTATCGGAAGTTCATTTTGATTTCAATTCCTTTTTATGATAATTACCTAAAATATTGTAAAATACTGCTAAACGCTAAAAACTAATAATAAAAGTATAATACTCAATAAAACCACATAAAACACTAAATAATTTCCAACATGTTACAGTTTTGTGGTGTGTTTTGCGGTCACATGCTTCGAGTAAGCGAAGAAAAATCCTCCGTGACCAAGGCTAAAAAGCAACCGAATGATCAGAAAAATGTTTTAATGAGAAAAGTCGTGTTTATTATTATATTATAAAATCCGATTAAAATAGTTGAACTTTAAACACCTACTTAAATAAATTAAATAAATGTATATACACTGCAGGCAAAAAGTTTAAGACTAGCTTAATTAAAGTAGGAAAATGAAATAAAACTCAAAAAATAGTTTAGTGTTTATGTAACCTGTTTAGTCATCTTATAAAACATTGATTAATTGGCAATATTTTTAAATGCGTGAAGTAATATCAATAATCCATGCTAAAAGGGCTATAGTTGGTTAAACAGATTTTTCATCAAAACGTCCTCCATTACATTTTATGACTATTTTCACAAGTCTCGGCATACGAGCAATCAATTTGTTGATGGTGTCTTCTGATATATTGCTCCAACTTTGGTATAAAGCATTCTACATGTCTTCTTGCGAGGATGGGCCACGATTAGATACGGACGTTCCTAACAAGCTATTTCCACAAAAGTTTAATTGGATTGAGATCCGGGCTCTGAGGAGGCCACACCATGTTTTTTTTAACCCCTTGTGCCTCTTTCTCTTTTAAATATCCCCTGCATCATTTTGAGCTATGATTTGGATCATTATCTTGTTGGAAAATTAATCCATCTCGAAGTAGTCGCAACCCGGACGGAACGGCATTTTGTTCTAAAATTTGTATGTACTGCTCCTTTTTCAAAATTCCTTCAAAACTGATCAAATCGCCAGTTCCTTAACTAGAGAAGCAAGCCCAGACCATAATTGAATCATCACCATACTTGACTGTTGGGACTACACAGTCTGGCATCATCTTTTCTTGGGCGCTACGTCGGATATAAATTCTTTGTTTTGAACCGAATAGTTCAAAGTAGGATTCAAGAGTAAAGAGAACTTTTAAAAAATCTTCTTTAGTCTAATCTCGATGGGCAAGACCCCACTGCAACGGTTTTTCTTGTTTTGTGGCCCTAATAGAGGTTTTCGAACGGCAACGCGACCATAGGTACAACTTCGCATCTCTCAATCGCCGTTTTACTGTAGTCGATGATAAAAGTTTAACTCGGGATTTGTTCACGTCAACGCGGATTTCTGGTGCTGTTAGGCGTCTATTTCGCTTGCTGGTAACAACGATAAAATTATCTTCACTAGAAGTGGTAGCTCTCGGCCTTCCCGAGCGTAGACGATCTTGATTACTGCCTATCTCCCTGTATCGAGTTATTGTGCACTGAACACAAGTCTTCGATAATTTCAACTGTGAAGCAATCTCACGTTCGGATTTGCCTTCGTTATGTAAAACAACGATGGCAGAACGCACTTCACTACAAATTTCGAGTGCTTTTCCCATTTTAAGATGTCTTGACTGTAGAAGCCACAAGTTTAGACTAATTGAGATTGTTTGTGAACAAACCCAAAAAACCTCAGGTAATAATAAGTTGGAAACATGTATTTTCGGAAGCTAAATAATATTATCACGACTCAACCATCTGGCTCTTACGTAGCGTTTTTCGATGTTTGAAAACAATAGATGTTTACTGTCCAATAACTTGAAAGTAAACAAAAGTATGACTTCCTCAAATATTCGGTATTAACAATAGATTATGCAGATGTGCATTTTTTTATTTATCTCACAGACTTTTATTACAATTGATAGATGATTACGTTGTTTAAGTGCGGTCTTAAACTTTTGGCCGGCAGTGTACATCCATACTGTTTATTCAAAAACTAACTGATTCTGATAATCTATACTAATATTATAAAGCTGAAGAGTTTATTTGGTTGAACGCGGTAATATCAGGAACTACTGGTTCGATTTGAAAAATTAATTATATAGCCTATTTATCGGGGAAGGTTATAGGCTATATAACATCACGCTACGACCTACGGGAGCGGCGCAGTAATAATAAAGGCGGGTGAAACAGCGGGCACAGCTAGTTGTGTTATAATGCCCACATTGAAATATTTTGGTATGAAAATAATTGCTACATTTGGAAAGAATTGCTATTGTTGCCGCGTGATTCAACTAAAATGTACATATGTAGTATATATATAAAATCAAGTTTGGCGAAATTGTTTATTCTAATAGTTTCTTTATTAAATGTCGTGGGTGGGTGTTCCGAGAACATAAAATTTCAAGAAGCAGCTCGTTTCTGAATATCCCTAATAATACATTATTAGCTTGTTAAATTTTATTTTTATTGCCATAAATAATCTCGGACTTCCTTAGTCATACATTTATCACACTGCTTCTCATTATAAACCAAAAACAATTTTATCCGTAAATGTATTTGTAGATCATACTGAACACATACATATAGATTCCTATCGCTTTTTTTATCCTCGGAAGAGTAGACAGGGGTGTCCACATCCACATTACACCAGCTAAGTAGGTATTTGATCTGAACTGCAAGTCACTTCCGTTTATTGACATCCGACATGTATTCAAACTATACTGACTTAGAACTCATCAGAGTTACTCGATACAAAACACCTTGGTTCAAATTGGGCATCCGGTAATCAGGAATTGACACACCAATCAATGTAACAACAAAATTTTATTAGAATTACAAAAATAAAACCTGGTATTTGGACTCATCTATCTCGCTTCCCCGAAATTATTCTCGCTCTTTGAAAGTAAACGCAACTACACCTGTAAATGCTCTTGTTGTATATGTACTAAAAGCAAATTTAGTCACGTAAAGGAGTTGTAAATATTGGCGCAACCCGGAAGACGGAAGACTGCTGAATAAAGACTTCATTGATAAACCGCCACGGCGAAAGCTTCTTAGGCAAATTTGCCAAAACAAGCGCGTTTGCCGCACTCACAAATATGATTTTAACGGCATATTCTATGTACACAGGTGTAAGTGAATATTTTCGCCTGACTTTTGCATAAACCTATAGTAAATTAAGTTTACGATACTGAACACCTGTTTCCTTTTTTTAGTCAAGTTTAAAAATGTGTACTAAATTTGCGAAAAAGTTAAACTATTACGAGACCGCGTTTTTCATAGTAATCCTTCCTCTCTATCCAGTTACATTCATACAGAATTTTATAAATATTTAGTGCAACTGTTTGTACTGTCAGAGTTACTTTCTCATTTATAATGTTCGTATAGTTGACAAACAAATACTTAAGACTTCATTCATAAATAGAGTGATATATTTTCTACTCAATTACTAGTTAACTAGTGTTCAGTAAGTAACACTGACTGACACATCCTAATATTATAAATGTGAATGTAAGTTTGTTTGTTTGTTACGCTTTCACGCCTTAACAACTTGGCCGATCATAATAAAATTTCGCATACACGTCAGGGATACAGAAAAGGACATGGGATACCTTTCATCCAGATAAAAAGTACTGTGCCCGAGGTATAAATATTTTATGACAAAAATCTACATTAACGCGAGCCGCAGACAAAAACTAGAAAGTAACAAAATTAAAATGAAAATTGTAAAGGGATGTTAATTATAATAGTCCCAAGGTATTAGCTGCTACAACTAAAAAATATCTGTCAATTCGTTATTCTTGCCTAACCATTACAATCATAGGGGTTCATATTGAAGTCGAAGTTTCATAATATTTATATTCACCTGTCATAATATTGAAGAGTTCGATCATCGACCTGCCTTCGGCACATGCAGATTGTGCCATAATCTCCCGCAGGAGAGGCGCGTGTTCAGCTGTGGCCTGTCACTGGCTGTTGATTGATTAAAACGTTCCCGCCTCGCTTTGTTCCAATCATTTCTTGCGTTCCATGCCAATCGAGAGCAACAACCTCTTTAGTACAGTTACGAACTTTCTTTAATATCACTTGAAATGAACATATCAAGTGAATGAAAATACGATAATTTTTCAAATAATATAAGGTAGTCTGATATGTGGTTGGGACAGTTGGACGACAAAGACTAGAGCAGAATAAATGGTCACTGATATATTAGACACGGTTCAATTCAAAGATAGTCCAGGCCTAAAAATATTCTTAACAACGTTTTGGGACGTTTTTTGTCAACGTTTTTTTCCAAACTGTATCTCATGTAAGTGTACATTACGTGTGATTAACCAATTTGGTAAATAAAGAAATATTAAAAATCTATTTGGGACCGCCATATGACCAGTTGTTTAAACCACAGTAGAGTAACATCTTTAAAACTTATCAAACTATTTATATAGTACGTTGTGTTTCAATGAGCTTATACAAAACATGTAATTGAAATTGAAGAATAAAGTTGCAATAAAATGGATTTCACCTCATTAATTGTAAACAGTCATTCCTTAAGAGTGCGCCGAACGAAATGTGCCAAAACAGGCGGTCACAGTTAAGTGAATAAAATCAACACTTTTTGTTTAATACAAATATAAAATATACATTTACCATAACAATGAATGTGTTTACAATTACTCCGTGTAAAAAACTTATAATAATTAATATTTTCGCCTACAAAATGACGTAAATTTGCATTGATTTTTAGATTATAACAGTAGAAATCTATCCTATTTTATAGCTTAAACGAAATATAAATAGTTATATTACAATTTGTTCGTCCCGAATATTTAAGTTATTGGTTGACAATAAAGTTACATATTTATCAAAAAAACACTTCAAATCCTCCATAAAATTTTACTATGGTGGCCGCGCGCCGATTTGAATATGCGCCGCACGAGCTCTGTCGTTATCTGTCTTACGCTCGGCGCAGTCTTAAGCAAACAGATATGTAGGTACATAGGTACCTATCATAACATGATTTAGATCTTATATACATACAGCCTTGGCCAAAAGTATTAGGCACCCCCAATATAGTTATCACACACCTGTGCTATTTGAACAATTAAACAATATTCTATAGAACTGCGATACCGATGTCATAAAACACTATTTAAGACAATAGGCGGCAATTTTT
Source organism: Catocala fraxini (assembly GCA_930367265.1). Classification (NCBI taxonomy): domain Eukaryota; kingdom Metazoa; phylum Arthropoda; class Insecta; order Lepidoptera; family Erebidae; genus Catocala; species Catocala fraxini. Next base: position 7,390,310 of record OV884036.1, on the reverse strand, counting down.
AAGCAGTCGTAAAACATCTGGTGCGTCAATAATAAAATTTTATTTTTTCCAAAATTTATTTTTAATGTTTCGTCAGTTACCATTTGGAAGTCTTAGTGTAAAGACAGTGCATTTGTGGTTTTGTGAATTAATTGAGAAGAAATTCATTTAAAAATGCCAAGACGAAACGAAATTAGTATTGAAAATCGTGTAAAAATTCAACTTTTACATGAGCAAGGCAAGACTCAAAAAGAAATCGCGAAGTTGGTGAAATGTTCGCGATGCGCCGTTCAATCTGCTATCAAACGTTTTGTTGAGACTGGCTCTCATGCAAATAAACCAAGAAGAGGCAGAAAACGCGTGACTACTAGCCGTCAGGACAGAAAACTTATCCGAGAGTCTGTGAAAGATAGAAAAAAAACTTCTTCGGAGCTTGCTGTGGCTTTAACTAAAGAGACTGGACATCCCATAAGCGCACGAACTGCAAGACGAAGGCTAGTAGAAGCCGGCTTAAAAGGTTGCAAAGCTAGGAAGAAGCCGTGGCTATCCGCAGACAATAAAAGAAAACGACTTGATTGGGCTCTGAGACACCAACATTTCACAGAAGAGGATTGGTCTAATGTGCTGTGGTCTGACGAATCAAACTTTGAGGTAAGTTTTTTTAGTGAAGTCTATACCACAATTACAACGATCATTGTTGCGTTTGTCTTCAAACTCAAATGTTATAAAAGTTTGTAATGTGTGCTTTTTTTTGGAATCTACAGGTATTTGGAACACCAGGTGTGACGTTTGTGAGGCGACGCAAAGGCGAAGAATATCACCCAGATTGCGTAGTACCAACCATAAAACACGGCGGAGGCAGTGTAATGATTTGGGGTTGCATGGCTGCGGATGGAGTCGGCAAAATGTTTGTTTGCGAAGGTCGCATGAACAGTGAAAAATACATTAATGTACTGGAAACTGCTCTCGTACCTTCGCTTTCGTGTATTTTTGGTGACACTAACTTAAATGGTGTGAAATTCCAACAAGACAATGCTCCGTGTCACAAGTCGGCTACTACGATGCGCTGGTTTACTGAAAATTGTATTGATCTGTTAGATTGGCCTGCCCAGTCCCCGGATCTAAATCCTATTGAACATTTGTGGAGTATTTTGAAGAGAAAAATAAAAGAGCACTCGATAACATCAAAAACTGCTTTAAAAAACGCGTTAGTGCAAGAATGGGATGCAATTTCTCTAGAGGAATGTGCGAAACTTGTACGTAGTATGCCCCACAGAGTTGCTGCTGTCATAAAATCAAAGGGTGGCCCAACAAAATATTGATGTTTTTACAATATTCTAATGGAAATAAAGTACTTTAATCATTATAATTAGTTTTATTTCTCTCTAAGCCTGAAATATGCAGTAATTTATAGGGTGCCTAATACTTTTGGCCAAGGCTGTAGGTATATAAGATCTAAATCATGTTATGATAGGTTTAGCCAGATTCAGTTAGGCGACTGCTTCAAGCTTGTGTAATCAGTTGTTAATTCTATTACGTCGTGTCCATAGTGTTTATAAATATTGACCAATGATATTATCAAATAGCAATGGAATATAATAACAATGATAACATTTGACGCAAACATAGACACTGAATGCCGTAAGCGATTATATTACGCACAACGCATTTAATTCAAAAATACCTTTCGAACAATTGACATCATACCTATGTGTGTTATATGATATGGCGCTTTAATTCATTTTGTGTTATCATTGGCTCCCATTTTAGTTTGCTTCTAGTCCCGCAACTCAGGCCTTGAGTCGTTCGTTGCGGGTAGTACTGTAGTTGGTGTCGCCAATTACTGAAAGTACAACGTATTGAAGTGTGGTTCATAATATCGTCAGATATTGTCAGCCCAGTGCTTTTAGTGGTCATATTCAAATGCAACCGATAGTTTTCGGATATGGCATTAGTTAGCCTTGAATCATATGAAATCATAAAACTGTTTAACTAGCTTTATTTTTAAAATATTCCCTGAATGTTGCTGGGGTAAAAAATGATGACTCTTAGGAAACTAAATAAACAAAAATTTAAGAATTTTGAAGTCGGTTACGTATTATATTTTTGTCTAATTGTGTATGCATAATTTAAAGAATACCTACTAATGTATTCTGAATTTTCCAGAGTAATAATAGGGTTTATCTTGAAGTAATATATTGTTTTTATTCTACTAGAGCAGTTCGCTTTATTAAAAGAAATGGCAATTTAAAGTTTTAATGTGGGCGGTAAACCGTTGGCCCCTAGTTTTATATACATATGTATCAACATACTCATAAATGTTGCATGTTTTAATATGTTTACATATTACAACGTTATTTTCTTGTTTCAGGTTATTTATTATTTAAGGAATTTTGTGAACAGACGTCAGAGGAACCAGTGCCACAATTAAAATTTTATGAAGAGGTAAATTATACATTTAGCCTGCTTCCATCATTGTTATACAATTGAGTGTGAACCTTGTGAATAAACATTTTTTTCAACAGATTAAATTATACGAAAAACAAGAATGTGTAGAAGAGAGGCGGCGGATCGCAAGAGATATTTATGACAATTTTATTATGAAGGAACTACTAGCACATTCACATGTAAGTAAACTTTAACTGTAGATATTATGACGTGCATGCTAGCTCTGATATCATCTACGCAACATTCACCCCGACGACGCCCGACATGAAGATTAGCTGTATTATTAATCTCCGCTACTCCACAAGGATAATGAGGATTTTGATATAGACCTTTAAAGTCGTGTAAAAGTACAGGTATAGTACGTATGTTTTATCGGGCGGTACGAGCAGAGCTCAGCCCGTCGACCAACCGGTCGGTTTAATTCTTGGGATTATCTCCGTTATTCTAGGAGATTTGCACTGAACTTTGCTTGCAAAAGCATCATTATGTAGACCAACTGAGTAAACTCAAACATTTGTCGTGTTGTGTGCATTGAAAAATCGCAAGGATTTATCTGTGAGATTAAGTCTATCGGATTGAATTTAGCCTTTTGATCGCTTACGTATCAATAAAGCTGTTTACGTAACGCATTTAATATAAAGAGGAAACGAAAGTAAACAAGAGTGTCGATTATACTATCAGCACTACTCTCAAGTTCGATGATGATTGAAGTTGTTATCGCTTAAAGATAATTACATTAATTAACAAATGCAAACGAAACAAAAATTGTGGATTCAACTCAGCAACTCGAGTGAAAACATCGATTTAATTCGCTCTACCTGCTCTTTGTAACGTCACGCAACATCGCCGACGCGAGCTCTCTTTGAGTTCGAAACATATTTCAATTATATAAAAGCTTTAAATCTAATGAAATGTGTGACTACAAAGTGATACTATCTACGTAGGCTTCACACCGATATGTTCGTGGTCTCGCTTTAGAAATAGTTTGTTATCTAACATCGCGATGTTATTTGTAACTTGGAAGCTTATATACACTTGGTGGCCAACAACTCTGTTATTGGACCTTGTTGCCAGAAGTACCATATGGCGCTGATGTTTTTCAACAATGTTAGTTTTCACGTTTTTGTTGGCCAACTTTCGTATGAAACTATGTAGAAAAGGGTAGTTGGAAATGAGAGAGAACTAGATTTAAGTTAAAAGTTCTATCTACAAAGATGTATGCATTGCAGCTAGCGTTTCGGTTTTAAAAGCTTACAATTCATAAAGTGTACGCAGTTTGTATAGAAATTGCGAAACAAGAGGTCGTAAGCGTTGTATCCGGCTAGAACGACTGTTGTTTGTATAATGAGCCTCGTTAGTTGAGTGTTGGCGAGTTGCCCGCTAAAACCAGCTTGAACCTTCAATAACAATAAATAGCTAAACGTCGGATAATAGTTACTCGAATAAACCTCCATAATCGGTCATTTCTCATATTACTACTCTCTTAGGCTGTAGTCAACTAGCTAGTAGGTAATATAAAACTAGAATCGGCTCAGATTTTTTAGCCAGGTTCCACTGTATTCTCTGCTTTTTTTTTGCAATTGTAGGAGAAGTGGTGGATATTGGCATACTATTTCAAATTGGCTTAGCGCTGATTAGCATACTTACCACACCTTTGAGATAATTATTGAACTCTTAGGCGCCCAAGTTACGTCACCATGTTTGCCTTCGCCATTTAAAAGATAATTAACTTTTAATCCACATAGCCATGTACCTTGATAGTGCATTGATCACTCAAAAAACTCAAGGTTAGTGTAGTGCTTGCCGCCACCATAATATTCAGAAAAATATTGCTGTTTTTAAAGTCAGTCTTCGTTTCCACACTTTGTCACAACCAAAAATGTTTGCAATGTTTCCATAAACCTGATTCATCCGTTGCAATTTTGCCTTTTAAACTGAATTGCTGTTTTTCCGATCTTTCCCAAAAATATAAAGTAATTGGTACGTTTAGATTGTAAACAATATCCTCCAATGTCACCTCAAGTTCAGAAGAATCGTACAAATGAAAAAAGCTAGACTAGATTGTTGCTATTATCGAAGATCGCATTCTCGCTGCGGGTGACAATAAAAACAATAACGTCGATGAGCACTGCTGTCTGTATTGATTTCTAATCAAACTTGTTGTGATGTTGAATCCAATACTTCGGGTTTCGCTAAGTTTCATCATGCCACACGTATGTGTATGTGATTCTAACGTGTTGAATCTGATTGTCCTTAAGCTTGTAGCTTTAAGTTAGCCAAATAACAAATAGCACTATTCGTTCTAATACAAAAACAGCTTACATCTCTTTAAAACTTGCTACACGAAATAATAGGTAATTAAAGAGGAACAGCACTTAACGTACTTATCGAATACCTATGTGGTAAATGCATCAATAATTGTACCCGCATCGTTGCAACCAGCTTCTTAGACCCAGCTGGCGATGGCGGCATGAGCTGCAGATCCCTTTCAAACAGTTGATCTCAATAGCAATAATTTGCTTTCGTGCTCATTAAGGTCAGATAAGAAAGTAAAAATAATTTTTATGTACTGCAAAAGAGAAATGAAATTATTTCAGTATCCTCATCACATGAATAAATGTTTTTGGCTTTGCGACGGAGGATTAGTGTCATTGTTGATCTTTGCTCAGCGATTTCCTTTTGAGAGGTTAGCGAGCTAGTGTCCATAGGGTATGCATGTCACAAGCACGTCGTGTGCTTGTTTGGCAAATGGATTAATGGAAGCAACATTAGGCAGAATTGACTTGTAGCTAGATACGTAGAATGAAAATAGTGTTAAGAGATCGTAGCTTTTAAACTGCGAAGTTTGTACCTTCGCTTACTCTAGCGTCGTTAGATAACATTTAGATTGTCGGAATTAACCTTCAAAAAGTTTCACTACATTGAGGTTTTTTGGCACTGTTTTCCTTCATCGTTGTCCTAAACACGTTCAAGGTAAACTTGCCAGCCAGTAATAATATTGTGACCGCAGCAGCGACAAGTTTTAACTTTTTCCTTCATGCGTTAAAACCTTTCCATATTTTATGATCCTCTACTTCCAGTCTCGGAGACGAACTGACTCGTAATTTATACAGTTGGGCAACTTTGATATTCCAACTAGAAAGTAGACAGTTTCGTTATAACTGAAGTGATCTGCGGCAACTTTTACGTGTACTGTTTTTATCTTTGATGGCCATCTTGAACAAGTCGACTCATTTGTATCTTTATCGGTGACCGAATCTTCGGACTACTTATTCGAACCCAGTGATTACATACGTTTATAGCATCAATAGATTGATACCTCTGAAGAATATTAGAGTACTATTACAAATCCAATATTGTTTGGCCAGTTTGTTATAAACGAAAAAAAAAACTATGTTAATAAATTATCTATTTTTAATCAGCCTCGATAACGTATTTGTATATATCTCTTATAAATCAAACATGCGTTTATTCCAGGATTATTCAAAAGAGTGCGTAGCGCATGTACAAAAATATTTAATGAAGCATGAAGTGCCACCAAATCTGTTTGAGGTAAGTGTTTTAGATTATTGAAATACAAAGCTGGAGTCGTAAGAAATGAATTATTTATTGACCGTATGCTTATTTCAGCCGTACATTGAGGAAATCTTCCAACACCTACGAGGGGAACCATTTAAAAATTTCTTAGAAAGGTAATATATCTAAATAAATTAAATATAAATACTCAAGTTTGATCTTCAATTATATGTATTCATCGTTTGTTACAGTGACAAATACACAAGATTTTGTCAATGGAAGAATTTAGAATTAAACATACAACTCACAATGAACGACTTCAGCGTTCATCGTATTATTGGACGAGGTGGCTTCGGAGAGGTAAGATCAATTACACATATTTTAAGACGATTCTTACATTTCATCTATACTTTATATCGTGGGATGATCTGTAAACATCGAAAAACCACCCCACCTTTTTCATGACAAGTCCGTACCTTAACTTTGAAACAACGAGCAATCAGATTCGGAACTACTAGGTATAAATAATTACCATCCGGCGATTGAACTATGTTACACGGCATCCTTGATAGTTCGCGGTCACTTAAAATACTGTGCCATCCGAGCACATAAAAGGAAAATACTTAGTCGCAGTACAAAGTTACACAACGCAGTATCCATCATTAGCATTCTGTGCTTGCACCACGGGCGTGTTTACTATATTCATATTCATCTCAGAGGACGGAAAGTCGCTACTAGGTGTAATAAAGCCGTCCTGTTCCCTCGCTGGAATAGTGATGGATTTTAACGGTCGTGTTGTAGTTGCCCATAAGTGGTGTAACGTGATTACCTTAATACATTCTAATCATCGTTTGTATATCGACTGTTGAATAAATGATGGAAGGGCGCACGTTTTGAGCGGAGAATGTTTTTGCTTGAGAAGAAAGCTCTAGAAATGATATCTATATCACAGGGTACTTTACAAACATTGGTGAAAGAACATTCTGAACTACTTTTGGAGTTTATTTCGATTGGGATACAATTCTGCACATTGGCAGTGATGTGACCACTTAAATCATTGCCTCTGCTGCGCAGTAATATACATGCGCTAGTGTAAAGATTTATCAGTCATCCCCAAAAAGCTTTTCATCGTTAACTGTTTCGAATAATTTTCTCCGAAATATCTTACAATCTAACCTCCTGCAACATAAAAGAAGATCTGTCTCCATAAACATTATTACAATACATTTTCCTTTGTTAGGACGTGTGGCATTTTAAATAAACGAGAGAAAGCCAATACCCATATTTTCTATGTAACACACTTTATCTTTTTGATGAAGATGGGAGTAGGTGCCAAAATTCCGGCAGAAGTAGGTCATCTGCCGTTATCTACTTAACTCAACATGTGTTTAAAACGCCTCATTCGTGTGCTCATTATTTTACTTGCATTGTATCTGCAAAGGCAGTGTATGTAGGAGATAAGTATCAGGCGACCGCCATTCAATGAGCTATTCTCGTATATGTTTCTATAAACGAAATGGGTAGCGTTTCCTACATCTTTTGTGGTTTCGTTTGTATATAAAGAAAGTAAATATTTATAATTTTAAAACATGCGAGATTGCTTAGATTACGTTACATTTTGAAATTATATTAAGCGTAACGGATTTTAGAAGTGTTATAGCATGTAGCTGTGCTATGATCCAAAAGTATTCGTTTCTTTTTTTTCATGTGCTCTATAAAGTGCCATATTGGTCACATAGTTATATCGCTTAGCATAGATGACTCTAATAGTGCGAACAAACGCTTATAACATAAAGATACGAGTGTAACACTAGCCAGTCCTTAGAGTTTATTTTAATATCAACTAGGATTGCATTTATTGGCCGTGAATTAATTAATAAAATATTTCTTTACTAAAAATCTTAATTTAATGCGCATACTAATAATAACAGAAGCCGCCTAAATAAAGTATGCTAGTTGTTAGAAAATAAATCGGTCTGAAATGGTTTTAAATTGTTTACTTTTTAATTAACGACGTATAGGGCATCGCCACTTAGGCGTCTTTACACATATTACTCAAAGCCAAACACGTTGACGTAACGAGCTTCTCAAACATAACTTTTTAAGAGTATCTACAGTGTATAAAATTTGGTAACAGCACGTTATGCTCGGTAGATAAATACTTTATTTACATTTAGGGTTGCCAGCTTTAAAAATCCGAATCTTCCAATTCCCTCTTACCCTTTATGTTTGGGTAACAAAACGAGAACGAGATACTATTTATTACTAAATCTTTTACCTTCATAGGAAATTAAAACCTTCTAGTATAAAATAATAGAAAGTGGAAACCATGTGCTGTTAACCATGAAATATGATTTTAACCCAGGACCTCGGCGTACTGTGCCTTTTTTTAATTGCATAGGCAAGTAATATCTATCGTAATCTAAACTGACTGGATGTCGAAGTAATTAGAAATATCAAGGCTTTAAGTTTTAAATTTCTCATACGGACTTTAGCAGTTGATAAAGGCTACCTATAGTAATATAATAAGATAGTTAAGGCTGTCCATAGTATTAATTGTTTATATTTGTTATTTCCTCAAGCGTTCCTTGTAGTACGCGTGTAATACGCCGGCAGTGCAAATTTCATATCATATATGCAGAGTAAAGCAAATTAAAATAACGAAATAAAAAAAGAACGGCCGTTTTCCGCTTAATTGGTTGTAAAAAACTTGGCAACCCTATTTATTTAGGTTCAAATAAAACTGCTTTTATGATGTTATCGATACTTTTTAAAGTCTCTAAAGATAGTTTGTTTATGCCACCAAGGTGGTAAACATTAAACAAGTATTTGAAGTCCTGTTAGTAAGCTGGTATCATAGATTCTGGACGCTTGTCCAGCATTAGTTAGTTGTAGAGCATTAGTTCCCAAAGTGGCCCAGGGGTCCACGGAAGACTCAACGGCAGTCAACGTTGGCGTGACAAGAAAATGGAAGTCCCCAATTCGTAAGCGGAGTTCCACGAAAAATTTATTTGCTTTCGATAGTGAGGAACTAAAATGTTGGATTTTTCGGTTGCGAAAGAGATTTGATGCAGAATGCAAAGGAATATGGTAGAAATATAACTGCAGGAGGTCCACCGGAACCTGCTAAATTTTGAAAGTGGTCTATGAGAAAAAAAGTCTAGGAACATCTGCTCTAGAGGTATAAATCGCTGACGCAGCAAAAGCTCTCCTATTGTGGCAAACTTATATGCGGCGTCGCTAAGCGCTGTGACGTGTCATTTTATAAACGAGGCTTGGAGATCGTGTTCCTATCACGCCAGACAGCAGTTATGCTGTGCTCCTGGCTTTGCCTTGCCAATTTCCGTGACAGACGTCATTACGGGAGCATATGTAAATATTTTGGTGTTCCCAGGGATTGGAGTGATATATTTCTTAAAGGTTGGCAATGCGCGTTGTTACCGTTTATGTTTCAAGCGACTATAGGATTCGGTAAGCTCTTACTATCAGGCGTACCACGTGTTAGAAAGAAATAGCTGTGTTGGAAACAAATATTTCTGGATCTGTTAATAGCACAGCATTTACCCACCGTGAAGCAAGAAGACACATAACAAAGTTGTTCGACAGCAATCTTTATGTTGCGGCCTCAGTCAAAGCGAAATGCTTGCTTTAATCAAGGATCCCACTTAAAAATTGTCCTTTTGTGTTAAAAGTGTCAACCCTATTGATGTGTATAAGCCATGTGTGTTGTTATACAGGTGTACGGATGTCGGAAGGCGGATACGGGCAAAATGTACGCGATGAAGTGCCTAGACAAGAAGCGTATAAAAATGAAGCAAGGCGAGACACTCGCGCTCAACGAGAGAATTATGCTCTCCCTCGTCAGTACCGGGGTTAGTGTTTTATTACATTCATTTATGTGTACGTCGTCGTACGGGTTATTGCGCGGTTGTTCTGCGTACGTACGTTGCGATTTAATTATGCAACCTGTGGTGACTGTGGTTGTATTTAATGGGTCAGTCCCGTAAAATTAATTTAAATTAATAGTTTTATTTATATGTATAGCTGCTGAAGTAAGTTTGGTGATATGTGGATATCTGTATTGTTGTAATTTTAAAGCAATCGTTTATTGGTAATGTGAGGTAGAATTGTGATTTCCCTTTAGCCGATATTTTAAAAAGGATCGATGTAATTAATGCCTAGCTTAATAATTTTCAACACATGGATTAGCCATGTGTCGCGAGGGACTTTACAGACGTTCAAACAACGAATGCAAAGAATAGGCACGTTAGAAATAACTATTTGTGCATCACAAGAAAAATATTGTCCTGTGTGAGGATCGAACCTTTGACAACATTCGATACACTGATATTCAGTTAATTCCTTTTTAGCTATTCTTTCACTATGGATCTATATGGAATCATTAAACTAAATGGTTCTGATAGAAAGTTAGATGATATTTTGTTGCGCCTACATTTCAAGCGGGTGACATAAAAGAGGCTGGCAATATGACTAAACAGTTTAATTCATGTATTCTGTAAAAATATTAGTCAAGTTTCTTACGTCACAATAAATAACGAAATGCACTTAAAACGCGATCTGTATCGATACTTCGAATAACGAATGTAGAAGTAATAAAAACTAAATAAAGTGCACCTTCCATACGTAGCTTTCCTCAGATGTTTTTGTTGGCAACTTAGCCGACACTACCGTAATCTGTTCTCACCGAAAAACTGGCTTGAAAACATACACGCTTTTAAAACTAATACATTGAATGAAGAAGTGCATCTTGTAGCAAATGTTTAGCTTATGAGCGTAAAAATATGGCCATCGGAGCTCGTTAAAATATATCCAGCTATTTCTAAGAATAACTCTTACAAAAATAGGAATGTTAAAACTGGCTTCGTTTTATGGTGGCTGTGAGCCATTTATAAATAAAATATTGATGAGATATTTTATTAATTATCTTCTTGGGCTAGTATGTAACTTGCTCTTACGTTTTCTGACCGTCGAGATCTTCAATACGTTACGAACACCACGGATTTTTAAAAAGCAACAGTCTCGCTATATATCATTATATTGAGTCAAATCTAAATATTTATGGCGAAATGTTGGTTTAATATACCTCTTTGTAACGTTTCTTGGGATATACGGGTGCGATGCTATATTTTGTATATAACAAACACCAATACAAAATTAATCAATTGTTTACTAAGGAAAGGTAATCTAATGTGTAATTAGTACTATCTGAAAATGAATTGTCAATTAGACTTTATCTAAGAGATATAATGAAGTACCATATTTCCATTAAATGACTACCAAATGTTGGAAATTATTATTAACGCATTACTATAATGGTCAATTGTTAATCATACGCCTTAACACAGAAGCATAGTAAGATGAGGCTCAGACGCGATTCAGGCTACAATCGTGCTATGCCTTTCCATGTGCCAGCTTCGTCCACAAATCGGTTGACCTTCGACAAGTAAGACGGAGCTTACGATGTTTTTATATGACCTGCGTCTTTCACATAGGACTCATGCTGTTATTGGTGCAATTGTCGTCCCTATGTTCTCGTGTTTCAAAGCCTTAACACAAGTGCTTTGTAAGACGGGATTCGGAAGCATCCAAGCTTCGTCCACGACTCTACTGAAGTTACGAGGTATAAGACAGACTCACGATGCTTCGTGTAAACTGCTTGTTACGTTTACGGGTAGGGCTCATTCCGTTATTCGTGCGATTGTCGTCCCTCTGATCTTGGGTGTAGATCTTTAATATTATTTTAAGATTCTTATGTAATCGCTTCCTCGGTTCGTTAGCATACCTATGTAATTAAATTTGATCTTTTCTTTGCGGTCGATCGTCAGGTCCTAGGCTCGCTTCGAAGTCAGGCTGTGTTATTATCTTTTCTGTTAATAATTTTTCTATAGTAACAGGTACCTAATACAAGTTGCCGGTATACGGCAATAGGTGCGCCTCATATAGGTAAATCTAAAATACATAAGGTGATTATCCAATCCACTGCACCACCGTGTTATTGTAATAAGCGACTAGAGCCTCCGTATCAGTTATTTTGTTCCGAACTGTTCTCATCCCGGCGCTTTGTCAGCACTAATTTAACTTGTTGGATTCCCGAATTAAAGTGAATTTAATATCCGCTTGCTAACTTCGGTTCCGCTTACGTAACGTATTAGTTACTTTAACCACGAATAAATAGTTACAGATTGCCGTTCGATGTGTTTATGCACGTTAAGAATAGTACTACTACGAATTATCGGCACTAGCATACGACGTATATCTAATAGAAAAGATAATCGTCCGAACACGCGGCGCAATCGCACGTTTGCGCGGTGATAAAAATGCGTGGTGCTTTAATAGGATAGTCGCCTTGTATGATCGCGCAAGTCCAGGAGTGCTGTCTTAATGGCGCGATGCGATTATCGCTTGAATGTTGCTTAGGCCATCTGTTCGTTATCTGTATTTTTGTTCGCGACTGCATATGAACTAGCAATCATTATCCATTTAAATCGCGCGATGATAAAAATGCGTAGTACTTTATTAGGATACTCGCCTTGTATGATCGCGCAAGTTCATGAATGCTGATATGATGGCGCGATGCGATTATCGCGTGAATGTCGGTTAGGCCACTTGTTCCGCTGCAGTATGCTTGTTCGCGTTTCCGTATGAACAAGCAATCAAACATTTTTGTCGCGCTCATATCAATTAGGACACGTAGCCGCCGGTGCTTTTAATCGCGGTTTTGTACGAACAAATTCGCGGGAACTTGCGATGATTGCGTAATCGCGTTCTATAAACGATGTCTTTGGACGCATGCTGGATATTACTTGTGCTGTTTTCATGCTGGTCTTCTATATCTAAGTAATTTGCGTTTCCCTTGTAAAGATAACCTCCAACAAAAATCTACAACCTTATATCAATTTTAATTAATATTTAGGGATCGCATATTTCGGGTAGCAGGTAATTCGCTATAACTTCGGTATAACTTATTATTGCCCTTTTGAATCCGAAAGTATAACAGTCAAGTCAGCCATTTATATTTTCGTTAGGTGAACTTAGACCTTTGTAATGAACGCAGCGTATTTTGTTACCAATATTTTGTACTAACCGGCTTGACGTATATGTGTCTCAACATACTTAGATTGCACGAAACAGTGTCCACACTAAGAATAGCGAGCTCACACATTAGCTAGACCATGAAAGTGCACAATCTTCATTATGAGTGAGCCTGAAAATACCATATTTATAATTCAGATGTTGACACTGTGTGGTTATGGTTACCATATTTAAGCGAAGTAGGACGCATTTATGATTTAAATTTTTGCTAACCATTTATTACTCCTTCAACTATTTAGAAATCCATATCAAATTTTATTAAAATCTATCCAACAGCTGTTTGGTTGTGACTTACACTTGTAAAAAGTATATACATATTTTAAAATGTTAGTAAGATTATAAGAATATTTTGTTAAGTCCTTAGTTCAACAAAGTTTGTAACATAATTTCGGACGAATGGATGACCCTGATAACACAGGATTTACCTAGCTTCGGGGTCATTATTCATATAAACGAACAATGGAACTATGTAACTATAATTTTATTTTATTTTATACTGTTTCAGATATTATGCATTGTTTTGGTAAATAAATTTTATTATTATTATTATTATGGAATCGTGGTGCCTCTCTCTTTGATGGAGCGATTGCCGATTGTAGAATTCTGATAATTCTCTATATAAAAGTATCGAAATCTTCGGGACGACCATTACTGAGATTTAGCAAGCTAAGTAGAGATATTTTAATAAAAATACACTAGCCATCTCATGCGGTAGAGAATGGGTTAATAACTGTCTGTTTCGCCGGGTACAGATCCAGACTCTGTGCAGCTACAGAAAATTTCCCTACAGAAATAACCATAAATATTTTTACATATTGACATCGAACGCCATGATTATAAACCTAAACACAAGCATATAGCACTAAAGCAATGAGGTAAACAAAAATATATTTCAAATTGTCTGGTAAAACATGTCTGCTGACCTCACCGCCATAGAAACCGAGATGTTGCTTTCTCGAAATTGCGGGCAACAAACAAACATATGAAATGACTTCATTGCTAATGCATCTCAGACGATGCTCGTCTGCAATCATAACATTCGACCGTGAATTGATTTGAATGATTCATTTTTTTCTATTGATATAGTTATCGCTAGTGTATCAATTGTATGCCGTATAATGTAGTCTGTTTTTCTGAAGATGTTCTACGACGTAACTGGACCAACTCTGTCATTATAAAGCAGTAGAGTTTGCCCACGGCTTTCCAAGCGTATAATATGTAGGTTAGGTTAGTAACAGCACTTTTTTCCTAGTTGAAAAGTAGGCGGTTTGTATGCGAAATTTCATGATGATCGGTCGAGTAGTTAAGTCATGAAAGCGTAACAAACAACCGCATCGCATTTATAATATTAAGTTAGCATATGTTATGAAACGAGATGCATGTAAATTATAGTTCACCCAAACATCTTTATAGGATTTATTGTCAAAATAGTCCATGACAGAAGATTTTACATTCTTTCTCTTAAAATGGAAATAGGATCTTTAAGATCTGCAATTATACATACCGACAATCCTACATTAAGGCAACGAGATATTATTCTCCAACTAAATAAAACATACATAGCCTGTATCCTCAAAGAGGCACAACTGTATGACATCCACATTTCGCCAGCTGTTTTAAGGTCCCATGTTAAAAAAGGTCTAGACTTAATAGCTTAGACCTCGTCCTCTTATGTGGTACCATGGAATCTGGACCAGAGTCGGGAATTGTGCTTGGTACACGGATTACCGTGTACCAGGTACAATTCCAGACTCTGTGATCCCACGTTAAAAGAGGTCTAAACTTAATAGTCTAGATCTCTATTACGTGGGTCCATGGAGTCTGGACCAGAGTCTGGAATTGTGCTTGGTACACGGATTACCGTGTACCAGGCACAATTCCAGATTCTGTGCTACTGCAAATTTCTTGACAGAAAAACCCAATATTCGAGACCTCAAGCACATGCCATCGTATTCATGTGGAGGCAGTCATTAAAATATACATTATCATGTTTCTCGATGTACCGCCATTGGTCCGTTTATTATCACACCACGTTGGTGCACAAACACGCACGTAACATTTCGTCATTGACTGTTATGTAGTTAGATGGATTAATGGCGTCATAAATAGTTGATCTACATGTTGATTTATTATTGGATTTATTTTATCAGTGTCCGTGGCTATTTAATATGTTACACGTAACTGGTATAAGCAGACCAGGGGTGGGTCTTCTTGAAAATTATACAAGTTAAAGGTAGTCTATGGAAATACAAAAATGCCACAGCAATGTCTTGTTTATTTTTTTAATTAATCTGTTTATCAGATTTATAAAATTACATCTACAGTTTGTCGGCAGTAAGTACTCGTGACTATATAAATATCTGATAACATAGTCACGAGTACTTACTGCATAGAATTAAATTGTTACATTTTCACTTCTAATGGCTTGAAATTCTCATAGAGGTTATTCAATAATTTATTAATGTTACGTGCTGGGTTCGACGGATAAGAATATAAACAATATTACCGACTAAAACACTTTATATTCAAACACACAATTAAATTTAAAACACAACAAACACTATACCACACTTTTTTCACTGTACTGCTTCAAACTCCGTAGTATTTCCGCTTCCGTTCGCTTCGATGAACACTTGATCGCTTACGATTGTAAACTGACTTGGCGGTGCGCGTGCGCCCTATTTATACGCGGCCAAAGCGCTTCTAGAGCTTTCCAGCAACGCGGTACTCGGCGTGTAAACAGCACGATGATTCGAGAAAGTACCAGCATTCTCTCTAAGATTCTCGTACCGTACTATGCAGTTCCGTAAGATGTCAATAGATGGCGGTGTAAACTATTAGACGGAACCGCCGAGTCCCTCCCACAATGCCGAGAGATGTCACTGGGCGTAACACTGCCCCCCTCTTAGACATGTTCGTCCCGAACATTGTTGGATCCGTAGTAGCGTGCCAATCGATCCACATGAACGATCTTTGGTGTACCTCGTGGTCCTTTCTGGATCCGGTAGGTGACGTCATTCATCTTAGTGACTATGCGATAGGGTCCATCCCATTTTGCCTGCAACTTAGGAGATTTTCCTTTGCTGCGTGCCGGATTATGTAACCACACCAGCGATCCTTCCTCGAAGCCTTTATTGTTCGCCTTCCGGTCGTAACGGGTCTTCATCCTCTCAGACATCTGCTGACCGGTCTGTCTGATGTGCTCGTATACGTCATTCATCCTGTTGCGCAAATCATTCGCATAATCTGTTATGCTGCGTGGAGATTCAGGTGGGATGCCGGTGATCAAGTCTGCAGGTAATCGTAGTTCCCTTCCAAAGTTAGCGAAAGCAGGTGTTACTGATGTGCTTTCGTGAACGGCACTACGGTATGACAGGAGAAATGGTTGAATGTGTTTGTCCCAATCCCTTTGTTTGCTTTCTACAACTTTTGCCAGATATCTTTCCAGAGACTGGTTAAATCGTTCAACCATGCCGTCTGATTGCGGATGATAAGCGGTCGTTCTCGTTTTGTGGGTACCCATCACCCGGCATGTCTCCTTAAATACTTCAGACTCGAAGTTCCGACCTTGGTCACTGTGTATCTCTAAGGGCACCCCGAAACGACAAAAGACTTCGTGGACTAGCTTGTCGGCGACCGTAGATGCCTCTTGATTGGGAATCGCAAACACTTCCGGCCACTTTGTGAAGTAATCCATGACCACCAAGAAGTACTTGTTCCCACTTTGGCTTTCAGGAAACGGTCCGGCAACATCTAAAGCTATACGTTCCCACGGGGCTCCAACATTGTACACCTTCAATGCACCCCTGCTGCGAGTGTGTGGTCCCTTCACGGCAGCACAACTCGTGCATTTACGGCACCATTCCTCAACGTCTTCTCGACAATGGATCCAATAAAATCGTTCTCGGATCTTAACCAGAGTTCTCTTAACTCCCATGTGACCTCCCGAACTCCCATTATGATAGAGTTGTAAAACTTCCGGTACCTTGAGCTTTGGCACGACCATTTGCAGGTGACACTTGTCACCTCGAGCATTCTCCCATTTCCGGCACAGAACTCCATCCTGGATAACCAAGCTTTCCCACTGTGCCCAATAACTCTTGGTGGTAGGGCTCGTTGCCGCAACTTCACTCCAGTGAGGTCTCGATGCACCTGTTTTCTTCCATTCAAGGATGGGTCTTATGTCTTTGTCTTCTTGTTGCGTTCTCTGCAAAGTTTCCTTCCAGTCTTCGCTAAGATCCGTCCTCAACATCCTCACTTGTCCTTCCTGCTTAGCCTCTTGCCTGGCGCAGTGCTTACACTGGTCGGGACACGGTCTACGTGACAGGGCATCCGCATTACCATGTGACTTGCCACTGCGATGCTGTATCACGAAGTCGTGTAGTTGTTGCCTGGCACGCACATCAGGTGTTCCTCCTACCGGCGACTGGTTTCTGTTACGTGGTTTCCTTCGCTTCGGGCAGCTCAACCTGATGTGGCCTCTCTCGCCGCAGCTATAGCACCGGGGTGAGGTCGACACTTCCCTGATACGGTGAGCTCGATCATCCCGTCGTACTGCTTCCACTTCCAGAGCGTGGGCTAGGGCGTCCTTCAGGGTTTTGAAATGTCCGAGTCTCACTGCGGCCCTAACCTCCAGGTCTCGGATCCCGTCGGTGAAAGCTTGAACGAGGTTTCCGTCAATGAGCACAGGTGAGGACTGGTACGCCTTTCGAACCAGCTTCTCCACCTCCAGGGCCCACTGCTGCAGGGTTTCACCAACACGTTGTGATCGGTCTTTCAGCTGGGCGCGAAACACGTGTTCCAGGTGTGCGTCGCCATATCTCGCCTCTAATGCCTCCAACAGCTTCTCGTACGTGATGTCTTGACCAAGCGCCTCTAACACGGTCAAGGCCTGGTCACGAAGCCCCAAGGTGAGAGCGGTCAGAGCCTGTTCTTGCGTCCACCCGTTCGATTTCATGACGGCCTCGAACTGGATCTTATAGGCTGACCATGACGATGATCCGTCGAATGGTGGGACTTTAAAGCCTCGTGGTGAGGACGCCACAACCGCAGGTGCCACGATCCCATCTCCAGCCTTGAGCCCACGTATCATTTTCTCCAACTCAACAATGCGACTTTCGTGGCGTTGGACTTGCTCTTTCAATTCCTTCATCTCCTTTCCAACCGTCGCGCTGAGGTCTTTTAGCATCATCAGCTGCTCCTCCTGGCGGCGCATGCCCTCCTCCTTATCGCGTTGCAGCTGTTTCTCAAGACGGCGTGCCTGCTCCTCCTGGCGGCGCATGCCCTCTTCCTTATCGCGTTGCAGCTGTTCCTCGAGGCGGCGTGCCTGCTCCTCCTGGCGGCGTGCCTGCTCCTCCTGGCGGCGCATGCCCTCTTCCTTATCGCGTTGCAGCTGTTCCTCGAGGCGGCGTGCCTGCTCCTGCATAAACGCCATCAGAGTCGCGAGGTCGGGGTTCACCGGCGAGTGAGCTGCACTAGATGGTTCCGCTGCAGCCGCGGAGTCACGTGATTCACCTGACGTCGGCGAGGAGGCGTCTCCAAAGCGTCTCTGGTCCACATCTTGCTGGCGCTGGTTCCTGGTACGCACCCCTTCCACTTCCTCCTTCGGTAGTACTGGCATATTCTTACCTTACTTCTGACACCAATTGTTACGTGCTGGGTTCGACGGATAAGAATATAAACAATATTACCGACTAAAACACTTTATATTCAAACACACAATTAAATTTAAAACACAACAAACACTATACCACACTTTTTTCACTGTACTGCTTCAAACTCCGTAGTATTTCCGCTTCCGTTCGCTTCGATGAACACTTGATCGCTTACGATTGTAAACTGACTTGGCGGTGCGCGTGCGCCCTATTTATACGCGGCCAAAGCGCTTCTAGAGCTTTCCAGCAACGCGGTACTCGGCGTGTAAACAGCACGATGATTCGAGAAAGTACCAGCATTCTCTCTAAGATTCTCGTACCGTACTATGCAGTTCCGTAAGATGTCAATAGATGGCGGTGTAAACTATTAGACGGAACCGCCGAGTCCCTCCCACAATGCCGAGAGATGTCACTGGGCGTAACATTAATAAAATCATTGGGCAGAGCGGCATCCGCAACACACCTACGAATTGCCCACCCCAACTACGGTAATAGAAAAAGTTGACAATACTACTCTGATAATTATCATGAATGATTATAATCATTTGCTCCCATCAACTGTGGCGAGTTCCTCTCATCCCAATTAAAATAATGCAATGGATTTCCACCAAATAACCTCTAATTCGATTTGATATGAATGTATTACTTTACTCTTGATTGTTGAGTGTTCATAAATGGGCGCAGAGTGCCCGCTGAACACTGTTAAGTATATGGGTCGTGTTTCTATTACTGAGGTAAACGATTGAAATCGAAATTTTATAAAATCTAATTGCGGATTATATTCGAATATGTTGACAAAATAATTACTATAGAGTAGATAGTAATAGCTACAATTATAATCATTAGACGGTAGAACAATGGTGGCCCAGGACCCGTCTGTTTGGAAAACCCTGGGGGAGGCTCATGTCCAGCAATGGACGTCTTGTGACAACACAATTTGTGTGCATCCTTAAACATACAAAGTAGGAATCGCGTTGTGCGCAACTGTATTGAAACATCGTTCGAATAGCTTTACTAACTACTATTAGACCTGACTTTTTCCGACAATGCTGAACGTGTTTATATTATAAAGATTGACCCATTGATTTTCGTATCATAACTCATGTTTCAGACGTGCGTAGACCTGTTACCTTTGCATTTATAGTACTATCATGGATTAGTTATGCTCGAATAGCAGCAAAACCCATACAAACCTCACGAAAAAAAAAATTTATGGTTGCGTACGATTGTAACTATGTATCAATGCTTGTTACACAATCACGCATAACCCTTTGAAAGAATTTGTACGATAAACTTTGGCATGGATTAAGACGTAGTATACTTTTCATCCCGGTATATGATCCCATAGGATTCGCGCAGGCGCTATTATAAATTTACTGTATCTTTTATTTTCACAGCTAAACTGCTGAACCCATTTTTATGAAACTTGCTATGGTGATAGCTTAACCACTAACTTAACACTTAACGTACAAAGATATAGCTCTAGCTTCTATACTATATGAGTGAAATTCGATAATAGATTTACACGAATGTTACACATTCGCTTCGTAAAAATTCCCACATAAATTAATAAACAGCACATCTGGGCAATAGGTAAGAAGCTGAAACATTTAATGATGATGATATCATCCACAAAAAAACAGCAGCTAATAGATTTAAAAATACACGAAGCAGGTGAACTCGCCTTGTTTACCTCAATAAATCGAAAACATCTGCTACTATTTCAACTAGCGTTCTACCATCTAATGATTACAATTGTCGCTATTACTATCTACCCTCTAGTATTTATTTTTACGTTCAACGTTTAAATTCTCATTAATTTCTTGCAGCTGTACCGTATCGTAAAATTTAAATGTGTGATTCGGATTTCTTATATAACTGGCTGGATATAGGTTTTTATAAACAGTAACTGCCGAAACTGTAAGAAATATCAATACTCTATGGTAGGACCAGCTGTCAAAACTTTTGAAGAACAGTAATGTCCCGTAGGTTCTTATACCTATATATCTCATATATGTATCTGCAATGCTAATACTTAATGATATTCATCTCTTTTGATTATAACTACTTCTTAAAAGGCTGTATACATCTAGTATACAGACATTTTAGTAATGTAACCAATACCAACTGTAAAATATCCAATGTTCAATCCAATATATTTGTCGCACAAGAAAATAATGTAAGGAGAAATCGGGCCAGTAGTTGCCGAGACTCCCACGTCAGAATACATTCACATTCTCTTTATAATATTTATCTTGTATAAAAGGTTCTGTCACAGCCTATACTGTCGTGCACCGCTAGTCTTCGACTTAGTTTTCATGTTAAAACGGTCTCGGATTTTATTGTGTGCTGATTTCTAAGAAAATGCTTTTTCACATGACATTCTAGAACAACTTTCTAGTGCAAGTTATTTCAATGCTTGAGACGATGCTGTGCTGCCATTGTGCATTGACTTGCAACCGTCGTGAGGAATGTTTTAGTAAACGAACTTAGCCGAGTGTTACGAAAAGTAAATAGGTTTATAATAAGCGACAGCTGGTATAAGATATTATCGTCTTATTTACGAAAAGTGATGATAGCAGACCGTTTATTATCGTAATTATAATCATTTATTTGATTAGAAATTAATTATCGCTATCTTCGAACATATTGCGAAGTTAGGTAGTAGGTACCGAATACCTCGCAAAACTAATTGCAGTTTTGCAGCTGTGATTTTCATCGTATATTATTATTAAGTGCTCAGCTAGTCGAATGATTACCAAATATTGTTATCTAAACTAATTTGCCTGACTATTTACTAGGTGATTCCGATTTGTGATAGTAGAAGTAACCTAACTACTTCAGTTATTTGTCACCTTGCTGCATAGAAATATGACATCAAAGAAGACTGATTATTTTATCGTATTTGCCAAGCATGCATGTGGATTGTTCTGACTATATTTGAGGTATAATTTTAGTAATCAGATACTGCAAATGCTTTTTCGGATGAGATTGATTACGATTTCACTCGCCTCCCTTCCAAGATACATATTTACGTCGCTCGCATATGTGTGATCGATGCATATTTACTATTAAACAGTACTCGATTAGTACATTTGGCTAGCTTAAAATCCGATTACTATAACAACTATTCTCGTTACTAAATCAATCTACCAAAACTGTTCGCGCAAATAACGAGAAATAGTCAAACCGTATAATAGTTTGTTATGCAAATTATGTTAATTTTAAATTGCTGGCACGGAATACATTACAAACAAGTATAACACAGCTAATTCTACAAAGTACGAGATCTTATTTGAAGAAAATATCGCTTATCAAGACTTGGCCTTCCGGAAAATTGAACTTGCCTCGTGGAGACCAACTTTGTATGTAGTATATAGGGGCAGCAACCTAACGGGATTGACTCGTAGTCTGCAGGTTCCAATCGTATATTAAGAGGCCATATATCTTCAGGTCAAACCTGCGCTTGTTGACGCTTTTGAGAAATGTGTTTTAACTCTGATGTGGAATCCTTACTAATATTATAAACGCGAAAGTTTGTATGGATGTATGGACGTTTGTTACTCTTTCACGCAAAAACTACTGGAACAATTACGATAGAGCTTTGTATGTAGATAGCTGGAGACCTGGATTCACACATAGGCTCCTTATTATATACACATACCGATATTCCCACAGGAACAGGACTTACGCGGGTGAAACCGCGGGGAAAAACTAGTATAGAATTATAAACGAAACCGTTTAAAGTTTGACACAAGAGTTATAGGTACATATATTAGGTACCATTTGTCCTAATTAGATATATTCTTGAAGTTCTTTATTAACCATCATCAATATTTTTAAAGCTACAAAAATATGAAATATCTGTTCAACATACATATACCTACCTTCCAGCTGTCCCGCAGATTTATCCATGATTATGATAACTGCTATGCTCCGGTGGCTCAAAGCATAATGCTATACATATATCCTACAACAATCTTAAAGATTTTTCTCGATTCGGACTGTAAGTTTTAAAGACAAGCACTTTCAAATAAATAAGCGAACAAGAAACAATCTTCAACTCTATAATTTTAGTATCACTACATATTATAAAACTAAATCCCCCGCCGCGTCTATATGCTATAATCTCAGAAGCTACTAAACGGATTTAGATACGGTTTCACCAATAGACAGTCTGATTCATGGAAGGTTTAGGTGTATAATTTGTTAAGGTTTTGTAGTGCCTGTGCGAAGCCAGGGCGGGTCGCTAGTACATTTATACAACTGAAAGTGAAATAAAAGTCCAACGAACATTACTTCGCTATTCATGTATCGGCATTTGCATTTGCCTCAATTCGCCGAGTTAGTAATTGTTTACAATTGGCAGCCCTACTATTAAATGACTTTTTCCGTGCACAAGTAGTCGTAAAGCAGACAACCGACGCGACATCTGTAATAAATATATATTATGTGCCGAGTCGATATGAGCGTTTTTCTCTCGTGAAGAACAGTTTCGAGCGTCTCGAATAAAATAAGTTAAGGATGGGAGTAGATGTGCGCAAACTCCGTCGGCGAGTGCCTTCGCTTGCTGTTCCCATCATATCTATACTGGCGATAATTTACTTTGAACGTACAACGTACCTATAGGTATGTGTCCCGCCCCGCTACACCTTACACCGTCCAATTTTTAATTCAGGCGTGTGTCGATTTGCTAAAATATTTGAGTTGAATGTTAGTTTTCTGGATTTCGTTTCTGTTGGTGGACTTTTCGAGTATTCTTGAGCAGGATTTTGTGTTGCAAAGTCGACTATAATTTTATATACGTAGGTACATAGAATTACGCCTGTCTATTCTAGTTGGGATAAGCAAAGATTTATTACACCCAAAGAACGCAACAATTTTTTGGGTCATATGGTATGTACTCAGTGAAAGTCAATAGGCCCGCCACCTATTACGTAGGCCATAAAACCATAGCAAACCTAGCCAATACACATTTACCTATCTCGACGGGGATATACATAGTCGTGAGATTATGCATGCCTAAAATATACATTCCACTATATTTAATGTAGGTATATAGCATTCAGGCTGAACAAAACTTAATCTCATATTTTAAAAAGAAAGACCAGTTTGATAAAATTTTACCCGCGACTTTCAGATGCACGATGCGAAAGAATATCGAGAATTTAAGCGCTCTTCTCTAAAAATATTTACATGAACATTGTTGGACATGTCAACAAAATGCACAACCTGGTTTTATTTTTATAGATATCTCACTTGTTTGTTCTAAATACTTTAGGTTAAAATTGTATTATAACTCTGGCTCAATGCAGCGGTAGTAAATGCGACCGCTGTGTCTCGTCTTGGGTTCGATACTCAGGTAGAGCAAAGTGTTATAAGAGATTTTCTGTCAAGAAATTCTTGTAGCAGTACGGGGTCTGGTCTACATTTTTCCGATAGGCTTCTATAGGCACAGACTACGTGGCATCTAAAATATAGTTACCGAAATGTGGGTGTAATATATTTCTGCCTGCCCTTTCGGCGATAAAAATGTAAGACTGTGCGAAAACGCAGTAACATTTGCCCGAACTGGAAGTTGAACCTTATGCACAGCAGTCGCATTCACCACCCCTGTGCCACCAAGGCCAACTATGTATAATAACACCGAAATATTTCGATATATTTTCATTGAAAGACCGACTAAATACAACTGCAAGGAAAATAAATCCGTGAAAATATCATTCACATCGAATCTACGGAATATATTTTCGAATCTTTTAGATAATTACTTTATAAAGACTAAGTGTAGTTACATCATCAATATGTGATATCTAATTGATTTTATCGATAACAAGCTACTTTGATTCAGTGCAATACAGCTGTGATATTCGTACATATGAATATGTATGATATGGTATCGGGGACATAAACGATACCCAGCCAATTGGACTGAAACGAATGGGATCGCCCTCAATTTGTTGTTCTACAGACCTCTTCCGCTGCATTCTGTTTTGCCATTCCAATACTGCCATTCGTACCTATACATTGTACATCATATCATAAGCTTTCAATATATGAATGGTAGCAAGGGTCATATACGTTTCGTCAGTAATCTTTATATTGTGTAACTACTGTATAGAATTCGATATTACAGCCAAAGTTTAAATAGGATTGATAGTTCTAGATTTTGTGCTTTTGTGGAGTATTTCTCCTCAAATTTATGATTTATTTTGTGAAAAAAAAAAAAAATCTGTGAGACTGCTTGCCCCAGGTTTAGAACTGAGAACTTTAATGATCGGTAGATATCTTAGTATTCACGTGTGATAACATTTACATTCTGACACTGATTATTGATAATCCTAAGGACCCAGAGTTTAAAGTTTGATTTTGTTTCCTGTTTAAGTTATTCATTACAGGAAGCCAGGCACAATGAAAAAAAAAAAGCTATCGTGTCTGGACCCGGGGCTAAACGTCGGCCAAGAGATTAAAATTATAGATGCTCATCAAAAAGGCACCTCATAAACGCTATACTGTCTACAAGGGGTCACTAATGTGATCTATGTATAAGACGCAGAGGTCGCCTGCTAGTAGTATATAGCATCATTTTTAAATCGATATAATTTTTTTTAAAGAGCTTTTGTTTACCTTCCCTTATAAGTAGGTATGTGGATAGTAATAAAATTTTATATAAGTACCTCCCAACCGATTAGACTGAACTTTTGAGTACATGTGTTAGATTGATGACACTACAATAATCGGGTACCATGATTCTGGTCTCATGATGGAGCCAAGACAAGCTTTTTGAAACCAAAGTGCTTAAACTTATATTTATTGTAAACAATGTCGTATTTACGTTTTTAAAATGTTTATTTTTTATTTATAATAATAATAATAATATTCTACCACGTACACACAACACCATCTAGCCCAAACTAAGCAGAGCTTGTACTATGGGTTCTAGACAATGGATAAACATACATAGATACTTTTTTTTTTGTAAATACATACATATTATACATAGAAACACCCAGACCAAGACAAACATCCATGTTCATGCACACAAATGTTTGACTTGCGCGGGAATCGAAACCCCATGTTTATGAGGCATAGGTGATTATACACGCAGCTGATAGTAACCGTAACCGTGTAGTCTACGATCGCTTGTAATACCAATAGGATAACTGGTTGCCAACGCGAGGAAAATGGCATTAGGAGGAAATGCAATGCGTTTAGTCCATACAAACATATTCCTCAGTTTTCTTCCTGGATATAAATACTAGCGAAACAATAATGTATGTGTAAAATGAGTTATTACCTCTGTTATGACCCTGTCTTTTTTTTCATAGTGGTATTTATTGCAAACATTAGAGACGTAAAAAAATACAGAATTCACTTGTTCATACAGATTTATCAGATACCTAGCAAACAATTTTATGTGTCAAATGTTTAAAATGCACTTTAGATTGAATATAGTTTTAATATAAAATTAATACATTAAGTAGCCTTTAATGTGTTTTGTAATGATGTTTATATTTTATTGAATAAAATGTATTATTTATTATTATTATTAATTATACAATATTAATAAAATATTATACTAATAATAATAATAAAAACATAATAAAATCAGTTTAGTTCTGTAGGACAAAACGGGAATACGAGATGACGATTTCAGTGATAAAATCAGCTCGAAATGTTGTTATCTCTTTTGCACATTGATATTTCGTTCGGGACCAGCGCGATAGCAATAGATCTGTTAAGAACCTTTTGGTAATGATGATGGGATAACAGAAATGGAAGTAAAAAGGTTGGTATGTGAGCCTCAAGGATATAGTAGCAAGATTACCACTTATACTATTACATTATCAATATCCTAACCAATATTATTAATGCGAATGTGAGTTTGTTTGTTACGCCTTCACGCCTTAACTACTCGACCGATCATCACGAAATTTTGCATACACGATGTCAGGGATGCATAAAAAGACATGGGATACCTTACATTCAGAAAAGAGTACTGTTACTAAGCTAACAGGGTGGGTTACCTACATTTACGCGAACGAAGCCGCGAACAAAATCTAGTTTTAAATAAAAATAAACGACTACTATCATCACGGAATCATTCTGTCCTGTACAGAACATTATCCCTGTCTATTACCTACGTAGCCAACATACCTAGTGAAATACGTGTAATACACCTAAATAAGCTTAAGCCTTTAGGAATACACACGACACCGCGTTCGTAGCTTGATACACCTCTGAGTACCCTTTAGGGAATATATAACCGTGATGCTATATTCATATACCTACTGTTATATACACAATTTATACACAATTATATATATGTACATAACATTACTGTACACATACGCATTATGTAACATGTGTGTACAATTTTATTCTTCGTGAACTAAAAGGCTTCCCCAAAACTTTAAACAAGGCCGACATTTATTGAGGCAAAGTTTATATAAAACGGGGCACTGTCAGTCGTTTTGACTACATATAAATGTACAATATACAGAATGAGATTTTTAATACAGATTTTCTGGTACTCTAACTGTATAAGGTATGTTTTAAGAAATTGATTTAGAACGATTGAGCGTATTTAGCACTGTATTTGTAGAAACAAGTTTGTATATTCTTGATCTCGTAAAGGTCAGTTCTGTTAAATCTCCGACGGTATCGATAGACAATTCGATCTACGGCGCAAACTAGCGAACTGCGATGATATA
Organism: Catocala fraxini; assembly: GCA_930367265.1. NCBI lineage: Eukaryota > Metazoa > Arthropoda > Insecta > Lepidoptera > Erebidae > Catocala > Catocala fraxini. Next base: position 7,362,886 of record OV884036.1, on the reverse strand, counting down.
GTGTCACTAGATTTTTCCGCAACTTCGCTAATGTAGATTTTGTCCATTTTCTATCCATCGGGAAGACCACTTTTTTCTGGATGGTAGGTACTCTATATCCTATTCTGTACCCCTGACAACGTGTGTGAAATTTCATGATGATCGAAAGCGAAAGCGTAACAAACAAACTTACATTCGTATTTATAATATTAGTTAGTATACCCATTTGTCACTACGTATTTTTCAACGCTCACGTAATAAGTGCGATGTCATTGCCATTTTGGGTGTCCATTGCCCATTGACCATCGACAATTTTCTAATTTTCACAATAACCATTCCGATGATCAAACATGGGACACTAGTTATCCGTAAATATGCATGATTATGTAGGGATGGTCATAATACATACATTTTTGTTTTATATTTGTCAAGTTTTTTTTTTCATTTTCCATTTTCCATCGTAATTGATACGGTTAGGGTACCAATGATGTCACATTACAAACTCCTCCTGTACGTGCAGTCAACGGTCCACATGAATTTTCTTTTATTATGTGACCTTGTTTTTAAAACTTTATGCTATGCGATAGTAAAACGTTTTTTTATGTTTACGAGTAAGCGAAGTCGGGTTTATAGCGATAGCCCGTTGTGGACGACATGTTTTATCGATGTCCGATCATATACCTCGGGGTCGAATATTGATTCTTTCTCATTTTATCGTCTCGTTGGTCCAATAGTCTGAGAGAGATAAATGTGAGTCTTGAGTTTGAGTATCCTGGGTATAGTTATCAATGGACACAAAACATCAATATGATAGCATTCACAAATAATTGTCGAGAAACGAATTTTTAAACATGTCCTTGTCGCCGTAAGGTTTCAGAGGTGTATGACTGCTTAACACGCTGAATATACACGCATGAACTTATATGGAAGATTGGTGCAGTACTTTTTTATGATAGTAGATTGACTGATACCTGCATGGATGGTGCAGTATTCGCCCCACAACTGCCAATACTGTTCTTCTGTGTCCGTGGTTTAAATCCCCGCGAGGCTTACTACTTACTTACTTACAGTTATTATGCATAGTCCGGTCGTTATAATAATTCAATAATTTTACATATTAGGCCTATGCCCAGTGAACATCTTTTGGCTTAGATGATGATGATGATGATAACATATTAAAGTCGAAAATCTGGATACTTCATAACGTACCATACAAAATGTTATAAACGTTACGTTTTTGCTAAAAGATGTATTTTATACTTTTTGAAAAATTATATATCATATACTGGTTATATAAGTAAGAGCTTTGTGCTTTACATATTCATTTAGTATACAACACATGTGCCGCGGAGCCAATGTTACCGAATGTAACAGCGTTCACGTGGAAAAGCCACTACGCTGTAAAGCTTTTCACCACACCCGTTCACTCAGATGTAATTATTGAAAATAGAACATGCCTTTATTATTTGCATTTTTTATTTCCTAACCTTTCAAAAGAAGAATATGCAAGTATGAGAGATAAAATAACAGTTTCTGCTAACCACTTACTCGAACCTGTTTTTCAGAAGGTCTGGGAAACAAACGCGACTTTGGTGTGTGGTGGATTTGGTCTGCTAAAGATAAATATTGAACATAACTTTTATGGAGGTCAGGTCTATGTATCTGAGTATGAGGTCAAGAATTGAAAGATCTCGTAATTTTATAGGCGAATGGACTTTTACTTTTGAGTCGTTGCAGTAGGTACCTACACCAGCGCTCAGACACATTAGGTTTTCAGTAATGTCTACGATTCCAAGAATTGTTAGTTTAATAATTATTATCAAAATTTGAGATGTAAGTTAACCGCAGCCATTTTAAAGTGGTGTGATTTTCTTTCTTTGTTTAATAAAACAATAAACAAATAAGGCAACATGCCTACTTTTAAGCGATTCCTAATGTTACTGTAGGATATTTGCAAAACCTATCGTTCAAAAAGGGGTCACTGTGCTACCAACGTAAGTAATTACTGATCTCTTGTTGAGTGTATAGCGCCACCTATGATCTATGATCCTAAAACTATCAACTTAAACGCGCCAAAAAAAGTTGTTTCGCTACGATGTTCTTTAAAAATGGACGTACTTTCCCAGACGGGTGATCTAGTTTGATATAGAGGCTAAATAAGGAACCCGCTAAGTCCTACCTGTGAACAACTAATTCGGCTAAACTGTATGGATCACTGAAATTGCAGATTTAAACCTAGATGATTTAAATCTGCTTTTACAATTTACAGTCCTATATATAAATTCCTTGACCGATTTCGGCCATGGCGACCTTTTTAACTCCTTGAAAGTTGATGTTTGTGTGCTTGACTTACGTAGCCAATCTTATTTTCAAGATATAAAGTCCGCGCACATTGTGTACACGTTTACACACCATAGACATGATAGAATATTATTGCTCTAGGTGCATGCAATGCACGTCGCATTGAGCTCACCGCGTCTGGCAACAAGCTCAATACAGCGATTATTATCAAAAATGTTTGTCCTTGATTTAACTAAAAATCTCCATTTCGTCATCATTATTACAAATGAACAAGAGCAAAATCAAATTTTTTATAGACAAGATCATGAAAATGCTATTTCCAAAATCATAGTCTATTCAAACAGAAAACAAAATCAACAGCCGCACTCGTTTATCCATGTCGCGGGCAACTACAAACAACGGACACATTCAGAGCAACTTTAATATTTATTGAACAAATTTTTATTCCGTGCGAATATTAAATATATAGGTAGAGCAATGCACTCGCTAATCACACAATCAGATCAGTCGTGTTACCATATAAATAGATTTCATTATATAAGTTTGTCATTTATGGCTTTTAGTCTGGTAAGCCGTGATGGCTGGCGCCGCTACGTCTGGGAGTCGCACGGACGAAGATAGCTCCTTATTTCTAAAACACATCTTATTTCTAACTATTCACTAACTAGCACTTGACCGTTATCAGTTCGTCTGTCTACTCCTGGAACTGTACCAGAAAAGTCTTTAACTTTTTTGGTACTGTTCCAGATAGTTTAGGTCGTAATGTTTCCGAACACGTTTAGTAATCTATTATATGCGATGTTTTCTACGTCCAATGAATCATACTCGTATCAATTTTGTGTTTCCTCTAATAAAGAAATAGGTATAACGTAATGGTATTTAGGAACGTTTCTTTCGTTTTCTTCTCAGCTTGATTGTTCCCAAGCATATGTTGATTCTTGATGTCTTTAAGTGTCTAACAAGTATATGTTACATGGTTTACCTGATGGTAAATGGTAAACGTTTGCAAACCATCGGCTATAACAAGCAGGTAGTTTTGCAAAAAAAGTACCTGTATTGCTCTAGCATCGCTATCACTACATATTAAGTATAAAACAAAGTCCCCCGCCGCGTTTTTCTGTTTGTTCGCGATAAACTCAAAAACTACTAAACGTCCTTTTATGTAGTTTTCACCAATAGACAGAATGATCAAGAAGAAGGTTTACGTGTATAATTTGTTAAGGTTTTGTACTACCTGTGCGAAGCCGGGGCAGGTCGCTAGTAAAAAGCAAATAGGTGTTAGTGTATCTGCTGTGACCTTTTAGGAATATCTGGGATGCCATCGCACCGATGGTATACAACTCAAGGTTAGGTAGCTGCAATCTTCTGTACACATTGCCTTTTCGGCGGGCTTCATTTTCGCTCCGAGAATGCACTACATCTCATATATCTATAACTTGTATAAGTAAACATGTGATAAAATTTCTTTATTTCTCTTATTTAAAAATACGATTCCCGCAGTAGGAATAAATTCTGTGTCGCGGGGGTTTCAAACATTCAAACAATTATTTGTGGATCACACAATTTTTCTCACGTGTGGTGATCGAACCTAAAACATTAGGCGCGGCAGTAGTGGCGAAGCGACCACTTAAACTACTACGCCATCCGTCTTCTTCTTTTCGTGTGGTTAGTGGCCAACCTGTTGTCAAGAGTTGTTCAAGCCGCCCGTAGGCCTCTGACATGGCTTAACGATTGCTGTCAATTTGACAATAACGGGATCGACTTTTTGCTTGCCTTCCGAAGCACGGAGACGCTATACTACTAAGCGGTCACCCATCTATAGACTGACCGCACCCAACGTTGCTTACCCTCGCTAATCGTTTACCGATCAGTGAATGCAACTGGCTATGAGCGCAATCCGTGCAATCAGTCAATTAAAACGATATAAATCTACCCGTATGCCTAACAAGGTCTAGCTAGCCTAAAAATAAGAATAACTTTTCTTATTGGCAATAAATATTAGCATTGCATCTGTGTCATGTCGTTTGCAATAATGTTCTTACTTTATTGTTTATACGGACGTGACTGTAGTAATCCTATCAACGTTCTCGAAGTTTGTTATTTATGGTTAATTAATGTCGGCTGTTATTTCTGATATATTCGAAAATATATTCGGAGTATCACTAGTGTTACAGCACTATAACATGGCACCCCCAGTGTAATAAAAGCATTAGTACAATTACGTCGAATTGCTGATTCGAATAGTGCCAGTAAATATATCCAAGCTCAATTATTTTCGTTGTGATTTGACAAAAAAATAAAGGCTTTATACCAAAAAAATTATTTAATGCGTCATAATAAGTTTGATGTTTTTCAATCATAAGACTATAAATCTACTAAAATACATACAATTTGATAAAAATACACTTAATCTTACGTTGTCTTTGTTACACTAAATTAAACAAAATATTTTCTCGGCTCTTCGTGCTCGAAATAATATGTAAAAAACACAATAGCCTAAAATATGACAAAAATAGACCAAGAAAACGTCGCACATATAAGGTATGTCAAACACAGGTGTTTAGGAGTACTCTTGCATCCCAACACTTTAGGGTGCTTGGATGTCACCTCTATAATAAAATAAAAGAATTTTGTAACATTTATCCCCTGCCTAGATACCAATGTAAGAGGAAAGTTAGTAACTGGCTTATGGCTAAATCCTATGATGATACTGAAAGCTTATTAAAATTAAGTATATTGTGACCCAATTCTTTTTATATGTTGTATAATCTATTTTGTAATCTATATTGTATAATCTATTATTAATTTTAAACGCACGTATTTCGATACACACACACACACACACGCATACGCACACGCACAGACACAATGACCTACAGCTGTCATCTATCCATGTTGCCAATATAAGATACACTATATTGATAAATAACATAAAATGTATTAAGTACGAGAGCCCTGGTACCCATACCACAAGTTCAATCTTAGCTTGGGTACCAGTGTTTAACAAGTGGACTGTCAAATTATTTGTTTACTTTTATGTGTTCAAATGACTGTATCTTTTAATGCCAATAAACGTTATTATTATTATTATTATTATTTTAAAGTACTTTCTATAATAAATATCGGGCAAACAGTTTTTTTGCTCTCCTCTAAAGTTAGCATATTCTTCTTACGCCTTTATTTCATTAGGGGTGCGATATTATCGACTAATTAAAAGTACCATAAGTCGACGGGTTTGTATAAAGACTGTAATTAGAGAGGATTAAGCTAAAGAGGCATGAAAGTTAGATTTATTACCTTATTACTAAGGTTGCAAACAAGCATACGATCCACCTTATGGTAACCTGATGGTCACCGTAGCCTATGGACGCCTGCGACACCAGAAGTATCACTTGCGCGTCGCCGACCCCTTAGGAAAGGAAGAAGAGGAAAAGGGAAGTGGGAAGGAGAAGGAGCGGGAAGGGGGAGAGGGTGATTAGGTCTCCGGCACTCTCACTCACCGAACGAAACACAACAGTAGGAATATTGCTGTTTCACGTCGATATTCTGTGAGAGAGTAGTCCTTCCCCGGTCGAGCCGACCCATTCATGCTAAAATCAGTGAGGCTCTACTACTCTAAAATACCTCTGCTTACCCGTCGGCTAACAAGTCTTAGTGTGAGTGAATAACGTCGATGACTCGCTGTTGTTTTCACTGAATCGTCATAATCCGCGTCTTGAATTTGTTTTATAAACATGAACAAGGGCTGATACGATATCAATGAGTGTAGAGTGACTGAAAGGCACAACCCATATTATCTATGCTAATATAAACTTGGTTCTGTCCGCGGCTTCTCTCGTGTGAATCATACGGCAAACCATATAAAAAAAATAAAAAGTATTTTATGTGTTAATTCAGGATATCGTCTATCTTCAATGGTTTATGATTGAGAAACAATCATTCAAACATCTTCACAAACTTTTACGTTCATAATATTAGTAGGCGACGATTGTAACTCTGTTTGTTGTATTTACACGGTTAAACTGCTGAACAATTATTGTTGGAATCAAATAACGATGAGAAGATATCTTGTTATATTTAGCTTCTATGTGAGTCCGATGCTCGGACTAGAAATTCCTAACTAGTCTGTTTGTTTGTGAGGCTTTCACGCTTTAACTATTCGACCGATCATCGTACATTTTGCATACATGTTGTCAAGGGTACAGAGAAATTGGATTTGGATGGATGGATTGCAAATTATCGACATAATCTAGATTACGCGAGCAAAGCAGCCGTCAAAATCTAGTATTTTATAATATTACTAGATGTTCCCGCGGTTTCACCCGCGTTTATCGTTACTGCGCCGCCCCCGTGGGTCGCAGCGTGATGTTATATAGCCTATAGCCTTCCACGATAATTGGCTATCCAACATTAAAAAAATTTTCAAATCGAGCAAGTAGTTCTTGAGAGTAGCGCGTTCAAACAAAAAAACAAACAAACTCTTCAGCTTTATAATATTAGTATAGTTGAAAGCAATTTTCTTTCTGTTTGAAATAAAGCAAACATACCAAACAATTGGATTTGTAATGGTTAATATAAGCTAATCTGTGACAATACACTCGAAGGCATACGATACAAAGCTCGTTATCGCATAAAACACCAATTGACTCATTATGTTATCATCTATATAATTATGAAATTAAATACGTTTCTGTTATAATCACACAGATAATGTTATATTGTAAATCCCCAAAGAGGCTGGCTGTATTACGCCCACATTTCAACAAGTTTTCTGTTTAAGTCTCACGTTACCTTGTCAGACTGTATAATGCTTCTCACAATGTCCTTAAGTATATAAAACTAGCTTTTGTCTACGACTTCGTAGGCGTTGACTTTAGAAAACCTATCTATATTTTTCTTTCTTTGCATCCAAGAAGATGAGCTACACGCATGAAACATATATATATGTAGGTATATATTTGGTAATACCATATAAATAATCCTGAATATAAATACTCGACTTTTACGCGATGTATCAAGATGAAACATGTGACAGATTTTAAGTTAGATCTTCAGTATCAGAACTATAAAAACCACATTCAATTTTGTGCAGGCGTTTTTGCATGATGCGCTTATAGACATAAAGGCAGGCAGACCAAAAATTATAAAAATAATTGTTCACGCTTTTATAGCTCGTTTAAAGTATAACCCCTCTCCCCTCCTCAAATATTATTTTGTTCAATACCTATCTCCTATGTTAAGACATAGACCAGCATCAGATAATGCACACTACCAAAATTATCATGACCCATAATCTTTTTCTGGCTGGCTATTCAGAGCCAGGATCGCACTGTCGCAAGAGCTTACTCCTGCACTAGTAGACTAAGTTTAGTAGATTGCCCTAATGTATATTATATAACACTTCGCCCAACTCATTATCCAAACCAGTAAACTCATAGTGCTAAGCGTAAGCTTAAACTGACGCTGCTGGACCGAAGTTCCGACAAACTCTTTCGTTAGGGAAGTACCCATTCGATTCGGTTTTATCGAAGAACGGATTGCTATTATGCGTTTTGTTGATTTGAATGTCGATGCAAATCGTTTCAAATCTATCTAATATTAGGTTACGATTTAATAACATTAGAAATCTATGATAAACAAACAATATTACACGTACTAAGTACAGTTTATACCTCTTTGTTGCAGCGGAATCTTCTACTGATTTAAGTGAGTTTTCAAAAGCCGAAACTATTTACATGGCTTAAACAAAAAGATTTAACAAACTAATCAAATTGTCGTGTCTAATTCGTTTGATTATATGGGCCAAGTTTTGGAAATATACGAACTACCTAAAAGACAAATAACGATCAATTAGATTTGTAAAAATCCTATCGACTAAAATTTCGATAATCAAACAAAATATAGCACATCCCTACTCTACACAGCTATAGAATAGTTAGTGTAAACATTTATACACAGCATATTCATAGCTGTGTGCCCGTTAAATATAACCATCTACTATAGTGGCATTTCTATTGAAGTTTATTGCTTTAAATGCTATTTTACATTCCATTGTCGCAATGCTCAAGTTATATTTGTCACCGTAGCCTTCATTCGATTTGCCAATTTCCTATTCGAGTTTACGTCTCCCGGTTGGTAAATATAAAAATAACCCCTCTATAAGTGACTACACAATTCTATTGTTTTACGGAGTTCCGGCGGACAAATTGCGGTGCGATTTGTGTGAGAAACTATTGTAACCGTAATCTAGATGTATCGATCGAGATATAACGTGTATATAGCAAAGATTCAAATTAAAGATGTGCCCTACTTCGTTTAAATATTGTCACCTTCCTCGTCGATAAGTTGTCATCTATCGGACAATGCCGACATGACATCCGAATAATAAAAATAGTATTATCACTCTTACTTATATTGAGTATTCTACACTATTGTTCTTTTTAAATGTGTGAGCTCACCTTCTTAGTGTGGACACTTTTTCGTTTTTACTTTTTTATACTGTAATTAGTTTGCGTTTGACCGCGATCTCACGTGATCTTAAGTAAAGATGAGATCTTGTCTTATCAGAGGTTTCAAGTTTGAACTCACCTTATAAACTGACTACTACTAAATGTATGTATGTCAAGTATTAAACGTTTTATTACCTATCATTCGCTTTAAAAGCAGAAAACCTGCATGACAGAAAGTCTTTATAATGCTCTTTATAATTACATTAGCGATACACAAGATTGCGTTCGAATAATATTCGAATTTATACATGCAATCTGGATACTACGTTTCGCATATCATTATCTGGTAATTATTATTAGGTCAGTCGTGTAGTAAAGTTGTAATTAAAATCAAAAATATTTTGTAATCGTTATACATTTAGGGTTACAAATTATGTATTTTTAATTCTCTAATAAATCGAATCAGTTTTGAAAAAGCGAGCGACATCCACCAAAAATTACGATTCCGAACTTACTACATTTGTAGAAGTAGGTCACTGTTACAGAGAATAATAAACTGCAGTCTGCAAATGAAATAAAAATATTTATGGGTTATGTCGTGGTTTGCTTCATATAAAACTTTTGTGCGACCATGGGATGCTGTTCATATTCAAAGCAGGATATAAAGATATTTATACGAGATATACTGCGGAAAATCAGTTTAACCTTATTGTGTAATATTTATATAAATACTAGATTTTGCCCGCGGCTTCGCTCGCGTAAAAGTAGGTTAGATTAGAGTCTGCAGGATGAATGCGCAAATGATCCCTGCGCCCCGGCCATAGATTGTGAGAAGGAACATCGTGGTAGGTTTAGTCGGTATGACTAGAATCTTTTCCCGGGTAAGTCCGACATAACCCCTCCGCCCGCCCCGGCGAAGGGGTATGCGAAAACGCACTCCCTCAAGATAAAAAAAAAAGATAAATGTTCGGTTAGGATAGTAACAGTAGGTACTTTTTCCTAGATGAATGAAAAAATACCCTATATTTTTTCTGTATCCCTGGCATCGTGTATGCGAAATTTCACAATGATCAGCCGAATGTTTAAGGCTGGAACGCTTAACAAACAAACAAACTCACATTCGCTTTTATAATTTAAGCTAGGATTCAGTACATATGTACATAGTCTCACACCTATAGCTCCAAAAGTGTAGGCGGTGGGTTATGACTCCTACATTTTGCAGGCCACGATTTTAGATTCCAACTAATAGGGCAAGGCTATTGAAGTCAACCAGGCACAGTTTTAGAGTCAAAGCTGCTACTGATATTATTGCAGAAAAATAAAACACATACACCTGATTTAAAAATCGAAATCGAGGTCAGTCATACACAGCATTCACTACTGCTATAATAAGGTAATAACTGAAGGCTGTAAAAAATATTGGAGAATTAGTTGCGTGACGTAAGGGTTAATATATGCAGAACTATAGGTACCTAGCTTAATATAGAACGAGCTCACCACGCTTAGCTGGCCGAGTCTTTAGGTTATTGTTCAATGAACATTTCGATACCTGGTATTGGTATTGTCCCGTGTGGAGATCAAACCCATAACACTACACGCAATGGCAGCCGCTTTAATCACTACGCCAGTCGTGCAGTAAACTCTAATTTTGTAAAGAGGCCAGATTTGTTTCTAATCTTATCGATTACAAACAAACAAACTTTTCTCCTCTGAAAATACTGAACCGATTTTAATAGTAACTTCACTATACATAGCGCAACAGTAATCATAAACGTTGATGAAGCCACGGGGGTCATCAATATAATATATTAAATCGAAATAGGCTTAGCGGGCATTCACTGTAGTAAAATAATTGAGACGAGAGGAACTCGCCATGCGCTCTCTGATTGCCAACCCCAACTATTGAGATAAAAAAAAGGTTGACAGCACCGAGCTCCTCCAGATAGGGACAGCCGCGTCGTGGGATCTGGGCGTAATCCAACTGACAGAATTCCGTTTCGAACACAAATATGCCTCGCTGCCGAAGTTGACGCGCAGGTTTTGTGGCGGGTTTCTCTCTGCCCAATTATTTTAGAATAATAATAATATCAGCCCTGTATTAAACTGTCCCACTGCTGGGCACGGGCCTCTTCTCAGTGTGAGAAGTGTTAGGCCATAGTCTACCACGCTGGCCCAGTGCGGGTTTGCAGACTTCACATATCTTCGAGATCATAATTGAGAACTCTTTAAAATGCTGGTTTCCTTACGATGTTTTGCTTCACTGTTAAAGCAAGCAATTAAATATTAAATAAATATTCTACCACATACACACAACACCATCTAGCCCAAACTAAGCAGAGCTTGTACTATGGGTACTAGACAATGGATAAACATACGTACCTATATGTATTTTTTTTGTATATACATACATATTATACATAGAAACACCCAGACCAAGACAAACATCCATGTTTAATTAACTATTTAATACGCACACAGCTTCGAAAAGTCAGAGATGTGCGCCTTGGTATCGAACTCGAGACCTCTGCGTGGCATTCCAACGGTTTACCACGAGGGTATCGCTGCTATTCAGTTTTGTTAAACTTTCCAGGGATTATACGCATGGCGTAATGTTATATTAAAACCAATTTTCTTTCTGCCCAGGTGGATTGTCCGTTCATCGTATGCATGACTTACGCGTTCCACACTCCCGACAAGCTATGCTTCATACTGGACCTGATGAATGGAGGGGACCTGCACTACCACCTCTCTCAGCATGGCGTCTTCAACGAGGCCGAAATGAAATTCTACGCTGCCGAAGTTATATTAGGTAAGTAAATAAAAATATTACCGAATTTCGAAGTAAATTGATGTATGTAGATGTAATTAATAAGTTGCAACAGTACTTATTTCTGAATTTAAAGAGTCCCCTTTATCTGTATCCCTGACAACGTGTATGCAAAATATTATGATGATCGGTCGAGTAAAGTCGGTAGTCAAAGCGTAACAAACAAACTGACATTCGCATTTGTAATATTAGTTAGGGTATTGTCTTTTATAATTGTAATAGATTTTAGGCAGCATCGCTCGCGTAAATGTAGGTCAGGTTAGTAATAGTAGTTTTTTCTGGATGAAGGCTATGACCTTTAATGTATCCCTGACAAAGTTTATGCGAAATTTCATGATGATCGATCGAGTAGTTTAAAGCGTGAAAGCGTAACAAACATACAAACAAATTCATATTCGCATTTATAATATATTCCCGCATAAGGTATCAAACCTTCTGTTGAAGGGTACTTTACAGACACAATGTATACTAACGCTTAGAAGAATTGTTTGTGGATTACATAAACAGTCATAATAGGAATTTAACCCACAACCCTTGGCGCGGTGACTGCTTGCCCGCTACGTGCAGACAATTATTCGCCATTTCTGTTAATAACATAGTAATTCTCGGTACCGATACGCATCCAACCTTTAACTGTCGGAAGCGCACAGTTCGCTGTCGAGAGTTAGACATGTTTGATACAATTGAAAGTACCGTGTTGTTGCGAAGATACATTTATTTGTCAAAATAACCATATGCTTTCATGTCATGTAAATGGCTTTTGTAATAATAGCTACTAGATTTTGCCCGCGGCTTTGCTCGCTTAAACGTAGGTAAGGTTAGTAACAGTAGTTACTTTAGAGTTCGAAATAACTCTTATACAGCAGCTTTGTCCGTCCGTCCTTCTGTCTGTTATACAACTTTCAACTCAAGAACCGTTAGAGCTAGAGACTTGCGGTCAACGCTATTCGACTCAGCATAGTCGATATACCCCTGAAATTACTATAACCTTTGACCTCTGACCTCAAGGTCACGTGGTATCACGTGACCTTTGCATATTACTTTAACCATTTTTTCGGACTCTTAAGATTTACGGCAATTCATTGCCGATTCTCACTTGTTTCTGTTTGAAAGGTACCCTGTGTCCTTGACAACGTGTATGCGAAATTTCATGATGAGCGGTCGAGTAGTTGATGTGTAAAAGTCTAACAAACAAACAAACTCACATTCGCATTTATAATATTAGTTAGGATCTTAACCAATAAATTATGATATCAAAAAATATGTTTCTATGTATAATATGTATGTATTTACAAAAAAAGAAGTATATATGTATGTTTATCCATTGTCTAGTACCCATAGTACAAGCGCTGCTTAGTTTGGGCTAGATGGTGTTGTGTGTGTCATAGAATATTATTATTATTATTAAAATGTAAAGACTTTTTCCATTTATCCAGATATAAATAAAAAGTATGTTTTCAAGGCCATTCCTACGTTATAGGTACCTAGGTGTATTATTACGTAAAAGCACAATACTGTCCTGTGACGTAACGGCTATTTAGGTACAGATGTGCGGGAGAGGTAACGAGATACTCCCAACACGTCCTCACTTTTTCTCATACACAAATATAAAATTTTAATTACGCCGTCATTTTGCAATTTATTTCAATATTTTCACAAAAAACGTTTCTTTACTTACTACTAGATTTTGCCCGCGGCTTCGTTCGCGTAAATGTAGGTTAGGTTAGATTAGTAAAAGTATATTTTTTCTGGATGAAAGGTACTCTATGTCCTTTTCTGTACATCTGATAATCGAAAATCGAAATTTCATGATGACCGGTCGAGCAGTTTAGGCGTGAAAGCGTAATAAACAAACTCACATTCGCATTTATAATATTAGTTGGAATTTGCTGTTGCTTAAAAAATAAGACGCAATATCAAACATAGACAAAAACCCTATTTGTATGATATTGCAACTTCAATACATGAGCACACCACAAGGAAGATTCAAATGTGAGTTCATATTATGTAAATTGTATTTACATACATTATTCTCGTATCCCGAAGGCCACCCAAGTGTAGCCACGGGGCGAAGCTACTTGTTAATATGATTATTGCATCCATACATCAATTATAAGTCATGGTTACAATCATATATCTGTGCGTTATCGAACAGTTGTATTAGACGTATCTGTATGTAAATACGTTCTAATAGGAAAATGTGATTCATATTTAGAATGGTGATTGCATTATTATATTGTAAATGATATTTATTGTTATTACCGTCTAATTATACAGCAGGTAGGTAAATAAAATATAATATATCTTCAAAAGAGTTGCCTTTTCATAAAATGTTGTAATTTTAAATCTATAATATCTATTCTTAAATAGGCAGACATAACATTTCAGTACGTTTATCTCCTCTATTTGTCAGCCGATTATTACTTTTATTATAAAAATGCATGTTCATATGATTTCATCTTCTATTAATATTACTGACTAGATGACCCTGTATACTTCGTATCACCTATCCTAACGAATTTTCTATATTTTCTTACCGTTTAAACCTTCCCTGAACTACGACAAACATTTCAAAACCAATATCAGCTAAATCGGCCCAGCCGTTCTCGAGTTTTAGCGAGACAAACGCACAGCAATTGATTTTTATATATATAGATTTTAAAAGGACTTAATTAATTATTCATGTCTCGTAGGCGACTTAACATACTTTCTCAAATTACAGTCTTGTGACTGTGAGGGATTTCAAGGCTGGCTTTGTAGCCAGCCTTGAAATCCCTATGAACTAACTTTTGTAAATATTTTCTAATTATTATTCTTTTTAACCCTGTGGGTTTTGGTTGTGTTCTGAATAGGGCAAATGGGCTGTGGCATGATCATTAAACTTAATTACTTACTCACACCATTGTACCATTCGTGCAGTCCAAAAACAGGCTATATAAACGATACACGATTGTTACAAAAAGTCAGGCTATTCCATTTAGATGTATTGGACGTCGCTGCGTCGCGCTCGTTCAGGAACTACGTACTTTCGACTGTAATTGGACGAAGAGCGATACCTACTTTCTTGGTCAATGATAGAGAGTGCATCGAATTGGATAATCGTTTAAAAAGCACATATTATTCGAATGCATTTGAATGACTGGCTTATTCATTCGAATGTTTATAGTAATAGTTGTGCATCAGTAGTATATTTCGTCATAACATAAGAGTATTTAGTTCAAACTAATTTAAACGAGACCATTTGAAGCCTCTAGTTAAATCGCGAGGCACGCATCTCTGACTTTTCGAAGTAATTTGCGTATTGCATAGTTAATTATCGCTTGCTTTAACGGTGAAGAAAAACATCGTGAAGAAACCTGCATATCTGAGATTTTTCATAGTGTTCTCGAGGATATGTGAAGTCTTCCAACCCGCACTGGGCCAGCGTGGTGGAATACGCCCTTACCTTTCTAACACAAAGAGCCCCATGATCAGTAGTGGGATAGTTTAATACAGGGCTGATATTATTATTTATTATATTTATGTATCATGGTTCGTTTTTCTGTCCCCAGGTTTGGAACATATGCACAAACGTCACATAGTGTACAGAGATCTGAAGCCGGCCAATATTTTGCTGGACGAACACGGACACGTCAGAATATCAGATCTCGGGCTCGCCTGTGACTTCTCTAAAAAGAAACCTCATGCTAGCGTGTAAGTTTGTTTATTGCACATATTGTTTGTTTGTCCCTAAACAATATAATAAAAGTGACTGAATAAAGAGAGATCTGCCTGTAAAGAAGCACGAGGGAATCTATTGTCTCTGCCTACCCCTCAGGAAATAGGTTGATTGTATGTATATAACAGTACTGACTGCACGTTTATGATATTCTAAAGCTAATGGTCTTTTAAAATGTTTCAATCATCAGATTAGCTTCGTAGTAGTTCTAATACTTCTAGTTTATATTATATATTTTCGTACGAACGTGATCCTGGGTCGAGCAGAGTGCTATTAAGTTTTCATGGAAGGAAAGTCTCTGTAACAGCAGACACTCTCCAAATGAGCCTGGTAGAGGCCACTTAGTCTTGCCTCTATACTTATAGTTGCTAAATGCGCATAACAGCTTTAATAACAGCGGGACTCAGCTGTTTCCACTTCGTACGTCCGTCGCGTCGCATAACAGTGATCTTTCTATAAAGGGAGAGTTGGCATAGGACTATTCAATGATAAAGATATACTTTGTAAGACTACCTACATGTCTCAGAATGTTCAAAAGGAGTGTACCCGTACTTCGTGACCCAAAATTTACCATTTTTACCCTCCTTCCCACTCTCGGTGACCACACGTACACACAGCGACACATCAACCTAGACTGTTTGGTCTTTGAACTATTAGAAGTTGAACGCTGCGAATCGTGCGAGAGAGTATGTTATATTTTTGTTACGCTCTATCCTTACGATTACATCGACACCACTATGCATTGTCCCTTGCCGACAATTCTCTATTTTGTATGTAGCGTAGTTATGCGTATATAGGTTGTCTAACTTGATGTGTAGCCGTGTGTAATATATTACGTGTGGTCACCATATCCTCTAGAGAAATATTGACTACGTGACGAACACCTAAGCTCCAAAACCGACAAAGACAAGCTGGAAACTCCACCCAAAAATAAAATGCACAATATTACACCAGATTGGACTATAAAGATTGTCTTGTTAAATAAACATTTGATTGGCTTCCAGTGGCACCCACGGATACATGGCTCCTGAAGTCCTCTCCAAGGGCACCGGCTACGACTCATCAGCTGACTGGTTCAGTTTTGGCTGCATGCTGTATAAGCTCCTCAAGGGCCATTCACCATTCCGCCAGCACAAGACTAAGGACAAACATGAGATTGACCGGATGACGCTTACTATGGTAAATTTTTTTATTTGACGTCTGGAGTAGGTGCGATGTAACAATCTAGGAAACATATCACGTATATTTTATATTACGTCACGCAACTCGCTTGTAGTCTCGATGACATATACCCGTAATCTTGTCGACCTCGATGGCGTAGTGGTTAGTGTAACCGACTGCCACGCCTGAGGTCGCGGGTTCGATTCCCGCAAAAGTCAAACATTTGTGTACATGAACATGGATGTTTGTCTTGGTCTGGGTGTTTCTATGTATAATACGTATGAATTTACAAAAAAAATTATATATGTATGTTTATTCATTGTCTCCAACCCATAGTACAAGCTCTGCTTAGTTTGGGCTAGATGGTGCTGTGTGTATGTGATACAATATTATTATTATATTATTATAATCTCAAGTGTCCAGGAGAGAATCTCTATCGATAAGTTCTGGGTTCAAATTTAGGGTTTGAGATTTTTGTGGCAGAGAATAACATAAATTTTAACAAGTAAAGTAGGGTTGATTGTCGACTTTGTCTGCTTTAAATGCCGTCTGCAAGGGAAATAGATATAGTAGCAATGTACCTACCTAACATCAAAACGTAGACTTAGCTGAATTAAAATAAAAAAATATATTCAAGCTACTACCAATATTGATTTTTGAAGATATTTAGGGCTTGTCCCACCATCTCCAAATAGCATTTATCTATAAGATAGAAGTCTCACCATCTCTCTTCTTTAACCTAACAAGAGTGAGACAGCATGCGATTTATCTTTCGGATAACTTTTACTTGTTAGTTGTGGGACAGGCCATAGACTTTTTTATCAAATTAAATTTTACTTCCACAAACTTACAGTTCCCGCAATTAACACCTACTTTGCAAGAATAATATAAGTAATTACTTTCGTTAGAAGCCACTCGAAAGTTTTAAGCTCTGACACCAAATAATGATTTATTATTAAACAAATTTAAGATATATTTTTCAACTACATTTATTTGCTGCTACCATATTTTAAACAATGATTGTACAACAAATATACATTAAGTGGAACTCGCATTTATAACAAAAACAATATGTGTAAACAAGCATATCGGCCGGCTGCCGTTCGCCCACGACTGGCGTGTGGCTACTTCGATAACACAACAGCTGGTGCCAAATTAAAGAACCAATTTAATGATGATGAAATAATAGTGAATGAAATATAGTTTTAGGTCTCATTGCTATGCCTCTTGTGCATACTAACTACACGAAAAAAAGAAAGAAAGAAAAACAGATTAGTTGTTTGAGAAGGGACCTGAAACTCAGACCTGAAAATCAGTCCTGTGGCGTTATTTATAGCGTAGTAGATTTTGAAGAATGTATGTAAGTTTATGTTAGTAACAGTACTTTTTCCTAGATAAATCTCTCTATGTTCTTTACTGTTCCTCTGACAACGGGTATGCCAAATTTCATGATCATCATTAAAGAGTGGCCATAAGTTTCTTGAAGGTATCTTCTCATAGGCTCAAACGTTTGCCTGAACCTTGCAACTTACATAAATGTAAATTCAGTGAATGTTATAAATTCACTAACCCCTTTGACGTTCATAAGTATTACTTTGTGACTTAAATTTATAAAGTAATTTTTACTTTAACTTTGAATAGTCGAGTAGTTGAGGCGTGAAAGCGTCACAAACAAACAAACTTACATTCGCATTTATAATATTAGCCTGGATACTGAGCTGGATCTCTTGTGCCACACTTCTTATCGGCTGTGTTTTATTTTAATTTGACCTGGTTAATATTGGGATAGAATAAATGGTTTATATGCCTTTAAGTTTTCAGTGTCTGTAAATTTTAATGAAGCGTATCAGAGATTTTGTTGTCATATAATTATAAGATAACCTGTCATTTAAAACGGTGGAGATGTGTGTGTATAGCAGAAGGTGGAAATATGTTTTGGTTATATTTCACTATGGTAGCAATCAAGGCCGTCTGTCCATCAGCTAAAAAGGTTAGCAACACCTGCAAATATCATGTCGCTGAGTTACTGACACAAGTTAAAACGACAGTAGGGTAGTTGCTTATGTAGTTTTTGTACATTATTTTACACGCAAAGCAAGTAGCAATCATTAAGAAATCTTTTTGCATTAAACAGTATCAGAATTGGTTATAACTTATAACATAAGGGAATAATATATATTTTAAATTTGGGTATAAGAAAACGTCGGGCTGTACTGGGGATATCTGTCTATCTCCTTTGGATAGTAGCGTTTAAATAGCGGTTTCGTCACTGTTTGTATCATGCATCCCTTTTCTGTCATTTGACATTTAAGTCAGTTTCAAAAACACTTTGTATTTATATAACTATTACACTTCAATAATAAAAAAATGTGAGTCACCTACCGTATTATTTCTCTGCTGACTTCACAACGCCAGATATTTAAATATTTGCTAGCTAAACTCTGTCACCCTTCGCTGTGGCTCAGACTAATATTTTTAATATCGATATATAGTAGGTATATAGAAACATTCTTACATATTAATGTAATATGTCGACCCATCAACTGCTTTTTTTTTCGGACACAAACATATTAAAACAGATCTTTTTATACATATATACAGCTGGAACCATAAAATGTTATTCTCTGCTACGAACAGACCACAAATAATTTTCTAGTTTGACTTGATTGTGGTATTACTAGTCGTTCGAGCTACTCGTTGCATTAGAAAACAAACCTATTAGAAACCACTAAAATACATGTGTCCTCTCTCTCTCTTTCTCCCCCCCCCCCCCTCTCTCTCTCTCTACAGGTGTCCTTATTCTAATGAAATAGTCTAGATTTGATACCAATAGTATTATTTACACACATGTATTCGTTCTTTATGTTAAAAGTAAAAGATGGAATCACGTCTGCAATAGACTTACGATATATTCCAGAATGTGGAGCTGCCAGAATCCTTCAGTCCTAGCTTGAAGAGTCTACTCGAAGGGTTGCTGCAGAGAGACATCAATAAGCGGTTGGGATGCAAGGGAAGAGGGTAAGTGTGCCTAACTTACTACATTTATATAAATACCATCTCAGTGTCGCAGCGGTAGTGAATCTGACTGCTGTGTTTATTGGGTAGTTCTGTCAAGAAATTCTTCGTAGCAGCACGTAGGCTGGAACTGTGTCCGGTAGACGCTAATAAGCTTGCAGTCTATCCTATAAAACGTGAATTTCAACTTCTAAATATTGCTACTGAATATTCCGGGAGGTCCATTATTATCATCCTTATTCCATCTTTCTCTTTTACCCCGGTGAGTCCGACATAACCCTTCCGCCCGCCCCCGCGGAGAGGTATGCGTCTATGCATTCCCCCACGTAAAAACGAAAAAGATGTTGCCATGCTTGCACTATAGAAAAACGTATAATACCGAGAAAGTGATATTTATTATGGTCTTTTACATTAAAACTTATTACTTTTTAAGAAATTGGTCATATCTATGATGAAGTTCGATAATGGTATGAATAGCATTCATATTAACTACGTAAGAAAAAATACACACAAGCTAAATAGGAAATAATTCATCTGATAAAACCGTACACATATTGTAAAAACTGCAAGCATGGCAACACTGCGTGTCTCAGATGCCGATGTATTTGAAATCGCGAAAATACTTTTAACACGAAAATAAGAATCGAAAGTGTCCGTGAGATTGTAATGATTAATTATTAAGTCATAAAATAAAATACAAATTATTGTTTAGGTGAAATGTGTGTTGATTCATAGACCAAATTGTTTATTGTCCTTTACAGCAACGTCATGGAATAAATGAGTCAAGTCGCCGACAGAGTTGTATGTAATAGGTTCTTTCATTAATTTTAAAATCTGAGAGAGTACTTTAAAATACAGTTTCCATGGTGACATCAAGGATAGACACGATTATTTGATTTGAGATATCGTTGTTGGATTATCAAAACAAATAGCTCAGGCGAGTGTCATGCAAAAACAAAAACCCAAAGAGTTTCAAGTTTATTATTACCGTGAAAAAATAAATGTAATAATAACAAACAGACAGTTTTAATAAAAATAAAAACTGTACAAATATAATAAATAATACGTTTTTCTAGGGTTAATATTCATCAAAACTTATTTCAATAAATTGACATATTGAACAATAATCGGGTACCATGGATCCATGAAGTGAATTCGGTACCCGATTATTGTTGTAGCAATTGTAAGAAAACTGCAAACGACATAAATACAGAACCAAAATAAAACATATTCTTGAAGACTTTCCTTTTGAACCTATACAGACAAGTTTGACAATAGAGGTGTGTTTTCACTCAACTAACCTAATATATGTTGTTATTTATAATACAGCATTTATCTCCATTTTTACAGCTAACTGCTGCTTTAGCGGCTTTTGTCACCAGGGGATAAATATTGAAAATACTATTACAGAGAAAAGGCACATTGGTAGCAATAATTTTTAGATCTTACGCCATAATTATGTTCAGTCTAAGCTATTATGAATTTCTAGCATGCAGGCCATGCTAGAAATTCAGCGATTTGTTGCAATAACGTTTGCTAAAATCACCGCAGCATAGAAGCCTCCTAGTTTGGAACATCTTTCTCTGATCTATACAGTATTAGTATAATAAGTATTATTTGAATTTATGAGGAAGGACATACAACACCAAATCATATATAGTTTTTCTTTCGTGAACTACGATAATGTTCATAAAGGAGGTCATGAAGGTGCCTTTCGGTGTGGTACATTATCTAAACGCTGTGTATCCGTATTCCAGTGCGGACGAGGTAAAGGAGCACGTATTCTTCGCCGGTATCGACTGGCAACAGGTGTACCACCAGAAGTACACCCCGCCATTGATCCCGCCTCGCGGAGAGGTCAACGCGGCCGACGCTTTCGATATCGGCAGCTTCGACGAGGAGGACACCAAGGGCATTAAGGTGCTACATGTTTTATTAGCTAAAAGTCAGCTCTAATAATGCTTAAAAGTTACCCTTATCATACATGTATACCAGCAGTATGTATACCATACCAGCCTAAGCATTAATTTCGTTCAGTTGATAATCTTATATTGTCTATCATATGGCAGCTGACAGAAACCGATCAGATGCAATACAAGGACTTCCCGCTGGTGATATCGGAGCGCTGGCAGAGCGAGGTGGCTGAGACCGTGTTCGAGACTATCAACCAGGAAGCTGACAAGATGGAACAGAAAAAGAAGGCCAAGCAGAAACAGAAATTCGATGCTGATGAGAAAGGTGTGTGTTGGTATAAAATGTTTGAGAGGATAAATATGTATACTATCTAAGTAACTCCTATACTAAGGATAATTCACAATTCACACAATTCTACAATTCAAGCAAAGTAACAACGAATCAAAAATCTTACAAAATGTTGTGTTACATAATCATAAAACCTATTTTAATGAAGCATTTTTATTGCCTATTTATATATGCCTAAAAATTATATAATTTGAATTTTAATAAATATAATAATGTTAGCCCTATATTATATAAATTGTCGTCTATATAAGATGGGTTGGTTAGGCCATAGTCAACCAAGCTGGCTCAGTGCGGATTGGCAGACTTTACAGATCTTCGAGAAGATTATACAGGTTCCTCACCATATTTTTCACCATTAAAGCAAGCGACAACAAACTTATTAATACTCACACAACTTTGAAAAGATAGAGGTGCTTGCCTACGGTTCAATCGCGATCCGTAGGCATGCACCTCTGTATCAAAACCTCTGCGCGGCAGTGCAACAGCCTCCCACGGGGCTATTGCTGCCATAATAATAATCCGAATTTTATTAATTCTTTTATATTTGGTTGTTTCCAGAGTCTGATTGCATACTCCACGGATATATAAAGAAACTCGGCGGTCCGTTTGCCAGCGCGTGGCAGACCCGCTACGCTAAGCTGTACCCCAACCGATTGGAGTTGCACCTGGAAAACAGCGCCAAACCCGAGATGATACTACTCGACACGGTGGAGGAGGTGTCCTCAGACCTCGTCTCCATCAAGGGCGAACAATGCATTGTTCTCAGAACCAGAAACGATACCAAGATTGTACTCACAAATACTGTAAGTATATTTTGTTAAGTAACTCAACGGCGAACGGAGAGACTTCATGGGTAATATACGGTCAGTTCTACAATAATCACTAGCGATTCGCCTCGGCTTTGCACAGGTAGTACAACCCTAAACAAATTATACACCTAAACCTTACTCATAAATCGCTTTGTCTATTGGTGAAAACCGCATGAAAATCCATTCAGTAGTTTTTGAGTTTATCGTGAACAGACAGATGCGGCAGGGGACTTTGTTTTATAATATGTAGTTAAGTAAAGATTTCAGAAATTTAAATCACATTGTCTTTCTCTTGTTAAGTAAAATGAGTCGTAGTTTAATTAAAGCGCAGATCTCACATCGATGACGGGACAATCTGATGCGACAGTGATGCTCTGCTACCCATGCAAAGCCGGGACGGATCCCTAGTACATACTAAATAATAAAGCGACGCGCCTGGACGGCCGCTCTCATTTTAAATCTCCAAGATATTCATTTTAATAATATGCTGTAAAGGAAAATTTTGATCTACATTAAATGTACAACGTATTTGATTGGATAAGGACTTATACTGTATTGTTTCTGTATTGTTTAAAATAGCTTCGTAAGTAACCCATTATGTTCTTTAATAAAAGACAAAATCCACTCTTTTTTTAAAGATAAAATTTAAAAAGTGTCCGTCTTTCGTCAAAATGGATTTGACTAGAGAACATTTTCGTTCAATGATTTATTACGACTTACTTTGCGGTCTTACTCGACAAAAATGTTACGATTGATTTCGATTAGCGTGATATATCAACAGATTCGGGTAGCTTTAGGCATTGGTATGAGTCAAACACAAAAAGTCTTCCATGAACATGTAGGCGTCTTAAAACTTAGATCTAGATGGATACCTCCTTATTTGACGGAAGACCAAAAGCCGTCGTTTGGATTTGTGCCGCTCAGTGCTTGTGAAGTATGACGGAGGTGACACGAATGCTGTATGACATCGTCATAGGTGATGAAAGACAATCTGCGCGATCGATGTTTCCATTTCAAGCTTTGCCGACAAAAGTAAAGAAGGGCATAAGTCGAGAGAAAAGATGATTGCCTCATTCTTTGAACGGACATGTCATTTCTCAACAATCATCCTAGAAGATATAAGGACTGTTACTCCAGTTTGGTATGTCAGACATTGTTTACCAATTTTCTTGGAAAATGTTAGACAGCAGCGCTTAAGAAGCACCACGACAACGGCCCAGCTCACTACGCCAGACGTACCTACTATCGAATCTGTGGAGTCTATTAGAGGTGTGGAGTTAGTAGACTTTAATTTATTTCCAAAAATAAAAGATAAACTTAGAGGAATTCGTTTAAAAAAGGCGTGGCAAAGATCCCCACAAAAAGAGTGGGCTCTTTGCTTTAGTCAATGGTGCCATTGCTTGCTATAGTGCTTAGAAAGGAACGGAAACTACTTCGAAAAGCAATTAAAATATTAACAGGCTTCTATATCATTCCGTTTTTTATTTTCTATAAACTTTCAGTTTAACCCCTGTATACATGGAAATCGCATTAAAATCAGTTGCGTAGTGTAATAGATCTAAGCGTACAGTCAGTGGGAAGCAACTTTGATTTATACTAATCATACTATATAAGTAAAGATAAAGATACCTAGCTTTGAATTCTGTATACAGCAACCAACGAGTTCCATGAGTTTTTGTCATTTAAGTAGTCGTTGACTAAAAACCCTGCCGAATTAGCTGTATTTTTTATTTTATTATTAATTGTAGGTTATATATAAGAAAACGTATACCGAGTCTCGCAAATGTATTGTGAACTTTATGCAAACGATGGGCCTACTAACTTATGCTTATTTCTGGTATTATTATTATTATTATTACATTATGAATATCAGTGCTCTTATTATGTGAGTAAATATTAATAATATTTTATATAAAATTATGTTTATTAAACATAATATAATATTATGTTTGATAAACATATTGTTAGTAAATATACATACATATATTTCGACGCAACTGTAAGTATACCTATTTCTTTGAGTCGATCGTTCAGGTAAACTCGTACCTTAAATTATAAATACGTATAATATAATATATAAATTATATATATAATATAAATTATATATACGTACTTGTCGGCCTCGATGGCGTAGTGGTTAGTGTAACCGACTGCCACGCCCGAGGTCGCGGGTTCGATTCCCGCACAAGTCAAACATTTGTGTGCATGAACATGGATGTTTGTCTTGGTCTGGGTGTTTCTATGTATAATATGTATATATGTATGTTTATCCATTGTCTAGTACACATAGTACAAGCTCTGCTTAGTTTGGGCTAGACGGTGTTGTGTGTATGTGATAGAATATGATACTAAAGAATATGATATAGAATATGATATGATACTTTGCTTTTGGAGAATAAAAATTGTCATATCATATCAATTGGACACCGTAGGACATGACACTGTGAAAGTAACTGAAATATACTAGTGTCGCATCTACATCAGTAAGCTTCTTGTCTTACTTTCCGAATTGCGTATGCGGCTGAGCTAAGTTTCCCTGCAATATTTGAGCGCCTTTGTGTTGGAGGGACTTCACAACCTGTTCCTCCACATTGGAGACCCCGAAGTGATCCGTCGGTCCGCGGCCCGCCAGGCACGATTAACCAGCCTGATCGGAGGATCCTCCCTTTGTGTTAGAGGGACATCACACGATGTTCCTCCGCAATCTAAAGTTAATTTTAGAAAAATTATCGACGGAAGTAAATTTATGCTAGGACTCTTTACATTTGGTAATGTAAATTTAATACATTTTGTTTTTGTTAGAGTATTGTAGTAAATTAATCGTCGTAAACCATTTGCGACAATTAATCATTAACAAGAGTCTACTTTAAAAGTAAGAGATGTGTCATCCGCGAATAAAACAATACCACACAAATCTTGTACGAAGTAAGGCTAATCATTAACCTACACTATAACAGAATTGGTCCTAAAATTGAGCCCTGTGGCACGCCCGTTGTGACTGGTAATCCAGAAGTTTTACTTTCGTTGATATCAACCATTTGTAGTCAATTGCTTAGATAGAAATCAACCTAGTCAAGTGCAGTATCTCGGATGCCATAAAGCCTGAGTTTTCGTAACTGTGTATGATGGTTAACGCAGTCAAAAGCTTTAGAGAGATCACAGAATACGCCAATGATATCTTGCTAATCTTTCCTGGCATTGAATATATGTTTTAAAAGCGTAACACCCGTATCTTTGGTAGGATGGCCCGTCCTGAAATCATATTGCTCTGTATCTGGTGCACAGGACGAGATCGGACTGAAGGAGTGGGCGCTGTCGCTGCGCTCGGCGCACAAGTGCTCGGCGGAGCTGCTGGCGTCCATGGCGCGCAAGGCGGGTAAGATCTACGGCACGGACGGCGCCAAGGAGCCGGCGGGCGCGCGGCCCGCGCCGCCCGGCCCGCCCGCGCCCAACGGCAACAACTAGCACGAGGCGGCCGCGCCGCCGCGGGGCGCGAAGATGTTCCGCCGCTCCAAGAGCGCCGCGCAGCTCATCAAGTGAGCCGGCGCGCGGCGGGACGTGCCACCTCCCACCTCCCACTCGCGAGGAACTGCCAATTATTCCTAATGGATGCGACGCGTTTTGTTCAAGTACGAATTTATGTGATAGGACCGATCAAACTTGACGAGTACGATGTATAAAATATTGTTTCGTTTACCTCCAGTGATTCTCGATTGTGGATAATAGTAACTTTTGTAATCGTTTGCACCGATTGAATTTTGTAATTATCGACGTAACGTTCTGGATGTTGTATTTAACTCTGTGGTAGGTATTGTAAAAATTTAATAACTTGTAATTCGAGTAGATAAGCATAGCGACTACTATATGTGTTTGTGCAATAGATCGAAAGTATAAAAAATTAAATTAAATTACGTGACGAGTAATCGGTCGAGTCGGTTAATTAAAAAAAAGTAATTATATATATTAGCGGATGTCTTGACAAATTTTAATGCGATTGGATTGTTCGTTGTGCGTATAATTATAGAAGCTTCAAATTAATCGATTTATATCGTAATTAGAAATTGTAGCACTTTGGTTACCGCTCTGGTTATTGCACAAAAGTGGAAAGTCCTGCGAACTACGTTTGTGTTGTCTCCGATTGCTCTCTTACGCGACGTTGTCTAAGTTAACTGTCACGAATAGTTCCTTTAAATGTAACGTAACGCGGAACGATATGTTTGTTTTATATAACGGTACTTAAATGTAACACCTGTCTCTTGTGTTCCGAACCAACTGTTCGTTAAGTTTCAACATTATTTATATATAAGTAAATAGAAACAAATGTAAGTAGAATCTAATAAAAATCTCTTTTCATATAATATTTAGAGGCAATACTTTTCTAACAACATTTAGGTGTGATTAATAACAATAGATGTAAAGGCAATATATAGATGAAAAAAAATTAAATATAAAAGCATGTTCAGTGTCAATGAGTTTAAGTGAGAATCATTTGACTAAGTGTTAATTCCATAAATGATTTGTAGTGGCCTGGCCACGATGACATTGTATGTTGTGTATGTTCTATAATAATTGTATAGCAATGCAAATTTTTAGTTAATAATTGTTTTGAGTCTGATGCAGATTTAGTTTCTATTTACACAAAAATGTGGTGTTGTATTTGTTGCCATCTTTCTTTATATAGGTTTTTATTATGTGTATCTTGACTTCCATGTTCATGTATAGTTAATTGATGATATTTAATTGATTTAAGAAGCTAAGCATTGCATAAAAAAAATTGTGGTCATCAAAAGATAATATTGAATATTTAAACATAGAAATGTTTACAATTTTATATTTTTTCATAAGAAGTTTTATATCTAGAATAGTTGTTTTGAGTTCTGATTGTAGCTGTCACTTGAGTTTCTTTCTGGTGATTAAACCATCTTAGTGATTTAGAAGTTTTAAAACTTAGAAGGCGTAGTATAGGTGTTTAGCACCTACCACCCAATCTCACAGCCTTTACTATTCAAATATAGTCTGAGGTATATATATATACATATGTATTTTGAGATACGTATAGCTAGACAATGAAAATAGTTCAGCATTCTGTACAGTCATCGACACAACTACCCGAACATTTGATAAATTTTAGCAGAATAATATAACATTTGCTTTCTATTGCTCTATAGTAATCAATTGTAATTAAAATAATTATTCTGTAACTGTTAATAAACAATTCAAAATGTACTGTTTATCGACTTATGTCGTTGACTGTACCAGTGAAATCAAATCTGTAATGTGATTATTGTGAAAATGGTTTCTTAAGCCCTAGAAACGTAGTATTACCTCTACTCACTATTCATACGGGCTTGTAATTACTAACACACATACTTAACCATGCTTGCCCTTTGACCGCCACGTCAAAAAAGCAAAAGAGTGTTCTCAGTGCCAAGCAAAGATTTCATCCTTTAATTTGTCATGTACTCGTGACCGTAGCCTGCTAGTCACCTTTTGTTTTGTCATGTATGCATGACTCTGGCGTCCAAAAGATTAATCTGTTAAGTGGCTGCGGCACATCGGCGGCTAGACACAATAGATTTTCAGTTATGTCTTGCATTCAGATAGGACAAATTTGTATCGAATGTGCGTGAAGACCACTCAATACATTATACTTTTCATATTATTCATACAAGTGTTGAGAATGTTTAATTGGTTTTACCTGTTAGATAGTTCTTAGTAGCTGCACGTAGTCTAGAAATGTGTCAGTTAAACGGCAATAAGCTCGTCTCCTGTTACGTGAGATTGAAAATGTAGCTCACGATATTTGGGTTCATATATATAAGTACGTACATACATACATATGCCTACTCCTTCGGGGATATTCCGGCATGATTCTATGTATGTATAATTATATAGTATATCAGTGCTGATTGTCAATTTAAAACATTGGGCCCACTCAAACACACACATACAAAAATTCATCAAAATCGGTCTAGCCGTTTAGTGACATACATACATAAAGATAATTCTCATTACTGCTTAATAGTTCATCAAAGTATTATCAAAATACAGATTAACACATATAATCACGTCATGACGACGTTACACACATTTTGATGCATTGCTCTGCTTCTTTAATATCAATAATGAATTATGCGCGCCTCCACGAGGCGAATAGGCTGCATAAGTGAAACAATGAATTGATTGACAACATTTGGTATATTGTTTTGTTATAAACGTTAGATGCTAGTCAAATGAATTTTAAATACACTAAAATGATTGATTTTAATGGAACTAAGTAATTTATATGTATAATGTAATAGCTGGCATAGCTAAAACAGTATTATAGGTTAGTTGTTTTCTTTGTAAAATCTTTCTAATGTGATATGTTTCATACGTTTGCATAGAATAGACACATTTGTGACACGTAGTTCTTTTACTTAACGTAATATCTCTTGTATACAAATATATTGTTATTATACTTAGTTGCTAATTTTCGAGTTTTCTAAATAAAATGCTGCTTTAAATAAAAAGGTAGACAGTTATATGAAATATTGGCTATGATACGTAGTGATTAGTTAGCACTATGGGTAAATATTGTGTTGCATTTCCAAATGCTTTATGAATTTGAAGGCCAAACCAGACGGGGTTAATCAACATTCCGGTATGCCAAATTAGATAATAATTGTGGATAAATACGATGCATTTAAAGGTTTATTTATTTATTTCGCACAATATCGCCAAGTTAATAGAGAGCTGTTATTATTAGATCGCTTATTTATGGTGAACATAGGTTTATGTTTAAATGTCGATGGTCACCGGCTATGTCTGCATCAGACAAACTGTTACATACCTCTGTTAGAAAATATTTTTATTGTGAACCTACATTATGTGTAGTAAATTGTTTATTTAATCACTTGTGTGTGTTTTCTTAATTATGTTCAATACCTACCGATACTAATTGTCAACTGTTTAACATACTTGCGATTAAGAGGTCATGAGTTCGTTATCCTCAGTTACTTTACCGACGTCAACTTATGCCTTACACAAGCGTTAAGCTCATCACTAGCGGAGGTGGAGCGGTAGCGGCAGCGGTGTTTACGTATTATTCGAATTAGTATGAAACATTACACACACGATCCGGAGCGAAGGCGAGGCGGCGCGGTAACGGCGCGGGGCGTACCGGCACTACAAACAGACGAAGAAGACGGTACAAAAATCCGCTATTTTTAACGATAGGTATGTACCGGTGTATGTATGTATGTATCTTATGTAGGGGCCAGTCAGTGCAGACCGGCGACACTTCGACCCAGTGGGATCTTTTATGTCGACACTCTCCCAATAACGACTGCCATAGATGTTCATGGCAGCCGGGACCGACGGCTTAACGTGCTCTCCGAGGCACAGAGCAGGCGATAATTGTCAATCAATACGCACATAATTTCGAAAAGTAATGTAACTACCGAAAGTCATAGGTGCGCGACGTGGGTTCGAACCCGAGACCCTCTGCATTGCAGTCTGTTGGTCTCCCCACTGAGCTATCGCTGCTCCGGGGTACACTGCTTTCTTTCTTACACCGCTGTACCGGTGTACCGTAGCGACAGAGGATCTTGCACCTACTGTCAGTATCGAGGTAGACGGTGTCGACAATAGACAATTAAAAAGTAACTTTAGATCGTTCTGATATAAATATTTTATTTAGATGAGGCACAAATATATAACAGATTGTTTTCATATAAAATATGTTATAGTAATGAATATCACACTTAACCTCCTAAATAATTGCAAATGAGGAAAAAGTGGAAAAGGAAACATTCATTTACAACTAGAAACAATGGCTAATATATGTATAAATAGATAATTAGTTCAACTTTACCTGACTCTGTACGACCTAGTACACAATACTCTTTGCCACACACATTCGATAGAGAACGATAGTGAACAAATTTTAAGATGGGTGAGCGTGATTATGCTATATTTATATGTATCAGATGACAACTTAACGTTTAAAAATGTGACCATATTAAAAACGTAAGCGCATCTATTATATAAAAATCGGACGCGCATCTATCATATAAATCTTTAATTAATAGATACGTTTATTTTAGAGCATGTCAACACTACGATATCGGTGTAGGACGATAGCTTTCAGACACACGCTTCTCAGATAATGGGTCTGGTAGGCTTGAGAACCTTTGTTCCGTGTTTATTCTGGTCGAAGTTGTACTCTCTGTTTTGTACTGAGAAGGCTGCAGCTTATTCACAAAGCTATTCTTTATGTTGAGCCTGAAAAATAAACATGTCTAGATTATTGGTAAATTGTGTTGCATATGATCAATTGTTTGTCACATCTTATTTTATTTTAAGTAACAATAAGTAAGCTACTTTGTAAGTTACACATGGTATCTACACGCATATACTGAAATGAATTACACTCGGTTTTTGCTAGTTATGTTTTCCGTCTTATATGACAGGATCGAGCCTGCCGCTGTCTACTATTATTATTGCCAGACTCCGTACTGCTATTGATAAATTCTTAACAAAAATTTAATAACACTACTCAATCTGGATCGAACCCTCACTATCTTCCAACATATGCCACGAGAATAACAAGATTTATTAGCAAATCCAATAAGTATTAATAAAACAGCGTTAATTTTAATATCGCTCTGCTACAAATAGTGGGTAAGGAGGAATAAGTAGGTAGGTAGGTATGTGTTGTGCAGCTACACTAAATATGTAGATACCTAATTAATTTTTTACAACATACTGCCCACCTTATGGTAAGTGGTCACCGTAGCCTATGGACGCATGCAACACCAGAGGCATCACTTGCGCGTTGCCGACCCTTTAGGACAGGAAGTGTGCTATTTCACGTCGATATTCTGCGAGAGGTTAGTCTTTCCCCGGTCGAGCCGGCCTATTCATGCTGAAATCAGCAAGGCTCTTGTGTCAGAAGTAAGTTCACTTGATAAAAATACTTAAACAGTTTTCTTACCTTTTACACAGGGCAAAGATGACACTTTTCTTGCAAACGAAGATGTAGAATATAGCAACGCCGACAAATAGATTGTAGAAATTTAATATAATATAAAGTTCAAATGGTATTTTGCTGGGCAGTAGTTCCAGTATCCAAGTTACACCAGTCAGTACATATATTTTGAGACAGATGAAAAATCTGTAGAAGAAATGCTATTATTATTTAGGTTACCTATACAGAATAAAATATTTGTACTTATTGAGTTATTAAATACTTCGTGCTAGAGCGAGGAGACAGTTTAACGAAATTCTTTGTAACACGAGTTAGAATCCACGCTCTCTACCTACCTACCAACCAACTAACCAACAGGATGTTGGTTAAATTAAAACGTAATAATTATTAAAACTGTAAACCTGTAAAAAAAGGAAACTCTATATCTATACTAAAATTATAAAGCTAAAGAGTTTGTTTGTTTATTTGTATGTTTGTTTGAATGCGCTAATCTCAGGAACTACTGGTACGAATTGAAAAATTCTTTTAGTGTTGGATAGCCCATTTACCGAGGAAGGCTATAGGCTATAACATCACGCTACGACCGATAGAACCAGAGCAGCAATGAAAAATGTTGCAGAAACGGGGCAAATTCTCTTATGTGAAGCAGACGAACTTGCGATGGTCTTTTGGTAATAAGATAAATACCTAATAACCAAACATGCAACGCAAAATATTGTTATCATTATCCTGTTATTATTATATACCTATAGCTCGTTTTCGACTTTAACACTGATATAAATTAAAGCCATTTTGTAATTCCAGATTATACTGAACCCATTTTAAACCCAACTTTCTTAGGCTACCTACTTACTACTTAGGCCCGGCGCCCATTGGCAGCACGGCATGGCAATGTATTTTTAGGCAACGAATAAAAATATAACCTAATCGTATGGACATAAAGTTGAAATTTTAATGTTAACAGTCGTAAGTACAAAAACAATACCGCGATATGCTTAGGCATACTGTGTCGGCAGCCTTCAGAACGCTTTGGCATCCCTCGGAACGCTTTGGCAGTCTTCGGGATGCCGCGGCAAGACAGCGCCCGCCCGTACCCGAAGTACCTTAGACGCTTCGGTATGCTTAAGGACGGCGCGGCATACCTAAGGATGTCACGGTATAGTCACCGCCAGAGTGCGCTTTCATGTAGGGATGCCGAAGGATCCGCTGCCATGCTGTGGCGCCAATGTGCGCCGGGCCTTAGGCTGACTGAGTGCATCCTAAAGTCGTCACAACACGGTTTTAGTTTAATAAGAATGTTTTGTATAAACAAAGAATTAACTTGCGTGAAAATAACGAGACGGACGCCATTTTGAATTGAGTAGGTACCTAGTTAATATGATTCGCATGATTAACAATCAGACCACTGATACTCTTGAACCTAGTAGTTACGCAAGGAAAGGGAGTTGGCTGTCTTATATAGACTAAATGACTGGCGAGTGTTCTGAAGAAAACTTTTAGTTATATCTAACATTTCCCTTCCTACGCAGAACAACTACTGTCGGGTTGAAGCGATACATTTGCACATTGGCAAAGCAAATTTTGTTTTTTAACGAAACGGTTTAGTGTCTTTGTTAATGTGGTATATATAGGACTCATCGTCAGCACAAGTCTTTCCTTCGTCTTCCAATCTTCGGTTGACTGCAATAATAATATTATTTGTTTCTCTTCCGCAGGTCTTTTCCTAGTATGTTAGAAAAATCCCGACTGTTCGGAAGACATGGTCCCAACGTGCAGAGGCCCAAATATATTATTTTCCTATCCTTTGCAATCTTGATTCAATTGCTTTATGTGTCTAGTTCAATTCGTTTCTCCTTCTTCTTTACTGTCGTTGCCTGCTATTTCGGAGCATACCAATTTTGTAAACCAGCAATTGCGATAGTGAGCTTTTTGAGTCATTAGTGGAACACTACCACCAGTTTTAAGCAAAAAGCCGACATTTCACTGTCTACAGAACTCAGATTGTCTTGATAGAATAAATTATCTCCTAACTAATATTATAAATGCTAATGTGAGTTTGTTTGATGGTTTTTTACGTTTTCATGCCTTAACTACTTGACCGATCATCGTGTAATTGCCCATATACGTTGTCAGAGGAACAGAAGGGATATAGGGAACATGGTATCCAGGAAAAAGTACTGTTCAAAAATCTAGTGCTAAATATTATAAATAAATTACCTGTTTTTACTTTTGTTGGTATTTTTTGAACCAGATTTTTTATTGACCCCTGCTCTGGTCGTCCATAATGTGTACGCAGCCATTGCGAACAGAATGAAGTTCGCGACCGTTATTATTCCAATTGGCACATGCAAATATATCATTGTTGATTTATCTGAAAAATACCAATCATTGTATTTATATGTTATTGCACCGGTTGGTAAGTAAGTTGGTTGGTAAGTGGAAACATGGCTACAAAATGTTATTGGGTTTTTCTGTTAAGAAATCTCAATACGAGCCCGGAGTTAGGAAGTTGGCGGTGTTAGACACCCCGTGCCTTGGAAATCATGTAAATCCGTTGGTCCTGCACCTGATCTCTCTTCGATCGTGTCGGATTATCCGTCCCATTGGATCATGAGAGTTAGGATTACTTGTGCAGTATAATATCTCCTGCGCAGATGGCCAGTCTCCGTTAAGATTGGCCGCCGTGACCGGTCTAGAGGATATTATTAAGAGAAACAGAGTGATTTGATTCGATTTGTCCTGTCGTAAGTGGCTACTACTGTTCACAGACATTAATATTTATGCTAATAGACATATGACATGATAAGGACACAGTAAATCCACTGCCTAAGGTATTCGCACAACAGTCTAGCAACAGAATACTGGTTATTTAAAGGCAATTTCTTATTCATTTATGTGATTCATACATCCATACCTACTACATGGATTTGGTTTATTGCAAATCGAATGGCAACTTCAGTATTTACACCAAGTAATAAAATTGCCAATAACAGGGGTATTATCCGTCTAAGCTATATCATATAGACATGTATCTACATTTATTAAGCAATCATGATAAATAAATGTTGACTAGAATTTAGCTCGTAAGATTGCCGTTTTTAACTTATATCAAACAACCAGATTTTGTGTTAAATGTTAGTAATACAAACCATCTGTAAAACATGAGGCGAAGGGAGGCTTATAAACTTCGCTTGCTAATTTAAATCTGTCCACAGCGACTGTTACTAGGGTGATCAGTGCAGGTGTACCGAAGGCATAAATGCAGTGCCGACAAAACTTCTTCCATTGTTCTGTTGTAAGCTGACCAGGACGGACGGAATTTTTAGGCTGGCTTAGCCTTCTGCAAACCAATAAATACATTTATAAGTACCATGAGGGAAAAGCTTGTAAAAAGTCTAACAACGGTGTCAAATATAAAAAAATTGCAGGTTATTGTCATGTATGTAAATTGATCCTAACTATAATACATATTATAAATGCGAATGTGAGTTTCTTTGTTACGTTTTCACGCCTTAACTACCCACTAATCAACAAGACATTTCGAATACAGGTTATCAGGGGAACAGAAAAGGGCATAAGGTACGTTTCATCCAGAAAAAAACTTTTATACACCTAACCTAACCTACATTTAAACAAACGAAGCCGCGGGCAAAATCTAGTTTTAAATATAGTATACTTACGCCGTGAATCGCCACACGTCTAAAGTCATAGAGTTCAACCAAAAGAAAGTGGCCAGGATAGCGTAGTATAGTGCTGCAGCTGCAATGATACAATCACAGTTAACAATTGAAGAAGTACAACAACATACAATTAATCTGGAAGATTGAGGAAGAGTCCTCAAGAATAATGTATTAAAATAACTACACTTCATACTATTTCTTTAACTTCATCCTAACTAATATTAGAAAGAAGAAAAAAAGAAAGAATAATCATTAATTATTCAGCAAGCATGTATTGCTAAAAAGGTTACCAGCTCAGCATGTGCTAGGCGTCAAAGACCCAGCGCTGGTTTAAAGCTGGCACCCTGCAGTGCTACCCGGATAGTGGTAGGCTTACAATATATAAATAATAATACTACGCTATGGGTACTAGACAATGGATAAACATACACATATACTTTCTTCTTGTAAATATATACATATTATACATAGAAACACCCAGACCAAGACAAACATCCATGTTCATGCACACAAATGTTTGACTTGTGCGGGAATCGAACCCACGACCTCTGGCGTGGCAATCGGTTACATTGACCACTACGCCATCGAGGCCGACGAGTAATGTAATAGAGAGAAATACAAGTACCTAAGTGGCAAAATTGTTTGATAACTACTACAACCATAACTACGATTCTGTGTACCTATATGCAATAGTTGGTTGTCAAGCGATGCCAGCTTACGCGAGCAATTCAGATCCCGCACACAAAAGTAAATGTGAATTTGTCCATCTTTGCAGTGTTGTGAACGAACGCGGTTTGATTTCCCTATAATACAAGAGGAGTTTCCTACGACCAGGCTGGGTGATTGTGCCCGGCGGGCCGCAGCTCGACGGTTAATATTGGGAACTTGTATATAAAATATTTCGCTGAGTAAACTTCGCTTGCGTGATTCAGGATTGTACAGCGCTATCTCCTGTCGTATGTCATAGCTTCTTGGTCTGTGTAGACGTCGCTACAGTGTCAATACAACTGCTAATTGTTTGCGTAGTGATGAAACAACAAGTTATAACTTTAGTGATAGCGTGACTACGAAAAGGAAAAAGATAGAAATTAAAGCACTCAAATCCCGACACACCGAGTTGATGCTGGTTCTTACTTAAATGACGACATCCTTCTGTTGTCAGGATATCATCGTTAAGGGTTGCCAGTTGTACTACTTTTATAATGCAGGTGACTATAAAAGTGCTTAAATACGCCATCAAAATCAAGCCTTTGAGAGTCCGCAGCTTTGGAAGCAGGCAGTATACCACTAGCACCAACGCACAGAATATACTTGAAACGGTAAATCCTGAAATACAGACGAGTAGTAAATTATTTATTGAAGAATGGTGATACGAGCCTGACCTACTAGTCTGTAAGGCTTATTGTTTTTTAAAGACAACGCCCGCTCTATTTATAATTCCTGTGTCGCGGGGACTTAACAAACATTTAAACAACGGATACAAAGAACACCCAGACTTGGAACAACCATTTGTGAATCACACAAATTTTTGTCCCGTGTGGGATTCGAACCCATAACACTCGCCGCAGTTGCAGCGGCGAGGCGACCACTTAAACCACTACGCCATCCGTGCAGTCATGTGACGTGACTTGTTTTGAGGAAAATGTTTAATCTGCAGCAAAAATTATTATACGTGTTCAGACCGTTTACAGCTTGTAGCCTGTTCCGAGTGACAACGTTGAACATATATATTTTTTCGGTGACTGTCTGAAGCCGATTTTTTATTGATCTTATTATACTGCTTATAACAATTAGGTATGTGTGGTGTGGTAAGATCTGTATCTCTGAGACTTCTTCATAAGGTTCTTAAAATGTTTGAAGTCTGCTAACTCGCATTGGAAGCTTCGAGAGCAGCTGTAGTCCAGTATATAAATAAGAATATTATTATAATGGTGACCACAAATATCTGTTAGACGTATTTAGCTGTAGCGTGTAAATATAAAATACAATTATACACACCAACTATGATGAATATGTGTCTAGACTTCCCATCTTGCATTTCTTGGTTGAAAACTCTGGCTGTGAAAACAAATTTAGGTGTGGAACCAGATGAAGTATTTGTGTATCCAGTGTATAGAAAATCTACGCAGAATTCCAGATTTCGGTAATCGATGTCACATGGATATGCCTGTTTTATTGACCCGTCCTGTAAAATGTTGTTATCATGTAACATTGTTTTGTAACATTATTACGTAAACTAGATTTTGCCCGCGGCTTCGCTCGCGTACCCTTTGTCCTTTTCTGTTCCCCTGACAACGTGAATGCAATATTTCATGATGATCGGTCGAGTAGTTAAGGGGATGGCATCGCTCAAACCTTTCAAACACGCTCGGTTTAAATAAGTTTGTAGATGAATCCTTTAATGCATTTACCATAAAAAAGTATACAAGTAAGCTAGATTAAATGGGAAAAACATCGTACTGATTAAAATTATAATTAAGTTGTACAAATGTTACCAAAAAAATTTAGCAAATAGGTCGTTTTAAAACTAAATATTACATTTTATATATAAAGGCTGAAATATTCTGTATGAAATTTTTCTAAAAAAACATGTAATACCCTATTTAACAAGGTGTATTGTTCAATTTCACTTATATGTTTTAAAATTTTGTAATAATCAGCAATAACCCGAATCTTTACAAAAGTCCCCGCCAAGCAGCCCCGCTACGCCCGTGACGCTTACTCGGGACTGCAGATCCCAGATCTTTAAGGTCATTGGGCAATGTTATGCCCTTAAGGCGTAAAACCGTAACAGACAAAGAAACTCACATTCGCATTTATAATATTCGTTAAGATTAGGTTATTACTGACTATACCCGGCCATACTTCACTATAGCCCAGTCTGATATTTTTAATTGCTAACCATTGTATTGCTTACTTAGAGGTAAAAAGTATAATCACTTTTAACATTGCGCCGAGCGTAAGACAGATAATGACAGAGCTCGTGCGGTGCATATTCAAACGGCGCGCTGCCGCCATAGTAAAATTGTATGGAGGATTTGAAATGCTTTTTAGATAAATTATGTATGTTTATTGTCAACCAATAACTTAACTATTTATGTTTCGTTTAAGCTGTAAAATAGGATAGATTTCTACTGTTATAATTTAAACATCAATGCAAATTTACGTAATTTTGTAGGCGAAAATATTAATTATTTTAAGCTTTTTACACGTAATTAAAAACACATTCATTGTTATGGTAAATGTATATTTTATATTTGTATTAAACAAAAAGTGTTGATTTTATTCAATTAACTGTGACCGCCTGTTTTGGCACATTTCGCTCGGCGCAGTCTTAAGTAGAAAAATCTCGTATTCGATCTCAAGGCAGACCTTTAAAGGTTTCGGAGTCACGTGCGTATTAAATAATAATAATAATATAATAATATTCTACCACTAAATGGTTTATTATCGCTCGCTTTATCGGTGAAGGAAAACATCACGAAGAAACCTGCATGCCTGAAAGTACTCCATAAGATTATCGAAGATAATGTGCAGTCCTCCAACCTGCACTGGACCAGCGTGATCGACTATAGCCTAACCCTATTCACACAGAGAAGAGGCCCGTGCCCAGCAGTGGGACAGATTACATACAGGGCTGATATTAATATTATGTAGTATTAAGTATACTTTCAAGTCATTCCATCGACTGCTTTTTGGGTTTTGCGTGCGCAATCTAACTGCAAGTGAATATTATACATTTTATATAGGTACAGTGTTAAATAAAAATTCTAAACATCTTTTACCCGCGTCTTTTTACATCATACTGAACAACTTTTGTTCTATAATTTTTCAAGTTAAAAATTGCATAAGCCACGCCCCGCCTTCTGCACAAGGCCTTCTTCCACGCGGTGTGTTGTTCGGTTACGCCCGCGCCGTTGCTTTCTTTTGCGACCGCGTGTAGTCGATTTAAAATATATATGTATATTTTTGAATTACGGAAAGTGGTAGAGTTTAAGTTGTTAGGTTAGGTATAAAAAAGTCATGGGTAAAAGGTTATTGGTATTTTTTATTAGGCACTCTACTCCCGTGATTTTAATCAGTTAATCGTTTCAGTGACGAATCTGAAACAAGATATTAATTAGGCGTAGAATAAACGTGATGGATGCAGAGTCATAATTAGCTAAAATTTTTGTGGACTTTGGCTGGCTTTATTTATCTTAATTAAATCTCGAATTGCCTTAGTGGCGCAGTGGTAGTGAATGTGACTGCTGTACACATGGCTACACATCAAGTTAGACACCCTTCTTCTCCCTTAGCCTTTATTATTCCCAAGTCACCTGGGGTCGGCTTTTCTAGTCTAACCGGATTTGACTGGATATCAGTTTTTACATGGAGCGGCTGCCACCTGACCTCCGCAACCCGAAGGCTAACGATACCCTTAGGCTAGACCAGTGTCAGGATATTAGAGGGTACTGACTTTCTCAATAACGACTGCCATAGATGTTCATGGCAGCCGGGACCGACGGCTTAAGTTAAGTTAGACACCCTATACACTCATAACTACGCTACATACAAAATAGACAATTGTCGGAAAGGGACAGTGCATAGTGGTGTATACCCATCACGGTGCACTAGCGTGTGCGGCGACATCCGCGGCCCGTTCAGCGTGAATGAGACAAAATAACAAAAATATAACGTACTCTCTCATACTATTTGCAGCGTTCAACTTCTAATAGTTCAAAGTCCAAACAGTCTAGGTTGATGAGTCGCTGTGTGTACATGTCGTTGCGTATTTGATGGTCGAGCGAACTATTATTTTAGGATTTTATAATCAGTAATTTTCAGTATCCGCACGAAGTCTGACAATGTGCCCAGTGAATGGCAATAGGCTCGACCCTGTTACGTGGAACATACATTCATACTAGGCGAAATGTTGATGTGATACACCTATGTCAATCCATTCAGGGATGTAAGTTTGAAACTATGACAATGAACATGCAACAACAAGGTAGCGGACTCAAAATACACCCCTCTAATTTAGAAAATTAACTAGTGGAAACATACTGAAGTTCTTAATATTGTGCCTATTTGAGCATAAGCTTCTCTAACTCACTTCTACTCAGCACATTCTAAGGCCTGCCGATGCTATGGGATAGCGGGATTTCAGAGATAATTTGGTAATCAGACTGGTGTTCTGCATGCAACCCTATTTGCTATACAAAGTCTCCTTACCAAGACGTGTGGAGGAACGTATTATAATGTCCTTCCAACTAAAGGGAGGAACCTCCGTCCAGGCTGGGTGATCATGCCCGGCGGGCCGCAACCTAAATGTTGATATAGGGAACTTATATACAAGCCTCCTATTATTCCCTAGGAGCTCACTATGTAAATTTCGCTTGCGCGTTTTAGGAATGTATGGCGTAGTGTGTAATTGTGTGCAGCGCCATCTCTCGACATTTATCGTAACTTCTTCGTTTGTATGGAGGCGCTGCAGGACGTACTTGCTTCGTCTAACATCATACGACACAGATGTACAATTTCTTGGATGTCGTAATGGTTTATGTGGTCGCCTGGTGTAGGCTCGAATCTTACAGAATTCATTCTTACAGAAATCGGGATGAAAAATTGTGTGATCCTCGAATGGTTCTTCCGAGGATGAGTGTCCTATGTGCCCTTCGTGGCGCAGCGGTAGGTAATGCGATTGCTGTGTGTGATGTCTCGAGTTCGAATCCCGAGTTGAGCAAAACACGTAATTAGGATTTTCTGTAAACAAATCTCAATAGCAGCCCAGAGTTAGGAAGTTGGCGGTGTTAGACACCCCGTGCCTCGGAAAGCGTGTTAAGCCGTACTACTACGCCTGATATCTCTCCGGTCGTGTGGGATTACCGTCCCATCGGATCGTGAGTGTTAGGGAACAGAGAGTGCACTTGTGTTTGCGCACACTTTTGTGAATTATAATACTTCCTGCGCACATGGCTAGACTCCGTTGAGATTGGTCGCTGTGAACGAAATTCGGTTTGGCAAACATTATTATAAGAATGTGTAAAGAGCCTTGCGTTCAGTAACTGTTTAAGTACAGTAACGGAAATTATTTTAAATAATAACATTTAGAAATACTAAGCGTGATCGTGTTGATATCCACTTTCTGTTACATAAATAATGTATCCTAATGATACCTAATTTATAATACCTATGTGAACTGCTCATAGTTGATGACAATATGCATGGTTTTAGTGATTGAAGTGGACATTCTAGCAATATTGTCGACGTCACAAGGTTTTTCAGTTAAGGACTTCACGTTAATGTCTATTACCTACTTTAATTATGTTGTGGTTTCCTGGATTACCATTATTCATAGTTTCAACCGCTTTATGTCCTTTAAATATGACGGCAAATTAATTTTCATATTTAACCGTCACAAGCGCACGAAAAGTAAAGGCTTAAGAAATATCCTATTGGAAACTTTTTCTATTATTCGCCATCTAAGCGCATCCATGTCACTTTAATCGTAAATTTTGGAATTAAAGAGTCTAATTTTATTTGCCTAAAACTTTTGTGACACTGCTCAACCTGGAATCTGTGTATGAACACAGCAGTGATATTTAATACCAAACCGCTAACAAAACAGTCTTAAAATATGAATCCAGCAATATTAATAGAATATAATCCTAACTAATATCATAAATGCGAATGTGAGTTTGTTTGTTACGCTTTCACGTTTGAACTACTCGATCGACCATCATGAAATTTCACATACACGTTGTCACGGGTACTGTAAAGCCAATAGGGGTTTCATTCACCAACAGTTACTACTATATCACTGCCTCTGCCTCCGTGGCGCAGCGGTAGTGAATGCGACTGCTGTGCATGAGGTCTCGGGTTCGAATCCCGGGTCGGGCCAACAAAAAGCTATTGAGTTTTTCTGTAAAGAAATCTCAATAGCAGCCCGGAGTTAGGAAGTTGGCGGTGTTAGACACCCCCGTGCCTCGGAAAGCACGTAAAGCCGTTGGTCCTGCGCCTGATCTCTCTCCGGTCGTGTCGGATTGCCGTCCCATCGGGTCATGAGAGTTAGGGAACAGAGAGTGCACTTATGTTTGCGCACACACTTGTGCACTATAATATCTCCTGCGCAGATGGCCAGTCTCTGTTAAGACTGGCCGCCGTGGCCGAAATTCGGTCTGGAGGACATTATTATTATTATTATTACTATATCACATACACATAAGAGAATCATTTTGAGTCTAACCAATTGTATAACTAATTACCTACAGGTGAATTCAGCATTACATTTTAAATATTACATAACTAGACATAAGAAACAAAGATAAATATTAAGAGCGAATAAATATCAATATAAAAGCTATATTTAAAATTAAATGGTATCAAAATTCAGTAAATTTGACTTGTCTTACAGTCACATAAATTTGATTGAATTACTCATCATCCAGAAAAAAGTACTGTTGTCAAGCAACCGAAGGCGCTAAAGAATAATCATGGAAATACCTCTAAAATGTATGTTTCACATGTTGATGGCACTACACGTCTTGATCTGCTTAGATTCGATAAAATCGCATTTTGGACGAATTTAAACGCAGATAAATTTTCCGTTGTATTAATTATCATTGATGCGTTGATCGCTTTGTACACGCGAATCTCAGAAAAGTTCAATAGTCTTTTAACTTTATCTTTTTTTGTTCGGGTACATATTTCTTTATTGTTTTTTAAAACATTAATGAAATTATCTACAGGGCAACACTTCACAATGCAATTTTTGTTCTTACAGTATCCTTGTATAGATTGATGGATTATTTTATTGTTCAAATCTGTCCACTTTGCATCACTAAGTTCATCACATTTCACTACACTTAATAGGAACACAAATAAATATATAATTTTAAACAACATTTTCAGTAGCCTGAGAAATTTATAAAATAATCACTAACTACAAATTTTAAAGTATTCATTATTCGACCGGTAAGATGAGTCGCAAAATGGGCAATTATTAACTATAGGCGTTAAAAGCTATTAGTCTCCTCGGGTCATTGTCTGCGGGGAGGGGGACGAGGTTTATCCAACAGGAAAGTAGGTAATAATAGGTTTCCTTAACTAAACATAATACGGAGCGTATATGATTCGTATACGAAGTATATCGATTCAAAATAAATAAAATAATATTTCAATTTTCTATACAGCTAGAACTGCCTATATCCTAATCCTAATCCTGACTAATATTGTAAATTCGAATGTGAGTTTGTTTGTCACGCTTTTACGCCTTAACTATTCCACCGATAATCATGAAATTTTGTACATGTTGTTGGGGAAACAGAAAAGAACATAAGGTACCTTACATCCAGAAAAAGTACATTTAGTTTTTTGAATGAAAATGAATGCGTATTACGTATTCCCCTGCGCGGGGCAGGCGAAGGGGCTCGGGCGGGCTCACCCGGCGAAAGATGAAAAGTCCAGGGCCCAACCGACTAAACCTACCACGGTGTTTTTTCACAAAATCTATGGCTGGGGTGCAGGGATCGCTCGCGAATTCCTCCTGCAGCCCCGGCATATCCAGGCCGCCATTAGGTCGGGGCGGCCTCGTCAAAAGAGCTTATCCTTTATCAGCTTGAGAAACGGGCCGCGGAACACGACGCGCCACCGTCTCA
Organism: Catocala fraxini; assembly: GCA_930367265.1. Taxonomy (NCBI): domain Eukaryota; kingdom Metazoa; phylum Arthropoda; class Insecta; order Lepidoptera; family Erebidae; genus Catocala; species Catocala fraxini. Next base: position 7,319,075 of record OV884036.1, on the reverse strand, counting down.
GACTTGCATCTGCAGGGGCGATAGACTGCCCTAGTCTGTCGCTCAAGGCCAGCGCTCATAGGGACCAGAGATCGGCTTTCGGCGCCCGGTATATCGACTACGGGCCAGGAGACTGGTGCTTGCCTCCCGTTCCGATTCCGCCACCTCCTTGGCACCATTACTACCTCGCAGTAGAAGGCAGCGGCTACTCATCCTCTCTCGCTTGCGGCCATAGACTCTACCATGGCCAGTAGCGAGAGACGCTCCACCCCAACTGCCGCGACTAGGTTACGGCGCTCTTTCGCCCGGGCTGTGTCAGTGTGTGTAGCTCCGTGTCATCGGTGTAGTCCCCGCAGTGATTTGCCGATGCCACACAGCTACTTCCTGAAGCAGCCGCGCCCCGAGAGTATCTGAATCAGCCGATAAGATAGGGCGCTATGTCGTCTCTCCAGCCACTCCTCCATCAAGGGGTCTAACCTAACCTGGATTAACGCAAGTGAAGCCGCGGGGAAAATCTAATTTGCTAATAAAATAAAGCTGAAGAGACTGTTGGTATTTTTGACCAATTTTGTAGAAGGTTAAAGACTATTACTCTTTACGCTACGAGCCACGGGAGCGGTGCAGTTGTTGAGTTTTGACTGCACGGATGTAAGGTTTGAGTAATCGTCTGGCCACTGCGGCCGCGCTGAGTGTTATTGGTTCGCACGCCACACGGGACAAACATATGTGTGATCCATATATTATATACTTAAATTTATTTTCTAAATAAAACCAGAAATATAAAATCTAATTATTTTAATATAGAGTACAAAAATCTTAACATAATAAGTAAGAAATTTACCCATGAAGTATGGAAATGGAATACAAAACGTCAGTTATACATTACGACTAAACAAAGTGCCATAATATTAATATGATCACAATAGGCGTACCTATATCTGTTGAGATCAACATTACTGGAACAACTGGACCCAGTGCATAGTAAACAGTACCCAACACACGGAACCCAACACACAATACCCAGTCCACAGTATCTTATCTAACACATAATACCCAATGCACAGTACCTAACACACACCACCCAATACAGACTTTCCAAAAACCGACATAATATTAATATGATCACAAAAGGTGTATATCTGTTGAGATTAAACGTTATTGGAATAACTGTACCCAGTGTATATTACACAGTATCTAACACATGGAACCTAACACACAGTACCAAACACACAATAACCAACACACACTACCCAACACACACTATCCAACATACACTACCCAACACACACTACCCAACACATACACTACCCAACACAAACATATTTTTTTCTTGGAGCAATTTTCTTTATGCATACTTTAAAACCAGCACGGTGTGCCACCTCGTTGCTTTGTATGGTGGGTGGGTCGCAGGAACTGAAGATAGTGCCCAATGCAGAGATGTAGTGTCTGCGGACGACGGCTCCTAGGCCACGCCCTGACACAACAGAGAGCGTCGCTCCGACTCAACGGCTGGCGGAAGGGAGATGCCCGTTCTCTCAACACACACTACCCAACATGCGCTACCCAACACACATTTCCCAACACACTATACCCAACACACAATACTCAACATACAGTACTCAACGCACAGTACTAGGTTAAACATTAGGTACTAATTACCTAAGTCATTATACTTTTAATCTTCATGAACATAGTATTGAATTAAATAAAGCAAATTCGTTGCCAAGCTGTCCTGAAAATGCCTCGCGCTGATGCAAACACGTGTCGGTGCATATTCTGTGTCTAAAGCGGATAACTGCAAGATGCGGTACGTCCGGATCCTACGACGCGGTTATCCCTAACCAGAGGAGTTTGTATTGTCAACCTTTTTCTATTGCAATAGTTGGAGAGGGCATACCGAGGGTACGTGGCGGGTGCATCTCTTCCTAATTATTTTAATGAATAAAAGCATTTTTATCTAGGTTAACAAAGGAACGACTCCGTGAGTTGAACGAGATGATATTGAATTTTAGATGTAGCCTTGAGAATGAGCTTTATTGATTCAATATCTTTCTTTAAGACAAATTACGTATGCGTTCTTGTAGAGCTTGTGGCCTCTGTTCTGTATTGTGACGATTGCAGTCTGTCCACGAAGCTATTGTTTATGTCAAACCTGAAAAATAAAGTAAATTATAAATGAGGAAAACTATAACTCATCAGCAGTACACGAACCTGCGACCTTGTCGCGTGCTGTCACATTACCAACTAAGATATTCAAGTTTTGTTTAATAATTTAAACAGAAAGTTCTTTGAGATGATACATCAATAGTTCCAAGCCTGTTTATTCTCGAAATCTCAAAAGAATAGGTTAATAGCACCTACTTTATTTCAGCTATGTATTTTCGTTTGCCGCTACACATAGATACATACTCTCACACCTACCTATATCCATTCAAGGTTATTCAGAAGTAAAGATACTACACAACCCATGGCACTCGTAAAATGGCAGTGACCACTTAAACTCCGAACCCAGGTTGGTCGGTGCAAAGAAAATATGTTTCAGTGGAAACTCTCAGATGGTACCGATCTGGCTTGCGCGTGCGGTGCAAGACAAACGATGTCCCACCTTACATCGTGTCCTGTGAGCCCGACAACTTGCACGCAGGAGGATATGATGGCTGCCTCTGACAACGCAGCTAGCGTAGATGCTTTCTGGGCGGCAAATATATAATTTAAAAGTGTTTCCAACGATACGCTAAGAAGAAGACCATTTAAACTAATATGCCATTCGTGCCATCCGTTCATCAGTCATTACATAGAGCATTTTCTTACCTTTTACAAAGTTCCAAGAAAACTTTTTTCTTGCAAACGAATACGTAGAAAATGGCGACCCCAACAAACATATTGTAGAAGTTCAATATAATGTGAAGTGCAAATGGTAAGTCGTTGGGCAGTAACTCCAGTATCCAAGTAACTCCCGTCAGGACGTATATTTTGAGGCATGTCACAAATCTGTAAAATAACATTCAGTTAGGCCTCGGACACGAAATCAGCGGGTGCGAAGCGGGCGGGGTGGTGGCGGTGCGGGAGCGGCGCGTTTCAATGCATAATATTATTCGGTAAAAAAATTCTTCGAATTTTATATGTAAACTCAAGACAATATTTTTCAAAGTTTATTTACATCTAATTACAATATATATGTGCCATTTTGTTTGATGACTGCCTTATTGTAGGTAGTGACATGATCCCGTTGCTGTAGAAATTTTGGAACTTCCGATCAAAATAACGCGACAAGTAGTTTTGGCAGTCCTCTCTTGATGTTAACCTGATACTGTCTAAAGAATTCTGAAGAAACAGAAACAGGTGGAAATCTGAAGGTGCAAAGGGCAGGGCTATATGGCGGAAGCATTAACACCTCCCAGCCAAACTCTCTTAATTTTTGCTGAGTGACTAAATATGTCTAGGTCTACCGTTATTGTGATGAAAGACCACATCCTTTCTATTGATTGATTGAATCGTTTTCTCTCAATTTCTTGCTTTAATCTCATCAGTTGTTGGCAGCAGAGATCCGAATCGATGGTTCTGCCCGGCGGTAAAAGCTCATAATGAATAATACCCTTCCAATCCCACCATACACACAGCATCACCGTATTGCGAGTTACCCCGGGTTTTGCCACAGTCTGTGAAGCCTGACCGACCTTTGACCACGTCCTTTTTTGCACGTTCTTATCGTACGTGATCCACTCTTCATCATCAGTTATCAATCTCTTCAAAAACGGTTCGGTTTCATTACGTTTCAATAAAGAATCGCAAATGAGTACACGGTTCATTAGGTTTCTTTCAGTGAGCTCGTATGGCACCCAAATAAAGACACCCATCGAGCTTTTTTGTACACCCAGCTTTTTTCAAATGGGTCAAAACTGTTTTGTGATAAATTCCCAGATCTTCAGCTATGTCGGAACTAATGATATGCCGATATTGCTCCTCATTTTTAAAAATGGCGTCCATTTTATCCGTGACAGAGTGACCAGAGCGAGATGCATCTTTGACATCAAAATTCCCGGATTGAAAACGTTTAAACCAATTTTGTGCTACTTTTACTGACACCGCATTAGGTCAATAAATACAAAACAATGTTTTTTCGAGGATTGCGTTGCATTTTTTCCTTTTTTAAAATAAAATTTTAAAATGTATCGTATATTATATTATATTTCTTCATTAGATTCACTCATTTTGATAGAAAGAAATACAAATGAAAACCGACGGGAATCAATATTTTACTAAATTGTTTATTTGTTTTAAATGTATCCCTTTTAATGGTATCAAAACCAGCCAGATACAACTAGTACAGCCAAAGAGATTTTATTAAAAATGTATACAGACTATATGCGAAAAGACTTTTTCCCCGATCTATCATGTATATGGAACTGGCCTCGAAGGCAGCGGCAGCGACGAGCGGCGGGTAGCGGCGTACGAGCGATGCGCTCCAGTCTAGCGGTGCCCGTGCGTCTGCATTGATGTAGTATTGTTCATTTTATTTTTTGCTTTTTAACGACCAACGTTTGTATCAAAAAGGTACTGTCGCCACTGTTCGCGAACAAAGACACTAGGTAACTATTTCTTTTACCGTTACTAATTTATCATAACAAAGCACTACGCCGCTCTAGCGCCGCGTGATCTGCCCTCTGGCTTTGTGACCGGGACTGCGTCACTTATTCATAAGTGCCCCAATTATAATTCTAAAGTTAATAAACACAAGGAATCGTGTCATATATAAGTATGCAGTACATCTCGATATCCTAACTAATATTATAAATGCAAATGTGAGTTTGTTTGTTACGCTTTTACGCCTTAACTACTCAACCGATTGTCATAAAATTTACACGTTGTCAGGGGTACAGAAAAGGACATAGGTCGTTTTTATTTGCCACCATCATTTTTTAAATATCTCAATAATATACTAGATCTGGTTATGTCAATTTTCTATCCCCTGGGGTACAGTACTTTTTCTGGATGAAAGGTACCCTATGTCCTATGCTGTTCCCCTGACAATGTGTATGCGTAATTTCATGATGGTCTGTGAAGTAATTAAGACATGAAAGCGTAATAAACAAACAAACTCACATTTGCATTTATAATATTAGTTAGGATTAGATGATGTCATAAGCTAATTTCTTAAAACGTCTTACCTGCTTTCGCTTTTATTAGTGCTACTTGATTCTGTGCCGTTGTTGATTCTACCTTTAACTATCCATAACGTGTACGCGGAAATGCCGAATAAAATTGTATTTATTACTGTTATTATGGCAACTGGCACTTGTAAATAGTATACCAGCGCGTTCTTATCTGTAAAACAACATTTAGAATTTAAGCTACTGTCGTTTATTTATGTCTGAAAAGGGTTAATAGAAAGGCTTTATGAGCCAACCCCTAAACGAGCATGTTTGTAGAAAATTGAATAATTATCTAGTAACTAGGAGAAATATGTGCCTCATTTTTCAAAAACGTTATATGAACACAATATAGGTACAATTTATACAAACTGAGCCAAATTACAAAAAAATACAATCCCGGGGCGTGGCTCCACGGCTATACGAGGATTACAAGTGCAATCAACAAAAGTCGGGAACACTTAACTGCGCGGCGGCCAAGGATCTAGCTCGCGGTCCCCCGCGCGCCTTCCCTTTATATCCTCAGTTGGACCGCCGCCGCGTCAAACGGGGCCAAGTAGTGCACGCGCTGATCGCGTGACAATGTCTTCACCATCGAAGAGGTGGACCAAGAGGTATTCCATCCATATTTCACCAGGTATGGTGTTAGGCCGTTTTGCAGTCCGTGCACAGTTTCAGACTTTGTGTTGTTAATGAGAATTTCTTCACATTTCTAGTGACCCAGGACTTGAACCTGAATTTTTATGCATAGCAGTCGTATTCATATCGCAGATCCACCGTGGCAGTATGCATGATAACAATGAAACTATTGAGGGTTTGTATGAATATATTGGCCAGGATTCCTAAGTAGCGATGGCTTTCATAGGACCCTAGAATTTTGAGTTGAAACTAAGCATCCTGGGTGGGACAGACCAGACAATTCTGGGTTTGGAATGGCCTACCTAGCCTCCCCTCAATACCACAATGCTAATTGGTTATGTACTATATATGCTTGTATAGTTTCAAAAAGATTTAACCAAGAAATAATAACCTACGAACATACTAACCAGCTGGAAAACAGGAGTCGAACGGAGGCTTAGCTTTTTCGCTTGAATACAATTTAAATCTGTCCACGGCGAGAATTATCAGCGTAAGCAGCGCAGGTGTACCAAAGGCATAAAAGCAGTACCGACAAAACTCCATCCTTTGTCCAGATGTCAGCTTGCTTGAACTGTGGGTACTACTGCGCTGCATCGGTTTTCTGTGAGTCAAAACGTAACGGTCAAACGCTGTACCATCTTCTAAAGCATTGATATAGTATGTGCGAGAATGTGACGAAGCTATATGTAGAAACTCTTCGTCTTATTCTTGCATATGTATCTAATGACAAGCAAGACTCCATCATTATGTACGGTGATGTATATTAACTTAGTAAAGACTTCGTGAGTGAAAACTCCTTAAAATCTATATGACTTCCTTTCGAAACGGAGAGGGGTTAGGCCTTTCTTAGGTTTTACTGTGATCATTGGCATAGGAGTATTCTCTGGTTGTACGTTGTTGACTGATTTGTTGGTTCACATCAATATTTTTCAAATGTTTATTTTAATTATAATACACATCTTTCAAAGATACAATAATAGCAATTGCTAGTTTTAGTGTTATTTGTATTTTATGACATTAAGCTATTTAATGCATTTAACGGTCATTACGTGTTTCTTGTTTTTTTATAAATCACGCTCGCACTTTGTATAATTCCTGTGTCGCGGGGGGATTTACAAACTTTATACGCTTGCGTGAATCTGACGCATATTTGGATGAAACGTATTCTATCCAATATGGTCTCCGTTCAACGGTTTATGATTCGTTTATCATGCGTGATTAAGTAATAAACATCCAAACTCTATTTCTTTTAAACAAATTCTATTCCAATTTTTGTCTTCATTGATTAAGATAAAAAGCAGCGATAGCTCAGTGGGGAGACCAACAGACTGCAATGCAGGGGGTCTCGGGTTCGAACCCACGTCGCGCACCTCTGACTTTCGGAAGTTATATGACTTTTCGAAATTATGTGCGTATTGATTGACAATTATCGCCTGCTTCGTGCCTCGGAGAGCACTTTAAGCCGTCGGTCCCGGTTGCCATGAACATCTATGGCAGTCGTTATTGTGAAAGTAGTACCCTCTAATATCCTGACACTGGTCTAGCCTTAGGGTATCGTTAGCCTTCGGGTTGCGGAGGTCAGGTGGCAGCCGCTCCGTGTAAAAACTGATATCCAGTCAAATCCAGTTAGACCAGAAAAGCCGACCCCAAGTGACTTGGGAATAATAAAGGCTAAGAGAGAAGAAGATTGATTAAGATAAAAAGAGCAATTACAACAGGTCAGCGGTAATTGTTGTGTATTGTATCACCAAATAAAACCAAAACAAGTTTTGTTTTGTGAAATAGTATGTGGCAGTTGCTGTTCGCCTGTTGTAATTCCTCAACTGCAACAATAGCTGTCGCGGGTACCTGATTTGGTTTCCATTAGGTACGAGACTGATTAATATTTTATTATATTGTGTTATAGAGATATAAATAATAATTATTTCTTTTCTTTCTTTCTTTCAGACATCTTCTAAAGCATCTATATATTAATACGTAAAGCAAAAACTTTGTACCCCTTTTTACGAAAATTGCCCGGACGGAGGAGTATGAAATTTGGCACAGTTAAAGTTTATATGGAGAAGGAGGGGCGAATACTAATATTTTTTTTAAATATGCTATAGAAATACATTAAATTAATGAAAAAACACTACACGCTCACAACCACGCATTTGACACACGCAGTCGAATCGTGTTCGTAGTATTTCGCCATTGTTCGTCTGACGTACAATTCTTTGTAACTATGGTTACCTATACCTTATTTATATGTAATAGTGAAAAACAGAAAACAAAGTAGCAAGCTTAGGAATTTTTGTAGAATTTTGACCACTAGGTGACCGCTAGTTTACATTAATATTAGGATATAATGTATTACTTTATTTAAGTATAAACTCGAAAGAATGCTTACGTGGTTATACGCCACACCTCGATAGACATCGCATTTAACCAAAAAAAAGACGCCAACACAACGTAGTACACTGCTGGATCTAAAACGAGTCAAACAAAATTATTGCAGACTAGATTTTGCCCGCAGCATCATTCGCGTAAATTCAGGCTAGGGTTAGTAATAGTACTTTTTCTAAATGAAAAGTACTCTGTGTCCTATTCTGTACCCCTGACAAATTTCACATTGGTCGGTCGAGTAGTTAAGGCGTGAAAGTGTAACAAACAAACTCACATACGCACTTATAATATTAGTTAGGATTTACATACATACAAAACTATTGCCCATTAGTAAGTCGGGCTTCCTAGGCTTTTGAACTATGAAAGAACAGTAATAGTAAGTCTGTCTTTATATTTTACCTGATTTTACAAAAACAACGTTTAATATTGGTCATCTCGTTTATACTTCTGATTAAATTCATTGTTGGTTCCACGACAGTCTAACTTTCTCTGTCATAAATACTATGTACTAAGTTTGAGCAAGGATTTCGCATAGTATTTTCAATTTTTACTGTCCCGGTAGCAGAGATAGCCCAGTGGGGAACCGTTGAACTGCCAAGCAGACGTCTCGAGTTCGATTTCAAGACACGCATACATCGCTGACTTTTCGCTGTTGCGTATTAAATAGTTAATTATCGCTTGTTTTAACGGTGAAGGAAAACATCGTAAGGAAACCTTAATGTCTGAGAGTTCTCCATGATGTTCTCGCAGATATATTGGCTTCACACTGAGAGTTGACTTAGCTCTTCTCAGACTGAGAAGAGGCTCGTGCTCAGCGATGAGACAGTTTAGTATAGGACTGATATTATGATTATATTATACAGTTCCCGTACAAGGAATGATTACTGTTTGTAGGAAAGTTTGCAAAAATTAGAATAACGGACATTAAAAAGCCACTTACTTAAATGACGGCATATATCATCATCGAACAATCCTTCGTTTAAGCCAGCTAGGTGCACTACTTTTACAATGCAGGTGACTGTGAAGGTGCCTAAATACCCCATCAAAATCAAGCCTGGAAGAGTCCGCAGCCTGGGCAGTAAGCAGTATACCACCAGCACCAACGTACAGAATATACTTGAAATGGACAATCCTGAAATACAGACAGGTGGTCAATTAAACCTGTTTTTTATATAAAGTTGGTTGGGTTTGGGTCCGCCGGAGGGCGCGAGATGACCTCTAGCCACCCTGAGGATTGACCTGGGGGTGGTGGGTTGCGTGGGCCTGCTCGCCACCCGGCCAGCACCAGGCCCGAGAGGCGTTGTGTTCCCACGTGCGCCTCTGTGTCGTGTCTTCATCCCCTCCTCCCCCCCAGGGGAACGGTGGAGGAAGTATTTTTGAGTAGTGGCCTGCCGTTTCACACAGCGGGCCGAAACCACAGCGGGGTTGCGATTGCATGTGAAAGCGATTCACGCGGCCCCGCCGTCTATGGTTCTGTCGAGGAACACCGTGGTAGGTTTAGTCGGTATTACCGGGGTATCTTTACCCCGGTGAGCCCAACATAACTTCTTCGTCGTCCCGTAGAGAGGCATGCGTCAAAGCATTACTCAAAGTAAGAAAAAACTTCAAATCAATATTTAAAATATTTGTCTGTTATTTTGGTCCGGCTATTCTCTGTAACGGCTGGGCTGATATTAACGGTACTTTCACTGCCCGGTAGCTGATGTTATAAGGAGTAATTCTGGCTACTTTAATTCTTTTTGTTAAATTCCACGCGGGCGAAATCGCGCGTAACAGCTAGTGTAAAATATGTTGAGAAGCTGCTGACTGTTGGTTAACATTCGTTCTTTTGATTCAATGGCCTTACTGTAGTAACCATTGAAACAAGCTATGTATACTGCAGGAATAACAACTCCTACATCACACTCACATCTTACAACTACATGTTGACATTACACACTAAATAGGTGCACATTTTAAGAAAGGAAATGATATAAAACGTCGGCAGGCAGCCGGATATTTCGCAGTTGATCAAATAACCGCATTAGTTTGCTGGCACAACGAACGCATTCGTCAAAAGGTATAAACGGAAGCAGTATAAGCGTTTGCGTACTGAGTTAAAGAAATAAGTTATAAAATTACATGAATTTGCAACAGATGAAATTTGTGGTAGTGATATGTATACCTATATGCATTTGTTAGGTACCCACTAATCCGACGTATTTATATGCATCTTTTATCCCGGTGCATCGCTTGTATTGTGATGTCATATATCCCCTGTTACTCTTGGATGAAGTAGCTTACTAATGGTAAAAGAATAAAAATCGGTATTGTAGTTTTTGAGTTTATTCATTACAAAATATACAAAAATATATATATTTCCTGTTTATAATATTGTTACGTGCTGGGTTCGATGGATAAGAATGTAATTATTACCGACTAAAATACGTTTTATTCTAACACACAGTTAAATTAAAACACAACACACACTGTACCTGCTACACTTTTCCACTATAACTAGCTTTAAACTCCTACGGAGTATTTTCACTTCCGGTCGCTCCGATGTATACTTGACGGTTGTCTATTGTTTACCCGAAGATTATATACCATAACCACCAAAGTCTCGAATTTCATTTACCCGAATTTCATTTGCCCGAATGTTTTGTTTGCCCTAAAAGACATATGACATACTTTTAATTGAAACTTAGATACCATAAGATACGAGTGCCATACGTATTGTTTTTCATATTTTTAATTGCCATAATAATTATTAGACATAATATTTAAACGCCATAATGATTATTAGACATAATATTTAAATGCCATAATAATTATTAGACATACTTACCTAACCAAACTACTTCTGGGTGGTTTATAAAAAAATAACCACGAAGGGGATGGCGATGGCTTCTAACCTAACCTATCCGAGTCGGGGTGCCCTAAAGTCCCGATTGCATCCAGTTTCTCCTGATATAACAACCGTTACACACCCAATGTCGATGGCAAATGATGTTATGGCATGTGATAATTAGGGCTTACAATGATTATGACAAATGATGTTATGGTAAGTGACTTTATGGGAAACAAAGCTTCTAGCACGTGACTAATATAGCAAATAAGAGTAGTGCAAATGAATATTACGTCATACAATATTATGGCTGTTGACTATTATGGCAAATGATATTAGGGCAAATAAAATTCGGGCAAAGCAGTTCACACCATACTTGACCGCTTACGATTGTAAACTGACTCGGCGAGCGCTGGCCATTTTTATACGCAGTTAAAGCGTTTCTGGAGTTTTCTAGAAATGCCATACCCGGTATGTAAATAGTATGAAGATTCGAGAATGTGCCATCGTACTCTCTACTCTTCGCGTATTCGACAAGCTACGTAGTTCCGTAAGACGTCAATAGATGGCGCTGTAATAAATTATTAGACGGAACTGCCGAGTCTTCCCCACAATGCCGAGAGATGTCATCTACTTACTTCCTTAACGGAGCAACATTAGAGCAAGTAAAATATATACGTGACCTCGGCGTCGTAATAAATAGCGTCTTTTCATTTGTTACACATATAAACAATATAATTAAAATAGCGTCCAGAATGGTGTGATTTATTAGTAGAGTAGGTAAAGAGTATAGGGGAACTCCCGCATTAAAGACTCTGTATATAATTCCTTTGTGCGTAGTGTTTTAGAATATGCATCTCCAGTTTGGAACCCAGTGTATGGCGTCCACGTAATAAGTATAGAAGGCATACAAAAAAAATTACATCATTGTCCTTACAGAGCTGAATATGTACAACGACTAAGTCACTTTAAAATAGTATCTTTAGAACGACGCAAAACACTTATTGATCTGTGTACCTTATATAAAATTGCCAATAGATTGACATCTACATCCGAACGTTTAAACAAATTAAATTTAGAGGTATGTCGCCAATGGCAAAAACAGAATAAGAACATGTGCTGCTAGATCATGTCGCACAAATCTAGGCCAACAAGCTCCTGCCAACAGAATGATGTCCACCTACAATAGAGTCGGTTCTCGTAAAAGTGAAATTGATATTTATTTTGATAGTCTAACTAGTTTTAAATCTGAAGTGAATGAGTATTGATGACCTATAATTATCTATATTGCTTATTATTTTTATTTTATTCAATGTCCACTACAATGTCCTTTACAATTTGCAAACATAATATCACATGCAATTATTGTACTATTTGAATATTTCAGAATACCATATATTAAAATTTTCATATTTGACATTAAATTATTTAATTTTCATTTTATGTAAATTAATGAGAATATTTTGTTTATTTTATAAAAGTATTTCTTTATTTTTTGTTTGTTTATATTATGTAATCTAATCGGCAATGTAATGTAGTGTAATTTTTAATTAATTTCATTTAATGTAATTTCAATTTTCTATTTAGTAAGTAATTTTTTTTTGTAATTACATTTTATTTTAATTTTTGTGTTCGAAATAATGTAATGAAAACTATGAATGGTGTGCACACCTTTAAGTGATGTTTTTACTCTGCACCACAGTTAATGAATGTGTAATATTAATTATTTTGTAAAAATGTCCTAGGTGTACCTTGAATAAATGAATGAATAGATAGCATTGGGTGTAATAATATTATTGTAGAAATATAACGAAAAATATGAGGTTTATTTACAGAACATTCCTACTCTTATATGTTCTGTGACTAAACAGTCATGTTGATTTATTTTCAACATGTACTAATACATAAAGCTATGATTGAGAGAGAGAGTGCACTCGAACTTATGCTCTACAATAATGTCTTCTGCACAAAAAACCAATAAGATTGGCCGTCAAAACCAATTCTCGGTTCAGCGCACCTTATTGATTATTAAATAAAATCAGATCTACCAGAAAGGCTAGAACACCAGTCTATCGGGCGAGCAACGTTATTATATTAGTAAGACATACATACCAACTATGGCGAATAGGTGCCTGGATTTGCCATCTTTTTGGTCTTCTATTAATTTTCTGGAGGTAAACGCAAATATAGGCTGACTACCATTACGCCCGATAGCCTGAAAATCTACGCAATATGTCAGTTTTTCAAAGGTGTAGACACACGGAGATCCTTTCCGCAACCACCCATCCTAAAAAATAAAATTACCACTTAATACTAAACCTAAGCAGCGATAGCCTAGTGGGAGAGCGTTGGACTGCCACGCAGAGGTCTCGAGTTCGATCTCAAGGCACGCAACTACGACTTTTCAAAGTTATGTTCGTACTAAATAATTAATTATAGGTCGCTTTAATGGTGAAGGAAACATCGTAAGGAAATTTGCATGTCTGAGAGTTCTCCATAATGTTCTCGAAGATATGTGAAGTCTGCTAACATGTATTGGGTAAGCGGGGTTTTTGTTTTTTTTTTACGTGGAGGATTGCTTTGAGGCACACCTCTCCGTCGCCCCGCGGCCCCCCCGCTATGTCGGGCTCACCAGGGAAAAGATACCACTACCACGGTGTTCCTCGACATAACCATAGACGGCGAGGCCACGCGAATCGCTTTCACATGCAATCGCGACCCCGCCGTGGTTTCCACTACACAAAAATACTTCCTCCACCGTCCCCCTGGGGGGAAGGGGACAAAAACACGACACAGAGGCGCACGTGGGAATACGCACGCCACCTCTCCGACCTGGTGCTGATCGGATGGCGGGTAGGCCCACGAAACCCACCACCCCCAGGTCAAACCTCAGGGTGGCTGAAGGTCATTTCGCGCCCTCCGGCGCCCGGTTGGGGAGAGATTTTAAGCGCTCCCACTCCCGTTACGCCACCTCCTTGATGGAAATTACTTCCTAGACTATTATAGACTGAACGACGACCGGGAGTGAGAAGGCAACCAGTTCGACTGGCGCGATCAACTCACGGCGCTACAATGCCCAGATGGGGCATTCCGCCAAAGTGTGCAGCGCCGTGTCATTACCTGTGTCAACCGGAACCTGAGGACGCCGTGCCGCCTCTCCAGCCACTCCTCAAAAACGGGACTTACCGCCACGATCGTCTACATTTACGCGAGCGAAGCCGCGGGCAAAATCTACATACATACATAGATTCACGCCTGTTTCCCAGAGGGGTAGGCAGAGACTACGGATTTCCATTTGCTACGATCTAGACACACTTCTCTGGCTTTATTCACTTTCATCACATTCCTCTTACACGCCTGTCGGTTCAAGGTGCTCTTAACCTGGCCTTTGTCCAGAACGCCTGCAATCTGATCGAGAAACGTTCGCCTAGGTCTTCTTCTTGCGACTGTTCCATTCAGCAGCCAATAAACCTTTTTTTAAGATGGGCTATCAAATGCAAAAATATTTTTTTATCGGCGCGTTCTTTCAGACTTTGGTTCGTATAAACAAAAAACAAACAAAGCTTTATCTTATAAATAAAATTCTCGTGTCACAATGTTAGTTACCATACTCCTCCGAAACGGCTTGACCGATTTTTATGAAATTTTATATGCATATTTAGTAGGTCTGAGAATCGGCTACTATCTATTTTTCATACCCCTTGGTGATAAAGTAAAAATAAAAAAAGTAAAAATTACTTTTGACAAAACGAAGTCTGTCCGGGCAGCTAGTATATGTATTATTATAAGTATAGGTTAGTACGTGTTATCGGAATGATGCGGAAAATTAATATTAAATTTTTTGCCTGGATGATTGTCAAAGCTTCATGCAAAAATAGGTCAGTATATGTACAATTTTACATAATCCTAACTAATATTATAAATGCGAATGTGAGTTTGTTTGTTACGCTTTTAAGCCTAAACTATGTGACCGATCATTATGAAATTTCGCATACACCTTGTCAGGGGAACAGAAAAGGAAATAGGGTACCATTCATTAAAAAAAGGTGTTACTAACCTAACCTATATTAACGCGAGCGAAGCCGCAGGCAAAACCTAGTCTAGTAATTTATAAATAACTAGATGTGCCTGCGGTTACACTCGCGTTTATGGTTACTGTGTCGCAGCCGTGGGTCGTAGCGTGATGTTATTTAGCCTATAGGCTTCCTCAATAAATAGGCTATCCAACAATAATTTTTCAATTCGAACTAGTAGTTCATGAGATTAGCGCGTTCAACCAAACAAACAAACAAACTTTTCAGCTTTATAATATTAGTATAGATAATTATAACTTATAAAAAATACCTCCAAAACATAACTCTCACACGCCGAAATGATTGCTGACGATTTCGTTAAATCCGATAAAATTTCATTTCTCACAAAAACAAACTTAGATTTAATATTTTCTTTTGTATTTGTTATCATTGAAACGTTTACCGCTTTGTACACCTGAATCTTAGAAAAGTTTAATAGGCTTTTATATTCTTCCCTTTTTAATGGGGCACAAAATACATTTGTGATATTTTTCTGAACAATGAACCGATCTTGAGGACAACATTTCACAAGGCAATTATTGTTTTTACAATATTCTGATATTTGAATGGTGTTATCGTTTATATCTGTCCACCTGGCGTCACTAAGTGCGTCACTTTTAACTTCAAACCATAGTAACATTGAGAAATATATAAAATGGAGCAACATTTTTATCAGCCACCGATGAGGCGATATCATACCGCGGAATAAAACTAACGACTAAAATATAAAGCCGAAGTGCTTATTACAATACATACATAGATTCACGCCTGTTTCCAATTGACTGCCTTATATAGGTAGATATGCTTGTCCAATATTTACCCTATATTTATTTATGGTAAACTGTATTTTGTATCCCCATAATTATAATATTATAACTCTAGAAGTAGATGAAATAAAATGCATTTGAATAAATATGCAATGGTACAGACAGTTTGCGATAGAGATGGCAAGGTCTATCGAAACGAACTTTTAAAACTAAATACCCTTGGTGTGATGGTGGAAGTCTGCAGCGATCAAATCTGGAAGTCCTTCGTATGTATAAAACGCCTTCTACACGGTCGGGTTAGCGGCCCAACTCAACTAGGGTCACGTCAAATTTGGTTGAGATGACTCCAAAATTGACAGGTCGTCGTTGGTTGGTCAACCAAATTGAGTTGACATCCAAACGACCTTAATTGCCAGCGCTGCGCTCGCAACGAAGGGCAAATAGAGGGCGTTGTGTTGACAAACCAAACGTGTGGAAGCTTGTTGCCCGACTGCGCATATTCATTTTGATCGACGACGTCGCGCGTAGTGGACGTGTAATGGCGAGCGAGCGTGCAACATTGTCGGAGTTTTTAGAACTCTACAAAGATCTTCCCTGTTTGTGGGACTTAAGTTCTCATGATTATAAATAATATCAGCCCTGTATTAAACTGTCTTGCCTGCCTCCTGCCTCTTCTCACTGTAAGAAGAGTTAGGCCATAGTCCACCACGCTGGTCTAGTGCGGGTTGGCAGACTTCACATATCTTCGAGAACATTATGGAGAACTCTTAGACATGCAGGTTTCCTCACGATCTTTTCCTTCACCCTTAGAGCAAGCGATAATTAACTATTAAATTCACATAATAATATAACTTCGAAAAGTCAGTGATGCGCGCCTTGGGTTCGAACTCGAGACCTCTGCGTGGCAGTCCAACAATTTATCACTAGGCTATAAATAAATCTACCTGTATACTAACTTACAATACTACAAACAAATATTAAATCAAAGGAATTAATAAAGCGGAATTTATTATTATATTTAATAAAAACGTTAGATTTCTGCTTGTCTCTTCACTAATTGCTATTATCAATTTGCCAGGCGCTTAATAATTTCTAACTATAATTATCAAATTCCGCTTTATTAATTCCTTAAATTTAATATTTGTTTGTAGTATTGTAAGGTAGTATACAGGTAGATTTATATGGATATGGATCTATACTTAAACAATTGGTATTTCGTTCAGAAACAGAAATACACCCGCGGACCTGACGTCAGGTTGGCGCTTCACTTTCTTTTTGAGCTATCTCTGAACTCAAAAGAGGTAGAATTGCTTTCTTTATAGGTAGATTTAGGTAGATTCAAGGTAGATTTTATACATTCTTATTTCATGCTGATTCGTAACATTACACCCGTCATTCTGATGCACACAAAAAACTTATACGTAACGCCGACCGACCAGCGAAGAATTATTACTTATTATATACACATACACATATAAATATATATTATTGTATGGTATTACCTTAGTTTAAACGACATTTGTGGCTACACAAAACCGACGGCATTTTTGACCGGCTTTTGCCGTTACTATATTAATTTTAGCTTTAAGTAGAATAGTTATTGCTATCTACTTTTAATTATATACACGGATTCCTTACACCCGGTATATATTAGTTAGTCAGTATATTTTTAGCTTGTACCAGTGTCTTTACAACACTGTGTTTAAACTTTCTTTGGGACTCTATACATGCTTTAAACCGCGAACCTAAAAATGGCCAGCCCACAAAGCGGGAAGGCAAATAAAAGACAATGAGCCACCGGTTCGGGCGATTTCGAATGTTGGTTCGACGAGGCTAGTTCGTATAGCACGAAGGCCAAACATGTGCTACGTGAAGCCCGAAACTTAAAGACGGAGCTGAAGACTGCACCTTTCGCGATGATTGACAAGCTCGTCAGACTGGTAAAGCATATTGAGAAAGTCCGTAAAAACGCACAAGGGCCTTCCCAAATACAAAAGACAGTGAAATTGGTCGAAGTCGATGAGGTGACACGGGCCATGGGCCGGAATAGCGAGGAGTCTAAGCTGCTCGCTGGTTCAGTTTCGGGCCTGTCTTGCGATATCAAACGTAACCAAGAGGCGACTGTGTCCATCCTAAAGGGTATTATGAGCGTGACGAAGTTAAAAAAGAAGGAGAAAAGCGCACCGAGGAGGCTCAGGAGAGTGTGATGGAGCGTATGGAGGAGGCCATGACGGAGTGGTCGACGGTCGTCTTGGACCAAGCCGCGGAGGTCAGGGCGGCCAGCGGGGAGATGATCAGGACCGTGCAAGAGTGGAAGACCTACACGAAGGACGTTGGCGAGACGATCTCGGCGATGAAAGGTATTATTCCAACATACGCCGAGGTCGTCACGCAGACACCTGCACCGCCACCACCACCATCTATCGCACATCCATCCATCGTGCTGCCCCCACGCACTTTCTCGGTTATTGTTTCCTCGATCACGGGTACCGACACCAGTGGCGAGGTTGTAGAAAAAATAAGGACCAATATAAACGCGAGGAAGAGTGGCGTCCAGGTAGAAGGACTGAGGAAGGTGAAGGACGGCAAAGTCGTCCTAAACTGCGCTACCGAACGGGGGATTGAGAGAGCCGAGGAGCTAGTGACCCAAAACAAGGCGCTCCAGGTGGAACCAGAGACCACCAAGAGGCCGCTGGTGATACTTAAAAATGTCCTCAAATACAACACCAACGAGGACATAAAGTCGGCTCTAAAAGAACAAAACAAGAACCTGTTGGAGGACCTGTCCGCGGACGAAGCCGACATCGAAGTGAATACCGGAGGAGGGCGCGGAACATGAGTCCCACGTCGTCCTCCGGGTCTCGCCCGCGATGTGGCAGAGGCTTACGTCCGCGGGCAGGGTGTATCTGGACCGCTAGCGGGTCAAGGTGGAGGACCAGTCGCCCTTGGTGCAGTGTTCCAGGTGTCTGGCGTTCGGTCACGGGCGGAAGCTCTGCAAAGAGGGTGTAGACCTCTGCAATCATTGCGGGGGCCAACATCTGAAGGCAGAGTGTCCCCTGGTCTCGGCCGGACACGGGCCTACCTGCAGGAACTGCGCCAAGGCGGGATTGCCCAACACCACACACGCAGCTTACAGTAATGAATGCGCCATCAGGGCAAAGTGGTATGCACTGGCGCGCTCTTCCGTCGCATACTGTTAAAGATGCACTAACGAAAACGAGAGTCGTAGACGCTGCAATCTATAAATATATATTTTATAAGTATATAATTAACTTGGTTAAGCTGAAATATATATTATATAATAATGCATTGTATTCATACAGTATAATTAGTTTATATTATGTTATTTATATGGTAGTCATAAACACTGTAATCTATATATATTACAAGTATCTAATTACCTTGATTAAGCTAAAATATATGTATAATAATTTGCGGTATTCATACAGTATAACTAGTTTATATTATGTTATTTATATAGTAAATAGTATGGGTGTAACACAGTGCTTCCTAGTGTGCGGTATTGTGTTCACATATACATATCACGGCACACATACACACACACTGCTCCAAGCTCGGGCCTTCAGACTAGAAACCATTGACCTCAACCCACCCGAGTATATACATACGTTTTTAATGTTAAAAACTAAATATAGACCAAGACCAAGTGGTTCACTACGGAGCGGGGGAATACAGTCGGTGTATACTGCTAATACATCTTGAAACGTATAGACCCCGCCTCATGATGGAGGTGGTTCTTTGAAAAGAGGGCGGGCAGGAGCCACTATTCATATTTATTACACCCAATAGCATTAACATTAGGAACAAATCAAAAAGTCAATTTGCTATAATTATATAAAATACAAACTAATTACAGTTAATTATATGATGAGCACAATAATGTAAGTGTACTTGACGGCACTTTTACAACCATTAACCCATATTTAAATCAATATCTATGTAGATAATCGTATTCTATATTTGTTTATTAGGAAGATTTATAATAACAGTGTACTGTGGCATGTATGGTATCACAGCTAGTTATACAGTGACACCATATATCGATATTGTTATATTAAAACATTGTATGAAAATACTTAATGATTAATACCGATGCCCTTATTATATAGATTATGTCGATATTGTAATATTGTTATATTGTATGGAAATACTTGATGATTTTATTTACACCATGATTAATACCTTTATTATATGAATTAGTTGACGTACTTATAGACAACTGTTTGTACCTACTATACACGGTTTAGCGAATGCCATTATGAGCATTTAACAAGAATATTTAATAGTTAAAATAATAGTTGTGTTTACACCATGATTAATACTGATGCCTTTAATATGTAGATTAGTAGACGTATAGATAATTGTTGGACTTACTATACACAGTTTAGCGAATGCCATTATGAGCATTTATTAAGAATTTGAATAGTTAAATATAATAGTTGTAAGCGTCTGCGACTTAGTGATATTGTTAGAATGAATGGAACCAAAGACATGCATCAAAATTAATAGATAAATAAAGTAAATTGAAAAATATTTCTTTTAAGGTAAGATTTTTAGAAATGTTAGGCTGCCCCGCCAACTGTCGAAAAATCCCGGGCTTACGTCATAGTGCCGGTTGGCGACCGGATGAGAGGGCCCTATGGATAAGCTCGGGGAGTCACGGTTGACCCAGCGGTCTCCGGGCTAATGTTCCAAAGTTGTGGCGGAGATGACACATGGCTGAGGTAAGGTTGCGGAAGGCCTCATTCCACTACCGTCCTTTTACCTATTCACTTCCCAATATCATAATGGCAAAAAAGAATAAGAGATACGTTAAACAGCGGTTGCACTCCCTCTCTCACAAAGTGCACCTCGCAAACATCCGAGGTTTGCATTCCAATCTCGTAGCAGTCCACCATCATCTGGAGACTGAAAGACCAGCTCTCTTATTCCTCTCGGAGACGCAGATAGTATGTCCGTCGGACGTTGCGTACCTATCATACCCAGGGTTCTCCCTGGAGCACAAATTTAAGGCCCGCGCGGGCGTATGCGTGTACGTACGTGATGACATATGCTATCGGCGTCTCCGATGCCTTGAAGACCCCTCTTTTTCCGTCATATGGGTTCTTGTGGACACAGGACTTGAGAAGATTCTCTACGCCTGTGTCTATAGGTCGCACAGTGGAGATCAGGACACAACCAGGCTCACAGAGTACTTAAGTGAGGCGGCGGATACCGCTCAACAAAGGTACCTGACTGCCCAACTAGTGCTACTGGGGGATTTCAATGCCCACCACCAGGAGTGGCTTTTCCCATACCAGTGCACTGACCATGCTGGGAGAGAAACGCGCAGGCTTGCTTTAGCGTTAAACCTCACCCAAATGGTCCAAGAGGCAACGAGGGTTCCAGGTGTTGACGGTCAAAGAGCCAACTGCCTGGACCTTCTGCTGACAACTGACCCAGACCATTACTACGTGTCGGTGACTGCACCTTTAGGTAGTTCCGACCACTGTCTGGTGAAAACTGTATCAGTCTACTCCCCGCCCGATCACGGCTCCAGTAGCTCCCGGCGGGTCTGGCGATACAAGTCGGCAGACTGGGATCAGATGCGGTCATTTTTTGCATCTTATCCTTGGCAGCCTACTTGCTTCTCTTCGGGTGATCCTACAGCGTGCGCCGATGCTATCACCGCTGTGTTACGTCAGGGAATGGAGTATTTTATTCCATTCTCTGACCTGAACACGTCAAGCAAGGCTCAACCCTGGTTTGGGGCTGAATGTGGACGCGCTAAAGCGCTGAAGCACAAAGCTTACCTTGCTTGGGTTAACGCTCGAAATAGTAAGGCTAAGGATTTACCAGACAAGAAGAGAGCCTTTAACAAAGCTGCCACATACGCCGTGTAGGGAACAAACTAGCTTCTTACCCTGCGGGTAGTAAAGCGTTTTGGTCCCTGGCAAAGTCAGTCGCATCGAATTTCTGCCGCCCCTCACTGCCACCACTGCTGACACCTGATGGATCTCTGGCTCATACTGCTGAGGATAAGGCGAATTTATTCTGCTCTATCTTCGCAGAATCTTCGTGTCTGTAATCTGCAAGCTTGACACCGCCGTGTCTACCAGCTTGCGAGACCCTCATGTCAGATATACGCATACGTCCGATCGAGGTTCGTAAAACGCTGCAGAATCTAGACGTGAAAAAGGCCAGTGGTCCTGATGGTATTTCAGCCATAGCACTGAAGACCTGTGCACCTGAGTTGACACCGGTGCTGACACGCCTGCATCGCCTCTCCCTGGCAATAGGACAAGTGCCGAACTCTTGGAAGCTTGCTAATGTGCAGCCCGTGCCAAAAAAAGGCAGTCGAGCCGACCCTGCGAACTACAGACCCATATCAGTTACCTCCATACTCTGTAAGAGTATGGAACGTATACTAAACAACCGACTCCTGACATACCTAGAATCAAATAGTCTGCTCAGTGACCGGCAATACGGGTTTCGCCGAAACCGGTCTACTGGAGACCTTCTAGAGTATGCAACGCATTTATGGAGCGAGGCCATCGAGAAACACGGTGAAGCATTGGCTGTTTCGCTGGATATCTCAAAAGCCTTCGACAGGGACTGGCATGATAGCCTTATCAGCAAGCTTCCGTCCTTTGGCCTACCCACTGGCCTCTGCGTTTGGATAGCAGATTTCCTGAGGAGCCGCTCGATTCGAGTAGTCATTGACGGCTACTCGTCCGAGCAAAAGGCAATTAATGCTGGGATTCCTCAGGGATCAGTACTCTTTGCAACTCTCTTTTTGCTGCATATTAACGATCTGCTGAAACCCGGTACGTTTGGGTATGCAGACGACAGCACGCTTGTAGAGAGTTACGTCTCCAGCGCTAGGGCCAGTGGAACACAGATACCGTTGCTCAGGGAAGCTATGATCGAGCGTATGAACTTGGCCTTGAAGGCAGTCTCCGATTGGGGTGAAGCCAACATGGTTAAGTTCAATGCTTCTAAAACCCAGGTGTGTCTTTTTTCCGCAAAAAAGAGCCCATTCCAACTAGCTCCAACTTTCCCAGATGTATCCGTGCCGATAACTAATCGCCTTGAGCTTCTGGGTATGGCATTGACTCCAACCCTTAACTTTGGCTCCTATATTGAGGCAAGAGCCCAACTAGCTGCCAAAAAGCTGGGCATCCTCAGTAAGGTAAGGCAGTATTTCATGCCGGAACATTTGCTTAATTTGTACCAAACACAGGTTCGGTCCTGCATGGAGTACTGTTCTCACCTCTGGGATGGCTCTGCAAAATATCAGCTGGAGGTTTTGGAGTCAATTGAGCAGAAGGCCAGGAGACTTATCGGCGATGACCAATTGGTCAACACACGACTCCAAAGCTTGGAGCATCGTCGTAAGGTTGCTAGTCTCTCGGTTTTCTATCGGATACATTTCGGAGAGTGTGCAGAGGAACTGCATAATTTGATTCCTCCTTCCCCATTCTACCATCGGACGACCAGACAATCAGGCCAGCGACACAGGTACATGGTGGATATACCACATTTACGCACGAAGCGATTTGCTTCCAATTTTATAATGCGTACCGCTAAGGAGTGGAATTAGCTACCTAAGTCTGTGTTTCCCGATGAGTACAATCTGGGTGTCTTCAAGTCGCGAGTGAATAGGTATCTTCTAGGTAAGCGTGCTCCATCGTCGACTGCATCTACACTTAAGATCAGGTGAGATCGCGGTCAAACGCAAGCGTATTAGAGTATAAAAAAAAAAGAGTTTTTTACAAAAACTACATAACTAACTTTTTACAACTTTTTAGTTGTTGGCACCTCTGTATTCGTCTTTGACTAAGCTATCGAATGATCTAACAGCTATTTTGCAAAAACTACGTATCACCAAGATATTTGGCTTTAAAATTTACGGTATTTTACAAGAACAGCGTATCTTCAGAAATATTTTACAAAAACTGCATAACATTTTGTACATATGTAATTTTTGTAAGAAAAATGTCATGTCTGTAGTCATGTCAATGTCAAAAACGACGTGTGCCTTATATTGTGATTTAACATTTTTCTCGCGCCTTAAAAATCTAAAATGGAAAATGAAGGTGTTTGTAGAAGAAGAAAACGCAAAGAAAAAAAGGAGAATGTGATAAAAATGAAAAAAGCTAAAGGACTTGATTATTTAAACCATAGAAATAACTTAATACCAGCGCGAGAAGTCGGGCATTTTTCGAGGAATGCATGACGTATATCCCTCCGCGGGGGCGGGCGGAGGGATTATGTCGGACTTGCCGGGGTAAAATAAAGATGGTAAAGATGATAATGTACCTGCCGGAATACCGGCTAAACCTACCACGGTGCTCCTCGACAAAACCCCTATCGACGGGGCCGCGCGAATTACTTGCACATGCGGTCGCGACCCCATGCCGTATGAAACGGCAGGCCACTACACGAACAGACCTACCCAAAGGCACTGACTCTCTTTAAACCCTACTGTCCCCCCCGCTTGAGGGGAGACGGACTCGAAACAGAGGCGCGCGTGGGAACACGCACGCCGCCTCTCGGACCTGGTACTGAACGGATGGCGGGCAGGCCCACAAAGCCCACCACCCCCAGGTCAATCCTCAGGGTGGCAAGAGGTCATCTCGCGCCTCCGGCGGTTCTGCGGTTGGGGAGAGGGTTTAAGCGCTCCCTCTCCCGCTCCGCCGCCTCCTTGATGGAAATGATTTCCTCACAAAAGGAGGCGACGGCGTTCCACAACCTCTCACTCCGGACCATAGACTGAACTACGGCCGGGAGCGAGAGGGCAACCGATCCGACTGCCGCGATCAACTCACGGCGCTGCGATGCCCAGGCGGGGCAAACCGCTAAAGTGTGCAGCGCCGTGTCTACTACGACGCAACTACGTCGCGGCAGTCGCCGCAGTGGTGACAACCGGGCGTCTTTTGCCGGCGTATATGACACAGGAACTGGCCAAAACAACCGTGGCCAGCCAGTGGTGGCCAGTCATTACATTATTTTTTTCACAAAAACAATATAACTATGAATATTTCACAAAGACTGCATATGTGTCGGATATTCTTTACTAAATATTTTATTATGTATAAATATTATGTAGTCAATATGATAGGATTTCTAATCTGTAGTGTTTTCTTTATATAATATGTAGAAATGTGACATCAGTCACAATTATTAAAAGAGAAATTAAGTTTTTTCAGCTTCCTGTTAAATAACATTCAATTCAAATATGTTGTTTTTGTAAATAACCCTTCAATTCTTTTATATCCATATTTAAAATATTAGCTGCTCCCTTATTTTGCAACGAATTCTGATACTGTTCTCAAGAAAAGATTTCATTTGATTGCTATTCGATCTTGTCAGTGGCGTATCGTAGTGGCGGCAGGAGCGGCCCGTCGTGGGTGGCACTTTTAGGGGGCGGGAAAATTACACAATAAATAATAATAATATCTTGTAACTATTAAAACTGTACAACACACAATATTCAAGATTGTTCTTCCCAAAAAATTCTTTAGAATTACTGATAATTATAGTCTTTTAAATTTAAATACCTAAATAGGAAGGCAGCCAAAAAAAAACCGCCCCGAGCGGCTGACACCCACGCTACGCCACTGAATCTTGTGCGTAAAATAATATATAAAAACAAAAAAGACAACTATCACCGTCGTGCACATAAAATATTGAATTACATTGTTCAGTTCACATGTTATAATTCCATTTTTACTCCTGATTACAGGCAGGAAAATCATCATCATCATCATCATCAGGCTATAATAGTCCACTGCTGGACATCGCCCTCCCCTAATGAGCGCCATAGCGCCCTGTCTTCAGCTTGCCGCATCCAGCATCTGCCTGCAGTCTTTCGCAGGTCGTCATCCCACCTGGTCGGAGGGCGTCCTACACTACGTTTGCCGAGTCACGGTTTCCACTCAAGAACACGTTTACCCCAGCGGTTGTCGGTGCTTCGCGCGATATGGCCATCCCACTGCCATTTCAGCTTGCTAATTGTCTGAGCTATGTCGATGAATTTGGTTCTCTGTCGGATGTATTCGTTACGAATCCTATCCTTAAGAGAAACTCCGAGCATAGCTCTCTCCATAGCTCGCTGAGCGACTTTGAACTGGTGGACCAACCCTACCGTGAGTGTCCATGTTTCGGCTCCGTAGGTCATGACAGGTAGCACGCACTGATTAAAATCTTTCGTTTTCAAGCATTGCGGTATGGATGACGAGAAGACACGGCGTAGTTTCCCAAACGCTGCCCAGGCAGGAAAATACTATGTAACAAATAAAAGGATATCTGTTATTTTAAATGTGCATGCATTAGGAAAACCCAATTATACCAAATAATTTGTTTGTCATATTTACTGATATGAATAGTATGTAATTATTTATAATTAGATTTTGCCCGCGGCGTTGATCGCATAAATGTAGATTAGGTTAGGTTAGGTTAACTTTTTTCAGGATGAAATATATTTCAGTTTCTGTTCCTCTTACAACGTGTATACGAAATTTCATGATGGTCGGATCGGATGTCAAGTACTCGTTAAGGTGTGAACGCGTAACAAACAAACAAACAGACTCACATTCGCATTTATAATATTAGTAAGGATATAAGGATACAGAATCTTGCTTCTCATTTTGATTATTTTTAATATTAAAAAAATATATAACGTATTGTCTTTGCATTGTCACAAAGTGTAAGTGTCCGCCCTCATGCTATTCGATTGTCTATTATAGAATAATATTACTAAATCCAAAATTATTTTATCTTCTTAATATTATAATAACTAATTGTTGTTATTATTTTATAGTAAATATTATATTGTATAATATCTGCTGACTGCAACAATTTGTTGATATGAGTTGTAAAATACGACTTCAAAGTGTGGCTGTGTGTTTCTTTCAGGTATCATCTCATAGTCTCAACCCTTAGCCTGAACATAGCTACTAACGTATATATAGCTTTAGTAAACTTACTTAAGTATATATTTTGACGTTCATAAGTGTTACTTTGTGACCTGAATGAATAAATGTTTTTTAACTTTACAAGGTGTACAAGGATTCAGAGCTCGTGTATCTTCTTAAAAATAGGTTACGAGAATACTGTATTTTAAAGCTTTTTGTATGACGGTGTGACTGACCTGTATTTAATATTAAATCCTAACTAATATTATAAATGCAAATATGAGTTAGTTTGTGTTTTGTTACGCTTTCACGTATTAACAACTCGACCGATCATCATGCAATATTGCATACACGTTGTCAAGTGGCAAAAAAGAACATCGAATACCTTTCATCCAGAAAAAGTGCTGAATGAAAAATACATGACGTTATTGATATAATTTTATAAATACTTAAATAAATTCAATTTAAAATAATATAAAACAAACAGTTAAACAAATAATTAAAGCTATAGCATAGCAGCGATAGCTCAGTGGGGAGATCAACAGACTGCAATGCAGAAGGTCTTGGGTTCGAACCCACGTCGCGCACCTCTGACTTTCGGAAGTTATATGACTTTTCGAAATTATGTGCGTATTATGTGCCTCGGAGAGCACGTTAAGCCGTCGGTCCCGGCTGCCATGAACATCTATGGCAGTCGTTATTGGGAAGTCAGTACCCTATAATATCCTGACACTGGTCTAGCCTTAGGGTATCGTTAGCCTTCGGGTTGCGGAGGACAGGTGGCAGCCGCTCCGTGTAAAAACTGATATCCAGTCAAATCCTGTTAGACCAGAAAAGCACACCCCAAGTGACTTGGGAATAATAAAGGCTAGGGAGAAGGAGTTAAACAAATAATTAAAGTAAAAGTTAAACAAATAATTAATTTAAACAGAGATTTATGTAATGTATAAATTATAATCTTCTCGTCTACGTTGCAGTGCCTTACATGGTCCATATTGTACCTACTGTGATATTGTGTAACGCCTTATATAAAATATTATATCCACCATCTTTAAAATGGAGTGCAATAAATACTTATATTGTGTTTCGAGTACCTACTTTATTTACGCGAGCGGGACCGCGGGCAAAATCTAGTTATTATATAAATGTAATATAACATTTACAATATATTTACATTGTTAATTTTAAAACTAATTAATCTAGTATAAATTTACAAACGTATTAAAAAAGATAACATAATTACAAAAACAGAGAGCATCGTAGAATTTGTCAGCATCGCTGTGAACTGGTTACGTGCCCAGAAGACTGGCAGCATTGCCACATTGAATGGCAATGAAAGACCAGCCTTCTGGTCACGCGAAACGTCGATCAGGGGTTTTGCGATCTCTTTGTACAAAATACGAGCGCTCGGACTCCATGAACCTAAGGTTTAAATGTAATTAATTTATTTGGGCTACATTTTATAATGTTTTTCACTCTATAGACTAAGGTAAAAGTGAATCATATTTGGAATATAATTAGGTATTATTAAATTTGTGCTCTTTTTACTCTGCGCATTACCCAACGAAAATATCCGATCCAATATTTATATATAAAAATCTTATTAGTGTAATATTGTCTTCTGTTTACGCGAATATTATTCATTGAAATTAAACTACTATATACGGATTTTATCGCGTTATTTATTTGACACTTTATTACATAATTTTGAAAACTGTTACACTACTACTACTACTATTAAACTTTACTAATTTTTAAGCTAATTAAATTATTATTAAAACTATTTAGATTTAATTTAATTTTACACTTTCCCCGACGTTTCGACATTCGATAAAATCCGTATATAGTAGTTTAATTTCAATTAATCTTATTAGTGACTTTGTCGTTCGCAACAAGACGTAATTAGTCATAGTTAATCACCTTAAATTGTACGTCTATAGAGTTTAGCTGTAAAGGAAAACCTTAATTAAGAATAGTATATATATATTTTTTAAATACTGTTAAAATATTACTGTTATAATATTCTTACCTAGATTATACCCGCGGTTCCCTCGTGTAAAAATAGATATGGTTAGGTTTATAACGGTACTTTTTCTGGATGGAAGGAACCGTATGCCCTTTTCTGATCGTTTGAGTGCCTAGTTAAGGCCTCAAAGCGTAACAAACAAAACTCAGATTCTCATTTATAATATTAGTAAGGATTAGGATTACTTTTTGTAAGAACTATAAATCAGCAAAAAGTATTTAATAACGAAATACTGTTTTATATGTATTCGATTTTCTTTTATACATTTATAAATAATAAGCTCACCACCCGTCACGTGGGCAGAGGAATAAAACATCAACTTTTCACCTGCTATGTCTTTAAATCTTAAGGAGATGTGCCTACCGCCATCTACCGGGCACAGCTAGCCGTGCTGCTATTGCCAACTGCATTGTGCCCGAAACGGTTGTCAGGATCTTACGTTTGTCCGCTAACAGGAAACTTAAATTTTCATCATTAGGTTTGTATAATATGTCGTATTTAATGAAATGCGAATATATTACATAAAACTATTTTTAAATTATTTCTTGTTTATAGGGATCGTATAACTGTTTAAATATTTCAAACTCAAACTCATTTATTGCGCAAATGGGTAATTCAGATAACATATAAATAATATCAGCCCTATATTAAACTGTCCCACTGCCGGGCACAAGCCTCTTCTCAGTATGAGAAGGGTTAGGCCATACATACACACATACATACATACATAGATTCACGTCTGTTTCCTAAAGGGGTGGGCAGAGACTACGGATTTCCATTTGCTACGATCCTGACACACTTCTCTGGCTTCAATCACTTTCATCACATTCTTCATACGCGCCCGTCGGTTCAAGGAGCTCTTAACCTGGCCTTTGTCCAGAACGCCTCCGATCTGATCGAGAAACGTTCGCCTAGGTCTTCGTCTTGCGACTGTTCCATTTACACTAGCCTTATAAACTTTCTTAGTCAGTCTTTCCTCGTCCATTATTTCTACATGCCCAAACCAGCTTAACATACCCTTTTCTATTCTTGTCACTATATCCACTTTTATGCCGCAGCTCTCTCTAATCACACTTTTCCTTTTGCTATCTTTCAGAGCCACACCACATATTTCTCAGCGCTCTCTACAGCATTTATTCTGCTCTCATGCTCCTTTTGCCATACCCAACTTTCACTTCCATACATAAGTGTGGGCACTAATAGTCTCCAGCTATGAACAGCCAAACGTTCCTTTTCGGATACATTTCGACTGTTCATAAAAGCACGTAGAGCTCCATTCACTTTGTTGCCAGCAATCGTTCTCCTTTCAGTATCTCCCTCATGTTTAACATCCCTTGTAAACAAAGTACTCAAATATACAAACTCTTTCACTTTATTTTTTCTCCATCAATCATAATATTACACATCGTCACACACTCTTCCTTTTCAAATACCATTACTTTCGTCTTGCTTACATTTATTTTCATTCCTTTACTCTCAAAAGCACCATGCATAATAGTTACCATCGCCTGCAACTCTTCTGCTGATGATGCAAGTATTACTTGGTCATCGGCATAAAGAAGACATTTGACAAGTAACTCATTCATTCTTAATCCCCATTCACAATCTATTAAATCTTTTAAACAATTGTCCATGTATAGGTTAAACAGCCAAGGTGACGCTACACATCCTTGTCTAACACCTTTTTCGATGCTAAACCATTCTGTGTAGGTCCCATTTATCCTAACACAAGCTCTGGAATCATCATAAAGAGATTTCAGAGCTCGCGTGAGGGTGCTATTATTATTATTATTATTATAATATCTTAAACAAATAAAAATGTATATATTCAATTTACAATCTAAAGATAGAGTGTATGATGGGTTTTAATCTATATAATTATATAATTTGACGACTCGATGGCGTAGTGGTTAGTGTAACTGACTGCCACGCCTGAGGTCGCGAGTTCGATTCCCGCACAAGTCAAACATTTGTGTGCATGAACATGGATGTTTGTCTTGGTCTGGGTGTTTCTATGTATAATATGTTTGTATTTACAAAAAAAAAGTAAACATGTATGTTTATCCATTGTCTAGTATCCATAGTACAAGCTCTGCTTAGTTTGGGCTAGATAATGTTGCGTGTATGTGAAAGAATATTATATTATATTATAATCTAGTATAAACTGTGTGACAGACACCAAAATAGGCATATGTGTCACATTCAGTAACATCCAAAAATGTCTTCTTATTTATTTTCAGCCGTGTATTCTAGTAACGTGTTACTGTTCATTTGTATATCTTCCCTGGATAGCGAAACTGATTTTGATGACGTACTCGTTGATTGCTTTCTAGGCGCGGCACTCATCAGTTGCTGGTACCTGAATACAACATTTATTATTATAATTAGTATGAAGATTTTAAGAGCCTGCGTGAGTAGCAAAGCGGTAGCGCTCGGGGTCAATGCCCGGGTAGTATCACTTTGTTCTCAGTAGCAATAGTAGTCATTTGTAAATCAGACAAATAATTGGGTTATTAATTATTTAAAAAATATATATTATTCAAAATGTTACATCACCGAAACTCTAAAATACCAAGATTTTTTTATCTGATCAATAATAAATTATATACGAACGTTTTATATCTCGTAGTGAATGACAGAAAAGGATGCACGATACAAATAGTGACGTAACAGCTATTTAAACGTAGCTATTCGAGGAGATAACAAGATATGCCTACTACACCCCACTTTTCCTTAGACCTATTATTTTGCAACCAATTTTGATACTGTTTGCACAAAAAGATTATGATTGCTATTTGCTCTTGTTTGTAAAATAAAGTACAAAGTCAAACATAGGCAACTACCCTAAACTGACAGTCAACGTGGCCCAATAACTTGCTAACTGCTTGCCTGCTGCATACGTGCGATTCGTGCAGTCAATCCAAAATGCGTGTATTCCTAGAACATATATACCGAGACGTACCTTTGTTTGATCAGCATCAAAACTTTCTTCTTACAGACGAAAATGATGAAGATTAGAAGTCCAACAAGACTATTGTATGCATCTATGAACTGCCATAAATAGTCAATGTGAGGGTAAAGGAAGCTGATCACTTCGAAGATCCACGAGAGACCGGTCACAATAAACAATTCGATGTAAAGCGTGAATCTGAAAATTGAAGAGCACTAATCAAACAGGCAGGTGTTAGTGATAATTCAAATCTAGGTCTTCAATCATATCTGGATTGACCTCACTGGTAAAGTCTCACCACCCTACCGAAGATTGCCAGAAGAGGAAAGGGTACTGGTAGTAAAGCAATACATTGATGGTAATGGTGCGACCGATCCCGCGCGTTCGGTGAAATAACATCGTTTTACAGCAAACTGGTGGTATCAGTTCTCATTGTAGGGAGAGAATTGTCGGTATAGAGAAATGGCTAAACCCATCAGTATGTTGATATGAGCTTGCAATGATGTTAATGTTCATTATCAATGCCGTGGAATTATTTAAAAAGAGTGTAATAAAAAAGAGATTTTCAGCAGAGAAATTGTTCGATATTGTTGTAGGTGTTTTATGTACTTAGGCTCATATGGCAGCATAGGATAATATTATATTGTATGGTAGCAGATGTATTCTTTCATGTAAACATTCGAATAGTTTCGCATGTAAGAGATAGTTTATATAAATAAGGAATAACAATAATCCCAAGTTGCTTCCTTGGCGTATGCAAAACTCGTTTCAAAGGTTGATCCGAACAAAAATTTCAAAATGGCCGGTGCATTCATTTGTATTTGTACCTTTGCGTATCCTTTAGTTTTAGCTGCTGCGTCTGTTTCTTTATGTCTGATAGCCTCTTCGCTGTTAGTATAAATAATACCAAGTTGGCTGCACATATCAACATCATAGGCATGTACAAGTAAAGTAGTTTGCTGAACCCTAAAAAGTTTTGTATGAACAGTGTTGGATTACTGATAAAGTTAAAGTACCAAATTCTACGCACGATTCTTATTCTGCACTAAAGCAAAAACATGTGGGTCACAATGTACCCAACGATACAAATTAAAAGAAACAAGACAAGTGTGAATTGGAATTATAGTTCCTACTCTTGTGATAGTTTTCATCGGAAGTCGAAAATTAGGTAGCCAAAAAAAAATAATACCCATATTGTTAAAGATTAACCGGTTAATTACTCGGCCACCTTATTAAAAATTATAATCATATTTATCTGTTTTCCATTCATAATGAGTCGGACTAGCTTTATTTATAAATATTGCAAATTTCTAGTTAATAACATTAGTGGTGTAGTGTGAGGTGACAAGTTAAAGTGTTACGGTAATCGTGCAGTTATTAAAATAATACATACATAGATTCACGCCTGTTTCCCAGAGGGGTAGGCAGAGACTACGGATTTCCATTTGCTACGATCCTGACACACTTCTCTGGCTTCATTCACTTTCATCACATTCCTCATACAGGCCCGTCGGTTCAAGGTGCTCTTAACTTGGCCTTTGTCCAGAACGCCTCCGATCTGATCAAGAAACGTTCGCCTAGGTCTTCCTCTTGCGACTGTTCCATTCACACTAGCCTTATAAACTTTCTTAGTCAGTCTTTCCTCGTCCATTCTTTCCACATGCCCAAACCAGCTTAACATACCCTTCATTCTATTCTTGTCACTATATCCACTTTATTAAAATAACTATATTGTTTTTATCATATTGTAATAATACTGTTACCATATAAGAAGCATCCTTGATCAAGATTAGGCAACAATTTATGTCGCGGCAGATCAGAGAACTCGAGAACAGCCATCATTACAGTCAAAACAGTTGGCATACCAAATGCGTAGGCGCAGTATGACAAGAACCGCCTCCTTTTCAATTTGTGAGGAGCATTTCCTTGTAATCTACGGATAAATGTATATTATTTCAGTTGACAAAAGCTTTAGATTAGAATATTTGTTCTATAGACGACAACTCCGCACCAGGAATATGTATCGCGAATATGGATAGTAACGTGTATCATGAGCAATTTACAATAATTAAAAAAACGGTAACAAAGAAATCCAGACTCGGACCATTTGTGAATCACACAAATTGTAGTGCCGTGTGGGATTTGAACCCATACTACTTGGGGCTCTGACGGTGGCGAGCTGACCACTTAAAACACTACACCATACGAGCAGCCACATGAAAAGCCATTAAAAAAAATTTAATTGTTTACCTTAAGTTTGACCAGAGATTGTAACACATGACATTCAGCCAGAAGAAAGCTCCCAATAACGTGAAGTATATTACAAAGGCTGAAATGTTAAAACATTTGTGAAATTGTTAAGTAATACAAAAAGAGGCGCAATTAAACACACACGCGCGCACACACACGCGCACACACACACACACACACACACACACACAATTACTTTTTTCTACTTTCTTATTTTTTATTTTTTATTTTATTAACCTTTTATTGTTACTTAATTATACATTACTATTTAGATATAAGCTATAACCGACCTGCATTATTTTGTAATGGTGTCCAAGACAGGCTTAGCTTAGTTTGGGACCTAGAGCCTTGTTAGTCATCATCACCATAACTACACTATATAGCCAATTCCTCGTTGGCTCAGTGGTATAAATTTAACATTAACGGGTATTTTGAGATTCTGAATTCTTTAGTACCGAAATTATTGAAGTCGTTTTCTTAGACCTATGAGGCGGTAGACGACTATAGAGTATATTTATTACATTATACCTATATAACTACAGATATATTACTCGCATGCTGAATACATGATGCCGCATGTATCGTTTATATAAATAATAACATTGAAGCTAAGATGCTTCCTTGCGGTATGCCAAAATAGTTTACTCGCTGGGCTTGGTATTTTTTTAAATGACTCCTATGTTTTGTTGTTTACTAAAGTAAAATATATTTATAAGATAGAAACAATTAAATATTTCTATACACCATCTAAAATATACTTATTGAACACTACCTATGTCCCATTTTAATCCCATCTTTCCAATGCTTAGTAAAAAATATTTCAGTCTACTATTCTGTATCTTATCTTATCTTATTTCGGGGTCCAATCAGTGTAGACCGGCGACACTTCGACCCAGTGGGATCTTTTGTGTCGGCCCCGAGATCTATCCCTGAGCTATCGCCCTATGAATGTACTGCATCAGTCGCAGCGTACACTTCAGAGGGAGAAGCCTGTAGTCTTCAGGGTTCGGATATGCCAATCCCATCAGACCCATCCTTAGTCCAGCCAACGCGTCACTTTCACACAGTAGGTGTAATATGGACTCGTCTGTTCACCACAGGCTCTGCAGATCAAATTATTTGCCAAACTCAATCTGCACAGGAAGTCGTTGGTGCCAAAATGACCAGTGAACACTCATGTGAGCAGGCGTATTTGGCCCTTGTTGTACCCGCAAAACTTCCGGGTGAAGCCCGTGGGTCTGTTTGCAATGAATTTCCTGGAGTGTTCCAGATTCCTAAGGGCCATCCACTCCAGCCTGTGTTTATCATTGCCATGTGCATTCATAGCTGCCTTTACGGCTTCACTCTTAGAGAATCCTACGATAGCTCGTGGCCAACAAATAGTTGCTCCGAGCCCTTCCTGGCTAATTCATCAGCCTCCTCATTGCCCTGCACACCTGCATGCTATTATATACTATTCTGTAACTGATATAGCGGTAACTGAGGCCGAACCTATATCCAAGGATAACATTCTCAGTGTGACAAGGATTTGGCTGTAGTCTACCACGCTGGCCCAGTGGGCTGGCAGTCTTCATTTGTCGTTTGAATATTATGGAAAACTCTCAGACATGCAGGTTTCCTCGAGAAATTCTCCTTCACCTTTAAAGCAGTCCGTAATTAACTGTTTAACACACACACACACTCAGAGGTGCGTGCCTGGGGATCAAACTCTAGACATCTGCGTGGTTGTTGACAGTGCGAAATCCTTTTTCCCATTAGGCCATAACTAAAACATATTCAAAGGCAATAACTTTTTTTAAAATTTCAATTAATATACTTACTTAAGCTGGTGCAAGCTGCTGAAGAAATATATCCCCACGTAAGCTCCAACTGTATGATGGCCATACAGTGAAAAGCCACAAAGAAACACAAAAGATATGTTATCAGCACCAAACCATGAAGAGTTCTGAGCTCTGGCAGAAGACTGTATACGGCGATAGTCAGAATCATGAAGAAACAGGAGATAAGCATACCTGAAACCACAAATATAGATGATTATATTTTGCCCGCGGCCTCACTCGCGTAAATATAGGTTAGGTTAGATTTCTAACAGTACTTGTTCCTAGATGAAAGCTACCTTGTCCTTTTCTGTTACACGTGTATGCGAAATGTTATGATGATCGGTCGAGTAGTTAAGGCATGAAAACTTAACAAACAAACAAACTCACATTTGCATTTATAATATTACTTAGGATTAGAATTAGCAAAACTGACCTTTTAACATATTTTAAAACTAGTCTATGCACGCGTGGTATTTGAAAGAAGGTGACTATCTATATTTTTCTGTCTTTGCATGTAAGAAGCAAATTAACATACATAAATCATACCTATATATACTCCCATTGATAAATAGGTAATGTACAACATAAACCATTATTACCGCCTTGATGGCGTAGTGGTTAGTGTAACCGGCTGCCACGCCCGAGGTCGCGGGTTCGATTCCCGCACAAGTCAAACATTTGTGTGCATGAACATGCATGTTTGTCTTGGTCTGTGTGTTTCTATGTATAATATGTATGTACTTAGAAAAAAAAATAGTATATATACATAGCTCTGCTTAGTTTGGGCTAGATGGTGTTGTGTGTATGTGGTAGAATATTAATACTAAACTTCTAGGCAGCGGATTAAGTTGAAACTTTCAATGCATCTAATATTTAGGTTAGACCACCAGCAATATAACTGTGAAAATCTAATTCAATTTGATTCAGTAGTTTTTGCGAAATGCACGTACAAACAAACAGATAGAAAAATACTTACAAATGCTGGCTGTAATATTAATATTATCATCTTCTTTTGCCTTAAGGCATATCAAACTCTGTAGCTGAATATTTTTCATTTTAGTATCATTGCTTTCAATAAAAAAATTGTCTATGCAGTATTTGTCTGGACCACGTGCTATATATTCGTCTCCTTCTATCATAGAGTAATATTTTCCATCCTGTGAAATAATTATATGAATACATTAAAAAGTGCCACTGCACTGGCCTTTTAATCACTATTTAAATGGTCTGTCGGCTGTCGAGTGATGATTATTATTTTTTGTTAGATTTACCTAAATATATAACCATTTTTTAACTTTGGGAATGAATTGATGCATACCCCTCCGCAGAGGCCGGCGGAGGTGTTATGTCGCACTGCCCTGGGCAAAGAAAGATGGTGACTAAAGACATCACAGTAATACCGACTAAACCTACCACGGTGTTCCTTGACAAAACCGCAATCGCAAAGCCTAAATATATAAAGTCATCTCGCGCTCTCCGGTGCCCAGTTCTGCGGTTGGGAGAGAGGGTTCAAGCTTCCACTCTCCTGCTCCGCCGCATCCTTGATGGAAATTACTTCCTCACAGAAGCAGGCGACGGCGACCTCTCGCTTCGGACCATAGACTGAACCACGGCCGGGAGCGAGAGGGCAAGTATACCGACTGCCACGATCAACTTATAGCGCTGCGATGCCCAGTGCCTCGGACCGTGCCTCTAGAGTGGGAAGAGCAGGTCCTTCGCCCTGAACTAGCGCTTCCTGGCGCTAACGGTAGAGCGACGCTAGGAGCGCTGCTTCCAGGTCCCATTGGATCGATCCGGCGAGGAGGCTCGCAGCCTCGAACGAGATCGAGATGATCTGATGGCCAAGGCGCGCTGTGGCGCACGAAGCGCTGTAATGTTATGGGCCGTCAGGTGGTCCGCCCAAACTGGAGCCCCGTAAAGTGCCGTCGACCGTACGATAATCTAACCGAACCATACCTAGTCTTCTCTCTTAGCCTTTATTATTCCCAAGTCACTTGGGGTCGGGTTTTTTAGTCTAACCGGATTTGACTGGATATCAGTTTTTACACGGAGCGGCTGCCACCTGACCTCCGCAACCCGAAGGCTAACGATACCCTTAGGCTAGACCAGTGTCAGGATATTAGAGGGTACTGACTTTCCTAATAACGTCTGCCATAGATGTTCATGGCAGCCGAGACCGACGGCTTAACGTGCTCTCCGAGGAACGGAGCAGGCGATAATTGTCAATCAATACACACATAATTTCGAAAAGTCATATAACTTCCGAAAGTCTGAGGTGTGCGACGTGGGTTCGAACCCAAGACCCTCTGCATTGCAGTCTGTTGGTCTCCCCACTGAGCTATCGCTGCTATTTATATACCTAATCTATAGTATAGTTATTAAAAACAAAATTGTATCTGATTTCAAAATCAAAATCTAGTACCTACTCCATAATATTAATGAACTAAAGCAATTCAGTAAATATGTTTACCTAGGTATATAGTGTTGGCCTTACGTAAGACAGCAACACTTATCGTCAAACCCAGAGCGCTCTTACGCAGCCACACACATATTAGGCAATTTAATATTAAATGTATCTACAGTTATTATAATATTTATATTATTTTACAGTGAGCAACGATGCTAATTGCCTTTTCCTCATCTTCTGACGTTAGTCGGTTAAAGTGATGACGCAGTTACATATAGCTTTGTCCGTACGGATTTTTATTATTAACTTATATTATAAATGCGAATGTGAGTTTGTTTGTTTGTTATGCTTTCATGCTGTTACTCCTCGATCCCCGATCATCACGAAATTTTACATACACATTGACAAGGGAACGGCAAAGGACGTAGGGTATCTTTCACCCAGACAAAAAGTACCTTCTGCAGGCAAAATCTAGTGTAATAAGCAGGCAAAGTACAGTTAAATTTAAAGAAAACCGGGGTCTCTGTTTTTAAGTTGCTTTCGTCGTAAATTAGTGTTATAAAAAAAAATATAATCAGTTTTATAATGTTGGATAAATGTAAATGTCACCGATGATTTCCATAAATTTCTAATAATTATTTTTACTATATGGTATCGTACTGAGCAAAGAGTAGTACCTACAACTACATTTCTTTTACTACATTTTTATTTACTACATGTTTAAATAATTTACGTAGTAAATTATTTAAAAATATAATTATGGAGCAGTTACGATAAAGACTATAAATTGTATTGTTGCGTTTTGAGGATAATTACTAAAACTACATTGCTCTTTAACAAAATTATACAAAACTGTTGTTTGTGGGAAATAAATGCATCTAAACGCGTACACATATTGTTAAAACAACAATACTAGTATACAACACAAGGTATGCAATTGTATATGATTGCAATCTGATGTTACATATAGTGAAGATTGGAATAACATCAAAATGTTCATGATATCGGAGCGCTAACGAATTTCAGTATGAACATGTTTTACAGTACAAATACATATTACAATATGTGAAGAAGAGGGCTTTTCTAAGTAACAAAGATCTTTATTTTTACCCAACTTCGAAAAAGGATAAGATTATCAATCTGGTTGTTTTCTTTTACGTTTTCTTTCCTTAGAGCTTCGTAATTTATAAACCAATTTAAATATTTCTTTTTTGTTGATGAGAGAACGTTTTTAATGTTTCCCATTTTAGTTTTATAGCCATTGGACTTTGGATTCCGAAGATACATCAGGAAACTCATGACTTTAAAAAGGTTCCTGCTGTACTTGTTTTGCTTCCTGGTATGCTTACGATAAACTAACCAATAGGTAAAAGTAATAATAATAATAATCTATTTATTCTCTCTCACAAAGGTTTCTTATGCTAGGTCAAAGGTGGTGCCTGTCACCGGCATTTGTAAGTTTAGTGCTTTAAAATCGGTGATTTAGCTCCGACTAACTTGTAACTAACGCTCGGGTGATCTCTGTAAGTGGTACTAGTAGGCTTGTTAAATAAAACCAAACTGTAACTTGATCTACTGTAATGTTTATTTTTATTGTGTGTGTTAGTTGCTGGCTTCAGATGGCCTTGACTATTTTACGCGGACTGTGGGTTCGCGCAGAAGGCTCCCAACCCGTTATAAAGTAAACTAGAGAACGTTATCCCCCAAGAGCGGCTACCACGGACCTCGTCTTCGGCTTCGGCTCGGTGATCCACGGGGTTAACGTTAACGCGACGCGTATTCCGACCTCTGCGGCGAGGGCGAAACTGCGGACGACTTTGTATGGCTGCGCGAGCCGAAGCCGAAGCCGAGCCGAGCCTTGTCTTAAGCGAGTGTAATCCCATCGTCTGATTAGTCTAGGGATGTGCGTAGGTCTCCTAACTTTCGATATCCTAGATGGAGTGTAATTCATCGCCGGAACTACTAGCGGTTTGGGCTGTGTCTGAGCAGAGTCTCTACGGTAATGTATTTCAATTGACTTTATAGGTATACATAGGTTGAGCAGTAACGAAACCATAGCGCGATTCAGGAAAGAGGAACGTCATCGATCGAGAACAGGGTAGTTATTTTTATGAACAATAAAATTATTAATGTTAATTCTTTGTTGTATCGCTATAGTTATTGAGGTTATACATCATGGACATTGGCTGTAGGTATTTTGACAACTGGTTGCAATCGTCGCGGATGCGGTTAGGACGAAACCATGCCTTATTTGCCGATTACGGAAATGTTACAAGGTATAAAAGGAAGAAGGGATAAAGTCCGTATATACCCAGAAAGGGAAATAATAATATAATATAATAATAATAACGATTAATCTATTATCTAAATATTTTATCGATGCTATTAGAGTATTCAAGGCAGACGCCGTTTATTTCATCCATAGTTCCCAATATACCGGTCCAATAAACACCCATACCCATAGCCCATATATTAGAATCCATATGTAGCAATAGTCATACGCCTGCTGCGGCTAGTGCCACTGTAGGTGTTCCATCCCACCTTTGATTAAAACTTTCGAAGCGCCTCTTCACGTTGGACTCATGTCTCCGTGTAAGCCGCCCAAAGGGCCGGGTATTTTCCTAACGCATAAGGGAAATACCCGTGAAAGTAAAACAAACGATTAATCTATTACTAATATTATAAAGGTGAAGAGTTTGCTTGTTTGGTTGAACGCGCTAATATCTGGAACTACTGGTTCAAATTGAACAATATTTTTGTGTTGGATAGCCCATTTATCGAGGAAGGCTATAAGCTACGTAACATCACGTTATGAACAATAGGAGCGGAGCATCAATGAAGAATGTTGCAAAAACGGGGCCTGTGCCTCATCGTGTCGCCATCCTGCGCCTGATTTCTCTCCGGTCGTGTCGGATTACCGTCCCATCGGATCATGAGAGTTAGACAACAGAGAGTGCATTTGTATTTACGCACACACTTGTTCATTATAAATGTCTCCTGCGCATATGGCTAGTCTGTTGATATTGGCCGCCGTGACCGAAATTTGGTCTGGTGGCCATTATTATTATATTATTATGCTCCGCCATAACATTGACTTCTTGGTACAGTAAGTGACAAAAGTCGACAAACATTCGTGATATTTGAAACTACCTTATCATGCGCAATAATGGTAATTCTTCAACTTTTAATGCAGTAACAGCTGTTAAAGGTAATAATACTTTAATCACAATCTATTACTAAATAAAAAAAATTATTAATAAAATACTTTTAGTTTTTTTTTATTGTTCATTTACTTATAACTGTACGACATGACTCTCACTTTTTCTTCACCTGATCTATGTAATGTCTCTTTGATCTACCCTTTCCTCTACTTCCTTCTATTTTCCGTGACAGAGTTATCATATCATATCTAGTGACCCGACATATTTCCTCTTTGATTCACCATAACTTCAAAAATACATCGTATTCTTTTACAATATTAAGAATATTTTCGTTTGTTTTTCATTTCTTTAACTAATTCTTTCCATCCATGCCATGCAGTGCTATGGGCTCCAGATGTTTTTGGTCTGATATTAATATAAATATTTTAAGATTGGAATAGGTGTTGTTTAGAGTTGAATGCAGGTTTAGCCCTCTCTAGTCTTGCTACTAAGTTGAGCGTTTATCTGGAGTGGCTGGTTATTAAAATGCCTAGGTATCTCAATTTATCTATATTTTTTATGAGAGAATTATTTAACCTTATAGGCGTATATTATGATTATATGTGGAGATAATTATTGTTCTCGATGAATTTATTTTACAATTATTTTAGCAAAATCATCGGCGTATCGAATACAATGTACTTTTTCCCCAAAGTGAATAGGAACAAAACGTTTTATTATATACACCAACCTGTTAGTTCTTTCATTATTTTGTTTATTGCTCATTGTATAAAGATGTTAAAAATTATTGGGTACAACGGTCATCCCTGTCTTACATTTGCTCTTTTCTTTTCCTCTATGACAGCCTCCTATTACTTGTAGAGCTCGTAGATTATCTTTCTGTTTCTGTAATATGAACCGCCATTCATTATGATTTTCATCAGCTTTTAAGTTAACTATATCAAACGCCTTCTCTAGGTCAACGAAGGCGATGTATGTATGTACTGCTGAGCTGCAACTAGATAACGCCTGGAGCTTAGTACATGCATCGCCTTCGTTGATCTGCTGTGCTGTGATACATATGTTGCTGCCAATAATAAATCTTAAAGCTACTATTGCATCTCTGGTCCCTTTACCTTTCCTGAACCCGTACCTATTGATCTGGACTTAAACATTCAGCTTTTATTCTCATACTGGGTTGCAGATATCTTAGTATATTATATATTAATACTATAATTTCTATGAATGTAGTCCATACTCGTAAAGAACAGAAGTCATACTACCTAGTACTTCTAATAAAATAAACAGAAATCGTAAATTTAGAGTAAGGCAATATCAACTCTAATATTATGACTATAACCTTTTTTATCATATAGCAGTAGCATGTAGCAGCGATATCTCAGTTGGGAGACCAACAGACTGCAATGCAGAGGGTCTCGGGTTCGAGCCCACGTCGCGCACCTCTGATTTTCGGAAGTTATATGACTTTTCGAAATTATGTGCGAATTGATTGACAATTATCGCCTGCTCCGTACCTCGGAGAGCACGTTAAGCCGTCGGTCCCGGCTGCCATGAACATCTATGTCAGTCGTTTTTGGGAAAGTCAGTACCCTCTAATATCTTGACACCGGTCTAGCCTTAGGGTATCGTTAGCCTTAGAGTTGTGGAGGTCAGGTGACAGCCGCTCCGTGTAAAAACTGATATCCAGTCAAATCCGGTTAGACCAGAAAACCCGACCCCAAGTGACTTCGGAATAATAAAGGCTAAGAGAGAAGAACCTTTATTATCATATATCACAGCGAGAGTGCATGCTATTACTGCGTCAGTCAGCGGCTAATTTGAATAATATTAAACAATATCTATTTTTAGAACTAGAATTTCTTGTCCTTGCATTGCAATTATCACTAACTTCATTGTATTCATGCATTTATATTACATATATTATACGACATTTGATGCAAATCAACTAATATATAAATTAATATATTTTACTGATATGCTTACTGAAAATGTAATATGGAAAGACCTTAAGGAAGAATTACATATATTTCGATAGTTTACAAACAGGGTATAGAATTTTAACCGAAATTGCGAAGTGGTGATAACAAATATCTCTGATACACACGGACATCATAGCCAATATAATAATAATAATAATATTCTATCACATACACACAACACCATCTAGCCCAAACTAAGCAGAGCTTGTACTATGTGTACTAGACAATGTATAAACATACATATATACTTTTTTTTTTGTAAATACATATATATTATACATAGAAATACCCAGACCAAGTCAAACATCCATGTTGATGCACACAAATGTTTGACTTGTGCGGGAATCGAACCCGCGAATATAATCACTTTTAAATAAGATTATCTGAGTATTTTGGATTAAACAAATTTAAAGTCTGTTGCAATTAATTAAGACATATAAAAGTACAATTTATAGCAATACAAGTTAAGTTCAATTCGCCTTACTTCTACGAGTTAAGACTGCGCCGAGCGTAAGACGCGGTTGGACTGAATGACAGAGCTCGAAATTCAAATCAGCGCGTGCCCCATAGTAAAATTGTATGAAGGATTTGAAGTGCTTTTTTGATAAATATGTATCTTTATTGTCCAATAACTTAAATATTTGGGACGGACAAATTGTAATATAACTATTTATGTTTCGTTTAAGCTGTAAAATAGGATAGATTTCTACTATTATAAGTAATCTAAAAATTACGTAACACGAGCTTACATTTTTGCATTTTTCATGCAAATTTACGTAATTTTGTAGGCGAAAATATTAATTATTTGAAGTCTTTTACACGGAGTAATTGTAAAGACATTCATTGTTATGGTAAATGTATATTTTATATTTGTATTAAACAAAAAGTGCTGATTTTATTCACTTAACTGTTACCGCCTGTTTTGGTACATTTCGCTCGACGCAGTCTTAAGTCACTGTTCTATATAAGCCATCATAAATTCAACAATAGATCATTGGTCAATATTATAAGCTATTCTTGAAAATTTGGTGACTTGACCATTTTGTTATATGTTTCATTTAAGAACATATCTTCCGCACTAGAGCTATTCCTGTATCGCGGGGTGCTTTAAAAACATTCAAACAACGGACACAGAACACCCAGACTCGGAACAACCATTTGTGGAGCACACAAACGCTTGA
Organism: Catocala fraxini; assembly: GCA_930367265.1. Classification (NCBI taxonomy): domain Eukaryota; kingdom Metazoa; phylum Arthropoda; class Insecta; order Lepidoptera; family Erebidae; genus Catocala; species Catocala fraxini. The sequence goes on along the minus strand of OV884036.1, from coordinate 7,274,562 downwards.
CACGTGTGGGGATTGAACCCGCAACACTCGGCACGGTGTCAGTGGCGAGGCGACCACTTAAACCACTACACGGTCCGTGCAGCATTTTTTTTTGTCACTCAATGTATTCAACACAAAGAATAATTGTCTTTCATGAAACAAATCATTGTTGTCAATACATTGTTTATACTTTAGGAGAGGTATGATTCACTATACTTGTATACACATGACCGCTTTGCATCTCAGTTTTGAAGTTCGGGTCGGGTCCAGGTGATTATGGGATTTTTTCTCAAGTCAATTTTGGTTGCAGCTTGAAGTCCGGATGTTGGCCGAACCTTTTTCATTCTGTAAAGCCTCCATTGACACCCAACCCTTTTTTGTATGTTGGTGGAATATTGATATAAAGAAATAATTTTGGTAAACAGATTTTATTTTGAGAATGATGAGACACGAGAGATAGAATCTTTGCTATATATAATAATAATATAATAATATTCTACCACATACACTCAACACCATCTGGCCAAATCTAAGCAGACCATTGACTAGTACTATGGGTACTAGACAAGAGCAGCGATAGCTCAGTGGGGAGACCAACAGACTGCAATGCAGAGGATCTCGGGTTCGAACCCACGTCGCGCACCTCTGACTTTCGGAAGTTATATGACTTTTCGAAATTATGTGCGTATTGATTGACAATTATCGGCTGCTCCATGCCTCGGAAAGCACGTTAAGCTGTCGGTCCCGGCTGCCATGAACATCTATGGCAGTCGTTATTGGGAGAGTGTCGACACAAAAGATCCCACTGGGTCGAAGTGTCGCCGGTCTGCACTGACTGGCCCCCACATAAGATAAGATAAGATAAGATGATAATACATATTATAAGAAATAAAAGAAAGCAGTAATCGCCCATTATGAAATATAAACCTACGTGACTTTTCGGTCGTATGTTGCCTCCATGTATAAAATCACGTCGGCCCTTTTCTGCATGAATGAAAGGCAAATCAACAAACACACTTTTGCATTTATATTATTAGCTAGCGATCCGCCCCGGCTTTGATAAATACCTCTATCTATTGGTGAAAACCGCATGAAAATCCGTTTAGTAGTTTTTGAGTTGATCTCGAACAGATAGACGCGGCGGGGGACTTATTTTATAGAATAAAGATGATGATTCATTTTAAAAATATAAGGAAACAGGAATCGCCCAAATGAAATATAAACCTACGTGACTCTTCAGTCGTATGCTACCTCCTCCATGTATAAAATCACGTCGGCCCGTTGCTGCATGCATGAAGGGAAAAGCAACAAACACAACTTCGCATTTGTATTATTAACTGCCTCCGTGGCGCAGCGGTAGTGAATGCGACTGCTGTGCATGAGGTCTCGTGTTCGAATCCCAGGTCGGGCCAAAAAAAAAGTTATTGGATTTTTCTGTTAAGAAATCTCGATAGCAGCCTGGAGTTAGGATGTTGGCGGTGTTAGACACCCGCGTGCCTCGGAAAGCACGTAAAGCCGTTGGTCCTGCGCCTGATCTCTCTCCGGTCGTGTCGGATTACCGTCCCATCGGATCATGAGAGTTAGGGAACAGAGAGTGCATTTGTGTTTGCGCACACGCTTGTGCACTATAATGTCTCCTGCGTAGATGGCCAGTCTCCGTTAAGATTGGCGACCGTAACCGAAATTCGGTCTGGCGGACATTATTATTATTAGGTGTTCCATCTCACCTTAGATTAAAACTCTTGAGAGGCCTCTTCACGTTAGACCTATATCTCCGTGTAAGCGTCCCAAAGGGCCAGGTATTTTCTAATACATGTTAGAAAATATATGTGATAAGAGACACATAATTGCAAATCACACAATAACACGCACTACATACCTCCACGTTCACTAATATTTAAACATCTACAGTATTTATCTGTAAAGAGACATGAATTACTGACAGTAGTTTTGAATTATGTCTGGTTACTCACGATGTAATAGATAAAACTTGATACGGTACTTAGTTTACTGAATTATTAAAGTAATATTGTTTAAAAATGTTGTGTTTGGATAAAAGCTACACTCGCATTATGTGATATAGAAATAAGGGGGCCTGGAGATTTGTAAAACAGGCCATGAGCCTAGTACAGACTAGTGATGTAACGAATGTCAATTCTTAGGCATTCGCGAATGCGAATGCGGATGCGTATGTCTGCCGTTGATATTCGCGAATACGAATGCGAATGCGAATTATTCACTTTTATGCGCCATTTATGTCTTTATTTTGACAGCTTATTCATCGTTTGCATCTCATTCCGAGCATTGTCGAGTCGATCCGGCGCCTACGTGAAATAGTTAATTCTAGGTTTTTATTGTATGAAATCTACTCAATTATGATAATCAAATAAACAAATAAAGCAATACAGCTTATTAATCTATCTAAAAAGGTATTTTATGAATATAGACAAATAATCATGACAAAATTACCGGTATTATTCTCTTCGTTTTATATATCTAGAAATAATACAATTTACTATTAGTTATATTGTTTCTATAAGTAGAAAACAATACCTTTCTAACGATGTATAGCATATACCTAATTATATCATCCTTAGGCAAAATAAAATGAAAACAGCGAGTCAAACTGCGCGTCTAGGGCCCGTTTTTTGTTTAGTCTTATTTGTTATTGACATCTTATTAATTTTTCAGACGTTCATATTCGCAAAACATTCGCATAAGATTTGCGAATGCGAATGCGAATACGAATATCAAGAAATATGCTAATATTCGCGAATGCAAATGCGAATATTCATTACATCACTAGTACAGACTCCAGCTCCGTTTAAGGCACAGAACAATTGTTACGTCTTTTATCATTATATAACATTGTTTAATTTACTCCTCAGTATTTTGTGAAACTTTGTAATAAAAACATCTGTATGTACCTGGTGAGAGTAATAAATAAAGAAATTGAATTGAATTTAATAATAATAATACATTAATTTATTCGGCTAATAAAGAAGTGCAGTAATGAACTTAAATAAAAAATCTAATTAAATCTTAATATCTTCCACCTCTGCTTATCATTTTACGGGTTGAGACGTGTATGTATGTATATATAAACTATTAGATTTTAACTGCAGTTTTTATTTGCGCGCTCGCGTTAATGTAGATTTACCAATAAATCTCTTGCCCTCGGTAACAGTACTTTTTCTAGATAAAAGGCACTCTATGTCCTTTTCTAGTAATAGAACTTTTCTTTTCTTTTGTTAGTAATAGTACCTATGTTACTCGGTGATAATAGAGCTTTCTAATGGTGAAAGAATTTTTAAAATCAGTTGAGTAGTTTTTGAGTTAAACCCTTACAAACAAACAATAAAAAAATATTTTCTCTTTATAATATTAATATAGATAGGTAGAGAAGTATAGAAGTATAGATATATAAAATATTAATATTATATCTTTTATATTACTCAAACTAGTGTTAAAATACTGCTTGCCCTTAACCGTGACACAGTAGAGTCGGTAGAGTGCAGCCTATGAAAAGCGCTTCGATTGATCCTTTCACTCCATTGACTGCGGCTAATGGCGAAGCTATGTGGTAACAGTGGCGTAACTATACCATCTGAGGCCCGTGGCAAATTCTTTGGATGGGGCCTACCAGTAAAATATTTAAATGCAGCCTAACCTTAATGATTAGGTTATTTGAATTTGTCTCGGTCTTTAGTTGTGTCTCAATTTAATTGATTCTAATTAGGTACTTACAAAAATTACAAAAAATATGGTTTATAGTGCTTAGGTAGGTACAAAATTTTGTTAAAAGTGTTAGGTTATTTCTGAGCTTGTGGCCTATTGGGCCGGGGCCCTTTCGGGTCGGGTGCCCGTGGCATTTTGCCAGCCCTGCCGCCCTATAGTTACGCCACTGGTAACAAACAAACTTAAATTACTAATATTAGTTACCAGATTTTGTCTGCAGCTCCGCTCGCATAAATTAAGGTCCTGTCATTTTTTTTTCTAGAATAAAGGTACCTTATGTCCTTTAATACCCTAATAAGGTGTATATTAATCTTTATGATGATCGGTCGAAGGCATGAAAGCGTAACAAACAAGTAAACAAACTCACATTCGCATTTATAATATTAGATAGGATTAAGGATGCTTAGAATATTCTCACCGTTTGCAAATGATTTTCCAATGTAGAATCTTGCACAACTAATCTATATTCGTTATCTTCAGCTGAACAGTTCAAGTAGTTGGCGATTATATAAAATTCTTTTGTCGCATTAAATCCTGGCTTAACACCAGATCCTTCCCACACAGAAGGGACAAACGCTTCTTGTAGATCGGCGCATTGTCTTGTAATCTTGTTGAATCCTTGACCAAGTGGACAGCATTTCCGCATACATCTCTCTTTCATACATACACAGCCTCTCTCAGCCCCAGTCGTGTTATCCACAAAATATTCACTATCTTCATATTTAATACCATTATACTTTTGGTTTGTAAGCTCAACACTAAGTCCGTAGTCACAAACTAAGGCTATTGTCCGAGTGAACGTCGTAAATAATATTAAAAATACCACCATTCTTGTAATATGATCACTGTACGTCTGACTTGTTCACGATCCGCGGATTAACTGTTGACACTGGTTTATATTAATTTTATAAATTATATTAAAACATTAAGGAGTTTTTACACTGAGCTCCGATTTTCAATCATCGGATAAATCTTAACTGACATGTAGTCATTTTACAGTTTCTTATACGAAATCGGTAAAATTAATTCTTTAGGTAAGTTGTCATATGATTGCAAAGTTAGAGCTTATGTTTTTTAACTATATACTAGATTTTGCCCGTAGCTTTGCTCACGTAAATGTAGGTTAGGTTACATTAGCATCAGTACTTTTTTGGGGATGAAACATACCCTAGACTTTTTCTGTTCCTCTGAGAACGTGATCGAAATTTAATGATAATCAGTCGATTAGTTAAGGTGTGAAAGCGTAGCGTATTTTGAGTAGTAGAGCCTCGCTGATTTCAGCATGAATGGGCCGGCTCAAACAGGGAAGGACTACCCTCTCTCAGAATATCGATGTGAAATAGCAGTATTCCTACTGATGTGGTTCGTTCGATGAGTCAGAGTGCCGGAGGGCTAATCGCCTTCTTTTCCCCTGCCCGCTCCTTTCCCTTCCCACTTCATTTTTCTCTTCCTCCTTTCCTAAAAGGTCGGCAACGCGCAAGTGATACCTCTGCTGTTGCAGGCGTCAATAGGCTACGGCGACCACTGACCATCAGGTGGGCCGTATGCTTGTTTGCCACCTTATTAGTTGTATATATAATAAGAAAAACAAACTAATAAACTGACATTCGCTTATATAATATAAGTTAGTATTAGAATATTCTAATACAGGGTTCTTAATATCTTATCATATATAAATTACATACCTACATCTTCTCTCTTAGCCTTTATTATTCCCAAGTCACTTGGGGTCGGCTTTTCTGGTCTAACCGGATTTGACTGGATATCAGTTTTTACACGGAGCGGCTGCCACCTGACCTCCGCAACCCGAAGGCTAACGATACCCTAAGGCTAGACCAGTGTCAGAATATTAGAGGGTACTGACTTTCCCAATAACGACTGCCATAGATGTTCATGGCAGCCGGGACCGACGGCTTAACGTGCTCTCCGAGGCACGGAGCAGGCGATAATTGTCAATCAATACGCACATAATTTCGAAAAGTCATATAACTCCCGAAAGTCAGAGGTGCGCGACGTGGGTTCGAACCCGAGACCCTCTGCATTGCAGTCTGTTGGTCTCCCCACTGAGCTATCGCTGCTCTTTATTACATACCTACATATATTATTTAATTACTTATCAGCTTTGAAGTAATTAAGGACAATCATTAGATAGCCCTTGAAACTAATTAGAGAGTTGCTACTCTCCCTACTCGCGTATTAAATTGTACACTGAGCTTCAATTCCGAAGTAATTCTAGTTTTATGAAGTACATACATATGTACATATTCTCACGAATACATCTCCCGAAGAGATAGGCAGAGATGCGTCATGTCCGCTTGCTATGATTTTAGATCCTTCGTAATATCGGAAGACTCTATTGCTATATACGGGTCAGAAATTCCAGACTTGGTGCTTTTATTGAAAATATCTTGACAGAAAAACCTAATAACAATCTGCTTCATTCGGGAATCGTACCGACATCACATGCACAGCAGCCGCATACACGGGTCGAGGAGTGTTATTGAAATTTTAGTATCAGCACGGTGCCTGGAAATGTGATCAGTAGACAGCAAACATATTGCCGTACTGGTAGTAGCGTCTACTGGTACACACGGCTACACATGAAATTAGACACCTTATATACGCATAACTACGCTATATACAAAATAGACAATTGTCGAAAAGGGACAGTGCATAGTGGTGTCGATGTAATGGTAAGGATAGAGCGTCGCGTCCCGTTCAGCATGAATGAGACAAAATAACAAAAATATAACGCACTCTCAAGCACGATTTGCAGCGTTCAACTTCTAATAGTTCAAAGTCCTAACAGTCTAGGTTGATGTGTGGCTATGTGTACATCTATACTGCTATACTAATATTATAAAGCTGAACAGTTTGTTTGTTTGGTTGAACGCGCTAATCTCAGGACTCAGATCTACTGTTCCGTATTGAAAAATTATTTAATTGTTAGATAGCCCATTTATCGAGAAAGGCTATAAGCTATATAACATCACGCTACAACCAATAGCAGTGGAGCATCAATGAAATTAAATTACAAAGTCGGGGAAAATTCGCTTATGTGAAGCAGACGAAGTTGCGTGGATCAGCTTCTGGTATATAAAAGAGAACTTTGTTAAATGTGGGTGTAATAATGATATAACTACATATTTAAACCTATATGTCAACATCATTATTTTCTTTTATATCTGATTTTCTTACAAACACCAGATAAATTCAACCCGGAGCCAATAATAAGATTCTTTTATAAACCTAATATCTATTATTGTACACTGTGTTTAGGTACATCCGAATCGACAATTACTCACTTTGAAACATTCCTGTGTGATTTGAACATGTTTTAGAGAATTGTAATGAATATTTACCTAAGAATATAATATAATGTTATCAAGTAATTGTTAGAACCATATTATTTTTTTTGGAAAAACATTATTTACTTTTTTATAACAGTACATGGTAAAGCAATTTTAGTTCATTCTTTGACACTAATAAGTTTATTAGTAGATTTTTATTGACTAAAGATAGTGTCTTATATCTACCTTATTTTTATAAAAAGCAACTTGCTAAACTATTAGCATTTAATATATTATGTAGGGACACAGGTACCGGTAGGGTAGTGACGGTTTTAGAACATAGTAGTATTATTACTACAAATTATTATATTGATATTTCTAGTAGTTTAAACTTTTAGTTGAGACAAAGGATAGGCATACACACAGTATTAGACTAATTCATCAGAATATCAGGGTCTATCCGGCAAGGAGTTAGAATTAGATTTATTTTTAAACAACATAATATTCAAATATGTTGCATAACGGAACATTGGTTAAGAAATAATTAACACTTAGCCGCTAGAGGGCGCAACTCTAATGTTTAATTTTTACATCGTATTTACGGACCGCAAAGGTGAACTTTTACTGTGATGTGATAGATTGTGAAAAACGTATTTTAATCAACAATCTATAAACTGTGTAATTATTGAAGGACACAGATATCATTTTCAAGACTATATAGTGCATGAGTGACATAAATTGAGTGTTCTATCAGAGATTTTTTGTATTGATTTCAAGATCAGCTGATTTATCAAAATTGCTGTCACATTCTGTTTACATTGTGCAGCGCCATCTATTAGCAAATTGATAAACTACGAACTCAGCTGGACGTTGAACAACTCGCGAAGCAAACTTTCACCACACCCACGAACTACTAATCAATATTGATCTTGTTTACGCCAAAAATTTGTAGAGGGCAGTACGAGTACTCTTTAGACCTGGGGCCCAAGTCTGCTATTACAATAGCGTTAGAATGGTCTATCATTGATTTCATAATTGTTGATTTGACAAGTTTGGTAATGTACTAATATAATGGCGTCATTATGACTTTCCGATGGTCAACCACTGACACTTCATTGAAAAAATGGCATAGAATGGTAATCTCGTACATAATGATAAATGAATGACAGACGTATGCGGTAATCTGCTAAAATTTTGACAGTTCCTTTGATCAAATTGCTTTTAACACTACTAAATAATATGTAAAAATATATATAAAAATATAAACGAAATCTGGCATAAATATTACGAGACCATTGGCCGACCAATGATCGACCATCATGAATTTAGCAGATTACGAACTTTTAGCAAAATGACAATGGAATTGCAGTTACGTCGTGTCGGAATGACGAATTTATAAAAATAGCAGACTTGGGCCCCTGTACGCTCACTGCGATTGTTAACATTTTTATATCATACAATACATTAACTTCACAACAACATATACAAAGATGGAATGTTGCGATTACTCTTCGTCTTCGGGCAACCATATTTTAAGGTGCTCTGCATGCAAAGTATCACTATGAATGCTTAAACATGACCTCAAACCAATTTTCTGCTCTAAGCAAAGAATATAAGGCGATCTGGAAGTGTCCGTCCTGCACAAACATTACTAGACGGACCAAGTCCAACATACACACTCCTGTGTGCAGCTACAAGCAACTCCCAGCTAATGATCGCTGTATGGATATATCCTACAATTTAGAGAACAGCCAACTTATCCCATCTAGCCGCCTAGGAGACAATAAGACCTTGCCCACTGAACAGACACTGAATACTATACCCAGCCTTGACTTCGTATCTTTCAATACAGAACTGGAAAGCACTCTTAGTCAGTGGCGTAACGATAAAAACAGAGATATACATAATATGCGCGATGATATTAAAGTCACCTTATCGGACATACAGAATGAAATGCATAGTTTGCGTACTGAGCAAAACGTCTTAAAACAACGAGTCTCTGACATTCAGGACAACATTACCATACTTCAAACTTCTTGCCAGTCAGTTCATTGAACATGACATTCTCAAGAAGAGTATTGATGACTTGTACAACCACATCAACCATGTTACAATCAACTATCGACAACCTAGAGACTAAGATAGAAATTCTGGAACAACAGGCAGTGCAATGTGGAGATATATAACTTGCCCGAAAGACGCAATGAAAACTTACCAGTCATTATTGAAACTATAGGGAATGTTTTGAAATGTCCTATCAATCTTAAAGATATCGTCGCAGTGCACAGAGTTCCTCATACCTTTCAGCAAAGCACAAGACCGAAGAATTTCATACTAAAACTCACATCGCGGCTGCAGAGGGATAATTTGTTGAGTGCGTTTCGTAAAGCTGCTTCGCTTAACACTGAACAAATTAATATCACCGGCAAGTCCGCGTCTATTTTTATTAATGAATACTTAACTTTAAGGCAGAAACAGTTATTTCGTAAAACTCGTGAGGTTGCACATAATCATAATTATAAATATGTTTGGATTAGAAATGGTATTATACTGGTGCGTGAACGAGATGGGGCAACTGCGTTTGCAATACGTGGTAATAGTGACCTTGATAAAATTAGACCGACTAAATCTGCAGAATAACTGGTTCTTCTTAATTGCTGCCATGCTATGTTGCAGTGTGTATGTCCCGTTCGTACACTTCGTATTCTGTCACATAGCACTTACGTAGAATAATGAAGCTTTTTTATATTGTATGTCTTTTTTTACTACCATATTTTAAATTGTTTCACTAATACATTTAATATAATATATTTAATAATACATTCCATACAATGGGGCTTTATACGGAATAGTGATTGTTTATTGCATTTTGTTTCGATAAATTATTTATTCAAATTATTGTCCTTGCGTTTTTATGTGTGTCTACTGTGTTTACTAATACGAGTACTTGGTTGCGTAATCTCGATCCTTTCTTATATTATTGTCATACTACTAGTTGTTGTGTAATGATTGAAATTCTTATGTGGTCAATGAACATGCCTTTTTGAAATGCAAACCTGAGTTTTCTTGTCACCAAGGCCAGTGCCTATGCTTTGGTCCATGTAATATGGCACGAGCCTATTGTCATCTGCCAGGCACAGTTTTAAAGCCCGTGGTGCTACTAAGATTTTTTTGGCAGATAATTCTAGTGAAGTTTTAATTGACTCAGGAATTGAACCCGACATCGATATGTGGAGTCTTCCAACCCGCACTTGGCCAGCGTGGTGGACTATGGCCTAACCCGTGCCCAGCAGTGGGACAATTTAATACAGGACTGCTATTATTATATAAATCAAGAGACTATTCTATTGCAACCCATATATTTCTACTTATTGTCCACAGTAGTTTCAAGTGAAGCATTCGATTGCATTTGCATGTCAGTACTAGACTGCACCTGCGATGTTGTAGTGGTATTTGAGTTTATTCTCGATTGCGGCAATCCCATCAGTTCTCTGTACCTGAAAAGAACATTAATTAATATTAAGCATTATTTTTATTTATAATAACACAACGTTTTGCCCGCAACAGGTTAGTTACAGTGGTTTTTCAGGGTGAAAAGTTCCCTTTGTCCTTATCTGTACCCTGACAACGTGTATACGAATGCGTATTTCATGGTGATCAGTCGAGGAATTAAGGCGTGAAAGCGTTACCAACAAATTCACATTCGCATTTACAGTATTAGTTAGGATTTGTTCCTCCTACTATATAAATGACTGCATAGCTGCTTGCCTGTATTCGTGTGTCGAGGGTTATAATATTGAAAATTGTGTAATGCACTAATTGATTACTCAAGCCTAAGTGTTGTTTGCGTACATATTTTAAATAATGTTTGAAAGGTCCCCGCTACACTAATCTGTACATAGGAGATATCTACGTAAAATAAAAGCTTCATAAGAGGCCAACATAATTACTTCATTATATTTTTTATTATTATCTGCCTAAACGACGCGCGAACGCATCACAAAAAAAAAACATTGAACACAACACACACGACATTGAATGCGATTTTAACAGTTATATTGTTGGAGTTTCAACTTAAAATCTGGTGCATGTATAATCTTGATGCGTCGCATAACAATTTTTGCTAAGTTAGAGAGATATAGGCAATTTTACCTTATTTCTTCTGAAAAATCTATAAAATATGTATATGGAAATGGAGTGCATTACTTCGAAACTCCACGCGTACGAAGTCAGAGGCAAAAGCTAATATTGTTCATTAATAATATTTTAATTATAAAACTAAATATAAACGCACCTTTTTGCAATATCCAACAGTATTTTCTTCTTGCAGACAAAGATGACGAAAATTATAAGTCCAACAAGAATATTATATGCATCAGTAAAGTGCCATAAGTAAGGCACTTTAGGGTAGAGGGCGCTGATAACCTCCAATATCCAATTGATGCCGGTCACGATAAACAATTTGATATAAAGCGAGAACCTGAAATGTATAAAGGTAGATTTAAATGCATATAGTTAGAACCCCGGACGGTGCCGTGATCTTAGTGGTCACCTAGAAACTATCAGTATAATATTTGTTCCAATGTTTATAACACAGGGGTTAAATGACAAAAGTATGAGCGATATCTCAAAAAAATATGACCATCCAGAATCATGTTCTTGTAAACAAATATAATAATATCAGTGCTATACATGAATTGCCCCGCTGCCGGAAACGGGCTTCTTCTCAGTTTGAGAAGGTTGGGCCATAGTTTACCCCGCTGCCCCAGTGCGGGTTATTAGATGTCCCTCTTTAAGAATATTATAGAGAACTCTCAGACATGCACGTTTCCTCACGATGTTTTCCTTCACCGTTATAATAATATAAGCCCTGTATTAAACTGTCTCACTGCTAGACATGGGCCCCATCTCAGTATGAGAAGGGTTAGACAATAGTCTACTACGCTGGCCCAGTGCAGGTTGGCAGACTTTACATATCTTCGAGAATATTATAGAGAACTCTCAGACATGCAGGTCTCCACAGAATATTTTCCTTCGGTGGTAAACCAAGCGATATTAACTATTACGCATATAATTTCGTTAAGTCAGAAGTGCGTGCCTCGAAATCAAACTCAAGACGCAAAGGCGTAGCAGTCCAAAGGTCTCTGACTGGGCTACCGCAGCTATACATGTACTTATTTATAATATTTTGAGACCTCTGCGTGGCAGTTCAACAGTTTCCCATTTATATTTAAACTGAACTTTATTTTAAACCCAGGCTAATCAATATCGAATAAATATATATATAATAAAATAATAGATCTATTAATCGATCGTTATTTCCCTGTGCTATGCATCCGTCATCCAGTAGTTAAAACTGCAAGCTATTTTGGAACCTTACCGTTGTGTGTCCTTTTTCTTCAGCATCTGCGTTTGTTTCTTGGTTTGCATTATCTTTCTGGCTGTTAGTATAAAAAACACCAGGTTTGCTACGCATATCAGTATTATAGGCAAGTATAAGTAAAAAAGCTTGCTTACACCTGAAAACATATCAAGTATTAGTAGAAAGTTACTATTATCTGTCTGTCTTGTTGATTCAGTGGCAAGAAAAACCCAATAATTGGTGATCACGGTGTTTAGTCAGAGTTATTTTTACGTTCACGCGATCGAAACTTTTACAGCGTTTTGGCTCTTAGAATGGTTAAGAGCTTGGAGCGGGCCCATCCCAGCGCCAAATGTCATAAACGTGTCGATCGTGTTAACGTAAAACAAACTCGCTCTAGGCACTCTGATACTTTCACTGTCGTATTTGGGCAAAGACCTATTGGGAATTTCTGTTAGAAATTTCTCAGTAGCAGGAGGGAAGCTGGTAATGTATTTTAATAGGCACGCTCTTATTAGGTGACACCAAAACATAGCTGACAAAATGCATATGTAACAGATATCTGAATACACCTTCGAGTCTGTACCTATGTCTATCGTCTATTTTACACAAAGTTTTGCACCAAACTTATAGCATTAAATGATATACTGCCTCAAGCTGGTTGATATAAGACGGTTAACAACAAAAACCTAGTTTCGCAGAAATTAAGAAATTAATTTTTTGAACAAAATAAATAAAATAAAATTAGACACAAATTGAAACACCATTGTTATAAGCACACACTAACCTATTTCTTTTCGTCACAAAATTATGGACCTTATTTCTTTTGCAATATGCTTGATATTGCTTTTGATAAGTTATTTTTATTTTAGTTCTACGTTTTGTAAGAGCGGCAACGTTTGTTTTAATATCACTGCTTGAGGTCTTTGAGACCTAAGTACTTTATCTCTGCATTACACATGATGTCCTAAATTATGAAAACAAAAAAAAAATGGCCTGTGGCTAAACTACTGATTACATTTGGTTCATAATTTGTAAATCGTCAAATAATAATATGTAGTATATGTGGTATCAATTAATGTGATAACATTTGCGTATAAAATACCACTTTGTATATAAAATAGCAAAATTTCCTCAATGATACGTTAAATGAATATTCCTGGGCTCATCGACAAATCTTAATATAATAATAATCTTATGTGGGGGCCAGTCAGTGCAGACCGGCGACACTTCCGACTTCCGACACTTCGACCCAGTGGGATCTTTTGTGTCGATAATAATAATAATATTCTACCACATACACACAACACCATCTAGCCCAAACTAAGCAGAGCTTGTACTGTGGGTACTAGACAATGGATAAACATATACATATATATTCATTTTTTTTTGTAAATGTGGAAAACCAATTCGTTTTGGGAACATATTTTCTAATATCTTATTCTTCTTCTTATCGTGCTCAGTGCTTTAATTACCTTATTTATTGTTTTATATTTTAGGCTTTACAGTTCTGGAATACATAGCCTATTTATACAAAGCCGCCGAATAAGATTACATAATTCTTGTTAACAATACAGTTTGAACTATAAGAATAATTTACTGTAAAAAAATAAGGAAGTTCATTGCATAGATAACGTAATGATGTCCGATACTGATTGTCTTCTTTCGCTTGTTCTGGTCGAACAGTGTTACCGGGCTTGCCTGTCAAAAAATTCTCATTAGCAGCACTTAAGTTAGAACTGTGTCTGCTACGGGATAAGTCTCGATTCCTATCAGGTAGTACACATCTTTATACGACACAAAAAAAATGTGGTCTACAATTTTTGTGAAGTTTACTCCTCTTTTATACATATTTAGACTGTATTTTGTTTTGTGTTCTATATTCAATAAATAAATCGATAAACTTGAAACTACCGAACTGAATTTAATCAATCTTTCACTTTACTACTTTAACCTCTTAACCAATCCAGTTATCGAAAATACGAAAATACAAAAAAGCTATTCAAACGAAAAAAGAAGAAAGTTATGATAGATAACAAAATTTGTGTTTCAAATAGTCTGGTTAAGCTCGAATGCCGGTGTCCTATCGTTGGTTGAGAGGTTAATCAGTAATGCATTGACGCATACCTCTGTATGCGTCAATGCATTACCGAGAGGCGGCGTGCGTGTTCCCACGCGCGCCTCTGTGTATGTCTTCGCCCTCCCACAAGAGGACAGTATGCAGAAAAAAGATTATATAACATCACGCTACGAGCCACGGGAGCAAAGCAGTAATTTTACACGTGGGCGATACTGCGGTGAACAGCTAGTAACTCTGCCGTTCTTTCCTGCTGGTGAATCTTAATCTATGCATATTAATTGAATAAGTATCCTTACCAGATATGAAGCACCCCTTTAGTCTAAGATGCGGCAGTAATTCGATATTTGCTGGAAGACCAGAAAATTCGAGTACAGCTAACACTACAGTCAACACAGCTGGCACTCCAAATGCGTAAGCGCTATATATTAAGAAGCGAACACGCTTTGAATTACTAAAACCATGTGTCATATTGGATGTTCTGGAAAATAAGGCTTTACAATTAGGTAAATCTATGTTTGTCTGTTAGCTTTGCCTGCGTTCCACAATTCACATATATTATCGGGATGCAATGTCTCATTATAATAATAATAATAATAATAATAATAATCATTTATTTCTCTCTCACACAGAAATTGTTACAACAATCAGATGACTTAAATGTAAATTATTTAACAAGTAGTCAGTAAAAACTGTGCGAGAGACTGGTCTCTGTACTAGGTAGACCTGTATGACAGATGACCATTTGATTCTCACACACTCAATGATTCAATGTCAAAATCTAGGTATAATTCCTGTGTCGCAAGAGAACTTTACAAGAAGTTGTCTTTTGTAAATAATAAAAAAAGAATCCCTAAACTAACGAGTGTGCATTAAGAAAGCGAAAAACGTTCGTATAACGTTAAAGAAGTAAAAAGTTATACGCGAGAATTGTAGCAAGTGGCAGTTTGTAGTCCCCTCTCCCCTTCCCCTCTCTGGGAAAAAGGCGTGACTATACGTATATCTCTCATTAAGCGAAGGTATTTTCCCAGTTAGACTACGATTAGTGATCGCGGACATACCAGTGTGGCCTACCATCTCTTACAGTAACACTAAGATGTCAATTCAATGAAACTCTCTAAAATTAAAATAAATATTATAAATAATTTTTACCTCAACTTTGACCAGAGGTCGTAACACATCACGTTTAGCCAGAAGAAAGCTGCCAGCAACGAGAAGTAAATCACAAATGCTGAAACAAAGATAACGTATTTGTAAATAAAAATATTACATTTACCACCATAGGCAGACATTAATAATAATAATATAATAATCATTTATTCAACTTAAAATTGGTACAAATTGATACAGAGCTTAGGTTACATTGTAAAGGTAATATATAAGGGGTGCCTGTACTAGGGTAAACCTTTGCCACAGGCATAAAAGGCACAACTGTATAATATAGATATAAATTCTAAAACAATACTTATAAAACATTATACAAAGAGTATATAAAAATTTACGAATTATATTATAAACTAAGTGATTACTATGACGACTTAAAGAGCTATTTTATTGTGTAACACTTATTGAATAACAGTCATCAAATTTTCAATTTGATCGTAGTTCAAGGTTTGTAAATATTGTTGAACTAATTGTGTTAGCATGATTTTTGTCATAAATCGCAGTTATTTTGTTTATATTATTATAAAGAAAAGAACCTAAAAATGCGAAAAACCTATTGGTAAAAATATACTTAGATTGAGACTGAGTAGTACAAACGATATCTTTCCGTCGCTTAGTGTTAGTAAGTTCCGGGTTATGATCAAGAGTAGTATGTTGTTTTAGTACAGTGTGCATTATAAAAAGCTGCCGGTCTGTTAGTACTTTAGAATTTTGATACAAAAAGCATGTGGTGTAGCGAAAAGGTCGATGTGTAGCTACTTTTAGGAGTGCTCTTTGTGCTCTTTCAATTGGAAGAATAACCAATTTTGCGATGCCTCTCCATGAGGTAATACAGTATCGAATAATGGATTGGCACAGTGCCTTGTAGATCTATATAATAAGATTATTGCCTGCGACATAACGCAGTTTTTAAAAACGAATATTAATTTACGTAGTCTGCTTGATAAAGCGGCTACGTGTTGTTTAAATGAAAGACTGATCTATTATAACCCCCAGATATTTAATGATGACATTGAAGGAGACGATACTGAGACATTAGATGTTGTCATAACGCGATTATGGTAACAAAACAATATTTATTGATCATGGTTTATCTAGATGTTATTATTATACACACCATACCAGTTCGATAGAAAAATCAAGTGGTTTTTAAGACTGTAAAGCGGTCGAATCCTTCATCGTTTATTCAAGTGGATGTCGGTTTGATGTTCCTCATTGCACTATTGGCGTGTTAGCACAGACATTTTATGTTTAATATTGATATATCGATATCATATAATGCAGAAATTAAGTACAATAGGTGTTTATTTAAATGGAAATATCTTTGGAGTTGTAAATATAATTTACTTTTTCATTTCACATGGCTAAAGCAAAATATTGATTACGCTGTGGATGACGACTTTTGTTTTCAATCAACGACTCCTAATTATTATTCATATTAATATTTGTTGCGGCTGCCAGTTAAATTTAAAAAAATATTTCATTTTATCGAGATCATTAAATGAGTACTAAAGGTCCCAATAAGTAAATAAGAATTTGCTTTGTTATTCCATTCCACATAGTTAAATAAAGTAAAAATTTACAATGTCAAATAAAAACAGTTTTATTCGTGTTCAGTATTGTAGTACCATTAGATATTTTGATTTTTTTTGTTCTTGCCCGAGTTAACATCCTAAGGATCGTTATACTCAAAAGTCATTGCTTATGGTGGCGCCATGGACGGGCCATCCCCTTCCGTTCAATATGGCAAATGTGACGATGACTGGCCCACACGTCGTAGGTACTTGTGAACGGGTGCTACTTGTGATGACTGGTCAGCCTTGGTTTTGTGGATTCTGGCAATCATTTTTCTCTTTATTTAATATTTTAGACTTCACCTTGGGATATATATATAGATCTCGAGTTGGTTTGTTCTGTGTACGCGTAAGTGGATGCTCCTTTTCTACTAAAAACTACAATTACAGGCTATCTTTTAAATATTACTTTTAAAAAGCGTGGCCGTAAGTTTCATGCCAGCTCTGCTTTGAAAATTTAAATTCACATTCATAAGTGTTACTTTTTCGAGCATAAATGTTACTTTTTGACTTACATAAATAAACCTATTTTTGATGTTTGATATTAATACTTAATGATTATGAATAAAATTCATGTTTTTTTTTTATTTCTCCTTGTGGGCAATATGCTTAAAAAGGAGTAGAAACATTTTCTCTCGACGTACTAATATTTAGGTATTAGTGTTATTAGTATTAAGAACAAACTCTAAATAAAATAGACAGTGTAAAACGTTGTTAGTAATGTCAGACTCAAGACAAAATCCAATATCAAGGGGCAACAAGGTAGGATACAAATTTAACAATGATAATTTTACACTAATATTCTTAAATTTTCAACAATATATTTATGTAACATATAGTGTCATAGAGCTTATATAACTGATATTATTTTTAAATAGATTTTGCCTTCAACTTCGTTCGTTCCCTTTAATCTATATGTTTTTTCTTGGTTATAGGTAGGTACCCCATGTTCTTTTCTATACTCTTAACAACGTCTATTTAAAATTTTATGATATTCAGTCGAGTCGTTAAAGCGTGCAAGCGCAACAACAAACTCACATTCGCATTTGTAATATTAGTTAGGATTTGCATACATTAAGCATATTATTTATATAAAGGATCAAAGCAGAACTAGTTTCTGCACAAATGTTTAAAAAAGCAAAAAAAAAGCTTTGTTCACCCGTCGTGGCCCCTAGACTAGTCTTCATAGTCTGTACTTTTCTTATCTTTAGAACCTGTCAAAGGCGATTCTATAAGGTCAATCACTTTAGTTAATTTCGACGCTTCGCTTTGTTTGGAATATTTAACAATATTAAAAAGAAACAGTCAAGTCAGGCTGGTTATGACCCAGGATTCGTCACTCGCAGGCATTACTTGCCTGCGTTGGGCACTGCTAGGTCGATTGCTGATGTAGTTTCAGTTCCAGCAACCCACCCACCATTCAAGGAAGTGAGTTGGCACACCGTGGTCGATTTAGTCAGTAGTATCCGAGGCGTTCCATTTCTTCCTGGGTGGGCCCGATATAACCTCTCCGCTCCCCTTTTTCGCGGAGAGGAATGGGTAAATGCATTCACCTTTTTTTTAATAATTACTAATATAATAAGGCTGAAAGGTTTATTTAAATTACCAATCGGATTTGAATTTTCTTGTATTTGTTTGCATGCCCAATTCTTAAGAAAGGTTACAGTAACGGACCAGTAATCATAAACGGGGGTGCACTAGCGGGGGACTGCGAGTAAATTATTATAATAATGTCCTCCAGACCTAATTTTGGTCACGGCGGCCAATCTTAACGGAGTCTGGCCGTCTACGCAGCAGATATTATAGTGCACAAGTGTGTGCGCAAACACAAGTGCGCTCTCTGTTCTCTAGCTCTCATGATCCGATGGGACGGTAATCCAACACGACCGAAGAGAGATTAGAAGTAAATTACATTAATTTAATTAATCAATTAATTAATCCCCACAAGGGAAGCAGACGTGTTATTAGCGCGATCAATGTAAAGACGACCCATAAATGTCACGAATGAGAGGTTTTTCATAAAGACGATATTTATTAGAATCACAACTATCTTTTTCACGCTCGATATTAACATATTTATTTTTAGATTTTGCCCGCGGCCTTGCTCTCGTAAATGTTCGTGAGGTTAGGTTAGATTAATAACAATTCAATTTTAAATTAAAGGTACCCTATGTTCTTTTTTGTTCCCCTGACACCGTGTATGCGGCAAACTACTCACATTTGCATTTATGATATTAGGTAGGTTTTCAAATTATCAGGCCTGTATTAACTTGTCCAACAGCTGGGCACTGGCCATTTCTCAGTGGGAGAACGGTGAGGCCATAGTCCACACGCTGGCCCAGTGCGGGTTGGCAGACTTCACACATCTTCGAGAAATGTCATATTCTGGGGAAATTCCACAGACGTAGATGATGTATTTAAGGCCCAAAAGAAATGTCTAAGGGCTATATGTAAATTAAAAACAACAGATAGTTGTCGACCCTTCTTTATCACTTTAAATATTCTGAGTCTACCATGTATATATATTTTAGAAACTGTTTTATTTGTAAAAAAGAATTATATATGTATGAGAATTTGAAAAGTTGAAGAAACAATTTAAAATTTGTGTGCCATCCAATACAACAACATATTTTTAATAAAGTGTGTTTTGTATGGCACACAGAATATATAACCATTTACCTAAATTAATACTAAATGAACACAAATTTAATTTAATTAAAATATTTTAAAATAAGTAAAATAAAACTATTGCTAGAAAAATGTTATAACGCTGTAGGTGAATATTTATGTGATAAACTGTAATTATAATTTAGAATAGGTAATTTAATAGAATACAGTTAGTTTATTATTATTAGATTAATTAGTTTTAAGTATTATATGTAATTGCATGCCGCAAGGCAAAATACAGTGTTGCCTAACTATTAAGTACTTAACAACCCATGTACCTGTATTTGCAATTGGATTAAATAAACAAAATTATGGAGAACTCCAGAGAGTTCTCAACAATGTAAATATCGTGTCGACATTTCCCTTCACCGTTAAAGCTAGTGATAATATAACTTATATAATGTGAATAATAAATAAAATAAAAAACTATTCAATACTCATATAACCTCGTAATCTCAGAGGCCAGGCTCAGACCTCTGCGTGACAGTCCCATCTTTTTTAATTTACTTTTCTGTTTTTCATGGCAAAATATATATTATAGTCACCTCCGTATGGCTATCAAGCTTATTAACACCTTATTACATTTTGTCTACTTACTCATACTAGTGCAACAGGTTTGGTTTATGTTCTCTATAACCAGCATGATCTGCATGGCAGCCAGAAACAGGAAAGCCACAAAGAAACTCAAGAGATATGCCGTCATCACCATACCGTGAAGAGTTCTGAGCTTCGGTAGAAAGCCGTATACAGCTACCGTTAGGAGGATGAAGAAACAAGATATTATCATACCTGAAAAATAAAAGTTTATATGAGTACTACCTGACCCGCGCACCTACGTCTGCGTCAAATACGAGAATTTTCCGCGTCTTTGCAACATTTTTTATTCATGCTGTGCTCCTATTGGTCGTAGCTTGATTTTATATAGCTAATAGCCTTCCTCTATAAATGCGCTATCCAACACTTAAATAATTTTTGAAAACAAAAGTTTCAAAAATGAGATTATCACGTTCAACCAACCAAACAAACTAACATATTCTTAAGCTTTATAATATTAGTATAGATATACTTAATTGTACGGATATGACAACATACATACACCCATACACACACACGCACACATGCACACATGCATACACACACACACCAACATACAAAACTAACTATTAATACAATCATAACCTATAAGTAAATCATTCGTGAGACGTGGCCGTTCACTATGGCCCTTATCAGAAGGTTCATGATCACGCAAAGGGAGATGGAGAGAGCTATGCTCGGGGTTTCCCTGCAGGATCGAATCAGAAATGAGGAGATCCGTAGGGAAACTAAAGTTGCCGACATAGCTCTCCGGATAGCCAAGATGAAGTGGCAGTAGGCAGGGCACATAGCACGCAGAACCGATGGCCGTTGGGGCGGAAAGGTTCTACAGTGGCGGCTATGCACCGGAACTTGCAGCAGGGGTAGGCAAGGTGGACCGACGACTTGGTAAGGGTCGCGGGAAGCGGTTGGATACGGGTGGCCCAAGACCGGTCTGTGTGGAAAACCTTGGGGGAGGCCTATGTACAGCAGTGGACGTCTTTCGGCTGAGATGATGATGATGATGAACTAATATAATAAGCTAGATTTTGCCCGTGTATTGCCCCTTCACACGTATAAATGTGAGTTAGGTTAGAAACAGTACTTTTTTTTGGCTGGTACCCTATGTCTTTTCCTGTTTCCCTGAAAAACTCACATTCGCATTTAGATTATTAACTAGTATTTCGCTTTTGGTTGCGAGGTGGGGGTGTACAGCGAGGGGGTAAGGTCAGACAGTTTGGTTTTTTTTCGCCTTCCCTAAAAGTTCCCAGAGTTTTAGGTAGATTTTGTTCGAGAACGATTCCCATATATCTCTGTTTCAGAGATCCGATGGGGTACCACCACCAAGAGCTGACCTTCCGAAGGTCAGGCATTTTTCCCGGGCCTTCTTAACGATTTTCTATACGACGCTATATTTCCTTTTTTCCTACGACTCCACTTTGTATGACTTCTATTTCTCTAAGTGAGTGGTAATTTAAGTTTATATAATACGAATGAATGAATAAGAATGCCAATGTGAGTTTGTGTACTTATTTGTTTGATTTTCATGAAATTTCGCATAATCGTTGTCAAGGTTACAAAAAAGGAAGCCGCGGGCACAATCGAGTTTATAATATCTATTAGTTAGGATGTAAATGTGTGTTTGTTTGTCTAGCCTTTTTTTTTTTTACGTGGTGGAATGCATGACGCATACCCCTCCGCGGGGGCGGGCGGAGGGGTTATGTCGGACTCGCCGGGGTAAAAGAAAGATGTTAAGAAGAAAATGTACCTCCCGGAATACCGACTAAACCTACCACGGTGTTCCTCGACAAAACCACTATCGACGGGGCCGCGCGAATCACTTTCGCATGCGGTCGCGACCCCGCCGAGGTTTCGGCCCGCCGTATGAAACGGCAGGCCACTACACGAAAGACCTACCCAGAGGCACTTCTAACACTCCCTACTGTCCCCCCTAGAGGGGAGACGGACTCGAAACAGAGGCGCGCGTGGGAACACGCACGCCGCTTCTCGGACCTGGTGCTGAACGGATGGCGGGCAGGCCCACAAAGCCCGCCACCCCCAGGTCAAACCTCAGGGTGGCTGGAGGTCGTCCCGCGCCCTCCGGCGCCCGGCTCTGCGGTTGAGGAGAGGGTTTAAACGCTCCCTCTCCCGCTCCGCCGCCTCCTTGATTGTTTGTCTAGCCTTAAATAAAATAAAAATAATACTTACAAGTTGCATTAAGAACGTAATGATTTTCTTCTCTTACATAAACAAAACATATTAAACCATCGAAATAAATAGATTTATTCATGTATTCCTTATTTTCAGTCAAAAAAGTATCAACACAATATTTGTCCGGGCCATATATGAAGTCTGACGGGATGTTTTTTTCCATTGTAACATACAGCTTGCCATCCTGCAATCAATAACTTATTAATGTCTGCCTCGCCGCAGCGGTACTGAATACGACTGCTGTGCAAATGATCTTGAGTTTTGATCATTCTTATCCGCTTTGTTTTCTATTTAAAAAGTACCTGATATTGATCACTGTATCGCTGAGGACTTTACGGAAATTTATACAACGGCACAAATAGCAGTCAGTATCAAAGCAATTATTTGTTCATCTCACTATTTTTGGTCACGTGTGGGGATCGAATAGGCGCTAGGCGACCGCTAAAACCACTTCGCTATCATTACAAATAGAATCCGTTTTTAATATTTAGTTATATGACCTGATGTGTGCGTATTCAAATTAATTAGTTACAAGAAAACATTAAATACGAATGATGGATAAGGCTCTTTATACATCAGGCTTTATTTTTATTTTTACTATACAGCTTGTTCTTTATTTTGTAACTTATACTATATTTGTCGGCCTCGATGGCGTAGTGGTTAGTGTAACCGACTGCCACGCTCGAGGTCGCGGGTTCGATTCCCGCACAAGTCAAACATTTGTGTGCATGAACATGGATGTTTGTCTTGGTCTGGGTGTTTCTATGTAAAATATGTATGTATTTACAAAAAAAAAGTATATATGTATGTTTATCCATTGTCTAGAACTCATAGTACAAGCTCTGCTTAGTTTGGGCTAGATGGTGTTGTGTGTATGTGGTAGAATATTATTATTATTATTATTATTATTATTATTCTCTAAGTAGGAATAGTTTATCGTAATAAAATTAAATTATAGTAAGAATAATCTCACCGTTTTAAGATGATAATCCGGTGTAGCACCACCAACAGCTATTCGATATTCGTTTTTCTCTCGAGAACAATTCATTCGGTTAATCAAGAAATAAAATTCTTTCGAAGCGTTGAATTCTGGCTTCACTTTAAACCCTTCACGTACCGATGGATTAAACTCTTCTAGAAATTCCACACACTCTCTCTTATCCATGTAGTAAGCTTGGCCAATTGGACAACACTTTCGCATACATGTCTCCTTCATACATACACAGCCTCTTTCCACTCCCGTTGTGTTGTCCACAAAGTATTCTCCGTCTTCATACTTGATACCGTTGTACGTTCGGTTTGTAAGTTCAACACTGTGTTCGTAGTCACAAACTTGCGCCACTGTCCTTGTCACGATCACGAATACGATAGCTAACGTGCCTCGCATTTCGTGGAATAGTCAGAACACACATCTATCATATCCGCGGGTCGTGTAAGTACTGCGAATGCTGATTTTGTGGTTGATAACCTCTGACATTTTCTATATATTTTTTATCCCACTAATATTATAAATGTATGTTTGTAAATATGTTTGTTACTCCATCAAGCGGAAACTGTTGAACGGATTTCGATAAAATTTGGCTCACTGATACGCCATGTCCTGCATTAACATGTACTTTGCCGATAATGCGTGCCTATAGGTTCACTTTAGCTCCGAAGTTATCAATATGTGTCGCAGCCTCACGTATACGGAGCAAGACAAAAAATACACCAGAGTTGCCTGCCTCTGGGTTGGTGATACACCCCACATACCTGTTCTATCCTACAGGATATAACTCCGATAGTTTGTCGTGCTTCGTTAATAATTTCACCACCACACCAGATACACAGATAAAGCCTAATAAAATCATTCAGCTCTTTACTTCACCGCATTTCGTTGCGTTCGTCAGTACTTGGCACTACAAGTTTGCGCCTGTTTTCTTTGGCTCGACTAAGAGGTGATTCCATGGGCCACTGCGACTACATGACGGTGCACAGCTACGTCAATCAACAGGAAATATTCTCTATAATTTCACACTCCACATATTGTGAAAGGTCTTGGCTTTTGAGAAACCCAAAGTTTTTATAACATACGAAAAAAGGCTCATAACTATACTGTAGACTGTAGTACTGACTAGACTGACTAGACTGTAGACTAGGTCATTTTAGTTGTAACTCTAAACTTGATTTATGTTTTCTACAGCCAAACAGCGATTTTGTGGAGTAACTTATATTATAATATAATAATAACAGCCTTGTTTGTAAATCGTGCCACTCCTGCATTAGTGGAAGAGTTGAATCACAGTCAATCACGCCAGCCTCGAACAATCGAGCAATCGAGTCGGTTGGTAGACTTCACACATCTTCAAGAACATTATAGAGAACTCTTAGACATGTAGGTTTTCTCACGATATTTTCCTTCACCATCAAAGCGAGCAATAATTAATAATTAAATACGCATATAACTTAGGGCGCGTGCTATTATCCAGCTCGAGACCTCTGCGTGTCAATCTCATGGACTCCCACTACGTAATCGCTGCTATAACCAAAAATAACTTATATATTTTACTTAATTGTTATGAATTCTAAATAAATAAGGATAATTATATATTATTTGCAGTTCTGCGTAAGTTTCTTTTTCTTTTTTTATACTTTTAGGTGGCAAACAATATATTTGGCATATGGCCCACCTGATGGTAAGTGGTCACCGTAGCCTATAGACGCCTGCAACACCAGCGGCATCACTTCCGCGTTGCTGATCCTTTAGGACGGGATGTGGGAAGGAGAAGGAGCGTGAAGGGGAAAGAGGGTGATCGGGTCTCCGGCACTCTCACTTACCGAACAAAACACAACAGTAGGAATACTGCTATTTCACGCCGATATTCTGTAAGAGGGTAGGTCTTCCCCGGTCGAGCCGGTCCATTCATGCTCAAATCAGCGAGGCTCTACTTATTATAAGTACCTAGTTTAAGTGTTAAATAATTATTCACCAACTTTTTGGTAGCGATGTATAACATGCGGTATTCATGTGCCTTTATTGTATTGTGTGTATTTTTATGTACTACTAAACAATTATTATATCCCTTTTAAAATCTCAATTATTGCCTTATTTTGCAACCAATTTGGTGGTGTTTGCATACTGCCCTCATTTACTTGCTCAAATAAATATAAATGTGCCATACAAACTCGCTCGGTCGTCTAGGTACCAGCCTTTCAATGCCAAAACCTGCAAGACAAATCTGGGGCATTTCTCCTCTATCTACAGAATGCAAGTGCACCTGATATGGATATCGATTTATCCTACTCCTTGCCCAAGTTTAAATCTATATTGATCGACAAGGTGATGTAGAAGTAAATTTATTACTAGATTTAATTTAATTTGGTTCAATTATCTTCAGTTCAATTATAATAATTATTATATTTTTTTATTATTTAATATAAATTACTGTGTCAGCATTTTAAGATTTTAAGTATTATAATATTTAATAATTGTCATTAAAATTTCCTTTTTTAATATAATTTGTATGTACCTACAGACTATACATGCATTTCGTTATGATTTTTACAGTGTTTTTTTTAATGCCGTATATGTATGTTTTTTTATGTATTTAATCACACTTTTTGTAATTTCGAAAACGAGCATAGATAAATATGTATAATTATGTTTTGTTAATGCATGCCGTGACAGCCTGTAAGTAAGGCAGAACTATATTATTTTACTCAACAACTACTCAACCGATTCTTTTAAATTATTTTACGATTCGAAAGCTATATATATTATCACCAACAAAAAAAGGACTGTTACTAACCCAACCTAACGTACTTTTATGCGAACGAAGCCGCGGGCAAAAGCTATATTATATAAAGTAAGCCTTGCAGCTGAAATATTGTACTTTCATGACATAGCTGATAAATAGTATCGTTACCAAACATTCAATAACTATTGAACCAACACTTTATAGAAATCGAAAGAAATCAATATCTTCTTACCCTATTGAGTAACAGCGCAACACAGGCTGACACAATAGGTTGTGTCTGGCCGCCCTTGGAATGCACACATAATTAAGAACCAATTTATTGATGTCTAGCATTCCATCAGTTGACCTGTTAAACTGGCTACAAGAAAATCCAAATGAACAAGATATCTTCATCGAACATGTTTCTTTTTCATTTTTGTGAAGTGTCAAGGTCACCTTGACCTTTCTAGACTAATCCAAACGCTCATTTAAATGGCGATGGATTCGTTTATCTCTCACCATTTATTATTTTCGAGAAATGATTCGCAAGCATCTGTTATTCGTTCATATTATTTTCTCTTCGCATTGCTACCTGTGACCGCCTTATAGTTCAAGGTTTTTCGAGAGTCGACTAAGTATATGTAAATATTCTAATTTAAATGTATGCTTAGTTGAACAAAAACTTTAAGCTTGTGTTACGGACTATACATTCAGTATATATTTCTTATTCTATGAAGTCGCAGCGGCACACCAGTGCAGTGGCAAGACACAATAGATTTTAATTATGTCTGATATTGTAAAACTTGACAGATTGAATGAATTATGATATACTAGATTTTGCCTGCAGCTTAATTACTCCAGAACGAATTTCGGTCACGGCGGCCGGTCTTAACGAAGACTGCCATCTGCGCAGGAGATATTATAGTGCACAAGTGTGTGCGCAAACGCAAGTGCACTCTCTGTTCCCTAACTCTCATGATCCGATGGGACGATAATCCGACACGACCGGAGAGAGATCAGGCGCAGGACCAACGGCTTTATGTGCTTTCCGAGGCACAGGGGTGTCTAACACCGCCAACTTCCTAAGTCTGGGCTGCTATTAAGCTTTCTTAACAGAAAAATCTAATAACTTTTTGTTGGCCCGACCCGGAGTTCGAACCTGAGACCTCATGCACAGCAGTCGCATTAACTACCGCTGCGCCACAGAGGCAGTTAAAACTGTTTCTGTTAAGATTGTTACAGTCCCTTTTTCTGAATTAAAGGTATTTTATATCCTTTTCTGGACCCCTGATAACGCGTACACGAAATTGCATATTAATCGGTAGAGTAGTTAGGGCATTAAGCAAACAAACTCTAATTTGCATTTATAATATACATACATACATACATACATAGATTCACGCCTGTTTCCCAGAGGGGTAGGTAGAGACTACGGATTTCCATTTGCTACGATCCTGACACACTTCTCTGGCTTTATTCACTTTCATCACATTTCTCATACACGCCCGTCGGTTCAAGTTGCTCTTAACCTGGCCTTTGTTCAGAATGCCTCCGATCTGATCGAGAAACGTTCGCCTAGGTCTTCCTCTTGCAACTGTTCCATTCACACTAGCCTTATAAACTTTCTTAGTCAGTCTTTCCTCGTCTATTCTTTCTACATGCCCGAACCAGCTTAACATACCATTTTCTATTCTTGTCACTATATTCACTTTCATGCCGTATCTCTCTGTAATCACACTATTCCTTATTCTATCTTTCAGAGTCACACCACATATATTTCTCAGCGCTCTCATTTCTACAGCATTTATTCTGCTCTCATACCTCTTTTGCCATACCCAACTTTCACTTCCATACATAAGTGTGGGCACTAATATACTACTACTACTACTACTACTATGAACAGCCAAATGTGCCTTTTCGGATACATTTCGGCTGTTTATAAAAGCGCGTAGAGCTCCATTCACTTTGTTGCCAGCAATCGTTCGCCTTTCTATATCTCCCTCATGTTTACCATCCCTTGTAAACAAAGTACCCAAATATACAAACTCTTTCACTTGCTCCACTTTTTATAATATAAAGTAAGGATACTGTGCATGTAGTCTCAAGTACGATGCCCGCTCGGCAAAATTGTTATTGGGTTTTTAGAGTTCGAAAAAACTCTTATACAACAGCTTTGTCCGTCCGTCTGTCTGTTATACAACTTTTAACTCCAGAACCGTAAGAGTAGAGACTCGCGGTCAATGCCATTCGACTCAGCATAGTCGATATACCTCAGGCATAGTCGATATACCTCAGAAACAACGACGAATGTCACGTGGTATCACGTGACATTCGTCTATTACTTGAACCATTTTGTCGAACTCTAAGATTTACGGCAATTCATTGCCGTTTCTCATTTGTTTGAATGAGTAATTCATAGTAGCATCAAATATCTGGAAATGTGTCCTTGAGGTAAAAATAGGTTTACGCCAATCCTGACTGTGACTTGTTTGCGGACGGATGGACGAATATATTGTTGGTGTGTCAGCGGATATGTGAGAAGAAGGAATAATTGTGTTTTTCTTGGTTATTTAATTATTTATGTGTTTTTATTTTTGTATTTGTGTTTCATGTCTTATCTTTAGATAATTGTTATAATTGGTGTACAACCGTTATAATTAAATAAAGAAATAAAACAAGTGGAACTTAAAACCGTAATTCACGAAATGGAGATGAACCAAAAGCTTACTAAACAAATAATACTAGTTCTTGCAACTCACGAAGGCGAGCGGGCTTTATTTGTGGTAAACGTGTACATGCACAGTGCGGTAGTATGCGTGTTTGACAGAGCAGTCAGTTGCGAGCGACACTTACACACACATATAAAGCCCGCTCGCTTTCGTGAGTTGCAAAAACTTGTAATAAAAATTGCCTTAAATTAGCGAGTATGTACGATGGCTACCTATACATATTTTACACGTTTACTAATTTTTTCATTATAAATGCACGGATGCTGTAGTGGTTTAAGTGATCGCCTCGCCACTGCCGCCGCGCCGAGTGTTGTGGGTTCGATAGCCGCCACGCCCGCACAAGTAAAAAATTTGTGTGGTCAACAAATGCGGCGGCCTCGATAGCGTAGTCGTTAGTGTAACCGACTGCGACGCCTGTGGTCGCGGGTTCGATTCCCAGAAAAGTCAAACATTTGTGTGCATGGACATGGATGTTTGTCTTCGTCTGAGTGTTTCTATGTATAATATGTGTATGTTTATCCAATGTCTAGTACCCATAGGACAAGTTCTGCTTAGTTTGGCTAGATGGTGTTGTATGTATGTGATAGAATATTATATTAATGATATGTAGGTAAATAACTGTAGCCACTTGTGTGACCGTGTGAGTCAACATGTCAACGAGTTATATAATATATATTAAATAATATATTATGTATATATATTATATAGCCAGTTATAAATCAAAGGACACAGCAAATAATATTTTTACATATTTATATATATATTTTTATAACACATTAAGTCGCAGTAGCACACCGGCGGCCACACACGATAGTATTTTAATTATGTGTGGTTTTCGAAGACTTGACAGGACAAGAATATTTGTGAGTGAAAATGAGACAACCCTTACATACAAAATTATAATCGTATTTCTGCAATGTTAAAACAGTTACACATTGCTCAGATTTATAATATTAGGAGTACTTTTGCAAGTGACCCTTTGTTCCCAAAGGTGCGGTACAAAATAATATTCGTGATCTATACATACTAATATTATAAAGCTGAAGAGTTTGTTTGTTTGGTTGAACGCGCTAATCTCAGGAACTACTAAGTCGAATATAAAAATTATATAATTTTAGTGTTGGATAGCCCATTTATCAAGGAAGGCAATAATGTATCTAACATCACGCTAAGACCAATAGGAGCGGAGCATCAATGAATTTTTTGCAAAAACGGGGAACATTCTACACCAACTATACCAGTCAAGTACATACTAAGGCCATACACACCGGCAGTATGTTGCCGTACCGTATCGACACCAATACGACAGATACCACTTGTGCATTAGCTTAGCTTATCTTGCAATAAGAGAATATCTATTAACAACATTGCGTCTGCTTAGGCGACTCGATGGCGTAGTGGTTAGTGTAACTGACTGCCACGCCTGAGGTCGCGGATTCGATTCCCGCACAAGTCAAACATTTGTGTGCATGAACATGGATGTTTGTCTTGGTTTCTCTGTATAATATGTATGTATTTACAAAAAAAAAAGTATATATGTATGTTTATCCATTGTCTAGTACCCATAGTACAAGCTCTGCTTAGTTTGGGCTAGATGATGTTGGGTGTGTGATAGAATATTATTATTATTATTATTAGGCGTACATTTTATAGAAGCAGCGAGAAGACAGGACAGGACAGACAAGATATAGTGCCGCTTCAAAACTTTTCTACACAAAATGTAAGGAAGTGACGCGTCGTTGATTGCGTCGCGCGGCCTGCAGGCGCGGCGCAAGCAAGCAAGAGGCACGTCGCTTATTATACTTATATAGCACTTATCTTAACTAATATCTTAAGCGTGATTTATGTGAGTTTGTTTGTTACGCTTTCACGCCTTAACTACTTGACTGACATCATGAAATTTTGCATACACTTTGTCAGGGGAACAGAAAAGGATATAGGGTGTTTTTCATCCAGAAAGAAGTACTGTTATTAAAATAACCTAACCTACATTTACGCGAGTGAAGCTGCGGGCAAATCTAGTAATCCCTACTAATATTATAAATGCGAAAGTAACTCTGTCCGTCTGTCTGTCTGTTACGCTTTCAAGCCTTAACCACTAAACTGATTTCAATGAAATTTAGTACAGAGATAGACTAGATCTTGGGGAAGGACAAAGACTACTTTATGTTGTAAAAAGAGGCATAAAGGGGTTGAAATAAGGGATGAAAGTTTGTATGCAAATATGAAGATAAATAAATTTCGAGACATTCCAATTTTAAAGAGTATTTGCATTGCACCAAGCTTTTATGTGAGTTCAACCTTTTTTTAATAAAATCTGATTCAGTTTTCATACATGTGTCAAAATAAAATGTAATTTAAATCAAAAGCACTAAGGAGTATTGATATCAACTTCGAAGAAAATTATCCCAAACTAACTTTCTACCCCTTTTAACCCCATTAGGGAATGAATTTCAATAAAATACGAAACACGTCTTCTATCAATTGTGTTAAAGAATGTTTATGCAAAATTTGAAGTAGATAGAATCAAGGAATAACGTTGTCCCATACAAACTATGCCCTCCTTTTTCACCCCTTTAGGGGTAGAATTTCGCAAAATCCTTTCTTATCGGATGCCTACGTCATACAATGAACACACCCTCCAAGTTTCAAGTCTTTACGATCAGCGGTTTAGGCTGTGCGTTGATCTGTCAGTCAGTCAGTCATTCGGAAAAAGCATTTTATAAATGTATAGATGAATTAAGAAATATAAACATATTGCACATGATTTTTATTTAATACTCTTAAATTAAGAAATAGTATTTATTCGATGTTGTTTTTAATAACAAAGGTACCTAATATTAATATCTTCATTTAAATATATTAGGTATATAGTATTTATTCATACTACAGCTGTGTTATTATGCTAAATCTAATTATATACCAAACACCACAAAACAAAATTAAGAGTAGGTATAACGTAGGTAGTTCTACTTATAAGGTTCTGTGCCAAACACTGTCCGAGTTCGCTGTTATTGTAGGAAATGTTGTGCCGTAACCATGGCAATAAAAGTTGGTTGCTATGGTTACTAACGGGGCGATAATCGAGTTCAAGATGAGTTATTTTTAAAATCATTATTCAAAAAAAAAAAACTCATCTTGAACTCGATTATCGCCTTGTAGAAGTAATATGGCAAGGTTTATACGAAGCAACTGCCACAGTTCATAAAAACCATAGTATAATAAGCATAATAACTATCTTCTTATTTCAAATATTAGATGCAGATTTCTTAGATTATCTTAAGTTTGTCTTATCTTATGTGGAGGCCAGTCAGTGCAGACTGGCGACACTTCGATCTAGTGGGATCTTTTGTGTCGACATTCTCCCAATAACGACTGCCATTGATGTTCATGGCAGTCGGCACGGACGGCTTAACGTGCTCTTCGAGGCACGAAGCAGGCGATAATTGTCAATCAATACGCACATAATTTCGAAAAGGCATATAACTTCCGGAAGTCAGAGGTGCGCGACGTGGGTTCGAACTCGAGACCCTCTGCATTGCAGTCTGTTGGTCTCCCCACTGAGCTATCGCTGCTCTTATCTTAAGTTCATTATGTATTTTGTATTTATATTATATTATGTATAGGAATTATAATATTGTCTTCTGTTTACGCGAATGTTATTCATTGAAATTCAACTACTATGTACGGATTTTAACGCGTTGTTTATTTTACACTTTATTACATAATTTAGAAACTGTTACACTACTACTAGATATTATTACACTTCACAAATTTTTGAGCTAATTAAATTATTAAAACTATTAAAGCTATTTATATTTAAGTTTACACTTTCCCCGACGTTTCGGTTGCTTTTCAGCAGCCATGGTCACGGGGAGATTGAAATATAAATAATTTTAATAGTTTTAATAATTTAATTAGCTTAAAAATGAGTAAAGTTTAATAATATCTAGTAGTAGTGTAACAGTTTCCAAATTATGTAGTAAAGTGTAAAATAAACAACGCGATAAAGTTCGTATATAGGAAATAATTATAAACTAGAATTACTTTTATATTCTCGCGTTGCATGATTTATATAACAGAAAATGGACATTAACGCGGTTATGCTAAGTCTTTACATCATTATCACCATCATCTCAGTTGAAAGAAGTCCACTGCTGGGCATAGGCCTGCCCCAAGGATTTTTACACAGATCGGTCGTAGGCCGCCCGCATTCAGCCGCTTTCCGTGACTATTTCCAGGTTATAGGTCCTCTTGTGAGCCCTACCTCTGCTGCATCTTCCAGTGCGTGGCCCTAACGACCATCGGTTCTTCAAACCCTCATATTTTTTGACGAGCTCGATTGGATGTAACCGACTGCCACGCCTGAGATCACGGGTTCAATTCCCGCACAAGTCAAACATTTGTGTGCATGGACATGGATGTTTGTCTTGGTCTGGGTGTATCTATGTATATTGTATAACATGCAAGTATTTACAAAAAAAAAGGATATATGTATATTTATCCATTGTCTAATAGCCATAGTACAATCTCTGCTTAGTTCGGGCTAGATAGTGTTGTGTGTATGTGATAGAATATTATTATATTATATTAACTTGCCTTTTTGAAATACAAACCTGAGTCTATTCGTGGCCATGGACTATACTTTTGGACATAGGCGAGTAATAAGGCACTAACCTATCGTCATCTGCCGGGCACAGTTCGAAAGCCGTGCTGCAACTAAGATTTTTTGATAGATAATCCTAGTGAAGTTTTAATTAACCCGGGAATTGAACCCGAGACCGATATATGGAGTCTTCTAATCCACACTGGTCCAACATGGTGGACTAACCTGACCCTTCTCACACTGAGAAGAGACCCGTGCCCAGCAGTGGGACAATTTAATACAGGACTGCTATTATTATATAAATCAAGAGACTATTCTATTACAACCCATTTATTTCTACTTATTGTCCACAGTAGTTTCAAGTGAAGCATTCGATTGCACTTGCATGTCAGTACTAGACTGCACCTGCGATGTTGTAGAAGTATTTAAGTTTGTTCTCGATTGCGGCATCAGTTCTCTGTACCTGAAAAGATCATTCATCAATATAAGCATTATTTTCTATTTAACCACTATTTAAATGACTGCACTTCTGCTCGCTTTTGCCTGTGATAATATTGAAAATTGTGCACAACTAGAGATTTTTTATGATTCTATTTATTTCAAAAGAACAATAGGGTTAGTTCCTGTATCGCGAGGAACTTTACAAACATTCAAATAACGGACCCTAAGAATATACAGACTCGGAACAACAAATCTGGATCACACAATTTTTTGTCCCGTATGGGATTCGAACCCACAACACTCGGCGCAGTGGCAGTGGCGAGGCGACCACTTAAATCCCTACACCATCCGTGCAGTCACAGTGATCTTTGTGTACGTTATATCAATGTGTCTAAAGTCCCCCGCGATACAGCTCTGTACAAAGAGATATATATGAAAAATTAAAGCTATAGGAGCCAAAAAATGTTTGTCCATCTGTATGTTTGTACGCGCATCATGCAAAAACTACACGAAATTGAATGGGGTTTTCACAGTTATATTGTTGGGAGTTAATCTTAAAATCTATTGCATGCTTCTTCTGATGCGTCGCCTTAAAATTGAGTATAAATAAAAATTTCTGTTAAACCTCTAAGAAACCGTAACAATAAAGAATTGCTGGCGAGTTGGAGAGAGATATAAGCAATTTTTACCTTATTTCTTCCGAGAAATGTATAATTATTTTGTATTAAATATTAAAGAAATAGTTAAGTTCTCGGTTTTGAAGTGCATTACTTCAAAATTCTACGCATACGAAGTCGCAGGAAAATATGATTTAAATTATAAAACTAAATATAAACGCACCTTTTTTTAATCGCCATCAGTATTTTCTTCTTACAGACGAACATGATGAAAATTAAAAGTCCAACAAGAAGATTATATGCTTCAGTAAATTGCCATAAGTAAAGCACGTCAGGGTAGAGGTCGCTGAGCGGCGTCAATATCCAACTGACGCCGGTCATGATAAACAATTTGATATATAGCGAGAACCTGAAATGTATGAAGGTAGATTTAAGTGTACATAGTTAGAAAGCATGGATGGCACAGTGGTTTAAGTAGTCACCACGCAATTATCAATGCAATATTTGTTCCAATGTTTATAACACAGGGATTAGAGAGTCTCGCTGATTTCAGCATGAATAGCTCGACTGGGGCAGGAAAGATTCAGATTAAAAGATATTCTCAGAGAATAGCGACGGAAAATAGCAGTATTCCTACTGTAGTGATTCATTCGGTGGGTGAGAGTGCCGGAGGCCCAATCACTCTCTTTCCCCCTTTCCGCTCCATCTCCTTCCCGCTTCCTTTTCGTCTTCTTCTTTTCCTTAATGGTCGGCAACGCGTAAGTAGTGCCTCTGGTGTTGCAGGCGTCCATGGGCTACGGTGACCACTTACCATCAGGTATGCTTGTTTGCCACATTAATAGTTATAAAAAAAATAACACGACAAAATTGGAAGCAATATCTTTAAAAATAAGACAGTCCAGAATCACGTTCTTGAAAACGAATAAAATAATATCACTCCTATATATTTATATAAATACATGCACTCTCGTTCGATGCGGACGTGTTTATTGTGTATTGTAGCGCAATATAATTATATTATAATGTTATTAATATTAAATGTTAGATTTGGTGAATAATTAAGTGTGTCACGACTATATCGAGTGATTGCAGTTTTTTACGTGCATAAACGAAACAATGTTTATTGGTTTTGTCAGACTTCAAGAATTGAAAAATGGCAAGCTCTAGCCCATTTGGGCGCAGCCAACTAATGGGCAGAAGCCCTCCGCCGTCACCATTGCCCTTACCGTCTCCTCGTCAGGAAGTAAAGCCGCCTGCTGCCTCTGCTGAGCCATTTGAGGTAATCTCTACAGCGGATATTCAGAGATGGATGAAGGTTATAGATGCCTTTTGAATGAGGTCTCTACAATTGCTGCAGAAAGCAAATTAAACTCAGAACTCAAATTACGACTTACGAATCTGTGCCGCAAATAAAACAATGCCTCATTTGAAATGGTTGTACATTATCAGTCGCTTTAAAAGACACTACAAGCACATATCACAATTCAGCACCTACAGGAAACGCAAAATATCTCAAACACACTCGAGGATATTAGGAAAGTAGTGAAGGTAGTGAAGGCCCCAGGCTAATCACTATCTAATAAATATTAATATAATGAGAATAATAGAGTTATTAATCGAGCGGTATTTCCCTGTGCTATGCTTCCGTCATCCAGTAGTTAAAACTGCAAGCTATTTTGGAACCTTACCGTTGTGTGTCCTTTTTCTTCAGCACCTGCGTTTGTTTCTTGATTTGCATTATCTTTCTGGCTGTTAGTATGAAAAACACCAGGTTTGCTACGCATATCAGTATTATAGGCAAGTATAAGTAAAAAAGCTTGCTTACACCTGAAAACATATCAAGTATTAGTAGAAAGTTACTATTATCTTTCTGCCTTTTTGATTTACTGGCAAGGAAACAACCTAATAACTGAGCCATCACTACATATTATAAAACAAAGTCTCCCACCGTGTCTGTAAGCGATAAACTCAAAAACTACTTAACGAATTTTCATGCGATTTTCACCAATAGACAGACTGATTCATGAGGAAGGTTTAGGTGTATAATTTGTTAAGGTTTTGTACTACCCGTGCGAAACCGAGGTGGGTCGCTTGTATACAATATATAAGATAAAGGGAATCTATTGGGAATTTTTGTAAGGGAAATCTTAGCAGCAGCTGAGGGTCTGGTATTGTGCTCGGTGGTATTTAATACACACGCTCTCTATTACAGGACACCAAAAACATATACTGATGAAATGCAGTTGTAACAGATATCTGAATATTCCCTCGAGGTTATACAAGCTTGAGTTTTACCTATGTCTATCGTCCATCTCATACATAAAATAGCAGACATTTCTAAATGACACGTTTCATGAACATTCCTGGACTCATCGACAAATATTAATATGGAATACCGACGCGTTTTGGGTACATATTTTCTATTATCTAATTAATTGTTTTTTAATATATGTTTTACAGTTCTGGAATACATAGCCTATTTATACAAAGCTGCCAAATAAGATTACGTCATTCTTGTTAGCATTTCAATTTTTAATTACCATAATTGCTTGCCAAAATGTAAACAAGTTCATCGCACGAATAGCGTAATGATATACAAAAAAGCTATTCAAAGGAAAAAAGACTATCATAACAAAATTTGTGTTTCAAATAGTCTGGTTAAGCTCGAATGCCGGCGTCCTATCGTTGGTTGAGAGGTTAATCAGTAATGCAATGCGAGAGACGGCGTGCGTGTTTCTACGCGCGCTTCTATGTAGTGTCTTTGCCCTCCCACAAGAGGACAGTAATGGAAAAAAAGATTATATAACTTAATATTGTCTTCTGTTTACGCGCATATTATTAATTTAAATTAAACTACTATATTATATTAATAATTTAATTAGCTCAAAATTAGTAAAGTTTAATAGTAGTAGTAGTGTAACAGTTTTCAAAATTATGTAATAAAGTGTCAAATAAACAACGCGATAAAATCCGTATATAGTAGTTTAATTTCAAAGATTATATAACATCACGCTACGAGCCACGGAAGCGAAGCAGTAATCTTAAACGCGGGCGACACTGCGGTGAACAGCTAGTAACTCTGCCGTTCCGTCCTGCTGGTGAATCTTAATCTATGCATATTAATTGAATAAGTATGCTTACCATCTATGAAGCACCCATTCACTCTAAGATGAGGCAGTAACTCGATATCTGCTGGAAGATTAGAAAATTCGAGTGCAGCTAACACTATAGTCAACACAGCTGGCACTCCTAATGCGTAAGCGCTGTACATTAAGAAGCGAACACGATTTGAATTACTAAAACCATGTGTCATATTGGATGTTCTGGAAAATAAGGCCTTACAATTAGGTAAATCTATGTTTGTCTGTTAGCTTTGCCTGCCTTCCGCAATTCACATATATTATCGGGATGCAATGTATTTTTAACCAACGACTACTCCCGCTCTAGGTATAATTGTGTCGCAAGGGAACTTTACAAGAAGTTGTCTTTTGTAAATAATAAAAAAACATCCCTAAAATAACGAGTGTGCATTAAGAATATACGAATTACGAACGTAAAAAGCTATATGCAAGAATTGTAGCAAGTGGCAGTTTGTAGTCCCCTCCCCCCTCTCCGGGAAACAGGCGTGAGTATACGTATGTCTCTCATTAGGCGAAGTAATTTTTCCAGTTGGACTATGATTGGTAAACGCGGACATACTAGTGCGGCCTACCATCTCTTACAGTAACACTAAGATCTAAATTCAATGTAACTCTAAAAACATAAAATAATTATTATAATTTTTACCTCAACTTTGACCAGAGGTCGTAACACATCACGTTTAACCAAAAGAAAGCTGCCAGCAACCAGAAGTAGATTACAAATGCTGAAATAAAGACAACGTATTTGTAAATAAAATATTACATTTACCACCACTGGCAGACATTAGAAGTTGCATAAATATTTATTGATCAGCTGTTTATCTAGATGTTATTATGATACAGTCCATACCAGTTCGATATAAAAATAAAGTAGTTTTTAAGTATGTAAAGCGGTTTGACGTTCCCTTATTGCACTATTTATTTATGTATTTGGATCGCCAAAAATGATACACGTTTGTTACATCTAAATAGTAATTAAGTCATAAGTCATTTATTCAATACAAAAATCTTTGTGTAGAATTTTAAATTTACCTACTAAATGTGCACATATACAAATTATATTAAAAACATACAATTAACTTGAAATGGATAATATAATATAAATAACATATTAATTATAGGAGGATATTCGTATGTTATGTCATCACTTAAATTAATTAGCTAATGTCAGCATGGATATATTATAAAAGAAAATGTTAAATGTAAATTATGATGAAATCAAGATAAACTTATATATTTTATCTTTAGACGACCTCGATGGCGTAGTGGTTAGTGTAACCGACTGCGACGACTGAGGTCGCGGGTTCGATCCCCGCACAAGTCAAACATTTGTGTGCATGAATATGGATGTTTGTCTTGGTCTGGGTGTTTCTATGTATAATATGTATGTATTTACAAAAAAAAAGGATTTAAGTACATATGTTTATCCATTGTCTAGTACCCATAGTACAAGCTCTGCTTAGTTTGAGCTAGATGGTGTTGTATGTATGTGGTAAAATATTATTATTATTATTATTATTATTATATTTGGCATGTTGTCACTCCGAAACTCCTCTATGCTGTAGTAGCTCTTTTCCAAGAGAAATGCCTTAAGCTTGTTTTTAAATCTATTTACGCAGAAAATACCCTTCATTTTCACTGGCAGTTTATTAAAGATGCTTACTGCTTGGACTGCAGAACTGTGCTGCACGACGTTTAATTTAGGCTGAATAATGCTAGTCAAATCTTTCCTACGACGTTTTCACTAATGTTTCTTTGTTCCTTGGTTTCAAACTTGTCCAGGTTTTTAATAAAATTTGTCAAGAGCACCAAAATGTACAGGCAAGGAACCGTTAATATGTTGAGCTCTTTAAAGTGGTTTCTGCATTTGATCAATACGTAACATAGTTCTAATCGCCCATTTCTGTATTAGAAATGCAGAGTTAATGTTATACTTATAACTATTTCCCCATAACAGGATACTATATCTAAGTTTGGATTCCACTAGAGCGTAATAGCCAATTTTTAATTGGTCAGCAGTCAATTCTTCTCTCAAACTTTTAATAGCATAGCAGGCTGGACTCAATGTATTGACTATATCTGTCAGCTCTGGTTTCCAATTAAGTAAAGCGTCAATGTGTATGCCAAGAAATTTTAAATTATTTACTATTTTAACTGATTAGATGCCGAGACAATAGTTAAATGTTTATTTCTTTTTGTCGTAGACTTAAATAACATACATTTTGTCTTATTGGTGTTTAATTTTAAATTATTTCTATCAAACCACGTGTTTAAGGCAGATATAAGGTCATTGTCGGCCTCGATGGCGTAGTGGTTAGTGTAACCGACTGCCACGACTGAGGTCGCGGGTTCGATTCCCGCACAAGTCAAACATTTGTGTGCATGAACATGGATGTTTTTCTTGGTCTGGGTGTTTCTATGTATAATATGTATGTATTTACAAAAAAACAAAAAAGTATATAAGTATGTTTATCCATTGTTTAGTACCCATAGTACAAGCTCTGCTTAGTTTGGGCTAGATGGTGTTGTGTGTATGTGGTAGAATATTATTATTATTAGAATATTATTATAGAATATTATTATTGAATTGTTGCTCTACTAGTCCAGACCCTTGATATCTTTTGCAGAGATCACCGCATTTGTGTCATCTGCGCATATGACTAGCTGAGAACTCGGGCCTAAGCTACTAACATATTCAGTCAGATCGTTTAGGAATATAATGAAGAATACAGGACCTAGTACCGAACCTTGGGGCATACCTCTACTTACTAGTATCAGTTTCGACTTGTGTATTACTTCCCT
The DNA here is from genome assembly GCA_930367265.1 of Catocala fraxini. Classification (NCBI taxonomy): domain Eukaryota; kingdom Metazoa; phylum Arthropoda; class Insecta; order Lepidoptera; family Erebidae; genus Catocala; species Catocala fraxini. Next base: position 7,233,876 of record OV884036.1, on the reverse strand, counting down.
TCCTCCTGATACTGATTCAATTTCCACATATTGTGTCCTGTTTTGTAAGTATGAAGAGAACAGCTTAAACAAATTATTCCTAATTCCATAATGCTCTAATTTTTTAACAGACATGCCTTGTGCTCATTTACTTACAGGAAATCACTTTTCTTTTTTACTAATCGTTAAATACATTCATATTATACATATAAACACCCAGACCAAGACAAACATCCATGTTCATGCACACAAATATTTGACTTGTGCGGGAATCGATTATTTATTTGATTTTTGATATTAACAATATTATGAATTACATTTATGTTTTCTTGGTCTCCTCTGTGCGGGCATTATTCTAAAAAGGTGTACAAATATTTTCTCTTGGCGTACTAAAATATACCTATAGTTATTAGTATTATTAATATTTAGAACAAAGTCTAAAGATAATAGTCTGTGTGTGTTGTCAGTATGTCAGACGCAAACCCAAATGTCAACGGGCCACAAGTTAGAATACAAATTAGATTATTTTTTTATTATTAGACAAACCGTAAATATAATTTTTCTAAAATTTTAACTTTCAATGTATTCAACAAATAATGTCATAGAGCTTACATAACTGATATTATTTTTAAGTAGATTATGCTTGTGGCGTCGCTCGCGTTAATGTAGATGTTTTTTCTGGACGATGGGTACCCTGTGTCCTTTTCTATACTCTTGACAACGTCTTACCGAAATTTCATAATATTCAGTCGTGTCGTTAAGACGTGAAAGCGTAACAAACAAACTCACATTCGCATTTATAATATTAGTTAGGATTTGCATATATTATTTACTAGATTTTGCCCGCAGCGTCGTTCACCTTAACCTAGATCGGGGACAGTGCCTTTTTCTGGATGCAAGGTATCCTATGTCCATTACTGCAACTAACCTAAATGTAGTTTCAGTAACTTAGTAAACTCACTAACCTATATATTTTGATGTTCATAAGTGTTACTTTGTGACCTAAATGAATAAATGATTTTTGACTTGACTTACTGTTGCCCGGACAAGGTGTATGCGAAATTTCATGATGGTCGGTCGTGTAGTTAAGGAGTAAAGGCGTATAAAACAAACAAACTCACATTCACATTTGTAATATTAGGTAAGTTTTGCAAATATTATTTATAAAGAATAATAGCAGAATTCGTTTTTGCACAAATGTTTGAAAAAGCAAAAAAGCTTTGTTATCCTGTCGTGACCCCTACACTAGTTTTTATAACCCGTATTTTACTAGTCTTTAGAACCTGTCAAAGGCGATTTTATAAGGTCACCTCAAGGTCAATCAATTTAGTTAATTTCGACGCTCAGCTTGGTTTTGGAATATTAAACAACATTAAAAAGAAACATATAGTCAGGTCTGGCTGGTTGTGATGCAGGATTCGTCGTCCACAGGCGTTTCTTACCTGCGTTGGGCACTGCTGGGTGGGTTGCCGATGTAGTTTCGTTTCAGTGACCAATCCACCATTCAAGGAAGCGAATTGGCACACCGTGGTACGTTTAGTCGGTAGTCCCGGACGTTCCAACATTTCCCGGGTGAGCCCGACATAACCTCTCCGCTTCCCTTTTCCGCGAAGAGGAATGCGTAAAAGCATTGAACCATGTAAAAAAAAAAGTCTGTTTATGGAAAAGTAATTAAGTACAGAGTCTACAAATATATTATGTTATTGTTCAAACCTACAACGCCATTAAGTGGTGAATGACGTAAACTTTCTAAGCGCGTGAACATCGTGCAAGCTGCAGTGCTTCGTGTGGGGGTAGCACCGTCGACAACCAACTTCACACAGACGAATATTATTCGTTTGCGTGGCCGCGTGCATTTTTGTATTAAAATTGTAACATTAAGAAATATACGTTTATATTATAATAATTTTACAATAAATCGTTTATTGAAGAAGTCCTTGCTCCTCAATCAAATAGGAAATAAGAAACGTTCTGTAGAGTTATTCAAGGCGCAATTTTAAAGAGCAAATCTTGTAGTCTAAGATCCGATGATTAATAACTACGTGACATTTTAATATTTTATATCTATACTTATATAATAAAAATGAAGAGTTTGTTTGAATTACCAATCGTATTTGAAAAATATTCTTGCGTTCGATTGCATGCCCAATTCTTAAGAAAGGCTATATACTATCACGCTACGCGTCACAGGAACAGAGCAGTAATCATAAAAGAGGGTGCACCAGCGGGGGTCAGCGAGTTAATTATCTATATATTAATACTTGAAGCAGAAACATTTGTACCCCTTTTTACAAAAATCGCGCGGACGGAGGAGTATGAAATTTGGCACAGTTAAAGTTTATATGGAGACGTTCGTAGTATTTTGACATTATTCATCTGGCGTCGTACAATTCTTTGTAACTATGGTTACCTATACCTTATTTATATGTAATAGAGAAAAACAGAAAACGAAGTAGCAAGTTTAGAAATTTTGGTCGAATTATGACCACTAGGCGACCGCTAGTGTGTGTGTGTTGTGTATGTGGTGTGTGCGTTATGTATGTAGTTATGTGAGTCATACGTGTATTAAGTTATGTATGACAGCAAGTCTTCAGTCTGCTTATAATTTAATTGGTTAAGCCAAGCGGACATATGTCGGTCTATAAAACTACCGTGTAAACCGCCACGCATGCACACATATACGATACAGTTACGCACTCATGACCAAAGCAGCAGCAAGCGCACACACACACACGTATGGCCAATGTCTGCTAAAAACATAACTCGTTATACCAAATTAATATTTAGCATAATCTCCGTATAGCTTCTATGGCTGAATGGCTAAATCGTGGCTACAGGCGGCAACGTGTGAGGGTTCAAACCTCACACAATGGTGATGCATCCTTTTTAAATTATTAGATATTTTGTTAAAATTATTCATTTTTACAAAGATACGATTCCACAGCGTGTGTCTCTTTTTTTGAGTCTTGAAAGTTTTGGCTCATCTAGGTAATGCCTTACCTAGTTTAGCTTATCATTAGTAAAAACGAGATGGGTGTAAAAACCCAGGATTCAACCTCATTCGTCTTCATGTGACATTTTAATTTTTTTTGATTTTTAGGATGTTTCACTGCTGGGCAAATGCCTCTCCCTTGGACTTCCAAATCACTCTGTTGGTGGATATCCCCTTATGACCTTATGACCTTGTGACCTCTATATCTCGGGGGTCTTTTGACCCACAGGGCCCATATTCAAACTGGACTGAGGGATGTGACCCCCAGAGCCCATATTCAAACTAGATCGAGGTATGACCCCAAGGTGTCTGCACACCAAATTACAAGTAAATATTTTTTATTTAAATATGTGACCCCTGTATCTCGGCGGTCTTTTGACCCCCAAAGCCCATATTCAAACTCGACTGAGGTATGATCCAAAGTTGTCTGCACACCAAATTACAAGTAAATATTTTTCCATTTTAAGTATGTGACCTCTGTATCACGGTGGTCGTTTGACCCCCAGGGCCCATATTCAAACTCGACCGAGGGATGACCCGAACGTGTCTGCACACCAAGTTACAAGTCAATATTTTACCATTTAAAATATGTAACCCCTTTATCTCGGGGCCTTTTGACCTCCAGGGCCCATACTCAAACTAGACCGAGGGATGACCCCAAGGTGTCTGCACACCAAGTTACAAGTCAATCGGTCTAGTGGTTCCGGAGCTATGCCTGTCACTAAGAGACAGACACACAATCCCACAAAGTGTTTTCATTAACCTCAATTACCAATTGTAACCGATTTCTTATGCTAGCAACCATGTTATAGCACATGTCACTACCACGTAGCGACTCCCAAGTGGAAGTTACAATGTCGTCTAAATTAGCCTTAGACCTGACTGGAGATGAGTCCCAGTTCAATACCATTTGTCCCCACAAATTTTCGATGGGGTTTAAATCGGGGTTTTTAGTAGGCCAATCAATAATTTTCATGTCTACTTCTGAACCGATCCTGAACTACCCGTGCCTTAAACACTGCACAGTTATCATGCACAAAATAAATGTGTTCGTGCTGATATGCCACACACACTGTGGGTAACATCAGATTTTTTTAAATATCCATTTAGTCGTGAATGTTATTACGAGGTCCTACTTCCGCCAATTCACCGGGACCCATCGACGACATCCAGCCCCAATAACCGACGGTAATACGCCCACTAGTTCTGACTGGCAATACATTTCTTCAGCGTATCGTTCTCCTTTTCTTACTCCATAAAATTTTTCGCCCATACTAATCAGATTTAAAAGATTTTTCGTCAGTAAAAATGACAACGTTGTTTAACCAGTCAAAATTAAATACTCTCTGGCGAAGTTAATTCTCTTCTGACGGTGCACATTCGACAGCATAATTTTCTGCCCCGGTCTCCGACATCTCAAACCATCAGCTCGCAGGTGGTTCCGTACCGTTTGAGTCATGATAGCGTGTGCTGTTAGCAAACGGATCGGCGCGCGGCGGTATGAACTGCTACAATATCTCGATGCCGAGGCGAGTTATTTGTTAAAGCCACAACTGTTGGACCAGCCTTAAGACGGTTCACATCGCCTGATTCCGCGTAACGTCTAATCCAAGTCCGAACAGTTTTCTTCTGTAATGAAAAAGCATATAAAACAACATTAAAAACAATCATAATATGAAATAGCAACACGCACGCACATATACAATACTTGAACATTCGAAACACCAATAATATAACTAGTTTATTAAGGTAAAAACATATTGTTACTTATTGTAAATATAAATTAATATAAACTTGTTAATTAGTCACCCATCGAATAATAAACACATTAGATTTTCTATTGATTCCGGCTACCAGTGGCCGCTGTGCACGTTTAGAAATTAATACTTATTAACTTTATTATTACTTACCGATATCATCAATCGTCTTGCTATTGCGCTGTTCGAAATGTTTTGTTGATGCAACACAATGATTTCAGCTTTGTGGAACACTGATAAATGATGCATATTTTATCAACTAATGAAAAAGATCAAGTAAAGAAAGTATCCGTAATAGTCTCTAACGCAGAGTGATTCATGATTCAACAATTAAAGCTGTGAAGTAATCTTAAATATATGTGGGTAATTTGCTTTTAAACGAATAAATATGTAATATAAGCCCAAAGACCTCATAGAGGAAACGTATATTCAAATAGAAATAAATATTATATTAAAAGTGGGTAGTTTGCTTATAAAAGGACAATTAAAAATTATGAGGCACTCGCTGTGGAACCGTATGTTTAAAAGAATGAATAATTTTAACAATAATATCTAATTATTGAAAAAGTACGTATCGCCATTGTGTGAGATTCGAACCCTTACATGTTGCTGCGTGTTGTCATGGATCCAGCTATTCAGCCACGGAAGCTATGCGTAGATTGAGCTAAATATTGATTTCGTATTACGAGTTATGTTTTTAACAGACATTGGTTATACGTGTGTGTGTGTGCGCTGGCTGCTGCTTTGGTCATGAGTGCGTAGCTGTACTGTATATGTGTGCATGCGTGGCTGATACTTGTACAGACCGACATAAATGTTATAGTGTGCGTGCCTGGTAACTTATCTTGTTTGTAGTCTGTACATATATGTATGTATTTAGCTTTAGGTTTAAATCATTTATTCTCAAAAAATTACAAAGCCACTTACATGAGAATATAACATAACACATTCAGTGAATTAATTATAAGTAACCGTCATGGAAATATATATATATATATGTCGGAGCGTCAAGAAAATAATCATTCGAATGTAATTTATTTCTGTAATTGGAGTTAAATAAAGCACCATCTATTGGTTTGTTTAGGAACGTCAAGCGTAAGCTTGAGTGAGATCGCCACAAAGGCAATATGTCAGTTGGAGTGACAGTTATAACTGTGAGTGTCATATTGACGTTATATAAGCGCTGGAGACTCGTGCGCGGACACATTCGGTGTGACGAACTCGCTGCGTTACGGATCAAATCAGAGATAATCACAGTCAACCTTTATTGTTTTATTTCTCGTGTATTTGCCTATCATTAGTATACGTACGAAGTATAATACCACGCCTATATTTTGTTGCTTCATCATGTCAAAAGCAAGTTGCCGTCCTACTCTCCGACATTATACATATATATCATTATTAATCCTTTTTAGGAAGGTATGTGTGAGAGTACAAAAAATACTAGACTAGCTAGATGATATTGTGTGTATGTGATAGAATATTATTATATTTATATTAGAATGACAATTATCTTTTCACGCTAGATATTGACATAATCGCTCGCATAAATGTTCGTTAGGTTTAAATTCAAATGATCAGCCTTGTACTAAACTGTCCAACGCGAGTGATTAACTATTCAATACGCACACAACCTCGAAATGTCAGAGATGCGTGCCTGAGGATCAAACTGGACACCTCTGTTTAGCAGTCCTACTAGACTATCGCTGCCATATTATATTTGTATAAAATATTAAAAATAAAATATGTTTTAGGACATGTCTACTCTCTCATAGTACTAGATTTTTTCTCGGCTTCACTCGCCTAAATGCAGATTAGGTAAGGTTAGGTTGGTAACATAACTTTTTTCTAGGTGATAGGTACCTTAAGTCCATTTTGGTCGTGTATGCGAAATTTCATGATGATCGGTCGAGTGGCTAAGGCGTGAAAGCGTAACAAACAAAAAAACTGACATTCGCATTTATAATATTATTTAGGATAGTCACCTATCATGCTGGTGAACACTTTATTAGTTTTGTTTACTTACTCATACTAGTGCACCAGGCTCGATTTATATTCCCTATAACTAGCATAATCCTCATGCCGGCCAGAAACAGGAAAGCCACAAAGAAACTCAAGAGATATGCCGTCATCACCATACCGTGAAGAGTTCTGAGCTTCGGTAGAAAGCCGTATACAGCTACCGTTAGGAGGATGAAGAAACAAGATATTATCATACCTGAAAAATAAAAGTTTATATGAGTACTAGCTGACCCGCGCAACTTCGTCTGTGTCACATAATCCTAGTTTCACTTTAGGAATTCCCTCAATAATGGAGGAAATAAAAAAATGCCCAAATACAGAGACCGTATCCTAAATCGTGTAAACGAGCTTGCTGTTGAGGATTACATTTTCGAGGCTGAAAAGGAAAATACCTGCTGATCTACATATGTCAATGATAATACCAAAACCATAAACTCCAAGTATAAGGTTTATATTTCAACAAAGTGGGTGAGTCACTGGACTCTGATTTCAAACGATTAATATTACATAACAAATGTCCATGAAGAGACAGATCGCAATAGAAAAGTGGAATTTAAAAAAATATATTTTTTCTAGTTAGGATGTGAATGTGTGTTTGTTTGTCTAGCCGCGAGCAAAAGCCAGTATTAAATAAAACAAAAGCAATACTTACAAATGACATAAAGGTAATTCTTATTTTCTTCATTCTTGTCTCTTTTTAAAACAAAACATATTAAACCATTGAAACGAGCATCGCTATACATTATTGGAAAAGCGACTCCATTCAATTGTATTACAGACAAAAAATTATCGACACAATATTTGTCCGGGCCATATATGAAGTGTGACGGGATGTTTTTTTCCACTGTAACATACAATTTGCCATCCTGTAACAAATAACTTATTAATGTCTGCCTTGCCGCAGTGGTACTGAATACGACTGCTGTGCTGTTGTATTCCAAAGTTGAGCAAAATGTTCATTGATTATTCTGCCTAAAAAGGAGTCAGGAGCTATACATTTCTTTTTCTTTTTAATAAAGACAACTACCGCACTAGGAATATTTCCTGTGTCGCGGACATTCAAACAACAGATCCAAAGAACACCCAGACTCGGGACAACCATTTCTCGGTCACACAAATGTTTGTCCCGTGTGGGACTCGAACCCACAACACTCGGCGCAGTGGCAGAGGCGAGGCGACCACTTAAACCTCTACGCCATCTGTGCAGTCATGGCAACTATGGCAAAAGGGCTTGCTCTCTATTATGTTGGACCTGAAACACAGCTGATGGTATGTGGATGTAATACGCTACTACCTTTTCCTTCGGGTATAGCAGTATGTATGTGTATCAATGTGACTCGAAGGAAACAACATTCGCTTGCCATTAATTCAGTCGCAGTACTAATGATGCGGCTTGTCAGAGTAGTAGTAAAGAAATAACACCTCCTTAACGAAACCGTGAGCGTGATAGTAATGACACGGTTACTGCGTTTCGCCCTATGCCTGAGATTCACTAGTATTAGTACTCACTTGAGTAGTAGAGCCTCGCTGATTTCAGCATGAATGGGCCGGCTCCACCGGCAAAGTACTACCGTCTCACAGAATATCAACTTGAAATAGCAGTATTCCTACTGTTGTGTTTCGTTTGGTGAGTGAGAGTGCCGGAAGCCCAATCACCCTCTTTCCCCCTTCCTGCTCCTTCTCCTTCCCACTTCCTTTTTTTCCTAAAGGGTCGGCAACGCGCAAGCGATGTCTTTGGTGTTGCAGGCGTCCATAGGCTACGGCGACCACTTACCATCAGGTGGGCAGTGTAATTGTGTGACACAGTAGTGGTATAAAAAAAATTCACTAGCATAGACATAGCGCTGAATTCTCACATTGTATGAGCTTTTACAACTTTGAAAGGACTGCAATCTAGCTAGACTGTAGCCGTATCAAGCTCGAAGCAGATTGGTTAGCTAACCAATCTTTTATAGCCCTATTTGGTTGATGAAAGCAGAGGCCTCCGAAACGGCAATAGAATTTGTTCTGTTATTTTTTTTAAAGCCTCTTCTGTATTTAAACCAACCACCTATACACAAATAAGATATTTAACTCTGACAGATTTTCAAAGTCAAAGTCAAAATCTTTATTACTATAACTTGTTTTAACACTTTTTGAACTAAAACTAAACTAAAACATGTACAATATTGTCTTCTGTTTACGCGATGTTATTCATTGAAATTAAACTACTATATACGGATTTTATCGCGTTGTTTATTTTACACTTTATTACATAATTTAGAAACTGTTACACTACTACAGACTACTAGATACTATTAAACTTTACAAATTTTTACGCTAATTAAATTATTAAAGCTATTTATATTTTAGTTTACACTTTCCCCGACGTTTCGGTTGCTTTTCAGCAGCCATGGTCACGAGGAGACTAAGGTGGTAGTTGTCTCAATGTTCCAGTGTAGTTATTTCAAAGTACCCGAACATAATTTAATCATTAGTGTTTCTATTTACGCAGAAACGTCGGGGAAAGTGTAAACTTAAATATAAATAGATTTAATAGATTTAATAATTTAATTAGCATAAAAATTTGTAAAGTTTAATTGTATCTAGTAGTAGTGTAACAGTCTCTAAATTATGTAATAAAGTGTAAAATAAACAACGCGATAGAATCCGTATATAGTAGTTTAATTTCAATAAAATATGTGTATTAATATAATAAGCTAAAACAGGGTATTTCATTTAAAATTAATACATTTGTAAGAATCTTATGGTCACTCTTTATTTTTGTCTTTTTATTTGTACGTGCTTTCATCACTGAATCGCAGAGGACTTTAAGAATATTTAAACGACGGCACATAGTACATTAGTATCAAAGCAATTATTTGTGTATCACATTATTTTTTATCACGAGTGGGTATCGAATCCACAACTGTCAACGCAGTGGCAATAGCTAGGCGACCCATAAAACCACTTCGCTATCATTATAAATAGAATACGTTTATTTATATTTAGTTATATGAGCTGATGTGTGTCGTTATCAAATTTGTTAGTTACAAGAAAACATTAAATGCGAATGATAGATAAGGCTCTTTATACATCAGGCTTTATTTATAGTACGACTAATCTCACCGTTTTAAGATGATAATCCCGTGCAAAACGATCAACACGTATTCGATATTCGTCTTTCTCTCGAGAACAATTCATTCTGTTAATCAAGAAATAAAATTCTTTCGAAGCGTTGAATTCTGGCTTCTCTTTAAACCCTTCCCGTACCGATGGATTAAACTCTTCTAGAAATTTCACACACTTTCTCTTATCCATGTAGTAAGCTTGGCCAGTTGGACAACACTTTCGGATACATGTCTCCTTCATACATACACAGCCTCTTTCCACTCCCGTTGTGTTGTCCACAAAGTATTCTCCGTCTTTATACTTGATACCGTTGCATTGTACGTTCGGTTTGTAAGTTCAACACTGTGTTCGTAGTCACAAACTTGCGCCACTGTCCTTGTCACGATCACGAATATGAGAGCTAACGTCCCTCGCATTTCGTGAAATGGTCAGAACCAATATAACCAGAATATCTATCGTATTCGCGGGTCGTGTAAGTACTGCGAATGCTGATTTTGTGGTTGATAACCTCTGACATTTTCTATTACTTATTTTTATCCCACTAATATTATAAATGTATGTTTGTTAATATGTTTGTTACTCCATAAAGCGGCAACTGTTGAACGGATTTCGATAAAATTTGGCTCACTGATACGCTATGTCCTGCATTAACATGTATTTTGCTGATAATGCGTACCTATAGGTTCACTATAGCTCCGAAGTTATCAATAGGTGGCGCTGCCTCACATTTACGGAGCAAGACAAAAAGCCACCAGATACACCTCACACGCTTGTTCTATCCTACAGGATATAACTCCGGTAGTTGTTTGTGCTTCGTTAATAATTTCAAAAGCAAAACCAGCTGTTTCGGCAACGAGATTACCACCAGATACACAGATAAAGCCCAATAAAAGCATTCAGCTCTTTACTTCACCGCACTTCGTTGCGTTCGTCAGTACTTGGTACCACAAGTTTGCGCCTATATTCTTTGGCTAGAGGTAATTCTATAGGACACTGCGATCACAACACAGTGCACAGCTACGTCAGCCAAGGGAAAATATTCTCTAAAATTTCCCACTCTACAAATTTTGAAAGGTCTTGGCTTTTGAGAAACCCAAAGGCTCATAACTATAGTGTAGACTAGGTCATTTTAGTTTTAACTCTTAACTTAATTAAAATTTCCTACAACAGCGATTTTGTGGAGTAACTTATATTATAATATAATAATAACAGCCTTGTATATTGTTACACTCCTGCATTAGTGGAAGAGTTGAATCACAGTCAATCACGCCGGCCTCGAACAATCGAGGTTGGTAGACTTCACACATCTTTAAGAACATTGTAGAGAACTCTTAGACGTATAGGTTTCCGATGTTCTTCTTCACCGTTATAGCGAGCAATAATTAATAATTAGGGCGCGTGCGATTATCCAGCTCGAGACCTCTGCGTGTCAATCTCATGGACTCGCACTACGTAATCGCTGCTATAACCAAAAATAACTTATATATTTTACTTAATTGTTATGAATTCTAAATAAATAAGGATAATTATATATTATTTGCAGTTCTGCGTAAGTTTCTTTTTCTTTTTTTATACTTTTAGGTGGCAAACAATATATATGGCATATGGCCCACCTGATGGTAAGTGGTCACCGTAGCCTATAGACGCCTGCAACACCAGAGGCATCACTTGCGCGTTGCCGACCCTGTAGGAAAGGAAGTGGGAAGGAGAAGGAGCGGGAAGAGGGAAAAAGGGTGATCGGGCCTCCGGCACTCTCACTTACCGAACGAAACACAACATTAGAAATACTGCTATTTCACGCCGATATTCTGTAAGAAGGTAGTCCTTTCCTGGACGAGTCGGTCCATTCATGCTCAAATCAGCGAGGCTGTACTACCTATTATAAGTAAAATTAGTAACCAAATGTTAAATAATTAGTAACCAACTTTGATATCGATGTACAACATGCTGTATTCATGTGCCTTTATTGTTATATTGTGTGTATTTTATGTACTACTAAACAATTATTATTGTTACGCCCAGTGACATCTCTCGGCATTGTGGGAAAGACTCGGCAGTTCCGTCTAATAATTTACACCGCCATCTATTGACATCTTACGGAACTACATAGTAGGTATGCGTACGAGAATCGTAAAGATAATGCTAGTACTTTCTCGAAACATCGTACTGTTTACATACCGATTATAGCGTTACTAGAAAACTCTAGAACCGCCGAGTCAGTTTACAATCGTAAGCAGTCAAGTGTTCATCGAAGCGAACGGAAGCGGAAATACTACGGAGTTTGAAGCAGTACAGTGAAAAAGTGTGGTATAGTGTTTGTTGTGTTTTAAATTTAATTGTGTGTTTGAATAAAACGTGTTTTAGTCGGTAATATTGTTTATATTCTTATCCGTCGAACCCAGCACGTAACATTATTGTTATGTCCCCATTACACTTCACTTTCTTCTCATATCTAAATTTAAAATCTCAATCTCAAATCCCTTAATTTGCAACCAATTTTGATACTGTGTTTGCATACTGCCCTCATTTACTTGCTCAAATAAATATTAATGTGCCATACAAACTCGCTCGGTCGTCTAGATACCAGCCTTTCAACGCCAAAACCTTTAAGACAAATCTAGGACATTTTTCTTTTATAAACAGAATGCAAGTGCACCTGATATGGATATCGATATATCCTACTCCTTTTTCTTTGCTTTTTTTTTAACTTTGGGGAATGCCTTAACTCATACATCTCCGCGGAAAAGGGGAGCGGAGAGGTTATATTGGGCTCACCCAGAAAAAGATGGAAATTCCCGGGTACTACCAACTAAACCCACCACGGTGTACCAACTCGCTGCCTTGAATGGTAGATGAGTCGCTGGAACTGAAACTACACCAGCGACCCACCCAGCAGTGCCCAGCATAGGCAAGAAATGCCTGCGGACGACAACTCCTCGGCGACGCCCCAGCACGACTGAGAGCGTTGCTCCGACTCAATGGCTAGCGGACGGAAGATCCCCGTTCTCCCGCCCGCAGTCTTCACTATGGCAGCATAAGGCGCGCATAAGCGCTCCTGCGTCGCCCGGGCCACCGGCGGCGGCTCGTTTCCGCAAGAATACTTTCCTCACGGATCCGCTCCGCCGCCTCCTTCCGCGAGACCACATCCTCGCAGAAGGATGCGACCGCTATCCAGTCCCTCTCGCTGTCGACCATGGCTTTGATCACGGCCGGCAGCGAGAGGTCTATGCCCACAACGTCGACGAGTTCACGGCGCTGCACCGCCCAGGCAGGACAAACCTTGAGCGTGTGCTGCGCCGTATCCTCAGTACTATCGCAGTGGTGGCAGATGGGACTCGGTTCCCTCCTAGCGACTGTGTGCAGGTACTTGCCAAAGCAACCGTGCCTTGACAACACTTGCACCAGTCGGTAGGAAAGGGTCCCGTGCTGCCGCCCTGCCCACCGCTCTAACACTGGCTAGAGAGCCCAACGGTTCTGAATCCGGCTAAAGGCACCTCCAGCCGCGCCTTTCATTTTAGAAACAAGCCCTGGCGGGCTCGGTTTAGTGTAATATTAATCACCTCTGGGAGGGGACGAACACCTGTCTCCTCCGGAGTTCCGGCCAATGCGCAGGCTGCATCAGCAGACACCAATATCCGCGTATAATCCTGACCCCCATGACTCTCTGCGGTCTCCGCAAGAGAGTCCTACACTGGGCGCTCACGGAGTTGACCCACACCGGTGCGCCGTAAAGTGCCATCGACCAGACAACCCCCGCGTAGAGTCGCCGACAACTGACGCTGGGCCCGCCCAAATTCGGCAAGAGTCGCCCTAGAGCCGACGCAGCGCCGAGAAGCCTCGGAATAAGACGGCCGAAGTGCTCGTCGAAGCGCCACCGCCCTTCCAGTACCAAGCCCAAGTACCTCATATGGGCCTAGACTGGGACACGAACCGAGTCCACCACTATCGAGGCACCGCTGGGTGGCTTGCCACGGGGCCCATGAAAAACTAGGGCCTCCGTTTTGGAAAGAGCCACCCGCAAACCCAACGCCTCGATACGCTCAACAACCTGGTAGACCCCATAGTGGCCAGGCGCGCTGTCTCCTCGAAGTTACCCCCTCGGGCTGTGACGAGAGTGTCGTCAGCATAGCTGATGACATTCAGCCCGAGGGGTAGGGCACCACGCAGGGCCCAGTCAACCCGATGTCCCACAGGAGTGGACCAAGAACAGAGCCCTGTGGGATACCGCACGACATGGGTCGCCGCCAAACTTCGCCACTAACTTCAAGGAGGACACTCCTTCCTCTCAGGTAGTCTGCCACCAGCTGCTCCAGATACAAGGGCACTCCGTGATATCGGAGCGCCTCCCGGACACAGCTGAATGGCAGACTGTTAGAAGCGTTGCAGCACGCCACCACCGGTGACCGCCTACTTGGCCGCGGCATTCAGGTACATAACAGCCCCGATCGTCGAACGCCCCTGACGAAATCCAAACTGGGCGTCCGACAAGTCGGAACCAAAACCGTACTTAAATACTGGGCGATGCGTGTAGTGAGTATCTTCTCTAGCATCTTCCCCGCCTCGTCCAGCAGGACAATGGGCCTGTAGGCCGCGACCGATTCTGGAGGCCGTCCCGGTTTGGCCAGCAGCACCAACTTGCCCTCCTTCCAGCACTCAGGGAACCGTCCTGACACCAGGCTCACGTCGAAGAGGTCCCTGAGGCGGACATCCAGGTAATCGAGGGCCAGCGCGAGAGCTCGCGCAGGTACACCATCAGGTCCGGGGGCAGTCCTCTTGGAGCGGATTCGCGAGAGAACCGCCCCCATCTCTGCGTCTGTAACCGGGGGCACAATAGAAATCGGCTCCCGATATTGGTCTCCCATTGGGGCCATTATCGGGGGCACGTGCTCTTTCCAGCCAGGAAAGAGTGCCTCGACCACCTGGGAGAGAAAGTTGGGCTGGAGGGTCTCCGTAAGAGGGAGGGGGGGCCGCATGCGAAGCTCATTTAGCACCGCGCGGTAAGGGCGCCCCCAGGGGTCACGGTCAAGACCCTCCAGCATCTCCTCCCTTGCCCGCTCTTTAGCGCGGCAGATGGCCAACTGAAGAGACTCTTTCGCATCGCGATACATCTCGTAAAGTCGGCCCTCCTCTAGCTCATCGCTGTGGCGATGGCAACTGCTGCGAGTGTAAGACCTCCGGGCACGGATGCACGCCGCACGGAGGTCTGCCACGTCTTGGGACCACCAGTAGAACCCCGTCCTTAGGGTCTGGTGTCGCACACGGGGCATGGCCGCCTCACAGACAGCTTGGAGGCTGTCGCGAAAACGGACAGCCCCGGCATCTACCTTCCCGGTGCAGGAGACAGCCAGGCTTGTACTATGGCTGCCTCTTCCAACAGGTCCCGATTCAGCCGTCCCAAGGCCCACCGCGGAAAGCGAGGAGCTCCGCCCGCCAGCGGGCGATGACCCTACTAGTTCCCCGGATGGGGTCGACTTCTAAATGGATGTACAAATGGTCCGATAGAGTCTCAACCCCCTCCAGGACACGCCAGCCACTTACGCGTGTGGCGAGGGCAGGGGTAGCGAACTGTTACACCCCTATTTTCCATACTAAATTGCTAAATTGCAGTTTTTACCAATTGACGTCAATACAATATTGAAAATCAGTAATAATTGCATTATAAATACCCGAACTTTTTATATACCAGTTCAGTTGGTTATTTTCTAGTAAAACTGCTTTCCAACTACGGACCCGGTTCTTGCCTGCCGGCTGGTTTTCAGTAGAACTAGAACTTAGCTATAACTCCGGGTCTACTAGGGTTGTCGCGCTATACAAGTTATTATCATAGACTATAATCCAAGTAAAGTCGAGTGTATTATATAAGTGAAAACTTTGTCTATTTGTGTTGTGTAAATATTCAGAAAATAAACAGTCGTGAATATTCAGCATTGTGTTTTTTTTGTAAGTGCTGAATAGGACGATCTTACAGAACAAAGGTCCACTATTGACCCCCCTGCCGTCGTACACACGTATAAGCGGTACCTCTGTTTAGTAAACAGAGGTCCGCCGCATTAGCCCACTCCTGGACCGCCTCTCCTCGGACATCCGTGCGTGGGGAGCCCCACGCAGTCGACTTTGCGTTAAAGTCCCCCATTACAAGAATGCGGCTAGATGACATCCACCGTATCGAGGCCTCCAAATTGTTAAGGAGGGCCTCGAAGTCTGTCATACTCCGATAAGGGGAGAAGTACACACCAAAGATTATGACTTCTTCCCATGCGACAGCGACATATCCCGGTCCCCTTTCCTTGACAGAGAGGGGAGGGGAGCGCGGTGCTGTGGAGCCGACGACCGCCACGGAGCTGTCCCGGTCACCTATCCAATTGGGACAGGGAGGGATGTAATACGGCTCCGCAGCTACGGCTACACCAATCGATCACTCCGCCATGGACTGCATGAGTAAATCCTGCGCTCGAGCGGAGTGGTTGAGGTTCGCCTGGAGGAGGTGGTAGACATGTTCTTAGTCCATGACTACGATGACATGTCCTCCTCCACCGTTGAGGGCGGTCGATCAATACGTGGAGCAGCTGGGGTCGGTTGGCTGCTCACACTCGCTATGGGCTTTGTGGCTGGGGACTCGCATGCCCCGCCGCTTCTCAGGTGGTCGGCAGGGCGCTTGGCTTCCGCACACGCGGGGCAGTGCGGGGTGGCCTCGTAGTTCTTCGCGATGTGCCCCTTATCACCGCAGCGATAACAACCATCGCTGCAGTTGATGCTACTGGGGCACCTCAAGCAGGCGTGACCCGCTCCTCCACACTTATAGCACCTCATGGGCCGAGGGTCTAGGATTGTCACCCTAGCCGAACTCCAGCCCACGAGGATCCTCCCAGCGACTGTCAGTTGTTTTGCGGCCGCGACAGGGCATTGAGGCCATACAGTTCCAACCCCTCCAGGACCGGGACAGATGGCGCCCACTTTAACCTTGTCCGCAGCACATACAGTCCGCACGCTAATTGCAGACTGGACGTCCTCCTCGGACACGGAGTCGTCCAGGCCGGAGATGCGCATATCCGCGCACTTCACCGGCCTAGCAACTCGGACGCCATCCGTCTCTGGGAACAAGCTTCGCGGCTATAGTATCAGCCGCCTCTTCACCCTTAGCGCCCGGGAGCTCAAGGATCCGAGCTCCCGTGTGGGCGAGACGTATCCTGACACCCTCGGTAGCAATTTCGTGGACGCTTAGGTCACGCCTGGCGGCCGACAAGACGTCCTTATATGTAAGGCCACGTTCTGCCGCCTCAGGCAGCACTGTAATACCTACAGCAGCTGCCTTCGGGGTGCGAAGCTTGTTCCGCCTCTGTTGCCTCCTCTTTTTTGACTCGCTTTTTGCAGCGGGAATGGCCTGGCTGGTAGAAGCCACAGCAGCTCTAGTGGCGGCATTAGCGACGGCGTTTCTGTTCTTGCGCCGGGCTTTCCCTTTCTCCACAGTCTGCTACTCTTGGGGAGCAGACGTTGAGGGGCCGGGTGTTTGGTTCGGCGCAGCTGGCTTTTGAGCCGTCGCAGGTCGACGCTGCTGCGGTGCCTTCTACGTGGGCGTAGGAAAACTGGTCGCTGGTAGCAGCGGGAACTTTTGGGCTCTAGCCCAAGCTCTTGCCGGTGTCGGCGCTGGTGCAGCCTTACGGTTTGCGGAGTTAGAAGCAACGGCGACTGTCGCTGGTGGCGCGACCGGTAGCTGGGCGCCGGAAGGAGGCGATGGTTGAGGCCCTCGAAATGGACGTCGATGTATCTAAACATGGACAGCCTGGAGGCCCGTGAGAGATTCTCCGGGCGCCGAGCGCTCGGTACCCTCCTGGGGTAGTTTTTCATTTTTAACCGACATTATAGAAGTTTTTGGTGGCCTTTATGGCTGGGTTGCCCTCAGCCCCTCGCCGGGCCACCACAAACTTGGGCTTTGGGTAATTTTTATAGAGGTTTTCTTCCTCGCAGCCCGAAGGCCTCCGGTCCTGTCAATTCAGGATTACGGGTTGAGCCGGATGGGGGTCCATGCTGGACCATTCCATCCGCCCCAAGACCGTCTGACTAGGCAGGATTCCTAAGCAACCGCTCGGCCTAACGACCAGTGCTACGTTAGCCACGCCAGTAACTTCTCAATCGTGTGTCCGCCCCCCACGTGATCAGATGGTCGATCAGGACGTGTGGTTGGTTTTTAGGGGGCGATTTATCCTACTCCTTGCCAAAGTTTAAATCTATATTGATCGACAAGTTGATGTAGAAGTAAATTTATTAATTGATTTAATTTAATTTGGTTCAATTATCTTTAATTTAATTATACAAATTATTACATTTTTCATTATTTAATATAAATTACTGTGTCAGCATTTTAAGATTTTAAGTTTTATAATAATTAATATAGCCATTTCAATTTTCTTTTTTAATTAAATTTGTATGTATTTACCTACAGACTATGCATGCATTTCGTTATGATTTATACAGTGTATTTTTAATGGCGTTATTTGTATGTATGATTTTTTTATGTATTTAATCTCACTGTTTGTAATTTCAGAAACGAGCATAGATAAATATATATAATTATTTTTTGTTAATGCATGTCGTGGCAGCCTGTAAGTAAGGCAGAACTATATTATTTAACCGCATTTATGTTTTATCACGATGTTTCAATTAATGTATGCTGTTGGTTGTCCATAAATAAATAAATAAGATTTCTATTGATTGCTAATTGCTTTTGAGTGTAAAATAATGTACGAAATCAAACATAGGTAACTACCCTTTTCAGATTTAGTGGAAATAAAATATATTATTGAAATTAAACTACTATATACGGATTTTATCGCGTTGTTTATTTGACACTTTATTACATAATTTTGAAACACTGTTACACTACTAGTACTATTAAACTTTACTAATTTTTAAGCTAATTGAATTATTATTAAGACTATTTAAACTATTTAGATTTAATTTAATTTTACACTTTCCCCGACGTTTCGGTTGCTTTTCAGCAGCCATGGTCACGGGGAGACTCCCGTGTTTTAATAATAATAGTTAATAAAAATAGTTTTAATAATAATTCAATTAGCTTAAAAATTAGTAAAGTTTAATAGTAGTAGTAGTGTAACAGTTTTTCAAAATTATGTAATAAAGTGTCAAATAAACAACGCGATAAAATCCGTATATAGTAGTTTAATTTCAATGAATAATATTCGCGTAAACAGAAGACAATATTATAAAATATATTATCTATACTTCTATAGTAATATTATAAAGAGGAAGGATTTGTTTTTTGTTTGTAAGGATTTAACTCAAAAACTACTCAACCGATTCTTTTAAATTATTTTACGATTAGAAAGCTATATATATTTTATCACCAACAAAAAAAGGACTGTTACTAACCCAACCTAACCTACTTTTACGCGAACGAAGCCGCGGGCAGAAGCTATATTATATAAAGTAAGCCTTGCAGCTGGAATATTGTACTTTCATGACTCAAGCATAGCTGATAAATAGTATCATTACCAAACATTCAATAACTTTTGAACCAACACTATAGAAATCGAAAGAAATCAATATCTTCATAACCTATTGAGTAACAGCGCAACACAGGTTGACACAATAGGTTGCGTCTGCACGCTCTTGGAATACACAACATGATTAAAAACCAATTTATTGATGTCTAGCATTCCAACAGTTGACCGGTTAATATGGCTACAAGAAAATCCAAATGAACAAGATATCTTAGTCGGACATGTTTTTTTTTCATTTTCGTATCACCTTGACCTTTCTAGACGCATCCAAATACAGGTAAATGCCTCAGGACTCGTTCATTTCAGCAATTTTTATTTTCAAGAAATTAAATAGTAATAATAGTTAATATCTATAATTCGTTTATATTTCTGCGCATTGCCTGTGACCGTCCTAATAGTTCAAGGTTTTTCGAGACTCGACTAAGTAATTAATATGTAAACATTCTAATTTAAATGTATGCTTAGTTGAACAAAATCTTTACGCTTGTGATACGGACAATACATTCAGTATGTATTTCTTATTCTATTGAGTCGCAGCGGGACACCAGTGGCCAGGCACAATAGATTTTTAATTATGTAGCTGCTATTGTAAGACTTGACAGTTTAAATGAATTATGAAAATACTAGATTTTGCCCGCGGCTTTGCTCGCATAAATGTAGGATATGTTGGATAGGTTTAACCGTGGGAGAACCACGTTTCGGCACAAATGGGCCGGCTCGACTGGAGTGATACCATGGCCTCACAGAAAATCGGCGTGAAATCGCGCTTGCGTTGTGTTTCGTCGAGTGGGACAAATTTAAAAGGCTGGTAACTCACTTGTGACTCCTCTGGTGTTGCGGGTGTCCATGGGCGGTGGTAATCGCTTATCATCAGGCGATCCGTCAGCTAGTTTGCCTCCTACAAAAATAAAAATAAAAGATTATTAACAATCCCTTTTTTGGATAAAAGGTACCTTATGTCCTTTTTTGGATCCCTGATATCACGTATGCGAAATTGCATGTTAATCGGCAGACTAGTTAAGGCGTGAAAGCGCAACAAACATACAAACTCTAATTCGCATTTATAATATTAAGTAAGGATACTTTGTATATCGTCTCCATTTTTTGCCCGCTCAAACAAAGTGTTATTGGGTATTTTTAATGAGTAATTCTTAGTAGCATCAGATATCTGGCAATGTGTCCTTGAGGTAACAATACGTTTACGCCAATCCTGACTGTGACTTGTTTGCGGATGGATGGACGATAATAATTGAATGTGTCAGCGATTTGTGAGAAGAAGGAATGATCGAGTTTGTCTTGGTACCCATATAATTATTTATGTTTTTATTTTTGTATTTGTGTTTCATGTTTTCTTATCTTTAATTATTATAATTGGTGTACAACCGTTATAATTAAATAAATAAATAAAACAAGTTTGCTACAGTCATATTACGTGGAACTTAAAACTATATTTGACGAAATGGAGATGAACAAAAAGCTTACTAAGTAAAAAATACAAGTTTTTGCAACTCACGAAGGCGAGCGGGCTTTATTTGTGGTAAACGTGTACATGCACAGTGCGGTAGTATACGTGTGTGACAGAGCAGTCATTTGCGAGCGACAGTCACACACACACATGTAAAGCCCGATAGATTTCGTGCGTTGCAAGAACTTTTAAAAAAAATTGCCTTAAACTAGCGAGTATGTACGATGGCTACCCATATTTAACACGTTTACTGCTTTTTCCATTATGACTGCACGGATGGCGTAGTGGTTTAAGAGGTCGCCGCGCCGAGTGTTGTCGGTTCAATCCCCACACGGAACAAAAATTTGTGTGATCCATAAGTAATAGACGACTCGATGGCGTAGTGGTTAGTGTAACTGACTGCCACGCCTGAGGTCACGGGTTCGATTTCCGCACAAGTCAAACATTTGTGTGCATGAACATGGATGTTTGTCTTGGTCTGGGTGTTTCTATGTATAATATGTATGTATTTACAAAAAAAAAAAGCATATATGTATGTTTATCCATTGTCTAGTACCCATAGTACAAGCTCTGCTTAGTTTGGGCTAGATGGTGTTGTGTGTATGTGGTAGAATATTACTATTATTATTATTATTATTATTGTTGTCCGAGTTTAGGTGTTCTTTGTGTACTTGCGAGTCAACTTGAGACCGCGACTCGTATGACTTGGTCAAAACGTCTAGCTCTAAAGCCTAAAGGCACACAATATAGGTATATAGGTATATATATATATATATGTCGGAGGAAGCTATGAGTCGGGTTGATTGTTGTTTGCACGTATAATTGCCAATATAAATTGACTACATTTTAATTACTTTTAAAATTCTTAATTTTATTTTATTTGATATGTTAAATTATTCTATAGATCAAAAACCTAATTAATATAATAAAAGTTATGAATATTGTAATTCACGTAACGACCAATCGGAGCACAGCGCGTGCTTGAGTGTCGAGGCGCCATCTTTACTTTAGGAAGGCCGGCCAGTTATTGAGACACATTTCGCACTCTTAATAAAACAGCGACTTAACTCGAAATTTGAAAGTAAGGCAATTTGGACTCTAATTGTATATGCTAAATTCTAATGTTATGTTTGTGTTAAATCATTGCAATAGAGTTCAAATTTGTTAAATCCAAAATATTGAGATGAGTCTCTGTTTTATTAAGAGTGCGATTTGAGCGATAGCGACTGATCGAGTCCGGAACGTTTAGTTGTGAGTTGTGTAGAAAAAAAGTAAGATCAGTGCCCTAAACCCACTGCTCGGTATTAACTGTTATTTTTCATTCGACATTATTGTGAAGTGAAAATATTGATTATTCTTATAAATAAAAATAGTGTTAAACCGGCATCGTTGTGTTTTGTGCTCGCATATTACCCAGATGACGCCCACTAAACCCACAACCACTAACGACGTTGCCACAGAGAACAATACTTCTTCGACATATATATATCGTGTTGATACCCGTTACAAATATATATATAGGTATATATAGCCAGTTATAAATCAAAGGTCAGACTGCAAATAATATGTTTGCTTAATCTCTTGAGTCACAGTTACACACCGGCGACCAGACACAACAGATTTTGAATTAAGTCTATGCTAGCTCGGGAACAGTACTACTAGATATCTAGTTGAAACTTTATAACTTATATTTTACAGGATGGTTGTACGTTACAATGTATGAAAACATTCCATCACACTCCGTATGTGACCCAAACAAATACTGTGTTGATAATTATTTGACTGAGAATAAAGAATAAATTTATAACTTGATAAAATCTGCAACGAGGACATGCGAGGCAGACTAGGAGTAGGCGACTTCGCCGACAAGATACAGCAGAGTAGGCTATGATGGTACGGTCACGCGAAAAGGAGGCCAGCAGACTATATAAGTAACTTAGGTCTACAGCTTACCATTCCTGGTCATAGATCGCCACTAGATGACATCTGTTTAGCGATTACATCCGATCGTAAACTTTGATTCACAAAAAATACATCACAAATATCTAAACCATACATCAGTATCTTACATTTACATTACTCCCACACATAAAATTCTGCTTTTGGAAAACACTGAAGAGCTTAAATCAGTGTGCAATGTGTCAATATTTACTGAATTTTGATGAGGTTACAGAAACAGTCCTCTTCTTGGTGATAACAAGGCTGAGAAGACGTTTAGAAGAGGCCAATAAGTTTTATAATGAGTAAATCTAGACTTTTTGAAATTCATTGTAAAAAGGGGTTTAATAGAATTTCCTAATCTAATGGTTGCACTAAAGTTATATCAATTTGCGTATAAGTTGCCTCTTGTGAGAGGAGTTTCAGCAAATTAAAATAATTCAAAAATTACTAGCTAGTACAATAATTATTGAAACCAGACTGATCAATCTTGGCATTTAAATACGAAGCAACACAAATTATAGATTTCGAAGATATATTTTCCGAGTTTGTATCTGTTAAAGCTAAAAAAAAATATTTTAATAAATATAATAATAATAATATTCTATCACATACACACAACACCATCTAGTCCAAACTAAGCAGAGCTTGTACTATGGAAACTAGACAATGGATAAACATACATATATACTTTTTTGTTTGTAAATACATACTTTTTATACATAGAAACACCCAGACCAAGTCAAACATCCATGTTTATGCACGCAAATGTTTGACTTGTGCGGGAATCGAACCCGCAACCTTAGGCGTGGCAAGCAATACGCACATAATTTCGAAAAGTCATATAACTTCCGAAAGCCAGATGTGCGCGACGTGGGTTCGAACCCGAGACCCTCTGCATTGCAGTCTGTTGGTCTCCCCACTGAGCTATCGCTGCGCTTAATTTAACTTTCATACATAAATAAACATAATATGAAAAGGAAATATTTTAATTTGTATACTTTATTAACAAATTTTATTCATTTTGGGGTTATATCGCAATAGCCGGCGCCGGTTGCCACCCATGCTAGCTACTCCACTGTCCATAACATCAGTAGACTTAAATGCAAGATCAGTGTCAGTAGTCGTATGCCTCGCGAATATAACGAACGTGAAGTGTGGCCACACGATGAATATGCAAGCAACTATATATTTTATATTCGTGATCGTAACAAGGATAGTAGCGCAAGTTTGTGACTACGAAAACAGTGTTGAGCTTACAAACCGGACGTACAACGGTATCAAGTATGAAGTCGGTGAATACTTTGTGGACAACACAACGGGAGTGGAGAGAGGCTGTGTGTGTATGAAGGAGACATGTATCCGAAAGTGTTGTCCAATTGGCCAAGCTTACGACATGGATAAGATAGATTGCATTGATTTTCTAGAAGAGTTTAATCCACCGGTACGGGAAGGGTTTAAAGAGGAGCCAGGATTAAACGCCTCGAAAGAATTTTATTTCTTGTTTAACCGAATGAATTGTTCTGAAGATAAACATGAATATCGTATAGCTGTTGGTAGTGCTACACCGGATTATCACCTAAAAACGGTGAGACTAGTCTTAATAAAAGTAAAAAAAACACATTTTCTCTTAACATGCGTAATTATATGACGTGACGAAAGAGTGTTCGTCACGTCATATACATAATTACGATATACGTCGTATAAATTGTTTCGCGCAAGTAGCCGTCGTCGCCTCATATTTTGCAAACTAACTTTGCACTGCGGTTTCACCCACTCTGCTCTCAAGAGTCATAGCTTTGATATTAGTCAATAAATAGGCTACACAATTCTATTAAACAAACAATCTGGTCAGCCTTATTTATTATATGTAGAAGAACCAGAGTAATTCTAGTCAAATACAAATTATACTTATTATTCAAAAGGTAACCCTTCAATGTATTCATTTAGAATTATAATGCTTAGTATACAAGGATACCTATTGTTACATAATCTTTCTAAGCTAACAATATAAAATAGTATAGATGCTACAATCTCAGACACACGGCGAATATAATAATATCAGCACTGTATTAAACTGTCCCACTGCTGGGCACGGGCCTCTTCTCAATGTGAGAGGATAAAGCTTAAGGCTATAGTCCACCACGCTGGACTAGTGCGGGTTGGAAGACTTCACATAATTATGTTCGAAGATATTATGGAGAACTCTCAGACATGCAGATTTCCTCGCGATGTTTTTCTTCTCCTTTAAAGCAAGTAATAATTAACTATTTAATGCGCGTATAACTTTGAAAAGTCAGAGATGTGCACCTTGGGATCAAACTCAAGACCTAGTCTAATGGTGTCCTTTTAGACTATTCCTGCTATTTACGTACGACCTAGAGCAGTAAAATTGATTATGGTAAGCAAGGATTCAGAAAGTTTAGATAGGTACCTCTCTTTTTATTTTTAATACCTATATACAAATAAATTATTTACAAGAAATTTAAAGAGAAGACGAAGAAACGAAATGGAAAAAATTAAAAAGCGTCATAATATTCCTCCGAATCACCTTCAATTGGCCAGGAGACTGGCAGAATTACCACGTTGAATGGGAAAGCTTATTCTTTGTGCATAGAAAATATCAGCATACCAGCCCTCTGCGTCGAAGCGTCGATCACCTGCTAGCTAGGTCGCTAAGCTAGGTCTCTATAAACAGACCTAGCACTTGGACTCCATGGCTTCCGCGTTTCGACACTAAACGGCTCAAATATGTTCTCACCAAACATAGCCATTACAGATTGACCATCAAATGATAAAATGTGTGTATAAAAACTATGTCGGTAGTTATTATCAAACATTAAAAGATATGTATGTGTGTACAGACAGCGTCGCAAGTAGACGAATATTTGTAACAGTATTTTATGAATAAAAATTTACTTATCCATTTGCTATATATATGTATATAGTAATTCATTGTGATGTGATAACTATCTTTGCAGTGAAAGAAGACAATGATTATTATTGTCTATATCTACACTAATATTATAAATAGGAAATATTTCATTTTTTATTTGTTTGTTTGTACTTATAACAAGAAAACTAACCAACAGATTATAAAAATTCTTTTATCTTTAGAAAGCTATATTATTACCGAGTAACACAGACTATATTATATTTTTTTATAAAAAGTTATTTCCTAACCTAACCTACTTTTAAACGATTGAAGCCGCAGACCTAGTGTCTAATACAGTAATGTAAAAACTAGCGAATGTGTATCGACTTATGCCGTTAACTGTGCGACTGTGGCGAGCAATGTTTGTATAACTGGTTAGAACAACGAAATCAAGTTTCTTGGTTTTGTTTGTCATCTTATAATGAATCTTCATTACGTAATCAGTATTCAATGAATACTCTATTAGATTTAGCGCTCACGTCTTACATTTACGTGAATGTTAGACATTAAAATAGAACTATAAGGATTCTTGATTTAATGGATGTTATATAATGGCCGTGATCGTGCGAAAGTGGGCGGGATATAGTTCCTACAGGATACTCAATAAAAAACTTGTTAGGATATATCTGAACTATTTATTTAAGTAAACGACGGAACTAGTTATCGCTACTCAAAATTGGTCTACAAAAAACAAATAATACACGTCGAGGTGGTTCAACACCGAAGAATCTTAACATCGACTTTTAATTATTGACGTCACATGCACAGCGCCATCTAGTGACACCAATCGGTATTACGTCAACACTATGAACTTAAAGTTACTTGAACAGATGTCATTGTGCTTAAAGCAGTCATAAATTTTACGCCTTTTTCTATGATGCCGAAGAGATTGGCAGAGGTTAATTTTATCTACAATTTGCCACTTATGATTTTTGGTCAATCGTAATATTTATATTTAAATTTAAATATCTATATATTTATATCTATTTAAATTTATATAGTAAGGAGTATAAAAAATAATGTCAATAATAATAAGCCGCCATAAGATTCGTGTAAAGCAGTTTAATTATAAATTAAGAACTAGCTTTAGTCCACGAATTCGTACATGTGGTATTTGAAAGTAGATATCTAAAATGAATCTAGAGAGAAATTTATCTAGAAAGTAGAGGCTGATCTACATACATAACACTCGACTTCTAGGCGGGGCGCGACGGTGGCGTAGCAAGATTATACATGCAGAAGATTTTTAGTTAGACCGCCAGCAATACAACTGTAAAAACTTAATTATAATTTTTGTTCATAATCATTTATTCAACTTAAATTGGTACAAATGGATACAGAGCTTAGGTTACATCATAAAGGTAATATATAAGGGGTGCCTATACTAGGGTAAATCTGTGCCACAGGCATTAAGGGCACATACTGTATAATATAGATATAAATTCTAAAACAATACTTATAAAACATTATTATTAGTATACAAAACTTATAAATTACATTACAAACTAAGTGATTACTATGACTACTTAAAGAGCTATTTTATTGCGTAACACTTATTGCACAACAGTCATCAAAATTTCAGTTTGATCGTAGTTCAAGGTTTGTAAATATTGTTGAACTAATTGCTTAATATTAGCATAATTTTTGTCATAAATTGTAGTTATTTTTTAATATTATTATAAAGAAATAAACCTAAAAATGCGAAAAACCTATTGGTAAAAATATACTTAGATTGAGACTGAGTAGGACAAACGATATCTTTCCGTCGCTTAGTGTTAGTGAGTTCCGGGTTATAATCAAGAGTAGTATGTTGTTTTAGTACAGTGTGCATTATAAAAAGCTGCCGGACTGTTAGTACTTTAGAATTTTGATACAAAAGGCATGTGGCATAGCAAAGAGGTCGATGTGTAGCTAGTTTTAGGAGTGCTCTTTCAATTGTAAGAATAACAGATTTTGCGATGCCCCTCCATGAGGTAACTACAATATTGAATAATGGTTGGGCACAGTACCTTGTAGATCTGTATAATAAGATTATTGTCTGCGACATAACGCAGTTTTTTATAAAAGAATATTAATTTACGTAGTTTGCTTGACAAAGCAACAACGTGTTGTTTAAATGAAAGAGTGTGATCTATTATAAATTCAATTTTGTTTAGTAATTTTTGTGTGATGCGTGTACAAACAGACAAAAATTCAAAAAGTTATGGGTTCGATTCTATAGCTCTTATAAAGATTATTTTTCTTAAATATCTCCTAGACCAATTAAATTTTTTATTACAATCGTATATACCTAGTCTTGGCGTAAATATTGTTACAGTATTTATGGTCAGACTAAGTACATTTCTAAGCTGAAACGCAGCTCACTTACTTAAATTAATAAATAAATTATTATAGTTTTCAACAAATACAAATAATTCCAGTTTACTGTCTAGGTGGTGCAGCGGTAGTCAAAGCAACTGGTGCACATATGATTTCTGGTTCGATTCCTGATTAGGTACTTTAGGAACTGTGTCAAGCAACCGGTTACTCTTCTAATATATGGCACATAAAAGTGTATCTGGCTAATAGTGGATGTAATTCTTCTAATAGGTCTATCCCATAAATAGAGGCAAAGAGCAGCCACGCATATAGAAAAGAAAGGAAAGAAAAATGTATTAGTTGAAAAACACCCAAAAAAGAATTTTAAAGATATATTAACAAATACAATTAAACAGAAGGCGGTACATGGAAATCAAATTAGACAACTGCGTCATTAATACTTAAATAGTCTATAATAAAACAACAATAGATTTGTATTTCACAGCAATTTGCCATCATAGAGTATAGCGTGTACACTAAACACACAACTAATGAAGTCTATAATAATATCAGCCACGTATTAAGCTGTCCCACTGCTGGGCACGGGCCTCTTCTCAATGTGAGAGGATAAAGCTTAAGGCTATAGTCCACCACGCTGGACTAGTGCGGGTTGGAAGACTTCACATAATTATGTTCGAAGATATTATGGAGAACTCTCAGACATGCAGATTTCCTCGCGATGTTTTTCTTCTCCTTTAAAGCAAGTAATAGTGTGAAAAGGATTAGGCCATAGTCCACCACACTGGTGCAGTGCGAGTTGGCAGACTTTACGTATCTTCGAAAACATTATGGAGAACTCTCCATTTTAATATTTTTACATGGGTTTATGCATTGATGCGTACCCTTCCGCGGGGGCAAGCGGAGGGGTTATATCGGACTCATCGGGGTAAAAGAAAGATGTTGAAATGATGATATTGGACCTCCCAGAATACCGACTAAACCTGCCACGGTGTTTCTCGACAAAAGCACTATCGACAGAGCCGTGCGAATCAATTGCACATGCGGTCGCGACCTCGCCGAGGTTTCAGCCCGCCGTGTGAAACGGCAAGCTACTACACGAAGAGGCCTACCTTTTAGGCAAAACCCCTCTCAAACCCTACTGTCCCCTTGTAGGGGGACAAAAACACGACTCAGAGGCGCGCGTGAGAACACGCACGCCGCCTCTCGGACCTGGTGCTGATCGGGTGGCAGGCAGGCCCACGCAGGCCACCACCCCCAGGTCAAACCTCAGGGTGGTTGGAGGTCATCTCGTGCCCTCCGGCGCCCGGTTCTGCGGTTGGGGAGAGGGTTTAAGCGCTCCCTCTCCCGCTCCGCCGCCTCCTTGATGGAAATTACTTCCTCACAGAAGGAGGCGACGGCGTTCCACGATCTCTCACTCCGGACCATAGACCGAACCACGGCCTGGAGCGAGAGGGCAACCATACCGACTGCCGCGATCAACTCACGGCGCTGCGATGCCCAAGCGGGGCAATCCGCCAAAGTATGCAGCGCCGTATCCACAACAACATCGCGGCAGTCGCCGCAGTGATGACAGCCGGGCGTCTCCTGCCGGCCTATGCGACACAACTAATATTGTCTTACGTTAACGCGAATGTTATATATTGAAATTAAACAACTTTATACGGCTTTTGTTTATTTTAAAACACTTTTATTACACAATTGTTCAGTCTAACATGCTATTATTGAACTTTACTACAATTTAAGCTATTTCAATTAATTAATACTATTTATATTTGAGATTATGAGACAATGTATGTTTACAAAATAGTTGACATTAATAATTTTACTTCCACAGGATGGTAAATTGTACGTTACTATGGAGGACAACATTCCATCACACATCATTTATGGGCCGGACAAATACTGCGTCGACAACTTCATGTCTGTCGAAACACCTACAAAGTTCAACGCTCTAATATGCTTTCTTGTTGAAGAAACTGAAAATTATTACGCTCTGAATTCGACATGTAAGCACTTTAGTACCTAATACCACATTAAATATTTTAAGGTGTATTCCAAGCAGATAGAGACGCCTATCCAGATAGGCAGAGTCAGAGACACCTAAATTTTACCAGATGTAGTTTTAAGTCCACCATATAGCACCAGCTTATTGTAGAATAAGCTTGACGGTAGCGTCATAAAGAAAAAAGACTTATCTGTCAAAAAATATATGTTTAATATGAAAATACTGGCAGATGCATTTTCTTTTACAGATTCTAGACGAGTAAAAAATTTATTTCGAAAAAATATTGTTTCGCCTTTTATCTTATGACGGCAGCAGTATTGCCATCGAGCGGTAATATTTCTACTTCGTATAGCATCATTTCGCACCAAAATCCTCAAAGAGATTGCCGTAATCTTAGGTCTTACGAAGTATAGCGATACTATAGCCATCTACCGGGCATGATTCCAGATTCCATTATACAGATAAAAGAGATATATTCGCTGTATATTTTTTGACAGGAAAATACTTTGTCTCACTCATGAGCTAAATCTAATATTAGTCACAATCACTACAGCTGCTAGGTCTCAATGTGTCTGCACCACGGAGTCTTAAACTGTTCCCTGAAGACGACATGGTATGCGACTCGCCTTCGATAACATGGTACCTTAAACCATACTGGGCGAAGTAATAATCTATACTAATATTATAAAGCTATAGAGTTTGTTTGTTTGTGTGGTTGAACGCGCTAAAGAAACTACTGGTTCGAATTCAAATTATTTATTTTATTAATTCCTTTAGTAATTTTAGTGTTGGATAGCCCATTTATCAAGGAAGGCTATAGGCTATATAACAACACGCTACGATCAATAGGAGCGGAGCAGCAATGAAAAATGTTGCAAAATCGGAGAAAATTCTCTTATGTGAAACAGACAAAGTTTCGTGGGTCAGCTAATAATTAAAACATTTATTACCATAAAATAATTTTAAAATTGTTGGAGGTACAACACTTATTCATAAAATGCTTAAACATATAATTTTAGCATAACCTCCCGCACTAGGATAAGCCTGTCCTCTGGAATGATAATACTAAACTCTACCTACCCTTTCAAAGACATGGTTACGTATATGTATGTACAATGGTGCCAGCAAATATATGGCTTACCTGATGTCCATCGGTTAGCGTAGCCTTTGATGAACATTTACACGAAGAGTTTCAGTCGCGCGTTTAGAGCCTAAGAAATGAAATTAAAGAGCGGTTCAACGAAAGTAATGAGAGAAGAAGAAAGAAGAAGACCATTCACATTCACTGCTCTTAAGAGAAAACACGGTTATTAAAACATGTATATAAAAGCTTTTTAACAGAACTATAGCTGTCGCGTTTGGCCCGTACTAAATATCAACGTGCAAAAGAGAAAACTATAGTTCGAACTGATTATATCTTTAACATTATCGTGTGTATTTCCTTGTTTTCAAAACTTACCCGATTGTAATAGTTTCCATAAACAAAACGGCATGTCTGTATGTAATTTTTCCATAAGTTATATTTGTTTGTTGGATAGGAAATAAGTAGTAATTTTAACCAATTTGCAACTAGCCAATTTTGTTATTTTAAAGGTATATTTCCATGTTATAGTTAAAAACAGTGGTAGATATACATATATATTTTGTACATCTTGATATTTTTTGCTGTAGAATTATTAATCAGAGAGATGATATGTAGCAGAATATGTTTATGATGTAAATAATAAATTGTAAAACGTTTCAAATTGTCATAAAATTTAAATTAGGCTATCTATCTATACTTATATTTTTTGTTTGATTGTATGTAAGTATTTAACTCAAAAACTACTTAACCAATTTTAAGAATTATTTTACCATTGGAAAGCTATATGATCACCGAGTTACATAGGCAATATTTTATTTAAAAAGTACTCTTACTAACATAACCTAGCCTACTTTTACGCGAGTGAAAGTGAAAGTGCCGCGGGCAAAGGCAAATAAATAATATATTACGGTCCTAAAATATGACCACAGCTTTCTGTTATACGTATATCATTTTAGATACCACTTGTTTTATTTTTTAGGTATGCTGATCTCCTGTTTCTTCATCCTCCTAACGGTAGCTGTATACGCCTTTCTACCAGAACTCAGAACTCTTCATGGTATGGTGATGACGTCATACCTTATGAGTTTCTTTGTGGCTTTCCTGTTCTTGGCCGCAATGGATATCATGCTGCTTATGGAGAACATAAATCAAACTTGGTGCACTAGTATGAGTGAGTATTATAGCTGGCATAAAGTTCAAATTTTGAATAATTTATATATTAATTTATTCCAAAACTTTGACTGCACGGATGAACTGGTTTAAGTGGTTGTAATTACCACTGAGCTAAGTGTGGGTACAACGTTTATTTATATAAATTATTATATTATTATTTTATATTTATTAATATTATATTATTATTTTATATTTATTAATATTATATTATTATTTTATATTTATTAATATTATATTATTATTTTTATATTTATTAATATTATATTATTATTTTGCTGAGAACACATTTTGTATTTCCCCCGCACCGATCGCCCATAGCCACGCCAGTCGTACTTTTTCACTGAGTATTGTTTAATACCCATATAAAGCATATATTAATATCAGCCCTGTATTAAACTGTCCCACTGCTGGGCACGAGCCTTTCCTGAGTGTGAGAATGGTTAGACCGTTGTCTACCACACTGGCCCTTTGCCGATTAGCAGATTTCACATATCTTCGAGAGCTGCCAGATATGTAGGTTTCCTCAAAAGTATTTCTTCACCGTTAAAGCGAGCGATAATTATGAACTATTTAATACACACATAACTTCGAAAAGTTTGAAATCAGTAATGGGATCGAACTTGAGATCTCTGCGTGCCAGTCCAACGATGTCCCAGTAGGCTATCGCTGCTTGCTTCATCCCCATATGGAATCAAAATTTGTCTGATCCATATATACGAGTAGATGTTTCGAGTCTCGGTGTTCTTTCTGTTAGTTGGTTGAATATTTGTAAACTTTCGCTACACAATATTTACAGCTAACGCGAGAGTTGTCTTCCTAATATTAACAAACATTATAAATGCGAATGTGATTTGTTTGTTACGCTTTCACGCCTTAACTGCTCGACCGATCATCATGAAATTTCACATACAAGTTATCAACGGGATAGAAAAGGTCATAGAGTACTTTTATCTAAAAAATACTATTATTTAGCCTATCCTAACCAACATTTCTGAACGTGCCACGGTAAAGGAAAGTATCGTGAGGAAACCTGAATGTCATAGCGTTCTCCATAATTTTCTGGCAGATACATATATAACCCGCACTGGGCCAGCGTGGTGGACTATGGTCTAATCTTTCTCATACTAAGAAGAGGCTCGGGCCCAGCAGTGGGACATATGTATACTTTTTTATTACAGGGCTGATATTATTATATAATCAATATTAACGCGGGAGAAGCCACGGAAAAAATCTAGATAGAATATAAAACAGAAGATAAGGGAGTGTGTACAAACATTGAAAATATCTGCAGAGTGTCACGATGGGGTGGGCAGAGGTGACATTCACTGTTACAATATTTTTACAACCGATCTAATTTATTCACATAGTTCTTATAACTTCTGTTTTTGATCGATTCATAATGTCAAACATATTATCGATACATCATATCCTACTAATATAAGTAACGTCAGCGAACCGAACACATAAAATAAGATAAGATAAGATCGTATCATACTGCCTCCATGGCATAGCGGTAGTGAATGTGACTGCTGTGGTCTCAGGATCAAATCCCGGTTCGGGCCAACAAAAAGTTGTGTTTTTTGTTAAGAAATTTCAATAGCAGCCCGAATTTAAAAAGTTGTCAGTATTAGGCACCCTTGTGCCTCGGAAGGCACGGAAAGCTGTTGGTCCTGCGCCTGATCTCTCTCCGGTCGCGTTAGATGACCGACTCATCGGATAATGAGAGTTAGAAGAACAGAGAGGGCACTTCGGGCACGCCACGATCGTGGCGGTAAGTCCCGTTTTTTTAGGAGTGGCTGGAGAGGCGGCATGGCGCCCTCACCTTCCAAATGACACAGGTAATGACTGGCCACGGTTGTTTTGGCCAGTTCCTGTGTCGTATAGGCCGGCAGGCGACGCCCGGATGTCATCACTGCGGCGACTGCCGCGATGTTGTTGTGGACACGGCGCTGCACACTTTGGCGGATTGCCCCGCCTGGGCATTGCAGCGCCGTGAGTTGATCGCGGCAGTCGGACTGGTTGCCCTCTCACTCCCGGCCGTGGTTCAGTCTATGGTCCGGAGTAAGAAATCGTGGAACGCCGTCGCCTCCTTCTGTGAGGAAGTAATTTCAGCACTAGGTCCGAGAGGCGGCGTGCGTGTTCCCACGTGCAGGTGCACGTGTACAGAGGTCTGTATCGTGTCTTTGTCGCCCCCCTCCCTCCCCGCTCAGGGGGATGGCGGAGGAAATATTCTTTGTGAAGTGGCCTGCCGTTTCACACGGTGGGCCGAAACCACGGCGGGGTCGCGATTGCATGTGAAAGCGATTCGCGCGGCCTCGCCGTCTATGGTTATGTCAAGGAACACCGTGGTAGATTTAGTCGGTGTTACCGGGGTATCTTTTCCCCGGTGAGCCCGACATAACCTCTCCGTCGCCCCGCGGAGAAGTATGGGTCAAAGCATTCCCCCACGTAACAAAAAAAACACAGAGTGTGCACTTGTGTTTTCGCACACACTTGTGCACTATAATTTCTCCTGCGCAAATGGCCAGTCTCCGTTAAGATTGACTTTTCACGCATTAATTACTCGACTGATCATAACAAAATTTCGCAGACACGTTGTCATAGGTACAGAAAAGGACATAGTTTACCTTTTATCCATAAAACGTGCTGTAACTGTCTTAACTTAACCTACATTTACACGAGTGAAGCCGCGAGCAAAATCTAGTACATATTATGTAAATCTGACCTTCCCAAATTATGTGTTTTTTTTATACTACTAAGTTGGCAATCAAGCATACGGCCCACCTGATGTTAAGTGGTAACCGTAGCCTATGGACGCCTGCAACACAAGAGGCATCACTTGCGCGGTGCTGACCGGAAGGAAAGGGGGTGATTGGGCCTCCGGCACTCTAACTCACCAAATGAAACACAACAGTAGGAATACTGCTATTTCACGTCGATATTCTGTGAGAGGGTAGTCCTTCCCCGGTCGAGCCGGCCCATTCATGCTGAAATCAGCGAGGCTCTACTGCTCATAAAATTAAATAGTATATTGTGTATTAAATAGTTAACGTATATTATTAGTCACGCCGGCCAATCTTAACGGAGACTGGCCATCTGGGCGGGAGATATAGTGCACAAGTATGTGCGCAAACACAAGTGCACTCTCTGCTCCCTAATTCTCATAATCCGATGGAACGACAATCCGAAATGACCGGAGAGAGATCAGGCGCAGCGCCAACGGCTTTACGTGCTTTCCGAGGCACAGAGGTGTCAAACACCGCCAACTTCCTAACTCCGAGCTGGTTTTGCTATTTCTTAACAGAAAATCCTAATAAATTTTTGCTGCTCCGACCCGGGATATACCCGAGACCTCATGCACAATAGTCGCACTCACTAACGCTGCGCTACGGAGACAGTTATATACATATTTGTATACAGAACTGATATTATACATACATGTACATATTTATTTATATTTATATTATATTATATATATATTATATTAACTAATGCCTCATCTTTATTTAATTTCAGCGTTTGTGATCTACTTCTCGTGGCTAGCAGCTGTCTTTTGGTTAAATGTGATGTGTTACGATCTCTGGTCGAAGTTCAGGTATATATTTGGATACTTATTTCGATATATTTGTATAATTGCATTACCATTTGTATATTGCATAATTATTTAACATTTGTATTTGTCACAATGAGTGCGTGAATCATTGAATCATTGAGTGTGTGTGGTAATCAATGACACACTTTCTATTGAACTATCGAGGTTTACAACGCAAAAAATGATAACAAGATATCAATAACAAAACTGGGTTTATTATGAATCCGCAAGAATATCCATATCCATTCATAATCTCAGTATGTATGTCGCGGCTTGCCTGCATCGCCAGGTAACAAGTTACCTTTTGGTATTGTACATATGTATATTATAAAACTAGATGTGCCCGCAGTTTCACCCGCGTTTATAGTTACTGTTATATGTTATATAGCCTATAGCCTTCCTCGATAAATAGGCTATCTAACACTAAAATAATTTTCCAATTCGAACCAGTAGTTCCTGAGATTAGCGCGTTCAAACAAACAAACTCTTCAGCTTTATAATATTAGTAAAGATATACTGATTATCTATATAAATAAAAATCAATTGCCACATGTATAACGGTCCGTCACTTAAGAACGGCTCGACCGATATGGCTGTTTATTCTTTTGTTGTATTTTTAATTGTCAGAATAAGGTTTGTATGAACGAATATAAAAGAAAATTAAAACACAACGTAGTAGTCCTGTTTTAATTGTTTATATATATTAGTTAATTTTTATTTAAAGAGTCCTTACACTCAAAGAGTATCGAGTGCTCAAACAAAGTAGTTACAGTGTGGAATTGCCTTATTGAATGTGCGACAAAGGGTTCGTCACTGAATTGCTTCAAGAATATTCTTGAAGCAATTCAGTGACGAGCCCTTAGTATATACTCGACTAATTCTTCGATTCTTAAGATACACGCGTATCAACTTACTGCTGATATAAATATAATAACAATAATAATATCAATATAATAAAAACATAAACGCACACACGCATACGCGGACACACAAAGGGATAAAGGGAATGGTAGAAAAATAAATCTTCTGTTTGTTTAGATTTATTTGTATTGTGTGATTGTTTATTTTCTTATTTTTTTATAAAGACGACTTAAGACTGCGCCGAGCGTAAGACAGATCTCGTGCGGCGCATATTCAAATCAGCGCACGGCCGCCATAGTAAAATTGTATGGAGGATCTGAAGTGCTTTTTTAATAAATATGTATCTATATTGTCAACCAATAACTTAAATATTTGGGACGGACAAATTGTAATATAACTATTTATGTTTTGTTTAAGCTGTTAAATAGGATAGATTTCTACTGTTATAATCTAAAAATCACGTAACACGAGCTTACGTTTTTGCATTGCAAATTCACGTAATTTTGTAGACGAAAAATTTAATTATTTCTAGTTTGTTACACGGAGTAATTGTAAACACATTCATTGTTATGGTAAATGTATATTTTATATTTGTATTAAATAAAAAGTGTTGATTTTATTTACTTAACTGTGATCGCCTGTTTTGGCAAATTTCGCTCGGCGCTGTCTTAACTGGGATAGCTCAGTGGGGAGACCAACAGACTGCAATGCAGAAGGTCTCGGGTTCGAACCCACGTCAAGCACCTCTGAGTTTCGGAAGTTATATGACTTTTCGAAATTATGTGCGTATTGATTGACAATTATCGCCTGCTCCGTGCCTCGGAGAGCACGTTAAGCCGTTGGTCCCGGCTGCCATGAACATCTATGGCAGTCGTTATTGGAAAAGTCAGTACCCTCTAATATCCTGACACTGGTCTAGCCTTAGGGTATCGTTAACCTTTAGGTTGCGGAGATCAGGTGGCAGCCGCTCCGTGTAAAAACTGATATCCAATCAAATCCGGTCAGACCAGAAAAGCCGACCCCAAGTGACTTGGGAATAATAAAGGCTAAGAGAGAAGAAGCTGTCTTAACTGGGACTTAGCAAACATTAAAACAACGGACAAAAAGAACATAGACAGAAAATGTCTGGTTGAAATGTAAATTTTTATAGTAATCCGCGACTCAGAAATTGAAATGCATAGACATTACTCCTAGTTCCTTACAAGTGTTTACAAGTGTTTTTGTTGACCTGCCTTTCAGAACCTTTGGATATAGTTCGTCAGCATTCCTTCCATATAGAAATAAGTATTGCATATATGTTATATAGAATCAAAACGCATTTGTTTTCCAGAATAACCAATATGATGCATGGATTCGAAGAGTCGAAGCGAGTTCGATTTTTAAAATACTGCGCCTACGCATTTGGAATGCCAACTGCTTTGACTATACTGCTAGCTGGGCTCGAATTTTCTGATCTCCCAGCCGACATTAAGTTACTTCCTCACCTTAGATGGCAGGGATGCTTCATCAATGGTAAGTCTACCTTGTTTATGTTTAACAAGTATCTTTGGTAGAAGAATACCAGATTTTGCCCGTGACTTCGCTTGCGTTAATGTGGATTTGAATGAAATCCATTTCTATACCTCGGAAATAGCATTATTTCCCTGGATCAAAGGTACCCTACGTCCTTGATACCTGACAATGTCTATGCGAAATTTCATCGTGATCAGTCGAGTAGTTAAGGCGTTAAAGCGTAACAAACAAACTCACATTCGTATATATAATATTAGGTTAGTATTAAACGAGTATCAATATATTTGGTTGTAAGCAATTAAATGATTGGCTTAGTGGTGTAGCGATAGTGTATGTACTGGGCATGATGGTTCGATTCCTAGGCTGAAGTTAATGCTGACAGCGCTCATTAAAATCTCTGAACAGACTACTTCTGTCTCGACAGATGATTATTTAGCTACTATCTTTTTTAATAAAAGTTGTATCCACACCGCAGTTACTTTTTGTGGAGCAACGTTTCCAATTGTTAGTCAACTACATCTGAGAGCAAACTTATTTGTAGTTAGT
This sequence comes from Catocala fraxini, assembly GCA_930367265.1. Lineage (NCBI taxonomy): Eukaryota > Metazoa > Arthropoda > Insecta > Lepidoptera > Erebidae > Catocala > Catocala fraxini. The sequence continues at coordinate 7,195,067 of OV884036.1, read as the reverse complement.
ATATGTTGCCGTATTAAGTAATGTTGCCTAACTTCTGATAACAGTGAACCAATGGTAACAGTCGAAAACATTTGTTACAAAATGTACTCTTTTTGTGGAAAAACTTAATGAACATGAGAACATTAGGTAACATTCTTTAACTTTTGCGACTGTTTGTTGCTTTTTGTTGAGTTTCTGTCGTATCAGTAACACATTATTTTATTATCACAATATAAGAAATAAGCCTAGTGGGAAGCCGCTGGACTGCCACGCAGAAGTCTCGAGTTCGATCACAATGCTCACATCTCTGACTTTTCGAAGTTATATGCGTATTAAATAATTAACTGTTACTCGCTTTAACGGCGAAGGAAAACATCGTGACGAAACCTGCATATCTAAGTGTTTGTTGTAATATATGTATGTGAAGTCTGTCAACCCACACTGGGCCAGGACGATGGACTCTGTCCTAACTCTACTCACAGTGAGAGAGTCCTTGCCCAGTAGCTGACAGTTTACATTCTGAGCTAACATTATTATAGAGGCATGCTACACATTATGGCGTGTTCTCTAAGTGAAGAGTTCACTTATTAAATAGGTCTAGACGTGTGTAGAATCTAAATTTATTTTTACAGGAACGAGTAAGCTACTTTATTTGTACACACCTATCATATTGCTATGTGTGACAAACCTGGTGTTCTTTTTACTAACGGCTAGAAGGATAGCGGCAACAAAGAAACAGACACAGATGCTTAATAAAAAGGACACACAGAGGTAAGATGGCAAACTCATATTTGCATACATTTTTATGATGAATACCGGCAATAATAAAAGAGGTGACTGATGTGCTTGAGGGTTTTCGAATCTCAGGTCAAGCTAACAAAGACTTATCGGGTTTTTAGCTAAGTAATCTCAATAGCAACCCGGAGTAAGGAAGTAGGCGGTGTTATACACCCCCGGGCTTCGGAAATTACGTAAATCCGTTGGTCGTGCACCTGATCTCTCTCCGGTCGTGTCGTATTGTCGTCCTATCGGATCATGAGATTAAGGGAACAGTGTTGGTGTTTTTAAAACAATAATATATGTTTTTGCAGACAGTCACGCCGAGCTATTTTTATATTCCAGATTCTCGCTGTATATCAAGTTGTTCATCGTGACTGGTATCAATTGGATATTGGAAGTCATCAGCGCCCTCTACCCTCAAGTGCCTTACTTATGGCAGGTCACTGATGCATATAACATCCTTGTTGGACTTACGTTTTTTGTTATGTTTGTCTGTAAAAAGAAAATATGGTTGTCAATAAAAAAAAGATTTATTTAGTCTCAAACGTTTTTTTTTTGTTGTTGTATTAAGTTACTATTTTTACTTTTATGTATATATGTCTAATTCTATGGTCAGGAGCGAGAGGTGTTTGAACGCCGTCGTCTTCTTCTGTGAGGCAGTTTTTTCCATCATGGAGGCGCTGGAGCGGGAGAGGGAGCATTTGAAGCTTCTCTCCAACCGAAGAACCGGGTGCCAAACAACGCGAGACGATCCCAGTCACCATAAAGCAGTTTTTTTCATCAAGGAGGCGCTGGAGCGGGAGAGGGAGCTTTTGAACCTTCTCTCCAACCGAAGAACCGGGTGCCAAACAACGCGAGACGATCTCCAGTCACCATAAATTAGTATAGTACCTGAGGGTGGTGGACTTCGTGAGCCTGCCCACCACCCAAAACAGCTCTAGGTCCAAGAGGTGACTTGCGTCATCTCACGTGAGCCTCTTAGTCGTTTTATCTTTGCCCCCCCACAACGAGACTTAGTTTCGCGTAGGGTTCCCGTCGATTCGTAGGGCGCGGAAGGCTGCCCGCCGACTCTGGTAACGTCGAGGAACACTGTAGCAGGTTTAATCGATAGGACCAGGACATAGTCATTTTTCCCCGGGTAAGTCCGACATAACCCCACAGCCGCCCTGCGGAGAGGTATTAGTCAATACATTAGCCCACGGAAAAAGAAACAGAGGTGTATGTGTACTACATAAAAATTAATTTTACTGCAATGTATGGCTGCAATATACTGGAGGGGAATAAAAACCGTATTATAGAGTACACGTCAATGTTTTGCTAAGGCTATCCAAAGAATAATGTTTGGAATGGTTGGTGCATTTAAATGTTCTGAATAAGCCGGGCTGCAGCTACAAACATTGCAGCCACATATTGCAATTGTCCGTTTCGAAGCCCTTTGACAAAAATATTTGATTGTTGAACATTTTGAGCTGCAACAATCCGTTGCCAGCCTGACACGATAATTTTCCAATTAACATTACGTCAATTTACTTCAATCAATCAATCAATCAGCCCACCGCAGTCCACTGCTGGACATAGGCCTCTCCCATTTTACGCCACAACATCCGGTCTTCCGCCTTCCGTCAATTTACTTGATTCGAACTAATTGATTTAAAAAATGACAACTCTCGCACTAGGTGTTATTCTTGTGTCGCAGGGAACTTTACATTCATTTAAACAACGGACACAAAGAACACCCAGACTCGGAACAACCATTTGTGGATCACACAAAGTTTTGTCCCGTGTGGGATTCGAACCCACAACACTAGGCGCAGTGGCGAGGCGACCACTTAAACCACCACACCATCCTTTCTTCTACGTAATGCCAGCCATATACGTTTTGCGTTCTTGTTTTGTGTGCTTTACCAATCATAATTTTTTAGATAGGATTGTACTCATTTTAATATGATTACATGTTGTTGTAGAAAGTAAGTTTTTAAACCACATGTTAGTTGCTAAACCATTTTAGCAAATAAACGACATGAAATTTAAAAGAAGTAGTTTTATAGTCGTAACATAACATTACATAACTTTAGGCCTTAGTCCACCTGGCCCAGTGCAGGTTGGCAGACTACACATATCTTCAAGAACATTATAGAGAACTCTCAGACATACAAGTTGCCTCACGATGTTTTTCTTCACCGTTAAAGTAAGCGACAATGAACTATTTAATACGCACATAACTTCCAGAGAGATGCGCGCCTTTGGATCGAACCCGAGACCTCTACGTGGCAGTCACACGGTCTCTTACTAGGCTGGTGTTACTAAATTAATTCGAGAATCGTTTTTGCTGCACTCAATTTGGATCGAATTGTAACCGATTTTAAGAATACAAATTACGTATTGACATGTCAAAGTTAATCCATAAGCAGTTTGCTTGCTTTGCTTTTCAATAAATCGACTCTTAAGGAAAATGCCGTGTACCCTGTATTGTCTTATGATATATACATAATATATTTATGTGTAAAGCTTCATATGTCATTACTCACCATTGCATTGTGATAAGTACATAGTAGTTCTGTTTTCAGGCTTTCCCCTTCAACATTACTGACTTGGTCGTATTCTAATTTTCCATATTACATATAGGTACTTAGTAATTCAACTAATACTACTTATATATATACATACCATTAATGTTATAAAGAGAGAGAGAGATACAACATTACATACTTATATATATGTACATTATATATTCTTTTTATGTTTCTCTTGTCTATTTTAAACCTGGAGTCTAATTATATAGGATTTGGTTAAACAACTTCAAGGAGATAAAAGGGAAAATTTAATTGGACGAAATGAATTCTTTTATCCTAAATTACATTTACGATAGAATTTTGTGTAGTTTATAATTTGTGTCTCTTTCACGGGTATTTCCCTAATACGTCAGGAGAATACTCGGCCCTTTGGAAGGGTTTCAGGGGGACATAAGTACAACATACAGAGACCCTTCGAGAGTTTTAGTTTAAAGTGAGATGGGGCACCTACCGAGACACTAGCCGCGGAAGGTGTAGAAGACTATTATTACAGATGGAATCTAATTATTCTGGTCTATGGGGATGGGTGTTTAATGTTTTGGTAAAATGCAATCTATAGTACTGTAGTACTGTCTCAGTACAAAGTCAGAATGACAGATGGTGACTCGCCGACTCACTAGATGGGCCCCTTGAATAGTCGCCATAGACATACAGGCCTTAAAAGCAGCAGGGAGCAATACCGCTGTGAGTGGCTTGGGGTGTCGAGCGGTGTGGCGCCGGGTCATGACAACGGAGACGCGGAGCGGGCTTCCCCGTTTTTGTGTAGTTTATAATTATTATTAATTGTATTATTGTTTGATTGTAACAAATATTTTTAACACAATCTATATTGTTAAGAAATAGATAGCATATGAGTTATGACTTAAGACGCAATTCAAATTATTTTTGACCAGCTGTCCCCCATGATTTGATCCATATTCATAATCACTATTCTGCTCTCGTGGTTCGTAGTGTAAAGTTATATGTCTACATTACTACTGGATAAAGTAGATTTCTAAAGGAGAAGGTAATTTAAATTATTGACTTCGTTATTGAATTTGTTTATTACAAAGGAAAATACATATTTTCTTTTATAACATTAATGTAGAACTACGCTTTTGGCATATAACCCATTATGTCTGGCATTCCAACAATTCACATGCTGATTAATAGCAAAATGGTCGTTTTATGACAATATAAGGACATTTATTGAAGTTGTAAAGGAGTCATACTTCATTGGAATCATTATAACGTCGGTACAGTTCTAAAATATAATAATATTTGTTGGACGTACGATCACACGTCATCATGTTGCGTCCACAATATTTTATATCCCTAATATTAATTTGCTTAATAAAATACGCTGAATCAAAAAATAACTTAACAAATATACTCGTAAGTGCAGATAACCCTTGCTTAAAACAAAAGTGCATAAACAAATGTTGTCCTTTCGGTCATTACTTTAAGAAAGGAAAAACGTGTGTAAAATTTGAAGAAGTGTTTGATTTGTCGCAATTAAGTGTTTACAATGAAGATATGAAGGACACAGGAAAAAAAGTACAAGATGTGTTTGCACTTTTGCCGGGGAAACTGAATGATCCAGTGTTTCGAAAAGACGCCAATCATTTTAAATACAATGTTTATATCTTAGAGGTAAGCCATTACAGTCCTTACTACAAATGTGTTTGTGAAAATGTTCGGATATTTGGAAGTCCGGTACCGAATTCATTTGTTCATCATTTTTATTCATCTTGTATTAGGGATCATATAGGCATCAGAGAGAAGATATTCTGATATTTGGAATGTTAGTACTGAATTTATCTGTTCGTCACTTATATTATTATTTTATTAGGATGGTGGTGATGGCAACCGAAAGGTGCCAACGGGACTTCATCACCAAGCCTCCGCTGTCCGTTTGTCTGTATGGCAGTATCTCGGGACCTGTAATAGATAGAGAGTTTAATTATTCGCAGAGTATGTATTCCTATTGCCACTATAACAACATAAGAACCAAGATGGAGAATTTTTAAATGCGCTACCTTTGTTGACCGGCTTATAAATCGGTTTTATTCTTCTTCTTTTATAAAACTAGCGTAATTTTCTGAATGGCGTATGTGTTTTCATCTACGTTAAGATCTCGTCTACCTGTATTCTAGTCTAAGGTTTCCAATAACCCGAATTGTTATGTTAATGTCTTTAGCGTATCTTTATTTGGCATGTCTATAAAATTCTACAAATAATACAATTTAACAGTTTGTGAGGATGTTTGATGTCGTGTAAACCTTTGAATGCATTTGAATGAAATGGCACGAAGACAAACTATGCTCTGTGTTAATAAATGGGATGTTTATTATCCTGATATTCGTTACTTAGGTAGGAAGTCACGGGTAGAAACTTGTTTTCCTTTAATTAATTCGCACATTAAGATTTGCAGATTTAATTGTTATTATAATGTACAAGGAATATATAAGCAGTTGAGTCACATTTATTAATTAATTTATAACCTTTACTACTTTTACGCGAGTGAAGCCGCGAACAAAAGCTAGAATCTCATAAAAACTAAACTACTCATAAAATTAATAAGCCGACAGCTGTCCGTGACTCCGTGTGCCTGAGTCATCGATACTGTCCATAGTCAAGTCGTTCAATTGTTACATTACCCAAACCGTAAATACCAAAAAAGAAATTACTCAAAATAAATAAAATACAAGTGTTTTTTAATCTGGTAGTAGATTATTTGTTAAATTACAGAAAACGGTATTTTTTTTTTAAATACATTCTCGCACTATTAATATTTTAAATTTCTTGGCAATTAAATTAATATCTTTCTTTCTTTCTTTCTGTGTAGCCGGACTTTAAAATATATAAACAACGGACACAAAGGACACGCAGTCGCGGTACGACTATTTGTCGATTACCTACACTAATTATTATCCCGTGTGGGGATCGATATTTTTATTAACTTTAATTGAGTAAGAGTTAAAGCCATATACTCGGGGACACGAATGCCTGATCACCTTAAAGGCGATTTTACTTAGCAACCGTTTCTCTTTTATTTTGCCTTGCCCCGCCTCTCATATTGATACGTTCGTCAGTAAGCCACGGAACTCAAGAGATGTACTATCGACTCGAGCGACGGATGACCACTCCTAAGGTTAAAATCGCATAGCAGGCCAACACTTGGTCGGGCGGAGGGCGGAGTCACTTAAAGTCAACATGTGCAAGCGAAAATTTTTCTGAAATGGTCAACCGTCGCTCAAGTCGATAGTACATACGTAACTCGACGAACGATATTGGCACGATTCCACTTCCAGCGGTCAGATCATTTTAGATATACATATAATACATATTCCATACTGTCCATAGCTAAAACGACTCGTGGCTCGAATATAGAAACCGGACCATAGGGTACTTACTGGCTGTCGACTGAGTAAGCATTTTAATACAACTAATAGTTGTGTACTTTTTAAAAGTATTTTTGTAGGTTTTAGGGTTCAAACTTAAAATATCCGATTAGCTTTCAAAACGTAATCTCTTCGGGTCTACTTATCTTTATTTATTTATATTATAATAAGGAGATAAATATTAAATAATATAATCCAAATTTTTTTAATTCACTGTAGAATGTCTAATATTTAGCTCGATTTTAGAGTTATGACTATTTATAAAATAAACCACAGTCATAGGTTCTTTTATTACTTACGAATATAACTTAAATACACGACAATCAAAATAATTATAATAAGTCACCATTTTCTCAAAAGGTCAACTCATAGAGACTCTTATGTCGTGGAGCACCTTTAAACATATTAACAAAAATTAAATTAGGTACACAAAAACTGCACACAGAAAACAGTGGATTCTTAAATGATTCCCCGCACTACCCTGCGCGGTCCGCACTAAACGCGTGCGATCCTGAGCTAAGCGATATTGTTTTAAACGTGATCTGACCTCGGAGTCCCTGATTGTACATTCTATTTGAAAACCTAATTGAACTGACTGCCTTTCTTTTTTTCTCTGTTACACAGAAATATACATATACACACACTTAAAAACGCCAGGCCACTCTTTTTAATAGCCTAGTTTTCAATATTATTTATTTTATAAACCATGTACATATGTAAAGAACAGTGTTAATTGTAATTAATGAATGCAGTCGACATGCATTTATTTTTGTCTATCCTCGAAGGGGCCTACTTTTCACCAGGTGCTTTAGATTCTATGTAAGAGACGGCGAGCCTATAGCCGTATACCGGTCATAAATCCAGGCTTCAGCTGCTAGGGAGAAATTCTTTATAAATAAACCTAATGACAATTTGGCTGACCTGGGAATGGAATAAAAATAATCTATACTTATATAGTGTTTATGAGTTTCTATTTTTTGTTTGGACGCTCTAATTTCTTGAACGTCCAGTCGGATCTAAATTACTTTGCTTTTGATAGCGTAGCTCTTGAGGAAAGTGTAGGTTATATAACATCGCACTACGAGCAATGGGAACGGAGCATTAATCTAAAGTGAGTACGAGAGACAGCTATGTAATATATATATTTCTAAGTATATATAAAGCAACACTCATTCTAGAAAAATCTCCTGAGTAGCAGGGAACTTTACAAACATAAAACACAAAATACCCATTAAAATCACCTATAGGTACTCGGAACAACTCTTCGTGGGTACACCATTTTCCCCTTCCGATGTAGGGATCGAAACTATATACCTGTTAGAGTAGGACTGGCGATAAACCATTACATGCACTCGAATTGACATCAAGATTTACAAAATGTGTCTACTGGATTAAATCCATGCATTCTAGTTTAGCTACAAATAGTAGCACACATTGTTAGTAAAATAATTCGGTTTAATTTATTTAGAGGTGTTTAAACTTAAAACAATGGTTAATATTTGGGCTAGATGGTGTTGTGTGTATATGATAGAATATTATATTATTATTATTATATAATATTATTGTTGTATGTTGGTTTTCCCCGATGCCACCGGCATGCAGACTAATTTTCTAACAGTTTAATGGTGTGCCGCGGCACACCATTAAACTGTTAGAAAATTAGTCTGCATTACCTTATTCCTGGGCGTTACAGGAATTTATTTACGTCACTGAATATGCTTTACCAATATAATATATGTATATAATAATATCAGTCCTGTATTAAACTGTCCTCTTGCTGGGCACGGATGTCTTCTCAGTGTGAGAAGGGTTAGGCCATAGTACGGATTGGCAGACTTCACATGTCTTCGAGAACATTATGGAGAACTCTCAGACATGCTGGTCAGTCATGAAGTTTTTCTTAACCGTTCAAGTAAACGACAATTAACTATTTTATACGCACATAACTTCGAAAAGTCGCGATGCACGCCTTGGGACCGAACTCGAGACTCTCTGTGTCTCTGTGCAGTCTGACGGTGTCCCACTAAGCTATACCTAAAGTAAAATAAAACAATTATTTCATACTAGATGACCCGGTGTACTTCGTATCACCTATCCTAACAAATTTTCTATATTTTCTCACCGTTTAAACCTTCCCTGGACCACGACAAACATTTCAAAACCAAAATCAGCTAAATCGGCCCAGCCGTTCTCGAGTTTTAGCGAGACAAACGAACAGCAATTGATTTTATATATAGTATAGATAATAAAGTAATTTGAGTTTAACTGTCGTCGCGTCGTACGTCGAACTCATTAACTTTGTTGCGTTTATGTATAATAGTATAGTAAAATATATCTAAATATTTATTTGTATATAATATTTCTATTATTTACATGTACAAAAGCAACTGATATCCAGTCAAATTCGGTTAGACTAGAAAAGCCGATCCCAAGTGACTTGGGAATAATAAAGGCTAAGGGAGAAGAAGACATGTACAAAAGCAAATATAATTTACAACTTAACTAGTATTAACAAACCTAACTACTACTTATAAGTAAAATAAAATGAAACAGTACAAATTGTAGGACAGATAGTACCGTCAATTGTGGCAACATTACCGTATTTTTTGACGTTTTATTAATTTTTCCATTAACTATGATACTTTAAAATATACATATATATATAGTCTGTAGCAAAGACATGTGTCTACATGTTCAAGGGTTTATATCTACAAAAAGTTAAATAAACACGTTACAGTGTTCAAAAATATGACACAGGTAAAGTTGACTCAGATATGGCAACATTACTTAAGCAATTTTACTAGAGAATATTGATCCCTACAGCCCACGTTACGTGGGCGTTTACGGGACAAATCCTACAGATTTTGGATGTCAGGTAAAGAAACCACATTTTTTTTTGAAATTTCATACAAATGGACATATTTTGCCAGAGCTGGCACAAAATTTACAAAGATAATAAAACAAAGTTTTCACCAAGGGATTCTTTTTATTTATTTACTAGGTATAAATTAAACGAAAATGAAAATGGAAAAAATTAAATGAAAGTAAATAAAACGGTGAAATGTAAGCTGAGGTACACTAGGTCAAGTTGCTCGTTGAAAGTAAAGTTGCCACAGTTGACCGGTACCTTAAGGGGAAACAAAAAAAAATCAACATAGGAAAGACATAGAGTTCAAGTCATCTCAGTTTTAAGTCATCCAGAAAAAGAGTAATGTTTCCAAGGGACAGTTAGTAATAAAATATAATAAATGATTTGTTCTTATATTCCAGTTCTGTTTGCAATATCCAACTTTATGAAATAAAATGTAGTTATTATTAAAATGCACTTATATCGGTTATTAAGATTTGCATCTTATGATATAGATACGTACACCCGACTGGTTATAATAACCTATAATATGTCACAGTACCAGAGATACGACTTACGTGTTGCTGGCTCCAAAGTAAAGTAATTGACTGACCTACTCCGATACGGAGAATTTGCTTACAGTTGTAAAATAGCCTTAAGTCATCAGTAATTTGTAATAATATGTAATTTAAGTATTTTATTGTATCAATATACATATTTTATTTTAAGTTTATGCACATTGACCTAAACTAATATTACTTGGCATATATTTTTTGTAAGTAGAGATATAGCCTGAAACACAGGTCTAAACCTAGTTCAGGCAACCACTTTATTAAACCTAGCGCTTGAAATTAAATTAGAATGCACAATGTCGGCCGATTAAGGTATAAGTAAAACATGTACCAGATTAAGGATAATTATAATTTATTGTAGTATAATATTATTTTAGACTAATAACAAAAATGTATACCCATGTATTATTATTGAAAAATAAATTATTATTATTATTATTATTATTAAAAAAAAAAAAAAATTAAAGTTTATTCATTACTTTTTCATTTAAAATTAAATTGCTTTTGGAAATTGTTACTAACTTCATTCCTACCTGGAAACGTTTTCTTCCAGCACGGCTCGCTTTCAACGATCATTTCGCCCGCGTACGTGCACGTGTTAACTACCTGCTATGGTTTTCCCAAACGTCTTTAAACAAGGTTTAAGCAGAGTATTATTTTCACGCTAGGCGGCGGCTTGGCGGACTATATCCTTGAGATTACCGAAATTCATGAGGTTTATTATTATAATAATTCGGCGTTTAACACTTGTCATAAGCTGGGCTGCTAATCCGTCTGCCACAAGAAGCAATAAAAACTAGCAGTCTAGCGCATCATGCAGATGTAATAGAGTGCCTACTAAAATTATTGATAAAGAAAGAACCCGCCACGCACCCTCAGACTGCCCGCCACAACTATTCATTGTCAACTCATTCGTTGCCAAACGGTCCTAAAGATGCCTCGCTCTGAGGCGAAACACGGGCCGACGCATATTTTGTGCAATGTTGTTCTATTGCAATAGTTGGGGTGGGATATCCGAGGATGCGTGGCGGGTGCCTCTCTTCCCAACAATTTTATTACAATGGATTTATGCCAAGTAACTCTTAATTCGATTCAATTGTTATAGAGTAGGTAAAACTATTGGTACATATAATATTGGACTCCGACAACCTATATACTTTATAAGTAGGTACGGTTTGTAAAATATTATTTGTAGCAATGAATGTTATCATCATACTACGTAATTAAAGGTAAAAATAGATTCATTTTTACCTTAAATTTCATTCCACAACGATTCATAAATAATTTATTATATTTTATGGATTGATGATGATTGATTTACTGGATGACTTGGTACTCTGTGTTCTTTTCCTGTACCCAGGACAACTGTATTTAATAATTTATTTATTTTCCAATAACGGATTGCAGTTCATTATACAATAACATAACATAATGTGTATTCATTAATTATATAATACTAGAACTTGCTTCTATGATGTCAAAAACCTACCAAATTTGGCTAAGCCTGTGCCGTAGGAAACTTTTAAAATACAAATTACCAGTATCTAAATAATAGTAATTGAATGCTGATCGATTAAGGAATTAAGGCTTCAAAGCGTAACAAACAATTTATCAATGTTCAAATAAGGCCCGGCGTCCCATTGGCGGCACGGCATGGCAAAGTATTTTTAGGCGACGAATAAAAATATAACCTAATCATATGGAAATTAAGTTGAAATTTCAATGTTAACAGTCGTAAGTACAAAAACAATACCGCGGTATGCTTAGGCATACCGTGTCGGCAGCCTTCGGAACGCTTCGGCATCCCTCGGAACGCTTTGGCAGTCTTCGGGATACCGCGCCAAGACAGCGCCCGCCCGTACCCGAAGTACTTTAGACGCTTCGGTATGTTTAAGGACATAGCGGCATACCTAAGGATGTCACGGCATAGTTACCGCCAGTGTGCGCTTACATGTAGGGATGCCGAAGGATCCTCGCCGTGCCGTACCGCCAATGTGCGCCGGGCCTAACAATTTCTTTGACCATAATGCTGGCCGCACACAGAGCCACTAACATTACCGAAGGTTGTAACCCTCAATGTAGCCACTGGTGGCTGGTTACGGTTACAGCGACTGAAGCCAGCAATTGAAGCGGAGTGTGCGTGCCATAGCAATGCTACCGTCATAGGGAAAATGACGTAACTAATTTTTAAATTTTAATTAAGTTATATTGTCTTCTGTTTACGCGAATATTATTCATTGAAATTAAACTACTATATACGTCTCCTCGTGACCATGGCTGCTGAAAAGCAACCGAAACGTCGGGGAAAGTGTAAAATTAAATTAAATCTAAATAGTTTTAATAATAATTTAATTAGCTTAAAAATTAGTAAAGTTTAATAGTAGTAGTAGTGTAACAATTTTCAAAATTATGTAATAAAGTGTCAAATAAACAACGCAATAAAATCCGTATATAGTACCTAGTTTAATTTCAATCTTAATTAAGTTATTTACGTATTTGGAATCAGTAAATAAAGACGCATCTACCAGTATATTTATATAAACTATATTTTTTGGCAAATACGTCTTTTTCTTTATGACGGCAGAATAGGCCGTTGATGGCTTTTCGTTAACGTAACGTAACCGTTGATTTTGTTCGTCAAATAGTTGAAATCGTCAACTATTTAACTTGACAGCTAATGTAACTAACATGGCAACACGTTAAGGATTTCTTTTTAACTTCATGGACAGTTAACCAGTCTACGTACGAGACGTACTACGTTAAATGTTATCAATTTATTCATTTTCGAGTCGCTTATCAAATATTTTTGGAGCTTATAATCGACAAGTATTGAAGTTGCGCTTAGTTTAAAAGCGAGTACCTTGGTTAGTTTTTGTTATCCAGTTAGCAAATTTAACTATTTGATTTCTAGACGGTCAACGGCAGACACGTTGAAGAAAGATTAACCGGTGGTTTAACTAGTTCGTTGATTCAATGCTCACTACTTACAGGCCAAGCAATGCGGGCAACGATAGCGAGCACCAACCTTCTTACTGCATGTATCTTAGAAACGGTCACATCAACACTTAGCCTGTGCCGGTATCATACAAACCCAGTCTACGGCCTACCGCACACTGGGTTTTGTATATTCTAATCCTAAGTAATATTATAAATGCGAATGTGAGCTTGTTTGTTTGTTACGCTTTCACGCCTTAACTACTCAACCGATCATCATGAAATTTCGCACACACGTAGTCAGAGGAACAGAAAGGACATTGGGTACCCTTCATATGAAAAAACTAGTGTTACTAACATAACCGTATCTAACCTATATTTACGCGAGCGAAGTCGCGGGCTAAATCTAGTATAATATACTTAGTCCTAAGTAAGTCCTACCGAGTTCTATCATCAAAGTCAAAGCTAAAAATTATTTATTAATTTAAGTCACAAAGCAACAATATGAGAAGATACCTGCAAGAAACTCACGGCCACTCTTTTAAATCGCCAATAAAATATAAAATCAGTATTTTACAACTCATGTCAACAAGGTGTTGTAGCCTATATACCATATATTACTGACTATAAAATCTAAAAATAATAACTTGGTAGTATTAAGGAGAGGAAATAATTTGGAATACGTTACGGGAGACCATTGAACTGTCACGCAGAGGTCTCTAGTTCAAGCCCAAGGCACGCACCTCTGACTTTTCGAAGTTATGTGCGTATTAAATAATATATAGTTTTAACAGTAAAGGAAAACCTTGTGAGAAAATCTGCATGTGTTAAGAGTTCTTCATTTTTTTTGTCGAGTAGTTAAGGCGTGAAAGCGTAACAAACAAACAAACTCACTATCACATGTATAATACTAAATTTATGTTAAGATAGATTTTTTGGTAGCTTGTATGTTATTCTACATATTAACATGCATATGAATGTATTTACAAAAAAAAAAAAAAGTATCTATGTATGTTTATCCATTGTCTAGTATCCATAGTACAAGCTCTGCTTAGTTTGGGCTAGATGGTGTTGTGTGTATGTGGTAGAATATTATTATTATTATTATTATTATTATTATTATTCTGAGGTATATACAATAATATTGTAAAGTTTCATCAAAATCTGTTTAGTAGTTTATGCGTGAAAAAGTTACAAACACTCATCCATCCATCCTCACAAACTTTCACATTTATAATACTAGCTGCGACTCGCGGTTTTGCCTGCGTAAGTCCCGATGTCGTGGGAATATCGGGTTTAGTAGGATTAGTTAGGATTTGCAAAGCGTTAACTATATTCTTTCCTCAGCAGCAATAAGGCTGCTTGTCTATTGAAGCGGAGCGAGTCTGTGGAGCGAAGAAATGGAGAAATATTAACCAATAGGATTGCATAAAACCTCCGCTCCGCTCCAGTATGCAATCCTACTGGTTAATATTTCTCCGTTTCTTCGCTCCGCTTCAATGGACAGGCAGCCTAAGTCGGAAAGTAAACAAGCACGCATGTTCGTGTGTGTGCGTTCGTGTCTTTGTAAACACAGGAGGAATTTTTGAAATGATAATCCTATGGTCAGTGTAGGGGAACATTGATAACAGTTATGAACGCGTTATGCTACCTGTTACTGTATGTAAGAGTAAATAAAACATCGTTATATGATCTAAACTAGTAAAATGTTTATGTTAACTTCAAAGTTTTACCATTTAATTAACTACCTATTTAAACAAAAATGAGCTGCTTCCAATTTTCTTTATTATCAACACTATGTTAATGAAAAATTAATTTGGAAACAGTTTTCTTTTGTGTGTAATTATTACAACTTCTTACATACAAGGTTCTTTGTTTTTGGTTAATATTTCTGCGGTGTCAGTATTGAGAGTTCTCATCAAAACATATATTTTTATTTTATCGATTTTTCATAAAGCACTGTGTCAAAAGCGGTGGTAGCCTAATGAATAAGGCATTGGACTTGCGATTGAAAGATCGCGGCCACCCATTGCATTACTGACGTGAAACCACTCCTAATACAAGCATTCTAGCTTGCGCTGGAGGGTTAACAAGAATACTAGTAAATTGAAACCCAAATAGCCAGTAATCTTTAAAAAAAAATTTAATACTTTTATATAGAACCTCCTATAAAGTATAACGTACCAAACAATAAAGAATCATTAAAATCAATTCATAATTAGCAGAATAATCACGTAAAAAACATACATAAAAACACACAGCCGAAATGAGAACGTCCTTATTTTTAAAGTCGAATAAAAACCTGTGTAAATACGTAAATATCTCGTTTATAGGATACTTCTATTTTTTTAAAGACATCTCCCACACTTCGAATAATCCCTGTATCGCAGCGACTTTAAAAACATTCAAACAACGGACACAAAGAACATCCAGACTCGTAACAACTATTTGTGGATCACACAATTTTTATCCGGTTTGGGATTCGAAACCACAACACTCGTCAGTGGCGAGTCGACCATTTATACTCGTACCACTACGCCTGAATACAAACTAATAGATGTGTCAATAAAATGAACAAGTGTAATAATATTATGTACTGATAACAGCAATGTGTCACAAGTCGTCTGAAAATTTGTACCTATTGGTTAGTTATATGGTAAGCTCGATGCAACCATGTCGCGTTCAGTAATATTATTAATAACAATAGCCAGTTTCTTAACATTTGGTGGCTCAACTAAGAACGATACAGAAACTGCAGATAGAATATTAAATAATTTAAGTTTAAGTATTATTGACGACCCTTGTTTGGGTAAAAGGTGCATAAATAAATGCTGCCCATTAGGTCATTTTGTGCAGAAAGGTAAAATTTGTGCAAAATATGATGCAGTTTTGGATTTGTCATCTTTAACTGTTTACAATGAAGATGTTGAGGATAGTGGTAAAAATGCACAAGATTTATTTGCATTATCGCCTGGCAGATTTGACGACCTATTGTTCAAGGATGAAGCATTTGTATGGAGTAATTTCAATTACAAACCTTACATCATTGAGGTAAGTCTTTACAGAGATTCGAAAAAAGCCTATTATATTTAAAATACGTATGTATGTATCTTATGTGGGGGCTAGTCAGTGCAGGCCGGCGACACTTCGACCCAGTGGGATCTTTTGGGTCGACACTCTCCCAATAACGACTGCCATAGATGTTCATGGCAGCCGGGACCGACGGCTTAACGTGCTCTCCGAGGCACGGAGCAGGCGATAATTGTCAATCAATACGCACATAATTTCGAAAAGTCATATAACTTCCGAAAGTCAGAGGTGCGCGAGGTGTACGTAACTTAGATTTTATTTTTCTGATAGCTATAATAACTTAGCCTATTACCTGATTCCGGCTTGACGTCGACTTCTAGGACACCCTGTATATATATTTACAGTCCTTTTCACCGTTTCCGATGACAGAGATCCGGACTAATTATCGCTTCTTTTGTGGGCTCTATGATGACCAGCAAGACCAAATTTGATCTTGAAAACCCGGTCACACTGTGTGCAGAAGAGCTGACCAACATCATTGTATGAGTAGTTATAAGAAGGCTTGGGGTGACTTTTGCTTAATTTTCATATATATACAATATCGCTGAACAGGTAAACAAAGGTGTTCTACAAGAAAATTTCGCCAGCTATGGCTTAGGTCCATGGTAAGGACTTAGCCTGTTGTCGTCTACAGAGCACTGTTCAAAACATCGTTCTCCTACTGAGAACTTCTTGACAGTAAAACCTAATACCACTTGGAAATTCGAACCCGACACCTCATGCACAAGAGCCTATTCATTTAGAGTACATAACAGAAAATAGCATAGTAAAAAGCAGCAATAGCTTATTAGGAAACCATTGGACTGCCACGCAAAAGTCTCGAGTTCGATCTCAAGGCGCGCATCTCTGACTTTTAGAAGTTATGTGCGTATTAAATAGTTAATTATAGCTTGCTTTAACGGTTAAGGAAAACACCGTCAGTAAAACCTGCATGTCTGAAAGTTCTCCATAATGTTCTCGAAGATATATGAAGTCTGCCAACCCGCACTGGGCCAGCGTGGTGGACTATGGCTACGGTTGCCAATCGTTCTTCATAATAAAGTATTGTACGATATTTTGAGTAATATATTATACTTTATTAGGAAAATAAAATACGTGAAAATACTTTATTTTACCTAAGTCAACATTTATCGGTTTTATTTAATTGTTTACTTAAAGCATTAAAGCAACGCTATAGAGATTCCCGGCTTTTTTTTTTTACTTGGGGGACCGCCTTGACGCACACCCCTCCGCGGGGCGACGGAGAGGCTATGTCGGGCTCACCGGGGAGAGATACCCCGGTAATACCGACCAAACCCACCACGGTGCTCCTCGACATAACCATAGACGGCGGGGCCGCGCGAATCGCTCCCACATGCAATCGCGACCCCGCCGGAGTTTCGACCCGCCGCGCCGTGTGAAACGGCAGGCCACTACATAACACACTTCCTCTACTATCAGAAATGTAAACGATGTTAAATTGCATGAGCTTAAATAATATATTTTACAGAGATAACTTAATCCAATAAACATTATATAAGATCCCCTAAATTGACCAAAAACAATTGTTTATTTTTCTCAATATAGACATTATATTGTAAAGATGCGGTTTAGACGTTCCTTGATAATAAATATTTGTAAGATGTTAACATTAACAAAAATAGCATTAACAAAAAAGCAGGTTAAATAAAAAAATACTTTATTTTCGGACCTTGTACTTAATATTTTTACCTCAGTAAATATATTCCATTTGTTCAAAATAAAATTGGTTACCCTAGTTCTATCGTATATGTAGAGTACGTAACAGAAAATAGTTTATTACCACTTTTCCTTATGCTTACTATCTATAAGTGTACTGTCAGTAGTATGTCCTTGTGATCAAGTTATTCCATGTGATAAACATCGTCATATTTAAAGGCGGTGTCCACTCTAGAATTATCTGATGCGCTCCCTTCTACCTTCTTCCCCCTTAGGATGTTAAATCCTAACTAATATTATAAACGCGATTATAAGTTTATTTGATTGAATGTTTATTTGTGTGTCACGCTTACACGCCCTAATTACTCAACCGATTATCATTAAATTTCGCATACACGTTGTCAGGGGTACGGTAAAGTAAATAGGATTAATCCAGGTAAAGTACCGCGCATTTATCGTAAAAACAGAGAGATTATTAAAAAAAATCAATTTTAAAAGCGTGTTAAGCCACGGGCATTACCTAGTTTCAAATGAAAATATACGGTTGTATTGAGGCCATTGCCGATTAGGTGCCAGCTCAAACTCTGGCCAACAACCCCATTGATGTTTAAAATGTATATTAATGACTACTATCAATCAACACATATTCAAGGGCGTAACTAAAAAGTTAATAATTTATAATAATAATATCAGCCCTGTATTAAACTATCCCACTAATGGGCACGGGCCTCTTCTCGGTGTGAGAAGGGTTAGGCCATAGTCCACCACGCTGGCCCAGTGCGGGTCGGCAGACTTCGCATATCGTTAAGAACATTATAGAGAACTCTTAGACATGCAGGTTTCCTCGCCATGTATTTCCTTCACCGTTAAAGCGAGCGATAATTAACTATTTAATACGCGCATAACTTCGAAATGTTAGAGATGCGCGCCTTGGGATCGAACTCGAGCCCTCTGCGTGGCAGTCCCACGGTCTCCGACTAGGCCACCCCTTTTATTACCTGCAAAAATATTAACTTGAAACATGTAAACCGGTCCCTATATTTACTCAACTGTAATTAGCAAACAACTCGTTGTAAGCGAAGATCACAAAAGTGTTTTTTTAATGTCTGTTTCGCGGGTAACTTTTCTGTGGTGGATTAATGCAACGGGCACAACGAATACCCAAAGTGACCCAGACTGAGCATAACCATTTGAAAACTCACAAATATTCATCCCCACTGGGATTCGCTATTAAATACTTCTTTTACCGTGCATTCTTTTCTTGCATGCAAAATTTTACGATGATCGGTTCAGTAGTTAAGACGAATAAACATAACAAACAAACAAACTCATATTTATAATATTTAATTTAGGATTTAATTACATTATACAGCCATAAATATAAATTATTCCTTTGTTCCTAATAAGTAATTATTAAGAATGTTTCCTTAAATAATCACTTTGACACCTACCATGGTACATGGCCGGAAAGTTCCATGAACAATAATTAATTGGAATAAACTTCCTGTAACCTGTTTTTGTTGTAATTAATATAGCCGTTCCTAGAAGAAACCGCACAATATTGTTTTAATTAACGGTACATACCTTGTAATTAAAAATAATGTATATGTTGTTAATAAAATTAATAAATAACATATCTGGGTTAACGTCTGTTAGTCAAAGCCGGCTGTGTATATTCCTAGAAAAGTTGCTTTAGGTTAACTTAATATGCTATTGAGTCCCGTGTTAGAGAGGTGGCTGGAGCGGCGGCATAGCGCCCTCACCTTCTGGCTGACGCAGGTAATGATTGGCCACAATTCCTGCCAATTCCTGTGTCGCATAGGCCGGCAGAATACGCCTAGATGTCATCACTGCGGCGACTGCCGTGATATTGTTGTGGACACGGCGCTGCACACTTTGGCGGATTGCCCCGCCTGGTCATCGCAGCGCCGTGAGTTACTCGCGTTGGTCGGATTGGTTGCCCTCTTGCTCCCGACTGTAGTTCAGTCTATGGTCCGGAGCGATAAATCGTGGAACGCGTCGCTTACTTCCGTGAGGAAGTAATTTCCATAAAGGAGGCGGCGGAGCGGGACAGGGATCGCTTAAATCCTCTCCCCAACCGCAAAACCGGGCGACAGGGCGTCGCCCAGGAGTCGTCACCTGCAGACTTGGAATACCTCTGCATTGAGCCCTGCTGGGTGAGTCGCTGATGTAGTTTCAATTCCAGCGACCCACCCACCGTACAAAGCAGCGAGTTTGCACTCCGTGGTGGTTTAAGTCATTAGGCTCGAAGTCTCGGGAGAGCCCTACATAACCCTCTCGCCTCCGCTTGTGGCGAGAGGGCATACCCAAAATTTTTTATATCGTAGGAAAATCTGCTTCTGATGCATACATCAGGAGCAGATTTTCCTACGATAAAAAGCTTAACATAAAATCTATTCGCCTGACAGATAAGATTAACATAGTTCGCGCAGGTTTTTGACCAATGTTAAGGTAGCCTTTCTTGCCATATTTATGATTATTATTTTGGTTATAGACCAGTTTATTGAGACATTGGGTTAGTATTAGATATTATGATTTATGTAATTAAAATTTGATTTAAGCTCAAGGTATTCCTGTTTTAGTTGAATAAAATTATTAATTTATTACAACATTTTGCCCATGGCTTCGGTCGTTTAAATGTAAGCTAGAATAAGTTAGATTAGTAACAAGGCTATTTTTGGATGAAAGGCTCTTTATGTCCTTTTTTTATTCCCCGACAACGTGTATGCAAAATTTCATGATAATCTGTCGTGTAGTTAAGACGTGAAAGCGTAACAAACAAACAAACTTAGATTCGAATTTATATAATTAGTTAGGTTTTGTTTGTACTGATATAATAAAGCTGAATAGATTATTTGTTTGTTTGTTAAAACGAGCTTACCTCTTTAACAGCGAACTTTAGCAGCGATAGCCTAGTGGGTAACCGTTGGACTGCCACGCAGAGGTCTCGAGTTCGAACCCAAGGCACGCATCTCTCACTTTTCGAAGTTATATGCGTATTAAATAGTTAATTATCGCTTGTTTTAACGGTGAAGGAAAATATCGTGAGGAAACCTGCATGTCTGAGAGTTCTCCATAATGTTCTCGAAGATATATGAAGTCTGCCAACCCGCACGGGGCTAGCGTGGTGGACTAAGGCCTAACCCTTCTCACAGTGAGAAGAGGCTCGTGCCCAGCAGTGGGACAGTTTAATACAGGGCTGATATTATATTATTATTATTATATATCTCTTTAACTGCCAGGCAGATAAGACATTTTTTAGGCTACTAGTTTTTGCCCACGGCTTTGCTCGGCAACAGTTTAGTTTAGCGTATGTTTCGTGGTAACAAGGTAACAATACGATTTCTTTTGAGTGCGTTTTGCAATACACAGATGTCGATTTGTGTGGTCCAAGGTTATCATAATTAGCGTCAAATAATAACATTTATGATTACAAATTTATCGCGTAACCACACTTCCATTTCCTCCCAAATATGATTACTATATTAAATTTAGTACATTAACAAAAATAGCTTTATCCGCAATTCGTTAAATATATATTTATCCTAGTTAATATTAAAACAACATATTTTAAATGTACTTATACAAGGTTTTGTCCGCGGTTTCACTCGCGTAAATGTAGGTTAGTTTAGATTAGTATTTAGTGTGTATTTGGGTAGGGTAGTTTTGTGTAGGAGTCCGTCATTTAACACGACGGGCGGGCCGCGATCCGCATGTAAAAATGATTAGTGCGACCTAGACCTTGACTTGTGCGGGAATCGAACCCGCGACCTCAGGCGCGGCAGTCGGTTACCCTGACCACTACGCCATCGAGGCTGATTCTGAATTCTTTTTTATTTATCTCAATATTGTAAATGGGTAGTATTTAACTGCACAGCAAACAAATACCAATTGCACAGCAAAATATGCTTACCAAAAATACTAATTTCACAGCAAAATATATTTAAAGAGATCAAACTAAGTCGATGGAGCCCCGCATCGCGAGGCTCCTATTTTTGGGTGGGTTTAAAAGAAGGAACCTAACGTAACCTAACCCTTCCGAGACGGAATGCAGTGATTTGAGGTGTATAGGTGCTCGTTATGATATATTTTAGTTAATATATTTTGCTGTGCAATTAGTATTTTTGATGGTCATTATATTTAATCCCATTATAAATGCGAACCTGAGTTCGTTTGTTTGTTACGCCTTAACTACTTACCGTTACCGATCATCACAAAATTTACCGATCAGATTAGTAACAGTCCTTTTTTCGAATGAAAGGTACCGTATGTCCTTTTCTGTCCCCCTGACAATGTGTATGCGACATTTCATGATGATTGGTCAAGCAATTAAGGCGTGAAAGCGTAAAAACAAACAAACGAACTCACATTCGCATTTATAATATAAATTAGGCATATGCATATCCTTACAGGTTTATTACTTTTTATTTAAGTACAAAACAACAAAAAATGTTTTCAAGCTAACAAACTTCTTACTATAAATATAATGCGACCTCATTCTTAGTTCTGAAAATCATTTACTTCTAATTATTAAAACATGACTTCAGTTTTAATTGTCAATTATGTAGAATCGTGCGTCTGCCTCTTTTCTGAGTATTCGAATCACTGTTTACCTTAAACATGAGTTGATCCTATAGCATACTAGATTTTTCCCGCGGCTTCGCTCGCTTAAATGTCGGTGAGGTTACCTCTTAGATTAGTAACACAACTTTTTTCTGGATGAAAGGTACCCTATGTCCTCTTATGTACCTTAACGTGTAGGCATGCCAAATTTCGCGACGGTCGGTAGAGTATTTAAGACTGCGCCGAACGTAAGACAGATAATGACAGAGCTCATGCGGCGCATATTCAAATCGGCGCGCGGCAGCCAGCCAAAGATATAGTTTTTTTTTATTGCCATTGGTGGCAGACGAGCAAGTGGTCCACCTGATGGAAAGTGGTAACCGCTGCTCATGGACTTTAGCAATGTCAGGACACAGCAAAGCCGCTGCCTACCGTGAAAGAAGAACTCTCTTTAAACCTCGTTAGAAGGATTGGATTGGTTTTGGGTAGCCATATGCATAATATTGACATATTATATTCTAAAATATAGCTGTAACTGCCCGCCAATATATTACATTTGCTGTTTAAGTGGTCGCCTCGCCGCTGCTATTACGCCGAGTGTTGTGTGTTCGAATCCCACACGAGACAAAAATTTGTGTGATCCACAAATGGTTGTTCTGAGTCTGGGAGTTCTTTGTGTCCGTTGTTTGAATATTTGTAAAATCCACCGCGACACAGAAATTATTTTTACTGCGGGAATTATAAAATAAAAAACAAAGATATGTTTCAGTGTTTTTATATAACGTGCTGAATAAAGGATAACGATCATATACCGGCGATTTTTATACAAATTTATACAGTTGCACATATTTTTATTTTAGAATGGTGATCTGATACTGGAGCTGCCAAATGTCTATAATCGCTGGAATCGGATAAACAACGCAAACTTTTGCATCGATTACCCCATAACTATGAAAGGCATCCTGAAGCGCACACCAAAAATTTGGTCCGTCATCGAATCCGAAGAGATGGACGAGCCCAGCATATATTTAACTGCTGGTAAGAATATTTATTTATTATTAAACACAAATGATCAACCTAACAGTATATAACAAATAGTTGTACGATTAATGCATGGGCACTTGTCTGCTAAATGATATGCTTCAATTCTTGTTAATGTTTGCAACACAAAAACAAAAATTGCTTATGATACAAAATGAATGTGCGATGTTATCGTACATATTCCGGGACGAGAAAGGAACAGATGAAATGAGGACGTGTTTACACAGATAATTAGATTAGACGACTCGATGGCGTAGTGGTTAGTGTAACCGACTGCCACGCCTGAGGTCGCGGGTTCGATTCCCGCACAAGTCAAACATTTGTGTGCATGAACATGGATGTTTGTCTTGGTCTGGGTGTTTCTATGTATAATATGTATGTATTTACAAAAAAAAAAGTATATATGTATGTTTATCCATTGTCTAGTACCCATAATACAAGCTCTGCTTAGTTTGGGCTAGATGGTGTTGTGTGTATGTGATTGAATATAATAATAATTATTATTAGATAATTTAAAAAAAAGAGTTTAAAGATTCGTAGAAGTGCTTCGGTTCACACGAAAATTGCGAGGTTCAGGGGCGCACACGATACCAGGTATCCACTTGCTGGGATCTTGCGTGGTATTGTAGACGGGGGTGTAGTCCCAAGGTCTTGAGCGACAGACGGCGCTGGAGATGCTAGAATTTGCCAATGACATTTCGTACGGCGAGCTACGACGATGAGGCCAATCATGCATGCTATTCCAAAAATCGCATAGATCATAGAGTAGTGATGAATATCATGATAAGAGAAAATTTATATTTAACGTTTATGTAACATTATAATAAAAAAATATATATTGTAATAATTGCTCCGTACACTAGTAAGCAGCGATAGCCTAGTGGGAAACAAGACTGCCACGCAGAGGCCTCGAGTTCAACCCCAAGGCGCGAATTTCTGACTTTTCGAAGTTATGTGCATATTAAATAGTTAATGATCGCTCACTTTAACGGCGAAGGAAAACATACTGATAAAACCTGCATGTCCGATAGTTCTTCATGATGTTCTCAAAGATATGTGAAGTCTGCCAACTCGCTCTGGGCCAGCGTGGTGGACTATGGTCTAACCCTTCTCAAACTGAGGAGAGGCCCATGCCCAGCAGTGGGACAGTTTAGGTAATACAGGGCTGATATTATTATATAACAATATTAATGGCATATAATTATATAAATTAAAAGTACTTACGTGTTATTATGCGAACCAGAAATATACATGATATCTTGTTTACTCCGTGTCTGACTAATAACAGTTCTTTAATAAAGCAAGTAATATAGCCATATTAATTAATTCCACTGCAGAACAAACCGCAAACTTATAGGTTTAAGTAATATGAATCATTAAAACGGTGATAAGAACGTGTGTTAGGTTGAGATCACGCTATTAATCCTTTATGTAAACACACAGCGCATGCCCAGTGGAATAAAGGCGTAAGAGGTATATGCTAACTTAAAGATGCTGATAGGCTTCAGCATTCACATTCATTTTACACTTTACACACCCTTAGAGCAGAGCAAAAACTGTCTACTTCCCTCTGGGAAACAGGCGTGAATCTATATTTATAATATTATATATTTTTGTGAACCTTTGTGCATTATTATTAATTATTACCTTTATTATTTTCCACAGCCATGATCGTGTCTTGTGTATTCCTGCTATTGGTATTGGTGGTGTATTTCTTGCTACCTGAGCTACAAAATCTTTGTGGTTTGATATTAATGGCTTACGTGGCGAGTCTATTTATGGCGTTCCTACTACTGGCTACGATACAGTTAGCAACATATTCAATACCTGTTTGCTTGGGTTTAAGTAAGTTAAATATCTGTTTTATAATCTTACTAGCTGTAACTTGCGACTTGAATTTAACAAAAAAAATTAAAATAGAAGTAGCCTAAGTTAGTCCTAACATCAGCTATCTGCAAGAGAAAGTCTCGTCAAAATCGGTCCAGCCGTTTCAGAGATAAGCCGGAACACACAGACGGACCTACAAAATTTATATAAATTATTATTTTTAAACATGTACCGTATATACTTTCATATACATTTAGTAAAAAGCTGTTATGTTGACATTACAAACAGACAATTCAATTTTATTTATTTGTGTAGATACACTAGGTAATGCACCATGACTCAAATTCTACTTAAGGAAATTGTATTAAATGCACGAATGACGCAATAGTTAAGGTTCCACCTTGCCGCTACAGACCGCGCCGAGTGTTGTGGGTTCAATCCCCGAATGGGATTTAGATTGCGATCCACAAATAGCTGTTATAATTCTAATGTTTTAGTGTTTGTAAAGTCCCTCGTGATACAGGACTTTTCTGGACAGGCCGTGACATGAAAGAAAGAAAGAAAGAAATAATTCTTTATCGTCATCAAAATCCGCACTTGCACGTATGGTGTAGTGCTTTAAGTTTGTCGCACTGCCACTGAGCGGCGTGTTGTGGGTTTGAATCCCACACGGGACAAAACTTTGTGTAATCAACAAATGGTTTTCCGAGTTTGAGTGTTCTTTGTGTCCGTTGCTTTAATGTTTGTGAAGTCTCCCGTGACACAAGAATTAAACCAAGTGCGGGAGTTACGTTTTCAAAAAAAGAAAAAAAATGTGCAACAAAACAAAAATATTTTATTTTTTTAAAGTACTGTTACTAACAGAGCCTATCCAACTTTTACGCGAGCGAAACCACGTGCAAAAACTAGAGTGTAATATTATGTAATTTAATGATTATCAATTTTGTTATAGCATTGGGTATCTACTACTTCTTCCTTGCTAGTTTCTGCTGGATGAGCGTCATGTCTTACGATATTTGGTGGACTTTCAGGTAAACTTATTCAATCATATATTATATATTATAATAACGACCCTCCCCGGCAGTGGAAGGGTATCATAATGTGAATGAAATGCTTAAAATAACTAACGTACGTCTAAATAGCTTTTCAATTACTACATTATATGTAACCATTTTTGTAGAAGTTAGAATGGTATATGATAAGCTCTCGTTAACAGATAGGACTTTTTAATAGATCTATAAAAGAGGAACAATTCCACAATACATTGTTTTGTTACATATCAAAGGTATCAGCCAGCGTTTTCGATGAAAGCCTTTCGATGAAAGCTTTTCAATTACTACATTATATGTAACCATTTTTGTAGAAGTTAGAATGGTATATGATAAGCTCTCGTTAACAGATAGGACTTTTTAATAGATCTATAAAAGAGGAACAATTCCACAATACATTGTTTTGTTACATATCAAAGGTATCAGCCAGCGTTTTCGATGAAAGCTCCCAGTCGACTTGTTTTGTCTGACATCTTTAACGAACATCGTTATATTGAAACCAATTTACACAAAACCTTAACAAATTATACACCTAAACCTTTCTCATGAATCACTCTGTGATCTGCCTATTGGTGAAAACTACATAAAAACCCGTTCAGTAGTTCCATCTATAAATTGCGTCACATGTTAAGGGGGAGGGAGAGAGTCGACGAAATGTGACATTGTGTGACAAGGGGTGGAAGGGCCACCTAATTTTCGTGAAGTCACATTTAAAATCTAATATATCTAAGTTCAGTAATACCCTGCTTTATGCCCGAGGCATGGTTTTCCCGAGTTTGGGTGTTATTATGTCTGTTGTTTGAATGTCTATAAAGTCCCCCGTGACACAGGAATAATAAAAAGTGTGGGAGTTGTCTTCTTAAAAAAAGGAAAGATAAAGAATGATAAGTTTGATAAAAGACAAAATCTATAGGTATCTTATAAGCTTGTTTTATATTTATCAACCTACCAATATTTTATTTAAAAATATACTATCGTATGCTATACCTACTAATACATGATTTACCTTGCAGAGGTTATGCTAAAGCTCGCCGAATCCATCGCCGTGGCGAGCGTTTTAAGTTTCTCATGTACTGTTTGTACGCGTGGGGTGTCCCCATCGTCATGGCAATTGCACTAGGCGTGCTTAACGAGACTGATATGACACATCTACCTTGGTTTATCACCCCTCATATACCACAAATGGGTTGCTTCATAGAAGGTAAGCATATATAAGACGTAAATTATACAGAAGCGGCATAAGACGAAGCACAGCGAATGACAGACGACGAAGGGAGACTATAATATATAATATACACAAGTTGCCATTTGTGTATAATTCACAACGCTTTGCTTTCTTATGGCGCAGGCAAGGCATGTCTGCACTGCGCCGTGGCTCTTGCAGGCGCGACCTAAACGCAAGCAAGAGGCACGTCGCTTGATATAGTTATAGAACTTATTTATTTATTCGCTAGAAACATGGTACAAAGTGCTACATACAATTTTATTCCATCATGTTTCACCGACATAGCGGCATGCAAACTTATTGTAAATATATTTTTATCAAAATTAACATGATAGATTAAATAATTAATAAAAGCGAAAGAGTATATTAAATTTCAAATTAAATTTGACTGTAAATTAACACAATTATGACAGGCAAGAAAATAAAATTTAAATATCTTGAAGAAGATATATGAAGACCTATTATCGCAACAAAGGTGAGATATAAAACGACACACCATGCCGTTTTATCCAATACATGCCTGTATATATTTAATTTACGAGAAAGATATCGTGAAACTTAGCTTTTATAAATTATGTATGTAATACGAATTAGTATGAAAATATTTTGTTAAGTATTATTTTATAAGCAACAATAAAGAGCATTAAAAAGCTTTGTGAAAATACCCTCTGAATTGGTTGCAAACTGTGAGAACAATTAATATTTATAATTTATGAATGAGAAATACGGACGAGAAAGTGAAATTATTTGTATATCTTGCTCGCGGGTACTTAAATGGCATTAGATGACGACTCACCGAGCGTCATGTCATTACGCTAAATAATATAATTAATTTGGTTATGTACGTATTGTTTTATGGATGTGTGGTCTACAAATAAAGATTATATTATTATTAAATAGCAGTTGCACTATTTATATCCCGTATCTATTTGTCTAACTAACTTACATATTTATTCAGGGAGGATTTTTCAGGTTTGTTCTGTATTTGCCCCTAAATTACGTTCCAAATTCCAAAATAGTCCTCATTCGCCCCCCTTTTTAAATTATTCCTTTCATTTGATCTTTATTTTTGGGCCTATAATTAGCAAAACAAAACATGGTTTAAATGATTTTAAATCTTTTCGTTGTCGGGCTCGTGATGTCATGCAATTATAAGCCCAAAGATTTGCTGAGAGATCAACGAGGTATTTTAAAATATTTTTCGGCTGACGGTGCAACAAGAAGTCCATACAATAAAAACAGGGACAAAAAAGGAACATAATTTGGGATGAAATAGGAATTACTTTAAGGGCATATGACGTATTTCTACGTTTGGGACGAAACATGAGGGACGAATGCGATACAAACCATTCTTCAACATAGAAAATGTTGTCATCTACTCTGTACTAAGACAATGTGTATTTGTGTCTTAGTTAATATAACTCAAATATTTTATTACAGGTGGAACTAAATTTGTGTATCTGTACATACCGATGTTGATCTTAATCATATGTAACGTGATCTTCTATCTTATGACCGCGTTCAACGTGTGGCGGTTAAGCCGTGGGACTGCAGTCCTTGACTCTGCTGCTGCCGGTACCCCTGCAGCCCACCGCACTCAGTGGCACAGGTTGGTACTAATACTTATTAAATAGCACGGATAGCGTGGTAATAATTATCCGTGGGAGAGCCACGCTTCGGCACGAATGGGCCGGCTTGACCGAAGTGATACCACGGCCTCACAGAAAACCGGCGTGAAATAGCGCTTGCGTTGTGTCGAGGGAGTGAGGGTACCGGAGGCCCAATTCCCTTCCCCCCTCTGGTGAGGAGGGGGAAATTTAAAAGGCTGGCAACGCACTTGCGACTCCTCTGGTGATGCGGGTGTCCATGGGTGGTGGTAATCGCTTACCACCAGGCGATGCATCTGCTCGTATGCAGGCTATGAAAAAAAATGTTTAATAGCCAAGAGAGTACATAACGTATGACATTATAATGTGGTTACATATTAGTTTAAATACATACTAATGTGAATAGTGAGCCCCAATGCTAGGAAAATCCTGTGTTATAGGGGCCACCCATTCGTCCGGGAAAGGATTTAATAATAATAATAATAATAATAAACATTTATTTCAGAATTATCCATATTTTGTTAGTAACAATAACTTAAAAACTATGTTTGTTATACAATTATTAAAATTAATTCATGTATCTTCCTGCTGCACCGGCCCCGCCGCTATGCCTACGGGTCCAGTGCAACAGGAAGGGACAGTCTAGCCCATCACTGATCACCTTCAGGATACTGTTGTTGCTCCGGCGAATCCTTTGCATCAGAGATGCTGTTCTCTTTCGCATTACAGCTTCAAAGCTGTCTGTATACGCCTCCGCAAACATGCCTGACGCACTACATTAACGCCGGAGCCCCAAAAGCACCCTGAAGGCGTTATTATGTTGTACTCGAAGAGTGTTGTAGGCCCTCTGAGTATATCTAACCCACATTTATAGGTATTACAATTTTCGTGCGATTATGGGACTAATTGGCTTGACAATATCAACGGAGTGAATGTGTGTGCGTGTTTGTGTGTGTGTAATAGTATAAGCTCTGCTTAGTTTGGGCTAGATGGTGTTGTGTGTATGTGGTAGAATATTATATTAAATTATATTTAAGAGGTCGCCTGCCTCCGTGCCGACTGATGTGAGTTGGATTCCCACACGGGATAACAAAACGATTTTAAAACTTAAAACACTACGCCGTCCGTGGAGTTATTAAATATTGATTAACTGCTATATGTACTAATTTGGTTAATTAATAATATAATATACTATCACATACACACAGCACCATCTAGCCCAAACTAAGCAGAGCTTGTACTATGGGTACTAGACAATGGATAAACATACATATATACTTATTTTTTGTAAATACATACATATTATACATAGAAACACCCAGACCAAGACGAACATCCATATCCATGCATACAAATGTTTTACTTGTGCAAGAATCGAGGCTGCGACCTCAGGCGTAGCAGTCGGTTACACTAACCACTACGCCATCGAGGCCGGCGAATTTTAATTTGAAAGTTAATTTCTTATTTACAGATTTATGGTCTACTTGAAGTTGTCAGTAGTAATGGGCTTAAGCTGGTTGTTTGAAATTGTCAGCTTCTTATACCCACAATTCAAGGTGTGGTGTATATCTGACGCCTATAATATACTTGTGGGATTTGCAATTTTCCTGATCTTTGTGTGCAAAAAGAAAATATTTAGGAAACTTTATAAACGGTAAGTTACTTTTCAGCTTAGACTCAAATATAAAAAATACTCAAACACACGTTCGCCAAATAATGTCCTTCAGACAGAATTTCGGTCACGGCGGCCAATCTTAACGGAGACTGGCCATCGGCGCAGGAGATATTATAGTGCACAAGCGTGTGCGCAAACACAAATGCACTCCCTATTCCCTAACTCTCATGATTCGATGGGACGGTAATCCGACACAACCGGAGAGAGGTCAGGCGCAGGACCAATGGCTTTACGTGCTTTCCGAGGCACGAGGTGTCTAACACCGCCAACTTTCTAACTCCAGGCTGCTATTGAGATTTCTTGACAGAAAAACCGAATAACTTTTTGTTGGCCCAACCCGGGATTCGAACCCGAGACCTCAAACACAGCAGTCACATTCACTACCGCTGCGCCACGGAGTAGGTACAGTAATAGCGGATTTTTTTCTTTCATTACATTTGCCTTTCATTTAACCTCTGTCCTGCCTCACTGCCTTCAGTTAGAGAAAACGAATAAAGAAGAAGCTTATTCCAATTGCTGATAATTACTGAAGTCCTTACCATAACGGTCTAACATTTCATTTTTACTGTCGTACATACTCGAGATCGGCTACATAGTACTTAAATAACATTAAGAAAAAATCATATAAATATTTTTTTAATTATCCAGATTTAAATATTCTAGAATATAATATTATAGATGTTTAAACATTATTATTCTTTCGATTGTGATTTCATCAAGACATTTCTAATATATTTTTTCATTTGTCCTCAGTTATGCATTCAATGTTAGTAGGAAAGGGTCGTACCCTGGATCAAAAAGTTATTCCAGTAACTCAGAGTCTGGAACAGAAACGGTGACATTACAAGTGTGTCGCAATCCAAAAGGCCTTAATGGATATTCAGGATCAATGAAAAGCATATCAGGAAACCGGTAATACTGGAAAGCTATCTCTTAAGAACACAAGCAATAGGAATGGAACCAAATCACAGTTCATAGAAATGCACCGCTCACCATCGGCAGGGATTTCATTCTCACACCTTACAACCAAATTGGTGCCGCACCAAGCGGTTCCAAAGGAATTTTCGCCCGCGGACGCTCAGGTTGTGGAATAAACTCCCTGCCGAGGTTTTCCCACAAGACTACAGTATGGAGTTTTTCAAAAAGGGCGTTAAAAAGTTTTTACGACATCGGCAACGCGCAAGTGATCCCTCTGGTGTTGCAGTTGCAGGCGTCCATAGGCTACAGTGACCACTTACCATCAGGTGGTTGTGTTAGTTTGCCACTTTAGTAGTATAAAAAAATGCACTACGCCCAATTTAGTGTTCTATGAATAAAATGTATCATACCAAAGAATCTATCGGGGCTAAACAGTAATAATATAAGTTTATGAATAATTGCAATAGTGATCGGTCATTGAAGCAAAACAAATAACTGTCTGATAAAACAGTATTATTGTAATCTTACTTTATTATTACTTTATAGTGGCGTCATGATTGAAGCGCCGCCTCGTCTTACGCCGAGTGTTAAGTGTTTTACGTGATACCACGTGACCTTGAGATCAGAGATCAGATAGGCCATAGTCATTTCGGGGGTATATCGACTATGCTGAGTCGAATGCCGTTGACGGCGAGTCTCTAGCTCTTACGGTTCTCGAGTTGAAAGTTGTATAACAGACATACGGACGGACGGACGGACGGACAAAGCTGTTGTAATAAGAGATTACCGAACTCTAAAAAAATAATTCCTCTGTAAAGTGAATGCAGATGGATTCACTGCGTCTGACTCCTCTTCTATACGGCACGCACTGCACGGATGGGGTAGTGGTTTAAATGGTCACATCACCACTTCTACTACAACGAAGGTTGCGGGTTCGAAACACACATAGGTCAAAAATAAAATATAATCCACAAATAGTTGTTCCGTGTCTGGTTGTTTTTGTGTTGTGCGACACAAATTAAATCAAATCAAATATTTTTTATTATTGTTAGTGGATTATTAACCTTTTGAACGCCACGCCATAACGGCACCTCCATGTCCTGTACGCCAAGCCCGAAAATCGATAAATTATATATTGTTTTTTATGATCAAATATTTCAATAACTAATAACAATTTTGTTTGCTGTATACAATTAAGTAATAATTGGGGATTCAATTTTTAAGTTGTATCACTAAAACACAGAAAACTAATGATTTAATATGTTTATTTTGTATTTTTCTGTGAACCGACAAAAAACAGTTTTGTCGAGTATAGACGACGTTGGCGCACAGGGCACGCTTACGCATGTCGAGTATAGACGACATTGGCGTTCAAAAGGTTAATGGGGTAGATGCCATGAAAATAACCTTTTTTCATCAAACATTCTAATGTATGTATATTCATCTTCAATTCATAAATCATCTTTTCTCGAAATTATGCGGTAAGACGCAGTGAACAAGCTTTAAATATGATTAACTAGTATTTGCCCGCGGTTTAGCTCGCGTAAAAGTAGAATAGGTTATGTTAGTAACAACAGTAATTATAAAAATAAAATATATCCTGTGTTACTCGGTGGTAATATAGCTTACTAAAGGTAAAATATTCTTTTAAATTGTTTGCTTAGTTTTTGAGTTAAATCATTACCAACAAACAAACAAACGAAAATTCAAATATTTCCTCTTTATAATATTATAAGTATAGATTAAATGAGCCCACCTTACCAGCATTGCCATAGCATGCACGGGAACGAGACGGAGCTATACGATCCATAATGTGCTGTCTCATTCTCGCTCAGCAACTACAGTGCTTTAAAAATGATGACAAGACTCCTGAATATAAATACTGAATAAGTAAAAATATCCCAGACAATGAAAATATAAGCAAGAAATTCTTGCATATTTTTTTCATTTTACATTACTTAGTATTATTTTACATTTAAACTTAGCTAAGTTTTGTTATACATGACGTATAGCTTAGAAAGTATAAGTATTTTAAGCACACTTAAGTCCTTGCATAGTAATCTCATTTGTTTTATATTTTATAAGAAAAAGTATGATTCTGTGCCACGTATACATGTACTTACATACATAGGTTTTGATGGTGTTAGAGTTGTATAATGTAAATGAAACCTTACGCACCCTCTGAAAGTCATGCTATTTTTTAAATATTGGCTGACATTTTTATAAAAACTGTGCACACTGTCTGTTGGCGAAAGAGGCGCTCTAATGCTTACATAGATTATTATTACAGAGGTCTACATTTTTGCTTCAAATTATTGCTTATCGTGTACTCTATTTCTGTTTCATCCCAAGTGCTTCATTATAGTCTAAATTGTTAAAATATGTTTCCACCAGACATGCTTGCAGACATATATGGAAATGGAAAGCGGTTCTTAACTATTTAGGTACTTTGTTAGTACAACTAGGAATGGCAAACCGATAAAAATAAAGAGTATATTTCGGGATAACAGTCTGAGATCTCTTGGCTTTACTTATCACTGAATCCTCTTAGGACATTACTACAGTTCAGGGTTAGGTTTTAGGCAACAGAGGTAGCCTGGTAATATTCTACTTGCTGAATAAGGATGACTTAAAATTCTTCGCCTATCCTGATTCATAGCTGATAGATTTACGAAAAGAAACTAAACCTTTTCATATTTCATTACATTACAATGCCAGGTTTTATATATTTTATATTTTAAATGTACTTTTTATATATTTATTTAAAAATGTAAGATCTATTGATTATGTTTTAATATTTAAGCACTTTAATGATTAAGTTTATCTTATCTGTAATCATGAAAACAAGTCACTAAGTCCTGTGAGGGATAATTGTAATTTTATAGACAATTTGAAGTATACATTTACCAATGCTTAGTCAAAATATGGCCGAAATAGGTTTATAATAAGATGATTTAAGATTAAGCATGCAATAGGTACATAAGAAACCTTTGAACTAAATATATGCCGGGGTTTTTATTACAGACTAAAAATTTAAAATAAATAAAAATAAGAAAGCAAATATAGTTTGTTGTTTTATTTGGTCCCGTATCATTTGCATACAGCAGTAGCCTAGTAGAAGACTGCCACGCAGAGAACTTGGGTTCGAACCCAAGGCACGCACATCTGACTTTTCGAAGTAATATGCGTATTAAATAAGCTATCGCTTGTTTTAAAGGTGAAAGAAAACATCGTGAGGTACCAATGATAATAATAAAGATCTAAAAAGCTCGCGTAAGACGACTGGATTAAGTCTCGCAGAAGACCGTATTTCTTGACACGGCACGTATCGTGAAGAGGCTCTCTGGAGCCCTAACCACCAGTATTTCCTTGGATCCTGATCCCGATGCCGATGGGTCTACAGACTTTTTATAATAATCTTTATTATCAGATACAATGTGTATGGCTATTCTTTCATTCATTCATTCAAACCTGCGTGTCTATGAGTTCTGCATGATGCTCTCGAAGATATGTAAGGTCTACCAAACTGCACGGGGCTAGCGTAATGGACAATGGCTCAACTCTTCCCACACTGAGAAGATGCCATTGACCAGCAATGGCCAGTTTAAATCTTCTTCTCTCTTAGCCTTTATTATTCCCAAGTCACTTGGGGTCGGCTTTTCTGGTCTAACCGGATTTGACTGGATATCAGTTTTTACACGGAGCGGCTGCCACCTGACCTCCGCAACCCGAAGGCTAACGATACCCTAAGGCTAGAACAGTGTCAGGATATTAGAGGGTACTAACTTTCCCAATAACGACTGCCATAGATGTTCATGGCAGCCGGGACCGACGGCTTAACGTGCTCTCCGAGGCACGGAGCAGGCGATAATTGTCAATCAATACGTACATAATTTCGAAAAGTCAGAGTCAGAGGTGCGCGACGTGGGTTCGAACCCGAGACCCTCTGCATTGCAGTCTGTTGGTCTCCCCACTGAGCTATCGCTGATGAGCTATGGCCAGTTTAAATATAGGGCTAATATTACATACACCAATTCAAATTAAGGCTTTTATTCATTTACTAGCTTTTGCCCACTCGCTCGGGAACAATACTTTTTCTAGATGAGAGATATCCTTTTCTGTACGTCTGACAACGCGTATGCGAAATTCTATAATGATCGGGTAAGTAATTAAGGCGTGAAAGCGTAACAAACAAACTCACATTCACATTTATAATATTATAGTTAGGAAGTTAGGATTAGGATAAATACCAGAATATGATAACAATCTGAGTCCTCTTTGGCTTTACTTATCACTGAATCCTCTAAGGACATTACTGGAGGGTTCAGAACTAGGTTTTAGGCAACAGAGAGTTAACCTGGTAATATTCTACTTGCTAAATATGTATGACTTAAAATTGTTCGCCTATTCTGATTCATAGCTGATATTGAAATTAAACTACTATATACGGCTTTTATTGCGTTGTTTATTTAACACTTTATTACATAATTTTGAAAACTGTTACACTACTACTACTATCAAACTTTACTAATCTTTAAGCTTATTAAATTACTATTAAAGTAGTTATTGTTGTTTAGTAGTTGTTTTATAAAAATCCTCTTTAAATCGAACCAATAAGTTGGCATAATATTCGCCATTGATTGTTCTACCTGTTGAAGGTAGTCAATGTGGATTATACCGCGTACATCTCAAAAAACGGTCGCCATGACTTTATTAGCTGACCTTTGCCTTCTTTGGTGCTGATTCACCCCGAGAAACACACTGCTCTCTTGGGTCTCTGGTATGTTGTCGTGGATCCCACGTTTCGTCCACGGTTACGAAACGGCGCAAAATCTCGTCCATATTGCGGTTGAACAACACCAAACAAGCCTGCGAAGTTGTCACACGATTGCATTTGAAGTCGATTGTGAACAAACATGGCACTTATCTTGCCGAAAGCTTTCTCATACCTAAGTGATCATTCAAAATTGAAACCACTGAGCCATGTCTGATGCCTATGGCCTCCACAATCTCTCGCACTTTCGATCTCCAATCGACCAATACCCTATTGTGAACTTTTTGATTGTTTCGGATGTAGAGACCACAACTGGGCGTCCAGAACGTTCGGCATCTTCCGTACTAGTACGGCCACAACGAAATCAGTAGATCACTTTTTACTACTGAATTTGCTGGTGCAGAATTCCCATAGTTTTTATCAAGCTTAGCCTTGGTTTCACTGATGGTTTTCCCGCAAAAAATAATGCTTAATAAGCACACGAAACTTTGCACTTTTCCATTTTCTCCTCAAATCACGCGGTAGTCCGCTAACAATGGCTGTCAAACACAAACTAAATGACGCAGCTTGTTTAAATTTTGAATGGAGTGTACGGACAGATGCCTTTTGTGTGTTGCTTTTTTAGTTAAGGGGCGGGCAATTCAAAAGTCACGCACTTATTGACCCACCTTAGTATTATCACTCTCACTAATATTGAAAATTGTACATTATGGATCGCTAATGTGTTAACTCACTCGGGTTTATCTCTATGGGTTATCTCAATGATGCAGATGCCAAGATTGTCCCCTTATAAAACCATAGACATGGCTTTTTATACTCTTCAACACAACAAAAATAAAAAGTATCTATTTATGATAATTGATAAGTCTTAATAAGTCACAACAAACATAAACGTCAATACCAACAGTACAAGAATTATTTTAAAATATTACAAAAATGTAAAAGCACTGTAAACTTTGAAATAAGTGATTATTACGTTTAGTTCATGTGTGCGCAAACAATTTTAAATGGCACCATGCCACTTGAAATTATGCTACCCGATGTGGTGTTTTACGCATCCCTTGCAGCCTGTATTTCTTTAGGTGGCTATTACAAGAAGATAGAAGATAATGAGATGAAACGAAACTATGGCACTGGGCTTGGCATATTTATCACGTACTTAATATGCGGCTATCATATATATCATTCGGTTCTTCTTATTTGGGGCAATATTATTATAATAAAGTGTTGCGATAAGCGGTAAGTATTTTATTAGTAACTGCCCAGGTGACGCAGCGGGACCGATGTGCATGAGGTCTTGTTTACGAGGGCTAGATCAGGCAATGTGTAATTGGTGAATTTAATTAAGGGATTCCGAGTTACACTACGGAATCTGGAACCACTTTATTTTTCATTATTTTTATTTTTGATCTTTTACGCACTGCGTGTGTCTGGTCTATCGTGGAACCACATTGCAATTGATCGATAGCACGCAATACTCGGTTTTTGGACCCATTAATCACATCATGTTCAAAACCATCTCAACAACATTCGTTTTAGGATACCTCATGTAATACAGAGACCAACCAGGATAATATTACTATGCCATCCATTATAGTCGGGAAATAGATTTGCATTCTGAATGGAGTGAAACTGCTATTACCAGCAGTCCCTTTTTTGCTTTCTTTTGCTATAGACCAGCATGGCTAGGCTCTCTTAGCAAGGCTTCTGCAATTCCAAACGAACGGACCATTTGCTTAAATGGTAGTGACAGTTTACCATTAAATGGACAGCTATGTATCTCGTCTACGACTCTTTACATTCATTCTTTGTGTTATGCTTATATTCCTGAAGCTGGATGTTTAATAGACTTACATTTTGCCAGCAGCTATATTTGAGATCCCACTTAAAAAACTGCGATGGTCCTTTGCCGCTCCAGAAGAACCCAATAATAGAATTCGGGACCTCATACACACCGAAGCATACTGCCATAATCGAATGTTTTTTTTTTAGATATGTTCATCAGCTCAGTTTAGCCTACACATGGACCTACATAGCTTATATAAATTTTAATATAGATTTGGATACTCCCTATGAACTGTGGATACATCAAGTGATCGCCCTGAGACTTGTGGGGCTAGCTTTCGAAATACACGCGCTAGAGAAATTAAAATTGGAACCGAAAAACAAGGCATCTTGTTCCAAACGAAATGATCTAGAACTGGAAGGCTTGCCCGAAGACATCACGGCTCTTGACATTATCGCTTACGCTTATTACTTCATTGGATTACATAAAGGTTTGCTTAGAAGTATTTATATATTTCAGTGTATTCAAAGACTCAATAGATAATGATTAGTCTAGATAGCCTTACTAAAAAAGGTGTTCAAATCTATTTCGTGAGTTTATTATATACCTCTTGATTCAACTCGATATGGAAGATTGCTGACTTTTTATATAATAAATTGCCCAAAACCTCGTTAAACTCATCAAAATGTATGGCAAACTAGCTTTTATCCGCTGTTTTAATCATTTAGGAACATAACTTTTTCTGGATAAAAGATAATCTATGTCCTTTTCTGTACTCTTGACAAAGTGTATACGAAATCGGCCGAGTAGTTAAGGCGTAAAAACGTATGTATTTTATGCGGAGGCCAGTCAGTGCAGACCGGCGACTCTTCGACCCAGTGGGATCTTTTGTGTCGACACTCTCCCAATAACGACTGCCATAGATGTTCATGGCAGCCGAGACCGACGGCTTAACGTGCTCTCCGAGGCACAGAGCAGGCGACAATTGTCAATCAATACGCACATAATTTCGAAGTCATATAACTTCCGAAAGTCAGAGGTGCGCGACGTGGGTTCGAACCCGAGACCCTCTGCATTGTAGTCTGTTGAGCTACACGCTGCGCTATGGCTGCTTAAAAAAAATAGAATCGCAAATACGTAACAAGCAAACAAACTCACATTCGCATTTTTAATATAGGTAGGTTGTGCCGTCGTGCTGAATTACGTCTTAAAATACAGAGAAGAATGCTCTTTTGAGTTCAAACTAAAGCTCTAGACTAGTCTAGACTAATTATATCCTATCCTTGTAATACCGAAAAGTATTAAATTTCGACTCATTCATGTTCAGACGAATATGCCGGATATTTAGCTGTAATTCGAAGAGGTAGCGACGTCTAAACTTAAGACTAGAACTCAGATTACTTGACAGACTGAATCTTCATGTTGCCTGTCCACTGTATGATCTGACAGCCAGTTTCCAGATACGGTTTAAAAGAACGTCATGACAAATAATTTAGCGAAAAATTTAATTAAATGTAAACAATACAAACATTTAACCTTTTGGTTGCTATAATGCCAAACATAAATAAAAACCCATTGTGCCTGGCCGCTGGTATGCCTGAGTTTGAGGTTAAGTAGAAAAATTGTATTGACTATTATATATGATGTATTTAGTATAATATTGTATAATACATAGTTTGTTAAAAATGTCTCGAAAAGATACCTACAATATGAGATAGATATATCATTGTAATAATTTCTGTAGGTATCTTAAAATTCTAAGACGTACGGTTTGCTAGGCGAACATTCTGTAACTCAGTCCTGTATTAAACTGTCCCACTGCTGGGCACGGGCCTCTTTTCAGTGTGAGAAGGGTTAGGCCATAGTCCAGCACGCCGGCCCAATGCGGGTTGGGCAGACTTCACATATCTTCGAGAACATTATGTAGAACTCTCAGACATGCAGGTATCCTCACGATGTTTTCCTTCACAGTTAAAACGAGCGATAACTATCTATTTAATAGACATATATGTAACTATAAAAAGTCAGAGATGCGTGCCTTGGGATCGAATCTCTGCGTGGCAGTCCAACGGTATTCCACTAGGCTATTGCTGCTCTGTAACTAAAGCGGAATAATAAAATTTTATTGGATTACAGGCCCATACTACAGATGGAGAATATTTCAAGATCATTTTAAAACACGGTTCGGAGTTTTGAGCGACTGCAGAGTGATAACGGAGCAGAAAATCAAAAAAGCACTTGTCTGCACTACAATTTATGTTATTTTGCGAGCAAATTTTCCTTATGAGGTTTGTACCTATTATATTTATTGAACACCCTTATTTTGTCTGTTTCTAAGTTTAGGCAGATATATACCTATAAGCAGCTAAATAGTTAGCTAGCAAGTACTTCATTTAGTTTGTCAACAGTAAATATAGAATACACTGGAGTAATATACATGGCAGAATATATAGAATATATAGAATATAGTTATAGAATATAATATTTTGCCTACAGATGTATTACGATGAGGTGTTCTACGAGGCCTACGGCACGGACAATCGGTACTTATACAATATACCGCAGTTGGCTATGTACTGCCTCCAATATCAAGTGATCTTGATGCTGTGCACTAGTGTATGTACTGAAGCAGGCTTTGGGGTATACCCGGCCAAGTGTCTAGCGGTACCCGGACACGGACCCACTGCATGTCACAGCTTTCTTAAATTAGCGTAAGTTGCAGTAGTCGTAATGGATATGTATCAGCAGCGATAGCCTAGTGGGATACCGTTCGACTGTCACGCAGAGGTCTCAAGAGAGATCCTAAGGCGCATATCACTCCTATTAAAAATTGTACACTTCTCTGTTCTGTATATATTATGTAATGTGTGACCTCACCTTCTTAGCGTGGACACTTTTTCTGCGGTTTAAGTACGATGAAGACACAGCCATTATTATAATATCAGCTCAGTATTAAACTGTCTCACTGCTAGGCTCGGGCCTCTTCTCAGTGTAAGAAGGATTAAGCTATATTCCACCACGCTGGCCCAGCGCGGGTTAGCAGACTTCACAAGTCTTCGAGAACATTATGGAGAACTCTTAGTCATGCAGGTTTCCTCACAAAGTTTTCCTTTACCTTTAAGGCAAGCGATGATTAAGTGCCTAATACGCACATTGCTACATAACGTTAGAGATGCGCGCCATGGGATCGAACTTGAGACCCCTGCGTGGCAATCCAACGGTCACCCACTAGACTGTCACTATTAATTCTATTCCTAATTATTCTTTAAAATTTGTAGAGCAGAGACGAAGGAGGTGGCATTGGAGGAAGAGTACAATTTCGCGATGCTTAGATGTTTCGAAAACGACAAGTTGTTGTTCGGACCGCGGATGAGAGACACGTTAAGAGGATGGGATATCCCCACTCGTTATTGGTTCTGGGAGCACACGTATAAAAACATAATCAAATCAAGCAAGAGAGTGAGGTAAGACAGATTTTCTTTCTTAGTAACTGTCACCTCGTATTTACCCGCTCTCAAAGTAGTCGTCAATTCTTGGACACGCGATGTCCACTCGTAGACCACGCGGCGTTCACTTGTTGAACACGCGGCCTGCTTTTGTGGATTACGTGTCGACAACGAGTGGATGGCGACCGACGAGGCGTTGCTGATCGGATGTTATGTGGCTTCAACTGTCATCTTTATAGTTATGTATTCTTTTTATGTAGTGTTTGTACGTATGCGAAAAAAAGAAAATATACCAGGGGCCTTACTGCTATCTTATAAAGTATTCCATAGCATGTGCGAAAATGAGACAGCGCCTTTCAGTTTGTAGAGATCTGTCTCTTTTGAACACATCTTTGCTTCACATATCACAATTATTAGCGAATATAAACAAGTTCGTTTGATAGTGTGTGTCTTCTTTTCAGACACACCCTGACAGTTGTAGCTTGGTCATTATGGTGCGGTCCAACATTACAACAGCTAATCATTTCATCCACGTTCTGGGTACATATTCAACTAGAGATCGACTACAGTGACATGTACGAAAATAATGAAGCGGTTGGTGCTATTTAAATTTATATTCAGTTTTATGTGTTTGTCGTTTGATGTTCCTCCAACACAAAGGGAGCATAATCAGACCAGGCTAGGTGATCGTGTCTGGCGGGCCGCGGCCCTACTGTTGCTGTAATGTCCTTGTATATATACTCTATACTCGCTTTGTAAACAACGCTTGCGTGATTCAGGATTGTATGGCGAAAGAGTATATAGTGTAAAGCGCCATCTTTTGTCATTTGTCGGAACTTTTTTGTCTGTGTAGTGTCGCTACATGTTCAATGATGATTTTGCCCTTTTTTGACCCACCGGATAAGAGTAAGTTGGGTCATAAATGCCCAAAGTCGTAAGGATACATACAATTTTACCTAGAGTTTCCTTAAAGCATGTATGTTAAAATGTCGCTTATTATGATTCATGCACTAAAAATACGTTGTTATTGTGTTTATTTTTCATTATGTTAGTCTTTGTAAGAAGCATATATAATTAACAATATAATAATTATAAGCTTTTAATAATCCTAAATTAAGTCCACAAATTAAAATAACTACTTATGCCTACGTTACGTATTTCAGATAAAAATGCCCTGGGACATCGGATTATCTATAATGCGTATATTCTGCCTGGTCTACTTGACGCCGTGCCTCATTCTCCAGGATACAACGACTGTGTTAAAATACTACAGCTCCATCTACTGGATGTACCATTTACTTTTGATATCCTTAGTTGTAGGATCGGTTGCCATCAAATCGAAATTAATTAAAGCATAAAAGATAGTACGAGGG
Source organism: Catocala fraxini (assembly GCA_930367265.1). Lineage (NCBI taxonomy): Eukaryota > Metazoa > Arthropoda > Insecta > Lepidoptera > Erebidae > Catocala > Catocala fraxini. Next base: position 7,151,926 of record OV884036.1, on the reverse strand, counting down.
ACCTACACATCGACCGCTTTACTCAGTCTTTGCCCTTTAATCCACGTTTCGTTGTGGCTCATTATGTTATTTCCTATCAATGTAGCAACTAAGGGATAAGAAATTTATAAACAACTTATACAGAATTGCAACGTTGTATAAAAGTTTTAAATCAATCAATTGATCCTACTTTTCTACATTTGCATTAATGAATTTTTATAAGAAAAGATTAGAACTAACTGGCCTGGCAGATAGCAATGGAAGTACATGGACAATACCAGAGTATTACAGTTGGCAGCAGTATGAGCTGCATCCCAATTTACAGTACCTACTCCGCTTAAAAATATACCTATATCCTTCATTCATCATGTTTTCCCATTCGATTGAACAGCATTTTATTTTGTTTGCAGTACTGTCAACAATTTTTCTTTTGCAGTCTTTGGTTCCTTTTCACAGTATTTTTCCATAGATTTCTGCACACTAACGCCTGAATCAGTTAATTCAATTATTTATTACTTTGTCGGCGGGACTAAGTTAAACGGTCGGAAACCATTTGTAAACGAGTGTTATTTATTATACGCAAGCTTGTCACTGTCATATGTCTTTTTTGAGTAAGTACTGTTATATATAATTACAAAGACTATACTATAATTACATGTATAGTCTACTCCAATCTATTCTGATGAAAATGTACACAAACCAAAGGAGAATGCCCATATTACAATGGCGCCGAACTATCGCTAACTGTCCTGGAACGGATGCGATTATACGAACGAAAATTGGACACTCAATAGTCCTATTTACGTACTTTAGATCTAGTGTAAAATCATCAATTTATTTTGTGAGGTTTTTGTAGAAATAACATCTTTATTTCAGTTTTTGAGGTTATATCAAATGTCAAAATAAACTAGTTTTAAGCTGTCATTCCCCCGTAGGTATACAACGAGAAATAAATAGGTAGTAGCGATAGCTTAGTGGGAGACCAACAGACTGGCATGCAGAGGATATCGGGTTTACATTCACCTTTGCCATTCCGGAATGTTATATGACTTTTCCAAGCTATGTGCGTATTCAATTATTAATTATCCCTCGCTTCGTGTCTCGACGAGCACGTTAAGCCGTTGGTCCCGGCTGACATCAGTCAGTCGTTATATGGATGCCAGTACGCTCAAATATCCCGACATAAGCCTAGCCTAATCCTAGAGTATCGTTATCCCTCTAGCTTGCGGAGGTCAAACAGTAGTCTCTCTGCGGCAAAACTCATGTTCAATATAATCTGGCCCACACTAAAAATAATATACCTCAATCACTAATTAGTATTTATGAAACCGCTGGTGTCAATTTCTAATGAGGAGGATATAGGTAAGGATTGAGAAACAGGCAATAAAACAATTTATTTTTATTCTATTTATTTCAAAATACCAACACATTGACATCTGATTCATTCATCCACATCATAATTATCATATTTACATGATATATAATTCATGATCATACTGAGTATTTCTTCTAACACATACAGAAGTGTTAGAAGAAATACTCAGTATGATCATACATTAGACCAACAACTCAAACAGACCTTCTTAAGACGGTAAACCTAAAAAAAAGAAACATTTTAATAAGGCATTTAATTTAACATTAGCTACAATAATCTGTGACAAAATATGACAGTGATTTATATACTGATACTAAAATCACTGACACAAAGCCACTCTTTCTATCAGCTCACTTTTTTATCAGCATCTTACTATCTATCTAATGCTCAAATTGAGCAGACGTGTCTACCTAGCAATACTTATAAATGTACAAATATTTTTATTTAATTCATTGACCTAGTTAACGCGTTAGTCAACTTACGCAATTTCTACGTAAAACGGTGAGACATAAGTAATATGCAAGATATTAACTAAGTGTTACTATGGCTAACTTTGAAAGTAGCCCTTTCAATCGGAGTACCATGACAACTCGCAGCCCACCCAGCACGCCACAACCATCTCAGCATGAACCCGAAGAGCCAATGAAATCAAATATTGGATTACCTCCATTGAGCGATCGTTAAGTGAGGTGTGTAGCATTGCAACGGAAGGCAAACTCAACTCTGAACAGAAGTTGAAAATAAACTCTTTGGCCCGTAAAGTTGGAAATGGTGTCTCTCAAATGGCGGTTTTTAACCAGTCCTTGAAGCAAAAGGCCTTATTGATGAATAGCTCTCTTGAGGCCATGACGGAAAAGCAGGATCTTGCTAAGTGCCTGAATGCCTTCGAAAAGTCGATTAAGTTGACCATTGAAGAAAAATGCGTTGCACAAAATCCAGCCATTGATAAAGTGTCTTTTGCGGACATAGTCAAGACCACAAAAAATGTCATGTTACGACCTAAAAATGTGAGCGCCATTGCAATTTATCCGAATGATAAATTGAAAACTAGTGACGAAACAAAGTCGCTAGTTTAGAAAATAATTTGCTCTGAACAAATGAAGTTGCACGTAAGAGGACTAAGGAAGACCAGAAACGGAGGTGTAATAATTAGCACTGATAGCAAGGACGACATTGAGAAGCTAAGGCAGTCAACCCAGTTATCTAGCTCTGGCTTAAAGGTTGAGGATCCGCATAAAAGAAGACCAAGAATTATAGTAATCGGAGTACCAGCTGCCCTTAGTGACCAAGAAGTATATGATTGCATATACGAGCAGAATGTTGCCGAAAAACTCCCCAACGTAACCCGTGATCAATTTCTGACCTCGATAAAACTGAGCCATAAGTCGGGTAAGAAAGACGCACAAACTTGCAACTTCATCATTGAAGTGCCTGCCAGTATCAGAAAGGGCCTTATCAACCAGGATCGAATCTTCATCAACTGGACTTCCTGCCCCGTACGTGACTTCACACTCGTAACCAGGTGTTTCAGATGCCAACAATATGGACATGCCGCTAAGACTTGCCGCGAGACCATCTCCACCTGCGGACATTGTGGTGCATTAGGTCATCAGACTAATGAATGTACAAAGAAAGACGAAACACCAAAATGTGCAACATGTTTGCGTTTTAAGAAACCAAGTAACCATAAGACAGGTGATCTCGAATGTCCAGCGAAGAAAATGGCTGAAACAAGGTACATTAATTCTATAGATTATCATGAAGGCGCCTAAGAGCGCTGTCTTACTCAGTTTCTTATAGACCCTTTGTATTTTTGTTTGAATTTCCTTTAATTGTAAAAGTATTTATGGCTGATCAATTAATTAATGATTTAGATAATAATTATATATATATTTCGCAAATGTGTGACACTGAGAGCTGCAATCTTTATCTTTCCCAATATAGTAAACCGCTAACAATACTAACCCAAAACATTCGTAGCATATGTAAGAACATAGATAGTTTGGATGTCTTTTTACACAGGCTTAATATTGAGTGTGACGTAATTATACTAACAGAATGTTGGCTCTCAAACAGACGTAACAATATACCAACTTTGCAAGGATACAAAAATTATAATAGTACAACATCTCTCAACCAGAACGATGGCCTGGTAATATACAATGTGTTTGGTGAGTGGTGTCGGAGATTTTAATGGCATAATATATGGTCATTTATATCTACAATCCATGCTTCAGTATTATTTTTTATGTTACTTGGGCGAAATGGCGGCCATTTTGTTTATTTTGTTATCTAATCACGGACACACGTGGTAATTTAGCGATATCGTCGCTTGTAATAATCCAAAAAAAAACAAAAAAGGTCTTATTTTACAGCTCATAGTATAGCTAACATGTTTACGATAAAAAAATTTTAGAATCTATCTCATTTCAATTTAAAAAAAAATATGACAACAGAAAATTAAGAAAATTTTTGCTGTTATTTTTTTGTTATTTCACTTTTTCACAAAAACCAAGCTGTCAAGGTATTATTTTTTTAATGTTTTTAGATACTACATAATATCAGCTAAACATGAGTACTAAAATCATTGCCGTAAGTAAGATACTTTTAAAATGACGCTCTTTAGAACTTGACCCCTTAATAGCGTATTCAGGTAGTAAACAATTACAAACCCATCTCAATTTAAGGATCATCCTGATATTTAGGAAATACAGAAATAAAACACAATATTTTTTCACTTAGCTGTGACCAAATTATTATTAATATTAAAATATTAATAATAATTTGGTCACAAATTTTATAAAAATTGTTCAAAGTGGTCACCATTTTGCTGCAAACATGCTGTCGCCCGTACAGCCAGGTAGAGCGTCGGATCATCTCCTTGTTTTCCTTTAATTCATTTCCGATGCTAATTATTTTTTGAATCAATTCCTCTCGGGTGTTTGGCACTTCCACGTAAACTTTTTGTTTTATAGTACTCCATAAAAAAAAATCCAGGGGTGTTAAATCCGGAGAACGCGGTGGCCAAGCAACTGTCCCTCCGCGACCGATCCACTGCGTGTAATTTTGATTTAAATATGTCCTCACTGCCACTGCAAAGTGTGCGGGTGCACCATCGAGCTGCAGAATCATTCCTCTCCGGTTAACGAGTGGTATTTCGATGAGGGCGTCATAAAAATCCGTCTGCAGGAATTCCAAAAATCGTTGACCATTCATCGTCTCTGGTAAAATGATAGGGCCAACAAGAACGTCGTCTATGATTCCTGCCCAAACGTTCACGGCAAACTGATACTGTACAGTACTTGTCCTAGTAGCGTGTGGATTTTCGTGACACCACAGATGCTCATTGCGGTGATTTATGTATCCCGATCTTGTGAAGGTGGCTTCGTCTGTCCACAAAATCTTTTTTAAGAAATTTGGTACAGATCGTACTTGCCGCTGGATCCACGAGCAAAATACTGATCGCCTAGCATGATCAGGCTCCAGTAATTCTTGTACCCTTTTAAAATGGTACGGATGCAATCCTTCTCTCTTTAACACTTTCCACACTGACCATATGGTAAGGTTTAATCTATTAGCGATCCGTCGTATGCTCAATCTGGGATCTTGGGTAATTAATTCCAATATTTCTTCTTCGTCTTGTGGTGACACCAAACGAGAACGTTCTTCAGCAGGTCTTCTAATTCCATTTTCGGCAAGCCTCAAATGGATTCTGACGAACGTGCGAGGATTGGGTGTAACTCTGTTGGGGAATCTTCTGGCGTACTCTCTACTAGCAGCATTGGCGTTCCCGTTGCACAGTCCGTAGACAAAATGGATGTCAGCAACATGTTGGCTGGAGTAATAGTTGTCTTCCATTTTAAAAAGATTAACAAAACAGTTCAACAGTAAAAATAACGAAAACGTAACAAAACTTTTAACAGCGCACAGCAAATTGGTTAACAAAAAGAGAATGTGATCACAACGCAGAGCGAGGGACGACTGATAAGCTTTGTATTGCGTTCCTAAATCTCTGGAAACAAATGTTATTTTGTCTCGCTCACACTTATGACGAAGGAGGTTTTTACCTGCTCGAATCATTTGTTAAAACGGGTTTAGTAGTTCCTTGAATTGTGATAAAGCGGCTTTGTAATTGTTTAATACCTGAATACGCTATTAAGGGGTCAAGTTCTAAAGAGCGTCATTTTAAAAGTATCTTACTTACGGCAATGATTTTAGTACTCATGTTTAGCTGATATTATGTAGTATCTAAAAACATTAAAAAAATAATACCGTGACAGCTTGGTTTTTGTGAAAAAGTGAAATAACAAAAAAATAACAGCAAAAATTTTCTTAATTTTCTGTTGTCATATTTTTTTTTAAATTGAACTGAGATAGATTCTAAAAATTTTTTATCGTAAACATGTTAGCTATACTATGAGCTGTAAAACAAGACCTTTTTTGTTTTTTTTTGGATTATTACAAGCGACGATATCGCTAAATTACCACGTGTGTCCGTGATTAGATAACAAAATAAACAAAATGGCCGCCATTTCGCCCAAGTAACATAAAAAATAATACTGAAGCATGAATTGTAGATATAAATGACCATATATTATGCCATTAAAATCTCCGACACCACTCACCAAACACATTGTATGTGAAAAGTTCTTTGCTCATCTCCGTCGAAGAGCTAACGGTCCAGGACTGCAACTGTCTTGTTATTAAAATAGGCACTGATATCGCGATCATTGCTGTATATAGACCTCCTTCTTACAGAAACTTAGAGACGTTTACGAACAATTTAAATCACATTTTACAAAGCCTATCAAATTTTAGAAATATTATTATAACAGGAGATATAAATATAAATATAAATTGTAAGAACCATGACGCATCTACCCAAGATTACCTAAATCTCTGTGCGTACCATGACATTTAGCCTAGCCACACTTTTCCCACACATGAAAGTGGGTCATGCTTAGACCACGTCATGCTCAAAACTAGGCTTCCGTGTTTAACACTTGTTACTAACTCGTCAATAACTGACCACTCTACTGTTTTACTAATACTTGAATTAACGCAAACTAAGAATATTATTCGCCCGCAACAAAGGTCAATTATAAACATATTCACCTAGAGCGTGATTTGTGCAACATTGACTTTACCCGTTTATCAAGCTGCCGACGTTAACATCTCTATGCCATTTGTTATTAATAAAGTACAAGAGGCTATCTTGCACAATACAAAAATAATAAACTTCAGTAGAAAATATTGTAATATTAAGCCATGGATAACTCCCGGCTTAGTCCAATGTATTAGAAACCGCGATAAACTACACAAGAAAGCTAAGCAATGCCCCGAAAATTTTACTCTAAATTTATCATATAAAAGGTATCGGAATTTTTGCAATAAACTTTTGAAGAATTTAAAAATAGAGTACGACAGGTCCCAATTACAAGGAGCTAAAAAAGACACAAAGCAACTTTGGAAAATTGTGGAAAAAGTCACGTTTACTTCAAAACATCATAAATCTGATAGAAGTTTATTGCAAACACATTCCTCTCCGCTTTCCTCTGTCAACAACGTCAATAGGTTTTTTGTAAATATTGGCACAACTCTCGCAAAAAAAAATAGAAAGTCAATGCAGCACAAATAACAGTTCTCCTCCGGTTTCAACATACCTTAAAAGCGGAAAATCTTTTGTTATGTTGCATCCGGATGAAAAAGAAATAGAGCGGGCTATTCTCTCGTTAAAAAATAATTGTGCACCTGTGTGGGACAATATAAGCTGTAACATATTAAAGACCTTTAAGCATATCCTGTTGCCTCCATTAACCCACATTTTCCGAATTTGTCTTTCTATAGGAGTCTTCCCTCTATGCCTTAAAAAAACAATAGTGATTCCCATTCATAAGTCTGGTACGAAAGACCTTGTAACAAATTATAGACCAATCTCGCTATTGCCTACTTTCTCAAAAGTGCTAGAAAAAATAATTAATAATAAATTAGTATCATTTCTTGAACAAAATTCCCTATTTTCCCACATGCAATTCGGTTTCAGACCTAAGTTGTCAACAGCAGATGCAGTACACAACTTGACAGCTTTTATCTCAGAGGAACTTGGGAAAAGAAAACAAGTAATTGGAATCTTCCTCGACCTCGCAAAAGCATTTAACACTGTATCTGTGCGTATCCTATAAAAAAAAATACGCTTTAGGAATTTATTTATTTTTTATTTTTATTTTATTAATCAGGAACAACTTACATTGTATTTGATAAAAATATAAACTAAAAATTAAAAATTTGCATGCAATTTAACAAAAATAATAAAACAATTAAACAATTAAACATGAACACGATAAAATAGTACAAATATATGTAACATAGAAATTTAGATAAAATTGTATTTACAAAAATATAAAGATTGGAAACATGTAACTAAATTATAATTCATCTAAAGAGTACAAGCTTCTCTCTAACAGAAATTCTTTAAGCTTAGCCTTAAAAGAGCTAGTGTACAACAAATCTTTTAAATCTGCTGGCAGTTTATTAAATATTTGTACCGCTTGGTATTGAGGACTATGCTTGGCAATGTTAAATTTAGGTACAATTTTATTATTAAAGTCCTTTCTACGTGTACTTTCCCTGGCTATTCTCTCGTCCTCAGACTCGTGTTCATGGGTATACTTTTTAAAATTAACTAACAGTACTAATACGTACAGGCTAGGTAATGTTAGTATATCTAAACGCTGAAAGTGAGGTCGACAGCTATCTCTTTGTGAAATTCTGACAATTGTACGAATTGCTCTTTTTTGGAGAATGAAAGCTCGCTGAGAATTATACCCATAGCTTTTCCCCCAGAACTGTATACTGTATCGAAGTCTAGATTCGACAAGAGCATAATACACCATCTTTAATCTGGTCAATATTTATTTCATCTCTTAATGTTCTTAATGCAAAACATGCAGAAGATATAGTCGAGTCTATATGTGCTAGTTCTTTTTTCCAGTTTAGCAAATCATCTAAATGGATACCTAAAAGTTTTGCATCTCTCACTAATTCTATCTTTTCATTGTTTAGACTTATATCCATATTATCTTTATTGCCTGCCGTAGTTCGAAACAACATGATATTTGTTTTTTTAATATTTATAATTAATCTATTAGCATTGAACCAAGATTGAAATACTGCCAGCGTCGTATTGACCATGTCTGTGAGTTCACTAATACTTTTAGCTCCTACTATAGCATTTGTGTCATCAGCATAGACTATAAGACTAACGTCTGGTATGATTTTATCAATATAATTTATTAAATCATTGGTGAAAATAATAAATAGAATAGGACCTAAAATGGAACCCTGCGGTACGCCAGTGGTAATATTAATCAAGGATGATTGGAATGTTTTTCGTTGTCCGTCCTGATCTATAATGCTGGTTTCTACATACATTTTTCTATTTTTTAAATACGATGTAAATAATTGCAGGGCTTTGCCTCTGACACCATAATAATTTAATTTAGCAATCAGTAGATTATGATCAATTGTATCAAATGCGGAAGACAGATCTAGAAAAATTCCTGCTACCTTCAACTTGCGATTTAATTTACACATTACATCATTAAGAAGTCTATAAATTGCATCTCCAGTGCCAATTCCCTTCTGGTAGCCAAACTGTCTGTCATGTAGTACTTTATTAAAACTAAGTTGAGTCAACAGACGAGATTTCAAGACTTTTTCAAAAATTTTTGAAACTGTAGGCAGAAGTGAAATTGGCCTGTAATTATTAGGGTCGGTTTTTGATCCCTTTTTGTAAACTGGCACAACCTTTGCGATTTTTAGTTGTTCCGGAAAAATACCCTGTTCAAGACAGTTATTGAAGAAAGTAGACAGTGGCCTGGCCAATGTTTTTATTTGCTCTTTAATAAGAGAAATAGGAATTTCATCATATCCACATGAGTGCTTGTTTGTCATAGTTTTAACTATTTGAGTTATTTCTTTGGGAGTAGTAGGCTTGAGCGACATATCATTTATAACCCTTTCACAACTTTGTTGAAGTAGCAATAAAGCTTCTTCAGTCTTAGTTTTAGCTGAAACACAATTAAGATTGAATTGTTCTGCTAAAATGTTAGTTACAGCAGTTGGCGAATCTATAATTTGATTGTTGAGTTTTAGTAAAAGTGGCTCCTTTTGTAGTTTTTTAAGGTTTCTGTGGCTATTAATAACATTCCAAACTTCTTTGCCTACATTTTTTGAAGTATTAATTTTTTCAGCGATCGCCATTTGTTTGGCTTTAATCATGACTCTTCTATATATTCGAATATATTTCTTTTTGTAACTGATTATACTGTCATGAATATGATTACCGTTATTAGTGCACAAGACTCTTTTCATTTTACTAGAAGTTTTTACGCCTTTCGTTAACCACTTTAATTGTGATCCCCTCTTTAAATTTATTTTAATTTCCCGTTTTATATAACTTTTCCGAAAAGCATTATTAAAATTATTCAAAAATGAATTAATACCCATTTCACTCCAATTTTGATGCAAAAGTCTGTTCTTAAAAGTTATACTATTTCTACGATTAAATATTCTTTTATTTATAACTAAAAATGGATTATTACTATTTTTAACCTGATCTTCTAGTAAAAATTCACTCAATTGTGCTCCATGTCCGTCTCCCAAACCATTATGGTCAATTACAGTATTCAATACCTGTTCTTCTTGGAGATTTGTTATTATATTATCTAAGCAGGAATACGAGTTATTTCGAATAAAAGTGGGACTATCAAAAAGGCATCTAAAGTTGTAACAAGCCAGCAGACTTAAAAAATCAGTACGTTTTTTGTTTTCCAGAAGCAAGTTCACATTATAATCTCCACAAATAATGCATTTCTTATTGAATAAAAATTCAAGTAATAATTCCAACTTTCCCAAAAAAATACTAAAGTTTTTATCATTAGGATTACGATACACACAACATATGTACACTCCAGTAGTAGTATCCTTTACGCAGCATACCTCAAAACTCTCTACGGCATACAATCTTTCAACTGTTAATACTTTATCTACTTTCCTATCTGCTTGAACTAAAATTAAACTCCCACCCCTCTTTTTCTTATTTCGCGTATTACAAGATGCTAAATTGTAACCGTCTATGTTAAAAGAAGCGACTGACATACTACTTAAGAAATGCTCAGTCAAGCATAGGTAGTCTATCTTTTTCCCAACTGTTAGTACATAGGCTTCCAATTCGTTTATTTTATTAGAAACACCACATATGTTCTGGTGAAAGATGACTAAATTTATGTAACATTTACTATTTGTGACACAATTAACATTGCTATTACATTTCATAGAGGTATCATTTTTACTATTCACGAAAAAAATCAGTTTGTAGAGTTGCGTCGTTTGTTTTTATCGCAGTATCAACATCGTCAGTCTGAACTCCAATACTTTTGAAAGTTGTTGTTTGTACACTAACATTATTTGTAGACAATAGACTCCTGCGACTAACTTGATTTTCAGTATAAGTTTGATAAATATTTTTATAATTTATATGTAGAATATGTCTATGTATTAATCTACAAGCATGCAATTTATTTAAGTAGGGCATGTAAACATCACTATGCAACGACAAGAAGGTAGAATTTGTACAATTTCCGCACACAAATTCTAGCAGCCTGTTCACACAATTGATATTCAGATATTTCTGCCTGTAGATTTGACCTACCAAAACATTAGTGGATTTTAATTGATTTAATGTATAATATAAATAACTTTGAATATTCATAGGATTGCTATCATTTGTGCCTGTTAATATTAAAATAAAATCAGTTTTACCAAAGTCCTTACACAAACTTGCACACGATTTCAATACCTGTTCAGTAGTAGCATTTGGCTTAATGTATGACGTCACAATGAAATTTGACCCCAGATGGTACTGCAGGATCTTACGAACACCATATCCAGCTTGATCAGCGAAGATCATGACTCGTTGAGTAGCTTCCTTTTGCCAATACGTTTGTGAAATAGTGGTCGACTGCTGGTTTTCAGTGGGAATACATGCTACTGTCTTCGTCGTAGAAATACACTCGTCTACAACTCGCGAAGCAGGGATTGAGTTAGCTGGGAGTGTCAAAGAGATACTGATGACCTCTTTCGGCGACTGAGGCTCTATGTGTCCCTCAGTAATACGTCCAGATAATGCTGTATCAAATGAATTGTCGCAGCCATCAATAGCATTCTGCACCAGTTGAAGACTGTTAGGTGAAGAATCAATCACCTTAGGAGAGTGATTTATCTTTGTAGGTGTCGAAAAACAGCTCGTTCTTATTAAATTTAAATGACGCCAAGACTTTAGTGTAAATTAAACGCTTTAATTAGATCGAAATTAAGAGTTGAAATAAAAAAATTTAAGTGTGACTTTGAAATTGCTGTTATAAATGCAATAAAAATCATATATCCCAATTGCCAAACAACATGTTTTTATCATTTCAATAAAAATGTATGGAAAAAAGGTAAAGCTTTAAATGTGACTGCCAATTCTGACGGCCGAAATTTTACAAGAATGGCATCTTCGTTGCCACTGTTGCCATTTAATAGAATTTCAAACGCATGGATTTCTATAGTCAATTCTGCACCCGTGACGGATGAAATTATTCAATTTAAAAAATATTTTGAAGAGCAATGGATTTTAAAACTGAACCCTAAAATTTTGAGTTGTGCTTATGAGCGACACCGGACTACAAACCCGCTTGAAGGATGGCACAAACGATTAAACGCTAGAATACCAAGAAAACCTGCATTCTTTGCATTTGTGGCCGGTTTGAAGAAGGAGGCAATACATTACGACCATGTAATAAAAAGAAGCTACTTTATTAGTCCAAAAAAAAATCGAAGGGCTACAGATATAAAATTCGATAAAGAATTGAACAAAAATTTACAAAAACTTGAGCAGAATGAGATTACCGATATCGAATTCCTAAAAAAAATTATCTACTATAAGTTGCGTCACACATTGAAATGTATTGAAAAAGTACTCTTTGTTGTTAGTTAACTATTATTAAAAAATGTCGGATATCTCTTGTTTCTTTTTGTTCACACCTGTACTTATAGTCATAACACGAAATGGTCATAAACAGAAGTGGGTATTACTAGAACCGGGCGTAACAAGAAGTGGTCAAAAACAGAATTAGTCATATCCAGAAGAGGATGTTACAAGAAGTTGTCACAGACCGCCTAAAGGAAATATCTGGGGGTTATAATAGATCACACTCTTTCATTTAAACAAAACGTAGCCGCTTTATCAAGCAGACTTCATAAATTAATATTCGTTTTTAAAAAACTGCGTTATATCGCAGACAATAATCTTATTATACAGATCTATAAGGCACTGTGCCAATCCATTATTCAGTACTGTATTACCTCATGGGGAGAAATCGCAAAATCGGTTATTCTTCCAATTGAAAGAGCACAAAGAGCACTCCTAAAAGTAGCTACACATCGACCTTTTCGCTACCCCACATGCCTTTTGTATCAAAATTCTAAAGTACTAACAGTCCGGCAGCTTTTTATAATGCACACTGTACTCAAACAACATACTACTCTTGATTATAACCCGGAACTTACTAACACTAAACGACGGAAAGATATCATTTGTACTACTCAGTCTCAACCTAAGTATATTTTTACCAATAAGTTTTTTGCATTTTTAGGTTTTTTTTCTTTATAATAATATAAACAAAATAACTGCGATTTATGACAAAAATTATGCTAACACTAAGCAATTAGTTCAACAATATTTACAAACCTTGAACTACAATCAAACAGAAAATTTGATGACTGTTGTTCAATAAGTGTTACGCAATAAAATAACTCATAAGTCGTCATAGTTTTCACTTAGTTTATAATATAATTATAATAATTGTAAATGTTTTATAAGTATTGTTTTAGAATTTATATCTATATTAGATTACTATCTAATATAGATATAAATTCTAAAACAAAGTGCCCTTAATGCCTGTGGCACAGGTTTACCCTAGTACAGGCACCCCTTATATATTACTTTTACAATGTAACCTAAGCTCTGTATTAATTTGTACCAATTTAAGTTGAATAAATGATTATTATTATTATGATTATATCTGAGTGTACATATCAACCACAAAGTGTTCATATTACAACAGAACACTTCTGACTATGCAAAATATAAAAAAATATACATATTCAAGTACCTGCTGAGGAGATTTACTTGATATTATGAAATTCCATTCAGGGCTATTGAGTGGTACTATATGTGTTTCAGCCCTTAGCACTGATTTTCCACAGCTTAAGCACACTTGCTGGTGTGGTGGCCATAACTTCATATAGCAACAGGCCCACTTGGAAAGTTATTGGACTCTCTTTCCAGTATGATGTCACATTCATGGCAAACAACATCAGTTTCTAACATATGAAAAAAATAGTTGTAAACATTGATGATATTGTAGAGAACTGTACTTACTAATAATATTAGAGACTGTAAATATGTTTTGTATAATACAAAGATTTTATTTAAGATATATGAACTGCTTAATCTAAAAGATAAATCTTATATCTGCACTATAAAGGTTACTCAATAAGTAGCAACATATTCATTGCCAATAACATATTTTTTGCTATAGGTTTATCAACTATTTAATTCCATGTTTAAGGATATCTATAATTATAAAGACTATTTGTTATGCCTATGCAGATAATAGACATTAAAATCTATAAAGACGTAACAAATAACCTTTGCATCGATATAAATATTTCGTGGAGCGGATATGATATTATGAAATCTTGAATGATTATGTTCATTGAAATTACTTACTTTTGTTGGAGAAATCCAAGCACGTAAAATATGAGCCATTGCATCAGATATATATCTGACTTGACGGCAAGGCAGAGGATGCACTAACGCAAGCTAACAATTCACACAGCGAAACATCTCAGAAACAGCAACACTGTTTAAGATAGTTCGGTAATACGGTAACGTGGAGGAATCCAAAGACTCAACTCAACGTGAATTCGTAACACAGAAACAATTAAACGAAGAAATAATATCGAAACACACGCGACGATTTGCCGGCAGTTTGATATTGGAAAACAATATTTTGTTTTTTTCATAGTGTTGTCAATAATACTATAATTATTTAAATATAATAATAATAGTATTTAAAGTACTCATTTGGGACGACAGGAGATTGTTAGTGGATCTATGATTACTGATTATACATAATCGACTGATTACGAAATGCATTTATGCAAATGATAAATGTGTCTCTTCCCTAAAACGTAGGAAACAACTAGGAACAACTATTAAATTACTTATTATCTAAAAATCTAAATGCCACAAAATAATTGGATTTTATTACGCATAAACACATATTAAATTGTAATATAAATTATGCATATTTTCTCGTATTTATACTCATCAAAAAGCGAAACAAAGAGTGTGCATTCTCCTTTTGTTTAATTTACCATAATTACTTACTTAATGCAAATAAGTTTAGTAAGTTTATCCGTATTTTCAAGGTTTTCACATAATACCACAAGGCATTTTAAAGCAATTGCCATTTGATAAATAAATGATTACTTAATTCGAAAAATCTTAGTCGAAATCTGAGGTTATTTGATTGAATTTGACAGATGAAAAAATATCTATAATTTATGATTGCATAGGGCTGCACGACAAACAATAATTCATTCGTCTTACGATTTTTAGTAATCGATTAGTTAATCGCAATTTGCTATGCAAAAACATTGTTAAAGTTAATTTGAAATTAAATATACAGTATTTAGAGGAATTTAGAATTTAAATTAATCTGTTTATTACTGCCATTAAATCCAAGCAAAAGTTAGTACTTACGTGATACAGGAAAGTTCACTGTTGCCGATACCGTGAGAAGAAAGAGAGGTTTGTCAGTTTAAAAAAGGTTGACTATGCTATAGGTTCGATTCACAGACGATATAAACATTTGTGTGATCCACAAATCGTTTTGCCAAGTCAAGCCAAGCCAAGTGAGTGTTTTTTATGTTCTTTGTTTGAATGTTTGTAAAGTCTTCTGCGACACAATATTTAAACCTAGTGCACGAGTAAAAAAAGAAAAGTATGCGGCTGGCCACTGCGACTCAAGGTGATAAGCAGCCGTAAAAACAAATTAAATAAAAAGATCTAAATATATTTTGACCATTCTAAAATAAATAAATTATCTTGACCGCCGAGAAAACGGCCATTTTGTTGACTGCTCTATTACTTTTGTATGCTTTTGCTGACAACTTGGCGTACTTACGGAATATAATTACATATACTGATATGGCCTGTGCTTCTTGAAGCAACAGCATTTGGCTACAAGAATTGGACAAATAACATTAGTAATTGGCTACAATAATAATGGGATAATGATAATGGTTTGAAAAATTATATACCATGCAAATATGTTTTTACTGTATACTATATTCTGTTTGCTCAACTACAAAATCGAATGATGGGTACAATTATAGCGCGATATACGATTATAGATTATATAATTGTAGCAGTGTATATGTCATTTCTAACTCTTTCGCTGCATTAAATCGAATGATTCGATTAGGTAATTAATTGATTTACAATTAACGCTACAATTGGACATCACTAAAATGTCTATGGTCATGTCAATTAACCGTTTGTATAGCTTTTTAATTTATTCGATTGGATTAAACTATTATAAAGAATAAATTACTCGATTACAAAGTCTAATTTGAGTTTCGTGCTTTTTAATTTGTATTGTCAATATGGCAAATAAGCATAAGACCTGCCTGACAATAAGCAATTACCGTAGACGTAATCACTAATAATAATTATACGCGATAGCACCCGCGCGTTGTCATCGGCAAAGAGATAAAAGATGGGGTACAATGCCAGAAAAGGGCAGATAATTACCTAAGTCTCTAGAACTCTCACTCACTGGGCTAAACCCAGTAACAGTGTTACTAACTACTCTTACATCAGTTGCCTGTAAGAAAACGTAACTCTTATGGGTGAGTCAGCACAATTTCAATTTATGTGATCCACAAATTGCTGTTCCGAGTCTGGGGTGTTATTCGTTTCCTTTATTTGAATGTTTGTCAAGTTCCGTGCGACACAGGCTTTACGGGGGTTGTCCTATATATTAAAAAAAACATAGATACTTTATGACCTTCAAGAACTTGTAAACTAGAGTTGTTAAATTGTATATATGGAACTATGAGTTATTACAAATTAACACCCATATCTAAGTGTTTTTTGTGTTCGTTATGTTTCGGAGTATAAAATTAAGCATGCAAGAGGACTATTTATTTATGACATCAAGATTTTAACAATCTCTTCTTTTTTAAATATTTCTTTTTGCATTGAAAAGAAACAGCTGCCGAACTGAGGATAATTTCTTTGTCGCGGGTGTATTAACGAAAATTAAAACAATGGACATAATAAAAATCACACTCGGAACAGCTATCAAAGAATCACATTTTCTTTTAAATGTAACTGGTATTCTACCCAAAACAATTCAAGCACTTATATAGTGGTGAAACCATTGCACCAACTTAGAGAATTTGAGAATCAGTGGCATTTTAGAATTTGTAAATAGCGAGCCAATCACTTCTGCGGTCACATATTCTTCCAAGCGCAGTCTGGAGAAATTACTAATTTTAGCTAGATGACGGCAAACGCGCTCTGGGCAGGGCACTAACAAAATGATAATACTATTAGTAAGGCAATGAACGGCAGCATTTAAACAATCGATCGGACAAATTGCCGAAACATCATAATATTGTGGTCGCGATCCTTAAAAATGGAAAACCGACAATGAAAAAGTAACTGTTTATTTCCTTCTCTCTCGGTTTCTTTTTCCCAAAAGCGACACCCATGTGTAATTGAATATTAAAAACATTAATTATTATTAGGCGAACAATAGATACACAAAACTAAATATTAGTTGGGAACTTGGGAGCCGGTTGCTGAGTCTTCATGTAGGTGGTATGTTACATGGGGGACCCCCATAGTGCTTGCGTCCTCGTCGCGTCCCCTGGTAACGACCCGGTTCTGTCACCGTAACGGAGTGTCAGACCGGTGTTCGGCTAAAGTGCACTTGCGTGCCGGTTCATTGTTCGAGTCTGTCTATTTGTTTGTCTGTCCCTATCTCTTCGCTTGCGGCCATGCCCAACCAACAGCGAGATGCGCGTGGGAGGTTTACAAAAGGCCCTTATCAGGGCCACCAAAAAGGCCCTTCTCAGGGCCACCAAAATGGCGCTTCTCAGGGCCACTCCGAGCAGGAGAGTGCTCCTGAGGATATCTCGGACGTGGAGTCTTTTGACTCTCGTGCCGAAGTGGTGGTGGAGGCCACTTCCAGGGAGGCAGGCAGCCGAAAGCGGCCGTCCACTTCGTTTGCCGTGCCTGGGTATTTAGACTCAGACACGGAGACCGAAGGGACGGCGGCCGCCAAGGTACCCACTGCCAGCAGAGGGCGGGGGCGAGCGGTGAAGGGGGCACCCTCCAGGGAGGAGTTTCTCAAGCCCGCTTCGGTGCAGCCGAATGCGGAGTTTGAGGCGGCGCTGCGCGAAAGGCGCCTTGGGAAGGGGCCGGCTGCTGTTGCCGCCGACTTGATCAGCAGTGAGTCTGATTCGACCCCATTGGTTGACGACTTGAGCGACCTAAATGCCCAAGAATTAAGGGCGCGGGCGGGCGAGAAGCTCGCCTGCATCTTGGAGGTGGCCCGAAAGTCGGGCAACTTAAAGGGCGAGTTTGTCGGTTGCCTGAAGCGGTCGGCGTCACTGCTGAGGGAGGTGGTGGACACCTTGGCAGGCCGCAGCGAGGCGGAGGAGACGCGGCGGCTGAGGGCCGACAACTCCCGCCTGCGTCTCGAGGGAGAGGCGCTCAAGGCGGAGGTAAAGGCGCTCCGTCGGGGCTTCGCTGAGGCAAAGACGGAGGCCGCCGCGGCGACGACTGCCGCCACCGCCGCCGCTGCCGCCGCCGCCGCTACCGCTACTGTGGAGACGCGGGCAGCCCCTGCCGCCCCCCAGGTGGGTCTCGAGCTGATGGAGAAGCTTAAGCGCTCCCTTACCATCACGCTCGGGACGATGTTGAGCGCCCGCCTCGCGGGACTTGAGGACCGGCTTCTGCCGGCACCGACGGTCCGCCCGCCACTGAGAGCGGATGCCAGGAGGGCGGGGTCAGGCGCCACGCCACCCACACCGGGGACTCAGCCGGTTGCCCCCAAGGTGGGCAAGAGGGGCAAGCAGGCCCCCAAAGCTGCCGCCACTCCTGCAGCGGCACCGACCGCGGGTCCCTCTAGCTCTAAGGGGACCCAAAACGCTAGTGGAGTTGCCCCTGCCGCCGCCGTCCCTCAGGAAACATGGGTGACGGTGGTAGGGAAGGGAAAGGGGAAGGGCAAGGGGAGGAGGAGGCAGGCTTCTCATCGGGTGGAGCTCGGTGAAGGTGGTTGCGCTGGGAGAGCGCCCCATGCGCTGCCTCAGGTGCATGGGGCTGGGGCACACGCGGCCCCAGTGTCCCGCCGCGGCCGACAGGAGTGACCTGTGCTTCCGTTGTGGAGACGCAGGTCACCGGGCAGCAGACTGTGGCAAGGCCGGGCTGCGCTGCGCCATTTGTGCAGAGGCGGGCAAGCCCTCGAGGCACGTTATGGGGGGGCGCAGCTGCAACCCCCCGAAGACGAAGGGAAAAGCCCCTGGGACCCGGGCCGCCCCTGCGGCCACCAGTCAGGCCGCCCCTGAGGCAGCGCGTCGCGAAGCAGTGGCCGGCGGGGAGGTTGTGATGTCTGATTAGTATGGGTCAGGTCGGACATCACAACTTCCTGCAGGCGAATCTGAACCACTGCGCCGGGGCCCAAGACCTGCTCATGCAGACCCTGGCGCAGTGGGAAATCGGTGTGGCCGTCGCCGCGGAGCCGTATTTCATCCCCCCCAGTCCCTATTGGGCTGGGGACTTAAACGGCTCCGTGGCCATCATTGGGAGGGTTGGCAGCCTCCTCCTCTCAGTTAAAGAGAGAGGGGCGGGGTATGTGGTGGCCTGGTGGGAGAGGTATGCGATCGTCGGCGTATACTTCTCCCCCAACAGAACCGCCGCGGAGCTGGAGGTCTTCATGGACCTCCTGGCCGCGGTGGTGAGAAGGCAGGCGCCACATCAGGTCCTCCTAATGGGGGATCTGAACGCCAAGGCCCGGGAATGGGGCAACCGCTCCACTGACACTCGAGGGGAGATAGTCAGGGAGTGGGCGGTTGCCACAGGACTGACTCTCCTCAATAGAGGGTCGGTCCACACGTGCGTGCGATGGTGTGGGGGGTCCGTGGTGGACCTAACGTTCACCAGTCCCGCTGTCGCGGCACGTGCCCGGGCCTGGAGGGTGATGTCGGAGGTGGAGACGCTCTCGGACCACAAATACATAAGGTTCGAGATCTCCGCCTCCGACAGTCAGGGGGGGTCCCGGCGCGTGGTACGGGCGGATTTTCCGCGCTGGTCTGTGAGTCGCCTCGACGCTGAACTGGCGGAAGAGGCGGCCATCGTCCGGGCGTGGCTTGCCGCCCCCACGCGCCCGGTGGAGGTGGACGTCGCGGCCGGCCGTTTTCGCGAAGCGGTCACGGCTGTCTGCGACGCGGCCATGCCGAGGGCCCGCCGCCGCCCCAGCCGCCGAGAAGTGTACTGGTGGAGCTCGGAGATCGCAAATCTCCGAGCCGCCTGCTCGGCGGCGCGGCGGCCCTACACGCGGTGTAGGCGGCGGCGGCATGGCCGGACGAACGACCAGCTGTCGGCCGAAGAACTGCAGGCCGAGCTCCGGCTGTATGGTGAGTACCGTGCAGCCAAAAAGGAGCTGCAGCTGGCCGTCGGCCAGGCCAAGTCCCGAGCCTGGGGTGAGGCCCTGGAGGGCCTGGATAGGGACCCTTGGGGGCGTCCGTACAGGGCTGCCCGGAACAAGTTCCGGGGCCCGACGCCCCCCGTCGCGGCGTCCCTGGAGCCGGAGCTCCTGGGCAGGGTGCTGGTGGGGCTCTTTCCCGAACGGAACCCCCACCACACCCCTCCGACGATGGCGCCGTCCTTCCCGGAGGAATTGGACCCGGCCTCCATCCCGCTTGTATCAGAGGCGGAGATGGAGGCGGCCGTCAGCCGCTTACGGGGCAAGAAGACGGCACCGGGTCCTGACGGGATCCCGGGGCGGGTCCTGCGGATCGCTCTCAGAGAGATGGGCGATCCGCTTCGGGAGCTGTTCGACGCGTGCCTCACGTCTGGACGGTTCCCTAAGTTGTGGAAGGACGGCCGATTGTGCCTGTTGCGGAAGGAAGGGCGAGACACAACCTCGCCTGCCGCATACAGGCCAATCGTGTTGCTGGATGACACGGGAAAGCTGCTAGAGAGAGTGGTGGCTGCCCGTGTCATCCAACACTTGGAGGGGACTGGGCCGGCGCTATCGCAGGCCCAGTATGGGTTCAGAGCGGGGCGGTCCACGATAGACGCCCTGCTCTGGCTCAAAGACTGGACGCAGGAAGCGGTCGGTGGGGGGAATAAGGCGTTGGCTGTCTCGCTGGACATTGCCAACGCCTTCAACAGCCTCCCGCATGGAACAGTACAGGAGGCGCTCCGGTATCACGGAGTGCCCCTGTATTTGCGGAGGCTGTTAGCCGACTACCTCCAGGACCGCGAGGTCCTGGTGGAGGGACGCGACGGTTTGAGGCGCCGTCGCGTATCCTGCGGGGTTCCACAGGGGTCGGTGCTGGGACCGCTCCTGTGGAACGTTGGCTACGACTGGGTGCTTCGAGGCACGCTTCCCGCGAGTATGCGGGTGGCGTGCTATGCCGATGACACCCTGGTCGTAGTCAAGGGGAGGGATCTCGGAGAGGCGGTGCGGTTGGCCGCGGTGGGAGCTGCCCTAGTGGTCGACCGTATCCGCGCCCTGGGATTGGAGGTTGCCCTCTCCAAGACCGAGGCCCTATTGTTCCATGGGCCTCGGGGAGGACCTCCTCCAGGTACGCGAGTGGCACTGGACGGGGTCCTGGTCCGGGTTGGGACCCAAATGAGGTACTTGGGTCTCATCCTGGATGGGAGGTGGACTTTTGGGGCACACTTCACCCAGCTGGCCCCAAGAGTCCTGGGAGCGGCGGCCGCCCTGGGGAGGCTGCTGCCCAACGTGGGTGGCCCGAGTGCCACCTGTCGCCGGCTGTACTCCGGAGTGATCCGGAGTATGGCCCTTTACGGGGCGCCGGTCTGGGCGGACGCCCTTAGTCGCGACAATAAGACCCTGCTGCGACGTCCGCAGCGGGTCGTCGCGACGAGGGCCATACGTGGTTACCGGACGGTGTCCTGGACGGCGGCTTGCGTGCTGGCCAGTGACCCCCCCTGGGAGCTACAAGCGGAGGTCCTCGCCGAAGTTTACCACTTCGTGGCGGCGAGGAGGTCCCGCGGGGAGTCCCCGGGGTGGGAGGAGGTCGCACGCATGCGGCGACAGGCGCGGGTCGCCCTATTGAGGCGATGGACGGAGGACCTGGCTCCACCGGCCCCGGGCCAGTGGACGGTGGAGGCCATTCGCCCGGTCCTCCGGGGGTGGATAGGGCGGCGATTTGGGTCGCTGACCTTCCGACTGGTGCAGGTGCTTTCCGGGCACGGATGCTTTGGAAAGTATTTGCACCAGATCGCGAGACGGGAGGCGACCCCGGCCTGCCACGAGTGTGGAGCGCCGGAAGACACGGCGCTTCACACGCTGGAGGCGTGTGCCGCGTGGGGGCCGCAGCGGCACACGCTTTCGGCCATAATAGGCGGAGATCTCTCCCTGCCGAGCGTGATCAACGCCATGCTCGGCGGCGAGAGGTCGTGGCAGGCAGTGGTCTCCTTCTGCGAAGCTGTCATAGCGCAGAAGGAGACCGCGGAGAGGGTCAGGGAGAACAACCTCCTCGCTGACCCTCTCCAGCGCAGACGGACGGGAGCGAGAAGGAGGCGATTTGCCCGCCTTTTCGCTCCTGTATAGTGGGGTCACTGGTACAGAGTCGGGGGACTCTCTACCGGCTTGCACGGCCCCACACGTCTGGGGGATGGTCTTGGTGAGCAAGGCCTTCCCTCCATAGGTGCTGAGGCCCGGTCACCATCAGCCGGGCCAACCGCCAGGGCGGGATGGTGATTGCTAACGCGACCCCATCCCGCCCGTTGGCGGAGGGACTGCTCACCCCAGGTTTTTAGTGTGTATACCGACCCCCTTCAGGGGCGGAGAGTCTCACATAACCACCCTTCCCCCCCCGGGGGAGGGGGTATCCATAAAGGATTCTCCTGGGTCAAAAAAAAAAAAAAAAAAAAATGTGGTATGTTACTTTATAAAATATCGTCCTCAAAATAAAAGCTATTGTAAAATAGCAACATTAGGTTGTCAATACTGACAACTAAAGTCATATCTATCCAATTGTCATTGACACTTGACGGCTAGAACAAGATGTCAAGAAGTCTTATCTTATCAGTCGACTTCGTTGGTGATGTGTGTAAACAATTAATTTAAATTTAAAAGGCCGTGTGGAAGATATTGTGCCTTAGTCTTATTCAGTCCTTCGTCTTGAACTCGCATTTAGTGAAAACAAAACTCAACTTAATGTTATTAGACTTTTAGTTCGAAGTTGCACGAATTATATTTTACATTTGAGTCGTTCATTGATTACAAGAAGTAATTATGACGTCGGTTGTGTCTCCTCGAGTTCTTTCTGTGCAAAGCCATGTGGTTCACGGCTACGTGGGCAATAAAAGTGCTGTATTTCCACTTCAGGTATGAATTTAATCTACATACTTACCTAATACATGTTATTTATTTTAGTAGTAACCTTTATATCTTAGATGATGTCGGTCTACGCATATCTATGAGACAGAAAATAAACTGGGCTGACATTTTTTAAATTAATAAGTGCAGCACATTCAAATCCTTGTTTAAAATCTGGGATTTTGCACAGTGACATAGTCTGCCAACCATCTGAATCTTAAAGAAGATTGCATATAATTAATCTTGTGTTTTAAAGACTACCAAACTCTTTCAACATTGATCTATAGAATCTTATGCTGTTGTGTTATTAATTTGTGGTATGATTATCAGATAGCACGAGTGGTGCACTGGTTTCAGTGGTCTTATAGCGGGTTGCATGTTTCAATCCTTATAAAGACCTCTGTGGTACAGATCTATACGGTTTCTAATATCAGTAGGCGTAGTGTTCTCAGTGTTATGGCCCTTGCACTGGCACTCAGCATCGTTGCATAAATAAGTAGATATAATAATAGATTCTTACTTAATAACAGTTGAAAATCAAATCATCCAAATAACTTTTATTTTGACCTTTAAAATCAAAATTTTATTTATTTATAATTGTTAATATATAGTGTAATTGGTTGTAATTGTAACCATTCCAATTTAATTTAATAAATAGAGGCTTTTAGTTTTCTTTTCTTTTTTATTTCTGTTATATAATATTTTAGGTATAAGTTAGTTTTAAAGAATTGTGTTTATATGTACATAGTTAATAATTTAAATAAACATTCTAAAATCTTAAATAAATGAAATTTATTTATTATAATATGTACTAATAAGATGTTTATTAGTTAACCTTACAAAACACGGTTGCACACCAGTGGCTGGATGCAATAAATTTTTAATTGTGTCTGGTATTCTAAGAATTGACAGCCTATCAGCAATGCTAGTGTTCATTTATGAGTTAAATAGCATTTTCGTCTACATTTCCAACAATTACGAGCTCTTATTTAATACAAAGGTTACTTATTTCTAATGACAGCCTTGACTTCAATTCTCTGTTTTCTAAAGTGTTATTGATCTACTTATCTATTACTACTTATTGCATAATTTCTGAACAAGTCTATGTATAGTGTGTTTAACACTCTAAAATTTATGGTGACTGTTTCTAAATTAACATTGATGGTCTACAATATTATCACATAAAAATATGCTGGCCCAGTCCAGTGGCTGCACCAACTTTATACAAGGCTGGCTTGTCTTACTAAAATACTTAAATTGTCCATAATCTTGTTAACAAGTGTCCAGAGGCAATACTTTTATCATTGTCTCAATATTAATTTAACAGGTTGGAACAGAGTAAATAATCTATACTAATATTATAAATCTGAAGAGTTTGTTTGTTTATTTGTTTGAACATGCTAATCTCGGGAGCTACTGGTCCGAATTGAAAAATTATTTCAGTGTTGGATAGCCTATTTATCGAGTAAGGGTATAGGTTATATAATATCACGCTACGGTCCACGGGGGCGGCGCAGTAACCATAAACGCGAGTGAAACCGCGGGCACATCTAGTATTGTAATAATTCCAATCTATTGCTGGCATGCTATAAGAATACCTTGGTGAGCTCATCAACAACAAAAAAATTGTATTAACCTGTCAAGTCTTAGCAACCTCAGACAATTAAAAATCTGTTGTATCAGGCCACCAGGGTGCCACTGCTATTCAATAGGTTAAAGAACTGCAATGGAACAAATGAACAATAGAACTTGTTATCTATAATATCTAATAGCAATTCATATTGTTCTCACAAAGACCTATTACAAGACTAAATTGCATACAATAATAACATTCATGTAGTTATTATATTAACTGCGATTGTATACGTCAACAATAGGTATATTGTAGTTTTATTTATTATAAGTTGTTTTATCAACTAAATAATATCAATTCGTATTCCCTGTTCTTGTCTCTCACCCTCTGCTTGTACAGTCATCACCTTAGTAGTAACAACTGCCTCCGTGACGCAGCAGTAGTGAATGCGACTGCTGTGCATGAGGTCTCGGGTGCCAATCCCGGGTCGGGCCAACAAAAAAGTTATTGGGTTTTTCTGATAAGAAATCTCAATACGAGCCCGGAGTTAGGAAGCTGGCGGTGTTAGACACCCCCGTGCCTCGGAAAGCACGTAAAGCCGTTGGTCCTGCGCCTGATCTCTCTCCGGTCGTGTCGGATTATCCGTCCCACCAGATCATGAGAATTAGGGAACAGAGAGTGCACTTGTGTTTGCGCACATACTTGTGCATTATAATATCTCCTGCGCAGATGACCAGTCTCCGTTAAGATTGGCCGCCATGACCGAAATTTCGGTCTGGAGGACATTATTTTATTATTAGTAACAAACTATATGCACACAAGTATATGACATGAACGTACGTAACCCTAAAATACCTACAGCCCTATCAGCCCTAATACCCTAAAGCCCTAGCCTACCATATTATGATACTATGTGATGAATAAATAAATAGATAGATAAATTCAGGATGGCAGCACCATGCGTCCTAAGGTAACAGGCAGAGAGTAGATGGGATGTCCAGGGTAAGGATAGATCACTCACTGCCAGACAAACAGACTAATACGGCTGATCAAAGATGGCTACAGGTGTCTTAGCCACAGTGAGGGGTTGGTAAGGTTTTGAGTCAAAGTCGGATTGATTTTTCTTTAATTATATCTTATATAATAACCTTATTGTATGTACATAAGTAAACGTCTTCAGTAGCGTATCGTCGGTGTAAAATGCCTATGCAGCTGTCATGAATCTCGGTCAAAGATTTTGTCGACAACGCCCGACCTGTGAACCGTTCGATTTGTAGAATTGCAGAGTTTCAATTTATGTTTCTAATTGAATACTACTTTTACAGTAGACATTGGCATACTTGTATTACATATGCATTACTTTCACCTTTCCAAAGGGATACAATTATGTCCATAAACCGTGTTTACCGCTTACTTTCAGATGGACCAATGGTTAGACTATTGTAGTCATATTATTGTAATTTGCCTATCTGAAATTAATTTATTAAATGTAATACATATAATTACGAAGCGATAGCTTAGTGAGAGACCTTTGGACTACTACTCAGAGGTCTTGAGTTCGATTCTAATGCGCGCATCTATGACTTTTCGAAGTGATGTGCGTATTAAATAGTTAATTATCGCTTGCTTTAACGGTGAAGAAAATGCATATCTGAAAGTTCTCCATGATGTTCCTGAAGATATGTGAAGTCTGCCAACCAGCATTAGGCCAGCGTGATGGAATATAACCTAACCCTTCTCACACTGAGAAAAGGCCCGTGCCCAGCAGTGGGACAGTTTAATACGGGGCTGATATTATCTATACTAATATTATAAAGCTGAAGAGTTTGTTTGTTTGTTTATTTGTTTGTTTGGTTGAACGTGCCAATCTCAGGAACTACTGGTTCGAATTGAAAAATTCTTTCAGTGTTGGATAGTCCATTTATCGAGGAAAGCTATAAGCTATATAACATCACGCTTACGACCAATATGCGCAGAGCATAAATGAAAAATGTTGCAAAAACGGGGCAATTTCTCTTATGTGAAGCAGACGAAGTTGCGTGAGTCAGCTAGTAATTTATATTATATATAAAAACTATTGTATTGGTTCTAGGTTCTTGGCTTTGAAGTAGACTACATAAACACGGTGCAGTTTTCAACACATACAGGATATAATCATATCAAGGGCAATGTCTTACAAAATGAGGAAATGGACAGTCTCATTGAGGGACTGGTATTGAATGAAGTTGACTATTATACACACTTCTTAACGGGATATTCGAGATCACCGGATTCTTTAAGAAAGATTGCAGATGTCATTAAAAAGTTGAGGCAAAAGAATCCTAACTTAGTGTATGGTAAGTCTTAATAATATATTACCTTGTTGTTTAAGGAAAATGGTTGAAATGGAAAATCCCGGCAATCATTTTGTACCTAGTTACTTAAATAAATATTAAACTTTATTATTTCCTTGTAGAACATTGTTAAATGATGACGTGCATTAATACATATCATATTGAAGGAATAAGCAGTGCTAACTTCCTAACAAATATTATAAATGCGAATGTGAGTTTGTTTGTTTGTTACGCTTTCACGCCTCAACTACTCGACCGATCGTCATGAAATACACGTTGTCAGGAAAACAGAAAAGGACATAGGGTACCTTTCATCCAGAAAAATGTACTGTTACTAGCCTAATCTAACCTACGTTTAGGCGAGCGAATCAGCGGGCATAACCTAGTATATTAACGTGTCGCTCTCTAAGTTTTTACGCCGACAGCCAACTCATTACCTGCGGCTAGCTCTTAGGTTAGTTTCATACTGTAATAATCCACTGTGAATTTTAAGTGGACGTAACCCAATGGTTATCCAGTGGGTAATTGGCTTTGGACTTTCCATCGAGAGGTCGTGGGTTCGTATCCCACTCATTGTAATACCGACTTAAACCTACTAAAGCTAACCCACAAAAATTTATGACTAAGCTAGAATACCTGCTTGTTGGGCACGCTCTCGTTAATCTAGATTTATCAGGGTTACAGAAACGGGCATAGCATACCTTTCATCCGAAAATAAGTACTGTTAGTAACAGTAACCTAATCTAACCAAACCTACATTTATGCGAGTGAAGCCGTGGAAAAATCTAGTGAAAATAATTCAATTCGGGTGACATACATACATACCTACTTATTAGTTAGTGTGAATGGAACAGTCGCAAAGAGAAGACCTAAGCGAACGTTTATTGATTAGATCTGAGACGTTCTGAACAAAGGCTAGATTAAGAGCACCTTAAACCGGCGAGCTTGTATGAGGAATGTGATGAAAGTGAATGAAGCCAGAGAAGTGTGTCAGGATCGTAGCAAATGGAATCCGTAGTCTCTGCCTACCCCTCTGAGAAATAGGCGTGAATCTATGTATGTATGTATGTACCTACCTACCTACTTATTACTAGCATTCTTCTCAACTGCTCTAGTTAAGCAGAAAAACACAAGCATTCTTGTGCTAGGGATGAGTTCGCGTCGGTAGAGTATTGGTAGGGAATCAAACCTACGACCGCTTATTTGTTTACGACATACAAACAAATCCTAACAAATATTATAAATGCAAATGTGAGTTTGTTTGTTACGCTTTCATGACATAATCGGTCTAGTAGAACCGATCATCATTAAAATTCGCATACACGTTGTCAGAGGACAGAAAAAACAAGGTCATAGCACACATATCAACTCGGAAAGGGATCGTCACCGTGTCGCCTTTCACGCCGTCAAACAGGCGTCAACGTAACGTAACCAAAGCGGATCAACAGGCTACGGCTACGGATCGACTCGGCTACGGCTAGGCGACGCCGCGCTCACTTAAATCATATTAATATGGATATTTTCTCACTTCTTCAATTATCTCTTTTCATCGTTATTTATTGTTTGAAATCTAACCTACAAATTCAATAAAATACGCGCGCAACTCGACTGTTAGTTGCTTGTGAATGACAGCACGTTCGGCAACAGTTAGTGCACGGAGAGAAGTAAGCGCGGGAACGACGAACCGTAAGCGCGGGAACGACGAGCCGTAAGCGCGGGGACGACGAGCCGTAAGCGCGAGCACTGCAAGCTTGTCCCGAGGCGAGGCCATTACGTTACGATTCCGATTAGTGTGCGTTGCAGTAGGAAGTTTCATACAAAGAATACTGCACGGCTCGAGTTGATACGGTGACGATGTTTCCGAGTTGATATGTGTGCTATGACCTTAGGGTACCTTTCATCCAGAAAAACGTACTGTTACTAACAAAATCTAGTCTGTAATATTCATGAATGAGTTATATTCGCGATATTTGTTTTCACCTCTTACGTTTGCATTCATTTATATAACAAACAGATGAAGGTCTAAGGGTCAGTAAAGTTTATTTAATACAATCAAGTTTAATTTATCACGTTAAGGTCCGGGTCTTTATTCTTTCATTTTGTAATATCACTTTCCAATTTGCTGATAACAAGTAACTTTAAATAAATATACAGTATTATTATACATACTATAGTATATATTATATATATGCTTAGTAATAATCTATGCTTAGGTATATTATAAAGAGGAAAGATTTGATTTCTTGTTTGTTTGTAAGGATTTAACTCAAAATCTACACAACCGATTTTAAACAGTAACATAGGCTACATTTTATTTTAATAAAAGTAGGTACTGTTACTAACTTAACCTAACCTACTTTTACTCGAGCAAAGCCGCGGGCAAAAGCTAGTATGTTGTATTAATGTAAGGTTATGTCTAAAAGGCTCGATATTCTGTTACAAGTGAATTCTTAAGTCAATAAGCCCCTTAATATTAGTATAGATACGCGAGCAAGACGGGTGCAAAATCTAGTACGATAAAACCTAATACAAATATTTTGTATCTACTCATGACAGTGACGTCTCTTTACTCTTTATAATATCCTTGTCAACATTCGTTTGTAAATTGCTATGTTGATCGAGGTACTGATAAGCGTGTCGATTATACCTTTTGTTTGTACACTAGAATAAAAACTGCATTCAGCTGAAGACTTCAATCCTAACTAATATTATAAATACGAATGTGAGTTTATTTGTTACGCTTTCACGCCTTAACTACTCGACTGATCATAATGAAATTTCGCATACACGTCGTAGGGGGTACTCAAAAGGACATAGATTATCCAGAAAAAGTATTGTTCCCGAGTAATAGACATTTATTGACAACACATATTTTTTCTTTTTTTCGGCGATTGCATTGACCCATGCCTCTTCGCGGGGGCGAGCGAAGGGGTTATTTCGGACTCACCGGGGTAAAAAAAAGACGGTAATGATGATAATAATGGACCTCCCGGTAATACCGACTAAACCTGCCACGGTGTTCCTCGACAAAACCGCAACCGGCGGGCCCGCTGGAATCACTTTCACATGCAGTCGCGACCCCGCCGAGGTTTCGGCCCGCCGCGCGCCGTATGAAACGGCAGGCCATTACGCAACTAGACCCACCTCTTAGGCACTTCTCACCTTAAAAGCCCTACTGTCCCCCTCTAGAGGGGAAACGGACACGACACAGAGGCGCGCGTGGGAACACGCACGCCGCCTCCCGTACCTGGTGCTGATCCGATGGCGGGCAGGCACCACCTAAATTAACCCGAGTGAAGCCGCGGGAAAAAATCTATACTACATAAATTATTCCTTAAACCTACTAGAGTCTGACTTACGACTAATAAGGTAGTTGACTCTATGTTTATAATCAAGTCGATTAGGTTCTCCATTGTGTGCCCTAACTTTTTTATCTATATTCTAAAGTGGCATAATATATTGTCCTAATTTACATTCGGAATAATACACATTAAATTTGTTTGTCTTTTAGGCCTCCTCCATAGTTAAAAAATAGGTAGGTTGTAAAGATAATAATTATGATAAAATAAAATTTCTTATTTTTGAACATTATGGTTACTGAAGTTTATAGCAAACGTGATATGTATAATGATTTTCGGATAAACAATTTTAGAGAAGTACCAGTGGTTTAATTTCATTGCCCTAACTCTAAAGTACAAAGAGATTCTTGAAATATTCTTAAAAATAAATGAGATACACGCGTTTCAAATCTGGTAGTGGAGGTAATTGTCCAACGACAGAAAAAGAAATGCGCGATACAAATTACGACGTAACCGCTATTTAACTGCACCTGTGCGAGGGAGAACAAAACACCCCTAGTACGTGCTCACTTTTTCTTATATCCAAATTTAAAATATTAAGTTTCTTACTTATTTAGCTACCAATTTGGATACTGTTTTCACAAAAAGATTTCTTTCGATTTTGGTTGCTCTTATGTTTAAAATAGTGTACATAATCAAACTACCCTAATTTCCCTTTTTTGTCTGATTTTGTAAGCCACATAATCATCTTCCATGACTTTGGTTGTCTAGCGCTTCTTCTAGCGACATTATCATCTTCCATGACTTTGGTTGTCTAGCGCTTCTTCTAGCGGCCTCAATGTCTACTACGTACTATCTAATCCAAGCTCCTACTGACTTGATAACGTCTTGCATATGATCATCAATTGTAGCTATGTATTTAGTTCCAAATTATCCACTACTAGCTGTTGCCCGCGACTTCGTCCGCATGGACTTTAATTTATTACCCAATACCTACTTTTAATTTGTTATCTAATTTAAATATATAAAACTACAACTAAAGAAATTAATAAGTCTAACTACACCTATATAGGTGTAGTTAGCTATATATTCAAAAAATACATATGGTATCGCGGACTTTTTTGTAGATATTGATACGTTCTATAATACTGTAGAACATTTTTTTTTCTATCATCAACAGTTTCCGCAGCGCACGCGATGACAAATTTTTTATGACTAATTTTTTCACTCCTTGGGTTATATTATTGCATTTTTATTAAGAATCCCTATTTTTTTTGAAAATGTAGTATAGCCTATGTCACTCAGTGAAGATGCAGCTTTCTAATGGTGAAAGAATTTTTGAAATCGGTCCAGTAGTTTTTGTGTGAAAACATTACAAACATACATACAAAAACACAAATGTTTCCTCTTTATAATATTAGTTTAGAAGTTTAGATAGACAAAGTATTCGTCCTAAAAATGCTATTCTTACTACTAGTTTTTGCCCGTGACGCGGGGAATTTGGTAGTAAGTACCTTTCGAGATCCACGCGTATCTAATCTATATTTTTCTTTTATGCATTTTTAGGAGGATTCAGGTAAACATAGCTTGACTCTCTTTATTTCTTGGTTTTGGCTTCTGGGCAGCATATTAAGACGCAACATGTACCAGGTTTCAAAATAAACTCTAGCAATACAACTATGAAAACTGGATTTAACTTCATGCTGTACTTGTGTATGATGCACGTGCAAACTTACAGACAGATAGTGAAAAATCCCAAAAATAATTGTATATAATTATAATTCTATCGCTCTTTGAAATTAAACTGCTATATACGGATTTTATCGCGTTGTTTATTTGACACTTTACTACAAAATTTTGAAAATTGTTACACTACTACTACTATTAAACTTTACTAGTTTTTAAGCTAATTAAATTATTATTAAACTATTTAGATTTAATTTATTTTTTACACTTTCCCCGACGTTTCGGTTGCTTTTCAGCAGCCATGGTCACGGGGAGACTAAGATGGCAGTTGTCTCAATGTTCCAGTGTAGTTATTTCAAAGTACCCGAACATAATTTAATCATTGGTGTTTCTATTTACGCAGAATGAGCTCAAAGTATCATGAAGTCTAGCTGTGGTTTGCTTCTTCTTGGGTTTGACTATTTTTATTACTGGATCCCAAGCTGGTGGTACATTCCAACCATCTTCTCTATTAAAATTAGGATATTTTTTGATTTCAATAGCCTCGCGAAGCATCCTTGGTAGGAATCGGTGTTCTTTAGCGAGAATCTGTGGTTTGTCAAATCTCAGGTAGTGGTTGGTCCCCTGTTGCACATGTTCACACACAGCAGACTTCAACGAGCGTTGGTGTTTTACATCAGCTATGTGTTCTTTTATGCGGGTGCCTATGCTTCTCTTGGTTTGACCAATGTATGAGAGTCCGCAGTCACAATCTATTTTATAGACCCCTGCATCTTGTAAAGGTAATTGGCACTTGACGGATGGTAAAAATTGACTTATCTTCGTTGGCGGCTTGAAGTATGTGTTGATTGAAGCTCGCTTCAAGATGTAGCCAATCTTGTCAGTGACACCCCTTACATAAGGCAGTATAGCAGGCTGGCGCTCGACTGTGGCTGGCTTCTATCGCTCTTATAAAGACACATCATATTATTTTTCTTGAATATCTCTTACTAGCTTTTGCTCGTAGCTTCGTTCGCGTAAAAGTAGGTAAAGTTGGGTTTTGTTAGTTACAATACTTTTCAAAAATAAAATGTGGCCGATGTTACTCGGTGATAATATTAATAATATAGCTTTTTTATGGTGAAAGAATTTTTAAAATCGCTTGATTTGTTTTTGAGTTTAGCCCTTACCAAGAAACAAACAAACAAAAAATCAAATCTTTTACATCGATCAGTTACAACGTGTATAGATAATGTTTAATCTATATTTTTCCAGTATGTGATCCTGTTATGGGTGACAATGGCCAAATGTACGTCCCAGAAGAGATGCTGCCTGTTTATCGAGACATCGTAGTGCCTCTAGCAGACATACTCACACCAAACCAATACGAGGCTGAGCTCATCACGGGAATCAAAGTGACGAATGTTGACGATGCCCTGAAGGCTATTCAGGCCCTCCATGATCGAGGCGTGAAGACTGTTGTGTTCTCGAGTACTGAGTTGGGCGGTGAGAACAATATGATCGCGTTAGCCAGTACTGCAGGTAATTATTAAATAGACATAAATAGTTTGAAAAAGGCTAACCCTACACGCACCTTCGGATTGCAGACCCAAACTATTGCAATAGAAATAGGTTGACAATACTGAACTGACAAAAATGATCTCCCCTGATAATGGACTATCAGGGGAGATCATTTTTGTCAACCTATTGGCCGGTATGGAGGAATCTGGGCGTAATTCTATATTATTCCACTCCGCACACAACATTTTCGTTTACACGTGTTTCACCTCTGCGCGTGGCATACTTAGGACAGTTTGATAATGAATGAAGCTCATTCGTTTGATTCGATAAATATAAATCTGTAACATAATTATTATATTACTGTTAGATAAACTCCGTCACTAATGTGTAGTGATATTTAAAGTATCGGATCGCATGCCGTCCATCCAAAAGATCGATTAAAAAGGTTTAATGATAAGAAGACAACGATGATATTATTTTAATCGTAACTTTTGGTGTCGAGTAATCTGCAATTAACTCACGAAATGTCAGATTTGGACTACGCGAATGGCATAGTGGATCATCCTCGGGAGGAACTGTACCGAAGGTTGTAACCAACCAATCTTGTGTTGTGTTTATGCGGCAAGTGAGTCAACCTTGTGTTGTATTTCTACGGCACGTGGGTCTATTCCTTTACGCACTACCAGCTATAAGGTTCATTAAAAAAACTACTCTGTTTTTATTGTTTACTATATTTATTAATAAAACTGGCATGGTAGTATAAATGGAAATGAAATTCCAATCATTCCAACCAGTGACGCCAAAGCCCGGCAATGGATTTCCAGACTCGATAAGGATATTATTAACAGAAGGCCTTCCTTGTCCTTTAGATAGCAACATAGTAACTCGTTTTCTAATATAACTAGCAGATAATTTAATCGTTTTGATAAGATTGTCTGTCTGCTTTAGACTATAAATGATTGTAATAATGAAATTGCGTAATAAAACTATTTGATGAAGATTTAAAGTTAAGTACTTAAATAATACGCTGTGTTCACGTCAATGGTTTTCTTCAATTATCATTTGAACTAACACACCACACAAAACATGTGGTTAGTATGGGAACGTACCCATGCTACGTGACTCATTCAGGAGGAGGGAGGTCTTCAAAATACTACGCTTGGTGACAAGGTTTGGGTCTTAGGTTTTCATCACGTAGTCAAGATCCAGTAGGTAAATCTCGCAATTCTTCGAGCTATATTCAAATATGGCGACAAATATGAGCCAAATTATTTTTCCAACTTTCTGTTTGCAAAAAATGATTTAAAACCATATTTATGAATTACTAAGTGAAAACTAGAGGGAGGGGTGTGTTGGCATATACTACGCGTGGTCACCGTGAAGGGGGTAAAGGGATTTATACTTTTAAAAAATGTGGGCACTTCTCTAATGTGTGCTATATAAAGCATTTTTGCTATATAGTATTAACCCTGTTTATTAACAGGTTTCCTGTCCGATGAATCATATATGATACATAACAATAGATTTTCTATTGTGTTTATCACGAGACAGCGAATGGGATAGCAGTCCTACCACACAGTTCAGGACACTGACCCAGTTCGGTTTAACAAACTTCATTCATCTTCGAGAACAATATTGACTGCACATAATTATCGTGTTTACAGTGGTTCACCTAAACACGCAAATACGAAGACATTTTTAAAATATTTTTTTTCGTTTCAAATATATTGGTTTAAGGTAATTGTTAAATGAAGGAAAAAGGATGCACGATACAAACTATGACGTAACTGCAATTTATCGCACCTGTGCGAGTGAGATAGCAAGACATCCCGACTTTTTCTTATATCCAAATTAAAAGTATTAGGTACTTTCTTATTTTGCGACCAATTTTGATACTGATTTCTTTTGATTGCTATTTTCCCTTGTATGTAAAATAATATACAAAATTAATCATAAGCAACTACCCTATAACTTAAGCTAGCTGTTTTAATGTTTATACGCTCTAAATTTGATTATATTCCAGGATCCTGTTACCAAATTGTGATGCCGAAATTGGACGCGACGTTCACGGGCACTGGTGATCTTTTTGCAGCGCTTTTCCTAGCGTGGTCGCACAAAACCAATAATAATATAAAGTTGACGTTGGAGAAAACTGTTTCTACCCTACAGCACATCGTACATGATACATACGAAAGAGCTAGGGGTAAGTAGACACAACGAGGCATTTGGTTTTAACTTATATACTACAAAAATAGACCTGTTGATTTGTTCTGATATCGATATATTTAATTCGACTTAAGTGTATCGATTCATTCGAACCCAAAAGAATGATACACTTCGTTCTTAATCGTATAGGTAAAACTATTATTTAAGTATTTAAGAGCAAAGTATTAATTAACGACTAATCAATAAATTCCTCACCTATAAACGTTATTCAACGATTAGTATCAGTAAAAAATTGTTTAAAATTGTTTAAAAGATTTAAAAGATTGTGAATGGGGATTAAGAATGAATGAGTTACTTGTCAAATGTCTTCTTTATGCCGATGACCAAGTAATACTTGCATCATCAGCAGAAGAGTTGCAGGCGATGGTAACTATTATGCATGGTGCTTTTGAGAGTAAAGGAATGAAAATAAATGTAAGCAAGACGAAAGTAATTTGAAAAGGAAGAGTGCGTGACGATGTGTAATATTATGATTGATGGAGAAAAAGTGGAGCAAGTGAAAGAGTTTGTATATTTGGGTACTTTGTTTACAAGGGATGGTAAACATGAGGGAGATATTGAAAGGAGAACGATTGCGGGAAACAAAGTGAATGGAGCTCTACGCGCTTTTATGAACAGTCGAAATGTTTCCGAAAAGGCACGTTTGGCTGTTCATAGAGGACTATTAGTGCCCACACTTATGTATGGAAGTGAAAGTTGGGTATGGCAAAAGAAGCATGAGAGCAGAATAAATGCTGTAGAAATGAGAGCGCTGAGAAATATATGTGGTGTGACTCTGAAAGATAGAATAAGGAATAGTGTGATTAGAGAGAGATGCGACATGAAAGTTGATATAGTGACAAGAATAGAAAAGGGTATGTTAAGCTGGTTTGGGCATGTAGAAAGAATGGACGAGGAAAGACTGACTAAGAAAGTTTATAAGGCTAGTGTGAATGGAACAGTCGCAAGAGGAAGACCTAGGCGAACGTTTCTTGATCAGATCGGAGGCGTTCTGGACAAAGGCCAGGTTAAGAGCACCTTGAACCGACGGGCGTGTATGAGGAATGTGATGAAAGTGAATGAAGCCAGAGAAGTGTGTCAGGATCGTAGCAAATGGAAATCCGTAGTCTCTGCCTACCCCTCTGGGAAACAGGCGTGAATCTATGTATGTATGTAGTATCAGATTATTAATAGTTTAGTAAAAGCAACGAGCCTTTGATGAAAAGTTAATGATTTATCAAGAACTTGAGAGCGATTCAATGTAGAAATAACTCAGCATTTAGCAATTACCGATATTTTTATATATAAGGCTGTTAAAGTTTATTTTCACTAACGGTTTTACTTTTTCTTTTATATATATATTTTTTTTTTCAGCCATTCAACCTGATGGCAAGATTCCGTGCGCATTAAATGAACTAAGATTGGTGCAGAATAAAAATTGTATTGAAGAGCCTCAGACAAAAATAAGTGCATCTGAAATACATAGAAATAAGTAATAATGAATTGTATTTGTTACAAAAACAGAAGTTAATGCTATATTATGTATGTATAGACAAATGTAGAGGTATGAAATAATGCTTATAGACAATATGGGATCTACATAATTATATGTATATCCGATAGTATGTTGACATAGTGTGTGTATGTGTTTTCATTAATTTGGCCAGCTAAAGCTAGCTTTAGAGGTCTAAAGAGTTAAACAAATACTTTTTCTTGCAAAGTTAGTAGATTTATTCCGAACAAAAATTATTAATTTAGGAATATTGTAGTTTTATACAATACAACTCAATGCAATGCAACATGCGGTTTGTAAAAAGTTAAACATCAATTAAAATTTATTTACAATTTTGGCCCGGGGCCATGTGGCGGGTGCGAAATAATGAAGTTATTGTGCTATATTTGTCAAGTTTATATATCAAACTGGCAGCCACAACTTTCGCCAGCCAGGCTGACGACTAACCAGCTAGTCAAACGTAATCTGCCGCAGTAAAAAGGCCTTTAAATGCATTTTGACGGATACACACCACATATCTTTGATTTGTCTAGCAAGTGCTTATAAATAAAATAAATATAATTATATACATGTTATAGTTTATAGCGACAAAACCATTCGATATTCTACTAGATATGTTTTACATTGGCCTCTGACACGGCGCTAAAATATTGGTTAATGAATTTGCCGACAAACAATAGGTAACGACAAATAACTTTAAATGAGTAATATTATGTAGACAGGAGTTACGTTGTGGGCGGCGGCCGAAGGCTTTTTAAAAAGAAAACACAAGGTGGTTTCCGCTTGAAGAGCAGACTAAGGCTGACTTTATTTCTAACTAAAAGCTTACAACTAAATTACAGAAACAAAGGATGTCTTATATTACGGATAGCGGTCTTAGTAAGAACCGCTTCTAATTACTCTTATATAATAACAAGAAGGCCGTTATGTACGGACTGGTTATCTCTATATAACTCCTACCCCCTTAAGATGAAGGCGCACCGAAGGCTGCGACTGAAGCTGAAGATTTTCAGATTCTGGTTGCTGGACTGTGATTTGCGCCAATCTAGGTTTCCACCAAAATTTGTAGACCGGCGCCGGTTAGGAAGGCTATGATGTATAGTGCTTTAGATGGCCAACTGGGTATGTTAGAGATGGCCGCTGCGTTTTCCTCTGAAAACTGGATATTTTCCGATTGGTGTAGAGCGTTTTCCAGGTTGTCTGGCTCTATGTTTTCTAAATTGATATTTATAGGTACGACCTTTAAGGTGTGATGGGCTCGTGGTAGTGGTATTGTCTCTTTGATATTGACGTATTTCTGATGCGTTTCTAGGGATTTGTCTAGTACTTTAATTTTGCAATTGCTGTTCGTAGTTATGAGGAAAATTCCTTAGCTTCGTTGATATTGCACGTCGTTTCCGCAGATGGTTTTGATGACATCTTCTTGTTTTATGACTACGATCCAACTGTTGTCTTGTATTTGTCGTACTATGTGGTCCTGGTAGGTTGCTGTTGCGTATGTGCAGTTGTGTGGTTTCTGGTGCTGTATGAGTTGTGCTATTCAATCTGTAGAGTGCAGTAGGGTTTGCCATTCGAGATGTCTGCAGATGACCTCGTCTTCCGCTATCTTGATGCAGGGCTTATGGAAGAGGTATGCAATAGTCATTTCCCAAGATAAGGTAAAGGTTCTTTGTGATAAGGATTGTGTCGTTGTTGTTAGGGATGGAATATAGGTATAAAAGGCTCTGCGACTATCGGTATTTCCGGTATGAAGTTCTTTGTCTCATTAGTATTATATTATGCTTTTACTGTTATACCTTTTGTTCCACAAATGGATATTTTAATGTTTGGGGTAAAAGTTAATTGACTATCTATTTCATTTTGTATTTGGTCATCGACTAGATAAGCTGGGTCGATTATACTGGAGTGCATTTTTCGAGGTGTGAAAATGTTAATGCATTTTCTAATGTTTCTAATCTATCGTAAAGCTGCTGAAGCGAACTCTTAATGTTATTAAATATACTTGATGTTAGGAAGTTTGTTTCTAATTCAGTTTCTTTATATGAATAATTATTTATGACTCTATATATTTCCATTATATTTTTTTAAATGTGACTTAAGCTTGTTTCATACTCATACATAAATTCTTGCAAAATGCATGTCCTTTTCTGATTTTCGTTGTTGTTATTTAAAGATGATTGAATGTTTTTAATCTCATTATCGAATTTAATTGCATTATTTTGGTCAAGATTGCCTGTAATTGACTTTATTACTGAACCTAATCCGTTTATTAAGCCACGCCTTTGTCTATAACTAGACTTAAAACTCATGGTTTCTAAACCTAAATATGCCAACCTACTTTCTATCGTATCTATATGATATTCTATTTGCTTAATATTAACGCTATTTTCTAATGTGCTATTTTGTTTTAACTTTATGGTGAAATAGTTACTGCATATGTCTACGTAAATGTCTTTGAATAAAATTGTGTATATTACGGCTAGGTGATAGGTGTGTACTTGGCTTTGTGCTTTAGCTTCTGTTAACACTAATATTCCATTATGGTTGTCTATTGGTTGTATGATTTCTGAGGCTGCGGTGAGCCGGAGCACTGCAACGAGGGCGATGGCGTACCTGAAACATTTTTAGGACGCCTTAGTAAACGGAAGTGTACTAAGGCATGTGGAATTGGAGGGTGTGTAACTGTTTTGGCGTTTACGTGTTTACCTATGATTTCGGCTATTTGTTCGGGGTGTATTCTTACTATTGTATACGGACCTAGGTATAAATTAAGTTCGAGTTTATTGCTTCTAGCTGTTTTCGCTACTTGCGTGTAAACTATGTTGTCTACTTTGAACTGTGCTGTTTCTATTTTTATTTGCTCTGTCTATTGCATGTTGTTTATCGCTTGATAATTTATTATTGATGAGCTTTTGCATGCTTTCCATTGTTTGCTTATGCTTCAAAACGTATTCTTGGTAGAATTTTTGCAATGTAACTGTAATGGGTTTCTACTATCAGTATGACTGTATGATAATTCAAAGGGCGTAAAGCCGGTTGCCGAATGAATGGTATTATTGTAAGCTATGACGGCGTATTTCATGAGGTTAATAGGTTCAACTTTATCGGTTATTCTTTGTATTCTTATCATTTCGGCTAGAGTACAGTGTAATCTTTCTATTGGTGAGTTTGAATTGGGGTAGTATAGTGTAGTGATAGCGTGTATCTATGTAATTACTTCGTTATCGAATTTTGTGTCGGAGTCCGTTGTAATCTTCTTCGGTGCTCCTATTACAGAGAATAAACTGAGTAATGCCTCAGCGATATGTATGCTGGTTGATGCAGTTAATGGAATTGCCTGTGCATATTTTGTGAAATTATCTATGATAGTTAAAAAGGTTGTGTCGCCACTGCTGTATAGGTCCATAAACATGTGTTCCACTGGCTTGTGTGGTGTGTCTGTTAATGACATGGGTAATTTTAGGGGATTGCGATACTCGCTACTTGCTTTATAGGCATTTTTCGCATTTATTGATAAATTTTTAGATGGATGATAACATGTTTGGCCAGTGATAGATTCGGTGTATGCGTTTATATGTTTCTTGAATACCTCTGTGTATGGTTTTTTCCTTCATGATATTTCCTTATTAAATCTAGTTGTACGAAATTTTTTTTATGAGTTTGACTATGTTCATGTCACTTCATGCATCTAATTAGTTTGGTTCCGCGATTACTAAATGTACTTTTGTATACTTTGCAAAACAATGGATAGTATTCTTCATGATGGAAAAACCATGGCAAACTCTATCTGGAATCGTGTGTTCTTTTAGGAATTGAATTATTTGATCATTAGTGTTAATAATAGGGATCCAAATGTCTTTAATTACTGTTTTACCTTTTGACCTATCGTCTACTGTGTAGGTGTCTCCGGGTGTTTTTCTGATGTGAAACTGTTTTAATTGCCTATCAATTGCGTCATCTATTTCGGGTATTTTGTTGGTAACAGGCATGTCTAATAGTGTCCTAATGTCTATATTCTCTAAGTCAATGTCAGCATTTGATGTACTAGACTGGGGATCGCTCGTGATGGGTAACTATGTTATGATTTAGTCTCTGTATTCTCGATAAAGCGTCTGTATTAGTGTTGGTCTCACCTTTTTTGTACTGTACATCGTAATTATATTCTGCTAATCTAAAGCGCCAACGTGTGAGTTTTGAATTTGGGTCTTTCATAGACATAATCCAGGTACGTGGTCTGTGGTCTGTGCAAATGGAGAATTGTTTGCCATATAGGTAGTGGCAAAAGTATTTAGTAGGCCATACGATGCTTCATAGTTCTTTTTCTATTGTGGAGTAGCGTTGTTCTGTGTCAGATAGCGTACGTGAAGCGTATGCTACCGGTTTATCTGAGCCTAATTCGTCTTGTGATAATACCGCACCTAGAGCTACATCCGATGCGTCAGTAGTGAGTATAAAGGGCTTTTCAAAGTCTGGATATTGTAGTATGGGTGCATTGATAAGTACTTCTTTGCAATTTTCGAATGCTTGTGTGTACTTAGGCACTAAAGCTATTTTGCTGCCTTTCTTTAGACATTTGGTCAGTGATTGAGTGAGTTTTGCAAAATCCTGAATAAATTTTCTGTAGCCTACAAGCCCTAGAAATAACTTTATTTCTTTCTGAGTTTTGGGTTATGGGCAATTTTTGACTGCCGCTATTTTATCTTCACTTGGCTGAAGGCCTTTATCTGTGACCGTTTGCCCTAAGAATTTGAATTGTTTTTGTAAGAATTCTGACTTGTTTAGCTGAATTTTGAGGTTATGTGATCAGAATCTATCGAATACTTGTTTGCATTTATCTATATGCTCTTGTAAAGAGGTACTGTAAACGATGACGTCATCAAGGTATGTTAGAACGTTATCTATGCCGCGCAATACTCAATTCATTAATCTTTGGAACGTACTCGGTGCGTTCTTGAAACCGAAAGGCATTCTGAGGAATTCATAGTATCCTCGATCGATTGTGAATGCAGTTTTCTCTACGTCTCTTGGGGGCATTTCGACCTAATGGTAACCAGATGCTAAATCTAGTGTTGTGAAGTATTGGGCACATCCTAGTTTGAGTCTAGAATGTCGTCTATGTTTGGTAACGGGTATTTATCTTCAATTTTTTTCTCGTTAAGCTTCCTATGCTCAATAACTAACCTATACTTTTGTTCTCCTGTTGCGTTTATTTTTATGTATTATGTGAACTGGGCACGACCAAGGGGAGTTACTTTCCTGAATAATATTCTGTTCCTGTAGCTTACTAATTTGTTTTTTAATTTCTTCTCTTTGTTTACGGGTTTCTTGTCTATAATTTCAAACATAGCCCATCTATCATCATCTTGTCGTTTGTAAGTCTAATTTGTGTTTGATTTCATGAGTAAAGGTTAAAGAGATTAAAGAGATTCTTCGCAGTGAAATATATCTCGATAATTATAGCAAAGTTTTCTAATTTCGCGGCTTTCCTCGAGGTTTATATGATCGATTCTCAATCTTTATAAGTTTTGTTTCAATATTCTATCCATGTTCCTATCTATATCCTTATCGGTGGTGACCGGGGTGCGACCTGAATTTCTTTTCTTAATATTTAAACGCTGTAAGTTTAAGTGACAACTATTTTAAAATGTTAGTTCCTTATCGTATGTATTAATTACGGTATGTAGTGAGTGCTACGCCTTGTCTTACCGATACCAATGCTGGCGGAAAGATTAGGCCGTTCTTTGTTGATTTGCCGTCCGAATAATACTCGCCTTCTTCGTAATTACAAAGGAGGTTTATAACTTGTTAGCATTTGGGCTTTATTTTTGTGCATGATTTTATATCGTCTCTAATAGGGATGTTTGCCTTATATGTACGCAATAACATATTCTTAATGTCTATCTTACAATTTAATGGAACTAACAGATCTAAGCCTAATAAGCCTACAAAATCTGAATCGAAATTGAAACCTGCTTATACTTAGAGGTTCCATGTGCTGTCCTTATATAGTGCGTTAATTTCTAATTTTACAGTTAATTTTATTCTTATTGCTTAGAACTCGCAGGTTTATCAATGTTTAAAAAGCGCCTGTATCTAATAAAAATCTAATTCATTTATATAAATATAGGGCAGGCGATTATAATTTTGAATAATATGCATAAAATCTATTTTTTAGTTGTTTTTGTAAGTCTAGGAGAAAATTTTCATCCTGGACTTCCTCGGATTCGTTCTCATCGTCGTCCTCGGACTGACTTTAGTCTTCGTATTCGATTTCATTTTGGAAATGCAATTTCTTTTTATTTTCAGTATTGTCTGATGATGATTTATTCTTGTTAAACTGTTCTTTAGACTTGTTAAATGTACCTGACTACTGAGTATTACTATTACTCATAGAAGGTTTATTAAACGATTTATTTTTATTTTGTTGCACTTGTGCGCGTTTGCCACGAAGTTTGACCTCTTTCTGCTTAGCTGTACTAAGCTTACAGTAATCGCTTGGTCTAAATTCTCAACATGTTGTGAGTTTGGTTAGAAAAGCTAATCTAAGAAAGTATCGAGAGCCATTTGCTCGTAATATGTGCGTTTCGTTGGCTCCATTGATATGCGCGTAGTCATTAGGACTATTTTATCACTGAACGCGTCTAGTGAACTGTTATCCCTAGTTGTATGCGTTAATTCATGTACTACTAGTCTCAGTACTCAGTCCTAAATTCGCCGAATTTTTATTTAAAATAGCTTTGAGTTCCAGCAATGTCTTTGCGCCACGGTTTACAGAGAGGACTTCATAAGCTTTTCCGAGTAATTTGGTCCTAATTGACTTTAAGACTGCAACTGATAGATCGCGACGGACCGACTGCGGCAGTTAGGTAGTGCGCGGAGCCCGAAGGCTTTTTAAAAAGAAAACGCAAGGTGTTCCGCTTGAAGAGCAGACTAAGACTAACTTTATTTCTAACTAAAAGCTTACAGCTAAATTACAGTAACAAAGGATGTCTAACATTACGGATAGCGGTCTTACTAAGAACCGCTTCTAATTACTCTTATCTAATAACAAGAGGACCGTTATGTACGGACCGTTATGACGTTATCTCTATATAACTCAGGTATATCATTAAAACTGTGTCTTACTGATGACGGCATATATGTGTCGATAATGAGTTTTTAGAATTGTTGTCACACACGTTGGATTGTCGATATGTATGCATACTTTTGCTGCAAGCACCCCTAGCGGAAACATAGGCGAACTACTTAAAAATAATGGCAAGACAAGTAACGTTCAGTCTATCGAGTCGGCTTACTTGGATTCGATTGATGTTTCACCTATGTATCGTTAGGTACATCGAAAGGTCAGCACGTTGAATATTTATTACATGGAT
The DNA here is from genome assembly GCA_930367265.1 of Catocala fraxini. NCBI lineage: Eukaryota > Metazoa > Arthropoda > Insecta > Lepidoptera > Erebidae > Catocala > Catocala fraxini. The sequence goes on along the minus strand of OV884036.1, from coordinate 7,107,329 downwards.
GGGTTTATTATATGGAATATAATATTTATTACCTGGATGGGTTATCTCAACAGTAATTTAAATCGATTTCTTACCTCGAAAGTACCTCGATAGGTTATCAAAATTTTGTTGCTCCATTTTTTACAATTCAAATCAGACTTAACAAAGTATAATTATTCACTAAATTAATTAAGAGATATAATTAAAGACTTGTGTCACATGTGTACATTTTTAAATGTTTTTGATAATTAGGTAAATTATCTGTTTATTTTCCTCGATGAAACATCAATCGATTAATTCTAGTAAACCGTTCTCCAGTTCTGCCAAGAACTTCAAAACCTCAAAAAAGACCCGCTATAAAGCTACCAATTCTACAAGTTATCATAGACAATATACGACAAAAGTTGCCTAACCCACAACCAACCAACAAACCAACAACTTTGTGATCAAATCTCGCTTAATTTCATAGCAAGTATTATATGTACCTAGTTATATAAAAGACAATAATCGATGTCTAGATTAAACGTTATCTACTATAAATCAAATGTAGTACAGATTATTAAATACTTATATATTTAGTTACTGTTTACAAATGTCATGTCTTCCATGTAAATATTAAGTTTTGTTAAGCGTCTAACACACAGCACATTTTAGGTTGTCCAAACAACTATTTTATTATTATGATGCGTATTAAATTGTCTGTTATTTGCAGTAAAAGAAAGTACCTACCTTCCTACGTGACCTGTTCAGGAGGGTAGGTAAAGGGCGTCTTCAAAATACCACTTCGGTCTTAGGTTTTCGTCACGTACCTACTCAATATTCTCGGAAATCTCGCGCTTTTACGAGCTGTATTCAAACATGGCGATAAATATGAGCCTATGTTCAATTTAGGAATTATTTTACGAGACGAGTAGATGCAAAGATTTCGTTATAAAACCAGAATAAAATCAGTTTTTCTGTTTTTGTATCTATTTCAATTAAAAATTAAAAATTGTATGTGTTTTGTTATTGAAACAAATCTATCTCCAATGTGGAAAAGATGGATATAAGCATGGTCATATGAATAACCGGAATTACGAGAATAATAATACCTATATGGCATTGAAGGTGACAATGTTAATAATGATAGATATTTATATAAGTACTTAGATATGTTTGCAAATTAATATTGCATTGACACCAAATTAGATTGTGTCTGTATCTTGAGCGTTGTTTTTCGTTAATATAATATTCTTATATAATAAACGTGAATATGAGTTTGTTTGTAACGCATTCACGCCTGAACTACTCGACCGATCATGAAATTACGCATACACGTTGCCAAAGCTCAGAAAAGGACTACCTATCTATAGTGTCAGTACCTATATAAACAAAAAGACAAATTTGTGTGTCAGTATACAAATCATAAATTGTAAAGAATATTGAAGTAGTTTTACAACTTTTTATAACTATGTTTATCTCCTTATGTTGTTAAATGTATTTTAACTGAATTGATATATATTGTGTGTTAGGCGTTTCACACGTAAAGCGCATATCTGTGATAGCACTATAAGTGTTGTCAGAATATTATTTTTTGTTAACTAGTACAATGTAGACTAGGCTTAAAGTGACTAAAATTATTATCGTGCAATAAGTGCTTTTAAGGAAATCAGTGTGTTATTGTAATAAAATAAATGTATTTATTAATAAATGTTATTGATGGCAATGTTTTTTGTTGTTTTATTTACATAATATAATAAAATCTTTCCCGCACTTCCTTACTCACTTTGAACATTTCGGCGAGCGCGGTACGCGCAGACGGCCGATACCGTGCGGTAGTCACGTATGACCTTGACCACTATGATTCTGCGGTCTCCGCAAGAGAGTCTTGCACTGAGCTGTGAGGGAATCCGCCCACACCGGTGCGTCGTAAGCGCATTGACCGGATGACCCCCGGGTAAAGTCGCCGGCAACCGACACTGGGCCACCCAAATTTGGCGATGGACATTCTAAACAAAGGCCTCCTCCTAACTCTTTCCACTTACTCCTGTTCCCTACTATAATTGTACAATTTCTACCTGCTACATTCTGTATTTTTATTTAATTTATTTATTTACATACATACCTACATTATATTCTTGTTTCTGTTCTGAGATCATCTCAGAAGACCAACAAACATTTTAAGTATTTAATTTCTACTTTTACTATTTGGGGCGTGGTTATCCATCACACAGGTTTTTAACCTAGTTTGGAAACCAGTCTCCCACTACTATGTCATCAAAACAGTGTATACTTATTTTTGTCAACTGGGAGAAATAAATAAATTATAATTATACATTTTTCTTATCATAATATTCCTTAAGCGGGTGTGGTTTCAAACGTTATTTGTAATAAATATTCTGCTTAATATTGACTGCACGGATGACGAAGTGCAGTGGTCGGCAACCTTGTCGTCCAAAAGAGCCAAATATAGATAATACACAAATGAAATCTATTAAAAGAGCCATTTTTTTAACTTAAGCTTTGCTTTAGCATAAGACCTAATTACGGAAATAATTAGGCTTAAAAGAACAGTCTCAAGCTTGCCTTTGTCTAATAATTCTTAGTTTAAATACCAGTAAATTAAATAAAATTTGATATCATACTTATAAAGCAAGATAATAAGTAATATTCCGTGCCTGCTCTAAACATTTCTTGGAAGAGCCGCATGCGGCTCGCGAGCCGCCGGTTGCCGACCACTGACGTAGAGGTTTAAGTGGTCGCCTCGCCACGGACATTGGCCGAATCTTGTGGGTTCGAATCCCACACAGGACAAAACATTGCGTGATCTACAAATGGTTGTTCTGAATCTAGGTGTTCTTTGTCTCTGTTTTTGGAATGTTTGTAATGTCTTCTGCGACACAGGAATTATGCCTGAAGCGACAGTTCTCTATTAAAAAAGAAAATACAATAGCATACTCTTGCTAACACCAGTTCCAGTGGGGTATGCTGGCACAAACTGGTTTTAAATATTCTCTAGCGGTTAATTTGGAGTTCCACATGACTAGCTTGTATGCATGGTATGTGAATGCCACTTTCGTCATTCTCAGTTTTACATGCAATTATCTGGATTATCAGAATTTTCGGTAGTTGTTAACTTTCAACACCTAATAAGTTGATGCTGCAAAATTATTGTGGATAGTATGATTTTCAACAATAGCTTCAAGTCTTTTTTAATACCCTAGTTATTGTTAAGTTTAAAGAAGTAATTAAAATGTTTAAGTAATGCCGGGGCATCACTTATCTTTAGAGACACAAGCCCCTAAATTAACAAAGATAACAAAAAGGGACAAAATAAGGTACAAACTAAATGGCCAGTTTATAATAATAAATGAATTTATTATAGGATTTAATATTGACATAATTAAAACTACATAAATAATTATTTACTGATTAATATTACTACTATTGCTAGGTTGTTCTTGTGTTGTTTCATAAGCTCGTTCTAATGTGTCCGTGATGATCTTCATGTCATTCTCAATACTCCGTGCCCAGTTTTCAACATCTCCAATCTCCTTAAGAGCACTACTGAAATTTTCAACGAGGGCTAGCCATTGCTGTGTTTGTTTCGCAAAGTTTATAGCACCTTGATGCAAGAGTTTTGCTTCAGCATCAAGTTTCTTTTGGTTTAAGTATGCTTGTGCCACACTGTAAAACATCATTAAAATTATTTAGTAAAACATAAATGGCATATGGCCAAACACAGTAATTTTTTCAGATTCAGCATTCCACTTCTTCTCTTTTTTCCTTTATTATTCCTAAGTCACTTGGGATCGGCTTTTTTAGTCTAACCGGATTTGACTGGATATCAGTTTTTACACAGAGCGGCTGCCACCTGACCTCCACAACCCGAAGGCTAACGATACCCTTAGGCTAAACCAGTGTCAGGATATTAGAGGGTACTGACTTTCACAATAATGACTGCCATAGATGTTCATGGCAGCCGAGACCGACAGCTTAACGTGCTCTCCGAGGCACGGAGCAGGCGATAATTGTCAATCAATAAGCAGCATTCCACTAATTGATAAATATTGTGATCCGAAACTTATTAGTTGCTTCGGTCTTATCAAAAGAATCGAGGCCATCGAATCCTTTAGAAGCAGAATTGGATTCATTTAAAGGAAAATAGCAACCTTTTTTTGAATTATGTAGCTAGTGCATGTTGTTATTATTCCAAAGTTGCATGTGAAATAAGTTTAATTTTGTTACTTATATGGACTCATTTTAAGCAGAATGGTATAGACAATACATAATACATGACATCTATAACAAGCAATGCTCTTTGAATATACATTTAACATACTAAAGTATCCTCAAAGTGTAAAACTAACCAAAATGAAATGACAAATTACTTAAAATATTGGAATACAGCTGTGCACACCTCTTTAGGAATATACAGGTTTAAATCTGTCTAGATATGAATATAAGATTACTAACCCTACATTGAGATGATCCACCAGAGCCTGAGTTAAGTCGTTGGCTGCAGCTATACATTCTTTGCGGGTTTGTTCTGAGAAAAATAATCAACTGTCATAATGATAGTTAAACTATATTCACTATGATTGCTTTTTTTTAAGACAGAAATGCTTGTTTTGAAAGCAAATTATGTACATTAATTACCTTGTACAACTCGTTTAGTTGCTTGTTTTGCTTGATGTTCTTTTACAAGTGATGATAACATCTTAAAATTTTGATGGAATGTTTACTTGTAGTATTTACCCCGCACGGTAAACCCTTGAATCTTCTAAATACTTTACTCAAATCTTCGTAGGTACTTTCAATTCGTATGGATCCTTGGATTCTCTTCCAAATTCATCACACAAAGTCGTTTACAAAACGATCATAACATTGGTTTTCGGTACTCACTTTGAAGTTCATGTATTTTTGTTGACACATCGGTCACATCCCAATGTTGCCATATTTATAAGTTTATTGCTGTCTTTGTAAACAAGGAATTTATTTTTCTATCACGCCAGAGAGCATTTTATTAATATATATATTTATAATCACTTTATTTTAACATACCTTCTTTGCGCATACATACGCATAAATTACATACAATCAATTATATTTTATATAATTGAAATTACCGCAGGTCAATTATAATAATTATAAAAACTTATAATGTTCTGTGATAAAAACAGACGTTTTGTTCACGAAAATGACATTTTAACAATTTTTAGGAAGACCTCATTTGACAACAGATCTGCCAAAAAGCTATGAACTAGACATGGCCAGGTAATCGCGGCATACATTGTTATCAAGTCTTGAATTATCGCAATGGCAAATATTCTTAACAAATAATCCACTTGTGTTTTTTTCCATTTTGATCGTTTTGCCGTTGAGAACTTAATACCAACAGGGCTAGCCGATGGTGATAGCTATTATTATAGTCCACGTGATAGAAATCCATGATGTAATCAAACAAGATCCTTAAATATATTTTAACATAGCAATAATCAATCTAATGTATAATAGCAATAACAATTAATGTAATACCACTACAAAGCATAATTATTAGGTATCGATTTAATATGACTTGAATTGTTACTGCAGTTAAAGATGAGGAAATACTATTATTGTATACTAGCTTCTGCTCGCGGCTTCGCTCACGTAAAAGTACAACCTACTTTTCCTACGTTAGTAATAGTAGGTAGGTAACTACTTTAAAAAAATCGTCTATGTTACTCAGTGATAATATAGCTTTCCAATGATGAAAGAATTTTTAGAATCGGTTGAGTAGTTTTTGAGTTAAATAGTTACATGAAATCTTGTTTGTTTGTTTTTATTTTTATTTTTATACAAAGGTTATTTTTTTATTTATTTAGCACTTTTGAAAGGTCCTTACCTAAGGAATCTCCTGTTACAATTTGATTCACATATTCTGGGACATCCTGTATATAGTATAGATAATAAGCAATTCAAAATCTTGCGAATGTTTATCTACAAAACTTGTTGATTTTACGTACGAGTAAGTGGTTTAATAGATGCAGCTCCTTACGGAAACGATAAGTAAAATAAACAATATTGTAAACTTGGCGATTAACAATGTGGCCGTGAGTTTCTTGCCAAATTTTCTCAATGTACTACGCCCTTGCTTTGCTGGACATGGCCACAGTTCATAAATATTACTTCATGAATAAACATATTTTTGAGTGTGAGATAATATTAAGACGCATTTAGGATTCTACTTAAACTGATCCCTAAAAATGAAACACATAATGAATAAGTAACAATTTAATTATACAATATATTTATACTTTAAAACTTGGATATCTATGAACAATTATTTCAATGCATAATATATGAAGTGTGATTAGAGAGAGATGCGGCATGAAAGTGGATATAGCCATGCATCTTTTTGACTCTTCGAAGTTAAATATTCGCTGTCTTAAACAGTTAAGGTATTTTAATAGCACTTTAGTTCTAAGCTTATCAATAGATAGCACCACCCAAGAACGCCTACACCATTGCCCATGTGAAGCTGCAGTTTAACTAATTTTTATCATAGTGTGTCAAATATTTAAGAATATAGGTACTCGGTCGGTTTATATTACAATTATTATATTAATCTCTGAGTCGCAGCGGCACACTGGCGACCAGTCATAATAGGTTTTTAATAATGTCTGGCATTCCAAGCATTGGCAGGTAAAAAAGAGAGTGTTGCCAAAACAATAGTTGTAGAATTTTTGATTGTTTGTTTGTAGCGACATCTTATAAAAACTGCTGAACAGTCTTTGTGGTTTTCATAATTTGATAGCTTTAGTTTTAACTTTGTATTTAAGTCAAATTTTCATTACATTATCCCTTTAAAATCAAAGTTATAACCCATAGAGTGAACTATAAAAAAGTCTTTGCTGGCAAATTGTATTATGAAGCGAACAGAGTCGCGCCTAAAATATACAACAAAGATGGCAAACAAGCATACGGCCCACCTGGTAGTAAGTGGTCACCGTAGCCTATAGACGCCTTCAACACCAGAGGCATGACTTACGCGTTGCCAATCCTTTAGGAAAGGAAGTGTGAAGGAGAAGGAGCGGGAAGGGTCAAAGAGGGTTATTGGGCCTCCGGCACTCTCACTCACCGAACGAAACACAACAGTAGGAATACTGCTGTTTCACTTCCATATTCTGTGAGAGGGTAGTCCTTCCCCGGTCGAGTCAACCCAGTCATGCTGAAATCATCAAAGCTAGAAGAAGAAAGAATAGGAAGAGAAGGCTAAAAGCTAGTTAAATATACCTATTTTTGTATATATCTGTCGTGTATGTGCGTTTTGTTTATTTTTATTATTTAATTCATGTTTTTAAACTCACTAGGATCAATGCTTTTGTCGCGAGGACTTTACTAACATTCAAACAACGGACCCAAGTTCAGAAAAACTAATAGTGGATCACACAAATGTTTGTCCCGTGTGAAGATCGAAGTCCTAACACTTGGCGCAGTGGGAACGGTGAAGCGATCACTTGAAGAACTAAGCCATCCGTGCAGTCAGTTTGTCACTTCGTGGCTTTCTCGTCGCGAACACTGTTTTTTTCCACTGCTTGCTCTGCCATCTGTAGTTCTGGTGCTCTGTGATAGTTGTAGTCTGCCCACGACACTATTATTTATTCCGAACCTACAAAAATAATATTGCAAGTGTAAATATTCAGTCTCTAACTAATTGCTTTATAGGTAGTACTAGCTATTGCCCGCGACTTCGTCCGCATGGACTTTAATTTATTACCCCATACCTACTTTTAATTTGTTATCTAATTTTAATATATAAAACTACAACTAAAGAAATTAATAAGTCTAACTACACCTATATAGGTGACGACTCGATGGCGTAGTGGTTAGTGTAACCGACTGCCACGCCTGAGGTCGCGGGTTCGATTCCCGCACAAGTCAAACATTTGTGTGCATGAACATGGATGTTTGTCTTGGTCTGGGTGTTTATATGTATAATATGTATGTATTTACAAAAAAAAAAGTATATATGTATGTTTATCCATTGTCTAGTTCCCATAGTACAAGCTCTGCTTAGTTTGGGCGAGATGGTGTTGTGTGTATGTGGTAGAATATTATTATTATTATTATTATTATTATAGGTGTAGTTAGCTATATATTCAAAAAATACATATGGTATCGCGGACTTTTTGTATACGTTCTATAATACTGTAAAACATTTTTTTGTTCTATCATCAATAGTTTCCGCAGCGCACGCGATGACCGATTTTTTATGACAATTTTTTTCACACCTTGGGTTATATTATTGCATTTTTGTTAAGAATCCCCATTTTTTTGAAAATGTTATATAGCCTATGTCACTCAGTGAAGATGCAGCTTTCTAATGGTGAAATAATTTTTGAAATCGGTCCAGTAGTTTTGGTGTGAAAACATTACAAACATACATACAAAAACACAAATGTTTCCTCTTTATAATATTAGTTTAGATAAATAAATAAATTAGTCTTAGTAGACTACTATGTATCATATAGAGAATTTTGCTCGCGGCTTCTCTCGCGTAAATGCATGTTAGGTTGGGAACAGTACTTTTTGGATGATTGGTACCCTTTGTCTTTTTCTGAACCTCTGACTACATGTATGCGAAATTTCATGGTGATCGGTCGATTAGTTGAGGCGTGAAAGCGTAACGAACAAACTTATCTTCGCATTTATAATATTAGTTAGGATTGAGAATAACTTGACAAAAAACCCATATTATGTCTCTTTCGGCAATTGAACACGAGATCTCATGCACAACAGTCGCATGCTCTACAGCTGTGACATCGAGGCAGCTGCTCTAGTTGAGTTAAAATCGTAACTAATATTGTAAATGGGAATTTATGTTTGTTTGTTTGTTCCGCTTGTACGCCTCAACTACTAGACCGATCATCATAAATTTTCCTATACACATTGTTAGAGGTACAGGAGGACATAGGGTACATTCCATTAAAAAAAGGTCCTGGTTCTGAGTGATAGATTAATTAATATAAACTACATTTTCGCGGGCGAAGCCACAGGACACATCTAGTATTATATAAGTAAAATGTATCTCACCTTTTACACAAGAGTACAATAACAGACTTCTTGCATACAAATACTATGAATATTGGGACACCGATAAATACGTTGAAGGCATTTATAATAATGTGTAGTACCAAATCCTGCTTCGGAATCATCTCCAAGATCCAACTGATACCCATGAAAATTGATATTTTGATGTATATACCAAATCTGTGAAATAAATAAAAGAATATTTTTAAGTAATAATACATCTTTATATAACTATGACAATACAACATGTGGATTATACAACATAATCTATATACATATATAAAACTCTTCCGTTACTGAGTGACTGACAGACAACGCACAGCCGAAAGTACTGAACGCAAGAAGCTGAAATTTGACATTTATGTTCCTTGGAGAGTGTAGGGGAGCACTAAGAGAGGATTTTTGGAAATTCCACCCCTAAGGGGGTGAAAGGGGTGAAACCCGATATTCACACGGGAACGGGACTTACGCGGGTGAAACCGCGTGAAAACTACTAGTATAATATAATATCATATCAGCCCTGTATTAAACTGTCACACTGAAGAGCTCGGGCCTCTCCTCAGTGTGAGAAGGGTAAGGCCATAGGCTACCACGCTGGTTCAGTGCGGGTTCGCAGACTTAATATATCTTCAAGAACATTGTTGAGAACCCTCAGACATGCAGGTTTCCTCGCGGTGTTTTCATTCGCCGTTAAAGCGAGCGATAATTACCTATCTACTTAATACGCACATAGCTTCGAAAAATCAGAGATGCGCGCCTTGAGATTGAACTCGAGAGCTGCGTGACAGTCCAATGGTCTACTAGACTACATATAATATTTAATACAACATATATTATATTGTAACAGTCATATTAGATAATTAGGTTTACTAATCTACATTGATTGAAAATATAGGATTTATCTGACAGCTGTTGGAATGCTAAACTGACTTTGAAATGCGGTTTCTTAAACATATAGACAACACGATCAACAAATGTAATAAAATGGTAGCTTTCATAAATCGTAATACTCGACAATTTAAGTGCATAAAAGCTCTGAAAACGTTGTATTACGCCTTAGTACGCAGTAATATAGAATACTGTTCTATAGTGTGGTACCCTATGTATCAAAACAATATCCAACGCATTGAAAGCATACAAAAAAAGTTTGTAAGGAGGCTATCTATGGTATCCGGTATTCGGCGTACGGTCAAAGATTATAATGAGAGGCTTAATTATTTTAATATGAAACCATTATATTGGAGGAGAGACTATTTGGGTTTATTGTTTTTACATAAGATATGTAATCATGGTGTTGACTGTACGCCATTAATATCAAAAATAAATATTAACATACTCAGACCATCTGCTAGGTTAGTAAACTATAAGCCGTTTGTTATCAAAACTAGTCGCAACAAATATGGGAGCAACACACCTCTATCCTATATCCTCGGCAAATGTAATGCTATTTATAATAAAGTAGATATAGACATTTTCTCCGAAAAAATTGTTACATTTAAAAAAACATTATTCAGTCTATTATAGTATAATTTAGGTTAGTATGATATAGTTTTAATTTAATCTTTAATATAGCCTTAATTTTATTGTGTAGTTTATATAACTTAGAAATTAAATTGTAACCTTACATGTATGTACACTTTAGATATAGTCAATGCTGTGCTCACCTTTAATTTAAAAGCATACACATAATATATATTTTTATGAATGTTTTGATGTAAATGTTTAGTATGTATTTTAGTTGGTAAGCCTTATATTAAATAAATAAATAAATAAATAAATAAACATTTTTGAAAACCTATTGCTGTCGGTATGTCGCTGCGACAGTTTCTTGTATACATATTGTAACGTTATGGTACTCAATCAGCTTTAGAGACGTGGTTGACTTAGGATTTTAATATAAATTAAAGATGAACAACGCGATCAATAAACATATATTTGCACTTACAAAAGGTGTATGAGAATAAACAGAACTATAGTTATATTCAACTAGGTATTTAGTGGTAGTTCAGGGCGTGGTTCAAGATGAAGGCTTGTTACGTGGTCCAGGGTAGAAATGCAAAGGTAGGTAGGGATGTGGCAAAGCAAGGGATGTGGTAAAGTTAGGGCTATGGCAAAGTTACGGTTATGGGAAAGTAAGGGTTATGGGAAGGTTATGGTGATGGGTAGTTAAGGTTATGCCATGGTTATTGTTTTGGCAAGATTAGGGTTTTGGCAATGTAAATTAAGGTTATGACAAAGCTATGGTTATAGCAAAGTTAGGGTTAAGGCAAACTTGCGATTAATGGCAAAGTAAGAGCTATGGCAAAGTTCGGGTTATGGTGAAGTTAAGGTTAAGACAAAATTAGAGTTATGGCAAAGTTAGGGTTATGGCAAAGAAAGGGTTATGAGAAGGTTATAGTTATCTGTAGGTAAATGTTATGGTTATGCTAAGGTTATAGTTATGGCAAGATTATGGTTATAAAAAATTTAGGCTTAAGGCAAAGTAACGGTTAACGGTAAAGTTAGGATTATGACAAAGTAAGAGATGTAACAAAGTAAGGACTATGGCAAAGTTAGGATTATGGTGTAGTTAGGGTTAAGGTAAGTAAGGTTTACTGCAAAGTAACGATTATAATTATGGCAAGTTTATATTCTTGGCAAGGTTATGGTTATAGCAAGGTGAGGGTTATGTGTATTGTAAGGTTACTGTTTTGGCAAGGTTAGAATTTTGGCAAGTTAAGGGTTGTAGCAAAGGGATTATGGCAAAGTAAGCGTTATAGCGAAGTTATGGCACAGTTAGGGTATTATATTATTATAGATATTATGGTAAAGATAGGTTTATGGTTATGGCAAGATTATATTTTGGCAAGGTTATGGTTATAACAAGGGTAGGGTTATGAGTGTTATAAGGTTATTGTTCTGGCAAGATTAGGGTCTTAGTAAAGTTAGGGTTTTGGCAAGGTAAGGGTTTTGGCAAGGTAAGGGTTATGGCAAGGTAAGGGTTATGGCAAAGTTAGGGTTATGGCAATGTTAGGGTTCTGGCAAGTGAAGGGTTATAGCAAGGTTATGATTATGGCAAAGTTAGGGTTATGGGAAGGTTATGGTTCGGGCAAGTTAAGGGTTATGTTAAACCTAATACAGCATATAGTAACAGGCATATTAGATAAATAATTTTACTGATCCACATTGATTGAAAATATAAGATTAACCTGACAGCTGCTGGAATGTCAAACATTTTTGAAAACCTGTTGCTTTCGGTGTGCTGCTGCCACTTAATAACTTCAATCAATAGTTTCAATATACATTTTAGATGGTAAATAACTAAAAATGCTATATATGGGCGGCGGTAACTTTATTAATAGCTTGGCGAGACTTATCGGATTATGTGTAAGGTGGACGGACGATACGGGATGATATTTCAAATGTATGTACCTACTTGAACTCTCAGACGTATAAATTTCCACACGAAATTTTTCTTCACCATATAATCGAGTGAGTAATAGCTAATAACTTCAAAAATAAAGAAGTGAGTGACGTGGCATCAAACACAACGTAAGTTATGGTATCTAGCTTAAAATATATAATGAGAATATGCTCAAATAGCATAGAATATGGCAAGCTTCGCCGCTGACACTACATTGCTTGTCCACTACAAGCAACGCAGTGATCGAATCCCATACGCGACAATTACTTGTGTCATCTACAAATTATTTTCATAAATGTGGGTCTACTTTATGTTCGTTAATAGTACAAACTATAAGTATATACGATACCTATAGCATGATGAAACTCTGTGGTGTCACAGTGCATTTTACAAACAGTTGTAAAGTGCCCTGTGATACCACAGGGTTCCATCATGCTACAGGTATCTTTGAAAAAGCGAGAATTATTGATAGAATTACCTCTGTTCATTCTTTTTAGTTTTCCTGGTTTCTGTGAAGACAGTTACGGCACGCTTGACTTGCCATACTTTATATACCGTCATCAGGAATAGAATCCAGTTCACAGCAGTCATTATTCCAATTGGTACATGCAAGTGCATTTGTGTTGCTAAGTCTGTCAAGTAACAAACATATTTCAAGGTTTTATACACATAATAGTGATATCCTAACCGAATTTTAATCTTAAGAGTAAAGAGGTAGACTATAAACGCCGTATAGCAGAAATACTGGCCGGTGTTCGATGGCAGCAATCCATAGTGCACTTTTAAATCAATGAAAATAGCACATAGGTTTAATGGTGACTAGCTATCTGCGCAGGTGATATTATAGTGCCCTAGGGTGTGCGCAAATACAGATGAACACTCCGTTCCCATACTGTCATCCTATTGGACGGCAGTCCGACATGACCGGAGAGAGATTAGGCGCAACAATAACTTTGTTTTGTGCTTTCCGCGACACGGTATGCAAAACACCGCCTATTTCCTAATTCCGTTCTGGAAAATCCATAACATTTTGTGGGCTCGATTCGGCATTCGAACCCGAGGCCACATTATTTGCAGCCGTACTATAACAGGAGTAAGATGACACAGTCAATTTTGAATAATCAGGAGTCAAGTTAAGCATCAATATTATGTAGTTGATTTATTAATTATCTATTATTGCATATCGCACGAAATAGTGTCCCATTAAAAACAGTGTGCCCACTCATTACATTTAGATAATACTGAGGACAAGTTACAAGTTTGAACGTGAGTAAGCGAGATTTTACTATATGAATTATAGCTTTTAGTTGGTGTGGCGAATCCGCACAGACGAAGAAGTTTCGATGACAAACAACAGATGGTGCTGCAGACAATGGGCGCTTAAAATCATGCTCGCCATACTGAATCATGCAAGTAAAGTTTACACAACGAACGAACGTTTATACAAACTCCTGACATCAACAGTCGGGTCGCGGCCCGCCAGGCACGATTACCTAGTCTGGTCGGAGGATCCTGCCTCTGCGCTGAAGGGACATCAGACCACGTTCCTCCATATCGGCATTGTTTGTCAGATGACAACTTTACGTCCAGAAAGGTGACTATTTAAACGTAGTAGCTAGTAAACGGAAATAAAACATGGAAGCAGTACTTACCTACTAACCACAGTTTTATTGACATACTACTTAAATGCTCTACTAATCAAAAATGGACGTTATTGTTAATGTTGAGCTGCGATAGCTCAGTGGGGAGACCAACTGCAATGCAGAGGGTCTCGGGTTCGAACCCACGTCGCTCACCTCTGACTTTCAGAAGTTATATGACTTTTTGAAATTATGTGCGTATTGATTGCCAATTATCGCCTGCTCCGTGCCTCGGAGAGCACCTTAAGCCGTCGGTCCCGGCTGCCATGAACATCTATAGCAGTTATTGGGAGAGTGTCGACACAAAAGATCCCACTGGGTCGAAGTGTCGCTGGTCTGCACTGACTGGCTCCCACATAAGATACATACATACATACATACTGTTAATGTTAGGTTAGCTATAAGCTGTTCTGTTTTACATGTTATTTACTTGCTGCCAATGTCAAGAACTTTTATACATAATAATTGCGACACGGCTTACTTTTGTTAAGCCCACCTGCTTTGTGCAGATTCCGTGGTGCTATTTTAGCGGTAAGAATACTTGGACCATGTTTTATTTCTTGTTAATATAGGTAGTTTTTTCTTAATTCGAAGTTGATTACGAACCATTTGCCATGCAGCTACGAAAGGGTGGCTCAAAGTAACTGCCTTTTAATAACTGCCATTTGTCTTCAATGATTTCGCTTAGGGTTAGGATCGCAGGAATACCCCAGCCATACAAACTGTACCCGAAAATCGTTGACTTTTTTCTATGATGGTGAACATCTGGCCGTGTGGACGTGCGTCTGTGAATAAGATTCCAAATATACTGTAGGCCTTACAATGTAAAAAAAATGAAAATGAAAAGAAAATATGTACAAATAGTGCCGAGTCGGGACTTCCTTGTTTCAGTTGTTTTATGTTTGTAAATTCTCGACATGGGAATTATTCCTAGAGTGGGGAAATGGTGCGACTCGAGTCCAATTTTACTACTCGTGTTTCTCGACCGATTTTACGGTTTTACTCGAATGAGTGTCTTGAGTAGTTCTCATATCACTCGAAACACTCGATTAATTCGAGTCACTCTATCAAGTCAAACTTTGGAAATGATGAACTGGTAAAACAGAATACTGGAGACTGCCTTTTTTACAACTCCCACACTGGAGTTAATGCCTAGTGTGAGAATAATAAACAACTAGTCTCTTAAAATTGTAAACACATGAGCTCAATATCCTCGAAGTATAGCTTGGCTTTACCACATTTGCTCGTTTTTAAACAACAAAGATAGCAAATAATCATTAGACCTGCCTAATAGTAAGTTGTTATAGCATATGATCTCTTGCAATGCATTACTCGCAAGAAAGAAATATATGTAGTGATGTATGGCGAAGGCACAGGTGCAGTTCATTCTCCTAAATTTCGATAGTTATGTTTTAATAGTCCCTTCACAAAGGGTTACCCTATTGCCACGTATATGACACTCTCAACTCCGTGCTATAACTAAGAATTCCTCAACAGGCAATTCAAAATTTCCTCACAATCAGGATTTACAACCGGGCTCCTACGATCGTCAGTAGAATTTCGCTGTCACTACATATTATAAAACAAAGTCCCTCACCGCGTCTGTCTGTCTGTTCGCGATAAGTTCAAAAACTACTGAATGGATTTGCATGCGGTTTTCACCAATAGAAAAAGTGATTCATGAGGAAGGTTTAGGTGTATAATTGGTTAAGGTTTTATACTACCCGTGCGAAGCCGGGGCGGGTTGCTTGTAATTAATATAATTAAGTTACGAGAGTCATTAAAGGTCACATATTATCTGAATGTATATGTAGGTGTCGTACCTACAGATCAAATAACGTTTTCCTGCTTACATTATAATACTGTTGTATAAGTCATCAAATTAGCATTTTAATTAGAAGGGTCCGCTATTGCAAATATTGTAATATTAATAATATTCTATCACATACACACAATACCATTTAGCCCAAACTAAGCAGAGCTTGTACTGTGGGTACTAGACAATGGATAAACATACATAATTATATAAGTACTTATTTTTTGTAAATGCATACATATTATACATAGAAACACCCAGACCAAGACAAACAAACGTTTGACTTGTGCGGGAATCGAACCCGTGACCTCAGGCGTGGCAGTCGGTTACACTAACCACTACGCCATAGATGTCGTCATGTGTCGATTGTGTATGTAAATTGAAAATTAAAATTAATGGGAAATATTTAGAAAGTGCAAGATTTACACCTGGTTTATGTTCGTTATTGATATGTTTTTTTATAAAGACTACATTAGAAATAATTATGATGTCGCGGGCTCTTTACAAACATTGTAATAACTGACACAAAACTCACCCAGACTCGGAACAATTTGAGGAACACACAAGTATTGGTACCGTGTAGTATGGGTCCGGTGATCGAACCCATACTACTCAATGCGGCGACAGCAACGAGGCGAACACTTACTCTATTACGCCATTCGTTGAAATAACTTATGAATGTATAAGTTACCTTTGATTGCCACATAGCAACGCAGAACAATAAATCAATTTTTTTTTTACTACAGGTGGCAAACAAGCGTACGGCCCACCTGATGGTAAGTAGTCACCGTAGCCTATGGACGCCTGCAACACCAGAGGCATTACTTGCGCGTAGCCGACCCTTTAGGAAACGAAACGAAAAACGAAGTGGGAAGGAGAAGGAGTGGGAAGGAGAAGGAGTGGGAAGGGAAAAGAGGGTGGTTGGTAAGGCATCGGAATAGTTATTGAGAGGTTGTCGGTTTAAATTCTACCTATTGAACTATCGACGTAAACTCATTACTAAGAGAAGCATATTATCATAGCTGGATGGGTTAAAAAGAATTAACCTAAATCCGTGTAGATTTAAATCTAAATATTTTTAATCATTTTAAATAGTTAAAATAGTATTATAGATTTAGTAGTCGTGTAATATTTTCAAAATTATGTAATAAAAGTAAATAAAC
The DNA here is from genome assembly GCA_930367265.1 of Catocala fraxini. Classification (NCBI taxonomy): domain Eukaryota; kingdom Metazoa; phylum Arthropoda; class Insecta; order Lepidoptera; family Erebidae; genus Catocala; species Catocala fraxini. Next base: position 7,090,274 of record OV884036.1, on the reverse strand, counting down.
ACAACAATAAAATCCATATAAAGCAGGTTAATTTCAATGTATAACATTCGCGTAAACGTAAGACAATATTATCTAAATCGTAAGTAATATTATTAATGCGTTTGTTCAGTTTGTTTGTTACGCTTTGACGCCTTAACTACTCGACCGATCGACATGGAATTTCGTATGCACGTACTCAGGGGTACAGAAAAGAACATAAAGTAATAAATAAATAATCCTTTATTAAATACTTACCTAATAGTTGACCAAAAATCGAATGACATAACGTTTAACCAGAAGAAACTGGAAATTACAAAGAAGTACACCACTGGGCCTGTAATGAAAAAAACATTTATTACTTATATTTATTTAAAATATTTATCAGCGATAGCTCAGTGGGGAGACCAACAGACTGCAATGCAGAGTGTCTCGGGTTCGAACCCAGGTCCCGCACCTCTGACCTTCGGAAGTTATATGACTTTTCGAAATTATGTGCGTATTGATTGACAATTATCGCCTGCTCCGTGCCTCGGAGAGCACGTTAAGACGTTGGTCCCGGCTGCCATGAACATCTATGGCAGTCGTTATTGGGAAAGACAGTACCCTCTAATATCCTGACACTGGTCTAGCCTTAGGGTATGATTAGCCTTCGGGTTGCGGAGGTCAGGTGGCAGCCGCTCAGTGTAAAAACTGATATCCAGTCAAATCCGGTTAGACCAGAAAAGCCGACCCCAAGTGACTTGGGAATAATAAAGGCTAAGAGAGAAGGACTTATATTTATTTATTTAAGGCTTTCCAATTAAGGAATATAGAATAACATACATTATAAAGCAATAATAAAGTTCGTAGCGTGTATAGTCACTCAATTATAGGAAACCGCAGCTTGCGAATTACAAGTACAACTAAACTAGCAAAATAATTAAAGAAAAAAACATAACTATAAAAATATAAAACATTTAAAAATAAAATTCTGTCTCTACGGTAATATCGTCGTATAATAATAATGTACTAACTATACTCCGTAAAATATGATGGGTCCTGTGACAAATATCATACGTATCACGCTTATCAAATTTCATATTTCATGACGTAATAAAATGCCAAAGACCATGGTATCATACTTTATTGATAAAAGTTGTCCGTTCCTTACTAGTCCAACTACAAAGTACCGATTAGGCGTGTTAAATAAATAGAGATTTATACTTGATCATGAATATTCAAATAACATAACACGACATAAATTCGGATAAAACGTTTTATTCGTCATGTGCATAACAGTAAACATTTTTTTGTGTGGGAAAGTGCTTACTACATACACATAACGTAACAAATAAACAAACTCACATTAGCATTTATCATATTAGTAAGGATTTCTCTGCCCGTACTTTTCTGAACTATAACTTGAGAAAAATGATTTGGGGAAATCAAAAGAAACTTTTTCTGATATGCTGTTAAGCCAACTGGACCTATGCGGGTCGGGTTTCGCGAGTCAACTTGGTAATCAATCCAAAATCGTAACACTTCGGTTATTAATGAGTTCAACGTTTAATCTATCGCACCTTATAATATCAGCCCAGTATTAGACTTCCAACGTCTCACTGCTGGGCACGGGCCTCTCCTAAGTGTAAGAAGGCACCAACCTCGTTAAAATTGAAAATTTATAAGTGTGTAATTTTATGCGCCTTTCAAACATCAAAGGCGTAACGGATGGACGGGTTTCCCAAAAAATTCACGAACCACATAGATGTTTAGACCTAAGGAATCGAAGTTTTGGGTCAAAGATAGTAATAAAGAGACTTACTCAGTACTTGACATTGTTCTGTGGTTATCCCATTAGGAGCAAGCAGAGCTAAGAGTTGAGCAGATCTCAGAACGAAAGCACCGGTCAAAGTGAACAGGTACGCCATTAGAACCACACCCACGACGTTGCAAAGCTTGGGGGTCAAGCCATAAACCAACAGCACTAGCAGCATGAAAAAAGATGAAGTGATTAGGCCTGAAAAATAACAAGAATAATATAGTTGAGCGTCAGTGTGAACTGTTTGAGTAGAGAGGCTTTGCCAACTATTTGGTGAATTAAGAATGAGCCAGTTTCAAAGTAGTGCCACCCTCCTACAGTAAAAATGTCCGGTGAGTAAGAATACCACAGGCTCACATAGGCATCCTCCCCATTTTTGCTCTTCAACCCATTAAAGAATAATCCGATTTAAATTAGGCTTCTGATTACCATTGAATTCTAATAAAATAGTAATAATATTTTCCATATTAAATTTCGGTTATGGCGGCCAATTTTAATGGCTATTGGTCAGATGGCTACATCTTATATACGTATTTATAATACAGGCTGATTGGTAAAAGACTGGACATATTCAAGGAGGGTATTCAGTACTCGATTCTGGACCGGAATATCTAAACAAACATACATAGGTTCTTAAAATTTGACCTGGTTCTCCATAAAAAACTTAATGTGCGGACACTCTTGCGTATATACCAAAGCTAAAAAAACACCTCTGTCCCCGCTCCCCGCTACCGCACCCCGAACTCTATCGAATTTGCGCGCCCGTCCTTTTCTTATCAAAGGTCATTAGCCGCCGACAACTGTGTGCGACGCGTGCAGTGTCCATATTTTATGGATATTTCATACAAATTTTCATAAAGTTTTTCTTTGCAGGTTATACAGATTTTTTTTAATGATATTATTTGATCATAAATTATCAAATCCTTAAGTATGTACAATGTTTACTCAGTCACACTGTATAAATATTATGGTGCACAAGAAGTGTGTGCGCAAACACAAGTGCACTTTCTTTTCTCTCACTCTCTTTCATCCGATGGCGATAGCAGTTGATGCGATCGGAGCGAGATCAGGTCAAGAACTAACACCTTAAGGTGCCTTTTGTGGTAAGGTCTAGTACCTATGTATCCAAGGGCTTATAAGCCAGGCTTATGACGAGCTAAGTAAGGTTCTCTCTTTTTTAAAGTTTTGGAATGCATTGACGCATACCTCTCCGTGGTAAAAGGAGAGCGGAGAAATTATATTGAGTTCATCCGAGGACAGATGGAACGTCCCGGGAAAAGACTAAACCTATCATGGTATGCCAACTCGCTGCTTTGAATGGTGGGTGGGTCGCTGGAAGTAAGTGCCTAGGGCTGTCAAAACTGATATTTAGTTCAACAAATCCAACACACCTGCTACAGTGAAGTACTCTTTAGTTTTCGTGTCGGGGTTGTGAATCAGGATGATTTTGTACGCCAATTCTGTTTTACCATCGTAGTTGTAGAAGTCCAGGCAATATTTTAGATTGCGTTTGATGTCGCATTCGTCAGTATACAACGATCCATGCTGTAACATAGACAGGATATTTAGAATCGTAGCTTTGACTTCTATACGTGGCTTTATTATACATATATGGTGATTTTCTGAAAACCAGCGCGGCAACACTCCGCTATTGTAGGACATCCTGTGATCGAAAAGGCTATACTTAGTATTATAAAGAGAAAATATTTGATTTTTGTTTGTTTGTTTCTAATGGATTTAACACAAAAATTCTTGACCGATTTAAAAAAATATTTCACCATTAGAAAACTATATAATACCGAGTAAAATAGGCTAAACTTTATTATAAAAACACTGTGAATAACAGAATCTAATCTAACCTACTTTTACGCGAGCGAAGCCGCGGGCAACACGTAGTATATAGGTACTAAATAAACAGTGATAGCTCAGCGGGGAGACCAACAGACTGCAATGCAGAGGGTGTCGGGTTCGAACCCACGTCGCACACCTCTGACTTTCGGAAGTTATATGAGTTTTCGACACGCACATAGCGTATTGATTGACAATTATCGCCTGCTTCGTGCCTCAGAGAGCACGTTAAGCCATTGGTCCCGGCTGCCATGAACATCTATGGCAATCGTTATTGGGAGTGTCAACACAAAAGATCCCACTGGGTCGAAGTGTCGCTGGTCTGCACTGACTGGCCTCCACATAAGATACATATAGGTACTAAAAAGAAAACTAGGCACGTAGAAAGGTAATTATAATCATTAATCTGTTGGAATACTAATTGAAAACCTATTGGATCTGGCCGTCGCGTCGGTGTGCCGCTACGATTTCATAGGTTAAACACAATTGTCAGGACATTTTTGCAGCTTACAACTGAAGTCCATACTGACGTGGTCAAGAGCAAAAACTAGTTAACATATCAAATTAAATCTTACCTCTGTTATGTACATATTACACCAATAAGATACATGCGATTCGTAGTCTGTGTTCCAAAATATATCATTATGAACGAAAAGAAATTCTGATTGTAACATATTTTTAGTTACCATCGGTTTTGAATCGCTTAACTTATATACATTGATCTTCGAAAAATTCATATCAGTTTTATTTTTAGGCGTTGCACATATTATGTCACCTTCTTGAGATATTCGAGTAAGAAGTTGAGTGTTTGGACAACATTTTATTATACAAGTCTTGTTTTTACAGAATGCTGTTATATCAATTGTAACACTATTCACGTCTGACCACCTAGATTCACTTATCGCGTCACTTTTCACTTCACTTATTAAAAATAACGACAGATATACAGTAAGAAGCAACATTTTTAGTTGGTCATTCCTTGAATTCCGTTGCTAACTAATTAAAATTTGGTGTGTTAAATACCGTATACAATATACGTTGGTTGATAACAACAATTTTGATCAAAATAGTTTCTATGTAGTTTGTAGGTACGTATATTTTTCCTTATATTAATTAGGCATCGTGGCCCAGAACAATATTAAATATGTTTTTGACGTATCATTGTAAATTGCGTAAATTTATCAAAACGCTAGCTTTTGCCCGTGGCTTTGCTTGCGTCAAAGTAGGTTAGGTTATGTTATGGTAGTGACAGTACTTTGGGCACGCCACGATCGTGGCGGTAAGACCCGTACTTAGAGAGTGGCTGGAGAGGCGTCATGGCGCCCTCACGTTTCGTCTGACGCAGGTGCTGACCGACCACGGTTGTTTCGGTCGGTACCTGTGTTGAATAGGCAAATAGGAGACGCCTGGTTATCATCACTGCGGCGACTGCCGCGTCGTTGTCGAGGACAAGGCGTTGCACACATTGGTAGCTTGCCCTGCTTGGTGGCCCAAGTGCCATCGACCGACTGCCACGTGCATGACACGGCGTTGAGTGGCCTCATCGCCGTGTCATGCACGTGGCAGTCAGCAGAGTCGTCCTCTCGCTCGAGGCTATGGTTCTGTCCATGACTTCGAGCGAGAGGTCTTGGAATGCTGTCGCCTCCTTCTGTGAGGAGGTGATGTTAGTGAAGGAGGCGGCGGAGAGGGAGAAGGAATGTTCAATACCTCTCCCTAACCGCAGAGCCGGGCGCAGGAGGGCGCGAGACGACCTTCAGCTACCCTGAGTAGAAGCCTGCGGGCGGTGGAACCATTGGGGCCGTCCACCTCCGATCAGCGCAGGTCCGAGTAGGCGGCGCTCGTGTTCCACGCACGCCTCTCGATGTCGGAAAGGGGACTAGGTCCCACGCTTTGTCGTCGGGGACCAGGTTTCCCAATTGTGTGTGTCAATTTTTGTTGTGTGTTTGGTGAATTTGTGTGATGATTGTGTGGGACCCGCCACGTCCGTCGGCGGGTCAAACCTTTGACGGGGTCGTGATTTGAATGCGAGAGCGATCCGCGCGGCGCCGCCATAAAGGTGTGAGGAACACCGCGGTGGTTTTAGACGGTTCAGCCCAAATTTCCATCTTATGGGCTGGATCCCGACATATCCCCATCTCCCGCCCCAAAACCGGCGATGTGGAAAGTGATTTGCACATTTCCCAGCGTCAAAAATAAAAGTGACAGTAGTATAAAAAAAGTAAAGTCTATACTATGTAGGTACTCGGTGACAATATAGCTTTCCAATAGTGAAAGAGTTTGTAAAATCGGTTGAGTAGTTTTTGAGAAAACCATTATAAACAAACACACAAAAATCAATTTTTTCCTCTTTATAATATCTGTGTACATATAATGAGTAAGTAATTATAAAAACAGAAATTTAAACAGTACTGCACGAATAGCGCAGCAGGTGAGCGATCGCCTTGTTACCACTGTCGCGCTGAATATAATGGGATGGAATCTTACATAAAGCAATTATTTGTGTATCCACAAATGATTGTTCTGTATCTATGCGTATTTTGTGCCTTTAAATGTACGTTTTTAAAGTCCGCCGGAACACGACTTGATCACTAATGCGGCGGTATGTAATCAACTTATTATTAATGAAAAATGTAAGTTTTAACCTCGATTTTACAATAACTTAATAATTGACTTTGAAATAGCTACGTATATAGTATTATTACAAAATATAATTATTTTTGTGTGTTTTATATATAGTATTATTATAAAACACACAAAAATAAGGGAACGTATCCATACTACGTGACCTGCTCAAATGGGAAAGGGGGTTCTTCAAAATACCACACTTGGTCTCAGGGGCACGGAGGGGACTCAGGTTTTTGTCATGAAGTCAATAAACTCTGAAGTAATCTCGTTTTTTCTAGCTATATTCAAATATGTAATAAATAATTTTGTATTTTACTTATTGTTTACAAAAAATGAAAGCAAATTTATGAAATACTACATAAAAAGTAGAGGAGGGAGAAGCGGGAGGAGGGGACCGAACGGACGGAGGGCGCGCGAGGTATAATAGTAAAATATGGGTCACATAGAATGGGCACGTTTCCTAATGTTACACACACCCGTGCACGCATATAAAGCCGTTGGTCCTGATCTAATCTCTCATAGATAATGTCTGATCACCGTTCTATCGGATTATAAGAGTTAAGAAACAGAGAGTGCACTTCTGCTTGCGCACACACATGTGCACTATAATATCTCCTGCGCAAATGGCCCCACTCCATTAAGATTAGCCACCGTGTAACGTTTATCCTGTTCAACCTGCTTTAGAGGCGTGGTTGACTTAGGAAGTAAACTAAGCAGAGATAATTTAAACAATATTCTACACGATCAAAAGATTTTAAATTTAATAACAATTTGAACTAGTATATAAACACTTTTATAGCAAACAATAGTGACTAGAAGTTAGATAGAAAAACAGGGCGTGGTTCTAAGAGTAAGGCTTGTTACGTGGTCTTTGATAGAAAGACCACTTAACCCTTTATAAGGCAGAGAAATCTACTGAAGGTATGGATATAAATAATACAAATATATCATAACAATGACGCCTAAGTAGGCAGCTCGGCAGTTAGAAGGCTCGCATCAGGGCGTCTAGATCTTATATATCGGCTACCGCCGCGCGCCGCCAGGAGGGAGAGAGGGGGCGCCACCACTCCAGCGCGAACGCGGCCGATGAGCACGACCGGTCCGCGTGAACCGGAATTCGGTCTGGAGGTCCTTACCTTACGTTTTTTATGCATATCAGTACCCTTATATTGTTACAGATAACACACAGCGCAATCTATGATGGCCGGACTGAACATAGCGTCGCCGAATTGTTGCGCATGTACAGTCTGTCAGTCAGTACGGATTGCATTTATCTTCATTTTATACAAAGACACCTAGACACACACGCCATCTACATTTTTGTCTGATACTATTTACTTCTTGGTGCTGTTACTGTAGTTTATGGGTAGGAAAGCTTAAAGTTGTAGTCTTGAAATAGATAGATGACGCTAGTTGTCTACTGTAAATTTGCTTTGAAGATACGAGATTATTTTCAGATGTGGAATACGACGCTATTGACTTAGTTATCCGCATAATGTGTAGATGGCGTTGTTATAGAATATCACATAAAATATTAAAGATACATTGTTATTTCGTTTCTATAGTATTGTACTTTTAAAGTTTTTATAAATTTTACTGAAATTCAATCAATAACTTATATTTAACTATTTGTTTTCTGCTTGTGATGTTGGTTATATTATGCTGGTTAAGAAGGAAATTATAGTCCTAGCTAAAGCTTGTATTAGAAATACTAGATTTTGCCCGCGGCTTTGCTCGCGCATATGTAGGTTAGGTTGGTAAAATTCCTTTTTCTGGATGAAAGGTACCCTATAGTCTATTCTGTACCCCAGCACCGTGTATATATGCGAAATTTCATGATGATCGGTCGAGTAGTTAAGCCGTGAAAGCGTAACAAACGAACAAACTTACTTTCGCATTTATAATATTATAGACAGGATAATTACGTAAAAAAAATTATGAATTATGAAAAGTATAACATAAATTGTTAAGAAATATATAAGTAAGTCAGGTAGCAGCGATAGCTCAGTGGGGAGACCAACAGACTGCAATGCAGAGGGACTCGGGTTCGAACCCACGTCGCGCACCTCTGACTTTCGAAAGTTATATGACTTTTCGAAATTATGTGCGTATAGATTGACAATTATCGCCTGCTCCGTGCCTCGGAGAGCACGTTAAGCCGTCGGTCCCGGCTGCCATGAACATCTGTGGCAGTCGTTTTTGGGAGAGTGTCGACACAAAAGATCCCACTGGGTCGAAATGTCGCCGGTCTGCACTGACTGGAAAACGAGGATTAAACGGGATCGTGCTTACTATTTACATACCTTTTTAAAAGTCTTAATAATTCTGCAATAGCTAAGCATAGCAAACACGCTAATTCTAATTAGACTGCATGTATAGCACAGCGGTAGCTCATCCCCGCCGCTTATCTAAGTGTAATGGGTTCAAATCTTACAATTATCTGCGTGATCCAAGTAATTTGACCTGAGTCTAAACGTAGCAGCGATAGCCTAGTGGGAGACCCTTGGACTGCCACGCAGAGGTCTCAAATGCGACCCAAGGCACCTCTAACATTTCAAAGTTATATGCGTATTAAATAGTTAATCATCGCTCGCTTTAACGATGAAGGAAAACATCGTGAGGAAACCTGCATATATGAAAGTTCTCCATACGGTTCTCAAAGATATGTGAAGTATGCCATCCCGCACCAGCGTGATGGACTGTGGTCTTATTCTAAGTGTACTTTTTGTCTACTTATTGTATGTTTGTAAAATACTCCGTGTTTTTACAAATGTAATTTTACAAATGTACGGATAGGACGGAATATTCCAGAACATGGGTGTTCCGGTTCTCAAAAATTATGACGTCAATATCATGCAATTGGCAATCGGTAGTTTCTCTCTCTTCTCTTAAAAAGACAGCTCCCGCACTAAGAATAATGCTTGTGTCGCGGGGAGTTTACAAACATTCAAGCTACGGACACAAAGCACACCCAGACCCGAAACAACCATTTGTAGATCACACAATTTTTTATCTCGTGTGGGATTTGAGCCCACAACAATCGGCCCAATGGCAGTGGCGAGGCGACAACTTGAACCACTACGACATCCGTCAGTTTCTGCCTACCTCCTGATAAACAGACGTCAGTCTATATTATACGTATGTGTTATATACCTTATATCCGTTGGTACATATGTGTTTAAATAAAGAACGTATGCCATGTGTTTTAGAATAGACCTGTTAGCAGCAATCGGTTGCCAACAACAACTCATCGGTCAAATCGCTCACATTACACTGTCATGCTCCGAACTCGATTGATTTGGTACTATGCATTGTTTAAATACGTCATGACGATGACGTCATATATAAAAATAGTGTGAAGGTAGCAAACCCAATTGTGTCTGCGCTTTACTTTCGCTATGTTTTCTAGCTCTCGTGAACAGTATTTTTTAGAGTTCGAAAAAACTCTTATACAACAGCTTTGTCCGTCCGTCTGTCTGTTATACAACTTTCAACTCAAGAACTGTAAGAGCTAGAGACTCGCGGTCAACGCCATTCGACTCAGCATAGTCGATATACCCCAAAATGACTATGACCTTTGATCTCTGACCTCCGACCCTGTCAAGGTCACGTGATACCATTTTTCGAACTCTAACATTTACGGCAATTCATGGCATTCTTAATGAAAAGTACCCTGTGTCCTTTTCTGTACCCCTGACAAAGTGTATGCGAAATTTCGTGATGGTAGGTTGAGTAGTTGAGGCGTTAAAGCGTAACAAACAAACTCACATTCGCATTTATAATATTAGTTCGTTTTGTTGTCTATCTCAAGTCCTTGATTTTAATGATTAACCTTTTGTAGCGACTAACACCTAAACGCTACTATACTAAAATTGAGGTCGAACGGGTACATTTGTAATAGGGTCTAATCTTGAAGGTCCAACGGGTACGCAGCCTAATTAACCGCCATCATTAGTACTTTGCACCTTGTAAAATCACGTCGGGGTCACCAGTGAAGTGGTTAAGGATTGTATTCTAGACCACTCGTCGCCTAGGTCTACGTGACATGTATTGTCTCTTGAGCTCTGGTGCAACTAATTACATCGTAACTAGAAGTTCATCGTTTTTGGTTACTACCAGTATCCCAGTACACTATACGTCACGTAGACCTACGCAACGAGTGGTCTAGGATACAAATCCTAACCACTTCACTTTCATTAACGGTGCGACGTTGTTACCTAACAATTATTCAACTAATACTCGATGTGGAGAAACGTTGGTAGAATGTCTTTGTGTATTACATTTAGGTAACACTAGGTTTTGCCTGCGGTTTCGCTCGCGTAAATGTAGTTTAGGTTAAGTTAGGTCAGTAATTGTAATTTTTTGCTTTTTGCTTTCTGGATGAAAGGTACCTTATGTCTCTTCCTGTTTTCCTGACAATGTCTAGGTATGCGAAATTTAATGGTGATCGGTCGAGTTGTTTACGCGTGGAAACGTAGCAATCAAACAAACTCACATTCACATTTATAATAATAGTTAGGGTTAAGACACATGTTCAAAAAAAATTATCAAAAGCGCCTTAAATTTAAGATTATTGAGGTATAGTCTTGGTTCAATATCGTGTATGTATCTGTTATAATTCTATGTTCTTTTACATTCAAAACTTCTTAAATAATTCTTGCCTTTTTACAGACATGTCCCGCATAGTAATATACTGTGTCGCGGACTTAACAAACCTACAATTAAAAACACCAAAGACACACACAGAATAATTCTTTGTTCTGGATTCGAACCCACAACACTCTGCATAGCAGCAGCGGCAAGGCGACCGATTATCCGGTACACCATCCGTGCAGTAACTGATTGATATTATGGCCAAACGATGCGTGGCCATCAATATACTATTCCAATTATTTGGCTGTACTAATTGTTGATTCATAATTATATATTTAAATACGCTAAAGCGGGCAACAAAAATAGAAAAAGATGTCATGACCAAACAAGTGAGAATTGGCAATGAATTGCCATAAATCTTAGAGTTAAAAAAAATGGTTCAAGTATTATGCAAAGGTCACGTGACCTTTGAGGTCAGAGGTCAAAGGTCATAGTCATTTTGGGGGTATATCGACTATGCTGAGTCGAATGGCGTTGACCGCGAGTCTCTAGCTATTACGGTTCTTGAGTTGAAAGTTGTATAACAGACAGATGGACGGACGGACGGACGAACGGACAAAGCTGTTGTATAAGAGTTTTTTCGAACTTTAATAAAAAGTAAACTGGTGATAACAAAATGTTGATAGAATGGATGGCGTGGCTAAGTGGCCGCCACGCCATTACCACTGCGCTAAATGTTGTGGGTTTGTTACCCAGACGGGACGAAAAATTTGGTTATCCACAAATAGTTATTCCGAGTGGTTCTTTGTGTCTGTTGTTTGTAAAGATCCCCACGATACAGGATGTTTTTCTAGTGTCTTTTTGATAGAACAAAAACATTACCAAAAAAATTCGGCTACGAGCCCGTACGCCCATTGGCTTTCGCTCCTTTCATTAAGTCGACGGAACCCCGCGAAGCGAAGTCTATTTTTGGGTGGATTTAAGAAGAAACCTAACAAATACCTACTGAAGGGCGAACAAGCTCGTAACAAAAAATTTATCGTTATTTTATCAATTTTTACATCGCTATTCGATACCGATAATGAGGACCAGGGTTCGGATCCTAGTTCAGGCAAAATAGTTCTTCTGAGGAAGTTATCAATGGCAGAACTAAATCTGACAAATACCCAGTAAATTGTTATAAGATTGAGAGTATTGAGATTGAATGCGAATGTTAGTTTGTTTGTTACCCTTTCACGTCTTAGGAAGAAGTACTGTTGCTGAGATATATTTTTTGAGGGATTATGTCGGATTTACCGGGGCAAAGAAAGATGGTAATGAAGATAATGGACATCCCAGTAAAACCGACTAAACCGCAATCGGCGGGGTCGCGTGAATCACTTTCACATGCAGTCGCGACCCCGCCGAGGTTTCGGCTCGCTATACACAAACAGGCCACTACATGAAAAGACCAGCCTTTTAGGTACTTCTACATTTTAATCCTACTGTCTCCTTGAGGGGAGACGGAAACACGACACAGAGGCGCGCGTGTTCCCACGCACGCCGCCTCTCGGACCTGGTGCTGGTCCAGTGGCGGGCATGCCCACGAAGCCTCACCCTCAGGTCAAACCCCCGGGTGGCTGGAGGTCATCTCGCGGCCTCCGGCGCCCGCTTCTGCGGTTGGGAAAGGTTTAAGCGCTCTCTCTCCAGCGCCGCCGCTTCCTTGTTGATAGATTTTGATGCTTTGATTTTGCTCGCTTGCTCGTATTGGATTGCTCCGATTGTTCGTATTAATGTAGGTTTATGTTAAATTGACATAAACCTACATTAATACGAGCGAAGCTGCGAGCAAAATCTAGTGTCATACACTTTTTTTTCTATTCTTTCAGTTTTTTTGTTTCTTTTCTTTGTATATTTTGACGAATTTTCATACATGTATGCTTGCTTTTCTAGCGTCTTATAGTTTTAATCTAATGGTACCTATCTGGTACCAACCTGTAAACATCTCTGTGGTGTCTCTACTGCCTAGTTTTGACCGATTCTGTTGTTTAATATTGTTTTACGTTTATGCGAATGTTATTAATGTTCAATAAACAACGCGACAAAATCCGTATAAAGCAGTTTGATTCTGTTGTTGTTATATTGATGATGAGTACATCTGACGGATGACTCTGGATTCGATCACTTAGGGATCTTTTACAACTCTAAATGACTGATGCCTTCGTAACCTGACGGCTAACGCCGTAGACCTTACTATCCAACAACGCTATCGACGCAACGTACGGAGGTCACCGATCGCATGAATGCGAAAAACGTCCACAGCTGGACATAGGCCTCCACCTAGGTTTACCACACAGACGTGCATGAATGTGTATAATTTCACAATAGCCTTTCCACCAGTAAGCTTATTGCGACACAAGTGGATGTAGGTTTAATATAGCCCTATTCCCTACCGCTGTTTTACTGAGTAGTTAAAGACAAAGCCAACTTCTAAAATCTTAAATTCCATAAAAATGCAAACAATTCTTGGACATGTCAATTAACTATATAAGATATATTAATAAAACATACAGTAATAAAAGGGGAAAAAAAATAGCATTGGAAAAAGCCTGTTCGAGGAGTAGAGCTTTCATGAAACGAAGCAGGCAAGAAACTCATGGCCACTCTTATCAATCGCCAAATGTTTATTAACAAAAGATTATTTTTTTATTCTTATACGAGCTGCTGTGTATACCTAATAAAAAAGAAGAAAAGAAAGTAATGGAACAGCATACGTTGAACATAGGTTCAACTCTATAAAAGGGGCTAATTATAACTTATCTAAATTAACGACTAACTATTTAAAGATGAGCAATCAACAATGCCAATTAAGATCACAAGAGCTATGAAAGACCAATAATATAGCTATCATTCGTCACGGCCTAGAGTCGTCGATGCGCACTCACCGCCTCTAGTGTAAGAGACAGTTGATAAACCGATATAGATTGAGCATCGATTAATGGGGACAGTTTTAAAATATACAATACAAATCGATTGCAGGGATGTCGTAATGGTTTAAGTAGCCACCTCCACTGACATTACGGTGAGAGGGTTCGAATCCCACACAGGACAAAAATGTGTGTAATCCGTAAACTGTTGTTCTGAACCTGGGTATTCTTTGTGTCCGTTGTTTAATTTCTGTAAAGACCTTGCGAGTCAGGAATTATACCTAGTGTGAGATTGGCGTTTAAAATATATATTTATCTTATATTATTTTAAATATAGGTTAGTTTACGAGAGTTACAATACTTTTTCTGGATGAAAGGTACCTTATGTTTTTTTCTGTACCCCTGACGATCTGTCAAGTAGTTAAGGCGTGAAAGAGAAACAAACAAACAAACAAACAAACAAGCAAACACAATATTTTCTTTTATAATATTAGTTAGGATTATTTTGATATTTTGAGCTAGCAGCGGTAGCTCAGTGGGGAGACCAACAGACTGCAATGCAGAGGGTCTCGGGTTCGAACCCACGTCGCGCACCTCTGACTTTCAGAAGTTATATGACTTTTCGAAATTATGTCCGTATTGATTGACAATTGTTGCCTGCTCTGTGCCTAGGAGAGCACGTTTAGCCGTCGGTCCCGGCTGCCATGAACATCTATGGCAGTCGTTATTGGGAAGTCAGTACCCCATAATATCCTGACACTGGTCTAGCCTTAGGGTATCGTTAGCCTTCGGGTTGCGGGTCAGGTGGCAGCCGCTCCGTGTAGAAACTGATCCGGTTAGACCAGAAAAGCCGACCCTAAGTAACTTGGGAATAATAAAGGCTAGGGAGAAGAATTAACTATTTATTACACACACATAGGTAACTTCGAGATGTCAAAGGCCGGATCGAACTCGAGACTGCGTGGCAGTCCAACAGTTATCTAATTACGCCTAGCATGACACGTTAGGATAAAACACGGACGTTTGGAAAACTAACAAGGGAACACGGGTCTAACGTTTATTTAACCTAAAGGAGGACAGGGCACTAGCCACAGCTTAGCAGGTGTTTCTTGGCCGAGGCGTTGCCCATGAGTAGTCACCTTCAGGTGTTAAGTCTCCATAGAGCACTGCTGGGTGGGCCGCTGATGAAATTATAGTTCCAGCGACCCATCCACTAAAAAGGCAATGAGTTAGCACACCGTGAAGTTTTAATTGGTAGGTCCAAAGTCTCGGGAGTGATCAACATAACCCTCTCGTCTCCTCTTGTGGCGAGAGAATATGCAACAGAAAAAAAATTACAAGTAAAACGAGGTGTTTCGTGACCCTAATATGGCTGCCGTAAAATGGGTGTAATAGGCCTCTCCCTATCATTTGAAGGTAATATAGGTAACCCTTAATGTGCGTCAGCGTATGTTTAAGAAGTACCTATAAGTTACTTATTCTATATATAAGTTGACGTGTAGTAGTTATTTTACTACTTGTATTAATCAAGTAATATTGATTAGTAGTGGCACTAGTTTTTAATTATTTTCTGTTAATACGTAGAGCATGATCTATTCAGATATCATAATTTAAAAGGATACATATAATTATAATAATATCAGCCTTGTATATAAACTGCATCACTTTTTAAGCCTTAAGCCTCTCAAAGGGCCGAGATTATTACATATATTATAATAATATCAGCCGTGTGCCGCTGATGGGCACGGGCCTCCTCACAGTATGAGAAGGGTTAGGTCATAGTCCATAAAAGTAATAGCATACCTAGGGCCAAAGTAAAAGCACAGATAGTTATATAATAACAAGTGGCACCATGTATGGTAGGCGGGGCGCGACCCCGCCGCGCGCCACATCGGTGACCGGGCGCAGCAGCCGCGGGGTCGCACAGGTGTATGTAAATAGCTCGATGCTTCGCCGGTACCACACAGCATCTATTTTTTCCTATCGATGTAATTAGCAATCGCGAGATGCGGATGATGTTCTTAAATGGCAGTCGCGTGAGTGTTGTCGGATGGGCGGCGGCTGCGGCGCCTTGTAGGGGCTCGTACGAGTGCCAAGTGTCGCCGCGCGGCGCGTATATAGCCCGCTCGCGCCGCGCTGCGCTCACTACCGCCGCTGCGACCGCTGCGACACCGCCGTGAGTGTCTTTCTACTTACAATCTCTTTACTTTAGTGTGACTTCGATCTATTTTCTTAACATCGGGCTAATTAGATCTGTCGCTATCAGTTCGAAAGCTTATTCTTACTAATTAACTAGTCTATTTTCTTAATTCCAGTTAGATCCGCGTCTCAATTTCCAGTGTAGAGTAGTATAATTATCAGTGTCGTGTAAGTAACCAGTGTTGTGTTGGTGTTGCAGGTGTAACGGAGTTCTATTTGGTGTCGGTGCATAAAGAACAGAAGCCAGGATGTGTGATGATGATGCGGGCGCGCTGGTAGTCGACAACGGCTCCGGCATGTGTAAGGCGGGCTTCGCCGGTGACGACGCCCCGCGCGCCGTGTTCCCCTCCATCGTGGGCCGCCCTCGCCACCAAGGTGTCATGGTGGGCATGGGACAAAAGGACTCATATGTAGGTGATGAGGCACAGAGCAAGAGAGGTATCCTCACGCTCAAGTACCCTATCGAACACGGTATCATCACCAACTGGGATGACATGGAGAAGATCTGGCATCACACCTTCTACAACGAGCTGCGTGTGGCGCCTGAGGAGCACCCCATCCTGCTTACAGAAGCACCCCTTAACCCCAAGGCAAACAGGGAGAAGATGACCCAGATTATGTTTGAGACGTTCAACTGCCCCGCCATGTATGTAGCCATCCAGGCGGTCTTGTCACTGTACGCCTCCGGTCGTACCACCGGTATCGTACTTGACTCTGGTGACGGTGTATCTCACACCGTACCCATCTATGAAGGTTACGCTTTGCCTCATGCCATCCTTCGTCTGGACTTGGCGGGCCGCGACCTCACAGACTACCTCATGAAGATCCTAACCGAGCGCGGTTACTCTTTCACGACAACGGCGGAGCGTGAAATCGTGCGTGATATTAAGGAAAAGCTGTGCTATGTAGCGTTGGACTTCGAGCAGGAAATGCAGACGGCGGCAGCGTCCACGTCTCTGGAGAAGTCATACGAGTTGCCTGATGGCCAGGTCATCACTATCGGCAACGAGCGTTTCCGCTGTCCTGAAGCGCTATTCCAGCCCTCTTTCCTGGGTATGGAATCGTGCGGCATCCACGAGACCGTGTACAACTCCATCATGAAGTGCGACGTAGACATCCGTAAGGACTTGTACGCCAACACCGTACTGTCTGGTGGTACCACCATGTACCCCGGTATTGCTGACAGAATGCAAAAGGAAATCACCGCGCTTGCGCCCTCTACCATCAAGATCAAGATTATTGCGCCACCTGAGAGGAAATACTCCGTATGGATCGGTGGCTCTATCCTGGCCTCACTTTCCACCTTCCAGCAGATGTGGATCTCCAAGCAGGAGTACGACGAGTCCGGCCCTGGCATTGTGCACCGCAAGTGCTTCTAAGTGCGCTCATCAAGCACTCGCCCTTGTACACCCACCACATCTTTACAACTTTACTTTTATATGTTCGCCATACAAATGTATTTATTTTATACTCTCTCTCGGAGACTGCACGCTGTTGCGTTATCATGTAAGTGAGCTACGTTTAAGTGTATGTTGTTTAATATAATTTTGTAACTGAGCGTGTGTTTATTAAATTACTCCAATCCTCTTAGCATCTGCATACAGTATTATAATATCTGCATACAAACTTGTCGATGTCCAAATAAGGATGGGCGAGTATTACGTATTTATAAATAGCGTTCTGTGACAATCGAACAGTTTAATTTAGTATCGAAGTGCGAGCCAATCGTTCGCTCTCGATCGACTCGCGTGCGTAGACAATGCGCGCGCGCCGATAGAACGCCGGCGCACCTGACGAACACAATAGTTATTTATAACATGATAGATTTAGTGAATCAATTAGAGCGTCAATTATTTGACGGTGATATGCGTGCAGCACTTGTATTGTCACATCAGTGACACATATTACTGTTTGAATATTTATGTATATTAAAGTATGTGCCATTTAGATTGGAATTAAGTTTTGGGAATTAGGAAACATTACATACCAAGAGTAAGAGCGTCATTAAATATACATCAGAGTTATGCCCCTGAGAACATGATTTGTAATGTATCAATTAAAGTATAGTAATCTTTGCCAAAAATGTAGATTTTCGCAGTTAACTAATAGTAATAAATAGCTATGGAGAGATACTCAATATAAACTTGATGACTGATTGAAGATTGCATAACTACTTTCAGTATGGCTATAGTAATGTTCTTTTTCTAATGATTTGATATATGTACTTAGGTGCCAATTAGGTATATATAATTATATGTATATAATTAGGTAGCCAATGACTCGATA
This sequence comes from Catocala fraxini, assembly GCA_930367265.1. Taxonomy (NCBI): domain Eukaryota; kingdom Metazoa; phylum Arthropoda; class Insecta; order Lepidoptera; family Erebidae; genus Catocala; species Catocala fraxini. The sequence continues at coordinate 7,072,040 of OV884036.1, read as the reverse complement.
CGTATCTAGAAATAAAGTTATGTAGAAATAAATACAGCAGAAATCCTGCAACACCCTTATATTTTTATTTTATAAAAATATTTACAACTATGTACAGGACTAGTTACACCAACGGTCAACAGAGCAACATACAACTTACTTATGCTATTATTATGTCGTCGACAGTGGCGCCACTACCGCGGTGACATCACGGCGAGGCTCCACTTACATTAAACGAATACCCGTTAGGCCCGGTACACACTATACAGTGGGAAGATATACAATACAATTGACTACAACACGATTAAGAGCGAGTGTCACTAGTTCACAGAAGGCGCTTGTCAGGTGGCGCGTCGTCGTCGCTGTCGGCGCACTCGAAGCGGATGTGTTTGGTGGGGCGAGCGGAGTTGGGGGCGCGGGGTTCGGGGGCGGCGGGGTCAGGGGGCGCAGTCACCTCGCCGCCCGCCGCCAGTCACACCTTGTCCTCCGGCCCGCCGCCGGCGCCCGAGCGCACGAACTGCAAAACGCGCACGGATGAGCGCCGCGGTGTGGAGCGGGAGCCGCGCCGAGCACCGCCCATACTCACCGACACCGTGGTGACCGTGGCGGAGTTGGCGCGCGGCCGAAACGTGAGCACCCGCCAGCGGCGCCGCAGCTGCGCCAGCACCTCGCCGTTGCAGAAGCAGTACAGCACCGCTACGCACAGCCCCTGCAGCGACGTTGTCAGCGCCGACACGTACTCGTACGCGAGCCACCATGACACCGTATTATCAGGTCGGAAGGGCATCAGTAGGAACTGCATGCCTAGCAACGGCGCCAGCAGGCACGTGGCACGAAGCGCATGCAGCGCCGTGGCGGACGGCCGCGGAGGCCCACCGGTACCACCCACGCTACCACCAGCACGCAGCTTCGTGCACAGAACGCGCACGATGTTGCACAAAAACCCTACGTTGAGCAGTACGGCGCCGCACGCCAACACGGCCAGTTCGGCACGCGTCGAGTTCTCATCCAGCCAGCACATCGGTTCGCCAGCGTAAGATCGGCGCCCCACATATATCGCGGCAGACGTGAGCGGGAGCACCCAGCCCAGTAGCAGCAGCATCCGGAGTAGGCGCCGCTCTGATACGAACGCGCTCACCAAGACTGTGTGCAGATATAGTCCCTCGCACAGCATCCACGTGTAGTTGGTGAGCATTGCGTATTGCAGCACCCCGTTGAGCGCGCGGCACCAAATTGGCGAGTCATTCATCGTGTCTGGCGAGCGAACCACAAGTCCGTACCACAGCAGCCACAGCGTGTTGTTGGCAGCGAACGAAGCGAACAGATTCATGTGCACCGTGATGCGCGCACACCTCAGGCTCCTGCACATACATACACAATATGAGATCATGTAGGAGACAAGACGTTAAGATGGCCGGAGAGGCGTTGTCGCTCGACTCACTTGAAGTAAAGCAGGATGAAGAGCGAGAGCAGTAACGCTATCAGCGACACGCTATAGCCGGTCTCATACACGGCGAGGATGTCGCTCACGTCCTGAAACACGCACACACATAAATTATATAGTCTGTTCTGACGCATGAGTTTGTTGGTGATAGATTACGCGGTAATACCGACATCCTCGGGCTTGATGCATGTGGTGTAGTTAGACCAGGGCCGGCCGGTTTCCGGGTGCAGCCACCATGTGCCGTTTGCCATGCATTCCTTGTGTGCCATCACTGTAACGTAGACATAATGTATTATATTATAAGCTTTATGAGGGGAGGGGTTGGGGTAAGTAGGATAACATAGACGCACACTCGGGGCTGAAGCCAGGCACGAAAACCGGGCAGGGTCGATACACGGTGGAGTTGGCGCGCGTATGTGGCCAGCACAGCCAGGAGTCGAAAGTGCCGGCGCAGTAAGGGGCAGGCGGTGGGATGCTGGCATTGTTGACGACAGCACACGCCTCCTCGTCACGCGCGATACGTTCCGGATCGTCCATCGCGCTGGTGCGCCTGTGTGTGCTCACCGCCTGCCGCTCGCCGGGTACATCTTACACGACCTGGAACAGGTTATATTTACACGTTAATTGTTGTTAACGAAATGAAAATAGTGTATTTTCTTTTGTGCATTGTATTAATCTGGCCGTCTACACGTTGTCGTAAGGGCTTTATAGCCACATGATTCTTATTAAAACTGTATGGAAACGTCAATATCGATCCATTTTATTATATCCCATTTGGACTAGAGAACTCACTGGGCAGGAGAATCACACATGAAGAAGACACCTGGTTTCTCAATTGACAGTACACAGCTTGTATTTAACCCAGTAAACATATAAAATGATGCTTGCGGACAATTGGCGCATTGCATGTGAAAGCGATTCGCGCAGCCTCGCCGTCTATGGTTATGTCGAGGAACACCGTGGTAGGTTTAGTCGGTATTACCGGGGTATCTTTTCCCCGGTGAGCCCGACATAACCTCTCCGTCGCCCCGCGGAGAGGTATGCGTCACAGAATTCCCCACGTAAAAAAAAAAGTAACAGTTCTTTTTTTGGATGAAAGGTACCCTATGTCCAATTCTGTACCCCTGACAAGGTGTATGCAAAATTTCATGATGATCTGTCAAGTAATTAAGGCGTGAAAGCGTGACAAACAAATAAACAGTCACTTTCGCTTTTATAATATTAGTTAGGATTAGGATTACTTGAACTTTGCACTACAAATCTCTAGTATGTTTATAATAATAATATCAGTCCTGAAACTGTTTCACTGCTGGGTACGGGCCTCTTCTCAGTGTGACAAAGGGTTAGACCACAGTCCACCACGCTGGCGTAGTGCGGGTTAGCAGACTTCACATATCCTCGAGAACATTACTGTGAACCCGTTGAAGCAAGCGATATTTAACTATTTAATACGCATATAACTTCGAAAAGTCAGAGATGCGCGCCTTAGGATCGAACTCGAGACCTCTACGTGTCAGACCCACACCTCATTAGGCTTTCGCTGCTCGAATGCTGTTTATTAACCTAGAATGCTTGAATTTGCTCACAATTCTGAGTAACTGTGTATGCTCAGTACCAGGTATTGAGTCACCGGGTGGGTGAATTTATTGTACATTATTCAAGGGTGTCCTTGCGAATCGCGGGTGGTCGTTTTGCGCTAATGGAAATTCTTCACTTTACAACTCTATAAAAATTGTTGCGCCCGTAACTTGTGTCTATGTGTGTGTGTGGGCGATGAGAATGTGTGTGAAACGATGTGTATCACACAATAGCTTTGCTTGTAAAATGGTGAACACACATACATACAAAAGTCATGTGTGTGAATGGTTAAACAACTAGATTCTTCCCGCGGCTTCGATATATGCAAAGATACCCTATGTCTATTTCTGTTCCCTTGTCAACGTGTCTGCGAAATTTAATGACATAATCGGTCAAGTAATTGAGGAGTGAATGCGTAACAAACAAACTCACATATCACAATATTAGTTGGGATATGAATGATCGCGCTTACTTTATACCTGTTACTGCACATGCTATGTCATGCACAGCATGTGTGTAACATGACTTAGTTAAAGATGTATTTATAGATTTGTTAGTTGTGTTTTCAGCACTAATGGGTCACGACGCGGATAACATACGCGATTTGAAGTACTTGCGCGGGATGTATGTAACATGTAACGAAAGAAGCGAGTAGAGGCAGTATCGCATATGATGAATCTTGCACCAGTAGCTTGCGCAAGTAGCGTGCACCAGCTACTAGCGTTGAATACTTATGGCCAGTCCTACAACGAACAAGTAAAAGTTATCCTAAAGATAAATCGTATGCTGTCTCACTCTTGTTAGGTTAAAAATGAGAGATGGCGAGACTTTTATCTTATAGATAAATGCTTTTTGGAGGTGGTGGGACAGCCTTGTAATGCAGCCATTATGTGTATCAAAGATTCCAGTAATGTGTATTTCACCATTTTTACTATTAGAGTTTCATACGGAAATGGTAATAATGGCATCATTTTGACGTGTCTACCGTAGCTGCATATCTTAGAAAATATTATTGGTATCATTGGGAGGTGGTTGGACTAACACGCTAAGGTCATGAGTTCGATCTTAATTTTAAAGGAATGAAATTTTGACATTTCAAAGTTATTTGTGTACTAGATTTTGGCTGCGTCTACGTTTGCGTGAATGATGTACTTTTTCTGGATGAATGCAAAATTTCATGACGAGCGGTCCAGTAGTTAAGGCGTGAAAGCATAACAAACAAACACTTTCATTTGTATTTATAATATGTATGTATGTATCTTATGTGGGAGCCAGTCAGTGCAGACCGGCGACACTTCGACCCAGTGGGATCTTTTGTGTCGACACTTTCCCAGTAACGACTGCCATAGATGTTCATGGCAGCCGGGACCGACGGCTTAACGTGCTCTCCGAGGCACGGAGCAGGCGATAATTGTCAATCAATACGCACATAATTTCGAAAAGTCATATAACTTCCGAAAGTCAGAAGTGCGCGACGTGGATTCGAACCCGAGACCCTCTGCATTGCAGTCTGTCGGTCTACCCACTGAGCTATCGCTGCTGAAATTTTGCATACATTTATAATATTAGTAAAGATTAAATAGTTAATTCATCAATAGCCCTAATGAATTATTGATCATCGCTTGCTGTAGCAGGGAAGAAACGATCGAGAGGAAATCTACATGTTTAAGAGTTCTTTAGAATATGTTCGGAGGTTAGTGAAGTGTGTCAATCAGCTTTTAGCTAGCGTGGTGCACTATGCCTAACCGTCCTCATATTGAGAAGCGTTTGAACAGTTTTTAAACAGGGCAGATATAAAATAATCTTAATCCTAACTAATATTATAAATGCAAATGTGAGTGTAAATTTGCTTTTTTGTTACGTTTTAACTACTTGACGGATAACATATAATTACGACGCATTAAAAAAAAAACCGTTATTTGTACACAAATCATTATCTAAAACAGTATAATCCTAACTAATATTATAAACGCGAATGTGAGTTTGTTTGTTTTTGTCGCTTTTACGCCTTAACTACTCGACCGATCATCGTGAAATTTTGCCTACATTTTGTCAGGGATACAGAAAAGGACATAGGGTACATATAATCCAGAAAATAGTACTGCTACTAACCTAACCTAAACTACATCTACGTGAGTGAAGCCGCGAGCAAAATCTAGTATTATTATAAATGCGAATGTGAGTTTGTTTGTTACGTTTTCACGCCTTAAATACTCTACTGATCATCGTAATATTTCTTATGCACGTTCTGAAGGGTACAGAAGAGAACATAGTAAAAAAAAAACAGTTGTGTACCTTTCATCCAAAAAAAGTACTGTTCCCGAGAGAAAGATATTTATCGATAAAATCTCCATTAATGCGAGCGAAGCCGAGGGCATAATCTAGTTATCTATAATACTAACAATGCACCTATGCTTTCATAACAATTATATTGTTCGAGCTCGGTTGATTTATTTAGCGTCAGCGTACGGTGACATCTCTTATGACAAAGAGACGCATCTTGGCGTCATATATCACTGCGCTTCGATTTAGTGTCGCAACGCAGAGAAGAAAATAACTAGAGCGGTAGTTACAAAAAGTTCGATGAACCATTGTTAAGAAGTATACATGTTGTAGGTCAGGCAGACTTCACATATCTTCGAGAACATGATGGAGAACTCTCAGACATGCAGGTTTCCTTACGATGTTTTTTACCTTCGCCATTAAAGCGAGCGACTAAATATTCAATACGCACATAACTTCGAAAAGTCAGAGATACACGCCTTAGGATCGAGCTTGAGACCTCTGGTTCGCATTCAACGGTCTCCCACTACACAATCGCTGCTTTTTTCAATATTACTAGTAAATTGTATCATAAAGTGCTTGTACGGTTATTTATTTAATTAGGTATGCCAACCATTGTTATAGAGATGTGTGATAAAGGATCTGTTTCATTTACGGCAATAAAATGTAGTATCAGCCAAAAAATTGTAAAATGTACCAGGAATCGGGGAAAAATATTATTTCCTAAATTTAAGTCGAATTACGTTTGCGCTTAAAAATAATGGTTTTTATATTATTGCCATTATATTCAATATGGCTATGGTTCTCGGTCATATAATTTTGTATGCGTTCATAAATCATATCGGAAACTGTACGAAAGTACTATATAATAATGTAAATAATATGTAAATATATATGTATACAATAAATATGTTTTAGAGTATCATTTATTCATTCAACTATCATACACATCTTTTCAACAAACAATCGACATAAAAAATATATTCATTTAATATAATACTGATTTTGCAGAGTGCACTCCGGAACGAAACATTTTGTTTATGTTTGACATTAACTGTCAATGTCATATTGACTGATAATAAATATTCCAATGCTGAATTGGTGTTTCCTATTACACTTTCCTGAATTCATACGTTTTCCTTTCATTTTTACAAGAATTATCAATACTTTGGTGAATATTATTCAAGCAAAAGTTCTTTTACTTCTGACAATTCTAGCATTCTAGGTTATGTTTATATGTCATCAACCAACTTGTCATATATAGTCCGCACGACAAACGTCAAACATTTTATATTTTATTTTGCACAACGAAAGTACTAAAATTAATAAAGAATCGCATAACTAAATGTATTTAGGGATACATTTCCCAGGTTTCCTAAGGATGTACAAGTTATAGCCGGAGTCCTATACAAAAGTAAAACATCTCCTTTACTTACAATTAATATGCTTGTTGTTATACTGCACAACCAATTACAACATGCTAACGGCCATATTCATAGAACTTACAAGACTATTATAACGTAAAAAATCCAAAAAGTATTGTTCATAAGAATGTTAACTTGCCAAGTGACGATGCTGTATATAATAAGGTTTACAGGAAATTAATGAATAAATCTTTTTACAATGCATTTATTAGACATAATAAGTATTTTATATTTACTCTATTGTATGCCGTAGCCTTCATTAAGATATATTTTTGTGAATAAGGCTGTGTGTATTTACTTAGCAAGAAGAAAATTATTCAAATTTAAACATGAGTAACAAAAATAAAAAATACACAAATGTGAATAACAGATTGTTCCATGTACAGACTAATTCTGTTATTACATTGATGTTTTTTTGGTTTACAGGACTAAGCAAAACACTGGTTTTGTAAAGGTTACTGTACAAGTAAAAGATACAACTTTAGTGTATATTCTTCTAGAAGTAAACATTGTAAGCTATGTAAAAAAGCTAGAGTATGTTCATCACAATAAGTTAAAATTTAAAATCTAAATTTCAATTTTGAAATTGCAACTAGTTATCAAGGCATACGACATTTTCCAGTTAAGTACTTATTGTTTCAAAGAACGAAAAGATGCATCAAAAATATCAGTTTTGTTATTATATAAACATCAACATCAATGAACGTATATATATATATATATATATGTGTATATATTTAGCAATATAGGTACAATATAACTCTTTCTATATTGTAACTATTATTATAGAAGCGCTAAAACGATTATACAACCGCATGGATGTATATGTGTGTATAAACAAGAGAAAAACAGCAATGAATTGCTGTAAATCTTAGAGTCCGAAAAATAATACATACAAAGGTCACGTGATACCGTGTGACCTTGAGGTCAGAGGTCAAAGGTCATAATCATTTCGGGGGTATATTCTGAGTCAAATGGCGTTAACCGCAAGTCTCTAGCTCTTACGGTTCTTGAGTTGAAAGTTGTATAACAGACAGACGGACGGACGGACAAAGCTGTTGTATAATAAGAGTTTTTTCGAACTCTAAAATCAGCTATATAGACTGAACGGATGGCGTAGTGGTTTAAGTAGTCACCTCGCCACTGCCACTGCGCCGAGTGTCGTGGGTTTGAATCCCACACAGGACAAAAATTTGTGTGATCCACAAATGGTTGTTCCGATTCCGGATGTTCTTTGTATCCATTGTTTAAATGTTTGTAAAGTCCACGGGAGTAGACTTTTGTAAGCAAATGAGCCAAATGACTAAAGGTAATTAAAAATTGCCACATTACAAGAATCAACCAAGAACTTCCAAACAAAAATTTAAACAACTACCTTATTCGAGAATCAAACCTGTAATTCCACGCATCCATAAACGTGATTCCAAACTTATACCACAAGACTAGTGTAACAATCCTTTTTAACAACATAAGTTAGGTACAGGAGTTGTCAGTAACTTTGGTACCTTCTTGCCTCATAGATTTTCATATCTTACATTTTTTCAATCAAGATGCGTACTTCGTCATGTTATGGGGAAAGTATAGGGGAGGGGGAAGTAGGGGTTCGCAGTAATGGAGTTATCTGATTGAATTGTCGCCGCGGATCAAGCTCGATTGAATTCTATAACGAACAGGATTATATCCAAAAATATGCGCCGCGGTACGAAGCGAATGCGATAAGGCTTAAATACACAAAACAGGAGCGAAGCTTTATTTATTTTACATCAAATTTGCGCCAATAACACTATTTAATCACAATAATAGAATTTAAATTTATTTAGCATTCACGCGTTCTGCTCACAAAACCTCATACATTCTAATAATAATAGGTTAAAGTCTAAGAGAGAGAGAGAGAGAAAGAGAGAGAGAGTTAAGCTGCTTTAGTGACCGAGGTATGGGTGAGTTAAAGCGTGCGACCGTCGCAGACGGTACAGCACGTTTGAAACAATCGGTGTTCTGTACCACGACAATAGTTGCAGGCACAAATAATCTGCAACATTTGTCGTGAAGACACGGTGCCTCGATCACCTCCTTACATGCAATTTATCTTTACTATATTATAAAGAGGACAGTTTGTTTGTTTGTAATTAATAAACTCCAAAACTACTGAACTGATTGTAATAATTCTTTCACCATTAGAAAACTAATTAACATTGGCTGTATAATCATGGTCTATAGCCTTTGTTACTTCTGGACAAAGAAGCTTTAGCATGCTTAGGATACGAGAACGGAACAGTAATTGTAAACGTGGGTGAAACCGCGGCGGACTGTTAGTCTTCTAAATTCAAATATATCATAAAGTTATTGTGAGACGGATATTTATATTTGTGTACTATTGTGTAGGTATAAGCGTGTCACCCTTAAGATTAATTTAGAATTTTAATGTCTATCACGTGTGGAAGTTCTCTTTTAATTTGTCTTGTCGATGCTACTTTGTGCTACAAATGATAATTACTACTAATAATCCCCGTAACATATTACATGTTATATCGAAATTATATATGTTTCAGATACCTATATTTAACGATGATTATCGGTGTTTTGATCTGCACGGATTGCGTAGCGAGTATTGGTTTGCCTAATCGCTGCCCACGCACTAAGTTGTAGGTTCGAATCCTGCACGGAACGATTATATTTCATGGCATTGTTTTTTCAAAAGATTCTTTTTGCACTACGATTAATTTCAGAAGATATCGGGAATTTTACAAACATTAAAACATTCGACAAGTGAGAATTGGCAATGAATTGCTGTAAATCTTAGAGTTCGAAAAAATGGTTCAAGTAATATGCAAAAGATACCTTGAGGTCAGAGGTCAAAGGTCATAGTCATTTCGGGGTATATCGACTATACTGAGTCGAATGGCGTTAACCGCAAGTCTCTAGCTCTTACGGTTCTTGAGTTGAAAGTTGAATAACAGACGGACGGACGGACGGACAAACCTGTTGTATAAGAGTTTTTTCCAACTCTAAAAACACACAGTTTTGTCCGTTGATTGTACTTTGCAAATTCCCCCGCGGTATAAGATTTACTACAAATCAGATCTCTTTTAAAAATCCTATCTTATTATTATAAATGCGAGTGGGCGTTTGTTTGCTTGTTTGTTACGCTATCACACCCTAACTACTTGACCGATCGTCATGAAATTTTGCATACATGTTGACAGAAAATATATACTGTGATATAAAAAAATATTGTTCCCAAAAGATAAGTTTATTAACAAAATCTACACTAACGCGAGCAAAGCCGCGGACAAATTTTGTTACTACATATTTTAAAACAAAGTGCCCGCCGCGTCTGTCTGTCTGTTTGCGATAAACTCAAAACTACTAAACGGATTTTCATGCTGTTTTCACCAATAGACAGAATGATTCATGAAGAAAGTTTAGGTATATAATAACAACTGTTGTCATACAATTAGCCGCGTCCACGTAATTAGATATTGCACATGTTTCAATTAATAATATATAAATGGCAAAATTTAGTAAGAAAATAAATATGAAATTTAAATATCAGCACCCACGTTGCACATTTTTTTTCTAAGACCTCTTCTGCACTAGGGATAATTCCTGTGCCGCGGGGGACTTTACGTTTGTAAATTACATTCATACAACGGACACAAAGGCCACCCAGACTTGGAACAACTATTTGTCGATCACACAAATTTTTGTCCCGTGTGGGGATAGAACCCACAACACTCGGCGCAGTCGCAGTGGCGAGACGACCTCTTAAACCTCTACGCTATCCATGTGTGTAGATTTGAGTGTAACGGAGTCTTTAAATGTGTTATTAGCATCCTCATGCTATACAAAATGGCTGGTAGCGATGTATCACTCTGTTGTCACACAATTAGTCGCGTTCACGTATCGATGGACGTAATTAGATACTGCACATGTTTCAATTAATAAAACGATAGAAGCGTGGTATTTGATTACTGTTTTGTATACATATATGTAATTATTATACGGTGATTAGTATGGGTAAGTAACGTGACATCGTCGTTTATATATGTTGCACTTTCACGCCTTCTACTCGGCCGATCATTATGAAATTTCGCTTACACGTTGACCCCTGACAAAACCAAAAAAAGGACAAATGGTGTCTTTCATCGAAAAAAATGTACTGTTCCCATGGGATAGAATATTGACATAACCTACATTTACGCAAGCGAAGCCACAGACACAATCCAGTAAGAAAATAAAATATCAATATGAAAAATAAGCACCCACGTTGGACACGTGTGTCGTTATAAAAACTTGCATATGTAGCGCATCTCTTTGAGTGTAGCGGAGTCTTTATGTGTTATTAGCATACACATGCTAAACAAAATGGCTCGTACCGACATATCACTCTGTTGTCATACAATTAGTCGCGTCCACGTATCGATAGACGTAATAAGATACTGCACATGTTTCAATTAATAAAATGTTAGAAGCGTGGATTGTGTTTTATTTTTGCCCATGTTGTTGATATTTATATATGAAGTGGGAAACGTGACATTGTCGTTTAAACCTAGAGCTGGATACCTACCCAGCTACCTACCTACATGGACTCACACCTATCTAAGCGAGAGGCTGTGAGATCTCTTTTCTTTATTAATATTATTTTCTTTTTTTGAAAAGATTACTCCCGTTTTAGAAATAAATACTGTGAAGCGAATTTTTACAAAAAAATTCAAACAACGGACACAATGTACGCCCAGACTCGGAATAACTATTTCTGGATCACACAATTTTTTGTTAGTTTAGTTGTATTTCTGCAGTGACTGCATTTGCATTATGTACAATAGATGTAGGTGAAAATATCAAAACTTCTTTGAAAATGCCCGATTCCTAAATATTTTATTTCTATGGAAAATGTAATTTAATTTTAGAAAAGGTGCAGCTCTAGTTCGATCCTAAGATTTCCTCTGAATTTACAAAATATTTAGTATAGTGTACCTACTAAAATTATACATAGTTTACGCTACTATAGCAATAGTGCACTGTACCGGTTAATTTTTGGTGATAAATCTACCTATTATATTCGTTAATTATCGCTCGTTTTACCGGTGGAGGTAAAACATGTCTAAGACTTTTACATAATATTCCCTAAGATACGAGAAGTCTGCCTAATTTTGAGAAGAGGCCCGTTCCTAGCAGTCGGCTTGTTCATATACAGAGCTGATCACTACGTATTATAAAAAGTCCCCTCAAAACTACTGAGCGGATTTTCATGCGGTTTTCACCAATAGATAGACTGATTGATCAGGAAAGGTTTTGTACTAACCGTGCGAAGCCGGGGTGGGTCGCTAGTATTATTATAATATTAAGGTTGGTTATTCTGTTGATGCATTTTCAGTAGCAGCTTCAAAATTGGAAATGTTTTTTGGCATGGCAATACATTCGCCCACCAATGCATTCACCCACTATTCTGGGCACTATATATGTTAGTTTATACATGACCTAGAATGTTCATGATTATTTTTAAGCTTTTACTAGTATGTTAGTTTATAGCTTTTTTTAATAACATTGCAAGCTTTATAGTTTAAATGCGTTTCGTCGTAAATTGAGTTGCACCGAAGCTATTTAAACACAGCTACCTATATTTTTTAAATTTGTAGTAACTTTAGAAGGCATATAGAGATTTAAATTTGTGGCTTGTATATATTTTAAAAGATTTTACGCAATCTTTTATAATCATCAATCTTCAACCTGTCAATATTTGGAATGCCACACATAATTTAAAACCTATCGCCTGTGTGCTGCGGCGACTCAATATAGGAATTAATGTAGGAATGTATGTAAATCTTAACTTAATATTATAAATGCGAATGTGAGTTTGTTTGTTTGCTACGCATTCACGCCTCAACTACTGGACCGATCATCATGAAATTTCGTATACATGTTGTCAGGGGCACAGAACCATATATCCTATACGGTACCTTTCATCCAGCAAAAGTACAGTTACTAACCTTACCTACATTTAAACAAGCGAAAAATCTAGTTCTATATATTTAGGTATAGTCATTTTCCTATTCATATTACAGCAGCGATAGCTCAGTGGGGAGACCAACAGACTGCAATGCAGAGGGTCTCAGGTTCGAACCCACGTCGCGCACCTCTAACTTTCAGAAGTTATATGACTTTTTGAAATTATGTTCGTATTGATTGACAGTCATCGCCTGCTCCGTGCCTTGGAGAGCACGTTAAGCCGTCGGTGCCGGCTGCCATGAACATCTATGGCAGTCGTTATTGGAAAGTCAGTGCCCTATAATATCCTGATACTGGTCTAACCTTAGAGTATCGTTAGCCTTCGGGTTGCGGAGGTCAGGTGGCAGCCGCTCCGTGTAAAAACTGATATCCAGTCAAATCCGGTTAGACCAGAAAAGCCGACCCCAAGTGACTTGGGAATAATAAAAGGCTAGGAAGAAGAAGATTTTCCTATTCATTTTATGTTAGGTATAATAACAAAAGGTTGTGCCAAAGTGAGCGACACCTGTGAGCCGTGAACGATTAACGGAGGCTCAGTAAAAATACAAAACGAGTGTATAATCCGCCCGGTCTCAGGCCGGAGGTCATTAGTCGGAACATTAAAACAGAACAGCCTTTACGCTCGATTAATGAGAATTTTATTTACATTTCTACTTCATTACTGCAATGGCGTTGATTAAATACAGAAAAATATTCAGTAGAAGCTCGTGTCCAGGAGTGGGGCAGTTTAATACAGGGGTCGTATTATTATTGTATAAAACTGTCTCACTGCTGGGCACAGGCCTTTTCTCAGTGTGAGAAAGATAAAGCCATAGTCCACCACCCTGGCCCAGTGTGGATTGGCAGACTTCATATGACTTCATATAGGTATCTATTCTATCTTCGGAACATTATGTAGAACTCTCAGACATGCAGGTTTCCTCTCGATGTTTTCCGCCACCGTTGAAGAGAGCGATAATTAACGAGTTAATACGCACAAAACTTTGAAAAGTCAGAGATGTACGCCTTGGGGTCGAACTAACAGTCCAAAGGTCTATCTAGACTATCGCATGTTCTTGAGTAGAAGTGAACAAAATAAAATAAAAACTGTATTTTAAAAAAAATTAATAGATGCTTAGTGATTTAGGTGATCGCTGTTTATAGTAAGTTTTGTTATTTAGTTTAATTTCGAGGGTCTAAAATTTTCGTAATCTGCAAGTAGTTCAAGACTGGAGAGTTTCTTCTGACAATTATTTTAATGGTTGTGTATAATGGTTGACGACAAAGATATTATGGGCGTTGCGAGCTCCTAGTCCTGGAATTGTCTTTTAAAACCTGCCTAATATATTTTTTGCCTGAACTTAGCAACTAACCTAAATGTAGCTTCAGTAACTTAGTAAACTCACTAACCTATATATTTTGACGTTTATAGGTGTTAGTTTGTAAACAAAACGAAAAAAAGATTTATGACTTTGACTTAAACGATGAAAATAAAATAATATTCTAAGCTAAATTATACCCGCATTTTTGCTCTCGTTAGTTGCAGATTTTGTTAATAAATTTTTAACACTCAAGAACAAGATTTTTATCTGGATGAAAGGTACTTCATGTCATTTTCTGTAACCTTGACAGCGTGTATGCAAAATTTCATATTGATCGGTTGTTAAAGCGTAAAACCGTAACAAATAAACAAACTATAATAATATAATAATAATAATGTTTATTTTTCTTTCTCACACAGAAATATTTACAAAAATATCAGAAACTTAAGCCAGGTGTTACAGTTATCAAAAGGGTGAATCTGTGTGTATCTGTACTAGGTAAACTCACATTCGCATTAATAATATTAGTTATGATATGAAAATTTTGCTGTGTTACCTACTCTATAGCGTGCGAGCCTTTCTCGGCGTACGATTTAATTTAATGTCGAAATTGAGAAGATCATTTTAAGTGTGTTCCTGTATATTTTACGAGAAACACCACTCAATAGTTCTGAACCTTTTTAATTATGCTTAAGCTCGCTCTGCTCATCTTCAATGCAACCTCACAGTAATAACGTGTCGCGGGCGTTATATTGCCTGTAGTTCGCGTAAGTAGCTCGCAACACATAAGTTGAGTAGTTTATTGGCTAGAGCAGTGCACAGAGAAGTCTAGTATTGTGTCCTCACGGTGCACAATCTGCACAGTTTGTAGTCTTTACTATCGCTCCATCTGTCGCTTTTGATATAAATGACGAGCTTGTATCTACTTTAATTTATTCAATGTGTTACATACCTACAGGTTTGAGGAGATATCAGAATTGTGTAGATGGTATAACTTTTATAGATTTCACATAAAGTTTTCACTTGCTATACTAGATTTGCATGCGCCTTCGGTCCTGTAAATGTAGGTTAGTAACAGTAGCTGTTTTTTGGATGAATGTCCTTTTCTGTTGCCCTGACAACATGAATGCGAAATTTCATGATGATCAGTCCGCAACAAACAAACAGAGAGATAGCACAACTTGTCTCTTTTTACTTAAAGTATTATTTAATGGAATACACTCAGTGGACTTGAAATCAATCCCCTTGTTTTAAAATTATTCGCAGAAGAAATAATTTCGACTCACTTATTTTATGATTTCAGTTAATTTTGCTACCGAAAACATTTTGAGGTATACTTCCAAATTATTTTCGCCGTGCCTCGGAGAGCACGTTAAGCCGTCGGTCCCGGCTGCCATGAACATCTATGGCAGTCGTTATTGGAAAGTTAGTACCCTATAATATCCTGACACTGGTCTAGCCTTAGGGTATCGTTAGCCTTCGGGTTGCGGAGGTCAGGTGGCAGCCGCTCCGTGTAAAAACTGATATCCAGTCAAATCCGGTTAGACTAGAAAAGCCGACCCCAAGGGACTTGGGAATAATAAAGGCTAGGGAGAAGACTTCCAAATTATTTTCGCACTGTTGTCTTTAAACAAAATTTGTAGCCTATTAATTGTGAATAATTTAAAACGTAAAATACGACAGTAATTATATTTGTATTCTTTTGTGTCTTAGCGTTGTTGAGTTTAGTTTTAGTAATCTGCATAATGTATCTATGGCTCGGTAGCGCAGCGGTAGTGAATGCGACTGATGTGCATGAGGTTTCAGATTCGATTCCCGATTCCGATATATGAAACTGTCAAAGTCAAAAATCATTTATTAATTTAGGTCACAAAGTAACACTTATGAACGTCAAAATATATAGGTTAGAGAAAGGGGACGGTAGCTAACAAAGGATTTTTTAAATTCAAGCGCCTTTTGGATAAGATGTAGTTTAAAAGTTTGTTTGAGAAAACAATATTAAATAGAAAAATTATGACTGAAATTATTTATTGCGTGTAAAACCAATAAGCAAATAACTACATCGCGATTATCCGAATTTCAACCCCTTAAGTAGTGAAATGCATTGAAAAACCTAAAAGTAGATATTAGTTTTTGGAAAGCTAAATACGAAAATAACATTTATTTTGAAGTCTTACTTGGCTAACATAGCGTAAACTAGCATAAGTACTACATTAAATATATTAAAAAAAACATAACATCACGCTAAGAACTACGGGAGCAGCAAATTAATCATAAATGTAGGAAAAACCGTAGGGGACGGTTAGTTCTATTATATTTCTTAGTCTGGTATGGTTAGGTTAGAGGCTCTCATAGCCAGTCGCACTCACTGATCGGTAAACGATTAGCGAGATAAAGCAACGTTGGGTGCGGTCAGTCTATAGATGGGTGACTGCTTAGTGGTATTTCATCTGAGCGTCTCCGTGCTTCGGAGGGCACGTAAAAGTCGGTCCCGGTTGTTGTCAAACTAACAGCAGTCGTTACGCCATGTCAGAGGCTTACGGGCGGCTTGAACAACTCTTGACAACAGGTTGGCCACTAACCACACGAAAAGAAGAAGAAGTCTGGTTATATGTGAGTGTGTTGCGTTTGTCTCACCCGCATTCAATTGCCTCCTCCTGTAATTGTCAGGCTACGGAGGAATGAGTCGAGGTGAAGTGGTTCACAGTCATCCACATGCAAACCGTCTTTACGTATGCCTCTAAGAACCAGCATTACTTTGAATGATATCTGTGTTTGAGTTATACATTATAGCTTTTGCCCGAGGCTTCGCTTGCGTAAAAGTCGGCTGGCTTATGTTAGTAACAGAACTTAAGAAAAAATATAGCCTATGTTACTCGGTGATAATGTGAATTTATAATGACAAAATATTTTTTTAAATCAGTATCTTTTATGTTATAGGCGGCAAACGAGCAGGCGGATCACCTGATGGTAAGCGATTACCGGCACTCATAGACACCCGCAACACCAGAGGAGTCATAAGTGCGTTGCCGGCTTTTTAAATTTGCCGCTTTTTTTGGGCCTTCGGTACCCTCACTCACTTGACGAAACAACGTGAGCGCTATTTCACGCCGGTTTTTGTGAGGCCGCGGTATCACTCCGGTCGAGCCGGCCCATTTGTGTATAACAACAGTTAAGTAGTCTTTGAGTTAACCTTACAAAGAAACAAATAAAACTTTAATCTTTCCTCTTCATAATATTATTATAGAAGTATAAATTTAAATTAGTATTCTTATAAATTATTCCAGCTTATATAATCTTACGTTTACGCGAATTTTATATATTATACGTATTTTTTCACGTTGTTTATTTTAAAACACTTTAATTAGGTATATAATTTCGAAACTATAACGCTATAGTTAAACTTTTACTTGTATTTAAGTCAAAGTCAAAAATCTTTATTTTCATAAAAATGTGCAGACCATTCTTGGACACTTCAATTCACTATTATATTAATAAAAAATAATAATAAAAATAAATAGAAGGAAATAAAAATTTTGCTTTGAAAAAAGCCTGTTCGAGGAGTAGAGCTTTCATGAGAAGAAGCAGGCAAGAAACTCATGGCCACTCTTTTCATTCGCCAAATTTTTACATCAATACAGTTAAATAGAAAGAAAGAAAGAAGAAAGAAATCAAATTTATTTCTTTTATAATGTTATATTATTTCCCTTATATGAGCTTCTGTGTGTAATTTAAATTATTGAAACTATTTATATTTAAATTTACATTTTCCCCGAAGGTTTTGTTGCTGAAAAGCAACCGAACTGGTAACAACCACCATCTTAATCTAAAAAAACTCTCCTAAAAGTCTTCCAGCTTAGACAATATGCTTGTCGAGTGCTTGAATCGAATTCACTTTGGTCCAAACCCACGATCTCTCGATTGTTGCTTCGCTTTTAGTATTAAAGGTACCAGCTATCAAAAAAGTAAATAAGTTTATTTATTATCTTTGCTACTTATGTATTAATAATGTCCTCCAGATTAGATTTCAGTCTGTCTTAGCTTGTCATTTGTAGGACATATATTAATGCACAAATGTATGCGCAAACAAGTGCGTTCTCTATTTCTTCAATACTAGTAATTTAAAAGGCGCAGAACTGCTTTACGTACTTTCCAAGACACAGGGTTTTTTAACTCCGTACTATGACTGATGATTTCTTAAAACCTAACAACCTTTTCATTCACCTGACCTAGGTTTAGTTTTAGGTAGACTAAAAATCCGCAGCTGTATACAACTGTATCCCTAGACTTACGAGGCTGACGATTTATTCCTTTCCCACAAGAGCAACAAACAGACGAAGAAACGCTTACAGTCATCAATAACATTCATCCCGCGGCTGCCGGATTCCAACCGCGGCCTTCACGAGAACCGATCTGGCTATTAATCACGCCACTCAACAACATTTAATCAATCTCTCATTGGCAACACTCACCACTAAATCAAGTTTAACTAACACTCACGAATACTTATTAACTCCGAACGTATGTTGTAACAGAAGGAAGAGTGATATGTGGCTTGTTTGTGTAGACGATTGGTATAATCACCGATTGATGTAATCTTAGCCAATTTCGTTTGTTGCTGACTCTAATAAATTGGCAATCGTCGAGCTATTAATGACGGTGAAGGGACGTGGTCACTACACTCACAAAGTATAAATACGGCTTTAGGGTGGGCCTAACTAACTAACTGGCAGTTTATCCCTCCGTAAACAACGCTAAATTGGTTCCACAGAGTCGGTTTTCTTAAAATAATGTAAATCCTGTCGCCCCCGCCGGCCAGTGTTCCTCGTTAACTTTTTTAACGTCACTGTATATTTTAGAAATTTACGTTCTAAATCTCTTTTACGCTGGCGTTGTACTAAGTGGCATTTTTAAATGAAGAATAACAGGCAAGTGACGATTCTTAAAAGCGCGTTGTGTTCTATTCATTTTACATGATCGCTTGTATTTGAATATAAGAAGTAAACGAAATGGGGAATCGATGGCATGGTATTAGGTGTTTCCTCAATGCTTGTTTTGAGATAAGATAAGGTAATCTTACGCGCAAGCGTTATTGTTGCGAATATATAGATTAACAAAATGTGGCTAGCATAATCACAATAATAGTTATTTTATTGCAAGCCCAGTTCCTGCACTACTAATAATTCCCGAGTCTTGGCTACTTTACTAACATTCAAACAATTGACACAAAACAACCAGATGCGGAAACATTATCAGTATATTTCAAATGGTTCCCTGAGTTCAAAAACATGAGTGATACATTTTTTAAAAATTCTAATTTTACTAGAGTAGGAACAAGTGAAAACATGAACAAAATTTTAAGTCCTTTACGATACAAGAATTACTCTAAGTGGCGTAATTATCTTATATAATATCAGCCCTGTATTAAACTGTCCCACTGCTGGGCACGGGCCTCTTCTCATTGTGAGCAGGGTTAGGCCGTAGTCCACCACGCTGGCCTAGTGCGGGTTGGCAGACTTCACATATCTTCGAGAACATTATGGAGAACTCTCAGACATGCAGGTTTCCTCACGATGTTTTCCTTCACCGTTAAAGCAAGCGATAACTAATTATTAAATACGCATATAACTTCGAAAAGTCAGATAATTTTCTTATTATAATAAAACTACCTATTGCCCGTGGTTTCGCTCGGGAGCAGTCATTTGTATTTGATGAAAGATACCCTTTGTACTTTCTTGTACCCCTGATTACGTATATTTCACGATGATTGCTAAAATGGTAAAGACGTGAAAGCTTAAAAAACAAAGTCACATTCGTATTTATAATATTAGTTAGGATACTACTAAATTGAGCTATAACTCCATAGCAATATATTCAGCACCTAATTCATAGAAATATATTCGCCGCTTTCATTCCCGTTTTGTTATAACCCGGTCTTTACGCAGCTTGAGTTCATAAGCCTTTGTATTTGCTTCAAACACTGAGAATGGATGTTCTCATTTACTTGATTCCCCTTGTATCCCCAATTATTAAGGTAGATACAACATAATTGTTGTATGATAATATGATCCGAGGGAGTGTTCAACGCGGTAAACACTCGCACAGGAAGCTCTTAATAATTATAATTATGCTTAGGTGGTACCCTTGCACAAGTTAACTTAAATTATAGTTACTCTAATTAGCCCGGGTTCGATGCCCGAGCTTGTGAACTTTAGATTCTGTGAGCGCCTTCGCTTGCGTTAATGTAGATTTTGTCAATAATCTTCTATCCTTCGGAAACATTATTCTTTTTGTTGCCGTATGTTCTTTTCTCTACCCTGACAACGTATATGCGAAATTTCATAATGATCGGTCGAGTAGTTACGGCGTGAAAGCGTAATAAACAAACAGACAGACTCACATTCGCAGTTATAATATCAGTAAGGATAGGATTCTTAGAAAATGCTCAGTAGCAGCACGAAGGCTGCAAATGCGCCCGATAGATCGCTTTTCGATTCATCCATCACCGTTCATACGTGTGATGAATTTTGTCTTTAGCATTCATAATTTACAGAATACATAATGATATAGATATCATATCCAGGCAATTACTGCAATTACGGCAATTATTGCTTACCATCAGATGGCCTGTTGTCTGTATTGCACTCAACAGCAATAAAAACGGTAACGTGACTATGTGCCATAGTGACTGCTGACTGTGTACACAACGCATACAGTTGTTGAACAGTTTTTTTATTTTATAGACTTTTATAAATACAACTCCCGCAAAAAGAATAAATTCTTTACAAACATTCAACAGCGGACACAAAGAACATCTAGACTCGGAACAACCATTTGTGGATCACACAAATTTCTGTCCTGTATAGGATTCGAACCCACAAAACGCCGCAGCGGTAGTAGCGAGGCGGCCACTTGAGACGCTATGCCATCTGAGCAGTCGAATCTATATGTTGACCACACAAATATCTGATTCCTATAGGATTCGCTCCAATAACATCGTGGCGGCAATGGTAAGGCGTCCACTTAAGCCAGGGAATAGAGACGTCGCACGTGGCGGAGAGAATATATTTGGATCTTAATCCCACAACTATCTAATGGAACGGTAGGCAATCTATACGCTGGCTCGTCGTAATTTATCGACGATTAAGGCTCACAAATTACAATAAACGACCTACTTCCATACCGCGTCATATTGTCCTGCCTAGCTTTATTCATTGAATAAATCTTGTAGTTTGTGTGTCTGACAACCGTCGTGTCTAAGCGTATGTGTTTTTGTGTGTGGGATATTATACAGGCTGCAACATAAGTCGATACACACTTGCAGAATTGCGATTGCCTTTCATAACATAATTTTCTTGCAAATTTAATTCTCCATATTTTTTTAAAGCGGCACTTTTTAAATATTTTTTATATAATCACAGTTAAAAATAGAAAAATAACTAGAAATTGCGATTCATAAAAAAAAATTGCCTAGTGCTAGGCCGTTGGACTGCCACGTGGAGCTATCGAGTTCGATCCCAAGGCGTGCATTTCTGACTTTTCGAAGTTATGTGCGTATTAATTAGTAAATTATCGCATGCGTTAACAGTGAAGGAATACATCGTGAGGAAATCTGCATATCCGAGAGCTTTTCATAATGTTCTCGAAGAAATGTGTAGTTTATCAACCCGCACAGGGCCAGCGGGGTGGACTAACCTAACTCTTCTCACTCTGAAAAGAGGCGCAGCAGTGGGACAGACACAGGACTAATAATTATTTTTCTTTTTTACTTATTTGTTAAATGTTAAGATACTTATATTGCTGATTACACCACAAGGAAAACATGTTCAAATGTATTAATGAACAAATTATATATACATTATGTACCTCTTTAATAATAAAAGCAAGTCGTTAAAACCCATAGCAATTTTGATGTACAAAAGTTGTTGTGTGTGTGTTTGACGGCGCGAAAAGATGGTATTGAGGCGGTTAGATTGAAAACATTCAGTCGCGGCGAACCGTGAATCTCCTGATAAGTAAACGAATGAACCGATATACGCACACACACACACGTTATATAAAACATAAGTATTCCACATGAATCCTAACTAATGTTATAAATCCGAATGTGAGTTTGTTTGTTACGGTTTCACGCCTTAATTTCTCGATCGATCGTCACGAAATTTTACGTACACGTTGTCAGGGGAACAAAAAAGACATGGTACATTTCATACAGAAAAGAAAATTGTTTAAGAGGGTTAGAAATATGACATAACCTACATTTAAGCGATCGAAGCCGAGCATAATCTAGTCGATAATATTAGTAAGCTAAAGAACAATAACATTGTTTTTAATTTTAAACTACTATGGCAAAACAAAATAAGTAATAAGCATAATAACTTTTTGCAATATTATAATATACCTAATATACCTAATTTTATTCCAACAAGTATACTTGTAATCAGAGGTTCATCGAATTAATTGTTACTCCTGCTTAAGATATTCTTTTCTTTGTGTTGGTATACTAACTCCTTTCATCTAGAAGAAGTACTGTCATTAATATAACCTACATCTACGCGAACGAAACCACGGGTAAAATCTAGTGTTACTATAGGTACTAGGTATTTGGACAGAATAGTCGGCGCGCCAATATAATAGATCCACGCCTTTCCCTCGCTCGTGTACCTATCACCTGTATTGCCATTGACTATTTATTACACACACGCACACAGAGACAAAATTGCTCGCGCCTTGTGATAGCACCGGTGATAGATTCATTATACCCACATAGCCGCAAACTACACAAGAAAGGCACATGCGCTCTTTGCAAAATTGTACACCTCACCCGAAACGTCTAATCGCGTTTTGATTGTACCAAGATCCTTCAATATGTGCCCGCGCTCTCATTATGTTTTCCATCTTCAGTTAATTTCCACTTATTACGGGCGTTTATGTAATATATATTAACTATTATGGTGCTCGAATGGACATAGATGTTGCGATTACTTAAGTTTGATGAGCCTCAAAGGATCTGTATTCCTGTCATCCCATTTTTAATAACTTCGTACGCGCTCGATCTTTGCCCTTGTTCACGACAACTTTGACTGCACCGCGCCGAATATTGTGAGTTCAAATCCCACGCGGAACAAAACAAGTGAGAATCGCCAATGAATTGCCCTGAATCTTAGAGTTCGAAAAAATGGTTCAAGTAATATGCAAAGATCCACGCGATACCACGTGACCAGAGGTCAAAGGTCATAGTCATTTTGGGATATATTGACTATGCTGAGTTGAATGGCGTTGACCTTAAACCTCTAGCTCTTACGGTTCTTGAGTTGAAAGTTGTATAACAGACGGACTGACGGACGGACGGACAAAGCTGTTGTATAAGAGTTTTTTCGAACTCTAAAAACACACAGTTTTGTCCGTTGATGGTTTGGCTTGGCTCGCGTAGTGTAGATCCACCTTTACAAAATGTCTTCAATATTACATACATAAGTAATGAATACTTCACAAGCTTGAGGTACAGGTGTTCTATGTATTGTTTATTGATTTCAGTACCAATGTATAATTTGAATTGATATTTAAGTGTTACTAGATTTTTTCTGTGGCTACGCTTGCAATAATCTATAATTTGTCAATAAATTATTGTCCCTCGGCAACAGTAGGTACTCTTTCTGGATGAAAGGTATTCTTTTCCGTACCTCTGACAAAGTGTATGCAAAATTTCAAGACTATCGGTTGAGTAGTTAAGACATGAGCACAAAAAAACAAACTCATATGCGCATTTATAATATTGGTAAGGATTTCAACGCTATGATATACATAACGTAGATGTCAGTATTGTCAATTTGTCAACATACTTTGCGGTTGTCTGTTAGTTTTGGCACCACGTGAATATCGAACGGATTTTAATGAACTAAGAACTAGACTAGGCATCATCTAACTATACAGATACTTTAGTGGTTTAAGTGACCGCCTTGTCACTGCCGCCATGCTTTTGATCTCCACACGGGACAAAAATGTGAGTGATCCACAAGTACTTGTTCTGAAACTGAGCGTTCTTCGTGTCCATTGTTTCAAAGTTTGTAAAGTTAACCGCGATACAAGAATTTAGGTTATTTACGTTTTTTAGGCCTATAAATATGTCTTATAGTGTGATGCATGCAACTCAGCGGGTGAACTCTAGAACGATAAAAGTCGCGAGCAAAAACTAGTCTTACCTATCACTACATATTATAAAACAGTCCTCCGCCACGTCTGTCTGTCTGTCTGTTTGTCATAAACTCAAAAACTACTGAACGGATTTTCATGCGGTTTTCACCAATAGACAGAGCGATTCATGAGTAAGGTTTAGGTTTATAATTTGTTAAGGTGTTTTACTACCCATGCGAAGCCAGGGCGGGTCGCTAGTTAATAATAATTCAATAATTTCGGTTTAATTCTTTGAAGCAATAGGTATCTACGTTAAATAAACGACCGAAGGATTATGGAGTGACTGAAGTCTTTCATTTAAAAAGAAGTCCCAAGCAATTTGACCTCGAGATTAAGGGATATTAATTAATTTTAATATTGCCGCAAGGCTTTGATTAAATAATGATATCTTCTGTTGCGCGTCAATCCTCTTGGGTGGCGTTTGGGAGGTAGTGGAGTGAGTGAGGAGGAGCTTCAATGACTGTAGAAGATACAGATAAAAATATGATTAAATTATAAATATTGCTAATTAATTAATTTTATGGTCATCATATTTTAATTTAATGAAAGATGTTGATGTCATATTCTGTTATAATTGCTTTATTTGTGTGTATAAAACTATTTCTCTACATAGCTTTTATGGTACTATTAAGACACGTTTATGTGCATGAACATGGATGTTTGTCTTGGGCTGAGTGTATATGTATGTATTTACAAAAAAAAGGTATATTATCTATTTTTATCCACTGTCTAGTACTCATAGTACAAGCTCTGCTTAGTTTGGGCTAGATAGTGTAGTACGTATGTTATAAAAAAAAATATATATTAAGCATTTTTCTGACGAATTACATATAGTCATGTCTGTACTACTTTTTATTGCGAAAGTTTGTTTGTTTAAATTATTTTTATGTTAGATTAAGTAGTGTAATTGGTAATACACATAACCATTCTTATTAAATAAATCATAAGTAATATTACGGATGGAAATGACAGTTTATTTGTTACGCTGTCACGCTTTATTTACTTGACCGATCATTATGAAATTTCGCATACCCATTTAATGGGTTACAAAAAAGGACATAGGGTACCTTTTCTCTAGAAAAAAGGTAGTGTAGTTCTAGAAGGAAATTTTATTTACAAAAACCTACATTAACGCGAGTAGCCATGGGCAAAAGCTAGTAAATATATAGATTATTATAGTAGAGCCTCGCTGATTTCAGCATGAATAGGCCGGCTGGACCGGGGAAGGACTACCCTCTTACAGAATATGGACGTGAAATAGCAGTATTCCTACTGTTGTGTTTCGTTCGGTGAGTGAGAGTGCCGGAGGCCCAATCACTCTTTTCCCCCTTTCCCGCTCCTTCTCCTTTCCATTTTCTTTTTCTCCTAAAGGGTCGGCAATAATAATAATAATAATGCAATGCACAAGTGATGCTTATGGTGTTGCAGGCGTCTATAGGCTACAGTGACCACTTACTATCAGGTGGGCCGTAAGCTTATTTGCCAACTTAGAGGTATAAAAAAAAATTGCCTTTATATCAATAACAAATAGTTCTTAAAATACTGTCGATAGTGGCATTTTACACTCAACGAGATAACAAGATCTGAACAAGGATCCAGAATATTAAAAATAACCCTCAGACGTCCAAAAAAGCAAGTGCGCGCCTTAGGATTGAACTTGAAACCTCTGCGTGGCTGTTCAAGGGTCCTTACTAGGCTATCGCTGCTATTAATAATGGTTAATGAGTTAAAAATAACAAACTGAAATAAACTTTGCTCTCAAGTCGTTTTCTGAGGAAAAGTAAGTACCTAAGTTCCTCAAACGGGGAAATGAATGTTTAACTTTGGTAAAAGTAAGGTGTTACAGAAAACTTTGGAACAACACAATCACTCATAAAATATGAAGTTTGACGGAAAAATGACGTAGACAACAAAGCGAAGAACAATTCACTGAATATTTCATTTTGTTCAGAGTAGTTTAGGTTTGTATACAAACACCCAGTCTCACTCACTCATCGTATTATTTGATTGTATTAAAAAAGTTGCAGTTAGCCGTGACTCCGTCCGCGTGGTGTTTTTCACCGCAAATCCCTAATATATTTAGAATAAAAGTAGCCTAAAGTAACTTAGGCCTTATACCATCAGCTATGCCAGTGAATGCCCTGTCAAAATCGGTCCAGCCTTTTCAGGGCAACAATCGGCCAGAACAAACAGACAGGCAAAAATTATAAAAAATGTTTCTTTTACATAGGTACTTTCATAATTAAGCATGTAGTAAAAGGCTGTTATTTTGACATTACAAACAGACAGTTCAATTTTATTTATTCTTATTTATTATAAAGATGTCACTCATCACACAGCCGGACTGGACGGCACAGTGGTTGAAATGGTCGCTTCAACACGGCTAGAATTGCGACTCCGATGTTCGGTCAAAAAAAATTGTATTCGTTGTTGTCGTAGTAGCAAGTTTAGGGAGTCTCCTGTGACACAAATAATAAGCTTTATCATGGAATCGAACCTACAGCACTTGGTGCGATGTAGTGGCGGATAAATACTTAAACTTTGCGGTGTTTTCCATGCTAAGGTAGAATGGATAGTTATAAACGAGACAAAAACAATCCAGACAGAACTTGAACCTGTGACTTTGATATCCTGTGATTGTCATGATTTGTCCATCATCATAATCAAATCCATATACATATGTATATTACTTGCTGCACCCTACAGTTTAACCCGTGTAAGTCCCGATGCGTTAGGAATATCGGTATAAAAAGAAGCCAATGTGTTAATCCAGATCTCCAGCTATCTACATACCCAGTTTCATCGCAATCGGTTTTGTAGTTTTTGCGTGAGAGCGTAACAAACATCCATTCAGCCTCACAAACTATCACATTTCACAAAGCGGCGGTAGCCCAATGGATAAGGTATAGGATGTGCGATCGAGAGGTCGCGTGTTCGAATCCCACCCGTCGCACAGCTGACGTGAACCCACTCCTAATACAAGCATTCTAGCTTAGCTGGAGGAGTTAACAAGAATATCTTTTTTATTTATTGAAAATCAAATTGCTCAATTAATCAATCAATCAATCAATCTTTAAAAATTAGTATGATTATTATATTGACAAATATTAATTGCGAATTATACTTAGAAATATGTATGCACTATTTTGTAGTATTTTTATTATATAGTATGTTATCGACAGATATCACGGCGAGTCTGGTACGACCCGGGAGGCGTCCCTCTTGTCAGTAATTGCAGCTTTCACTGTCCTATAATTAAACCATCGACCGTTTGCTGACGACACTCACAGCCTTGAGTGCTTAAGTTACCGAAGTTCGAGCTTGGTCAGCCATTCCATACTCTGTGCTATAAAACGCAAAACCTGTACATCCATAGATAAATCCTAACAAATATTATAATATAAATGTGAATCTGAGATTGTTTGTTACGCTTTCAGGCCTCAACTATTCGACCTGTCATCGTGAAATTTCGCATACACGTTGCCGAAGGTACAAAAAAGGATATAAGGTACCTTTATCCAGAAAAAGGTATTGCTCTAGAAGGATAGAAACTTATAGACAACATCTAGATGAGCACGAGCGATGCCGCGGGCGAAATATAGTTTCCCGACCCGGGATCCAAACCCAGCACAGCTAGCGCATTCAACACCGTTGCGCGATTGAGTTTATCTTCTAAAACGAAACGCACTCATCACTAAGGCAGTAGGAGGAGTGTGAGTCCGTAGTGAGTCTTACTAGTAGTCTTTCGAGGCAATTAAATTCAGAATAATCATTATTTTTATTTAAAAAGCCAGCTTCTCCATTAGGTATACTTTCCGGGTATTGGCATGAGATTATGAATGTATTACTATTATTAAAAAGACAACTCCCGCACTAGAAATAAATTCCGTGTCGCGGGGGACTTTACAAACATTCAAACGGACACAAAGAACACCCAGACTCGGAACAACTACTTGTGGATCACACAAAGTTTTTGTCTCGTGTGGTATTCGATGGTGAGGCGACCGCTTAAACCACAAATAATACAATTTTATGAATTAATAGATTTTGCCCGCGGCTTCGCTTGCATAAATGTAGTGTAGGTTAGATTATTAAACAACTACGCAATGTATGATAAATATAACCTGCAGGGTATGTATCTTATGTGGGGGCCAGTCAGTGCAGACCGGCGACACTTCGACCCAGTGGGATCTTTTGCGTCGACACTCTCCCAATAACGACAACCATAGATGTTCATGGCAGCTGGGACCGACGGCTTAACGTGCTCTCCGAGGCACGGAGCAGGCGATAATTGTCAATCAATACGCACATCATTTCGAAAAGTCATATAACTTTCGAAAGTCAGAGGTGCGCGACGTGGGTTTGATCCCGAGACCCTTTGCATTGCAGTCTGTTGGTCTCCCTACTGAGCTATCGCTGCTCTTAACCTGCAGGGTAAGTCGTAAGTGCTTGAATGTTCTTAGTTACCGATAGCGGTGTACGCCGGCAGTTGGTACTAATTGTTGTGCCAATAAAAATGCAAATAAGTTGTGAGGCGAGTTTCCACCCCTCTCCTCTTCAACCAGCCCCCCCACGCTAACTGTTTCATCAAGTTAGCTGGATACGTTTCAAATGTGTCAGTGCAGGCGCGTCACTCAACATTTATGGCCTGTTCGTTTTATTATTGATACTGGTTGTTAAGAAATGTAGATGATATACGTTGACGGCCATTTTATTTTAGGTGGAAGCTGTTATGTTGTACATGTTTAGATTCTTACTAACATTATGAATGTGAATTTAATTGATTATTTGTTACGCTAACACGCCTTAACTATGCAATCGATAATCATGAAATTTAGTATACACGTTGTCAGGAGTACAGAAAAAGACATAGAGTACGATTTATCCAGAAAAAGTACTGTTATTAATCAAAGATTTTAATTTACGGTTAAATGTGGTTATAAGCTCACATAAATTACTTTTAAAATGAATTGAAAAAAGTGTAAGTTACAGCGCAGTCTGTTCTGTGCCTTACTCCTAACTAAATACCATAGTCTGCAGCTAAACTGCTTATCTCAGTAAGTGGTATCGCATCGACAGTAGAATAAACTATAATACTTATGGCATTAAAGTCACTATGACTACGATAGAGGTATGCATATTATAGTACATGTGCTAGTTTTATTGTATTGTGTAAAGGAGATACAAATGAAAATACTTTCTTTCTTTCTTTCTTTTACCTTTAGTCGTATTGCTTTAATATCACGATAGCAAGTCTAAATTAAAATAATAGGTACATACGTCTGAATGCGCTACAGAAATGCCACGAGCTACGCCGTAGATATTTCGATTATTTAGTTATCGGTTTTATCCGACAACGAACCGATCATCTATGACGTAGCAGTGCTATCCATTAATAAGAATATCAGCTCTGTATTAAGCCTCTTCTCAGTGTGAGAAGGGTTATGCCATAGCTCACCACGCGCGCCCAGTACGGATTGGCAGACTTCACATATCTTCAAGAGCATTATGAAGAACTCTTAGACAAGCAGGTTTTCTCGATGTTGTCCTTCACCATTAATAGCTATTATATATGATGTGTGTAGCATACTCTAGTCGAGGCTCTTGCGCGAGTTATATGAAGCAAGTGAACATATAAACGATCGCCGTAAGCGACTCGTGCAAGTAGCCTGTATCATTGACTCACGCATGAAACTCGCATGAGTAGCTTACGCGTGTCTTCCCAAGCTACTTGCATTGTATAAAAGTAAGATTGATGATTGCTTAACCGCATATGATTAACTTGCTAAACAAATGCAATAACACAAAAGCTACTCATTACGGGTTTGGTTGTTATATTTGTTGGTTAAGTCGCTGAGGTATATACTATACTTATATAATGCACGTCTCTACAGGTGAATATAAAAGTCAATGAGTCTCAAAATTCTTTTCTGATCAACAAATATCCTGTTATTGGCTTTATTAATAAAGGTGTGCTAACCTGTCAAGTCATTCTACTAGTGTATGAGAAGATATTGCAGCAAAGATCATGTCCCACACTGTAATACATCATTCAGAGCACGTATGGCAGAGACTGGACGGATGGCGTAGTGGTTGCCTCGCCAGTTTGTGTGATCCATAAATAGTTGTTCCGAGTCTGGGTGTACTTTGTGTCCGTTGTATGGATGTCTGTAAACTCCTCCGCGACACAGAAATCATTCCAAATGCGGTAGCGGTTGTCGTTAAAAAAAAGAAAATAGTGAATATACGAAATTATCTCACACGATCTCTTTCTGGCTAGGTATCTTACATGGAGGTGGGTTAGCCTTATTTATTTATCTCTACATTTCGCTCTTGCTTTGACATCGACATCGGACAATTTACACACAAACACTACATCTATAATTTTTCAATTAAAAATATTTCAATTTAAATTCTATTTTTTTTTTCTATTCCATTTCGAGTTAATTGTATTTTTTAATATTATTTGTATATGTAATAATAATAATAATAATATTCTACCACATGCACACAGCACCGTCTGGCCCAGGCTGGGCAGAGCTTGTGCTGTGGGTGCTGGACAGTCGATGATCATACATGTATATACTTTTCTTTTTTTTTATATAGATATTGTGCATAGAAACACCCAGACGGAGACAGGCATCCGTGTTCATGCACACAGATGTTTGACTTGTGCGGGAATTGAACCCGCACATTATATGTGCACATTTAGTATGTAAATTTAAAATTCTACACAAAGTTTTTTTGTGTTGAATAAATGAATAAATAAATAAATAAATATATGTGAAATTAAATTTTTTTTTTATAGATATCTGTACAATAACTGCGATGATTAAGATTATGTAGACTAGCGATGAGCAACTATAAAAATTGATAAACAAATTTATTCGTCATCGCTCTCGAATAACAATCGAACGTTCAAATGCAATTCGAGACAACGCACGTCTCGAACTATGTATTCAAGGCCGCAGGAAACACAACCGATAAGTCAAAATCGTAGTGAATATATTACAATAAACGGCATATTCGAATGATTTAAATATATAGTAGTAATCGTGCACGAATGAAACACACAGTCTTGACTATCCTTATTTACAATTAACATCACATCTGGAATGTTACTGAGATGAGCGGCACTTCACGGTAAGTGCATTCCATAGTGAGAAGGGTTTTGTGGGAACTAGATAACTGTCCACCCAACTATCCTCCACCCTCCACCTCGCTCTATTATCCCCGAGGGAGGCAGATGGTGCTCACACAATGATCGCATTTTTACCGGTAACCGCACTTCGTAATGTTCCGACCCCTGCAGACAATACATATAAATTGTATAATTGAACTAGTTTATAATAAGATGTATACTTCTGTGAATATTACGTATTGTTTTTTGTGTAATAAGCATCTTTCTCACGACTCCATCCTCCTTATACGTGATAAGTGCTTTTTGTCCTACCCCGAAAGAATTACGAAGAATCTTGAAATAGTATTTACTAGATTTTGCCCGTGGCATTGCGTTAAAAGCTATGTCAAGGTAAGATTATGTAAATTTTCAATTCCTCGGCAACAGTACTTTTACTAGATGAAAAGTAGCCTATGTGCACTTTTCTGTTGCTCTGATATCGTGTATGTGAAATTACATGTTGATCGGTCGAGAAGTTAAGGCGTGAAAGCGTATTAAAAAAAGAAACAAAAAATCTTACATTTGTGTTTATTATATTAGTTAGAATTAGGATCGTTGCGTTACTATGAGTATAACAGCTTGTATTTTGTGTCTCAAATCTTTTTACCTAGCAGTTAACATAAATGTCAATTCAGTTATTTCATGAAACTCACTAACTCCTAAACTGAGACGTTCATAAGTGGTACTCTGAGACCTAAACTGTTGTAGTGTTAAACTGTCCCACTGCTGGGCACGGGCCTCTTCTCAGTGTGAGAAGGGTTAGGCCATAGTCCACCAAGCTGGTCTAGTGTGGATTGGCAGACTTTACATATCTTTGAAAAACATTATGGAGAACTCTCAGACATGCAGATTTTCTCACGATGAAAATGAAATGAAAATGAAAAATTGTTTATTTACAGCGTTTAACAAATTAGAAAACCATATCAATCTAAAACACCTTATAAATAAAATAAAGTAATTTGCCAAACGCTGGCAAAATTAAACAAAACTACTTCTGTGGTTTTCACACTAGGCAAACCTGTATCGTAAAGACCCAAAACAATAACATAATACAAAAAATAATGACAAAAAATTAAAAATACAAAAATTAATAAGAAATTAAAATCAAGTGTTTCAAGTATTATAATAAAATACATGTTTTCCTTCACCGTTAAAGCGAGCGATAATTAACTATTAAATACGTACATAACTTCGAAAAGTCATAGATACGCTCCTTGGGATCGAACTCGAGACCTCTGCGTGGCAGTCCAAAGGTTTCCCACTATGCTATCGCTCCTTGAATAAATTAAGTTTTAATTATGACTTTTCATTTAAAGCCACGTTACTTTTAATTGCATTTAGTAGAATAGGCAATGTACTGCATAACACAATTCACGTAAATAACGTTATGGTCCACATAGTTAAATGTAATGCCAATGTAGTTACGGGTTAAAATTATCACATAAATCTGTGTGCTACATTAGTGTTGTTAATCAAAACATGGAAATGTCATATTGTGACTTATGACAGGACTTGCTTCCCGCCACCCGCCCTCACCCCGCGGTCATCCATCACAGGCGGTGGTGACAGACATCAAATTGTAACTGTTGGCTGTGGACTAATTAAGCATATGAACCAATGTATTAACAGCTTGTATCTAAACAGTTGTGGAATAAATACATATATATAATAAGCAGCGATAGCATGATAGACGACCGTTGGATTGGCACGAAGAGGTCTCGAGGTTCGATTTTCAAAGCCATCTCTGAATTTTCGGCCTCCTTTAAATTTATGTGCATATTGAAATAGTTAATTTTTGCTCGCTTTAACGGTGAAAGAAAACATGGTGCGGTAACCTGCATATCTCAATTCACTATAATCTTCTCAGAGATTTGTGAAATTAGCCGACACCCATTGGGCAAATGTAGTGGATTATGGCCTTACCTTTCTCACTCACATAAGAGGTTCATCCCTAGCAGTGGGTCTGTACTGATATTATTAAGAGTACTAACGCGATTAAGATCGTTTGCCTAATATTATGTTAAGTAAGTGAATTTATCTTTAATAAATAAAATTAATAGTGATTAGTATTAGAAATATTAAAATTTAAGTATTTCACGGATATATGCATCATACAAAGTTCTCTGGTTAACGAAGTCCAATTAGAAAGTCTTCTTCTTCTCAAGTCTATATCTCCGAACAGGTAGGCAGAGATTTATCACATCCTCTTATAAAAAAGTTAAATGTCCTTTAATGCATTTTGTTTTTGACTTCACGGATAGCAGTTAAAAACAATATGTATCGGTTTAAGTGGTCGTCTCGCCACTGTCACTTTGCCGAGTGTTATGGGTCCGAGGGTCCGACATGGAACAGAAATTTTTGTGATCCATGAATAGTTGTTTTGTGTTTTGGTGTACCTGGTGTCCTTTATTTTATTGTTGACTAAGTTTTTTGCGCCACAGGAATAGGGCGGGAGAAGTCTTAATAAAAGAAAAATATAATACGGGTAATGTGGTATACGCATTATAGAAAAATATCTAACTTATGGCAGTCCAATTGGCATGTAAATAATATCGTCAAAAAATTACAGCAAAAACCATTAATATTTTTCATATAAACATTTTATATGAAAATGCAATAATCTTTTTCTAACCTTAGTATCGCACCGTGATATCCCACAATCAGCAGTTGTACAGTTGAGTACGTATAATTACATATGTTAATATATCCGGACTTCACCGAAAATAATATATTATCTTCTTCTTCTCTCTTAGCCTTTATTATTCCCAAGTCACTTGGGGTCGGCTTTTCTGGTCTAACCGGATTTGACTGTATATCAGTTTTTACACGGAGCGGCTGCCACCTGACCTCCGCAACCCGAAGGCTAACGATACCCTAAAGCTAGACCAGTGATGATATTCTATCACATAATGATATTCTATCATATACACACAACACCATCTAGCCCAAACTAAGCAGAGCTTGTACTATGGGTACTAGACAATGGATAAACATACATATATACTTTTTTTTTGTAAATTCATACATATTTTACATAGAAACACTCAGACCAAGACAAACATCCATGTTCATGCACACAAATGTTTGACTTGTGCGGGAATCGAACCCGCGACCTCAGGCGTGGCAGTCGGTTACACTAACCACTACGCCATCGAGTCGTCTCCACCACCACCCCCCACACTCACCAGTGTCAGAATATTAGAGGGTACTGACTTTCCCAATAACGACTGCCATAGATGTTCATAGCAGCCGGGACCAACGGCTTAACGTGCTCTCCGAGGCACGGAGCAGGCGATAATTGTCAATCAATACGCACATAATTTCGAAAAGTCATATAACTTCCGAAAGTCAGAGGTGCGCGACGTGGGTTCGAACCCGAGACCCTCTGCATTGCAGTCTGTTGGTCTCCCCACTGAGCTATCGCTGCTCTAATAATATATTATATGAAATAAAAAAATAATATATAAAAGGCTTGTTTGAATCTATACTCTCTGTATACGCTATTTCTTACTTACGCATGCATAAACTTAACAAGAATAGAATGTAGAAATGATTTTCTTTAAAATATACTGTTACTTATGATTTTTAAGCTAGTGTAAACTGTGCTTTAGAAACCAGTGTTTTCACCTTCAACTAAATATAACTATAAAATAATACGGTAGCAAAGCCTTTGAACCGACAAGGAAGTCAAATCATAAGCCAAGTATTTCTGGTAGACATAACCGAGTCAAAAACATAATAACCGGATCAATTCGGTCTTGATCCGCTCAACACGTGCGGATCGAATATAATAAAGAGACTGATCTGCTGACAGAAATGTGTGCCTCCCCCTCCTTCCACCCGCACCCCGCACCTCCCCTCGGAAGCTCCCTGAACAACAGGTTATTTACGTGACTTGCGCGGTACAGGAGCACGCACGTGCGTATTTTCTAAAAAATATATCTCGAGATTAGAAAGCGACAAAAATTATCTGACTGAAATTAGCATATGGTATACTCTACGTCAAAAAGGAAATACTTATAATACAGGTGACAAATATTTTTAATCTTGGCCAATTGCTAGAATTTCGGGGACTAGACGATGTAGAAGTAGATATTAGCGTAATAACCTGTCACTTCTTGGTATGCTAGACATAATTGAAAACCTATTGCGTCTGGGCGCTGGTGTGCTGCTACCATTTATTAGGTTAATATTAGGGGTTAAAGTATGAAATTGCCAATTTGTACTGAAAAATTAAAACTCGAAACTTAAGATGTACCATATTTATTTAAACAAAATATTTACCCTCATTATCTTTACATTGCTGCCATCTAAACGGAAGTTCATTTATGCCTTTACGATATAACTCCGGGGATCTAGACTCGACAAACTGTGTGAAAGTATTTTTTAATACCTCCTGGGAAGATTTTTTTATCATGTAGATAATTGTCCAAATCACGAAAAAAATGGTAGTCCGTTGGAGCAAGGTCTGGCGAGTACGGAAGATGGCGTATGGTTTCTAACTGCAGCTCCTGTAGAGTTACAACGGTTTCTCGTGCAGTGTGAGGTCTTGCGTTATCATGGAGCAATAATGATGAAGATCAATTCACGAGTCGGGGCTGTTTCACTGCCAGTTTCACCATCATTGTTCGAAGTTTGGCACAGTAAACATCTGCTGTTATTGTTTGACTAGACCTGAGAAAGGTATAGTGAATAACACTATGAAAAAACCACCAAACAGTTACCATTACCTTTTTATTGGTAAGCTTTGCTTTAGGTCTGTTGACTGTTGCGGCGTTTGAACTGGGGTCAGCCATTGCATTTTTCACTTACGGTTATTATAAAGAATCCACTTTTCGTCACATGTCACAATTCGATCTAATATTCCTTCATTTCTGTACTGATTCAACAAGGCAACACAAGTTTCAATACGCACTTCTTTCTACAGATCAGTCAAATCATGAGGCACCCATTTTTCATATTTTTTTATCTTATTGATTTGATGCAATTGAGCCAATATTGTATATAGAGTAACGTTAAACCATGCTGCTAATTCCTGGGTAGTATGACTCGGATCGGCTTCCACCATCTCCTTCAATTCAGCGTTATTCACCTGTGTGGACAGTCTTCCACATGGTTCGTTCTTCAAGTCGAAGTTTCCATTACAAAAGCGTTTAAACCAAAAACGCACGATGCGTTCAATAGCAGTCTCCTCTCCAAACGCAGCGTTGATATTGCGAGCCGTTTCTACCGCGTTAGTTCCGCGTCGGAACTCGTATTCAAAAGTGACTCGGATTTTTGAAGTATACATCAGTCCCGTCTAAGATGAATAAAAAAAACAATTGAAAGTCGAAAATCGAATGTTGCACTTTTTTAAAAAGAAGAATCTTATAGGTATCAAGGGAAAAAAGTTTCACTCGAAAATCTCACCACCATGAAGGTTTTATGTCAATTTAAAGTATCTATTTCTATACACCGGCAACTTCATACTTTAACCCCTATTAGTAACCATATATAAATATACTCTAGGTCGTAAGCTTCGAAGTTATGTTTAAAAAGTTTCAAGTAATAGGGGC
This sequence comes from Catocala fraxini, assembly GCA_930367265.1. Lineage (NCBI taxonomy): Eukaryota > Metazoa > Arthropoda > Insecta > Lepidoptera > Erebidae > Catocala > Catocala fraxini. The sequence goes on along the minus strand of OV884036.1, from coordinate 7,035,093 downwards.
AAAATTTGTAGGGCATAAATAAGTCACTTGTAAAAGATTATTAGTTTTGTTCAATTATCTCTGTATATTAATAGGGCACGTTTAGACTGTTCTACAAAAATGGGCCTGGATGTATGCTAATAAAAATGTAACAAATACCCAATAACCTTTCCACGGCGTGGGAATCAAACCCAGCATCATGTAAGATATCGTAAGCATTAGTGTAATTTTATGCCAAGGAACCAAGAAAGCAGTCTTAAGTCTAAACTTAACTAAATCGTTCAAGTTAATTGCCATAGTTTTAGTATAAGAAAATCGTAAACACGGATGTTTAATATCAAATGCCTTTAGGTTAATTACTTATGTGTAATATAGCTAAACTTTAGTCTATATTTGGAAAACAATCAATATTATTATATCGTAGGCGAACATATTACTAACTAGTGACCCGCCCTGGCTTCGCACGGGTAGTACAAAGCCTAGTAAATAATAATAGTAAGTTATACACTTAAACCTTCCTTATTAGTCACTCTGTCGATTGGTCAAAATCACAAGAAAATCTGTTCAGTAGTTTTTAAATATATCGCAAACAGACAGACAGACGCCGTGGGGAACTTTGTTTTATAATATCTAGTGATGAAGTGTAAGCATGTGGAGATGTTTGGATGTTTCTGCTTAACCTATTATATTTTTCGACTCAAGAGGTCACGCAAGTAGATTTGAATGACGATCGATAGAAAATTACCTGGATTTAGTAATCCAGGTAATGATCTGTGTGTCAACTGGATCACACAATAAATAATAATAATTGTGTGTGGGATTTAATTCGCTGCGTCTTGCAGTCACTTAATAATTATGACCATATATTTTTGTTACCCTGTATATATTTAGGTTTATATCCATCCATAGGGCGTCTAAAATAACGGCGCTACAAAATCACATAAACTAATATAACTTCCACTTGACCTGTTCTCAAGTAGTTTTTATAGCTGAAAGCTTCGAGAGCGTCGTCGCGTCTTACCGGCGCGTAGCATCGTAGCACTTACGTAGCGCTACGCCATAGTGAGGCTCACTATCATCTACACAATCATTAGATAAAGTGTCGATTGTTGGGTTAACTGCTGTTGTTAACCCGTAGGGGATTAAGAGGGGTAAGGGGAGGGGATATACTCTTCAAGTCACTGTAATTGTCTTTGTGGCACGTCCAAGTCGTGCCAGATGCCTTCTGATAAAGTTATTTACTTTAAAATGAGTACAATAGTATTGACGGAAGAGTTAGTTGCAGAACTTTTATTTATTAGACGTTACTTTAGTTTGGAATTGAATTTAAAATGATTCAGTTTTGTTACTAAACTATATGTATCTTATATAATGTAATTATTATTCCTATATAAACTATGGATGGTGTGAGTTGCTTATTTATATTTCTATAAGTTAAGCTAGTTTTAAGACAAATAAAAAAAGTCGTTTGTAACTGTTATTTATAAATCCTATCTAATATTTTAGATGCGAAAGTAAGAATGTTTATTTTTTAGGCTTCCACGTTAACTCGACCGATCATCATGAAATTTCGCACGTCTGACAACGTGCAACGGGTTCTGTTCTCGAGGGATAGAAAATTGACATAATCTACATTTACGCGAGCGAAGCCGCGGGCAAAACCTAGGCAATTAATAAATAGGTTAAGAATTGGTAATAGCGATTTATTGTATTTTGGTGGTGATCATGCAAATGGCAAAGATATTGGTTTTGTGATCGTGAGTTTGAATCTCATCCATAGAATCACAGATATGAACATAATAATAGCATTCTACCTTAGTAGAAGCAGTTAGTAAGAACACCATTACTTGGTTAAAAAAGCCATGTTACCACTGCTGATTTCATTGCTGTTCATAGCGTGAACATTTCGGCTGACGTTTTCTTTTATGACTCATATTAATCTTATGTAATGTGACTTGCGACTGTGAAGGCAACTTTGTATTATTTTTACAGATATGTAGCCTGGTAGGAGACCATTGGAGTTCCGTGCAGAGATGTCGAATTCGATTCTATAGAGCTTTGACATTTCTTAGTTATATGCGTATTAAATAGAAGAAGGCAAACATCCTGTGAAATTCTGCATGTCTGAGAGTTCTCCATATTATTATCTTTAAGAATATAAGTTCTCAAAGATGTCCATGCATGCATAATGTCTGCCATCCCGCACAGTGCCAGCGTGGTGGATTATAGTCTTATCATTCTCACATTAAGAAGAGGCTCGTGTTTAGCAGCAGTAGATACAGTTTATATACAGGGCAAATCTATATATATAAAACTCTTCCGTTACTGAGTGACTGACAGACAACGCACAGCCGTAACTACTGAACGCAAGAAGCTGAAATTTGGCATGTATGTTTCTTGGAGAGTGTAGGAGAGCACTAAGAGAGGATTTTTGGAAATTCCACCCTAAAGGGGGTGAAAGGGGTGAAACCCGAAATTCACACGGGAACGGGACTTACGTGGGTGAAACCGCGGGAAAACTACTAGTAGTATTATATAAAAGGATGGCAAATAAATCCTACGGCCGCCTTTGTGTGGTTAATATATGATATGAATGCCTATCGGTCCCGTTAACGATTCCCTGATTCTATTTAAAGAGATTCATTGCGATGTCAGGTTAAAGATAACTCTACTGATTCCCCGAATCTATAGCACAGCACGCTTATATTATTATAAAAACGTAGGAACGCTTCTTATGTTTGTCTGGCTATACTTCTTAAACCTCCTCCAATTAGGTTACTTCTATGAATTGTCGTGGTCTGATTGGCCATTCAGGAATTGGTAACAATTCATAATAATTTTAGCGTATGTATACGTTCTTCATACCTTTTAATAATTATGCTTTTTTAATCGGTGCATTGGCAGTGATTAGTCGACTAATTAAATCACTAAGACATCCGCGCAGCATTGCCTGGGTATTGAATCGTTTTACCTAGAAACGAATAGCTCTAATATTTTGAAGGCTTAAAACGGTGTTTGCCGATGTATATTAGTATCCTGTGCGGCTTTATGGTGAACTGTGACAATTGTTTAAATACCAGAGCGTGTTGTTGCCTCTCGAAGCGGGATTATACACTATAATTAAGCGCGATACAGTTGTTTACATTGCATCACATTCGATTGAACAGTTACCATCCAATATTAGTCTCTTGTATTGCTGAAAGCTTCTTCTATAGCTATTTGTAATTTAGTGTAGTACATGTATTTTTTGCCAATTAATGAGGTATAAGAGTATAAAGTATTGGACTTGCGATCGAGTAGTCGCGGGTTCGAATCCGTCCCATTGCACTACTGATGTCAACCCTCTCCTAATACAAGCATTCTAGCTTAGCTGGAGGGGTTAACAAGAGTTCTAGTAATTTAAAACCGAAATTGCAAGTAATCTTAATAAATAAAAAATAAAAAATCTGCGCTGAATAGTTATGACAATAGCTATTATTAATATACACATATATATAATTCTAGCTAAATTATATTGATATGCTAAGTCCCTCCCTTTTATCTGGTTATGAAGCATAAAACCAGTCATCGCCTGTTTACGGGAGTGTATATAACTGAACAGGGAACGCAAATTCTAATAGTAGTCACGAGCAGCTAAGAAGGAAGTTAAGATTTCTATAGTAAATGTACTGGAAAACTTGTTAATGCCCTGGTGCCGCAGTCTATAAATACTTGAATCACATCAAGATACATCTAGCTGTGATTCAATAGGTTTTTTATATTATCAGCAGGGTAATAACTTTTAGATTTAACTATGTTTTGTATATGTATATTTTATAAGCATGCTCTGATGTGGTATTACTAGATTTGTCTTAGCGGCACTGGTCAGATAGTTGTATTCTTCATTGAGATTAAACTACTATATACGGTTTTTATCGCGTTGTTTATTTTATACTTTATTGTATAATTTAGAAACTGTTATACTACTACTAGATACTATTAAACTTTACTAATTTTTGCTTCAAGATGTAGTCAATCTTGTCAGTGACACCCCTTACATAAGGCAGTATAGCAGGCTGGCGCTCGACCGTGGCTGGCTTTTTTCGGTCAAACAACGCGATAAAATCCGTATATAGTAGTTTAATTTCAATGAATAACATTAGCGTCAACAGAAGACAATATTAAGTAGATGTATTATTTTTTTATTTTTGGATGCAATTGTTTATTGTGGAAAATAAATAATTGCATTATTGCAAGCGTTTCCAAGGTTTCGTTTATTCAAGACTTTTAATTAATTTATTCTTTTAATTATTGAATCCAATCGCCCCTGATTCTTAGTCTGTGCGTAATTTTGAAATAATATATATAAATTGTATAGCTTTGTAATTTCCAATTAGTAGCCACTAACTTATAATGACGTCGCATCATTGCCAACGACGACAAGATTATAAAATGACTATTTTGTTATCTTGCTAGTATGTGACTCGTCACAGCCTGAGCTAAGTAGACGCCAATGATAACAGTTTACTAGGTACTTATTTTTTATGTTATTGCGGGCTAGACGAGCCGCCTTCCTCATCGGACCTTGACCGATTTCCACCCGATGACCACATTCAAACTAAGCTCGTCTTCGGATGACGTCACTAGGCTTCTATACATGCCACTCTACAGGTTGAATACTTCAGTACGAATTGGACCTTAATAACCTTCTATACATGTAATACTCAATTCGCTGCCGGTACCAAATGAATTCAATTTGACGGCGGCAAAGTGCTGCACGCACACATATAAAGACGTGTATGTACACACACAGATGTGCATGTGTGAGTGCAATAACGGCGACTGATGAGCGGCACGTGTGGCGCGGACGTGGCGTTGGATGTTTCCTTTTAATATGAGACGTGGGGTTTGTCGCTTTGTTACTTTGATAAATGTCACAAGTTGAATATGTTTGCGGGTTGTATTGGAAAGAGGAAGGCACACGTTAGTAGTCTGTAGGTTTTAGTTCTGTAGTTTGACTGCATTGCACATTTGTTTAGCTAGTATCTTGCCTCTGGAGTTCGTGTGATTTTGGCGTTTTATATTATACGCTCTCTCTGTTGAGAAGATCTCAAGAGAGAGTAGACGTGACTTTTGTAAGGGGGAATACGAGGGCACTCACTGCGTATTCACATACTTTGCGTCTGCCAGGATGGTTTTGATAAAATTTATTAGATTATTTATTTTTAAGATCTTTTTCTAAAGATACAATTTAAACATTGCTTTTTCTGAAGATGTAATTCTAAAGATACATTTTAAACACATGGGCGTAAGGTGAAAAATATATCCACTGTTCATTACTTTTCTGTTATACAATAGTTATTGTAATAACGAAACGGCCGAGCCACATGTTTTGGCTAAGGTGTAGAGTTTGTGAAGTTAGGCCTTGTAGAGTTAGAGCGTGTAGAGTTAGAAGCTTGGCTCTACATGAGATCTGATAATTTTTTGACAGTGCGAGTCATATGGTATCGTCTTGGCAATATTTTACATGAAAATGTTTTTGGTGGGATTGCTTTTTCTGAAGATGCAATCCCGGATTGCATCAAAAACTAAAATCTTAGTCTAACAGGCTCTGCGAGAATACCAGCGTTGTGGATATACTGCAACATTGCTGACGCAGGACCTTATTTGTTCTTCTTATACATATTGGTTGTGTTTCCTGTTACCTCATGAGCGTGGAACAAATAAAATGAATTTTCTTTCTTTCTTTCTTTTCTTTAACTAAGTCAAACTCGACTAAAACTTTCTTTCGATCAAATATTTTTTCGATCGTCACTTTTTAAATTTCAGCGAGGGATTAGCTGGAGACTGTTGGACTGCTTCGCAAAGGTCTCGAGTTTGATCCCAAGGATTTTAAATTTTTCTTTTTCATTTAAATAGTTCATTGCTCACATTAACGGTAATGAAGAAACAATTGTCGGCCTCAATGGCGTAGTGGTTAGTGTAACCGACTGCTACGCCTGAGGTCGCGGGTTCGATTCCCGCACAAGTCAAATATTTGTGTGCATGAACATGGATGTTTGTCTTGGTCTGGGTGTTTCTATATATAATATGTACATATGTATTTACAAAAAAAAGTATATATGTATGTTTATCCATTGTCTAGAACCCATAATACAAGCTCTGCTTAGTTTGGGCTAGATGGTGTTGTGTGTACATATGTGGTAGAATATTATTATTATTATTATTAATTGTGAATAAACCTGTATGTCTAAGAGTTCTCCATAGTGCTATCATAGATGAGAAAACTGCCAACCTGCACTGAGCCAGCGTGGTGCACTGTGCCTAATACTTCTTACCCCTAGGGGACTACCAGAATTATCCCTGCTAAGACCCTATATAACGTACGTTATCGTATACGGCGTACAGGACTAATATCCTAATTAATATTGTAAATGCAAATGTGAGTTAGTTCGTTAAGCTTTCACCCCTTAATCACTTGATCAATCACCATGAACAGTTAATACGATTTCACCGACAGCCATACCTTTTTAAATAATGGGTGGACTGACGCATATTTCAACTTCGAAAAAGTATTTGAGTAATTCTGTCGATCGTTTTGTGTAATAAATGGGCTGCAGTTACGAAGCTATGTCTATGTTTAAAAAGCAGACGCCGCAACGAATTGCGTAAACGTTTAAATTTTCATCTTTTTAAATCCATTCCCGCAGTGGGGATAATTGCTTCGACGAAGTTTATTGACATTAAAATTACAGACTCAATAGACGCTGAGTCTCGAAATAATAATAATAATAATAATATAATAATATTCTATCACATACACACAACACCATCTAGCCCAAACTAAGCAGAGCTTGTACTATGGCTACTAGACAATGGATAAACATACATATATACTTTATTTTTTGTAAATACATACATATTATAGATAGAAACACCCAGACGAAGACAAACATCCATGTTCATGCACACAAATGTTTGACTTGTGCGGGAATCGAACCCGCGACCTCAGGCGTGGCAGCCGGTTACACTAACCACAACGCCATCGAGCCGTCAAATAAGTTTTAGTAGATAAAAAATTTATTTATAACTAGCTTTTGTCCGCGGCTTCGCTCGCGTAAATATAGGTAGGTATGTCAATTTTTTACACCTCGGGTACAGTACTTTTTTGGATGAAAGTTACGCCATGTCCTTTTCTGTTCCCCTGACAACGTATATGCGAAATTTCATTATGATCGGTCAAGTGGTTATGGCGTGAAAGCGTAACAAACAAACAAACTCACATTCGCATTAGCTAATGTTATTAATACGAATGTGAGTTTATGTACCTGATTTTTATGTACCTTATTTGATGTACCTGTACGACTATATATTTACAAAAATGTAGCAAAGGGTACACCTCTTTCTTCTTCTCTTTAAAATTCGTCATAATGAAAGGAGAAAAGGGAAGCAATGACCATCAACGAAGCCAATTTGCGGATTTTATTCTGCTACTGTGAACGTCCTTACAGAAAAACACAATAACAATTTATTGACCTAGGATTCGAAACTGGGATCCTACGATGCTCAAATAAAACATGTAAGGAAATATTAACTCAAAGCTAAATCACTACATATTATAAAACAAAGTCCCCCGCCGCATCTGTCTGTCTGTTTGCGATAAACTCAAAACTACTGAACAGATTTTCTTGCGGTTTCACCAATAGATAGAGTGGTTCATGAGGAAGACTTAAGTGTATAATTTGTTAAGGTTTTGTACTACCCGTGCGAAGCCGGGGCGGAACGCTAGACTTATTAAAATTATAAGTGTAACTTAGAATTTACCGATTATACCTATATTTCTGTAGATCTTTTGAACATTAAGTCTTTACACATAACGTTTTAAAAGCCACACATATTTTAAATCTATTTAAAACTAGATGACCCGGTGTACTTCGTATCAACTATCCTAACGATTTTTTCTATATTTTCGCACCGTTTAAACCTTCCCTGGACTACGACAAACGTTTCAACACCAAAATCAGCTAAATCGGCCCAGCCGTTCTCGAGTTTTAGCGAGACAAACGAACTGCAATTGATTTATATATATATAGATGACATAACCAAGTCGAAAATTATTGTCCAAAAATGACAGGACACGTTACCTAAAGTTGACTGTTTTTGTTTCTAACAAATAAAATGTACGTAACCGTATCTAAAGTTATTAGGTACAGTTTCGTTGTAACTTTCCCTGTAATTTATCAGTTGACAGCACTTGAATATCGACCGTAAAACTAACTAAGTCCGTAGTCAATAATTACATATTTCTAAAAAACGATGCTGGTTAAAGAAAAAAGAGAGAGACAACATGTATAAAATTTACCGTTATCATCTGCTTGAGTCTTGAAACTTACAGCTAGATAGATGAAAAGTAAGAAAAACAATGATATAGAAAATATCAATTAAAAGTTGCCACCAATACATAATACTAATAATAATATTCTACCACATACACACAACATCATCTAACCCAAACTAAGCAGAGCTTGTGCTATGGATACTAGACAATGGATAAACATACATATATACTTTTTTTTTTTGTAAATACATACATATTATACATAGAAACACCCAGACCAAGACAAACATCCATGTTCATGCACACAAATGTTTGATTTGTGCGGGGATCGAACCCCCGACCTCGGGCGTGGCAGTCAGTTACACTAACCACTACGCCATCGAGGCCGACAAAACATTCATGACAGTATATTATTTTTATCAGCACTAGTTCTTACAATGTAAACATTTTGCACATGTCACAGGTTCCCTATTTATTCGCATAAAATTATATGCCATAATTTAACATGGCATACTTTTACTTATCCTTATAATAGTTACGCACAATATTCACTTGGCATAATTGTTCAGGCACAATTTTTTAAGCATAATAATTGTTAAGCATACTATTCTAAAGCATACATTTGAAATTTTGTAAATTTTGTGTTTGCATTTAGTAAAATACTTTTTGTGTATAAAATAAACATGTCGGCGAGGCAAGGGCCACCCCCGCCACACCTTAACCTATTATTACACTATGGTACCGAAGGTATATATGCCTTATAACTTTATGCCAATCAAAATTAGGGCAAAAAGCATCAGCCTAAATTATATTTATGCCTATTGAAATAGTATGCCAAAAAACAATTATGTCAAAGTAGTATTATGACAAAAAAAAAATGCCTACCTCGCTATGCCAAATTAAATTAGAACAAACAAAATTAGTCGAAACAAAGCGTTCCCTCCCATAAGTCCACATATCTATGTTCTCATATAAACAACTGGTATAATAATGTGTACAAGCTAAACTGTCAACACCAAGTTCTATGTATACAATACTATGAGCGCGACGCGTGCTGTGGCGTATAATCCTCGTAATAACTGCCTTTGAGAGACAGGATAGGGGGGAGGGAGGGGGTGACGATCTTATGAGCTCATTGCGATGCATTGAATCTCGGAGGAATTTCAGAATAGTAGATCTTGTCAATATAAAATGCGTCGATATAATCTTAACACTATAACTGTAGTAGTTTGCTTTTACTACAGTTGAAACTAATATTTATTGACTGATCGTCGTTTAGCAAGCGTAATATCGTTATATGCCCTGTATGCATACGTTCAGTGATCCAGCAGAGTATATATTTAAATGATAATAATAATAGCCACTTATAGCTTTAACTTTAATGCATAAAGCTTCCAATAAAAACAAATTTCTAGTCATTCATATTAAAATATATTTAAGCATTTTTTTAGAACTAACTGCTCTTCCTTGCTTCTTCTGTTACTGTGCCCAACGGGGCCTATAATTGTTATCAAACCTAACTATATCTTTTGTACATCATTGAACGGTCACGGGGGCCAATCTTAACTGAGACTGGTCATCTAATAATATCAGCCCTGTATTAAACTGTCCCACTGCTGGGCATGGGCCTCTTCTCAGTGTGAGAATGGTTAGGCTATAGTCCACCACGCTGGCCCAGTGCGGGTTGGCACACTTCAGATATCTTCGAGAATATTATGGAGACTTCTCAGATATGCAGTTTTCCTCACGTTGTTTTCCTTCACTGTTAAAGCGAGTGATAATTAACTATTTAATACGCACATAACATCGAAAAGTCAGAAATGCGTGCCTCGGGATCGAACTCGAGACATCTGCGTGGCAAGTATGTGCGTAAACACAAGTGCACTCCCTGTTTCCTAACTTTCATAATCCGATGAAAATGCAATCCAACACGACCGGAGGTAAAGCACATATAGATAAAATGTTATAAATCTCATAAATATTATAAATAACTAAATGTGAGGTTTCACTCGCATTTATGGTTACTGCGCCGTCCCCGTGGGTCGTAGCGTGATATTATATAGCCTATAGCCTTCCTCGATAAATAGGCTATCCAACACAAAAATCATTTTTCAATTCGAACCAGTAGTTCCTGAGATTAGCGCGTTCAACCAAACAAACAAACTTCAGCTTTATAATGTTAGTATAGATTACATTCATTTTGATGAAATGTGGATGTAATTGCCTGATTAGGCGTTAGGCAGAGGTCCGCCTAACGACTAATCAGGCGTATTGTATCTTATGTGGGGGCCAGTCAGTGCAGACCGGCGACACTTCGACCCAGTGGCATCTTTTGTGTCGACACTCTCCCAATAACGACAACCATAGATGTTCATAGCAGCTGGGACCGACGGCTTAACGCGCTCTCCAAGGCACGCAGGTGATAATTGTCAATCAATACGCACATAATTTCGAAAAGTCATATAACTTCCGAAAGTCAGTGGTGCGCGACGTGGGCTCGAACCCAAGACACTGCATTGCAATCTGTTGGTCTCCCCACTGAGCTATCGCTGCTTAACCTCAGGCATGTTACTTTCTTATGTATTATTTATGTATATTTAATTTACTGGATACAAACACTCAATGAATATTAGATGAGTATACACACTCGTCTGTTTAGTCTCAAAATATCATTATCGAAACCATGTATCAACAACCTAATGTTGTGTATAACTACAATATACTTTTTATGTTTTAGTAAAACCTTCCCTTAATACTAAATTATGTAATTACATTTTTCCTCACTGCACTTTCACCACATTCCTCATACACGCTCGCCGGTTTAAGGTGCTCTTAACCTGGCCTTTGTCCAGAACGCCTCCGATCTGATCAAGAAACATTCGCCTAGGACTTCCTCTTGCGACTGTTCCATTCACACTTGCCTTATAAACTTTCTTAGCCATTCTTTCCTCGTCCATTCTTTCTACATGCCCAAACCAGCTTAACATACCCTTTTCTATTCTTGTGACTATATCCACTTTCATGCCGCATCTCTCTCTAATCACACTATTTCTTATTCTATCTTACCTTGAACCGACGGGCGTGTATGAGGAATGTGATGAAACTGAATGAAGCCAGAGAAGTGTGTTAGGATCGTAGCAAATGGAAATCCGTAGTCTCTGTCTACCCCTCTGGGAAACAGGCGTGAATCTATGTATGTATGTATTTTTCCTTTTAAGTTGACAACTCCTGCACTAGGAATAATGCTCTGTATCATGGTAAACTTTACAAACTCCAGGGATGGCGTAGTGATCTAAGTAGTCGGCTCACCACTGCCGCTGCGCAGAGTGTGGCTGATCCCCACACGGGATAAAAAATTGTGTGATCCACAAATCGTTGTTCCGAGTCTGGATGTTCTTTGTGTTCCTTGTTTGAATGTTTGTGTAGTTTGCGAACACAGGAATAACGGACAGAGGGGGCGTTGTCTTCATAAAAAAAATATCATTTAACGAACATAAATCTACTTTCGTTCTTTGTATGATGGCTAATGAGCAAGTAACGTCCATGTAACATAACATCCCTAGTATTCAGTATATAGATACTCTCTTAGTCTATAGAGACTACTATACAATTAAGCTGCGGCATACGCTTCTATGCCCAACTATATTGCACTTTACCAATCTCTTACACAATATTGTATAGTCGCCTGGGATGGAACACATCTACTAAAATTAGGACGGGCCCAAAAGAGCGGTACTAAAAGTTGGTTGGAGGCTACCATATTGATTTCCTACAAATGATTTGTATAAAATCTGTAATGTTCTCTCCTTTCGCAAAATATTTATTCTCAATGTTATCCTTACAATTCACTCACAGACTTCTTATGACTCTTCAAAATTTCATTCTGTACGCCGAAAACATTATGTATGCCCCTCGATATCGGTCAAAACAAGTCTAGCTCAAAGATATTTTTACTACCTTGGTAGCTATGTGTACAACAAGGTTAACAAAATTTTTAAATGTGTATCCCATGACTAAAATGGAATATAAAAAAAACAGTTATCAACTGGTTAAATAACTTAAATTATGATGAAACTGAAAACATTATTTGCACTTTAAAATAATTAGGCACGCGCGCACGCGTACTCACACACACACACGCACATATACATATACACACGCTCACATACACACACTCACACGCACACATACACACATACTCTTTAAATATACACTCTCATCCCCGCACTTTTTGCTAATTTACCTTATCGATTGCCTTTCATTTTCTTGTATCTTTGAAGTACATATTGTTCCTGACACATTTTACAATCTCTAGCTGCATATTTTTGTATTACTAAAGGCGAGAGCCTGGAGATTTGTCACACAGATTTCGTACCTAGTACAAACTCCAGCTCTCACTAAGGTTTTAGTTCATGCTGTACCTTATTGTAACATACCAATGTACTTACCTTTTTGAGAGAAATAAACAATAGTATTATTATTATGTTTCTCTTATCACAGGTACTTTCCAACATATTATATTATAAAATACCTGGCTCTTTGGGATGCTTACACGGAGACATGGGTCCAACGTGAAGAGGCCCTTCGAGAGTTTTAATCAAAGGTGGGATGGAACACCTACAGCGACACTAGCCACAGCAGGCATAGGACTATTGCTACATATTGATTCTAATATATGGGCTATGGGTATGGGTGTCTGGTGGACCGGTATATTGCTAACTATGGATGGAAAACGGCGTCTGCCCTGAATACTCTAATAGCATCAATGCAATGGGCAGACGGTGACTCGCCAACTCACTAGATGGGCCCCCTGAATAGCCACTTTAGGCATACACGCCAGCAGCAGAGGGCAACACCGGTGCGAGTGGCTAGGGGTGTCGAGCGGTGCGGCGCCGATTTCACCATCACGGGTCTCGTGACAACGGAGACCCGGAGCGGGTTTCCCCGTAGTTATGCCCTTGAAAATGACACTTCCATTCCCAAGCATATAGCTCTAGCGGCCTCCCTCTGACCGGCCGACCAAGGCAAGCCAGAGTTGAGAGTCCTACGGGCACTCTTGTAGTTCCACCCCAACCAACCAGTAACGGCAAGCTGGGGACGAGGCCCTAACTAACCCTCTGAGACATTCAGGACCCCAGTGTCGCCACTCACATTCAGCTCGCCACAAGCTGCCCTGCGGTTTGTGCGCTTTTATTTAACCTGGTGATACATTGTTTATATCACAAGGTGAAGGTGGTAGTTCAAAAGTTAGTGTACTGTGCCCTCCGATATCGTTAGCGTTAGTCTCGTGATGAGATAACGACTGTCCCAGAGGGGTATTATTATTATTATTATTAATAATAATTGTTCAGAAATTGTCCCTTATACTTTAGTTGGAGGACTCCACCTGTATCTGCCAGACGCAAACCTTCTATATCTACGATTATATCTTTAAAAAAATATCATACGCAATTTATTTTACTATTTTTCTTTGCGTTAAGAAAATTTTTATGTTGTTTATTATTAAATAGGGACGTATCAACATCAGAAAAATCTCATTGTTGTCTTTCACATACAATGACGTCATGAAAGAGACATGTTTTCTTTGTGGAGCTGACGTGTGCATACTGCATACACCATCTCATTATAATGCAGCGTGCACGCTCTGACGATCGCTTTATCAAATCACGGCGGGAATGCAATATCCTCGCAGCAACAACCCACGCAATGATCGCGCGCCACTGTGGTGCAACTGTGGGGCAACTGTGGAGCAAATGTGGTGCAACGTGCTGTTGTTCAGCTATTACCCTTACCACAACTTATTAATGCTTACAGTGCAATAACTTTCGTGAAAGTAGTAACATTGTTATTGAGTTTGAGTGATTGAGGGTTTCAGAGACATACCTATCGCCTACTCTTTCCGTTCATCCAACTTTTATTATTTTCTCCATAATAGGCAACGTGTCATTGATATTCTATTACGGTAAATATAGCCTATTATCGCTTGCAATACCATTACAGGATTGTAAGGAGGGTCGTAATTATTGTTAGCACTGGACATATTGCCAGATTTTTACCATCGTAACTACAACGCAGCAGGGTTTATCCTTACCACCTGAAAACGTTCCTTTGTTATTTTTTCTGGAGAGCTTCCCGAGTATTTTGACTTGTCCTTCTTCAAATGAGATTTAAATAGAATCAGTATTATTACCACTTTTACCAGTTATTCCTAAGACAACTTTGTATAACAATGGTTGTTATGATCACATAATTTATATATTTTATTAATTTAATAGGTCTAAAAGAAGTCAAAATGCACAGTAATTACAGAAATCATATTGACAGGACTGATGAGACGCGTGCGCTCAGTTATACTGAATTGAACGTGTATAAAATGGATACAAAATGTCAATTTTAATATTTAAACTATACGAAATAGATTGATACGTAAATCGTCAAAAAGTATTCCAAGCGTTCTAAAAATTTCAATTAATTCGATAAGTTATTTTTATTGCATATTAAATGTATTTACCAAATAAACACCAAATCTGCTTAATAAGTTTTTATAACACCAAATCTACCACTTTTCACAAATAAAATGATGTAATTTTATATATTTATGATGTAAATTTAAAATAATTAATTCTCAATAAAATTGGTATTCTTAAGATGCTTGATTGCTTAATTTGTAAATATAGGAATTCTTATAAAAGCTTTCAAATTCTAAAACTTATAATAGAGATTTTGTAAATTGCTATCGTCAAAATGATTTTGTTCAAACATAATGTTATACTGTTGCTTATGTTGTGGTAGACGATATTTTTTTAATTCTATGTGCCAATATTGAAACTCGTAGTTACGCGTTACGCTCTTTTTACATAAGTGTATAAGTTTGAATATAATGTGTGATTGGGGGCTAGGCAGAAGGGAAGACTGCAATATGAGTGAGTGGCAGAGTGACAGAGAGTGGGCAAATAGGGGGCTAGTGCAGTGAAGTAATGTTTTAGTGGTGAGTGAGAAAATAAGTAATTTAAACATCAGTTTGGGAAAATATATAACGCTATACCAGATAACATAAAAGGTTTAGAAATAAATAAATTTGTACGAGAGCTTAAGTCTTCGCTAAAAGAAAATAACTTATACTGTATATCCGACGTTTTTAATTTTTGTAATCATGGTCAATAATATTAAATTGGCTCCTTATGATATAATGAATAAAAATGCCCAATAACATAATTTCAGGTTACATCAAACTTAAATTAAATAATTAATATTTATTGTTCTCATTATTTGCATGTCACAATAATGACAACTGTTTTTGGATATGTATACTTACTAATTATGAGCTAAACACTACCAACACTTTTTGGAAATTCAATTAATTCTAATTCACGGTAAGCAACGGTTTATATTTATACGCTGGTAACATTTCTCAAGTCCTTGGGTGACGGCTACCACCAGGTGGGCGATTGGCTAGACTACCACTATGGACAGTAAAAATACAAACTCCGTGCAACTACTGAGAGTTCTCACGGAAGAACCCAATATAACATTACTTGGCAATCGAACCTGGATCACGATTGTGAATATGAGCGGAAATTTAAGCCACAAAACACTTGTTAACGCACAATATTACAGGGTAAATTTTGTCAACATAGCACGCCTCTCGCCCCGCACCGCGCACGTTCCCCCTCTCGGCCTCCAGTAGTTCGCTTTGAACGTTTTTAATGGAAATATTTGAAGGTTACCTCGGTTCGTTAATATTATGCTCAAAGACAGGAATGCTGCGGTTTCACCACTTAATACTCTATCCCGTTCCAGTCTGAAGCCCAAAGGAACAGGTTAATGGTGAGGTGGTGTAAATTTTTTTTTGCATGATAATCTTGACTGCCACTTTCGTCAAATAGCTTGTTCGTACAACGTAAAGTAATTAATGTCATTTAATGAAGATTAACCAACAATTTAGTAAATAAAGGCACCGCTGTGCTACCAGTGAAAAGTCTCAAAGTGTTACTCTTGTAATATAATAGCGTCTCCTCAAGGGCCTAGTGGCCTCACTCATGAGTACAATATCAGGTGGTTTGGTTGTGATCTTATCCAAGGCGGACATGTTTTCCCAGTGACGATGTTCCACTTTGACCTAATTTTCAGATTTAATTTGACTTTCCACAGTTGCAATGTTACGTTTCGGATTCAATATCTAGAATGGCGAAAGTGTTATAGGGATATAAATAAAAAAAACGTAATACGCCCTCCTATGATATGGGTCTAAATACATACTATTTTTAATTTCTTTCTAGTTTTCTGGCGAAATATGGGCACATCTTAGCCTACAAGTCTCTCATAGATATATAGGCGTAATTCTATTTAGGTTTAAAGACAGGGTTGCTAACTGATGTCTGTGGGACATGAATAAGAAAATGCCATGCTTTAGTTATTCGCTATCACAGTTTGCTTTTCAGAAATATGATAAATACTAAAGAAGATGCTACACAGACTCATTTTAGTTAAGGGTATCTAAGTTTCATGTTTGTATTGCGATCGGGCAGAAGGCAACGTAGTATTTTATACATGAGACAAACTATACTTATGTAACCGAAACGAGAAACATCCATAAATCTACTTTGTTATCGAGCATGTTATAATACGTCATGTTATACATTAAATAATGCATTGAGAAGCTAGCGTTGGTATGTATATAGTTAGTATTGAGTAGCATTGAAAATCCGAATAAGATGCATAGAACTGAGTTACACCGAAACAACTGCACGACCGAGCATGCGAGCACCATATTTAATTATTTACATTATGCATTGCTATGCAGCAACAAAGGCACCTATTAATTTCAAAGTAATGGATTGCAGGTAATCAGACTCCAGTTCCGTTATCGAGCATGACAATCGAGTTGTATTTACACTACGTCTGTTCCGTGAATCAATGTATTGATCTGCATTTAAAATTGCATTAAGCAGGACTTCTATTTGCATTAAGTTACGGAACTGTGAGCATGACACAATGCATCAAGATGTATTTGAAGTACGATAAATGAGTTACCAAGCGTGACACAAGACATCGGCATTAATTTAAACTGTGTGACATAGGCCTTAGTGCTCGTACCCGCCTGCAGTGTCGCACACAAAACTCGCTATTGTGTCGTCGTCGCTTTGTGCTCGTGCTTAAATGTGTGTGTGTGTGCAGTTTTGCACAGCTTTTCTTGCAAATGATGTTCACGACACACGCCGAGTGCAAGCGATTCATAATTCAAAGATACTTTGACATACTATTCTACAAAGACGGCATGCGATTCATCTGTCTAAAATTATTTCTTTATGCTTTATCTGATCCCTGTTTTAAGTTCTAGCTTAGGCAATGGAAAATATAGAGCGCTTTGACTTGTCCTTTTTTTAAATGAAATTTATAAAGAACATTATTGCTTCATGTCTCGGTGCCGTAACGAAAATATATACAACTTCTGTATGAGGGTTTGAACCCAGCAATATATTAAACAAAAAAAATAAACACATATATCTATCAACATTTTGCCGGTAACGAATCAAATTCTTGAGAATTGATTCTCACTAGTAGAACGTATCTGGGGATCAAATCTGAAGACCGAAAATTAAGGTTGTTCTTTATTACTTGGGACCTTAAATAGGTGCCAAAATAACGATGTAATACGTCTTTATCGACCCTTTTGACGGTTATATATGTAAGACTATGTTTGTATCGTATTATCACACCACAATTGGCTTGACTGCATACCCTTGACAGAACCAAAGACCTTGAGCGGTAGTTAACACTAACCATCAGGTGCGCCATTAGACATTAGAGGCAATAAAAAATATACAGGCAGATAGCATCACGATTTCCACGCACTACAACAAAAATTTCATCTACTTTGTTATTGTGTCCATTGTTATATTTGAGGACAGTTTCAAACTCCACTTATAAATATATATAAATCTTAAAAAAGAAACTCTGCACCGAACTCGGTTCTTTAAAATTTGCAATTCAAATGCCGGTTGACTCACTGGATCAACGATGGAGGCACACCATCTATTATGCTTTTTTCTCTTCTGGTAATAGGTTCAATTAAAATTCGTAGCGTTTTTGGGTTGTAAAATGCGGGCACTGCACTTAGAATATAGAGCGCGGTAGAGACTCTTTGTTTTTTCCAACGAAGTCAAAGTAAATTATGTTATTTCGTTCATCGACGTATGGACGCCAGTGTCTAGACACAATGCTTTTATTTTTGTCTCGATATGATTGAGTTGACAGGGTATGTTGTGTTTGGTCGAAAAAGCGATGTCATGAAGCTGCCTCGATGGTATACAGAACAATAATTACAGCAGACTGGTAGTTTTCAGAGCGACGTACCCTTATCTCTGCCTAGATTAATCGGCTGAGAGTATAGGGAGGTGTAAATATCGTGAGACAGTCTCTTGACAATGCCCGTTCAGTAGGTACGCTGCTGCTAATTATAACGACCGCAAACATGTTCCATGGAATTACACAGCAATAATACAAATTATAATATAACCTTGCATTGTAAGTTGAGTCTAAAAGTGTTTGTATACGATGTTAGCTCAAGCAGGTTAGGCCTGTAAGGTGTTAGATGGAGAGGCCTTAAGATGTGCTAGGTGTTCACCTCGAAGTCATTGCCCGCAGCCCGCAGTCAATTTTCCACTATCGACGGATAGCGACGAGGCATCAATTTACATTCAGAATAAATATAAATTGGAATGATCGTATTTGAATCGTCGTGATTGCATTCGGATATTACATCGACGAAATCCAATATGTGTTTTATAAATGGAGCTTCGTTCATCAGTTGTGCATGACTTATTTTCACATTTAAATATATCACTGTACGATACATGACACTGATTACGTCACTTATGAAGTAAGCAACAAGAATTCACGCATTCTTGTAAGGTTTAGTTGCGTACGACGTGCGTCCCTACCTTTTTGAAAATCCTTACCAACATTATAAATGTAAATGTGAGTTTGTTTGTAACACTTTCGCACCTTAATTACTCGACTATTCATCCTAAAATTTCGCATACACGTTCTTAGGGGAACAAGACAGGATATAGGGTACCTTTTATCCAGATAAAAGCTCTGTTTCTAATATAACCTAACCTACATTCACGCGAGGGAGGCCGCGGTCAAAATCTAGTACTCAATATTTTATTGCATTCCATAATGTTATACGAAGATCGAATCATAAACATATTAGATCATTATATACCCTATTGAGCAAATCATGACGTTTCAGCTAGGTAACACTGGCTGGTCACAATTAGACTGATGACTGACTTTAAATACTGTGTTGCGGAGTTAGAATACTTATAAATATAACAACAACAGGTGCAAAGAACATTTTGACTCGGTAAATTATTTTGTTGATTGCACTTTGTGACGTGTGGGGTTGGATCCACACCACACGATATGTGGCAAAAGCTGAATGGACCACTCAAACAACTTTTCCATCCATGCTATGCCATGTTTATTATCGGTCATCAAAGTGAGATTTAGTTGTTATATTCGTATATTTAAATTCGTTTTAAAAGAAATAATAAAATAACTAAAATAATGTCTACATTCCCAGACTCAGAACAACTATTTCTAGATGACAAAATTTGTTATTCGATATGGGGATTGCAGCCCATTATTTCCACTCGTTGCAGCGGAGCGGCATTTATGAAGTCAAAGTAGCTTCATATTATCTGCTCGTCAAAGTAACTAGTACTAAATAAATAACTCTCCTATTCCGTACAAAATAGTACTGTAAAACCATTATTAGCAATCAGTGGCAATTTTTTATTTTTAATTAATAAATTTTATAAAAAAAAAAGTATTTTATATGAGCAGCGATAGCTCAGTGGGGAGACCAACAGACTGCAATGCAGAGGGTCTCGGGTTAGAAACCCACGTCGCGCACCTCTGACTTTTGGAAGTTATATGACTTTTCGAAATTATGTGCGTATTGATTGACAATTATCGCCTGCTCCGTGCCTCGGAGAGTACGTTAAGACGTTGGTCCCGGCTGCCGTGAACGTCTATGGCAGTCGTTATTGGGAAAGTCTGTACCCTCTAATATCCTGACACTGGTCTAGCCTTAGGGTTTCGTTAGCTTTCGGGTTGCGGAGGTCAGGTGGCAGCCGCTCCGTGTAAAAACTGATATCCAGTCAAATCCGGTTAGACTAGAAATGCCGACCCCAAGTGACTTGGGAATAATAAAGGCTAGGGAGAAGAGTGGCAATAATATTTTATATTTAAAAACTTCCGTACTAAAATTAGATACACTTCTATTTGCCCAACAACACACCAGCAATATTAACCCTCATACACGAGTAATAAGGCCACTCCATAGCTTAAATGAAAAAATAACAACATTTAAAAATAAATTCGTTTGTACGCGCGACAAAGGCGGCTCGGTCGCGTAACAAAGTTTTGTAACATCGGATGGCCACGCCCACTCTCACGATTCAAGCGCCCAGAAGCCCACAGACCCACGCCTCGGGACTTGATGTTTAGCGAACATTGTAATGCGAACAAGCGGCTAATGATCGTGTAAAGTTGTTCAACATCGTCTGTTCCGAGGTTCCGCCGGCCGCGACCTTAGGGGCCACACCCGGGTCCCTTAACGCTTAAATAATATCTATATTTAGTCAGCAGTCAATTATATAATGCGCTTACGTACATATAGAATCACTCATGTTCTATTTTATATCATGTAATTTATAGGTATATCTCGCAAAATCTGGAAAATTGCTCGACCGATTTTAAATATTCTTGTTTTGATTTTTCGTCTCGATCGAACAGAAAAGGGTACCTTTCAAACAGAACAAGTACTGTAACTAACATAACCCAAACTAATTTTTTTTTACCTGTAGGAATTCATTGACTTGTACCTCTCCGCGGGGCGATGGAGTGGTTATGTCGGGCTCACCGGGGAGAGGTGGTGGGTAAAACCCAGTAATACTGACTAAACCTACCACGGTGTTCCTCGACATAACCGCAATCAGCGGGGCCGCGCAAATCGCTGTGATATGCAATCGCGACTCCGCCGAAACATTACCCAACCTGAACTAACATTTACGTGAGCGAAGCCGTGGGCATAATCTAGAGGATAATGAATTCCTAAAATCAATTATAAATTAATGGATCAATTTATAAGTACACGGATAAATACTATTACTAATTGATACTTCTTCAACTTGGGCATTTTTCCTTTTGCTTTTTTTGCTATGCTTTTTTAAAAAGACAACTCCTTCACTTAAAGTAATTCCCGTGTCACGGGGGACTTTACAAACATTCAAACAATGGACACAAAGAACACCCAGACTCGGAACAATCATTTGTGGATCACACATAGTTTTGTCCCGTGTGGGATTCGAACCCACAACACTCGGCGCAATAACAGTGGCGAGGCGACCACTTAATCCACTATGCCTTCTGTGCAGTCATTTGTCGATATTCCTAATATTAGGCAAGGCAATCATAAATAATAAGCAACGTATATTATTCAAAGGTAATCTCGATAATGTTCGGTTGAAACTGTCAAGAAATCCGTACGGACCTGGCAAGATATATTAGAGTTCAGCTTCTTCTTTCTTTCTTATTTTCTTTTTTTGTTGACTCAACGGGCGGCTTAACGACTGCTGTCAATTTGGCAACAACCGGGACCGACATTTTACGTGCCCTCCGAAGCACGGAGACGCTCAGATGAAATAGCACTAAGCGGTCACCCATCTATAGACTGACCGCAACCAACGTTGCTTAACCTCGCTAATCGTTTACTGATCAGTGAGTGCAACTGGCTATGAGTGCCTTATCGTTCAGCAAAGTTATTATATTCAGGTATTTCGCTTCTTTTCCTCTCATCGTAATTATTTTAATACAATTGATTTCAGTCAACTAACACCTTATTCAATTTTATGTGCTAGTTTTCAATAGATAATCAGGTACAGTATGCCGAGATCAAATGTAGATAATCATTTTATCATGAATAATAAGACTATGCATATAAACTAGCGTAAAAGTACACACATCTGAACATATTATATTACCCCTTTTAATGTTTTCACAGCACTCATTGTGCTGTTTCCATCCAACGACCCACTTCTCCACATATAATTACGAAAATACATACATTTACTGGTACGTTAACAGCTGCACTTAGCGCACCTTTCAAGCTATATTTTCGTTAGCTTCGACCCAAAAGTGTCAAAGTGCAAAGAGCGGAGGTTCGCGTTATTGCAGTTTCAAATTGCGTTGTACCTCCACCAGTGTCCAGCTGTCCGGTGCACGGTTAACAGTGGCCCACAAACGCCACGATAAAGCTTTTGCTCATACGGTTATCTTTTTATATTAGCTCTGTGTATGAAGGTTTTTTATACAGTTATTATAGTAGTAAGGAACCATGTCAAGCGATGCCATGCGACTAATGTAGACTGGTCATTTACAAAAACAGTGTTTTTTCGCACTAGGTGTAATTCCTGTGGTTTGCGAACTAGTTGTGCAAATATTATGAAAGGTAAAGAATAACCGAATAACCTTATCTTTGTTCTTTTTTAAAAGACAACTCCTGCACTAGGATTAATTCCTGTGTCGCTGGGGACTCTACTAATATTTAAACAACGGACATAAAGAACACTTAGGCTCGGCAAAACTAGTTATGAATCACATAAATTTATGTCCCAAGCGGGGATGAAACCCATAACGCTCGGTGCAGTGGCAGAGGTGAGGCGACATACATACAAACAAGGCGGTAAATGAGCGTACGATACACGTAATAGCAAGCGATTACAGTAGTTTACGATCGCTTGAAATATCAAGTATATTGTGGATGGATAATGATTAAAGATGGGATGAAAATAAATTAAAGATGGGATAATTTGGAACGTTCGTTAAGATATAAGCACTGATAATGTAAAAAGAGGTGTATTTTAATCCAAAATGATATTTTAACATTTATTGTTGCATGCTGTATAAAACAAGAGAGAAGTGGGAAAGGTAGGTGTGCCATAGAAACACAATTTACTAGGCGAAATGCAGTACCTAATAGTGTTTCTCTAATGTAGTCAACTAGCATATGGTTGACCACAGTGGGCTAAGTCATTTAAATTTTAGTTTTGACATCTAAATTATTTGCCTGTATAAGCTTTGCATATATCAAGCACTTAGAATATCTGACCTATTGAGTCGCAGCGGTACACCAGCGGCAAGACACAAAAGGTTTTCAATTATGTGTGGCATTCCAACAATTCCAAATTAGCAGGTTAAGTTACGAATATTGACTTAAATATGCTCGGTGGTGATTCGGACTGTGTCGGTTTTCTGTCAAGGAATTTTTCATAGCAAAACATAGTACGGAACTGTGTCTGGCGGAGGACAATAGGCTTGCTCGCGCGTAACGTGATATTATGACATAATTGTTAGATTTTAAATTCACCTATCGTTTAAAGTAACCATTGTTGTCATATTTTCAGAACTTAGTCAAAGGATAGTAAATTTAATGATAGTTAATGGGCACGTTATAATAATTGAAGTAAGGACAGAAATTAATTCAATGTTTAGTTGCTTAGTTTGTTATTTTTTTATAAAAGAATACACCCGCACTAATTTCTACTATTCCTGTGTCACGGGACTTTACAAATATTCATTCGGACACAAAGAAAACCCAGACTCAGTACAAAAATTTGTGGTTCACACAAATTTTTGTCCCGGGTGGGGATCGAACGCACAACAATCGGCCCGGCAGTGGCGAGGCGACCACTTTAACCACTACGACATCTGTGTAGTCAGCATATGTCCCTGACTGCACATAAAATCATAGCTGGCATGGTTGTAATACAACTCTGCCTAGTCTTTCGAAGATGCAGACAGGAGATTATGTATGTACGAGAATGTCCTCAAAACTTTGAGCTATGTTATGACAAGGCTTCATGTTTGAACGAGTCGTGACCGTGTAACTGTGACCTTACAATGCTCAGTTAAAAGGTTTTCTTGTCGTTTTGTTTCACGGAGCGACAGTTCCTATTACCGTTGGTGCGGGGACGTAGCGTTGCTGCGTATATTATCGTATGTATGTGTTTGCGAAGGTTATCTCATCGGTACCTAACGGCTCCTGAACATGCCTATGATGGCCTACATTAAGTATGCCGGGTACCTGATTCCTTTTATCTACAACCATGATACACAAATAGTTCTTTCGAGTCTTGGTGATGTTTGTGTCTGTTGTTTGAATGTTCGTTAAGTCTCCCGCGTACAGGATACATGCCTAGCGCGGGCAAAAGCGTTCGATAAATTTCCATCGCAGACGCTGCGACAAAGCGACGTGACAACAGGTTTAGAATAATTTAATGAACTAGACATAATAAGTTAGATAGAGATTACTCTTACGTTTATCGTCGATCATACGTTCTTAGGATTGAAACACACATAACGTTGGTAGATACGTCGCTAAATTGTTTTATCAACAATACTGGTACTATTATATAGTAGCAGCGATAGCTCAGTGGGGAGACCAACAGACTGCAATGCAGAGGGTCTCGGGTTCGAACCCACGTCGCGCACCTCTGACTTTCGGAAATTATATAACTTTTCGAAATTATGTGCGTATTGATTGACAATTATCGCCTGCTCCGTGCCTCGCAGAGCACGTTAAGCCGTTGGTCCCGGCTGCCATGAACATCTATGGCAGTCGTTATTGGGAATGACAGTACCCTCTAATATCCTGACACTGGTCTAGCTTTAGGCTATCGTTAGCCTTCGGGTTGCGGAGGTCAGGTGGCAGCCGCTCCGTGTAAAAACTGATATCCAGTCAAATAAGGTTAGACCAGAAAAGCCGAACCCAAGTGACTTGGGAATAATAAAGGCTAAGAGAGAAGACTGGTACTATTATATATCGCTGAAGTAATGTCATATAAAAGCGACAACGCAACGTACTAACAACAACTTCGCCATTCGCTACGTGTGTTGCGTTATCGCGGCGACTTTGGTACTTAATAATCGTCACTGATAGTTTGATAGGTAACTAACATTGTCAAATATCACGTACGTTCCTTTCACAAGTCTTACAGGAGGAGGAAATATCTGATTTTCTAGAGAACTATTTCTTTAAATTTGAAACGAATCGGATTTAAGAACATTATATTCTTCTTGACCTTAAGCACTTATTTAAAATTTGCTTTCATTTACCTGCAGCCGTGATATCTCAAATTTATCTTTTATGTACATAAGCGGTATGAAAACAATGTAAGTTACGCTGTATTTGGATGATCAGCGACGTTATATTAAGTTTATACGAAAAACACTATTGTGAAGGGGCTTTTATCTCAATACTGTTCACAGACATATGCTAACTAAAGCTTTGGGCGCAGTGTGTCGCACTTAAGACGTATTTTGCTTTTGTTTAAGTTGCTCTGTTATGTTGTTTATTAGGTGTCTGTATAGTAAGGTTTTAGTTAGAATAATTTGTTTACAATAGTAGTGCTATAAAATCTTATATATTTTATCTTACTTTATATTAAAAAAGACAACTCACGCACTATGAATAATTTCTGTGTTGCGGGCGCGATACAACATTTAAACAACGGACACAAATAATACCTAGACTGGAAATAACTATTTGTGGATTACAAAAATTGACCCGTTTGGGAATCGTATCCACGGCACTTGGTGCAGTTACAGTGGCGAGATGACCACGTAAACCGTGCTCAGTCATTCATGCACACCAATAGTTATAGTAGGTAGAAGGGAGAGTCAGTATAATGTTAAGGTTTTAGTTAAAATAATTTGTATTTAATGAAAGTGGTAGGTAGTGAAGGTTCTGTATATAACAGAGGTTTCTAAGAATGAGGTAGAACCGAACAGGGTTGTTGCTCAAACCTGTGACTCAGACTTTAATTAGTATAATTTTGGCATTATTGTAAGTATAATATATATAATATAATCATTTATTTAACTTTAATTGGTAAAAATTTATACAGAGCTTAGGTTACATCGTAAAGGTCATATATAAGGGGTGCCTGTACTAAGGTAAACCTGTGCCACAGGCATTAAGGGCAAATACAGTACAATATAGATACAAATTCTAAAACAATACTTATAAAACATTATACTTTGTATATAGAAACGTACGAATTATATTATAAACTAAGTGATTACTAAGTACAGAAAATCTGTCAAATTAAATCCTCGCTTACACTTTACAACTATAAAAATCAGGTCATAGTATACAAAATCTCTGTCTTCAGCTTCGGTAAATATAATAAAATTATTAGACAATATAATTAATATCGTTAACAAAAATATATTTTACTTAAACCCTTAAGTTTAATAATGTAAACTAGCGAAAAATTGTAGTGATCCTTTGTGAAAACTTTCGGATAGTAAAAAGTAGGTTCAAAAATTAAAACCTAACTACTAAAAATTCACGCTTTAAGAGTATAAAACAAGAAAATATTGTCATCTAAATATTGTACAAACTAAATATATTTATCGTCAATCAATGAAACTACTACTATTACTAATAGTTTTTTTGTTTTTTTTTTTTTTCCTTCAGTGGCAGACGAGATAGTGGTCCACCTGATGGAAAGTGGTAACCGCTGCTCATAGACTTCAGCAATGTCAGGACACAACAAAGCCGCTGCCTACCGTGAAAGAAGAACTCTCTTTAAACCTCGTTTGAAGAAGGACATATCATAGCGCTCGGGAAACACCGAAGCAGGCAGTTCATTCCAGAGCTTGCACGTACGTGGGAAAAATGATCGCTGGAAGCGTACCGTCCTGGATTTGAACGCTTCCAGGTGATATGGATGAACCCTGCTTCGTTGTCGAGTGGTACGATGATAGAAAGGGGCCGCTGGTACCAAATCAAACAGTTCTTCAGAGCACTCTCCGTGAAAGAGTCGGTAGAACACGCAGAGAGACCCAAAGTCTCTCCGTTGCTCCAACGACTCCAATCTATCCGTGAGATTGGGATCATCGACGATTCGAACTGCCCGTCTTTGTAGGGAGTCAAGTGGGTCGAGCTGGTATTTGGGGGCCCCTGCCCAGAGATGTGAGCAGTACTCCACGTGTGGCCGGACCTGTGCTTTGTAAAGCACAAGACGTTGACCGGGTGTGAAGTACCGCCTCGCCCTGTTCAGTACACCCACCATTTTGCTCGCTAATTTAGCTTTGTCCTCCAAGTGACTCCCAAACTGGATTTTACTCGAGATTTCCACGCCGAGGATCCTAATACTTTCGGAGATACGGAGAGTAACTCCTTGGAACTGTGGCGCCATGATAAAAGGGTCCTTTTTAGCAGTAAACGCGCACTCTTGTGTTTTCGAGAGGTTGAATCGAACTAAGTTCTGTTCACCCCATTCGGAGGCCCGCCCAAGAGAGTCCCCGACTTCAGACTAGTCTACTAGTCATATTATATAACTTGCCCTATCATCGCATAATGTACTCCAGACCGAATTTCGGTCACGGCGGCCAATCTTGATAGAGACTGGCCATCTACGCAAGCGATTTTATAGTGCACAAGTGTGTGCGCAAACACAAGTGCATTCTCTGTTGCCTAACTCTCAAGATGTGATGGGACGCTAATCTGACACGACCGTTGAGAGATCAGTATCTCATACGAAGGTGACATATAATCATATGTATGTATATACATATGACATACATCTGTGATTTCCTCTGGACATTAGTACCTTACCCTCTTTTTTGCTTCGCCATAGTCGGTCATATATATATATATATATATATATATATAGAGTCTATTATTTCATAGATAATTGTTGTCACCATTTGTAATTTCTTGGAAGCAATATAGGTCCTAATATTAATTATTGTTTAGTTACGAAGAGAAATTGGAGTCTCTGTCGTCACGTATTTAAATTACGCCATTCTAGTTTCAAATTTGATTTAAATTTAGCCCTAACACCCATACGTGATGTGAATAAATGTTGTAGAGTTTATTTGATCATAGGCAATCTTACGTAAGCGATGAATATATATATGTATATTATATATTACACTTTTGACTGCAACGACGCCGCAGTGAGCAAGCAATTGCTTCGTGCCACCGAGTTGTGTTGTGGTTTCAAATTTCACACAGGATAATAATTTGTGCGTCACACATATAATTCTTCAGAGTCTATCTTATACCAGTAACTAGTTTGTAAGGCTTTGCAACACAGGTATCGATATGTAAAGCGGGCGTTGCAAATAAAAATAAGGAGTAAGTTCTTTTTCTTTCTCTTTAATTTTTATTGGTATTATCCTAATCCTTACTTGTATTATACTCGTAAATGCGAATGTGAGTTTGTTGATAACGCTTTCACGCCTTAAATACTCAACCGATCATCGTGAAATTTCGCATACACTTTATCAGGGGAACATTAAAGGATATACAAGGAAGGTACATCTAGAAAAATCTACAACTCTTAACCTAACCTGACCTAACGTACCATTACGCAAACGAAGCCGCGGGCAAAATAAAGTTTAATAATACTTGTAATTATAAAGACTTACCACAATAGCGGCAGCACTACGAAGCAGTTCTAGGTTGTGTTGCAACTGAGCAGTGGATAGCGGGCGATGGCGATGCCTCGAGATGCCTGGTCCAGTAGTTAAACTGACGCCCACCGCACGGAGTACCTGTAGCAATATCAAACTTTGTAAATACATATACTCTTCATTTACCCTTCTCATACTGAGAAGAGGCCCGGGCCCAGCAGTGGGACAGTTTAATACAGGGCTAATATTACTATACATGCATAATATCTTAACGTACAGTAGGTATCAGGAGGAAGTGGCGTTCTCTTGTATCAGAGGCCAGAACATTATGGGTTGCTGAACCAGCGAAGTAAGTAAGTAAGGTATCTGTTATGGTTTCAGTAGTTTGCACGACATGCATACAACCTCAATGAAAAGAAAATACTAGCAGTTTACTTTCAGTAACTTGGTTAGGAACGCTTAATTGCTTTTATGGTGCAACAAATGTCAGTTGATTTTAATCGATGTATTTTTTATATATTTATTTTCTACTATTTACATGTAAAAAAGCAATAACTTAACTAATCTTAACAAATCTAACTACTAATAAGTAAAACAAAATAAAATGCAACAAAATATAGGGCAAAAAAAAATTGTTAATAGTATAGGCTGGTACGACACAGCCTTAGCGTCGTAAATTCCTCAGCATCGCTGTCGACTGGGACAGTACCCAGAAGATTGGCAGCCTTGCCACGTAGAATGGCAATGCTGATTCTATTCAATCTACGTAATAGTCAAGTATTAATCGTAGTTGGCAAAGATACTTAAAGTAGTTTGATTGAAAATTCGATGCCTTAACCATTGGGCTGTTGCCAGTTCAGCGCTGCGACATCTTTACTAATATTATAAACACGTATGTGAATTCGCTTGTCTTCTTTTTAGTTAAGCTTTCACGTTTTCACGCCTTAACTTCTATATCAATCATTGTGAAAATGCACGTATACGTTGTCAGGGGTTCAGAAAATAACCTAGAGTGCCTATGATACAGAAAACAAAATGTGTACTCGAAGGATAGACATTTATTGACAAATCTAGATTAAGGTGAGTGCAGCCGCGGGCAAATGTTGTTCACAATGAAACATTGGTAAGTTAACAAAAATAAAATTAGTATTTATTTTCATCCCCAATATTTCTTGGAAACATTTCAAGTTCGTGACACGATTAAGCAAAGAGAAGATTTAAACGTGACATGTCAACGAGAAATACACACACAGTGCGAAAATTTACAAACAGTGAGTATGTGATTGATGTGTTTGTAAGCCTTGCTCTGTGAATGAACTGTCAAGCTTTCGTCTCGTGCGGAAAATCTACGGCGTCAACGTGATGCGACTTTGTAGAGGAAAGCTCCGATGAAGTGGCTCTACGCCGTAGTGCCTCTACGTCATAGTACCTCTACGGCGTAGGGTCTCTACGCCGTAGTGGTGGCATTACCTTTGTGCTACGACAAACATACCGCTGTTTAGATAACTGATAACTGATAATTTTCAACTATGTGGCTTCCTTTGTAATTTGGCCAACCACTTTAATACTTCAAACAAAATGTATATACAGCCAGCACTATAAGATTCCGATTGCCTCTATATTTGTGTCTGTGAATGTTAGTTATTTATAGCAGTATTAGTTAAAATATATTTGATATAATCACAGTTCATAAATTATTTAACTCCTAAAATGCTTTTATAAATTTGTTCAATGTTCAGCTACTAATGTTGCTGGCTGTACGCATGTCATCGTTTGTGAAATATATAATATGAAACACTACGCATGGCAGAATCATATTAAATAATAAACCTGAGATATTTCGAGTATACTTACAGGTTCAGTCATGTATAAAAATCCATTATACCGATAAAAGTGTAAAATAAATTCATCGTTCGTCAGGTATTTTGGCAAAGGAACGGCGATGTCTCTACATTTCCACGCTTCTTTCACAGATAATTATTGTATTTATTATTCGATGAACACATTTAAAATAAATTGAATACTTATAGACATTGGTAAAACATTTAAAGACTCAATCACAAGATTTGGAAAGATGTTTTCCAAATTGTCAAATATATTATGTCTCTTAGTTTATGCTTGTGCGTAAGACCGATGACGAGGTCCGGATTTCGAAACATCAATGGACTTCTGATATGAAAATTTCGGTATGAGTACAGGGCATAAATGCTGCAGGGCATGATGGATCATCCTAATCCTAATGTTTAGTATAATACCTAAACATTAGGTTAAGGATGAGCCAAACCACAGAACATTATAAGGGCCAAACTTATAACAAAAGTGAACCCTCAAGACGGCAAGCGAAATCCTAGTGGGTCCATACAAAGATGGCAAGATGAGCTAGACTTTAAAAAAGATTGAACCTTAGCGGCTTTGAGAGTTGGAAGAAGAGTAAGAGAGAGTGCAGAGTGGAGAGTGGACAGTTATAAAATAAACATTAGGATCGCTACTAATACCTTCATAGTAGCCACATTTTGTCAGATATGTTTTTAGGGCTCACGTATTAGGAGACGAGCTTATTGTCATCAGCCGGACACAGTTCCAACCGTTGTGCTGCTGTAGGAAATTTCAGGCCAGAAAATCTAGTAACACAGTCCGACCTGGAAATTTGGCCTGACACTATGATGTGCATGAGCATCGAAGTCGTATTGACTCCTCCAAATTGCTTCTTAATTATTTATCTACTGGGTTTTGCAATGTAAATTCTATATAATTCAATAAATGCAAATGCAGGTTAGGTTAGGTTGGTACCAGTATTTATTTCTGTATGAAAGGTACTATGACCTTTTTTGTTCCCCTGACTACGTGTATACAAAATTTCATGATAATCGGTTGAGTAGTTAAAGCATGAAAACGTAACAAACAAACAAACTCACATTCGCATTTATAATATTAATTAGAATGTATTAATATATGATTAATAAAAGGTTTAGATAATAGCTGTAGAGAAATAAATTACTAATTAGGCGGTGTTGTGACGCCACCCGTGACATTAACCCTACCGCAGACGCCACCGCGAACCGCAACCCTGCCTACCTTCCATGAAACATTTAGGCACGTTCTCCAGTGAACGGCAATAAAATATAGAAGTACTGGATTTTATCCGAGGGTTTACTCGCTTTTATGTAAATTATGTCATAATATACAGTCGTACGTCTGTATGCGCACAATTATCTGACAAGAACCTACGGAACCCTAAAGTAGCTACAGCCCTATCAGCCTAAACCCTAAGGCCTTAGTCTACCTTATACCTACTATGTGATGAATGAATAAATAGATAGATAAATTCGGGATGCCTGCACCATGCATCCTATCCTAGGTAACAGGTGGAGAGTAGACGGGATGTCCAGGATGAGGATAGATAACTCACTGCTAGTCAAGCAGACTCACACGACTGATCAAAGAGGGCTAAAGGTATCTTGGCCACAGTGAGGGGTAGGCAAGGTATTATATTCACATAATATTGTCTTATGTTTACGCGAATATAATTCATTGAAATTAAATTACTTTTTACTGATTTTATAGCTTTATTTATTTAACACTTGTTATATTTAAATAGGTTAAATATACCAAGTGTTAAATAAATAACTATTTTGTAACACTACTAGTGTTACACAATAGTGTAACACTAGTAGTGTAATAGTTTTAAAAGTATGTAACAAAAATGTTAAATAAACAACGCGATAGAATCCATATATTAATTTACATCAGTAAATTATGTCAATAAATTTGAAGTCCTCGGGGACAATACCTACAGCAGTCTGGAACACAGGTACACCATGTATTTTTATACCCTTGACAACATGTAGGTGAAATGTCATCGTGATCGGTTGAGTAATTAAGGCATAAAAGCGTAACAAACAAACTCACATTCGCATTTAATTATAATATTAGTTAGGATTATCACCGCAAAAAAATGGCAACACGGATACTACACAAAGTGAGCGGCGCTAAAACTAAGCCGAGTCGCTGTAATAACGTATGTATCACTTCATTATCACTAAATATTATAAAACAATGTTTCGGCAGTCTGTTTGTCATGCGGATTTTCATGTGGTTTTCACCAATAGACAGAGTGATTCATAAATATTGTTTGGATTTATAGAGTTGGAGTGACGCCCTCTGTCGTGCCGGGGCGTCGCCCAGGAGTCGTCGCCTGCAGACCTTTTCTGCATTGGGCCCTGCTGGGTGGGC
The DNA here is from genome assembly GCA_930367265.1 of Catocala fraxini. Classification (NCBI taxonomy): domain Eukaryota; kingdom Metazoa; phylum Arthropoda; class Insecta; order Lepidoptera; family Erebidae; genus Catocala; species Catocala fraxini. Next base: position 7,002,065 of record OV884036.1, on the reverse strand, counting down.
TGCTGATATAGTACTAGTATCAGCGGCCTACCTACCTTACAAAGCAGTGAGGTGGCACACCGGGATGGTTTTAGTCGGTAAGCCCGAAGTCTCGGGAGAGCCCGACATAGCCCTCTCGCCTCCCCTTGTGACGAGGGGGTATGCATAAGGAGCATTTCATCAGGTTAAAAAAAAGGTGTATAATTCGTTAAAGTTTTGTGTAAATTGATTGTAATTAGTGACGATAATAATAATTGTAGAAGATTTCGGAAAAAGTCAAATCGACTGAGAGCTTCCATCGAAAACGCTGCCTTAACCCTTTGAGATATAACAAAACAATGTTTCATTCCTCTTTTATAGGTCTACAGAAAAGTCCGCAAAGGTAAGGTACCTTTTAAGGATAGATTACTATACCCATTCTAACTTCTAAAATGATGGTCACGTACAATGCGGTAATTGGAAATCTATTTAGACAGATACATTATTAATCCTTATCAACTTAAATAATTTAGTAACCTTAAGTATGTCATGCACATTATAATAATCTTTTACATAAAATTTAAATGAATATCTTAGGAGTTATTGCAAAATAAAAACTAAAAGGCGAGAAAATAAATTCAAATGGCCTCACACCGACAAAAATCCCTTAATGCAACATGCTCAATGCTACAAGCTGATGCTATGCTACCCGTGCGAAGCCGGGGCGGGTTGCTGGCCAATATATATATGAGTTTGAGTTATTGACATTTACAGCAAGTAAATAAACTGTTAATCAGAGACAGCTATTAATAGTAACGTCCATTTTTAAAAAGTAGGGTTGACTAAGACCAATATCCTATATTAAAAAACGGATTATTTTTGCTACGGATAGTAACATTTTGACATATATTTTATAGAATATATTTCAAAAATTAATTATCCGTTGTGTACACTGTGGTAAGTATTAAAGTACAGCGTCCATGTTTTATTTACGTTCACTGGCGTTCTCGCGACCGCTTATTAATTGTTTTATTTGTATTTTGGACTCGAATGTTTAAGCAAATTTACATACTCTGATTTACAAGCTGGTAAAATTATTAAATAAATTACTTGGAACCTTTTTACGCCTTAGTTTGTTTTTTGTGTTTGGTTGTGACACATTACATTCATTTTGTAAAATTAGAACTTCTGTATCTATACCGATGTTATAAAGAGGCAAGATATGATTTTTATTTGTTTGCTTGTAAGTATTTAAAACATAAACTAATCTACCAATTTAAAAAATTCTTTCACCATTAGAAAACTATATTATCGCCGAGTAATACAGGCAATATTTTATTTAATTAAAAGATTCTATTATGTACACAACTTAACCTAACCTCACATACTATTGCCTGAGTGATGCTGCAGGCAAAAGCTAGTAAGTATATCTATAAATATGTATTATCTTGCCTATATCCCCGAAGCGATAGACAGTGATGTAACAGACTCATTTTTTGCGAATTAAGGTTTTAGGTTTCATATACCAGGGGAAAGCCTATTGCCGACTGCCGGGCTTATTCCAGTTTCTGTGGTGCTATTAAGAATTTCTGACCTGAAAACCCAATAACATTTTACCTGACCTGGGAAATTACTCCCGGAACTCATATATATCTAGTAATGGTATTTACTACCGCCGCACGGAGCATGTACGTCTCCGTCTCTATCTTCTAGGCAAAGCTCCAATCTCCGTGCTGCTATAAATGATTTCTTGACAGAAAAAACCAACACCAATTTATCTAAGCCGGGATTAATACCCAAGATCCCACGCACAGCAGATATGAGGATATATCCGCATATGAGATATCCGTAGTTAAACTGTATTTTTGTAGTTATTAATGTACGTTCTATTGTAAATATTTAAGTATCACATATTTTCTTTAAAAAGACAACTCCCTATGATATACAATCTAGATTTGATGATCATCCGTAAACATCTGATGTAGGCTCCATACAAATAAAGTCTAATTCCAATCGCGTGAAAGTAAAACGATTTTTATTTAACAAGAGAACTCCCGCACTTGGTAAAATTGCTGTGTCGCAGGGGATTTTACAAACATTAAAAAAAAAAGTATCTATGTATGTTTATCCATTGTCTAGAACCCATAGTACAAGCTCTGCTTAGTTTGGGCTAGATGGTGTTGTGTGTATGTGGTTAGAATATTATTATTATTATTATTATTATTCAAACAACAGACACAAAAAACACCCAGACTCGGAACAACCATTTGTGGATCACTGACATTTTTGTTGCGTCTGGGATTCGAACGCACAATACTCTGCATAGTGGCAGTGGCCACTTAGACCACTACGCCATGGGTGTATATAGCCAGTGCGTCAGTACATAACTCAAACAAATCCACGTCTAGACTAACAGTTACACAGAGAGCAAGATTTATGTCTTCCTTTCATAAACTGAATTTATAATGTGGCTCTCAGTAGTTTGTACCTATTGAAACTTTGAACTAACATTTACGCTAATTAGGCACTAAACTAAGTTATAATTGTTTTAACTAGATGTTAAAACATACCCCAGCTGTCTTGGTGCGGAGCGGTAGTGAATGCGACTGCTGTGTAATGATTCGGGTTCAGTGGCCGGGTCGTACAAAATGTGATAAAGGCTTTTTGTTAAGTTATACTTATTGGCAGCACAGAATTATTGAATTATGTCAGGTAAACAGCAATAAGAGGCATGCTGCAATTGTATTATTTTGTGAAACACAATATTTATATTGGATCTCCCAAATAAATAATCTGAAAACAAAACGTATTGTATCGTTTGAAATATCTACTTTACTAACTTACGTGTCAACCCTTTCCTAAGTTTGTGTGGAGAATACTATATCTTGCCTCGTAAAAGGTTTCAAGGAATTTAGAAAAGGATATGTGGAAGAGCCTGCCTCTGACATTACTCGGTGACGGTATGAATGACCCGGCCTTTTAGGGCAGGAAAACGTTCTAATACAGGAAAATGGTATTACAGAAGTAACACTGTATTACAGCGGTTCGGCCGAAATAACAATCTCGCCGGCTCTAATATCCTTCATTCCATCTTTAATTTCTTTTTCCTAAGGTCAACGACGCCTAAACCTTAACCCTGGTTTATCAAGTAATCAAAGGCTTACTGGTTGCCATTCGGGCGGGCGTTATGTTTGTTCGTACATTAGTGGTCCAAAAAACTGAATTGATTAGCCTATTACATTTTTTATTCAAGTTATCCGACAAGAAACTCACAGTGTAGATCCTATTAACGTAAAATATAAACATAGGTATGTGATTTTGGGTATAATATACTCTTTCTTCCTGTGACCATGGCTGCTGAAAGGCAACCGAAACGTCAAGGAAAGTTTAAATTTAAATCTAAATAGTTTTAATATAAATAGTGGTAAACGTTCAGCAGTAGTGTAATATTTTCAGTATTATGTAATAAAGGTGTTAATACACAATGCGAAAAATCCGCATGAAGTATTCTAATTTCAATGTATGACTATGTGAAAAAATTGAAAAATTATACTACTGCCTAATCCTTCAAGGATATCTTATAGGCGTAATTTTATTTTATTAATATAATATCTTACGTAATTAAAATAATGTGTACGCACATATATGATTCTAGCAGCGATAGCTCACTGGGGAGACCAACAGACTGCAATGCAGAGGGTTTCGAGTTCGAACCCATGTCGCGCATCTCTGACATTTGGAAGTTATATGACTTTTCGAAATTATGTGCGTATTGATTGACACCTGCTCCGTGCCTCGGAAAGCACGTTAAGCCATCGGTCCCGTCTGCCGTGAACATCTATGGCAGTCGTTATTGGGAAGTCAGTACCCTATATTATCCTGACACTGGTCTAGCCTTAGGGTTGCGGTGGTCAGGTGGCAGCCGCTCCGTGTAAAAACTGATAACCAGTTAAATCCGGTTAGACCAGAAAAGCCGACCCTAAAGTGACTTGGGACTAAAAAGGGCTAGGAAGAATATATATGATTCTAGAAATTAGGTAACTTTTATAGCTTTAATTAAGTATTTCGTATACAACCAAACTACATCTACAAATTTTGTCGTAGATTGATAAAAGCGCAGTCGCCATGTCGATATTTTTCTAAAATTAATTATTTATTTTAAATCTTTGTAAATTACTAATGTATAAGATCAATAGTACCTACTTATGAAATTAATTATATAAAAACAAGCAGACACATTTTTCCAAAATTTACAAACAAGAGATAGAAACTAGTATAAAAATGTATCACTAGATTTCATTGTTTTGTAATAAAGAGAGAGATAAAATTAAACACACAAAAACACTTACACACATACACATACTTATTATTGAACACGTGTCATACTTATTACTACCATATTATCTTAACTGTGCCTATTACGAGTCCACGTTCAACGTAACGAGGCGCAGACGGCACTTAAATGTTACGAGGGCGCCAATAACTGTGCACTATTAATGGAAATGCGCAAGCGCAGACAATATCATTGCTGGGTTATAGTAGACAGTTTAGTTTTAGTGTGTTTACTGCACTTCAGCAATAAACTGCTTCAATGGACTACAAATTGACCACCAGACATAACAAATAGTTTGGTCAATGTTGGCGCCAATTTTAGAGTATTTACTATTCAAGGATGGCGTAATTTAAGCGACTTGCAACTTTTTCTTATTGTATGAGTTTTAAAAAGATAACTCCCGCGCTAGGAATAATTCCTGTAACGCGGGGGACTTTACAAACATTCAAACAACGGACACAAAGAACACCCAGACTCGGAACAACCATTTGTGGAACACACGAATATCCCGTGTAGGATATGGACCCACATCACTCGACGCAATGGCAGTGGCGAGGATCGCCTCGCTCGGTTGGCTAGTGGTTTTAGTAATCGTACTAAAACCACTACGCCATCCAAGCAGTCTGTCAACCGCCCCTGTACCGTGTGTTATAGGTTCCTAATCACACGAAACAAAAAAATGTGTGATCCACAAATATTTGTTCCGGGTCTAAATTTGGTGGTGTATTATATCAACAAAGTTTTCAGCCATACTTTTCAGCCTAGTTCATTCTACACAGCAAATAGCTTGACTCCTTATCGCTCTTACTAATTTCGTATAAGGAAAATATTTTAATACTTTAGCCCAAGCCTTGACCTGAATCGATGGTATTTCTTATGGGACCAAAGTTTATACGATTATATGATAGACGGATTGAGATACAAACCACAAGAAACAACTACAGAAATATTGGCCAAATATTGGCACCAATTTATGGCGTCTGCTGCATAAATTCGGCATGTTTAAACACGTATTTTGAGTAATAAAATACCACACGATAGACAGGATACAATACATCAATCATAACTATAATGTGATCGGTCATATGTTGGCATCGATATCCGTTTGTTTTGCGCAGTGTGGTATTTTGTGATTTGTGTCTGTGGATTGTAAACATACTTAGGTAGGTATTTAGACTAGGGTTTACATAATCGATGTATCCATTACTACATACTACTGCCTTCTACTACGGATTCGAGCCCGAAACCTTATGCACAGCAGGCGCTTTTTCTGCCTCTCTGCCATTGAGGCAGAAATTATATGACTGTTTTCTTTTATAGAGTGAAGGTGCTCCCCTACTCGGCTACTGTAAGCTTGAATACTCTTTCCTTTTATCTTTTTAAAGATTTTAATTGCCTGCGAATTATATTACAAGAAGAAACATCCAGATCTTAGTCAATATAATAAAATAAAGTTAACGCAAATATCCTAACATTCCTAACTAATATTATAAAAGCGAATGTGAGTTAGTTTGTTTGTTTGTTATTCACGCTTAACTCGACCGATCATTATAAACTTTCTCGTACACATTGCCAGGGGAACAGACAAGGAGGTAGTTTTCTTCCAGGATAAAATACTGTTACTAATCTGATCTAACCTACATTTACGCCAGCGAAACCGTGGGCAAAATCTAGTTAATTATTATTATATTTACCTACTCAAATAATTAACACAAGTGGCTACTCGTATAGTTTGTCTAAATAGTCTGCCCATGCTGTGAATCAAGTGGATTTCTTGCCCGGTTGGCTCACATACCCACATTTGCCAGTCACAGAATCCTTCTGAAGTAGTTCATGCAATGCATATAAGTAATCCGTACAAGTATCCTTCACAGAAATGGCGGTATTTTGCTATCCTTTTCTTATGTCGAACAAAATGTACGTCAACGAAGTCTATTTCACGTCACCGTCGTCATGATACGGCATCTTTTATTTTAATTTGATTAAAAACACAACTACCATGCTAGGTTTAATTCCTGTGTCGTGGGAAACATTACAAACATTCAAACAACGGACACAAATAATACCCAGACTCGAAACAACCATTTCTGGATCACACAAATGTTTGTCTTGTGTGGGGATCGAACCCGAAACTCTCGGCGCGGCCGCAGTGGCGAGGCGATCCTTTAAACCATTACGCCATCCGTGCAGTCATTGTGGCTCGTATGGCGTATTCACTATGCGTGACACCATTTCTGTGTGGCTTGCGACTCATATGCGGATGTATATATCTACAATAGATATATGACCTTTAATCTAAGCGTGTTAACGACAATATTACAGATAAATATCCTAACTAACATTATAAATTACATTGTAATTGTGTTTGTTTGCTAGATTGATCATCATGAAATTTCGCATACACTTTATCAGGGGAACAAAAAAGGGCTTAACTACCTTTCATCCAGAAAAAGTACTGCTACTATATAACCTTAATGAAAAATAGTGTGAGATCTTGCGATCAGCGCCGTCCCTCATTTGACAGGAATATTATTTTAAAATTAAACTACTTTGTACGGATTTTATTGCATTGTTTATTATAAAACATTATTATTACATATTATTGAAACTATTTAACACCTACTGTTAAGCTTTTCTACTGTTTTAAGCTATTTATATTTTGGATGATTTTCAGCAGCCATGTTCACGAGAAGATTATGATGAAGATGAACAAAATTAAGTAATAAAAGTGTTAAAATAAACAACGCTACAAAATCAGTATAAAGTTAAGGTTTAATTTCAATGTTTGACGTTCGCGTAAACGTATGACAATATTAAGCTACATATCGCATTCTTAATAAAACAGCGACTTAACTCAAAATTTGAAAGTAAGCCAATTTGAACTCTATTTGTATATGTTAAATTCTAATATTATATTTGTGTTAAATCTTTTCAATAGAGTTCAAATTTGTTTAATTAAAAATACTGAGATAAGTCTCTGTTTTATTAAGGATGCGATATATGTTTTGTAATGCTCTCAAGTTTGCTATGGCTGTAAAAGCTCGCTAAGTTTTGAGTTGTTGTTGTTGAGAGTAGTGAGTTTGAAAATATTTTATACCTAATATACATTTAGTTTGGAAGTGAATTATTATAATAATCAAAACAGCAGTTCTATTCACTACAGCTAAGCCATCGAGGCAAGAACAAGAAACAAGAACAAAACAATAAAATACATTTTATTCGTATACCTGATTTGACAAATTGAGATTAAGCAAACATAAATTAAACTACATTTGAGTACGATTTATTTTTATAAAACGAGTAATTAAATGCGCGTGTATAAACAATAGTGGCGTGTCGGGCAAGTCGCCAAATGAACAGATTGACATGTAACGACTATAGCAGACAGTGTGACAAGATAATAGGCGATAAAACGTTAAGCTAATAACAGTATGATGCAGGTGTTTAGTCATTTGCGCCGTCTGTAAGTGCAGACCACATGCCAAGCGATCCACTTGCTGATAAAACATTGGGAATTAACACACATGGTATTCACGGACGACGTAGGGGTTTAAGTGGCCGCCACGTCAAGTTTTGTGGGTTCGATTCCCACACCAGAGACACATCCACAAAATGGTTGTTGAGAGTCTGGGTGTTCTTTGTGTCCGTTATTTGAATGCTTTTAAAGTTAAAGGAATTACTTCTAGTGCAGAAGTTGTCGTTTTTTAAAATAAAATGAGATAAAATACTATATTTAATGTATTTTGTGATATAAACCATCCTATTACTAAATCCCCTCAGGCCTTTTATTAAGATTATCACCTTGCCTAGTGCTCTTGACAAACTTAGCACATCTTCTAAACTGCCACGAAGAACTTGGTAAAGCGAGCGATAATTATCTATTTAGTTCGCATATAATCTTGAAATGGTTGAGGTGTGTGTCGTGGTTTCAAAATGGCAGGCCAAGTCATTTCTTGCACTTTTATATAATAAATCTTTACAACTACAAACAACTATTACACATAGAGTTTATGTCATGTTTACATGTGTTTATGTTTATATGTTTACATTTAGTAGTAAAGCGTGCAATAAATATATATATCTACATGTATGTCACTTTGTAATGTCAGAGATGCGTGCGTACTTGAGACCTCTGCGTGGAAATGTTATGTCTCGGCACTGAATTATTGCTACTATAAAAATATCCATCTGATCTGAAAATATACTCACAATATTCTTAAACAGCCACTTTGAATAATGGCTGCAAAAGCTTCAAATAACAAGCCTCATTTTTATTCTTTAAATAAAAATGAGACGTTGTAAAAATCGTACTGTCTGTACTTGAACAATAAATTGGCATGGACAGAACAACGAGACTGAAGGCTTGTCTCAACCACCGTAATTGTAATCATACTTGAGTTCGTCAGTCTTTTGTTATTCCAGCCGTGCTCGGTCTGTAAACCAAGTGCCTTTGAGGCTGAGAAGAGGTACAATAAGGCTGCTTCCTCGAGAAAATAATGGGCTGGTAATAAGCTCGCTTACGTATTTTATAAGGCTAAGTAACACTACATTTACGCAGGGTATCTTTTATATAATAAAATTGTCATGTCCGTCGTAAGATATTTAAGAAGATAATTAATGTGAGGAATCCTTCTACGGAACAGAAAATTATATCTTTCTAATATTTATTCATTTATTCAATACAAAAAAACTTTGCGTAGAATTTTAAATTTACATACTAAATGTGCACATATAATGTGCGGGTTCAATTCCCGCACAAGTCAAACATCTGTGTGCATGAACACGGATGCCTGTCTCCGTCTGGGTGTTTCTATGCACAATATCTATATATAAAAAAAAGTATATACATGTATGATCATCCACTGCCCAGCACCCACAGCACAAGCTCTGCCCAGCCTGGGACAGACGGTGCTGTGTGCATGTGGTAGAATATTATTATTATTATTATTACATATACAAATAATATTAAAAAAATACAATTAACTCGAAATGGATAGAATTTAAATTGAACATTAAGGACTAAAATTAGAATATTATATAACATTCAATTACATTACAATATTATTTATCATCACAGAATTCGTCAATAGTATAATAAGCTTTTTCAAGTAATAATGTCTTCAGTTTAATTTTAAATATATTAACACTCTCAATGATTTTCAGTTCTGACGGTAATTTGTTAAACATATTTATGGACTGCACATAAGATGAGTGTTTAGCAATATTTAGTTTTGCTTGTAAGATTGTCTTTAAATCTTTTCTCCGTGTCGCTATTCTACACTTCCTTTCATCATCAGTCTGTTAGTAAGTGTGTTAGTAGTACTAATGTATATAGACATGGTACAGTTAAAATTTATAGTTGTCTAAAATGTTCCTTACATGATTCGGTTTGGTCAATGCCAAGCATAGTTCTAAGTGCTCTCTTTTGCATCACAAAGGGGGCATTAATATTGTATTTGTAATTACCTCCCCAAAACTTGATGCTGTACCTAATTTTTGTTTCTATATAATATATATAATAGTCTTAAAATAAATACTATATAAACCAAAAGATAATTGATGTTTTTAAATTATTGCTTGTTCGTCTGTACTCGTTTGTATGCGCATCATGCAAAAGGTAATGGACGAAATTGAAAATGGTTTTCATAGTTGTATTGTTGGAGATTTAACTTAAAATCTGGTGTATTTTCATCATGATACACTGCGCGCTAAGTCGTCACAACAAAAAAATTGTCGGTGGGTCAGTCCACGCATATGAAGTCGCAGACAAAAACTAGTCCACAATATTATTATACTTGTGAAAACTATTGAGTCTGATCCTTCGGGGATATGATTATATAGACGAAAAAATAAGTTATATTATCACAATCTGATTGGATGTCTTTTTGAAACGTTTATTTGTGCATTTCGGATTCTATAAAAAAGGAATCACTGAGCTCAAAGGGCAAAGGGCACTGGCCTTCAAACTGACTGCACAGCGCTTTCACAAGCATCCCTGGAAATCTTACATACTGAAAAAGTACTACTTAAGCGGTGATGTTAATAAAAAAAATCCTACAGTAAGAATAATACCGCCGTCGCGGTGGACTTAACAAATATTAAAAAAAAAACAACTATTTGTCGATCTTTAACATTTTAACATCTTGTGAGTGTACGCCTATATTATTTATCACCCCGTTTGAGAATAATTAAATGCTACAGGTTGTACAAGGAGTTCCTGGTAGTACAACAAACTTACCGAGTAGACGAAGTGTCTCAGGCTGGAGTCTGTGTACCGATATAGATTAGCTATCCCAATATTGTTTTAACTGGCTTACAATGCAAATACTGGCGTGCCATTTATTATTTTCATTTTGCTGTAATCCAACAACTAATATTAAAAATACCAAAGTGTCTTATTATTATCTTCTTTGAACCTCACTGTTCGTAAATCTTTTTAATATTGATAATGCGCATGTTTGTATATCTTTATAATATTGATAATACACTTTTAATAAAATACATCACAACAAGAAGAAAGTTCATCACAAAAAGAATGAAGTATATAAGTAGAGAACCACCGTACTACCTACTACTAACTACGGAGCCGTTACAGACATTTTAAAACAGACACAAAGAATATAGTTTTGTAACAACTATTTGCAGATAACACAAATTTATGATCCATATGGGCTTTGAACCCACAATACTTGGCATTGTCGAGACAACTGCTAATGACCAATAATGACCAAACAGTGTGTATATTATAGTTATTTGTCGGCCTCGATGGCGTAGTGGTTAATGTAACCGACTACGACGCCTGAGGTCGCGGGTTCGATTCCCGCACAAATCAAACATTTGTGTGCATAAAAATGGATGTTTGTCTTGGTCTGGGTGTTTCTATGTATAATATGTATATATTTACAAAAAAAAAAGTATATATGTATGTTTATCCATTGTCTAGTACCCATAGTACAAGCTCTGCTTAGTTTGGGCTAGATGGTGTTGTGTGTATGTGGTAGAATATTATTATTATTATTATAGCCTCAATAAATTTGTCATTTAAAATATTGAAAAATTATCTAGTCCTAATTAATATTATAAATGCGAAAGTGAGTTTATTTGTTTGTTACGCTTTCACGCCTTAATTTTACTAGACCGATCATCATGAAATTCGCTTACATGTTGTTAGGATAACAAAAAATGACGTAATAATATCACTTTCATCCAGAAAAACTACTGTTACTAATTAAACCTAACCAAACCTACATTTACGCAGGCGAAGCTGCGGGCAAAATCTAGTTATATGATATTTATACTCTCGATGAATTTGTCATGTAAAAATAATGCAAAATTAATTTGTATAAAATACATCGGTGTCGAATTTCTTCAACAAAAGAATAGTCTGTTGTAACTTTTTTTATTATTATATTGCTCTAAAATGACCATACTCCGCCTGATGGTAAGCGATCATGTGGTCCAAGAGCAGTGGCCTCCACACCATCCTCATGGCACCTGAAGCGATGTTGAGGTCCTTACCTTGACGGCCTGATAATGTGCTTTTTCACGCCCCGCTTAAAGGACCCAGGATTGAAGGAATAAGGAAACACGTGCCTTGGCAGAGAATTCCATGCCTTGATCGTTCGGCAAAGGTATGAGGACCCAAACTTGTTGGTGCGCGCTATAATCGACTCTACCGTGGAAGGATGGCATCTGAGCCCAGCACAGGTTGTTCTGGATAGGAATATTATTTAGTATATCTTCGGTGGCGTAGTGGTTGGTGTAACCGACTGCCACGCCTGAGGTCGCGGGTTTGATTCCCGCACAAGTCAAACATTTGTGTGCATGGATATTGATGCATGGATGTTTGTCTTGGTCTGGGTGTTTCTATATATAATATGTATGTATTTACAAAAAAAGGTATATATGTATGTTTATCCATTGTCTAATAACCATAGTACAAGCTCTGCTTAGCTTGGGCTAGATGGTGTTATGTGTATGTGATGGAATATTATTTTATATTATATGCTTGTACAATACATAGAGACCCATATTCTTGCAACATTTATTATCATAGAGCGAATAGCCTAAAATCATTAAATTAATTAGAAATGACTTGTTTATTTACTAAATCAGACAAGTGATGAAAAATGGACGATATATATATATTCTTATAACATGATATTACGTGGGAGTATGCCGGACAGCTCATTCTCGCGTGCCACGCACTTAGTAAACGATAATTACATTGTAGTCCAGACGTTAATACACTAATTATATCTCTGACAGTAACATGACAATAACGAGCGATAATTTGTTACTGGAATTACTTCTGCAATATATTTATGATAGAAATTAATACACAATGTAATATGGAATCTAAAGATTATTAAATCATGATTGTTATAATAATATAATAATAATAACTTTTGAATGAATATATATAACGCTTTATATATTTTGTGTAGTGTTAGAAACCTTTTATACATTCATTTTTATTACTAGATATTTATTCGCTTCTTGAAATCATAGTTTTGCGTTGAATGATTTATGTGACAGCAAACGGGAATTATAGCGATCACTATAATTTATAAGAATACCTTTTTATAACACTTGCGTTTCGGCTTGCTTGCTTGATTGTCCAGATGGCCAGTACAACCTGGTATAAAGATATACCTAGCGCGATTGCGTTAATTGTCATTTTATGTTACATAAATCTTGCAACGCGGTTATATAAATATTATAAGTGATATTTATATTAGAAATAAAGTTGTTATATTTGCCAAAATGTTACGCATAGTAACCTTCTTTCTTTTAAAATATATTCTGTTGGAGAGTCCATTCTGAAAGCTACGTGTATTTATAAGTTATGCTTTCAGCAGCTTAAAATACTGAAAGCGGTTCATATTGCGTTCAATTTTAAACTAGACCCTCGAGGGAGGCAATGGTAAAGGGAAGGCACATCAAAAGCTAATCCTCGGATTAAAAACCGCCCGCCGTTCAAAAGTTCATATTAAAAGGCAGTATTGCAAATGTACCACGCGGGAGTTTTCTCTGCGGCTCACCGCCACCGCTACTGTGGAACGACGCCATCGACCGCCCATCCGCATTGCAAACTTATCTCCAATTCTCTAATAACAAACTTTCTGTAAACTTTGTTCCAACACCCGCCAAACGAAATCCATCTAAGGTTCGGACACAAACGAACTGATCACAGAAAAAATACAGCCTCAAACTATCTCTTATTCGGCCTTTTGGAGGCGCCAACAAACTTTATGAAGCGTCTGTCACAAAATTGTATAAGTTTTAAGAGTCGCCCACCCTACGTTCGCCGCCCGCCCATCCCTCGATACAGTGCGATTACGGGCAACGAGTTGGTTACAAGTTTTTAGTTAATTCCTTTGGTACCCGGCTTGTAGGCCTATTTGGGTAGACGTATGGATGTACGTCGGGAAGTGAGCGTGCCTTATATATCTCCGGTACCATACCGGAGAAAATGGGAGGCGGCTTCTCTGTCGGCTTCAGCGAGGTTATCGTTAGCAACTCTCAGAGTTGCTAACGATAACCTAAGTTAGTGGTGAGCTTTGATGGTGCTTTCGGGCACTGAAAGGTACAGCGGCTCTCATCATATAACCGAAAGGTTGTGTTAGTGGGAACGCTGTGGCACGCTAGGTTGTGTTAGTCGTAGAGGAGTGGATCTGGTCCTATAATCAATTTCTTTATTTCCTCTAACAAAACCATAGGCGCTCATAGCCAGTTGCACTCATTGATCGGTAAACGATTAGCGAGGTTAAGCAACGTTGAGTGCGGTCAGTCTATAGATGAGTGACTGCTTAGTGGTATTTCATCTGAGCATCTTCGTGCTTCGGAGGGCGCGTAAAAAGTCTGTCCCGGTTGATGTCAAATTTACAGCAGTCGTTAAGCCATGTCAGAGGTCAGGTTGGGCACTAAACACGAAAAGAGAGAAAGGAAAAAACCATTTTTATACGCAAGCTTGCATTTAAAATAGCTTTACGAACATTAAGCCAATGTTCTAGTGAATATTTGACGTGTGTGCACATTCGAATAATTAATCGCTAATTGTTGGCTGTCAGCCAAATTAAGAGAAATGCGCTCTGATATTCGGCTTTTAAAATTCTTAAGTAATATATGAGTTGATAAAGAAAAGATGTATTAGAACGCTTAAAATTGGACTGTATTAGGTATTTGTTTTTGCCCGCGGCTTCACTCGCGTAAATATAGGTGAGGTTAGGTTACATTAATAATAGTACTTTTTTCTGAATAAAAAGTATGCTATGTCCTCTTCTGTTCCTCTAACAACGTGCATGTGAAATTTAATGATGATTGGTTGAGTAGTTAAGGCGTGAAAGCGTGACAAACAAACAAACTCACTTTCGCATTTATAATATTAGTTAGGTTTAGGAAGATAGGATAACGTCAGATATAAAGAAAATTATTAAAAAACCTTTCTTTTAAATAAATCAGTCGGTGTGAATTCTAGTCCTTTGCATGGTATCTTTGATTAAAATGCGTTTATATCATAGTACAAAAGTTAATATACGAAATCATAACCTTTAGTCGCAAATTGAATGCCTGTAATTGGACTATAGTAATTTTAAACCCATTAGTTATAAAAGAACAGGCTTTCAGGTAAATTAATAAAAGATTGGATTATAGTTATGGGATATAATGGCTCATGGACAATTACTACGTTAAAGTAATCATTCGTTATATCTCTGTAAAAGTGAAGTCATTGCGCTGCAAGCACGAAAAGCAAAAACCACAAGTCGCTGTGACATCATACAAATACAGCCAGCAGCGTAAGTCGATACACACTTGAGAGATTACAATTATGTAAACCCTTTAAAAATATTACGAACTAGTTAAAATAGATCGATCTAGATATTCCTCGGGACTATTCGAGTTTTTTTTCTGGATAAAATGTACTCTTTCTATGTAGGTATATCCCTGATAATGTGTATGTGAATTTCACGATGATCGGTCGAGTAGTTAAGGCGTAACAAACAAAAAATCTCACATTCGCATTTATAATATTAGTTAGGATTAGGATGTTAGCTTTTAGAGTTCGAAAAAACTCTTACACTACAGCATTGTCCGTCCGTCTGTCTGTTATACAACTTTCAACTCAAGAACCGTAAGACTAGAGACGCGCGGTCAATGCCATTCGACTCAGCATAGTCGATATATTCCCGAAATGACTATGACCTTTAACGTCTGACCGCAAGGTCACGCGGTATCACGTGATCTTTGTATATATTGTTTTTTGAACTCTAAGATTTACGGCAATTAATTGCTGTTTCTCACTTGTTTATAGAAGTAATAGTTAATATATGTATAGCTTATGTATTCATAGTTCAAATATTCACTATTATAACATTGAATAAATATTATATATTATTTGACTGCATGGAAGTGGTCCCCTCACCACTGCCGCTGCGCCGATTATTGTGGGTTCGAATGCCACACGGGACAAAAATTTGTGTGATCTACAAATGGTTGTTCCGAGCCTGGATGTTTTAATATTTGTTAAGTCTCCTGCGATACAGGAATAATTCCAAGTGCAGGATGTCCTGAAAACTATTGTGTCTCGCAGCCGGTGTGCCGTTGCGACTCAATAGATTAAAATAGAATAACAAATTTGTTAAATGTATAGCTAATTATTTTGTAGACGCTACTTGCCCGTAGTAAAGCAGTGGTGACAACCTTATTCACCGGCGGCAAACAACACAAGATTGACTATCCTAGTAGAAATGCTTCTGAAGTAAAGCGACATAAGGAAGGCGGAGGCGTAGCGGTACCGGTAGCGTTTTTGTTGTACTGTTCGATTTAGTATGAAACACAATATGTTGTCCACGTTAGTCTAGATTTTGTCAATAGATTATTATCCCTCGGAAACTGTACTTATTTTCTGGATGAAAAGCACTTAATGTGCTATTCTGTACCCCAGAGAAGGTGTATGCGAAATTTCATGATGATCGTTCAAGTAGTTAAGGCGTGAAAGCGTAACAAACAAACTCACACACGCATTTATAATAATTGATAGGATTACACACACAATCGCTCCGTATCGTATTTGTAACGTTTCACACTCTGCTTATACTTAGTCTTGATCTATTAAAGTCGCCTATTAAGCCCTCCACACACAGACAGCGGACGCGGAGCGGTACCGGTAGCGTTTTTGTTGTATTGTCCGATTTAGTATGTAAGATTACAAATAGGATCGCTTCGTATCGTATATGTAATAGTTCATACTAATTCGAACAATACAAAAATTCCGTCTCCGGCATCGCTCCGGTACCGCTACGCCTTCGCTGTCTATGTGTGGCGGGCCTTATAGGTGACCCTATTGCACCCTACATTACCAAACTAAATAAATTACATCATCATCTCCATTTTACTCTAGTTTACTTCTATAGAGCGTCGACTTTGTAATTGAAACGGTAGTCGGAAGGCGACATAAATTTATTCTAAGGGAGGATATCCTCGCACTGTTTCCCACGTAATATTATTCGTTTGTGTAAATGGATTGTTGTCTAATATTGTGTTTCTACGTTGTTATCCTAACTAATATCATAAATGCGAATATGAGATTGTTTGTTTGTTACGCTTTCACGCTTAAACTACTGCGTCGATCATCATCAAATTTCGCATACACATTGTCAGGGGTACAGAATAGGATATACGGTACTTTTCATCCAGAAAAAGGGACTGTCACTCACCTAACATGATATACATTGAAGGCAAAATCTAATACGGTATATATTATCTCGGTGGCGCAGTGATAGAGAATAAAACTTCTGTGTTAAGATCTCAGTTGCGATTGCCGCGTCGGGAAAAATGTTATAAGGTTATACTCGCAAGAAATTCTCCGTAGTAGCACGGAGTCTGAAACTGTGCCCGATAACTGATATAATAAATAAGCTCATCCTTCAGTGTATTGCAGCCATATGGCTGCAATACACTTCACACCTTTATATATATAAAGGTGGTGAAAATATTGCCTGTTTAGAAGCCGTTTAGATAATTCGTTATTTAATGTTCATTAAAGATTATATATCTATTATCATTATCAACTCAGCCGAAAGACGTCCACTGCTGTACATAGGTCATCCACAAGGTTTGCCACCAGACCGGTCTTAGGCCACCCGAAACGATTGCTCGCGGTCGCCAGGTCACCAAGTCGTAGATTATATATATATGTATATCTACTAATATAATAAAGAGGAAAGATTTGTTTTTTTGTTTGTTTTTATGAATTTAATTCAAAAACGAAAAATCTGATTTTTTAAATTTTCCACCATTAGAAAGCTATATTATCACCGAGTAACATAGGGTATATTTTGTTTTAAAAAAGAAGTACTGTTACTAACATCATCTAACCTACTTTTATGCGAGCGAAGCCGCGGGCAAAATCTAGTTGTTAATTATGAAGAATAAAAAAAGGCTAAATGTTATTCTTGATAATATAATACTATGAACGACCCTGGCTCAGATGCGATAAGAAAAAAAAAGAAAGAAGATATCGGTCAAACTTAGAACTTCAGTAATTGTACAACTTTCACGAAGTCCAAACTTAATCTAAGCAAGTCACGCTGAAAAATTATAAGCTTGATAAAATATCTTAGAATAATGGTGACGTAGAGCTTAAGTGGAGATGAACGGAGCGGTGATTTAACAAGCTCATTATACAATGTAGTATTTACTTAATATTGTGCAAAACGGCACCATTTATTTCATAGACGTCTTGTAACGACTTAAAATTTCCGTCAATATATCAGTAACCTATAACTATTATTAATATTTAATTAATTATTGTTATTTTAAGCTATTTTTAATATATATCACTAGGTTATTGAAATATTATATGTATTATGCATGCGGTATTTGCTTATTAATTGGTGAAATGAATAAATGACCGCTGCGCTGGCGAAAATGTAGGTTGGTTAGTAACCGTGTTTTTTTTGGTTGAAAAGTACCCTTAGTCCTTTTCTGTACCCCTGACTACGTGTATACGAAATTTCATGATCATCGGTCCAGTAGTTACGGTGTGAAAGCACAACAAACAAACTCACATTCGCATTTATAATATTAGTTAGGATTGTATTATTGTAACATTTGTTAACAGACCATAAACAAATAAGGAATTTTTAGTAAACTATAACAGGCTCACTCTCAAAACGTCGAATTTAGAACCATAGCTGCTGAAATGTGGATATTATTCATCATATACATATTTATTTCATGGAAGTAAAACGCCATCTATACATATTGTTACGTGCTGGGTTCGACGGATAAGAATATAAACAATATTACCGACTAAAACACTTTTATTCAAACACACAATTCAATTTAAAACACAATAAACACTATACCACACTTTTTCACTGTACTGCTTCAAACTCCGTAGTATTTCCGCTTCCGTTCGCTTCGATGAACACTTGATCGCTTACGATTGTAAACTAAACTGACTCGGCGGTGCGCGTGCGCCCTATTTATACGCGGGCAAAGCGCTTCTAGAGCTTTCCAGCAACGCCCTACTCGGCGTGTAAACAGCACGATGATTCGAGAAAGTACCAGCATTCTCTCTAAGATTCTCGTACCGTACTACGCAGTTCCGTAAGATGTCAATAGATGGCGGTGTAAATTATTAGACGGAACTGCCGAGTCTTTCCCCCAATGCCGAGAGATGTCACTGGGCGTAACACTGCCCCCCTCTTAGACATGTTCGTCCCGAACATTGTTGGATCCGTAGTAGCGTGCCAATCGATCCACATGAACGATCTTTGGTGTACCTCGTGGTCCTTTCTGGATCCGGTAGGTGACGTCATTCAGCTTAGTGACTATGCGATAGGGTCCATCCCATTTTGCCTGCAACTTAGGAGATTTTCCTTTGCTGCGTACCGGATTATGTAACCACACCAGCGATCCTTCCTCGAAGCCTTTATTGTTCGCCTTCCGGTCGTAACGGGTCTTCATCCTCTCAGACATCTGCTGACCGGTCTGTCTGATGTGCTCGTATACGTCATTCATCCTGTTGCGCAAATCATTCGCATAATCTGTTATGCTGCGTGGAGATTCAGGTGGGATGCCGGTGATCAAGTCTGCAGGTAATCGTAGTTCCCTTCCGAAGTTAGCGAAAGCAGGTGTTACTGATGTGCTTTCGTGAACGGCACTACGGTATGACAGGAGAAATGGTTGAATGTGTTTGTCCCAATCCCTTTGTTTGCTTTCTACAACTTTTGCCAGATATCTTTCCAGAGACTGGTTAAATCGTTCAACCATGCCGTCTGATTGCGGATGATAAGCGGTCGTTCTCGTTTTGTGGGTACCCATCACCCGGCATGTCTCCTTAAATACTTCAGACTCGAAGTTCCGACCTTGGTCACTGTGTATCTCTAAGGGCACCCCGAAACGACAAAAGACTTCGTGGACTAGCTTGTCGGCGACCGTAGATGCCTCTTGATTGGGAATCGCAAACACTTCTGGCCACTTTGTGAAGTAATCCATGACCACCAAGAAGTACTTGTTCCCACTTTGGCTTTCAGGAAACGGTCCGGCAACATCTAAAGCTATACGTTCCCACGGGGCTCCAACATTGTACACCTTCAATGCACCCCTGCTGCGAGTGTGTGGCCCCTTCACGGCAGCACAACTCGTGCATTTACAGCACCATTCCTCAACGTCTTCTCGACAATGGATCCAATAAAATCGTTCTCGGATCTTAAGCAGAGTTCTCTTAACTCCCATGTGACCTCCCGAACTCCCATTATGATAGAGTTGTAAAACTTCCGGTACCTTGAGCTTTGGCACGACCATTTGCAGATGACACTTGTCACCTCGAGCATTCTCCCATTTCCGGCACAGAACTCCATCCTGGATAACCAAGCTTTCCCACTGTGCCCAATAACTCTTGATGGTAGGGCTCATTGCCGCAACTTCACTCCAGTGAGGTCTCGATACACCTGTTTTCTTCCATTCGAGGATGGGTCTTATGTCTTTGTCTTCTTGTTGCGTTCTCTGCAAAGTTTCCTTCCAGTCTTCGCTAAGATCCGTCCTCAACATCCTCACTAGTCCTTCCTGCTTAGCCTCTTGCCTGGCGCAGTGCTTACACTGGTCGGGACACGGTCTACGTGACAGGGCATCCGCATTACCATGTGACTTGCCACTACGATGCTGTATTACGAAGTCGAATTCCTGTAGTTGTTCAATCCATCTTGCTACCTGTCCTTCTGGGTCTTTAAACTGTAGTAGCCATTTCAATGCAGCGTGGTCAGTTCGCAGGTGAAATTTCCGTCCCAACAAGTATTTACTGAAGTGCTGCAATGTCTTTACGACAGCTAGAAGTTCCCTTCGTGTGACACAGTAGTTCCTTTCAGGTTTGGATAGGGCCTTGCTGAAGTACGCTATTACAACTTCATGCTCTCCTTTACGTTGAGATAACACGCCACCAATGCCGGTGTTACTGGCATCTGTATCTACTATAAATTCATGTTCATTGTCGGGATAGCCTAGAATTGGTGAATTACACAGATGTTCCTTCAGCTTCTGAAATGCTACGTCACAGCTCTCATTCCAGCAGAACTTTATCTTATCCTCGGTGAGCTTATGCAGAGGCCGGGCGATGTCAGCGAAGTTCCTTACAAACCGTCGATAGTAGGAGCACAAACCAAGAAATGCCCTGACTTGTGTCTTGTTCTCCGGAACTGGCCAGTCCTTGACAGCAATGATCTTATCCGGGTCCGTTTGGATGCCTTCTTCGGAGACCACATGTCCTAAGAAGTTCACTTGCCGCCTGAACAACGCGCATTTCTTTGACTTAACTTCAGGTTGGCTCCTCGAATCTTCGAGAGAACGCGTTCCAGGTTGCGAAGGTGATCCTCGAAGGTGCGTCCTACTATGATAATATCGTCCAAGTAGACCAGGTAGGCGTCTCCAATCAGTCCAGTAAGTACCCGTTCCATCAATCTCTCAAAAGTGGCAGGGGCATTACACAATCCAAAGGGCATGACGTTAAATTGCCACAATCCTTTGCCTGTGGAGAATGCTGTCTTCTCCTTATCTCGAGGATGTATCTCGACCTGCCAGTAGCCACTTTTTAGGTCTAGTGTAGAAAACCACTTCATCCCCGTTAGCGTATCCAGAGTGTCGTCAATCCTTGGCAACGGGTAACTGTCTTTCTTTGTGATGTCATTTAACCGACGACAGTCCACACAGAAGCGCATGCTGCCATCCTTCTTCTTAACCAAAACCACTGGTGAACACCATGGACTGGACGAAGGCTCAATCACACCTTCTTTCACCATACCCTCGATCATAGTGTCAACTTCATGTTCCCGTGCCACTGGTACACGTCTTGGTCGCTGGCGGATCGGTACCTCATTTCCTGTGTTTATTTTGTGTTGAACTAGGGCAGTCTTGCCTATGTCAGCATCACTTGTCGAGAAGATGTCGGCAAACCGGTTTAACATCGTCTCAGCCTTGTTCATTCTTCTCTCGACAGGTTACTCTGGCAGTCCTTCAAGAGAGAAGATACGTCGTACCTTGCCCCTTGAACTTTGGCGTTGGTAGGCTGTTCATGGCATCTACGCATCCACACTGCTCCTTCACAGGTGCCCAATATCGTGCCCTTCTTGAGTACCAGTTCTTTGTCGCTTGGGTTCAGTGCACGTACCGATGTAACGTTGGTATTTCTAGTCAGAGTGCGTGCAATCTTCCATGAAGCATCGTTGTCCAAGCCTTCTATAATTACACATCGATTTTCCTGATCAGAATTCCTTGGTAGACAAACCGGTATAATTGTTTCCGACCTCGGACGAAGTACTACTTTCTTCAGGCAGTACACTTTGCCTGATGATGCGCCCTCCATGAATACTTCTTCTGAGCCACACTTCAATACTCCTTGACTAACGTCGATCTCACAGTGATGCTTCCGTAAGAAGTCTAAACCCAGGATGCAGTCGTCCACTATGTCAGCCACGATGACGTTGTGGCGGTAAATTTTATTACCTAGTTTCATATCCACCCCCTTCTCACCTCAGACGGTTATGTGCTGACCGGTAGCTGTTCTTAGATGTATACATTCATGGTTCCCGTAGTAGTCCCCAAGAAACCGTCTTGCTAGTCGGAAACTGACGACTGTCCGTGAAGCTCCAGTGTCCAATGTCATCTTGCACGGCATTCTGTTAATTTCGCCTTCGATAATCAGGCTGTTTCCGTCACACGATTGTGAGATCGAGATCCTTGGGGCTCTCCTATCACCAGCCAGCACCCGCCCCGTAGTCCTGGCGTCTACTCGTTTCCCTGCTGTTGTTGCCCGGCAGGCACATCAGGTGTTCCTTCTACCGGCGACTGGTTACTGCTGCGTGGACTCCTTCGCTTCGGGCAGCTCAACCTGATGTGGCCTCTCTCACCGCAGCTATGGCACCGGGGCGAAGTCGACACTTCCCTGATACGGTGAGCTCGATCATCCCGTCGTACTGCTTCCACTTCCAGAGCGTGGGCTAGGGCGTCCTTCAGGTTTTTGAAATGTCCGAGTCTCACTGCGGCCCTAACCTCCAGGTCTCGGATCCCGTCAGTGAAAGCTTGAACGAGGTTTCCGTCGATGAGTGCAGGTGAGGACTGGTACGCCTTTCGAACCAGCTTCTCCACCTCCAGGGCCCACTGCTGCAGGGTTTCACTAACACGTTGCGATCGGTCTTTCAGCTGGGCGCGAAACACGTGTTCCAGATGTGCGTCGCCGTATCTCGCTTCTAATGCCTCCAACAGCTTCTCGTACGTGATGTCTTGACCAAGCGCCTCTAACACGGTCAAGGCCTGGTCACGAAGCCCCAAGGTGAGAGCGGTCAGAGCCTGTTCTTGCGTCCACCCGTTCGATTTCATGACGGCCTCGAACTGGATCTTGTAGGCTGACCATGACGATGATCCGTCGAATGGTGGGACTTTAAAGCCTCGTGGTGAAGACGCAACAACCGCAGGTGCCACGATCCCATCGCCAGCCTTGAGCCCACGTATCGTTTTCTCCACCTCGGCGATGCGACTTTCGTGGCGTTGGACTTGCTCTTTCACCTCCTTCACCTCCTTGCCAACCGTTGCGCTGAGGTCTTTTAACATCATCAGCTGCTCCTCCTGGCGGCGCATACCCTCCTCCTTATCGCGTTGCAGCTGTTCCTCAAGGCGGCGTGCCTGCTCCTCCTGGCGGCGCATGCCCTCTTCCTTATCGCGTTGCAGCTGTTCCTCGAGGCGGCGTGCCTGCTCCTCCTGGCGGCGGATGCCCTCTGCCTTATCGTGTTTCAGCTGTTCCTCGAGGCGGCGTGCCTGCTCCTCCTGGCGGCGCATGCCCTCTTCCTTATCGCGTTGCAGCTGTTCCTCGAGGCGGCGTGCCTGCTCCTCCTGGCGGCGTGCCTGCTCCTCCTGGCGGCGTGCCTGCTCCTCCTGGCGGCGTGCCTGCTCCTGCATAAACGCCATCAGAGTCGCGAGGTCGGGGTTCACCGGCGAGTGAGCTGCACTAGATGGTTCCGCTGCAGCCGCGGAGTTACGTGATTCACCTGACGTCGGCGAGGGGGCGTCTCCAAAGCGCCTCTGGTCCACATCTTGCTGGCGCTGGTTCCTGGTACGCACCCCTTCCACTTCCTCCTTCGGTAGTACTGGCATATTCTTACCTTACTTCTGACACCAATTGTTACGTGCTGGGTTCGACGGATAAGAATATAAACAATATTACCGACTAAAACACTTTTATTCAAACACACAATTCAATTTAAAACACAATAAACACTATACCACACTTTTTCACTGTACTGCTTCCGTTCGCTTCGATGAACACTTGATCGCTTACGATTGTAAACTAAACTGACTCGGCGGTGCGCGTGCGCCCTATTTATACGCGGGCAAAGCGCTTCTAGAGCTTTCCAGCAACGCCCTACTCGGCGTGTAAACAGCACGATGATTCGAGAAAGTACCAGCATTCTCTCTAAGATTCTCGTACCGTACTACGCAGTTCCGTAAGATGTCAATAGATGGCGGTGTAAATTATTAGACGGAACTGCCGAGTCTTTCCCCCAATGCCGAGAGATGTCACTGGGCGTAACAATATATACAAATAAATAAAATTGAAGTGTCTGTTTCTATTGTCAGAAAGAGAGCTGTTTATTAAATGCATATGAAAGTATATACGGTACTTATATTGAAAAATCTATTTCTAAAATTTTTGTTTCTCTGTCTGTTTGTTCTGGCTAATCTCTGAAACGGCTGGACACGACTTTTTTAGACAGGACTTTCACTGGCAGATAGCAGTGTTATAAAGAGGCAACTTTTATATTGGATTTTCTTGGATTAAATTCCACGCGGACCAAGTCGCGGATGACAGCTTGTTTCAAATATATTTTTATTAATAGGTCATTTAATAAAGAGAATGGGGTTTTAATGAAAATAATATGTTAAAACAAAAACGAAATTACCTGTGGTGGACATGAAAATGCTCTCATACATTTGTTTAAAGTAAGTATCGGTTTGTGATATGCTCGTTTTGAAACGTTTACTCCGTATTAACATTCAAAGTTTTGACATTAAAGCACTGTTTTATAATTTTATATATTTTTCTTTATTCTAGATTTTGCCCGCGGCTTTGCTCATGTAAATGTAGGTTAGGTTAGATTGGTAATAGTCGGGCACGCCACGATCGTGGCGGTAAGTCCCGTGTTTGAGGAATGGCTGGAGAGGCGGCATGGCGCCCTCACCTTCCGGCTGACACAGGTAATGACTGGCCATGGTTGTTTTGGCCAGTTCCTGTGTCGTATACGCCGGCAAGAGACGGCCGTTTGTCACCACTGCGGCGACTGCCGCGACGTTGTTGAGGACACGGCGCTGCACACTTTGGCGGTTTGCCCCGCCTGGGCATCGCAGCGCCGTGAGTTGATCGCGGCAGTCAGATTGGTTGCCCTCTCGCTCCCGGCCGTAGTTCAGTCTATGGTCCGGAGTGAGAGGTCGTGGAACGCCGTCGCCTCCTTTTGTGAGGAAGTCATTTCCATCAAGGAGGCGGCGGAGCGGGAGAGGGAGCGTTTAAACCCTCTCCCCAACCGCAGAACCGGGCGCCGGAGGGCGCGAGATGACCTCCAGCCACCCTGAGGATTGACCTGGGGGTGGTGGGCTTTGTGGGCCTGCCCGCCATCCGTTCAGCACCAGGTCCGAGAGGCGGCGTGCGTGTTCCAACGCGCGCCTCTGTTTCAAGTCCGTCTCCCTTCTAGGGGGGGGACAGTAGGGTTCAAAATGAGTCAGTGCCTTTGGGTAGGTCTGTTCGTGTAGTGGCCTGCCGTTTCATACGGCGGGCCGAAACCTCGGCGGGGTCGCGACCGCATATGCAGGTGATTCGCGCGGCCCCGTCGATAGTGGTTTTGTCGAGGAACACCATGGTAGGTTTAGTCGGTATTCCGGGAGGTACATTATTCTTATTCCATCTTTCTTTTACCCCGGCGAGTCCGACATAACCCCTCCGCCCGCCCCCGTGGAGGGGTATGCGTCATGCATTCCCCCACGTAACAAAAAAAAAAAGATTGGTAATAGTACTTTTAGAGTTCTGAAAAACTCTTATACAACAGCTTTATCCGTCCGTCTGTCTGTCTGTCTGTTATACAACTTTCAACTCAAGAAACGTAAGAGCTAGAGACTCGCGGTCTACGTCATTTGACTCAGCATAGTCGATATACCCCCGAAATGACTATGACCTATGGCTTCTGACCTCAAGGTCACGTGATATCATGTGACCTTTGCATATTACTTGAACCATTTTTTCGAACTCTAAGATTTACGGCAATTCATTGCCGATTCTCACTTGTTTTTCTATATGAAAGGTAGTCTATGTCCTTTTTTGTTTCTCTGACAATGTGTATGTGAAATTTTATGATGATCGGTCGAGTAGTAAAGGCGTGAAAGCGTAACAAACAAACAAACTCACATTCGCATTTATAATATTAAAAAAGACCCACGTCTATCTACAACAAAGTTCATCCAAATGTTATTTTACAAAAGATGTATCCTAACATTTAATTATATTTGTAAACGAAGAAAATTCTAACTTTTTTCATTAAAATTAAGAAAGAGGTTATTTCTTTGTCGTCGAGTTACGCAAAGAATTGGGCTATTCAAGGTTTTTCTAAATATGACGAAGTTTATCACATATGAATTTAGTTTTTATATAATAATATCAGCCCAGTATTAAACTGCCACTGCTGGGCACGGGCCACTTCTCAGTGTGAGACGGATAAGGCCACAGTCTACGATGCTGGCGCAGTGCGGGTTGGCAGCCTTCACATATCTTTAGAACATTATGGAGAACTCTCGGACACGCAGATTTCCTCACGATGTTTTCCTTTACCTATTTAATACGCACGTGGATATTGTGTTTTAAATTAATTTGATGTAACTGCGTAACTAATTTCTTTATTTTTAAGCGCCTTATGAAAATGTGTGGTATCACCTTTCATCCAGAAAATTACTGTTCCCGATGGATAGAACTTGAACTTTACTTGCATAAATGTCGGTTATGTCAATGAACCAACATTTACGCGAGGGAAGCAGCGGGAAAAAACTAGTAAATAATACGCCACATAAAATCTGTTCAACATGCACGAGAAGCTAATATTTATTTAATTCACAAAGAGTTATTCTTGATCTAGATTCTTGTATATGTAATTTGTATGTATATAAAGTAATGCGGATATTACGATGTAGTTGATGCTATTTTTAATAATTATTATTTTGTTTTGAACATTCTTTGATATTTATACATTTTATACATTCATACGTAAACGACTATAGTAACTGAAGTTACTTGTGATAAAAGGATGCCGGTCAGATTCAAGGGTTTGATATATAAAACAATAATTAGACCAGTCCTCATGTACGGCATCAAATCTTTGTCTGTGACTCAAAAAATCGTGCATACCATTCAAGTTGCTGAAATAAAAATGCTGAGGTGGATGTGCGGCGTTACTAGGTGGGATACGAACCGCAACCAGTACGTGTGAGGAAGCCTGGGTGTGGGCGATATCGCTGATAAGATGCAGGAGAGTAGGTTGCGATGGTATGGACACGTAAAAAGGAGACCACCCGACTACGTCAGTAATTTAGCACTAGATCTTTCATTCACAGGTCAAAGATCCAGAGGCAGACCCAAGATAAGATGGAAAGATGTAGAGTAAAAAGATATGAGTGAGTGCTACAAGTGACTAAAGACGAGATCGAAGACGAAGTTTATTCAGAAAAGAGATACTGCTACCGAGGGATTTTCTTAAATTTGTTTATTTGAGGACCACCAGTGATTACACAACAATACTTATACAAT
Source organism: Catocala fraxini (assembly GCA_930367265.1). Taxonomy (NCBI): domain Eukaryota; kingdom Metazoa; phylum Arthropoda; class Insecta; order Lepidoptera; family Erebidae; genus Catocala; species Catocala fraxini. Next base: position 6,974,436 of record OV884036.1, on the reverse strand, counting down.
ATATTACATACACGGTTTTATAATCTTTGTTGGTTGTATTGTATTTTATGGTAGCCATGGCATGCATTTATTGGGTAGCTTGCATTTTAATGAAATTAGATTTAAATATAATTTCGTCATTTAAAAGATGATGCAGTTAAATAAAATAAAACAAATTAAATCATCAACAGACACAATAGAAAATATGGTAACAAAACAAAACGATGGAAGACGGGATCGAACTTAATTGTGGTGTTGTTACAAAATCTAAATTAAAGCGAACGCGACAGAAAAAATCTAGAATACTATAATTATCTTAATGCTAATACACTTACGTACAAAATCTAGACATTGTATCTCAGGGTGGAGAGCTGGGTGCCTAGTGCGAATTGTTTTTATGTTAACGCGATCGAGACGTTTACCGCGTTTGGCTCTCAGATTGGTTAACAGCTTGGAGCGGGCCAATCGGAGTGCCGACCGTCATAAACCTGTCATCGCGTTAATGTAAAACAAATTTTCACTAGATACTCTGGTATTTTATAAACACAGGCTTGGGCCTAGCTTAGGCTCCAGTCTCTCACAATGTTCCTTGTGTTTTGTTTTTAGTACTAAGCAATATGTATCTTTTGCCACCATCCTAACTAATATTATTCATGCTAATGTGAGTTTGTTTTTTATCCCTTCACGTCTTAACTTCTCAACCGATCATCATAAAATTTCGTATATACATACGTTGTCGAACATAGGGTACCTTTCATTTAGATAAAAGTTCTGTTACAAACCTAACCTGTACGCTGCGAACACAATTTTCAAAATCAACAACGCCTTATAATCCGTACAGGCTTCAGCCTAGCTAAGGCTACATTCCCCTATAATGTTCCTTGTGTTTTTTTGTAGAGTTCGAAAAAACTTATATACAACAGCTTTGTTCGTCCGTCCGTCCTTCCGTCTGTCTGTTATACAACTTTCAACTCAAGAACCGTAAAAGCTAGAGACTCGCGATCAACGCCATTCGACTTAGCATAGTCGATATACCCCGAAATGGCTATAACCTTTGACCTCTGGCCCCAAGGTCACGTGATGCCATTTTTTCGAACTCTAAGATTGACGGCAATTTATGGCCATTTCTCACTTGTTATTAGATACTATAAAATATATTATTTATCTACTAGGTACTAGATTTGGCCGCGGCTTCACTCGCGTTAATGTAGATTTATGTTAAGATAGATTTTTAGTAGCCTATGTGTTATTCTGATGTATAAACAATAATACTATAAAGTTTTATTAAAATACGTTTAGTAGTTTTTGGGTGAAAGAGTAACAAACATCCATCCATCCTTACAAACTTTCACATTTATAATATTAGTAGGATATTGTTTAAAGAAAATGACTCTATGGCACAGTCATCATATTTTCATAGCTATTTCTTAATATATGTTTGAAGTAAATTGTGTTAATTAAAGTAAGGGTTAAGGTAAGGGGGTTAAGCACACGGTGTCATCGACACATCCGCACAAAATTAATTATACACCTCCGGCGCGGGTTACATTTTGAGTAATTTTGTCTAAACCCACACGGAAATTCGTAAGCGAACGGTTACTATTACATTTTGTACTAAATGTTTAACCTTCAGATTAACCTGCTGCCCAGTTTCATCAACTTTATATGTGTATACTACTGTATTAAAACGGCGATAATATCGCCTGCATCAGGGTAAAATGATTTAGATATGGACGTGCAGACGTTTAAAATGAACGCGTTATCTTTTTTGAACATAAAATCTTCTTATTGGGCGCTGTCAACTGTGCCCAATAAGAAGGAACTATATTCAAAGAAGAGTCATTTGCTGACACTGGTAAGTGTAAGTGTTAGAATTATGCCTGTATCGCGGAGGACTTTAGCAACATTCAAATAACGGACACAAAGAATACCCAGACTTGGAACAACCATTTGTGGATCACACAAATTTTTGTTCCATGTGAGGCTCAAACTCTCAAAAGGCATCGGTGGACCGGACAATTTGGCATTATAGAACATATAATATAATGGAATCTTATAATGTGTAATTAATGTTATAGTGGTTTAAGGTGTCAATTCACCATTGCATACATTAAAAGTTACGAGCTCGATTCCTACACGAGACAAAACTTATACTGAGGATTAAAACATGAATATACAAATTTAAAAAATATCAGCCTTATATTAAACTGTCCCACAAATTCGGGCCTCTTCTTCGTGTGAGAAGGGTAATGAAGGCCATGGTCTACCACGCTGGCCCATTGCGGGTTTGCAGACTTCACATATCTTTGAGACATTGTGGAGAACTCTCAGACATGCAGATTCCTTCAACGTTAAAGCGAGTGATAATTAACTATTTAATACACACATAACTTTGAAAATTCTGAGATGATTTACGATCGAACTTGAGACCTCTGCGTGACGGTCTTCCGCTAGGATATTGCTGCTATCTATACTCGTCTATTCTCTAAATTGATTTATTGATAACGGCCTTCATTTGCTGATGTTAATGTTTGTCAAAACAAGCTAAATATGCGCTTCCCTCGTAAACTTCACAATTAACATTAAAAGAAGGATATTGGCATCATCAAATTTACTTGATGACTTACAGCAAGGATAATTACTTGGCTGAGAGCCAATATTAATGTATTATGTACATAATACGTTAACATACGTTGTAATAGTGACGTTAATATACGTTGGCTCTCGCTTGTATATATATATATATATGTATATATATATATATGTATATATATATATATATATGTATATATATATATGTATATATATATACACACAGATATATATATTTTTATTTTTATGGTTTTGGAGGCAGACGAGCAGGCGGATCGCCTGATGGTAAGCGATTACCGCCGCCCATAGACACTCGCAACACCAGAGGAGTCACAAGTGCATTGCCAGCCTTTTAAATTTCCCCCTACCCCCAGGAGGCGTATATACAAGCTCGTTTTCTAGAGAGGCAGGTAGATGCTACGGATTGCACTTCTTATAGAGTAAATCCTAAAAAGCGTATGCGAAATTTCATGATGACCGTTCGAGTAGTTAAGGCTTGAAGGCGTATAAAACAAACAATTTTATATTCGCATTTATAATATTAGTTAGTGTAGCATTACCTTACATATTCCATATATAATAATATCAGCCCTGTATTAAACTGTTCCACTGCTGGGCACAAGCCTCTTCTCAATGTGAGAAGGGTTAAGCCATAGTCCACCACGCTGGCCTAGTGTGGCTTAGCAGACTTCACATATCTTCGAGAACATTATGGAGAACTTTTAGACATGCAGGTTTCCTCACGATGTTTTCCTTCACCGTTAAATCAAGCGATAATTAACTATTTAATACTCATATAACTTCGAAAAGTCAGAAATGCGCGCTTTGGGTTCGAACACGAGACCTCTGCGTGGCAGTCCAAGGGTTTTCCGGCTATCGCTGCTTATATGCAGATATCATTACTAGTGATAAATTTAAAAGCTGAATTTAGTAAAGTTACTATATATAAAATACAAATAGTGACGTAATAATACGCAAGAGGTCTCGTAGAAAGGGTGGGGTTCTATAATAACAGGAGTAGTACAACTTAAATTTTGATTTAGTATAAACAGAGGTCAAACTCTTCGCTTATCTATCAAGTTCATCTCTAAAGTGATATGAAATTATATACTTTTGAGCGCGGTCAAACTGCCGACATGAATGTGGCGTGCGCGTGTCCCACCGTTTTGTAATGTACCTACTGAATTTTTTTTATCTTGTGTATTGTATACTATACTGAACCTATACTAATATTATGAAGAGGAGGTATTTGACTTTTGTTTATTTGTTTGTAAGGATTTAAAAGGAAAACTACTCAAGCGATTTAAAAAATTCTTTAGCCATTAGAAATTTTTAGCACTGGGTACCATAAACTTCATTTTATTTAAAAAATGTTCTGTTAGGAACATTATCTAACCTTCATTTACGTTAGCGAAGCCGCGGGAAAAGCTAGTAATATTATAAATGCGAATGTGAGTTTGTTAGTTACGTTTTCACGCGTTAACTACTCGACCGATCGTCATGAAATTTCGCATACACGTTGTCAGGGGAACAGAAAAGGCAAAGGATACCTTCCATCCAGAAAACAGTACTGTTACTCACCTAACATAACCTGCATTTACACGAGCGATCCGCGGGCAAAATGTATTTGTTTATAAATCTTGAAAGGGATAGGTATTGAACTACCTGTAGTACTGATAATTCTCATGTTTCTCTTTCATTAGCTTACAACCACACCGCTATTGCATAACATAACACATATTCACGTCTGTATATCCCCGAAAGCGTACAAAGAGTATTACGTTGTTATTTTAACTGTTATGCATGAATAAATGATTTCTTTATTCGTAGAATATATGTATACGTCGCACGCTCAGTGCAATAAAGGCGTAAGAAGGAGATACTAACTTTACAGGAGACTAAGAAACCCCTTTATGATTGAACACTATTCGATATGCAATAAAAAAAAAGAAAGTAATTGTACTTACGCCTTTATTGCACTGGGGTGCAACATAGTGATAGCTATTAAATATAAATTGGTTTGATTATATTCAACTTTTTAGTTTAGCGAATGTTATTGATATGTTTTTAGGTATCACATAAGACTCTTCTGGGCAAATTAGGAGATTATGTGCTGGTTATTCTGAATTTTCTATTATATCGGACTCCGGACCTAATGAATGCACGCAAACATAAGCGCAATTTGGCTCAAGTTAACGGTGGCGATTTAGCGTCTCTTAACTTACCGTAATAAGAGCTTTCACAAGACTTATAATACCAACGATGGCAGTCTTCTTTTCATTTTGCGTAGAGCATTCAAGACTAATATTTAACAACAAAACAGCATTAAAACTTGAAAGTAAAAAATACTTACTACATTTCTTCTCTGAAAATATAAGAGTTAATTCCAATTTTATCATGTCAAAGAATAATGAATTCCTGCAGTCTTTTGACCCTTTTGCCCCTTGACATTGCAATGCAAGCAACTCTTTAGTTACTGGAACGGGGTGAGTAATAATACTTTTAATTTGACAGAACTGTCTCTCCGCTGCTTTGTAATAGAAAAGTTCCGTAATTAATAACTGGTTATAATTATACGCTTATTCTTACGCTAACTAATATTATAGATGCAAATGTGAGTTTGTTTGTTACACTTTCACGCCTTTACTACTCCACCGATAATCATGAAACTTCGCATACACTTTGTTAGGGAAACAGAAAACGATATGGGTACTTTTTCTGGATGCCTTTCATCGAGAAAAAGTACCCACTGTTACCAAGCTAACCTACATGCACGTTTACATTCAAAATCTAGTTAATAACGAAAATTAAAACGAGTAATTTGAATTTTGCAGTGGTTAAAAAGTTTCGAAAACATGAGAATTTGTATTCGAATACATCAGTCGTTGACGTTGATTTTCAGTCTCACTGTTCCATGATTTAAGTGATTATTTATTTGATATCATATTAGCTGTGACCACAGTACATTATGCTATGATGCAGACATATATATAAAAGGTTCAAGAGCGAAGACCATAAATAAAAGGTCAGCACAATCGATCATCGACCATGGTTTGAACATAATACGTTCACCAAATCGTGTTTATTATTCGATTAGGTTATAATTCGATCTAATTGATCAATAGTTAGATACGAAATTATAGCTTTCGAATAAACGTAGTGTTTTTGTATCAATAACATATCGCTGATTGCAACATAGATTTTAAAATGAATTACAGCTGATATTGATTCCTAAATAGATATTCAAACAAATCGGACAGTTGGCGTTCAGACACAATGTTTCTCTCATTGTGTCTAGATTTGGTATAATATAATAATGTCTAACCTGTTCGTAAAGTGTCCCACTGCTGAGACACATTACAAACAGCATCGTGGACTGTTTAATCCACGATGCTGGCTTAGTGCGGGTTAGCCTCAGCTAACCCGCACTAGGCCAGCGTATCTATCACACACATCTTAGACATACAGTTTTTCTCACGGTGTTTTCCTCCAGTCTTAAATCAAGTGATATATAATATATAATTACCAAAAGTGAATACTCTATTATAATGTAGTTTGTATGTCTCGTTCACACACAACTAATCTCTTTTATATGAGAGCTCCAATATTTCACGAAAACTTTCCGTAAGCTGCGCATTATTAGGAACAAGTAAGAACATTGAAAACACTTTAACTTACAAAAGTTTTACCTTCACTAGTATATATCGCTTTCAGGTTTCTAGCAATTTAGGTTACAAATTATCTACTAGGATTATAAACTTACCTAGCTAAACTAAATTATAACTATATTAGAAATGCGATTGTAAGTTTGTTTGTTACGCTTTCACGCCTTAAGTGCTCGACCGATCATCATAAAGTTTCGCATACACGTGGTCAGGGGTACAAATTTCACATAACATATAAGTAGTAGGCCTTTCACCAGTAAAAGTACTGTTTCCGATGGATAGAACATTGGCACATCACATTTACGCGAGCTAAATTTCGAGCAAAATCTTATATCTAATACAGGGGAACAGAAAGGACATAAAGTACCTTTGATCCACAATAAAGTACTGTCACTAACCTAACATTAAGGTTCAAATTCGATTAGAAATTGGATTTGGTATTAATCGAAATTGAACCACGACTTTTAAATCGCAAGTCTGCTACCGTAACCAACATCGGTTCAAAAGTTGCGACACAATTTTGCAGTTTTAGCTTCGCTCATTTTATTTGGTTAAATGCATTATGCATTAGGAACCGCAGTTTCCGTCGTTTATTATTTCGATTGATCCCATTCTCTTAGTTAACGGAAAGCTTATGAAAGCTAGGGCAAACTTATCCGGGATTTCGCCGAAATTAGGACAATCTGCTTCGGTGGCTGTATTCAACTTCTTTGCCTAAGGTCTTCGTTTTGATTCTCAGTCAGGTAAAGCGTTATTGGGTTTTTCTGTGAGGAAAAATGGAGGCACCGAAAGTGGAACTATGGCGGCAATTAACGGCATTAATATAAAAATAATAGAAAGCATTTATTTAAGTTAAAGTTACACACTAGGCGCAGCTTGTATTGTAGCTATCAAAGAATACGATTGACTTACGCCTAGGACTTAACTATTATTAAAATACGAAAATAAATAATAATTAGCTGAATATCTGTGTGTGTGTGTGTGTGTGTGTGTGTGTGTGTGTGTGTGTGTGTGTGTGTGTGTGTGTGTGTGTGTGTATGTGTGAGCGGGCGTGCGTGCGTGCGTGCGTGCGTGCGCGTGCGCGTGTGCGTGCGTGCGTGCGTGCGTACCTACGTTATATTTTTGTTATTTTGTCTCATTCACGCTGAACGGGACGTGACGTTCTATCCTTACCATTACATCGACACCACTATGCACCGTCCCTTTCCAACAATTCTCTATTTTGTAGCTTAGTTATGCCTATATAGGGTGTCTAACTTGATGTGTAGCCGTTTGTACCTAGCTACACACAATCTTGTGCGTTTAAAAACTCGCACATTTAATAAGATAGTAAAACAGTAATACCTTCTTTGAATGCTTATGAATTCCCGTTATGCAATATAATATCTTTATTTTAAACTAGCTTTTGCTCTCGGCTTCGCTCAGTAAAAGTAGGTAAGGTTATATTGGCAACAGTACATTAAAAAAAAAAGAATATAGTTTATGTTACTCGGTGATAATATAGCTTACTAATAGCCCGGGCACGCCACGATCGTGGCGGTAAGTCCCGTTTTTGAGGAGTGGCTGGAGAGGCGGCATGGCGCCCTCACCTTCCGGCTGACACAGGTAATGACTGGCCACGGTTGTTTCGGCCAGTTCCTGTGTCGTATAGGCCGGCAGGCGACGCCCGGTTGTCATCACTGCGGCGACTGCCGCGATGTTGTGGACACGGCGCTGCACACTTTGGTGGATTGCCCCGCCTGGGCATTGCAGCGCCGTGAGTTGATCGCGGCAGTCGGACTGGTTGCCCTCTCACTCCCGGCCGTGGTTCAGTCTATGGTCCGGAGTGAGAGATCGTGGAACGCCGTCGCCTCCTTCTGTGAGGAAGTAATTTCCATCAAGGAGGCGGCGGAGCGGGAGAGGGAGCGCTTAAACCCTCTCCCCAACCGCAGAACCGGGCGCCGGAGGGCGCGAGATGACCTCCAGCCACCTTGAAGTTTGACCTGGGGGTGGTGGGCTGCGTGGGCCTGCTCGCCACCCGATCAGCACCAGGTCCGAGAGGCGGCGTGCGTGTTCCCACGTGCGCCTCTGTATCGTGTCTTTGTCCCCCCGCTCAGGGGAATGGTGGAGGAAATATTCTTCGCACAGTGGCCTGCCGTTTCACACGGCGGGCCGAAACCACGGCGGGGTCGCGATTGCATGTGAAAGCGATTCGCGCGGCCTCGCTGTCTATGGTTATGTCGAGGAACACCGTGGTAGGTTTAGTCGGTATTACCGGGGTATCTTTTCCCCGGTGAGCCCGACATAACCTCTCCGTCGCCTCGCGGAGAGATATGCGTCAAAGCATTCCCCGAAGAAAAAAAAAAAAAAAATCTTACTTATGGTGAAAGATTTTTTAAATCAATTGAGTAGTTCTTGAGTTAAACCCTTACAAACAAACAAGGAAACAAAAATTCAAATCTTTCCTCTTCATAATATTAGTATAGGTATCTCATAGCCAGTTGCACTCACTGATCGGTAAACGATTAGCGAGGTTAAGCAACGTTGGGTGCGGTCAGTCTATAGATGGGTGACCGCTTAGTGGTATTTCATCTGAGCGTCTCCGTGCTTCGGAGGGCACGTAAAAAGTCGGTCCTGGTTGTTGTCAAATTGACAGCAGTCGTTAAGCCATGTCAGAGGCCTACGGGCGGCTTGAACAACTCTTGACAACAGGTTGGCCACTAACCACACGAAAAGGAGAAGATAGGTATCAATATCTGAAATCGAAATCTCAAGCTCTTTTAAATGCTGGCATTGTAGAAACATCGCTTGTTGCAAATGGTTCATCGCAATAATATTGAGTTGACCATTGTAACAATTCCCATCGGTATAGTTTAAATATTAATCACACGATAGTGCACTCATGCAGTTTATTATTCTTTCATTTATTCTATTGGTTTGCAAATACGATATAAAAATATGCAAACATTGAACAATCCAATTTATTTTCTGATCATATCATAATATTGATACAGTGAAGGTGGTAATCCAGCCTATATATATATATATGTAGATTAAAATTATAATTGTACTAGATTTTGCCCGCGGCATCGCTTGCGTAATTTAATTTAAATTGCCTAATATAATCCACTGTTACCTTTCTATAAGCTTCAGTAGATGTATATAAAAACGTAAAAAATTTAACACCTTTGAGTGATGTTGCCAGTCGCAACAGACCACAAATTTCTCTTAATTTTCCTAGGGATTTCACGAGTGTCAAAAGTCGGTGTTGTCTATGTCCATTACTAAATCCGGCTATGAAGGTAGGAATAAAGGACTCTAGTTCCAAAATAACGAGAATAGCGACAACAAGCGTTGTTTTAGTTCAACGTCCCATATGATGTAACAAACCCGGTTTGGAATGTAAACGAGTGTATTTTTGTACTGTAAGCAATGTAGTTACTAGGTACGTGCATCTTGTGTAATCATTGTGTTGTTAGAGCTACTTATGTGCTTTGTGCAATGCATTCATGAATTGACTGAGATGTTTTTTATATAGTCAACTTCCGGACTAGGAATAATTCCTGTGTCGCGGAGGACATTACAAACATTCAAACAACGGACACAAAGAACACCCGGATTCAGAACAATCATTTGTAGATCACACAAATTTATGTCCCGTGTGGCGATCGAACACTTGGCGCGGCGGCATGGCAGTGGCGAGGCGACCAATTTATTCTTTACTCTTTTTTATTTTTAGGGATTTTTAGAGTTCGAAGAAACTTTTATACAACAGCTTTGTCCGTTCGTCCGTCTGTCTGTTATACAACTTTCAACTCAAGAACCGTAAGAGCTTGAGACTCGCGATTAACGCTATTTGACTCAGCATAGTCGATATACCCCCAAAATGACCTACCTATGGCTTCTGACCTCAAGGTCACGTGATATCACGTGACCTTTGCATATTACTTGAACCATTTTCTCGAACTATAAGATTTACGGCAACTCATTGCCGATTCTCGCTTGTTATTAGTTAATAAACTTCCAGCAGCATGGAGGCGAGAAATATGACTGAGCGTGCGTATTCAAGCATCTTTAAAGAATCCGTTTCAAGAATAACGGTTATAAGTTTTAATATTTGTTTTGGTTATTGGTAATTATCAAGTCAATTAGCAAGTCTATTACAATTGTTTACAATAATTGCATCATAGTATGAGTGGGTGTGAGTAGACAATACCGATTATGACGGAATATAATATTATCAACTTTGCAAAAAGTCTAAGCTTAAGCATCTCTCTACTAAGGACTTACTAGGGGTAAAATATTTTGAAGTGAAAACTTCTTTAGGCGCGTTGAGCACTTTTTGGGTGAACAAAAATCATGGAACTCGCGTCATCGTCACCGAAAATAATAATCTAATAGCTCGACGTTACAATTCACAAGTTACTTAGTTTTCACTTCTATCGGCAGTCTCCAAATACTGCCACGCATGTTTTATATGTTTGAACAGCGATAGTTCAGTGGGGAGACCAACAGACTGCAATGCAGAGGGTCTCGGGTTCGAACCCACGTCGCGCACCTCTGACTTTCGGAAGTTATATGACTTTTCGAAATTATGTGCGTATTGATTGACAATTATCGCCTGCTCCGTGCCTCGGAGAGCACGTTAAGCCGTCGGTCCCGGCTGCCATGAACATCTATGGCAGTTGTTATTGGGAGAGTGTCGACACAAAAGATCCCACTGGGTCGAAGTGTCGCTGGTCTGCACTGATAGGTGCACATAAGATACATACATACATAAGGCCTGAAAACGTCAACTGATCATCTGATCATTATGAAATTTGGCATACACGTCCCCTGACGACGTGTACTGAAACAGACATAGGGTACATTTTATCCATGAAAAAATACTGTTTCTCAGCGTAAGAGGCGGCTAAAGCTTCTGTTACTATCCTTGTAATAATTCACAGTATTAAGCTTTACTTACAATAATGTGAATTCAACAGCTTGATACGCTCGTTGTTGTAGGTGAAGGTTTACGACGACTGTTATAGTACCGCGCGCCAATACGCTACGTATCGCTGTATTAGCGGCACATTCCCCGTCGGCACTAAACTCCACGTTTTTAATAAAACCATACGAACTTTATCACTCGCTGTAAAATCTCAATGTCGACGTATCTTAGTAAGGCACCTCCTTGTGTTTTACATCAGGTGGGACGTTGGGGAAAGGCAGAGATTTCAATCTTTATGTAAACGAACGGATTTTGTGTAGCGAAAATTCAGGTTGACAATTCGAGGAGATATAATAACGGCCCTGTATTATAACAGTATAAATAATTATATAAACTCGTATAAATTGAGAAGAGGCGTTAGAAAAGGCTAGTTAAGGCGGTTAGCTAAGGCGTGAAAGCGTATAAAACAAACAATTTTATATTCGCATTTATAATATAAGTTAGTGCAGCATTACGTTACAGATTACCATATATAATAATATCAGCCCTGTATTAAACTGTCCAACTGCTGGGCACAGGCCTCTTCTCACTGTGAGAAGGGTTAGCCCATAGTTCACCACGCTAGCCCAGTGCGGGTTGGCAGACTTTACACACCTTCGAGAACTTTTATGGTGAACTCTCCAATATGCAGGTTTCCTCAGGATGTTTTCCTTCACCATAAAAGCGAGTGATAATTGACTATTTAATACGCATATAACTTCGAAAAGTCAGATACACGTGCCTTGGGTTCGAACTCGAAACCTCCGCATGGCAGTCCAACGGTCTCCCACTAGGCTATCGCTGCGTACATTTTTGGAGATATAAAATGTTAAATGAATTTGGATCCTAAACATTCTGTTAGGAAATTCTTAGAAGCAACACGGGTATGGAAGAGACCTGTAAATGATAATAGACCGTCTATTACTTGGGTCTTAAGAAGATAATTGGCGTAACAAAGTTGTAATACACCTCTATATTCTCGCTCGTTGAAATAGGCATAAGATTACATAAAAACAAGAAACTCTACATCACACATTCATATTCTTGTTACGAAATTAACCATCCAAGTAACAAGACCAAAGACAATAAATGGACAAGACTTTACTTCATTTTGTATCAGTTCTTGATAATATAGCGTAAAAGAAAAGACAAATTCTAAATCCTAACTATAAACAATCTAAATAAAAATTATAAACTCTTTCGCGTCTTAACTATTTGACTGATCATCATGAAATTACCCACAAACGTGATGACAAAAAGTACCCTTGCATCCAGATAAAGTACTGTAATTAACATAACCGACATTTACGCGAGCGAATCCGCGGGCAAAATCTAGTTACTCTATCTATAAATGAAGTAGCTTTGAACGTAGTTCGAACGAGATGTAATGTTGACAAATCTACTAAACATCATAAGAAGAATTCAAACAGTTTTCCTTAAACACGTTCATTTCGCTTTCTCTAGCGCTCATTGCTTACTCCGTACAATCATTGTTGGTTACTTTGCCATTTCCCACGGGAGTCCATCTTGTTATTCGACGACTCTGCGCGTCTCCACATAGCATCTAATGTAAAGGTCGCCAGCCGAGTTCAGTTCACATATTATATCCACGGGTCCGATTTCAAGAAATATGACCGGTTTAAGGGCCGGATGACAAATAAAGGTAGCTAAACAAAAAAAGAAGTACTATTGACCTATTTGAATCAAAGCAGGACAATGTTATGTGGATCTATTTGTGTGTAAGTGGGGTAAGTGGTGCACAATGCGAGCGTCGTGAAGAAGAATGTGTGTGTGAGTGTATGCGTGTATGTGTTAGTGTGTGCGTCGGCCGGTGGCACTGTTGACAAGTCTACTTGTATGTACTTTGCTTCTGATTGGCTGATAGAAATCGCTTCGCTCCGTTCCGCTCCGGTCATTAACTCACTATCACAGTAAATGTAAGTTATCACACGCACAATACTGTATGTGCTCGTATGTGTTTCAATAATGGGTTTATTGGATTCATCATTTTCTCTTAGATGAACGATGTATGCGCCTCATTGGACTGCAGTTCTCTGATTGCATTGTTTATTAGTGACGTCACAATGCTCGTCACCGACCAATCTGTGACGTCATTAGTCTTTTATGAGGACCACTTAGTTTATTAAGTTAAGCGTGTAATTAAAGAAAGAGAAAAGGTTCCATTTATTTGTTGAAGTATAGTAAGAAAGTAGGTAGCAATAAAATTATATCTCTTATATTTAACTTTCTGGTGTATTTTAATATAATAATAGTAACTAAGTACGAATAATAACTTAAAACCACCCACAATTAAACTGTGAAAGAAATACTGTCGTTGTTCAAAAACCTTCGATGCATTCCATCGGGAAAATCTATTACGTATTAATATAATATTAATATTAATTAATAATTTAATGGTTATCGTTTTTGTACATGGTGCTTTACGTACGTACGTACGTAGTATACATAAAGTTAGCAAAATAGTGTTACATAAAAAAAGATGAAGCTATGTTTTAGTTAGTAGTTTTAGATCTTTTTCAGATACATCGTAAATTTATTGGACCTACTGAAGTCATGTCACGTGTAACGGACTGCGATAGATTGAAACCGAATCTAGTAAAAAAAGGAATAAATAACGCAGCAGATAATCTATCACTTCTGACTCATAAAAAGTTTGTTACATATAAGTTTGTCAGGCTGTTCCCTTTCATATCGGTATACCTAAGTATAATGGTTTCCGCCTCACGCTACGGGCTAGCTGTCTCAAAAAATATAAAGAAACCAACGTAACCTAGTAATGCTTTAAAGGAATAAAACAATATGTACTCACAGAATGTTTTTTCAAATGTCCTAATTATTAAAATTCTATGTGTTCTATACTAGAAGGCTTCGCTCGCGTTAATGTAAAATTTATCAATAAATTTATCAATAAATTTATCAATAAATTTATTAATAATTTTATCAATAAATTTATCAATAAATTTATTGATGAATTTCTATACCTTGGTAACAAGGCTTTTTTGGATGAAAGGCATTACTCTTTGAACTTTTTGCACCACTGACAACGTGCTTGCGAAATTACGTGATTATCGGTCGCGTAGTTTAGGAGTGAAAGCGTAACAAAGAATTCGCATTAATAAGATTAGTTAGAATGTTAATCCAACCTATACGAATAATTACTATCTTCATTAGCATCCATTTAGAGGTTCAGGCTCGATTGAGTTACTAACATCGATACTTGCCCATATCTATTAGTAAAACAAATTTCTGCCCACAGTTCGCCCGCGTGCATCCCACCAAAAGGGATACCAGCATACTCGTCCTATCCAAACATGTACATTCAAAATATTAGTAAGATACTATCTACTGATATTATGAATACGTATTCGTATTGTTTTACGTTTACGCATGTCTATGTATCCCCGTCAACCTAGCTGCTGAAAAGCAACCGAAACGTCGGAGAAAGTCTAAAGGGAAAGTGTAAAACTTAAATCTTAATAGAATCAATAATTTAAATAGTAAAGATTAACAGTAGTATGTAATGATAGTTTCAAAATTATATAATAAAAGTGTTAAATAAATAACGCGATAAAATCCGTATCAATTAGTTTCATTTCAATTAGTAGGATACTAGGAGCGCAACAACTTCAAGGAGATTGGACACAACTTTGCAAGTACAACTGTAAGTACTTACTTTGTTTTTCACAACTGAGAGGGACCAAGGTTAACATTGACAGCTGTTGCAAAATTACTGAATATTATCATTTTGCGCGAATATCAAAGTTTCGGGTATCGTTTCGGAGCCGCTTCGCTCCGCTCACTTTTCTATCTGTTCCTCTTCATCGCAATCACTACTTTGGTTAACAAGACAGTTTGAAAATATAATTTGATAGTGTATCGAGGTGGATTTAGAATATTTTCCACTTTCACAAAGTAGCTGCAACGTCAGATAGCAGTTACTTCGTGAGTCATATTATGCACAAAAGTATTATATCGTGTCTTATGCTAGGTTTATATTTGAGTATTTACTACCCATATGGTGATAGATATTTGTGACAACGGAGATAGACGGCTTTACTTCTTTCGATGCACGGCGCCTTCTAGAGATATGAATTTTACTGGAATTATATTTGAATACAGTTCTACACAACTCAACATGCGTGAAACACGGTCAATGGCGTAATGCACGCATTTCTATTATAACTATACATTCGAATATAATTCTAATAGGCATATATTTAGGAGACCGATAAGCCTTTGCTGACGTGGTTACTCATCATGAACATGAGAGTAGCAACATTGCTTAACCCTACTAATCAATTTGGTTATAATTTCGCTACAGCGTCACGGTTTCACAGTGAGTCTCTCCGGTCATCTGCATCGCAAATGAGCTGCCTGTGTGCCGAACGCTACAGATTAAAGATTACTCACATATTCGTATACGAAGGAGCATAACTTGTGTTATAGAGCTTATATTAACAGTACGTTGTGCAAGTTTGTGTGAGCTTGAGATTATAAGTAGGTAATTATTTATGGGATGTGGCCAATAATTACTAATAATGATAAATTAATTTGAAATTAATTATTCTTTCTTATTTTTTTTCCAGTAAGACAACTCCCGCACTTGGAATAATTCCTGTGTCGCGTGGGACTTTACAAACATTTAAACAACGGACACAAAGAACACGCATATTTGGAACAACCAATTGTGAATCACGTAAATGTTTGTCACGGGTGGGGATCGAACACACAACACTCGGCGCGGCGGCAGTGGCAAGGCGACCACATAAACCACTATGCCATCCGTGTATCAGCTATCATAATTTAAAATAATTTAATTATATTGCATAAACAAGTGAGAAACGGCCATGAATTTGAAAAATTCACGTGACCTTGAGGTCAGATGTCAAAGGTCATAATCATTTCGGATGTATATCAATTATTTTGAGTCGAATGGCGTTAACCGCGAGTCTCTAGCTCTTACGGTTCTTGAGCTGAAAGATGGTATCATATGACCTTGAGGTCAGAGGTCAAAGGTCATAGTAATTTCGAGGGTGTATCGAATATGCTGAGTTGAATATCGTTGACTGCAAGTCTCTAGCTCTTACGGTTCTTAAGTTGAAAGATGGTATCACGTGACCTTGAGGTCAGAGGTCAAAGATCATAGTCATTTCGGGGATATATCGACTATGCTGAGTCGAATGGCGTTGACCACGACTCTCTAGCTCTTACGGTTCTTGAGTTGAAAGTTGTATAACAGACAGACGGACGGACGAACAAAGCTGTTGTGTAAGAGTTTCTCGAACTCTAAAAACCATAGATATGTAATCTGTTTGCGTCATTTAAGTAAGTGTACAAACCGCAAAAGTCTTTAATCGTGTAGAGTGTAAAATGTACACAATTGTCAACATTTCATTCAGGCTCCACGAACAAATATATTCTCTCACGGGTGCGACAAGAAAATCGAATACATGTGTTGCACTATTCACATAGATTAAATTAAAGTGGATAGATATCTAGCTATCACTTTTACTCTCATAGTTTATGTATCTTCTTTCTCGCGACATATCTTCTGCAGACTTTTGCATGCCGAAAATCGCTCGGTCGAAGTATTGCTTACTCAAAGGCGACTGCTGGCTTCAACTTTTTTGTTTTTTTACTTCGGCATGCGAAGTTGACTTTTCGATCGAGTGTAAGTGAATTTTGCTCGCCATTTTATATGGATGTAACAAAACATATATCTACACTATCCTAACTAATATTATAAATGGCTGAGAGCTTTAGACTTAAGGACAGTAACAGTTCAAAGCCTACCTCTGTGCGCCATTGACCGTGACCACCAGTGGGACAGTTTAATACAGGACTGATATTATAATTATAATTATTAGGGGATGCGAACCCACAACACTCGGCGCAGAGGCAGTGGCGAGACAACTTAAATCACTACACCATGCGTGCAAGTATCATTTAATGCATTTTTATGTAATTTGCAGAGTTAAGTAGCTTTGAGCACACTTTACAATCTCAGTTACGTTTTATTAGAGTCCTTATAGTACCACCGAATATATAGTTCATAGTCCATCTACGTGCGGGCAAAAGTTAGTCTGAAATACAGCAGACTGAATTTGGAGTTACAATTCTGCTTACTCCCTACTAGGATTGCAAGTGAGTGTAAGTATGTGTGTTTATAGCCCGGTGGAGACATGAGATCTGTCACTTAGTTCTCTACGAGATGGATGGCTTCACCAAAGACGTATAGTCACAAAAACTGCACAAATATTATTAGCAGTCAGCCATGACTAGCTTGAAGGATTTATAGATATAAGTTGTATGAACTGTCGACGATATTTCGGTCAAAAAAACGTTGGACCCGTTATCGAGGAGCGATCTGAGACAAGCTTGATTTAATGTTGTTTTGCGGAAGAGGGGGCAAGGTGTGAAGTACGTTAACTTCGTGGTAAGGCGAGCCGTTCGTGGTTTGTCAAATGACCTCCATGTCATAGTTTACCATGGTGGGACGTGCATCTTTTTTTAAATTTTTATTTAATTATTCTTGATGTACCTACATTTTATGTGATGATGCCTGTCGTGATTGTGAAAAATAAAAATGTTTTTATTTCATTTATATATTTTACTAGATGTGCCCGCGGTTTCACCCGCGTTTATCGTTACTGCGCCGCCCCCGTGGGTCCTATTGTGATGTTATATAGCATATAGCCTTTCTCGATAAATAGGCTATTCAACACTATAATAATTCTTCAATTTCAAACAGTAGTATCTTTTATTTTTATTTTTTTTTTACGTCAGGGCATTGTGTTTACGCACCGTCCGCGCCCGGGCGGGGCGCGGGTGTGTGGGACTCGAGCCAGTGAGGCCGGCCCCATACCCACTAAACCCCTGACGACGTTCCCCACGTACCGGTGTCGGTGCCGCGGGATTCACGCTAGTATTCACCGCGACACCGACAGGTGGTCTTGGCCCGCCACGTAGCGAGGCGAGCCCCAGCTGTTTGGGGGAGGACTAGATAGTACAGCCCTCCCCTTCACTGAGGGGGGCGCGCGGGGCTGTGGTGCTTGGGCGGCAGACTGCCCAAATCCACCGCCCGCAGGCCGCCCCCTATGGTGGCTGGAGGTCTGTGCGCGCCCTACGGCGGCGCCCTGGACGTCTCCTGCGGTTTGGGTGGGGAGAGGCCAGCTCCCTCTCCCGTTCCGCCGCCCCCTTCGCGGACATCACTGCCTCGCAGAAGGCTACGGCGGCCTCCCATGCACCCTCGCTCCGGACCATGGACAGAACCATTTCCGGCAGCGAGAGGACCTGGACACCCAGTGCCCCGGTTAGCGACCGGCGCTGCTCCTCCCAAGCTGGGCACTCCACGATTGTGTGCAGCACCGTATCCTCGGGACCTTCACCGCAGTCGTGACAACAAGACGTCTCCTCCCGGCCTATACGACACAAGTACCTCCCGAAGCATCCATGGCCGGTGAGGACCTGCGTCAGCCGGAAGGTCAGGGCGCCATGGCGCCGCTCCAGCCACTCCTCCAGGATCGGACTTACCGCCGCTATTGCGGCGTGCCCTGCACTCGGTCGCGCAAGTCGTTCACCCCAGTCCGCCCTTAGGACGTCGCGGAGCTCCGACCGCCGCGCATCCACCTCTCTCGGCAACAGCTGAAAGCCCGGCTCCAGAGCCTCCCCGCGCCACTGGTAGAGCGATGCGAGAAGTCTGGCCTCCAGGTCCCAGGGCGGTGATCCGGCCAGGAGGCTTGCCGCCTCATAGGAGATCGTGCGGTACCCTTTCGCGACCCTGACGGCCATCACCCTCTGCGGCCTCCGCAGCAGGGCGGCGTTACGGGCCAAAACAGTAGTATCTGAGTTTAGCGCGTTCAACCAAACAAACAAACTCTTCAGCTTTATAACACATTAGTAGGTATAGATTTAATTACCCGGTGACTTGAAACATATTGCAGATATTGCACGCGTTGGTGAGCATGTTCTAAGTTTAGTTATAAGCAACAGGGTAGTTGACTTTGTTTGATTCTGTACAGTATTTTTATAAGCAACAGGGTAGTTGACTTTGTTTGATTCTGTACAGTATTTTACATACAAGTGCAAAAAGCAATTAGAAGAAATCTTTTTGCGCAAACGGTATCAAAATTCGTTGTTAGTTGCAAAAAGAGTCACAGGGCGATTTTCAAGTGAATAAAACGATATAAATGGTATTTTAAAAATTTCGTTGAGTATTCACTCACGCGCGTTTTCCAAAGGGTTTTGTATATCGGATGAAACATCTGCTTTCGTGGACATTCCTTTAACCAAATTAAATACAAAAGAAGGTCCCAGAGACGAATAAATGTATATCAATTTCGATATTCAGTGTTTGAAGTATTACATACAATTCTTTATCTTTATTGATTTTCTCTGCTGCTCATTACGTCATCTCCTTATCCTGGTCAGAAGATTTCAGTAGACGTAAGGATTAAATAACTTACCTAACAATAATAAGTTTTAATATTTAGTAGTTTTAGTTAATGTTCGTTTTTTTGACGTGGGGTAACGTTCCTGATGCATGCCCACTTCTTCACAAGGAAAGACGAGAGGGCTATGTCGGGCTCTCCCGAATATTCGGGTATACCGACTAAAGCCACCACCGTGTGCCACCTCGCTGGTTTGTAAGGTGGGTGGGTCGCTGGATCTCTCACTACATCAGCGACCCATCTAGCAGGGCCCAATGCAGAAAAGAAAAGTTCTGCGGACGACGACTCCTTGGCGACGCCCCGGCATGCCGTTTATGTCCTACCGCAACGTTACCGATTTTCTTCATACAAAACGGCAGCTTCATACAACACAATGATTGATACCTATTTTGAAAATTTGCAAACTCATCAATGGTATGTTGTAAGCTAAAACAACCGCTCATTGAAAAGCCGTATGCGTATTTGCTACCTTAGTGATAACATTGTGTTATATACGCAAAAAACGCACTCGCTTACATCTCGAATAATTGACGCACAAGACGTACCTTGCATAGATATCGATATTATATATCGATATCATAGTATAATAATATCTCGATATACATCAAATAAATCATTACAAATAGTTATTGATACAATTTCAACGTTTAGTTTACTTGCACGTAGATTTTTATAGACATCAATAAAACTAAAACCACGTTTATATTTAGTTTTGTGTCGTAAAAATGCTTTCATTGACGCAGGTTTATGGCGGTCTGCGTTATAATTGTGCACTATGGATAGACAATAATTTTTGTGATTTAATCACACAATGTATAGGATCTATATCTATAAAAATGTTTTGTATGAAGAAAATCAGTAATGTTTTGCTTTTCACTATTTTATCAAAATATTTTATAAGGCAATGTAGGCATTTAAAATATTCCAATCGACTTATAGCTGTCGTGTTGGGTTTTCTTTATACAAATAAGGGGGCAAACAGGCATACGGCCGACCTGATGGTAAGTGGTCACCGTAGCCTATAGAAGCCTGCAACACCAGAGGCATCACTTGCGCAACTCGAAAGAAGGAGCGGGAAGGGTGAAATCGGGTGATTGGGCCTCCGGCACTCTCACTCACCGAACGAAACACAACAGTAGGAAAACTGCTATTTCACGTCGATATTCTGTGAAAGGGTTGTACTTCCCCGGTCGAGCCACTACAATAACTAGACTTTGATCTGACTCTACCTCTTATACCATCATTATGAAACCGATTTTTTTTCATTTACAATAGAAGAAGGCATCTAGCAATGTCTACTGCACCGATGGCGTAGGTGAGAGAGCTATACACAAGGTTTTGAGATCGATGTCTTGAGCAAAATGTCACTGACATCTTCGTCAAGATATTTTCAGTAGCAGAACGGAGTCTGCAATTGCGACCGATTAACGGTAATAGCCTTCACTGAAAAAATGTGGGTAGAAGACAGAAAAACAATAAAACTTTGCCCAACCCAAGAATCTAACTCGAGACCTCATGCATAGTAGTCGCATACATTACTGCTGCGCCATCAAACATGGTACGGAGGGTAATAATAATAAAAATAATTTATGTATTGTATTAAACTGTCCCACTGCTGGGCACGGGCCTCTTCTAAGTGTGAGAAGGGTTAGGCCAAAGTCTACAGACTTCACATATCTTTGACCTGGGGGTGGTGGGCTTCGTGGGCCTGCCCACTACCCGTTCAGCACCAGGTCCGAGAGGCGGCGTGCGTGTTCCCACGTACGCCTCAGTGTCGAGTCCGTCTCCCCTCTAGGGGGGGGGGGGCAGGAGGGACAGTAGGGTTTTATTAAGAAGTGATCATAGGGTAGGTCTTATCGTGTAGTGGCCTGCCGTTTCATACGGCGGGCCGAAACTTCGGCGGGGTCGCGACCACATGTGCAAGGGATTCGCGCGGCCCCGTCGATAGTGGTTTTATCGAGGAACACCTTGGTAGGATTAGTCGGTATTCCGGGAGGTCCATTATCTTTTCAACATATTTCTGTTACCCTGGCGAGTCCGATATAATCTCTCCGCCCGTTCACATATCTTCGAGATCATTATGGAGAACTCTCAGACATGCAGGTTTCCTCACGATGTTTTCCTTCACCGTTATAGCGAACGATAATTAACTATTTAATACTCATATAATTTCGAAAAGCCAGAGACCTCTGCGAGGCACTTCAATGGTTTCCCACTAGGCTATCACGGCTGTTACTTCTATAGATCTTATGGTTGTAAGTTTTACTTTATGTGACCGCTACGGAGAATAGTACACAAAAATATTTAAACTTCAATACAAGGCTCTCCATTCATTCAGACCCTACCTATAAGTACTCGTTTGTAGGTTACTGTTTACCCAAAAACCCTAGGTATTAATTAATTTACTGATTAATTTATTGGCTTAGCGATAAACAAGCAATCCACTAGAGGCTTTAGGTGTCACGTATAATTATATAAGCTTATTGTTTAAGCAGCTTAAAGTTTGGTTACTAAAACGCGATATTATTGCGTGATTTTATGCAACCTAAAATTATGCCTTTAATAATATTTGTAAGAAGCTTCACTGTTAGCTCATTGGCAATCCAAGCAAGCGTGTATGAGGAATGTAGTGAAAGTGAATAAAGCTAGAGAAGTGTGCCAGGATCGTAGCAAATGGAAATCCGTAGTATCTGCCTACCCCTCTGGGAAACAGACGTGGATCTATGTATGTATGTGTATATTTATGCTGGCAACTAAACCTGCGAGCATACGGCTCTTCTAGTTGTAACCAGATACCATAGCCTCTAGAGGTATGGCCTGCCCGCCACCTGATCAGCACCAGTTCCCTGCGCGACTGTGTCGTGTGTCCGTCTATCTTTAGGACAGTAAGGATTAAAGTAGCGGTAACCATAGGATAGGTCTTTTTGGGTAGTGGCCTGCCGTTTCATACTGCGGGCCGATACCTCGGCGTGATCGCAATTGCATGTAAAAGTGAATTGCGCAGCTCCGTCGATTGCAGTTTTGTCGAGGAACACCGTAGCTCAAAGAGGTATGCAACAACAGAACTGCACATACACATTACGCGTGTGTGTGGCGTATTTTAAAGTGGAAGGCGCGATTGGAAGCAGTGTAGTTTTAGTTCCAACGATCCACCATTTCGTACTTGGCACTCCATAGTAGGTTTAGTCGGTAGTACCCGGGATGTTCTTCATTTTCTCGGATGAGCCCGACATAACCACTTCGCTCTACTTTTACGCGCGTAGAGGTATGAATAAATACATTCCCACACGTAAAAAAAAGGTTAGAGACGTATGCAACAACATGGTTGACTGTGCTCAACTACAGATAGACTATTAGTTCTTCTGCACAAATACACAGGAACTTTGGTTGCCCTATATCTCTTTCTAGTCCTTACGAGTCTACAGCCTATTACTATAATAATTGTAAAATTTGTAGAAATGTTTAAATGTTTGTTATTTAATTACACGTCAACCGAGAACAGATTTCAATGAAACTTGGTATACGATATATATATATTGAAATTAAACTACTATATACGGATTTGATCGCGTTGTTTATTTGACATTTTATTACATAATTTTGAAAATTGTTAAAAAATTGTTAGTTTAATATCAATGAATAATATTCGCGTAAACAGAAGACAATATAAGATATATATATATATAGTTTCACGTTTATATAACACCTATATTTTACCAGCTATCGACTTATTGCTGTGTACCGGGCACAGAATCACTCCATGCTGTTGAAATTAAATTCTCTTTGTCGTTGTCAAAAATATTCAAAAACATTACTCGAACCAAGTATCCAATCCAAGCAGTTGCTTGTATTATGGAGCACCACTGTAGCAATCAAGCATCAATATCGCCGGTATATATCAGCGGCGGTAGCCCCATGGATAAGGCATTGGCCTTGCGATCGAGAAGTTGTGGGTTCAAATCCCACCCATTGCACTACTGACGTGAACCCACTCCTAACACAAGCACTCGCTTAGCTGGAGGGGTTAACAAAAATACTAGTAATTTAAAACGCAAACAGATATAAATCTTGAAAAAAAAAAAGAAATTCAAAGGATATTTTTTATTCTTGTACTCGTAAGATTTTTAAGATTGAGACCGCGAACCGAAACCGAAGAATCAATATCGAAGTCATTCCAATTGATAATAAAATACGGTCACGTCACTAACAGATAGTCGCGAGTTACGTCACGCGACAAAACGCGACACGGCACGACAGGGGTGCGACATAAATTACACGCGTGCTGTTATAGATAAAAAGTTCTCGTATATACGCGAGAGGATTGCTTTCACGTATCGCGACAGACCGGGGAGACGTACAACTTGATGCATGGCCTCGACAATCACCTATTGCGTATAAGAGTGCTCTATCATTTATTTATGACGGGAAATTAATTTGAACTCGACTTTATTTTATTTAGTTAGCTTTTATCTATACGAAACATTCGGTTATATCTCAACTTATATTAGGTATAAATGCGAATGTGAGTATGTTTGTTACACTCACACGCCCTCCACTCGACCAATCATCATGAAATTTCGCATTCACGTTTTTAGAGGAACATAAAAGGACATAGAGTACCTATTATTCAGAAGAAAGTACTGTTACTAATCTAATCTAAACTACATTTACGCGAGCGAATTCGCAGGCAAAATGTAGTAACATAAACATATATTTGTCCCAGCAAATGCTAGGTATTTTAATATTAGCCCAGTATACACACCGCAAACTGATGAGCTCATGCCTCTATTCAATTTTGCAAAGGGTGAGACGATAGAGGACACTGCTGGGAGTGCTGGGTGGGTCGCTGATGTTAGTTTTTAGTTCGAAATTTCATGATGATCGGTTGAGTAATTAAGGCGTGTAAGAGTAACAAACGAACGAACAAATTCACATTTATGATGATTTGATTAAAATATCTGATATTTTGTGATCTACATATATTATAGACCTACTAACATGCTTTTGACCTATATGTATATGATTTAGGATACCACTTTTATTATGAAGCAACTGTCAAGAGCTTCAAGCCGTCTCTAAAAGCATTGTTATTGCAAACACGAGAACGAGACAATGCACTACATAGTTTATAGTTTTGTCTCATTTGCTTGCGCATTCAATAACAAAATGATTTAAGCTATAGTGGTTCTGCCTTCTTGTAAACAACCTAAAATGACACCGATATTTTGAGGATAATACCAGTCGTTCGGATAGTTGAGTGTTCTTTTCCTTATATTGATTATTTATGACAGCGCCTACTAATTTAGTTGCTTAACAACAGACTGGCGATAGACGATAAAGCTTATGAAAAAAAAATTGACAGTGCTTGTTCATTGGGCATCCGATGCCTCGTCACTTTTATCATCATACCAGTGTTTTTTTTTAGTTTAGACAACACAATCTCGGACTAGAAATAATTCTTGTGTCACGGAGACTTTAGAAACATTACAATCAAACTTAAAATAAATATTTTTTTGAAATTTTTAATAATTCCTTAAAAATTACAGCAAGCTTGCGGGTAGTTGAGCTGATTTAAATTAGCTCTATAAAATTCCTGTACAATTATTTTCAAGACTTATAGATAAAGAAATCAGAGTAACAAAATCTTCATCAAACAAGTGAGAAACGTCATGAATTGCCATAAATCTTAGAGTTTGAAAAAATGGTATCATGTGACCTTGAGGTCAGAGGTCAAAGGTCATAGTTATTTTGGGGTATATCAACTATGTTGAGTCGAATGGCGTTAACCGCGAGTCTCTAGCTTTTACGGTTCTTGAGTTAAATGATGGTATCACGTGACCTTGAGGTCAAAGGTCAAAGGTCATAGTCATTTTGGCAGTATATCGACTGTGCTGAGTCGAATGGCGCTAACGGCGACTCTCTAGCTCTTACGGTTCTTGAGTTGAAAGTTGTATAACAGACATATGGACGGACGGACGGACGGACAAAGCTGTTGTATAAGAGTTTTTTCAAACTCTAAAAGCAAATACCATAAAGTATTTATTAGTTAGATAATCTCGATAAATATTATTATTTTTTGTCACGGTACCATTCATAAATACTTCAAGTCCTACATTTTTTTCCTAAAATAGTAAAGCTCACGCGCTACGAACAATTCCTGTATCGCGGGGGACTTCACAACGGACACCAATAACATCCAGACTCAAAGCAACCATTTGTGAAACACATGAATCTCCCGAGTGCGATTCGATCCCACAACACTCGGTGCAGTGGCAGTGGTGGGGCGTGGTCCACTACACCATCCATGCAGTCATACATTATTATATACACATGACTGCTACACCCTGTAGCTATACAGGCCACACGCCTCCGATCTACTCTTATGTTATAAACAAACACAAGTCAAACCTTTAGTAATTATTTTTATTTCATTATTCAATGACTATTACATTTCAAAGACAAACAAAGCAAACACATATATGCTAAATTATAAATTAATAAATACTGTTGATTCTACGATGCACATATATTCTTGCACTGAAAATGAAATAATAACAATAATTAAGTCATTAAAGGATACAAATGCTGTGGGTTATGATTCGATATCAACAAAGATTATAAAACAAAGCCAGAAAGAGCTTGCATTAGTACTTTGCCATATCATTAATCTTTCTTTCCGGGAAGGCGTCTATCCTGATAAACTGAAAAATTCAGTCATCAAGCCCTTGCACAAAAAGGTGAAAATGAAATAATAGGTAAGTACAGGCCTATAACGCTAATTCCAGTGCTTCCAAAATTTTTCGAAAAACTAATGCATTCACGTGTTAGTAGCTTCCTAAATAAAAACAATATCCAGTAATAGTTTCCAGTAATCATTTATTTAATAATAATAATACATGGGTAAACATTTTTGTCATTAGTCTAAAATAATATTATACTACAATAAATTATAATTATCCTTAATCTGTTACATGTTTTACTTATAGATACCTTAATCGGCTGACATTGTGCATTCCAATTTAATTTTAAGCTCTAGGTTTTATTAAGTGATTGTCTGAACTAGGTTTAGACAAGTGTTTCAGGCTATTTCTCTACTTACAAAAAATATATCTTCTTCATCCTAGCCTTTATTATTCCCAAGTCACTCGGGGTCGGCTTTTCTAGTCTAACCGGATTTGACTGGATATCAGTTTTTACACGGAACGGCTGCCACCTGACCTCCGCAACCCGAAGGCTAACGATACCCTAAGGTTAGACCAGTGTCAGGATATTATAGGGCACTGACTTAGCCCACAATGACAAGTTGTGACAGAAAACGAGTCACGTGTAGTAAGTTGAGCAAAAGTTTGAGACACACTGTCACCGTTGTATGTTCATACGACTAAACCTGTCATACTTAACTAAAAGCCTGTCGTTGCCATTTATTCAATGACAGTAGGAATTAACAGACTTGCTCGAGGAAGTACTGCCTCTTTTCAGGAATCCAGCTTTAGAGAACTAACACTAATAAGAGGAATTAGAATTTTAGAGACTTACTTGCCTATCTTTTCTTTTATTTTATCGTAAATTCTTGTCCCCTAAAACAGACTTCGTTGACAAATGTTTACATAATATTTCATTTTAGACGTATTTAGTCATTGAGTGGCAGGAATACTGCGGTTTACTGTGCTCTAAACTTTTAGAGCCACGGAAGAAATACTTACTTTCAAGTTTTGCTTCATGGCTTGTATTTCTACCCAGATTATAATACGCATAATATTTACGTAGTATGCGAATTAATAATAAAATCATCCCTTTATTAAATTGTTACGCTGCTGGACACGGGGTTCTTTTCAGTGTGAGAAGGGCTAGGCCATAACCACCACGCTTGTCCAGTGCGGGTTGGCAGACTTCGCATATCTTTGAGGACATTATTGAGAACTCTTAGACATGCAGGTTTCCTCACGATGTTTTGCTTCACCGAGCAAGCGATAATTAACAATTAATACGCACATAACTTCGAAAAATTCTGAGATGCGTGCCTTGGGATCGAACTCGAGACCTTTGCGTACAGTCCAACGGTTTTCCACTAGGCTATCGCAGCTGTTAAGTATGCGAATAGACTAAAAACTTATTCCATTTACCCACCACTAATATTAATTAAATTAAATCGTAAGATGCTACTGAACATTTCACTTCAAACGCGATTCCAACGTACCCAGTTATAATTAACTAATAGCTTGTTTCAGTTGGTCGGCCGGTAATCGTTGGTCACAAATGTTATGACTTCCTCAGAGCAAATTATTTAAGCATCGTCGATTTCAGTCTATTTCAGAACGGCCAATTCAGTAATGTAGCATTCTATTTGAAGGTCTATTTGGCAGTAATATACGTCTATAATAGAATAAATCAATAAAAAATCTATTACATAGCTTCATAGAGTTAGGAGATGTCTATTATAACCACCGAGTGAGTACCAATTACTGCGTTATAGAAATATCTGGCCAGAAACTTACTAATATGTTTCTATGAGAGAACTAAAATTCAATATCTGACTGCACCAATAGCGCAGTGGTTTAAATGATCGCCTCGTCACTGCCACTACGCCAGTGGCATAGCGTAGTGGGGGCGGCAAGGGAGGCACTTTTAGGGGGCGGCAAAATTTCACAATAAACAATAATATTATCTTGTAAATATTTGAACCATTTAATGACGAACGAGAGGGGTGGGTAGACGTACAATACACAATTATGATGACTGTTCTTGCCGAAAAGTTATTTAGAATTACTTTATATTATACTATTTTTATTAGAAATACCTTTAAGAGGGCGGCAAAATTTTATATCACCCCGGGCGGCTGATGCCTACGCTACGCCACTGCTACGCTGAGTGTGGTGAGTTCGATTCCCAATCGGGATATAGGGATAAAAACAATTGTGTGATCCAAAAATAGTTGTTGAGAGTCCAGATATTCTTTGTGTCCGTTGTTTGAATGTTTGAAAAGTCCCCCGCAACACAGGAATTATTCTTTAAAGATCGGAATGGAAAATTTGTCAATCATTTTTGCAGATGTCGTTCATTTGTCGACGTCTACGGTTTAAAATACCTGGTTAAATATAGTTATTAATTTTGTTAGTATCAGTATGATTATTTATTTCGTAATAATACAAAGAGAGATAATAACTTAAAGACTGCGCAAACGTTAGCATTAAATTGACCAACATTGCTACACAAAGAATTCAGTCCGCACAATTCGTAAATATTACGACACTGAGTGGTCACTGCAGTTGTCGTTTATGTAACGACAGCCACGGTTCTAATATCCGACGTTATATGGTTATAATACAACATTTTCTGCTAGATAGTTACAACATCTAGATATGTATCTAATAATATAAACCAAACGACTGCGCAAAAATAAACATTGAATCGACGAACACGGCTACATAAAGAATCCAGTCTAATTTGTAAATATCACGACGATAAATGTTTGCTGCATACCTAACGTGATATAGTTATAATACAACACTGTCTACTAGATAGTTACAAAATGTAGATGTGACTGTGCAAAAACAAACATTGAATCGACAAACATTGCAACACAAAGAATACAGTTTGCACAATTCGTAAATATGACGATGCTGAGTGCTTACTGCTGTTGTCGTTTATTTGACGACGTCCATGCTTCCGATAGTCAATTCGGCGTCGCTCTGTCGAGCGTGTTAGCGCACATGTTTACATATGGCCGCAGTTTCCGACTGCATCCGCAAATGTTTACATTTATGCGCCACATTACGGATATTACGACCGCCCGGGGAACTACGCCAGACTACATTGAATATACTCGCTGTGGAATAACATAACGTCTTTATATCACTGGTAGAGAAGGCAGAGGTGTCTTCTCATTTCTTTGTAAATTGAAAAAGATAGCTCGCGCACTTGGAATAATTTCTGTATCGTGCGGACTACAAACATTCGAAAAGGACATACAACGAAGAGGAACAAGTATATCATTGTGCGGATCACTCAAATTTTGGTCCTGCTTGATGGCGTAGTGGCAATGGCGAGCCAACCACTGAAAACCCTTAGGCACTCCGTGCATTCTATTTATGAAAAAAAAGTATGCAGTGGTTTAGATATACAAACATAGCACTATCATATTTTGATAATATTATGTACTATCTATAGCCCTTGGCTACGCTCGGAAACAGGCTTTTCCTAGATAAAAGGTACACCACGTCCTTTTCTGTACCCCTGACAACGTATATGCGAAATTTCATGATGATCGGTCAAGTAGTTAAGGCGTAATAAACTCACATTTATATTTATAATATTAGTTAGGTTTATCTGATCAGTAAATTATTACCGAGGTTAAGCAACGTTGGCTGCGGTCAGTATACAGATGGGTGACCGCTTAGTGGTATTTCATCTGAGCGTCTCCGTGCTTCGGAGGGCACGTAAAAAGTCGGTCCCGGTTGTTGTCAAATTGACAGCAGTCGTTAAGCCATGTCAGAGGCCTACGGGCGGCTTGAACAACTCTTGACAACAGGTTGGCCACTAACCACACGAAAAGAAGTAAAAGAAGGACTATTCGCGACTAAATATTTAAAAGATAATAAATATCTATAGATTGCCCTAAATTATGCTAACCCAATACCCTATATTACTTAAGAATTAAGTTTTGTTCAAGTTATAAACAAATTTGTACATTTTAATAGCTTCCTTGCTGTAAGGTCTCGATTGGAAAAATACTTAACTCTAAAAAGTCAAACAACAAACAATTCAGAAATTAAAGTTTCTCTTTTTTCCCTTTACCGCACATATTCGGCCTCGATGGCGTAGTGGTTAGTGTAACCGACTGCCACGCCCGAGGTGGCGGGTTCGATTCCCGCAAAAGTCAAACATTTGTGTGCATGAACATGGATGTTTGTCTTGGTCTGGATGTTTCTATGAATAATATGTATATATTTACAAAAAAAAACGTATATAATATGTATGTTTATCCATTGTCTAGAACCCATAGTACAAGCTCTGCTTAGTTTGGGCTAGATGGTGTTGTGTGTATGTGGTAGAATATTATTATATTATTATTATATTCCATCAACAAATGGTAAATATCTTCTACAGTTTCACAACTGCCACAATTAGGGCTGCTAATATTTTCATCAAGAAACCAAATTTGTTTAACAGCATGTATCCAACTCTTAACCAATATGCTGTTACTATAAATTTTCTACTAACAGTCGCATTTATAATAACATTTTGGATATGGATGATTTTATGGTATACGAGGCGAGGTCTTAAATATTAAAAATATTTGGACAGAATTCTATTAACATTTTAATCGAACCAGGTACCAAATCTGATGCTTTATAATCAGGTAGTCAAGTTTACGTCAGATTGCGAAACGAGGTCATTCAGAAAAGTGATTGCAGCTTTCCGTGACGATGCCAGAAACTTGGGATAATTAATTTCGGCCTTCTAGGAATTGATTTATTAAATTACAGAAATTCGCAGTTACTACTAGCATTACACACTAGCTGTTACCCGCGACTTCAGCCGTTTCAGAGATTAGCCGGAACAAACAGACAGTTTTTGTTTTTTTATATGAATGCTCTTTATGTTGTCGTACGCATGGAGTAAAAAATTGTTTTTTTGACATTACAAACCGACACATCAATTATATTTATTTGCATAGATACATATATACACCCAAGTATAAATATCCCCAAAATTTTAGGCAGAGGCGTTTTACACTGACTATTTACCAGGTACATAATATTTAAGACCACGTACTGGGGCAGTGTCTATCGCCGATTACCGGAATTTTTTACCATATGTCCAGGTGCAAACACCAATAGCGCAAGAAATCTTAAAAAAACTCTTTGATAATGTATTTATGTATGCCTAATAGTGTGCTCCCTGATTCGATTCCTCGATCAAAAGGAACAATATTGAAAACGAAAAGTCGACATGAAATATGAAATACATCTGCCGAACATTTCAGATTTTCTTATTGCGTGATATTAATATCTAAATACAGCAATCAATTTTTGTTTACAACAAGTGCATAAATGCGTCTGCGTTAAAGACTTCGTCTGTGAGCATAATCAGACGAGCTAAACTTCTAGGAAAACTATGTGATTACAGTATTGGATACCGCAAGTGTGTTTGTACGGCTATTTTTAAATTCACATGCCAGTCTGAAGAGTGACCGATTCACGCTTTCCGGCCACACATAACGTTTGCTTCGACTGAAGAAATTAGATTGTCGACACATGTATTTTAAAATAATAACACATTTTATCTTTTAGCAAGTTGACAAGAAGAGGAGTTTCATCTGACATAAGATCGAAGCTCAATAGGAATAAATAACGATGTGTTAAGTTCTTACATCATATAAGATTTTGAGCCAAGGATTGGCTCATGTGTGACCTAAAATCATAATGTTCCTTTTGGGGTGTTAGGTTTGTGACCATACATATTTTATTATAAAGATACTTAATCTTTATAATAAAATATGCAAGCATTAAAAACGTACATATAAGTACATATACGAATTAGTTAAGAAATTAGCGTGTCACGAATTTCGGAATGTGGTGTATTCACAAGGCGCACATGCTTTGCTTCATGCTGCGTTTCCGCTGGAAGTGAAAGTAATAATTATATTTGTGACCATAGCTCTAGGTCATAGATGCGTTCTAACCACATTTTTGGACGTTTACTTGTCAACAAACACGATGCCAAAATAACATTTGAGTTTTAAATAGAATATTGTCACACACTCTCATATTTTAAATGAAAATGGAAATGAAAAATTGTTTAGCGTTAAACAAATTAGAGAAACTTATTAATCTAAAACACCTTATAAATAAAAATTAAGTAATTTGCCAAACGCTGGCAAAATTAAACAAAACTACTTCTGTGGTTTTCACACTAGGCAAGCCTGTATCGTGAAGACTCAAAACAATAACATAATACAAAAAATAATGAGAAAACATTAAAAATACAAAAAATAATAATAAATTAACATCAAGTGTTTCAAGTATTGTAATAATATACAAAGAATATGAGACATACAATAATTATGAATATTATATAAATAAATATATAAGGTAATACGTATTGATAAAAAAAAAAGATTAAGAAGTTTAGGTTTACAACTGATGAAATGATTGTATTCTTTAGTTCTCTATTCATTAAATGTAGTGTGAGCTTACTCTTCTTAGTAAACACACTTTTACGTACGATATAAGTGCGGTGATCTATGATTTTAATATTGACGAGACGTTTTTGATTTCGTGTCGAGCGACCTTAGAATAAGAATTAGTGACGTACAGGGGAAGTATCATGTTTACTTAGCCTGGTGATTGTCACTGATATGCTAGCACTTTATATAATACAAGCTTTTGTCCGCGACTTCACTCGAGAAAAGTACAGTCATTTTCTGTGCCCCTTACAACGTGTTTGCAAAATTTCATAATGATCGGTCGTGTAGTTAGGGCGTGAAAGCGTAACAAACAAACTCACATTCGCATTTATAATATGAAGTAAGGATGACAGCATGAGTGTGACTAGTAGAAAACTAGCGTGTTATGTGTGTATTTCATCGGATTTATTCACAGACTGTAGGCGAAAGATTCGAAGATAAGGTTATAGGTACGTCAAAATATTAAGACCACATAAATGCGTGTTTAATAGTTTGTTTATGATGCATACAACTGTTTAGGTTCTGTATAAAACGGTACAATTATGACATTATTACTGCAAAAAAACGTAAAGTATTAAAAATGTACTAGAAATATAGTTAAAGCGATAGTATAGTCGAAGGAAGGAGTTGAACTGCTACGTAGATGTCTCGAGTTCAATCCCAAGAAACGCACCACTGACTTTTAGAAGTTATTAGCGTATTAACAGTAAAGAAAAATCAATATGAGAAAACATAAGATATGTGAAGTCTGTCACCACGAATTAAGCCAGCGTGGTGGAGTGGAGTGGTTAGGCCATACCTAACTCTTCTCATTCTATCAAAGTGTAAGAAGCAGTGGGACAGTTTATACACAAGACTTTTGAGTAGTAGAGCCTCGCTGATTTCAGCATGAATGAGCCGGCTCGACCGGGCAAGGACTACCCTCTCACAAAATATCGTTGTGAAATAACAGTATTCCTACTGTTGTATTTCGTTCGTGAGTAAGAGTGCCGGAGGTCCAATCACCCCCTTTCCTTCATTCCGACTCCTTCTCCTTCCCTCTTCCTTTTCTAAAGGGTCGGCAATGCGCAAGTGATGCCTCTGGTGTTGCAGGCGTCCATAGACTATGGGGACCACTTACCATCAGGTGGGCCGTATGCTTGTTTGCCACTTTAGTAGTATAAAAAAAAGACATATATTATTATATATTAAAATGTTCACGTAATAGTTAGTTCATTTTCAAGATTTTACCGATTCCCCGAATTTCATGAAGACTAGCTCCATACGTATTCCGTTATTGTTTCCAGAAATTTTGTGTTGGCGGAGCAGGCGGGGGCGTCACAATAAAACACTGTTATTTTTAACGCACACTTGATCCTCATTGTTTGATGCGAACGTATTATATTTTACTCTGAGCTATAAATGACGGCCCGTGGATTATGTTAACGAGTGTTATTTCATTCTATGATCCGCTCGTGAGCCGTACCATACACACATCATGGCTGTTATCCTACATAAGCAGACCGAATGCTTTTAATCTAATACGGACGTAAAGCCAGTGTTTTGTGATCGTCGGTCAAATTCTGCTGTTTGTATTACTACTTATACCCTGGTATGACGGCATGCAAATCTACACAAGACACGTGGTTTTTAACTATGTCTGTGAGATGACGTTGTTGATGATTTGAGATGCCTGCTGTATACATGGGCTACATCTATAAAAAAATTGAGGGAATTTGCAGAATAAAACAGGTTGTTTGTAATTTAGCACATTTATAAGCCACGCTTTGTTTTGTCATTACAAGTTTGAGATTTTATATTATTCGACACGTCTAAGAAATTGTGAGTGCTACCTTAAAACGTACTGTCTACTGATTGGATTTGAATATCCACTGCAAATAAATGAAACAATAGACTTAAACAACGTTGATGTGAAGTGAAATACAAAAATTAGCAATATAACTTTTTGTTTCTTTTTTTTACGTAACTTCTTTGCATGATGTTTCGGATTTGATTCCCGGGTAACTATTATTATTAACATTTTCTGTCAAGATATTCTTAGTAGCAACATTGAGTCTGGATCGTAAAATACCTCGGTTTGCCCCTTGGGGGATAGAGGCGTGAGACTATGTACCTACATATGTTTATGTACGGTATCTAAACCTGAGTTCTTTTGTAATTTATTTGACAGTACAATTAATACTGATTCATGCTGTTCTTCAAACATATGTATGTGTAAAAAACATAAATAATTTATCTTGAATGCGATTAAAAGCAAACAAATTAATCCATGTGTTCATTCTAGAGAAGCTGCAGTAAATCAGTGCGCGTGCGACGCTTCAAGATATATGAGCTCGGAACGCCGGCGCCGCCACATCGAATTATTCATTACGTCATTAGTGTCAACAACACACCTAAGACTAACTATGAACGATAATTTATATTACCCACTAGAATATATAGCTCCGACGTAAAAAGTGGCAAACAAATAAATAAGTTTTTTACATAAAAAATCCCCACTTGTGTTTGTAAGTAAACATTAGTAATATGGGGTATACCGAAAAAAAAAACAAAGCACTTTCGTAGAAATTATGACGTACTCTTATACTTTATTTGTTCTTCTTCTATATTATGTCGGGTTGGTTGATAACACAATTTTATGTATACATACATACATGTAAGTTTTATGTACTCTGGCGCATGATTGTTGCTTCGCTTATTTGAAGCTATGTAAACAATGTAAGATAAATATTATGGTTATCGTATCGAAATCGTACATTTTTTTTTTTTTTCTAACTTTTAATCTGTCATTACAGGTTCTTAACCTAATAAGATAGCATAGTAACTTAACTATGCTATCGTATTAGGTATCGTATTACGATAGCTCAGTGGGGAGACCAATAGACTGCAATGCAGAGAGTCTCGGGTTCAAACCCACGTCGCGCACCTCTGACTTTCGGAAGTTATATGACTTTTCGAAATTATGTGCGTATTGATTGACAATTATCGCCTGCTCCGTGCCTCGGAGAGCACGTTAAGCCGTCGGTTCCGGCTGCCATGAACATCTATGGCAGTCGTTATTGGGAAGTCAGTGCCCTATAATATCCTGACACTGGTCTAGCCTTAGGGTATCGTTAGCCTTCGGGTTGCGAAGGGTAGGTGGCAACCGCTCCGTGTAAAAACTGATATCAGTCAAATCCGGTTAGACCGGGAAAAGCCGACCCCAAGTGACTTGGAAATAATAAAGGTTAGAGAGAAGAAGAGTAACTCTAATCTAATACTTAAATGTATTAAATATTGTTGCGTAAAAATATAACATATCAACAACCCAGGGCTAAGACGCTATATTACACAGCTGCTCTTAACTTCTTGAAATACAGACAGAAGAAAGAAAGCAGTAATAGCCTAGATTGCCACGCAGGGGTTTCGAACCCAAGGCATGAACCTCTGATTTGTTATGTGCATATTAAATAGTACAGCTCACTTTATCGGTGAAGGAAAACGTCGTGAGGCAACCTACATGTCTGACAGTTCTACAAAATGTTTAATTCGCACTGAGCCAGTGTGGTAAACTATAGCGTAACCCTTCTAACATTGAGAAGAGGCTCGTACCCAGCAGTGCGACAGTTTAAGGGCTGATATTATAATCTTATAAGTCTAAAAAGAGGTCTTCAAATCATGTTAATATAACTATGTTATAATTTTCTTTAGTTGAGGTAGAATATAAAAAAGTCTGGTTAACTGAAGGTTCTCTAAATACTAGAGATGGCTAACTTAGTTAGTTTGGTAACGTGTAAACTTTGAGCTGTGTAAATAGTAAGCCAGCCTGAAAACAGGCGAATTATATACTCGTTTTGTATTTTTATTGAGCTTTCGTTAATTGTTAACGACTCACAGGTGTCGTTTCACTCCAGCACAGCGTTTTGTTTTATACCTAACATAATATGAATAGAAAATATCTATACGTAAATATATACCACTAGCTTTTGCACGCGATTTCGCTCGCGTAAAAGTAGGTTAGATTATATTATTAATAGTTCTTAAAAAAACCTATGTTACTCGGTAAAATATAGCTATCTAATGGTAAAAGAAATTTTAAAATCGGTTGAGTAGTTTTTGAGTTAAATCCTTACGAAGAAACAAGGAAATAAAAAAATCAATCTTCTCTTTTTATAATGTTAGTATAGATATACATCTCGACATTAACCTATTGAGTCTCAACGGCACACCGGCGGTACAGTAGATTTTTAATTATGTCTGGCATTCGATTGATAGGCTCAATTAACGTCAAGGAACTAATTATCATACATCATCTGCTGAGAGCAGCTGAAAGCTTTAAGAAGAAGCATCGAAATAACACGAGCGCACAGGCTTCTTCAAATTAATTATGTTTTGTTGACATAATTTATTATGAAAACATTTGCTTTTATAAATGAAGTATGTACAGTCAGCGACATATGGCACGACGACAGTCAATAAACAATTTCAAGATATTTTTAAAGACACATCCTGCTCTAGTTTTAATTCTTGTGTCGCGGGAGACTTTACAAACATTCAAACAACGGACACAAGGTACACCCAGATTCAAAACAAATATTTGTTAATCACACCGATTTTTGTTCCTTATCGAACCCACAATATCTACGCAGTACAGTGGCAGCGGCGAGGCGACCAATTTAAAGACTTTCTCGAACTCATCCATGTAGTCAAGATTTTGAATTGCTTTTATACACAATAATGGAAATTCCTCATCTTCTACTGCAGTAACAGTTAAAAGTTAGTTATTTTTACACAATTAATTCATCATTATCTCAGCCACTGCTGGACATAGGTCTCCCCCAAGGTTTTTCACTCAGACCAGTTATGAGCGACCCGCAACCACCCGCTTACCACGACCTTTACCAGGTCGTCGGTCCACCTTGTCCGCCTACCTCTGCTGCGTCTTCAATTAATTACTACGAAACAATAATAAGTTATAAAGAGGAAAGATTAGTTTTTTTGTTTTTTTGTAGGGGTTTAAAACAAAAACAACACAAACGATTTCAAAAATTTCTTTACCATTAGATAGCTATATATCATCACCGAGTAAAATATAATGCAAAATTTCAATGACAAAAAAGTACTGTTACTAATAAAATTTTATGTCACACTCACCTGGGGAAAGTGGCTGCATCCCGCTAACTAAATTTTATTTAAAAAAAGTACTGTTGCACCACGTCCACTACTTTTACGCGAGCGAAGCCGTGGGTAAAAGTTATTCATTCATATATTATTATAATGTTACAAATTTGTTTAATGTTTAGCTGCTTACGTCGCTGATTGTACAATGGTGGGACGACGAAAGTTTTGTACTGTCATATTATTATGCCCTTTTCCTCCAGAAGGGAGCCCCGCCGACGATGGAGGGACCCTAAGAACGCACGGGGTGACAAAGTGAAAGATTAATAGTCGAGGGGAGAACTCAGGGAGGGAACAAGGGAGGGCTCACTCGTAAGCTATGAACAAGCTCAAGACGCTCAAACGACTGACAAAACGATTGCAAGGCGAATTCTCTGAATCTCCTTACTCATCACTTCACGAAGATTGAATTTTAAATGCCTTTTTGTGGGTTTGCTTGCGCTTTGTGCCATTGCATTATTTTGTCTTCACTGAAGGAGGTTGCAGGATCATGCTTTTTTTTATACAACTAATCTGGCAAACAAGCATACGGGCCATCTAATGGTAAGTGGTCATTGTAGCCTATGGACGCCTGCAACACCAGAGGCATCACTTGCACGTTGCTGACCCTATAGGAAAGGAGGAAGTGGGAAGGTGGAAAGAGGGTGATTGGGCCTCCGGCACTCTCACTTACCAAACGAAACTAAACAGTAGGAATACTGCTATTTCACGACGATATTCTGTGAGAGGGTAGTCCTTCCCCGGTCGAGTCGGCCCATTCATGCTGAAATAGTTTTAAATCAATCGATGTTGATATCGATCAGAGTGCATAGTGGTTTGAGAGCTCACTTTCCCATTGCGCTGTAGGTTCGAATATTAAATCAACAAAAAAATTATGTGCAGCAAATGGTTGTTCCGAAGCTAGGTTGCTCTAATGTTAATTTTTTGAAACTTTGTAAAGTGTTCTGCGTTTCAGGAATTATTCCTAGTGCGGACGTTAGGTTTATAAATTATTCGGTCCCTTTAAAAGTATTTTATTATTACTAATTGAATTTCGATGTGTAACATTCACATAAACTAGCATAAATAAACACAATATGTCGGCCTCGATGGTGTAGTGGTTAGTGTAACCGACTGCCACGCCCGAGGTCGCGGGTTCGATTCCCGCACAAAACAAACATTTGTGTGCATGAACATGGATGTTTGTCTTGGTCTATGTGTTCTGTGATGCTTATTTGCCGTCGTTGATTATGGATTTACCGGAAGAACAAATAGTGCACTTATTCATTATTCATTCACTTCATCTGCACAAGAGATAAAATATTGTATGGATCGACTGCACGGATAGCGTAGAAGTTTAAGTGGTCGCTTCGCTACTGCCACCGCGCAGAGTCTTGTGGGTTCGAATCCTACACGGGACAAACATTTTTGTAATCCATAAATGGTTGTCCCGGATCCGGATCTTTGTATAGATGAACCACTGAGACGAAAATTCGGTATAGACAACATTATTGGATAAAAATTTGATTTTAGATTAATGCACTGCATACTCATTTTTATACGCATGCAAACTTGTATAAAGATCACCCGTATCGTTAAAAGTAGCTTTACAGAATTGATGTGGCCTTTCTTTAATAAATGCACGATTGCACGAAGAAATAAAAGAATCTTAGTGTGCTTACTTAGTAAGTGATCTGGCTAAGTAGTACCACAATACGCCGTACTTAGCGTTGGGTACTAAGAGCTCTGAACTATATTAAGTATTCATGTGAAACTAGTACAGTCGGATACTTAGGCTACTTAGACATTATCATGCATTTTTAATGTTTTGTATATTTCTAGCGGCTTCTACTATTCGAATTTTCATAAATAATAATAATATAATAATAATAATATTCTAATATCCTACCACATACACACAACACCATCTAGTGTTCTAGACAATGGATAAACATGCCTATATACTTTCTTTTTGGAAATACGTACATATTATACATAGAAACACCCAGACCAAGACAAACATCCATGTTCATGCACACAAATTCTTGACAGGAAACCTTATTTTATTACGACTCGGGATTCGAACTCGGCACCTCATAATGGTAAGTCACATACACCAATCACTAGACCGAAGAACCAGTCCTTTGATACAGCTAATGTCGTGAACAGTTTTAACAGAATGCTGGTTGACTGGTGAGTAGTAACCACTTTATAGGGACTTGCAATACTAAAGAAGAAGCAAAAAGCTGCTAATTCAAAAGACAGACATCACACATGCTCCACTAAAAATTGTCATCAGGCTTTTAGACGTTATCATCCGCAGGCAAAAATATAAGGTCATTTGATTGCGATCTTCTTGACGCTAAAATTGTTTTACCAATCGGATTGCCGTAAGTATCATTTTAGGTATGTTCTGCCCCACCTTTTTAACTACGACAAATAAACCACTTTCATTTTGTGACATCACAGAATGTTGAAAAGGAGGAAAGGAACGCTAACACAAACACTCAAGTTTGTGAGAGACATGAGCAATTGCTCGAGTATTTAATTATAGGAAAGTTTGAGGAAGCAGCAATTACTGGTCGGAAGTGAGCGGTGCTTTCCGAGACATACCACGCCCGTCGAGACGTATTAGTTGATAGGATTTAAGCGTGCCTTCCACTACGGAGTAATGAGCGGGAAATATATAGCTGAACGGAACGGAGATCAACTAATGAAGACAGGTTTTTTTTTGTTTTGGTAAATATTTCTGACGGTATTAGTTGTTACTTTTAAATTATCTCTACTATTATATCCCGATGAGTACAATCTGGGTGTCTTCAAGTCGCGAGTGAATAGGTATCTTCTAGGCAAGCGTGCTCCATCGTCGACTGCATCTACACTTAAGATCAGGTGAGATCGCGGTCAAACGCTAGCCTATTAGAGTATAAAAAAAAAAAAAAAAAAAAAAAAATTACGAATAAGAACAAAAGGCTGTTGGATATTTATTAAATGAAATGCTACTATGGTGGTAACTTTTGAATTGCACAGAGTCCGCAACATAATTTAGATTACAATAAAAAGCAGGTACGTTATTCAGGCCGGGCCGATGATGTCGTCATTCCTTCCTTAATCCGCCAAAGACGAGATGGGCTGTGATATGAAAAGAAAACATTTAAGAAAGGTGAAAGAAAGGTGTAAGAGTACTCACTAACGCATAGAGAATATTTTCTATTTGCTGCTGCATATTTTATTAATATATACTTGCATACCCGTAGCTCCACATCGTTTATTTTTATCTTCGCTGTGTGCCGAGCTCTTATGCCTGAACCACATTTAATTAAGTTAAGCGGAGTCGAGATGTGATTACAATGACATTCTATCGGTGATGTACGAAACTTTTCTGCTTTTTACCACTTTAGCGGATACTGGCTATTTCAAAAGGATTAATGTCTTTAATCGACGTTGTCCACTTAACTACGCATTAGCTTTTGCGACATAGCACGTTTAGAAAACTAATTTTTCTGAATAAAAGGTTTCCCATGTCCTTTTCGGTACCTGTGATAACGTGTATGCGAAATTTCACGATGGTCGGTCGAGTAGTTGAGGCGTGAAAGCGTAACAAATAAAGTCACATTTTCATTTATAATATTAGTTGGGTAATTATATTAAAATTTGAAGCTTTGAAGACGAAAGAAAGATTTTCATAAAATCCTTCTGAGCGGTTTTAGACATTAAATAAACGTAAACTTTGTGAATGGTTGCTCACATTTGAAGCCGGCCTTGTGGTGTCGCTAATTCGGTCGTTTGTTTCAAATGAATGTGTTGAAGTGGCGCTGTCAGTGCGTGTCAAAACATCTCGCTATTAAATACGTCGGCAAAGGCGATGCAGGGCGCCCACTCATCAATTAGACGAGATTACTGTGAGACCGCCGAATGATGAAATGGCGGAATGAACGCATGCGCAGTATATCATTGGTGTTAATGGTGGTAAGCTTAGTATCTATAAATATAATACATATAATATTAATGTTATGGGTATTTATTAGAGCTTCTATAGCTTGGACATTTATTTAAGAATACTTGTCTGTCTGTATGTTTGTACGCGCAGCACGTTTTTATGTTTGTATTACTGAAAGTCTCTTTTTTTACGTGGGGGTATGCTTTGACTCATACTTCTCCGCGGGGCGACGGAGAAGTTATGTCATGCTCACCAGGGTAAAGATACCCCGATAATACCGACTAAACCTACCACGGTGTTCCTCGAAATAACCATAGACGGCGAGGCCGCGCGAATCGCTTTCACATGCAATCGCGACCCCGCCGTGTAAAACGGCAGGCCACTGCACAAAAATAGTTCCTCCACCGTCCCCCTGGGAGGGACAAAGATACGATAGAGAGGCGTACGTGGGAACACGCACGCCGCCGCTCGGACTTGGTGCTAATCGGGTGGCAAGCAGGCCCACGCCACCCACCACTCCCAGGTCAAACCACAGGGTGGCTGGAGGTCATCTCGCGCCCTCCGGCGCCCGGTTCTGCGGTTGGGGAAAGGGTGTAAGCGCTCTCTCTCCCGCTCCGCCACCTCCTTGATGGAAATTACTTCCTCACAAAAGGAGGCGACGGCGTTCCACGATCTCTCACTCCGGACCATAGACTGAACCACGGCCGGATTACTGGAAGTCTAACTTAATTGACGCTCGGTTCATATTGATGTCATCTAGAAGTTAAAATATACCTAAATAGGTACCTATTTCCAAATTTTACGCATATGAAATCGCAAGCACATCTAGTAATAATATAAGCTTTAATTATAATATTTTTCATCTGTCTCGGTGAACAACGTGGAAATTTGTATATGTTTTCTTATGTCTTTAAAAGCTGTGTTAGCAAACCAATTAGTAAAGTTGTTAGCGTGTGACTATTCAGGTGAGAATGCAATTGTAGAAGCAGACCAATTGGAAATGTTGTTTACTAAATCTATAGGAAATATCTATAGCATGTGATTTAAATATATCATTCTGTATTTGCTCTATTGTAAAGTCCTAGGCCCATTTATGTGACCAACGTCGCATTGAACGCATTGCTTTCGCCACCTACTATTCTGTTCTGTAAAAAGCTATTGCTATGTTTTGGTTTTAGCGGTGATCGCAACGTGAAACGCCTGTCATCACAGTGACAAACGGAGTGCACTTACCGCAAGCGTTTTACGCACCGTTTGATGCATAAGGGAATGGACCGCTTTACGAAATGGCAGAAACAGAAGGACAATCAATTAGTTTCTTAAAGTACCTCTAAAAGAAAATGTTTGCCTGTGCTTTACAACAAAATAAACAATATCAATTTAAGTTTATAAAGTGCCGTTTGTATGGGTGCTTTCGGACCTTTTTAATCTGTATTTAATTAGGTACGTCCGACGACATACTGGGCTCCGTGGAGACAGCCAGGGCTCTCATTATTAATAAAATACTAGATTTTGCCGGCGACTTCACTTGCGTAACAGTAGGTAAGTTCGGGATAAGATAATTTGCATATTACTCGGTGTTAATATAACTTTCTAATGGTGAAAGAATTAGTTAAATCTGTTGGGCAGTTTTTGAGTTAAATTCTCTTTATAATTTTATTCATATAGATATAGATAGAGATTTGTGTTATTTTACGTTCTTCTTCTTTCTTGAGGCGCTCATAGCTAGTTGCACTCACTGATCGGTAAACGATTAGCGAGGTTAAGCAACGTTGGGTGCGGTCAGTCTGTAGATGGGTGACCGCTTAGTGGTATTTCATCTGAGCGTCTTCGTGCTTCGGAGGGCACGTAAAAAACGTCGGTCCCGGTTGTTGTCAAATTGACAGCAGTCATTAAGCCATGTCAGAGGCCTACGAGCGGCTTGAACAACTCTTGACAACAAGTTAGCCACTAACCACATGTAAAGAAGTTATTTTACCATGGCTGTGATTATAAATTAATACGTTGTAAATCTAGAGAATCACACGAAGAGGAAAAGTCCTAAACAGAACATGAAGACGCAAGAGCAAGAACTGAGAATTACATATTTATGATCCATACCAGTAAATAAAATTCAAAACATGTTTGAAAAATGTTAATCTACGTTTGATCTGATTCTAATTTGACCTCCAAATTTAATAAAATTAGTTCATCTCCGAAGAACGTTTCGGTTAATAGCTAGCTTAAAATAAATCAAAATAGACTATATAGGAATACACAACAGGTTTCGTTTCCTAAATAAGTGAAAGATGCCACCTGGACTATACTACATCAGACGGGCAAAAGCTAGAAGTCAACGAAGATAATCCGGTCAGCAGAAAACAGTGCTCTCTAGCTGTTTAAATAACCAACTTGGAAACCTTACAGGAACCACTCACCGGAAAGTGATTTATATTTAAAATTTTTAATGTGTCCTTTTTTGGAAGATTTTAAGCCTTTCCTTGAAATCAACACAATAGAAAATGACCAAGATTAGATAGGAAAATCTGTACGAATAAAATATTGTCTTTGGTTTTTGCGAATGTTATACATTGAAATCAAACTACTATTTCCTTCTTTCCTAAATCCGTGTG
The DNA here is from genome assembly GCA_930367265.1 of Catocala fraxini. Classification (NCBI taxonomy): domain Eukaryota; kingdom Metazoa; phylum Arthropoda; class Insecta; order Lepidoptera; family Erebidae; genus Catocala; species Catocala fraxini. The sequence continues at coordinate 6,929,901 of OV884036.1, read as the reverse complement.
TAATGATGACCAAGGATATTCCAGAGACAGACATATTTCTCGATAGTCATAACGTAATAATTAAAAATATCGATGTTCAATAAAATATACTTAAAAGCAGCGATAGCTCAGTGGGGAGACCAACAGACTGCAATGCAGAGGGTCTCGGGTTCGAAACCACGTCGCGCACCTCTGACTTTCGGAAATTGTATGACTTTTCGAAATTATGTGCGTATTGATTGACAATTATCGCCTGTTCCGTGCCTCGGAGAGCACGTTAAGCCGTCGGTCCCGGCTGCCATGAACATTTATGGCAGTCGTTATTGGGAAAGTCAGTACTCTCTAATATCCTGACCCTGGTCTAGCCTTAGGGTATCGTTAGCCTTCGGGTTGCGGAGGTCAGGTGGCAGCCGCTCCGTGTAAAAACTGATATCCAGTCAAATCCGGTTAGACTAGAAAAACCGACCCCAAGTGACTTGGGAATAATAAAGGCTAAGGGAGAAGGAAGGAATAAAATATTCTTAAATGATAAAAGTAAATATTATTAGGCAGATTTAATTGTGTGTGTGATTTTATTATTGTATTTATAATATGTGTTTACTTACACTAACACATTGCGTATTGATTGACAATTATCGCCTGCACCGTGCCTCGGAGAGCACGTTAAGCCGTCAGTCCCGGCTGCCATGAACATCTATGGCAGTCGTTATTGGGAGAGTGTCGACACAAAAGATCCCACTGGATCGAAGTGTCGCCGGTCTGCACTGACTGGCTCCCACATAAGATACATACATACACTAACACATAAGCGACTTAGTGTGTACAATACTGTAAGCTTATGTTGTTGAATAAATAAATAAGGCTTGTCAGAATCGGTGGATATAATAAGAATGCGGTATTCAAACGTAGTTTGAAAGCTACGTTAGGCTCAGAAAAATAAGAAGTAATCATTGAACATTCTAATCCTAACTATAATCATATTATAAAAGAATTTGAGTTTGTTTATTTGCTTGTTTGTTTGTAACAGTTTCACGCATTATCTAGTCTACCGATCTTCATAAAATTTCGCATACGCGTGGTCGGGGTAACAGAGAATGATATAGGGTACCTTTTATCCAGGAACAAATACCGTTCGTAATGTAACCTTTTTTTTTTTTTTTTTTTTTTTTTTTTTTTTTTTTTTTTGACCCAGGAATATCCTTTATGGATACCCCCTCCCCCGGGGGGGGAAGGGTGGTTATGTGAGACTCTCCGCCCCTGAAAGGGGTCGGTATACACACTAAAAACCTGGGGTGAGCAGTCCCTCCGCCAACGGAGTGGGGCGGGATGGGGTCGCGTTAGCAATCACCATCCCGCCCTGGCGGTTGGCCCGGCTGATGGTGACCGGGCCTCAGCACCTATGGAGGGAAGGCCTTGCTCACCAAGACCATCCCCCAGACGTGTGGGGCCGTGCAAGCCGGTAGAGAGTCCCCCGACTCTGTACCAGTGACCCCACTATACAGGAGCGAAAAGGCGGGCAAATCGCCTCCTTCTCGCTCCCGTCCGTCTGCGCCGGAGAGGGTCAGCGAGGAGGTTGTTCTCCCTGACCCTCTCCGCGGTCTCCTTCTGCGCTATGACAGCTTCGCAGAAGGAGACCACTGCCTGCCACGACCTCTCGCCGCCGAGCATGGCGTTGATCACGCTCGGCAGGGAGAGATCTCCGCCTATTATGGCCGAAAGCGTGTGCCGCTGCGGCCCCCACGCGGCACACGCCTCCAGCGTGTGAAGCGCCGTGTCTTCCGGCGCTCCACACTCGTGGCAGGCCGGGGTCGCCTCCCGTCTCGCGATCTGGTGCAAATACTTTCCGAAGCATCCATGCCCGGAAAGCACCTGCACCAGTCGGAAGGTCAGCGACCCGAATCGCCGCCCTATCCACCCCCGGAGGACCGGGCGAATGGCCTCCACCGTCCACTGGCCCGGGGCCGGTGGAGCCAGGTCCTCCGTCCATCGCCTCAACAGGGCGACCCGCGCCTGTCGCCGCATGCGTGCGACCTCCTCCCACCCCGGGGACTCCCCGCGGGACCTCCTCGCCGCCACGAAGTGGTAAACTTCGGCGAGGACCTCCGCTTGTAGCTCCCAGGGGGGGTCACTGGCCAGCACGCAAGCCGCCGTCCAGGACACCGTCCGGTAACCGCGTATGGCCCTCGTCGCGACGACCCGCTGCGGACGTCGCAGCAGGGTCTTATTGTCGCGACTAAGGGCGTCCGCCCAGACCGGTGCCCCGTAAAGGGCCATACTCCGGATCACTCCGGAGTACAGTCGGCGACAGGTGGCACTCGGGCCACCCACGTTGGGCAGCAGCCTCCCCAGGGCGGCCGCCGCTCCCAGGACTCTTGGGGCCAGCTGGGTGAAGTGTGCCCCAAAAGTCCACCTCCCATCCAGGATGAGACCCAAGTACCTCATTTGGGTCCCAACCCGGACCAGGACCCCGTCCAGTGCCACTCGCGTACCTGGAGGAGGTCCTCCCCGAGGCCCATGGAACAATAGGGCCTCGGTCTTGGAGAGGGCAACCTCCAATCCCAGGGCGCGGATACGGTCGACCACTAGGGCAGCTCCCACCGCGGCCAACCGCACCGCCTCCCCGAGATCCCTCCCCTTGACTACGACCAGGGTGTCATCGGCATAGCACGCCACCCGCATACTCGCGGGAAGCGTGCCTCGAAGCACCCAGTCGTAGCCAACGTTCCACAGGAGCGGTCCCAGCACCGACCCCTGTGGAACCCCGCAGGATACGCGACGGCGCCTCAAACCGTCGCGTCCCTCCACCAGGACCTCGCGGTCCTGGAGGTAGTCGGCTAACAGCCTCCGCAAATACAGGGGCACTCCGTGATACCGGAGCGCCTCCTGTACTGTTCCATGCGGGAGGCTGTTGAAGGCGTTGGCAATGTCCAGCGAGACAGCCAACGCCTTGTTCCCCCCACCGACCGCTTCCTGCGTCCAGTCTTTGAGCCAGAGCAGGGCGTCTATCGTGGACCGCCCCGCTCTGAACCCATACTGGGCCTGCGATAGCGCCGGCCCAGTCCTCTCCAAGTGTTGGATGACACGGGCAGTCACCACTCTCTCTAGCAGCTTTCCCGTGTCATCCAGCAACACGATTGGCCTGTATGCGGCAGGCGAGGTTGTGTCTCGCCCTTCCTTCCGCAACAGGCACAATCGGCCGTCCTTCCACAACTTAGGGAACCGTCCAGACGTGAGGCACGCGTCGAACAGCTCCCGAAGCGGATCGCCCATCTCTCTGAGAGCGATCCGCAGGACCCGCCCCGGGATCCCGTCAGGACCCGGTGCCGTCCTCTTGCCCCGTAAGCGGCTGACGGCCGCCTCCATCTCCGCCTCCGATACAAGCGGGATGGAGGCCGGGTCCAATTCCTCCGGGAAGGACGGCGCCATCGTCGGAGGGGTGTGGTGGGGGTTCCGTTCGGGAAAGAGCCCCACCAGCACCCTGCCCAGGAGCTCCGGCTCCAGGGACGCCGCGACGGGGGGCGTCGGGCCCCGGAACTTGTTCCGGGCAGCCCTGTACGGACGCCCCCATGGGTCCCTATCCAGGCCCTCCAGGGCCTCACCCCAGGCTCGGGACTTGGCCTGGCCGACGGCCAGCTGCAGCTCCTTTTTGGCTGCACGGTACTCACCGTACAGCCGGAGCTCGGCCTGCAGTTCTTCGGCCGACAGCTGGTCGTTCGTCCGGCCATGCCGCCGCCGCCTACACCGCGTGTAGGGCCGCCGCGCCGCCGAGCAGGCGGCTCGGAGATTTGCGATCTCCGAGCTCCACCAGTACACTTCTCGGCGGCTGGGGCGGCGGCGGGCCCTCGGCATGGCCGCGTCGCAGACGGCCGTGACCGCTTCGCGAAAACGGCCGGCCGCGACGTCTACCTCCACCGGGCGCGTGGGGGTGGCAAGCCACGCCCGGACGATGGCCGCCTCTTCCGCCAGTTCAGCGTCGAGGCGACTCACCGACCAGCGCGGAAAATCCGCCCGTACCACGCGCCGGGACCCCCCCTGACTATCGGAGGCGGAGATCTCGAACCTTATGTATTTGTGGTCCGAGAGCGTCTCCACCTCCGACATCACCCTCCAGGCCCGGGCACGTGCCGCGACAGCGGGGCTGGTGAACGTTAGGTCCACCACGGATCCCCCACACCATCGCACGCACGTGTGGACCGACCCTCTATTGAGGAGAGTCAGTCCTGTGGCAACCGCCCACTCCCTGACTATCTCCCCACGAGTGTCAGTGGAGCGGTTGCCCCATTCCCGGGCCTTGGCGTTCAGATCCCCCATTAGGAGGACCTGATGTGGCGCCTGCCTTCTCACCACCGCGGCCAGGAGGTCCATGAAGACCTCCAGCTCCGCGGCGGTTCTGTTGGGGGAGAAGTATGCGCCGACGATCGCATACCTCTCCCACCTGGCCACCACATACCCCGCCCCTCTCTCTTTAACTGAGAGGAGGGGGCCGCCAACCCTCCCAATGATGGCCACGGAGCCGTTTAAGTCCCCAGCCCAATAGGGACTGGGGGGGATGAAATACGGCTCCGCGGCGACGGCCACACCGATTTCCCACTGCGCCAGGGTCTGCATGAGCAGGTCTTGGGCCCCGGCGCAGTGGTTCAGATTCGCCTGCAGGAAGTTGTGATGTCCGACCTGACCCATACTAATCAGACATCACAACCTCCCCGCCGGCCACTGCTTCGCGACGCGCTGCCTCAGGAGCGGCCTGACTGGTGGCCGCAGGGGCGGCCCGGGTCCCAGGGGCTTTTCCCTTCGTCTTCGGGGGGTTGCAGCTGCGCCCCCCCATAACGTGCCCCGAGGGCTTGCCCGCCTCTGCACAAATGGCGCAGCGCAGCCCGGCCTTGCCACAGTCTGCTGCCCGGTGACCTGCGTCTCCACAACGGAAGCACAGGTCACTCCTGTCGGCCGCGGCGGGACACTGGGGCCGCGTGTGCCCCAGCCCCATGCACCTGAAGCAGCGCATGGGGCGCTCTCCCAGCGCAACCACCTTCACCGAGCTCCACCCGATGAGAAGCCTGCCCCTGCTCAGCAGCACTTTGGCTGCCGAGACAGGGCAGGCCACAAGGGCGGAGCCGGCGCCATCAAAGCCGGGGCGGATCTCCCCGACCTTAACGAGCCGCACCTCGCAATCGCCCGCCGCCGCGACCGCCGCCGCCACCTTTTCCTTTGTGGCAGCATCGTCCAGGCCCGCAATCCGCAAGTCTGTAGACTTTACGGGCCTGGTGACGCTGGCCACTGCGGACAGGGCATCGCGGAGTTTCTCCGCGAGCCTATCCGCCTTTTCTCCGCTTTGGGAGCCAGGAATCTCTAAAATCCTGGCTCCCGTAGCTGTCTGGCGGAAGCGGAGCTGGTCGATACCCAGCTCCTTTAGGTCGACTTTTTCCTGTGCCGCCCTGATGGCGGCAGCGTAAGTAATCCCCTTTGCCGCGGCGTCGGGCTGCAACGACAGCACGACTGCCGAGGATTTTGGGGACCTCAGTGCTGTCGCCACACTCTTGGGGGCAGCAGGCCGGGCTTTGGCGGCGGAGGCACGGGCCACCTGAGCAGGCGCAGATGCAGTGGAGGGGGGGCAGGACTTTCCCTTCCCCTTGCTCCTCCCCTTGCCCTTCCCCTTTCCCTTCCCTACCACCGTCACCCATGTTTCCTGAGGGACGGCGGCGGCAGGGGCAACTCCACTAGCGTTTTGGGTCCCCTTAGAGCTAGAGGGACCCGCGGTCGGTGCCGCTGCAGGAGTAGCGGCAGCTTTGGGGGCCTGCTTGCCCCTCTTGCCCACCTTGGGGGCAACCGGCTGAGTCCCCGGTGTGGGTGGCGTGGCGTCTGACCCCGCCCTCCTGGCATCCACTCTCAGTGGCGGGCGGACCGTCGGTGCCGGCAGAAGCCGGTCCTCAAGTCCCGCGAGGCGGGCGCTCAACATCGTCCCGAGCGTGATGGTAAGGGAGCGCTTAAGCTCCTCCATCAGCTCGAGACCCACCTGGGGGGCGGCAGGGGCTGCCCGCGTCTCCACAGTAGCGGTAGCGGCGGCGGCGGCAGCGGCGGCGGTGGCGGCAGTCGTTGCCGCGGCGGCCTCCGTCTTTGCCTCAGCGAAGCCCCGACGGAGCGCCTTTACCTCCGCCTTGAGCGCCTCTCCCTCGAGACGCAGGCGGGAGTTGTCGGCCCTCAGCCGCCGCGTCTCCTCCGCCTCGCTGCGGCCTGCCAAGGTGTCCACCACCTCCCTCAGCAGTGACGCCGACCGCTTCAGGCGACCGACAAACTCGCCCTTTAAGTTGCCCGACTTTCGGGCCACCTCCAAGATGCAGGCGAGCTTCTCGCCCGCCCGCGCCCTTAATTCTTGGGCATTTAGGTCGCTCAAGTCGTCAACCAATGGAGTCGAATCAGACTCACTGCTGATCAAGTCGGCGGCAACAGCAGCCGGCCCCTTCCCAAGGCGCCTTTCGCGCAGCGCCGCCTCAAACTCCGCATTCGGCTGCACCGAAGCGGGCCTAAGAAACTCCTCCCTGGAGGGTGCCCCCTTCACCGCTCGCCCCCGCCCTCTGCTGGCAGTGGGCACCTTGGCGGCCGCCGTCCCTTCGGTCTCCGTGTCTGAGTCTAAATACCCAGGCATGGAGAACGAAGTGGACGGCCGCTTTCGGCTGCCTGCCTCCCTGGAAGTGGCCTCCACCACCACTTCGGCACGAGAGTCAAAAGACTCCACGTCCGAGATATCCTCAGGAGCACTCTCCTGCTCGGAGTGGCCCTGAGAAGCGCCATTTTGGTGGCCCTGAGAAGGGCCTTTTTGGTGGCCCTGATAAGGGCCTTTTTTAAACCTCCCACGCACATCTCGCTGTTGGTTGGGCATGGCCGCAAGCGAAGAGATAGGGACAGACAAACAAATAGACAGACTCGAACAATGAACCGGCACGCAAGTGCACTTTAGCCGAACACCGGTCTGACACTCCGTTACGGTGACAGAACCGGGTCGTTACCAGGGGACGCGACGAGGACGCAAGCACTATGGGGGTCCCCCTTCGTAATGTAACCTAACCTAACCTACATTTACGCGAGCGATGCCGCGGCCAAAATCTAGTAATATTATAATGGTTCAACCAATATGCAAAGGTCACGTGACACCACGTGACCTTGGTCAGAGGTCAAAGGTCATAGTCATTTCGGGGTTATATCGAATATGCTGAGTCGAATGGCGTTGATCGCGAGTCTCTAGCTCTTACGGTTCTTGAGTTGAAAGTTGTATAACAGACAGACGGACGGACAAAGCTATTGTATAAGTTTTTTCGAACTCAGCGAATTTAAGTTTGTTTATTTGCTTGTTTGCTTATTACGATTTCATGGATTAACGAGTATACTGATCTTCATAAAATTTCGCATACACGTTGTTAGAGGGACAGGAAAAGTCATAGAGTACCTTTCATCTAGATAAAAGAACTGTTGTTAACCTAACCAAACCTACATTTCCGCGAGCGAAAGCGCGGGCAAAATTTTGTGGAGGAATAAAGTTGCAGGCAAATGTGGATAAAGTACTATCCATGGATATAAATTTTAATAGCTAAAGGAGTATCCAATTATATCGATAGTTCATATTTTATAGAGGACATATAACAGAGATGATGTTAAAGAATTCAACGAACGCGAATGTGGAATTACGCTTAGTTGCCACGAACAAGGTCCCTAGTGCGAGTTGTTTTTACGTTAACGCGATCGAAACGTTTACCGCTTTTGGCTCTCTGATTAGTTAAGAGCTTGGAGCGGACCAATCGGAGCGCCGAACGTCATAAACGTGTCGATCGCGTTAACGCAAAACAAACCAGCACTAGGCATTCTGAATTGTGGTGTTGAATACGATATCGAAAATATTTTATATTTATCTTATACAATTTTGTTATTCAATTCCGGTTATATATTATAGTTTAAAATATACAAAGTAATAGAAAAAAGAGCAGAATAATGGAAGTGTAACATTACTTTTGATTTAAAACATATTGTAGGCGTATTAAAATGTAGAAAAACAATAGTATGTGCGTCAGTGGCATAGCTTTTCTGCTACAAAAACAATGTTGATCTAATAATGCAGATAAAATTAACATCGAAAGCTTTCATCTTATTATAACGTGTGCGTGTGCGCAGCAACTGGTGACGTAGGGCTGACAGTTGTTAGGTTATTTACAGCTTATACATTTAGTTATTTTATTTTATTATGTTTGAAACCGTTGATTTCCATTTTGTTAATCAGATAATCCTAATTAATCCTTACTTAATATAATATTATAAATTCGAAAGTAACTCTGTCTGTCTGCTACCTATTCACGGCTAAACCACTCAACCGAATTAGATGAAATTTGATACAGAGGTAGTTTAAAACCTGGGAAAGGACATAGACTCCTTTTCATTGGTGTAGGTACAAATCGGAGCCGCGCGCAAGAGCTAGTATTATATATGCGAATGTGAGTTTGTTTGTTTGTTACTCTTTAACGCCTTAACTACTCGATCGATCATCATGAAATTTCGCATGCCCGTTGTCGGAGGAACAGAAAAGGACATAAAGTAACTTTTATCCAAAAAAGGGCTGTTGTTAACCTAGCCGTATGCGTAAGCGAAAGTTTCATAAAAAATTGACGGTTGAGTAATTACGGCGTGAAGGCGTAACAAACAAACAAACAGTCAAACTAACTCACATTTGCATTTATTATACTAGGTGTGCACTGCAGTTTCACCTGCCTGCGTATGGCCCGATGCCGTGGGAAAATCGGGATAAGGAGCTTATGTGTTAATCCAGGTCTCCAGCTATCTACATACAAAGTTTCATCGCAATCGCTTCAGTAGTTTTTGCGTGAAAGAGTAACGAACATCCATCCATCCTCACAAACTTATTCATTTATAATATTAGTAGAATTAGTTAGGCTTTTAAAATATAACATTCGGACTTTAATTTTTATAACTGTACAAAAGTACAGTTATTATAAGGTACCTGTTCGTTCTTGGCAGCCCTCTCGCGACAGTCGGGTGCAACATATATAGTGAGGTTGTCACCTCACACGTCTCTATTTGTCGCATTAGTTATGATGGATGATCTGTGTCGCCTCGCGGGACCACACGCGAACGCACACGTGCCAACTTAACAGGTGGCGATCATTTGTACGATGTGCTTTGAATATTATATGAAGTAATACGATATAGGATCGACTAATAGTTACGTATACAGTTTTATTAAATACAAGATTTTACCCGCGTCTTCGTTCCCTTAAATGTAGACTAAGTTAGAATTGTAACAGTACTCTTTTTCTTTTTTTACTCTATCCCCTTTTCTGTGCTTTTGAAAACGTGTATGCGAAATTTCATGTTGATCGGCTAATAAGTAAGGCTTGAAAGCGTAACAATTATCCAATTCAATATTTCTATTCCTAAACATGACATCTAAATAATTAATAATAAATATAATTGTGTAATGTCCTGTATAATTTGTAATCTGTTTTAAATGTTCAAATTCTATTTTGTATTTTCTAAGATAGTTTTAGAATTGTATAGCTTCACTTAACATATAAGCGATTTGGTTTGTAACTGTAAGCTTATATTGTTCTATATCAATAAATAAATAAATAAATAAATAAATAAACAAACAAACAAACTCACGTTCGCATTTGTAATATTAGTTAGGATAAATAAGCAAGACGATCTTCTTTGCCTCAGTTTGTCAACCTATTTTCTGAATTTTAATTAGTAGCTATAAATGAACTTAGCTTAGTGTTATCAATGCGAACAATTTTGGCAGCAGTTAGTTTTTCCCACTTTAATTATGACCGTATTTCGACCACTGGGCGAAATTAATACATGTGGATAAAACTATGTACCCGTTTTTAAGCATATTGCGTGCACCGAGAAGTGTGAGATTTGGCGAAGTTAAAGTTTATATGGAAAAGGAATGCAGAAAGCTAAAATATACAAAAACTTCAACTTGTTGGTGACTGCTATTTTCTTTAAGGTTTGTAACAATAAAAATGTTTATATGAAATAATTATTGTATCGTACCCAGTAAAGAGAGCATTGATACCTCCTTTACATTTAATCTTATCTCTTTTAATTGTGGTTTAGTATGTGATCGGAAAATGCGAGAGCACTGGGTTCTTAAATTTTAAAGTACGATTTACGTGAGTTACAAGGTCTGCTATGACATTTATTAAATTAAGAATGTTTATAATAAGTTAAACTATGGTTTCTTAAAGCACTTGTTGTGAACTCGGCGCTGCACACTTTGGCGGAATGCCCCGCCTAGGCATCGCAGCGCCGTGAGTTGATCGCGACAGTCGGACTGGTTGCCCTCTCACTCCCGGCCGTGGTTCAGTCTATGGTCTGGAGTGAGAGATCGTGGAACGCCGTCGCCTCCTTTTGTGAGGAAGTAATTTTCATCAAGGAGGCGGTGGAGCGGGAGGAGGATCGCTTTTGACCTGGGGGGTGGTGGGCTTCGTGGGCCTGCCCGCCATCCGATCAGCACCAGGGCCGAGAGGCGGCATACGTGTTCCCACGCGCGCTTCTGTGTCGTGTCCGTCTCCCCTCTAATGTGCCTAAATGGTAGGTCTTGTCGTGTAGTGGCCTGGCATTTCATACGGCGGGCCGAAACCTCGGCGGGGTAGCCACCACATGTGCAAGTGATTCGCGCGGCCCCGTCTGTTGCGGTTTTGTCGAGGATCATCATGGTAGCTTTAGTCGGTATTCCGGGAGGTCCATTATTATCATTTCATCATCTTTCTTTTATCCCGGCGAGTCAGACATAACCCCTCCTCATTATCATAATGGCATTGCTAAAAGCAATCGAAACATCGAATAAACACAAAACAAATATTTCAAGGATCTAATTAAAATCGGCGATATTATTCGTTTCAATATACACGAAGTAAAATTCATATTTTTCGAGTCGAGTGATTCAACAAGCTTGTATAGTGGAATAAACAACATAGGGTAATCATAAACTCAAGAAAGAAATAGAAAAGCAAGTTCTGCGAGAAAATGGATAAATCTATTTGCGTATGAGACAAGGAATGTTTGAGAATGAATTCAAGCGAAAGTGGGCTGTCGAAGTCTTATAAATTATGTGTGTAACATGCAGGCGTCGAGAGCCGTCGGTAATAGAATTATAAACGAGATGAGATTGCAGTGTAGAGTAAATTGCAGAGCTAGGTAAGAAGGTCCCGGCACATGCATTATTAGTAGCATAAATTAGTATTACTTGCTGTAAGTAAATTTAAATAATAATATTATTATAAGGAGAAAACTTTCGCACTAGACATAATTTCTATGTTGCGGAGGACTTTTACAAACAATGGATACGACGGACACAAAGAACATTCAAATTTTGGAATAAAAATTTCTGGACCACGGCAATGTTTGTCTCGTGTAGGAATCGAACTCGTAATACTTGGCGCAATGGCAGTAACGAGACGATCACTTAAACTACAACTTCCTCCGTGCAGTTACAAACTGACTTACTGCACGGCCCTTTTCATAGAGAAGTGGTCTTTCTCAGTATGACGCAGTATTAGACTATAGTCTACTACAAAATTAGCGTAAGAATATTTATAATGTTACTGCATAAGAGTAAGAGTAGGCTCATATTGCCACCTCTTCCTTTCTTTTCTCTTCTTTTCTTTATTTTCACTAAGGTCTGCAACGCATTAGATTTATCTCCGGTATCGCAAGCAATCATAAGCTACGGTAACCGGTTACCATTAAAGGGGTCGTGTACTTGTTTCCTACATTAATAGTAACCTCTCCTTCTTTTCGTGTGGTTAGTGGCCAACCTGTTGTCAAGAGTTGTTCAAGCCTAGGCCGCTGACATGGCTTAACGACTGCTGTCCATTTGGCAACAATCGGGACCGACTTTTTAAGTGCCCTCCGAAATACGGAAACGCTGAGATGAAATACCACTAAGCGGTCACCCATCTATAGACTGACCGCACCCAACGTTGCTTAACCTCGCTAATCATTTACCGATCAGTGAGTGCAACTGGCTATGAGTGCCTCTAATAATTAATAGTATAAAAATGATTTTACTTTTAACAACGCATGCAGTGCAGTCTGCTCTGCATAAGTTCCATTTCCAACCCTAAGAAACTTTTACTGGATTTTGTCTGTCAAGAAATTCTTTATAGAGAAATTGTGTAAATGGTAAATGGTAATCAGCTCGCCTCTATAACGTGCGACCTAAAACCATACCTTGCGAAATGTGGGTGTCCTACATTTCTGACTACCTCGTCTGGGTTATACGCGTGTAACTCTATATTTTTGTCTTATCCCTGTTAAAAAGCAATGTCCTCCAGACCAAATTTCGGTCAAAATATTATAGTGCACAAGCGTGTGTGCAGACACTCTGTTTCCTAACTCTCATAATCCAATGGGACGGTAATCCGACACGACCGGATAGAGATCAGGCACAGGGCTTTACGTCCTTTCTGAGGCACGGGGTGTCTAACACCACCAACTGCCTTACTCCGGGCTGCTATTGAGATTTATTAACAGAAAATCCCAATACCTTTTGTTGGCCAGATCCGGGATTCGAAACCGAGACCTCATGCACAGCAGTCGCATTCACTGCCGCTGCGCCACGGAGGCAGTTAAAAAGGGCTTATGTTTAACGTATCACTAGATATAGTAAAATATAACAGTCAAAAATAGTAAATGATCACCAAAATTGAAACCGCAACCGCAAAATTAAAGAGATCAAAATAAGTCAACGGAGCCTCGCTTCGTGGGGCTCCTATTTTTGAGTTGGTTTAAGAAGGAACCTAACATAACCTAACCCTTCCGAGACGGAATGCAGTGATTTGAGGCGTATAGGTGCTCGTTATGATATATTTAAGTAAGCATATTTTGCTGCGCAATTAGTATTTTTGGTGGTCATTATATTTAATCCCGTTAAAAAGTATCCCACTGCTTGTTATTATCCCTTCTAATACGAAATAGCCTTTCTAATTAAAATACAACACAGCAATTCCCTGTATAGTACAAATTTAAACAGTTACTAAACAATAAACGTGATAAAACAAAGTATCCTCACCTACTTATTTGGAGTTTGTTGTGTGTGAGGGTGGTCTACGCGCCACGCCTCGCGGCACAGATATAAATTATAATGTAAGCACAATTAAACTCAGCGAAACAACCTGCTAATGAACAACCATTTTAATAGAAAGTTTTAATACTGTTTTGGTTTGTTCAAAGTAAGCTGTCATAGCTTACTACAAGATCGCTGTTCTGTGAAATGAGAAAACTCTAGTTTGAATGATTTTTAATGCATATTAAAACTACTGCGCGTTTGTGGTTTTATATACTGGGATTTATTATGTACTATATATTTGGTTCTACTGAATGGAATTAGACGATATGTGTCTTAGATTTTAAATTATCATCGAAGCTACTTAACTGTGAAAATAGCATAGAAATAGCAGATAAATGTTACTTGGAGATTGTAAAACAAGACTAGATAAGTAGACACCAGCTAGTGCTTAAATATATGTAATTTCCAACTAGATTTTGCCCGCGGATTTGCTCGCGTAAATTTATTTTTTTAGGTCATGTCAATTATCTCACGGGAACAGCATCAAAAGTACCTTATGTCCTTTTTTTGTACTCTGACAACGTGTATGAGAAATTTCATGATAATCGGCCGAGTAGTTAAAACGTGAAAACGTAACAAGCAAACAAACTCACATTCCCATTTATAATATTAGTTAGGATGTTGAAATCAGTCATGTCTGTATACTGTTCTATTGTTGAGCACGGGCCTCTTTTCTACACCTTAGCCACATTGGCCTTTTGTGAGTTGACTTTACAAATCTATGATAACATTATGAAGAACTAATGAACACGCAAGTCTCCATATTTTCCTTTGGTAAAATCAAACGAAATTAACCATTTAATACCCACATAATTTTACAGAAGTGTGTGTCATGGGATTGAGCTCAAGGCTACTGCATGGCGGTGTAACGCTCTCTTTAAGTATTCGCTTGCTTTTTTACGAGAGGGAAATCTTCAAAGCTATCCGAGTCCCCGGGGCGTGAAATCGGGTTAAGCTGAATTTTTACTGAGTCAAACCACGCTCAGTAACCGCCATTTAGGGGCAATACAAGACCGCACTTATTTTAACTTTATGAACTACTAGATTTTGACTGCGGCTTCGCTCGCGTAAACGTAGAAAAAAAAGGGGAAAAAAGGTAAAAATTGTTTATTACTGCAAAACATTACAAAAAGGAAAGCATAAATACCTACTTGTGTAACAGAATACATATTTATACTATAAGATACATCAGAACCAATATGTACCCTATGTATTGCATACATTTTGCAGAGAGCTTAATTTCAAAGTCTCCTTTGGATTTTTCACTAGGCAAGCCTGTATCGAGGCAACCTTGAATTACACAAGAATAATTTCATTACTGAGCTTAGCAAAACTAATGAAATAAAACAAATACATTAAAAACATTTTAACAGCAAATTATAATAATAATAATAATTATAGCTGTTGCTAACACCCAAAATTTACAAAAAACGATTACTGAAAAATTCAATAAATATACAGAGTTAAAGGAAGAAATATTAAGAATCTGGAAAATGAACAAAGTATATATTGTCCCTCTGGTCCTCTCCAGTACCGGGATCATACCTAAACACCTTCACCACTATCTACAACAACTGCAAATGCCACCTAATCTATACATGACTATGCAAAAAGCCCTTAATACTGAATACTTGCCGACTCGTGCGGAAATTTTTGCAAGAAGATGTAGCTCCTGAACAGTCACCCACAAATGAACTCCACTTGGTCTAAGCCCGTGGTTTTCATTCATTGACCGAAATTTTTATGAATTTCAAGAATATAAAACTGTACATAATAATAATAATAATAATATTCTACCACATACACACAACACCGTCTAGCCCAAACTAAGCAGAGCTTGTACTATGGGTACTACACAGTGAGAAATTAAATTAAAAAGTTGGGATATGCTAACATTTTATCTTTAAAACCTCTGTAGAATCGTATCTTAGATATTTTAACCATTTGTTTATACTGTTCTTCTATAGTTTTATTTCTAATATCACAGTTTCTGGCGATCATGTTATAGGTATATGTATATGCACACACACAAACTGACCAAAACGTTGTGCAAATCTAGTGTTAACAAATGGAGTGGTTAATCGGTAACGTCTTCTCTTTATGAGAACCTCGTTGTCATTTGATAACAGTACTTTTTTGTGGAATACAGGGTCTCAATGTTTTTCTGTTCCCCTTAACTTATTATAATTGTCTCGGTTGCAACTTACTTCATAGCTTTTGCAAATTTACCTGCTTTAATCATTTTGTGTGAATAAATGAATATCTAAAATTGCCTAACAACTGTTTAACAGGTTTGAGCCGCACTAGTGTGATTGTTATAGATCAAGTCAAAAAGCCTGCTTGCACATCCCTGATTTATTTTACTTCACAAGAATACAACGCTCGCACTAGGAATGATTCTTTTACAAACATTTCAAACAAAGAATACCCAGACTCGGACCAACCATTTATGTATTACACAAATATTTGTCCCGTATGAGATTAAATTCACAACAGTCGGCGCGGTAGCAGTCTACTGCGCCGACTGTTGTGAATTCAATCTCACCACTGGGTAAAGAACCACTTATACTTCTACGTGGAGACAGATTCGTTATACTATACGCACACCAACAGAAGAAAACATCTAACTCCCCAGAAAGGATTTTCGCGACGATAATTCGGGCGTACCTTAAGACTGCGCCGAGCGAAATGAGCCAAAACAGGCGGCCACAGTTAAGTGAATAAAATCAACACTATTTTATACAAATACATATTTAATACAAATATAAAATATACATTATCATAACAATGAATATGTTTACAATTACTTCGTGTGAAAAACTTGAAATAATTAATATTTTCGCCTACAAAATTACGTAAATTTGCACGAAAAATACAAAAACGTAAGCTCGTGTTACGTGATTTTTAGATTATAACAGTAGAAATCTATCCTATTTTACAGCTTAAACGAAACATAAATAGTTATATTATAATTTATCCGTCCCAAGTATTTAAGTTATTGGTTGACAATAAATATATAGATTTATTAAAAATGCACTCCATATAATTTTTATAATTTATTAAAAAATCCTCCATATAATTTTACTATGGCGGCCGCGTACTGATATATAAGTAGTAAACGTTGTGCAAACTTTAAAATGATTAATAACGTAATAGGCAGCTGTGGAGTGTTTGGATTAATATCCGTTACAATATCGGAGGGTTTAAATTTAAAATCCAATTTGCAATTGAATCCAGCGTTGATGGTTGTGTGCTTACGGTAGGTACTGTAATTGGTAGGTAGATATCGATGGGAGTCGGCGGTAATTTAAATTTGATTTGGCCTCATTTCGCTCCGTGCTTGGGGTGAGTTTATTATAATTAATTTGAATATTAATTATTACTAAATACAATTTCGGTTTAATGATCGATGATCTGTAATTGTAGATGCTGGAATGGCTCATGTAGGTTCGTCGGCTGTTCATCGACCATTTTTCAGATTGAGTTCGCGTGAGTTATACTCCTACTTTTGCAAGCGATCATTTGATTCAAGATATCCACCTATCATATTATATAGACTTACAGTAATATATCAGGTTTACTAAATCTTTAACTTTTACATTAATTAGATTTCCAGCTTAAATTACGTAAAGTTAAATAATGTAAGTAGGTTTACATTCTTATTGTCACCAGTAGATTTTTACTTAGTTTAACTGTGAAACTGGAGGGTGCTGGTACTTATAGCACAGGATATATCCTATTTTATGTACCAGCAGAACATTATAATTAAGAATTTTTGTATTTAGATTAAGTTTTCTACTACTATGTACCTACTTGTATTATTGTGTCAATAAAGAAGTTTTATTATTATTATTATTATTATACTATTGTGTTCTATGTATATTTATGATTAGTTTACTTCATTATTGTTATCTCATACTATCTTATACATAACACAGATTACACAAATTTAAAATGAAAAAAATACCTATCGGGACGTATGTGGTATGCTACTTTGTCACCTTTATTATATACATCGGTATGTCCTGTAGCTGCACTGTGGAAGCACAGAGTGCGAAAATGTGCCTATAGAGGGGAATATACTCTCTTGCAAAGCTGGCGAAATAATTAAGGTTATGATACATATCTGCATCTCCTTTAAAACACACAGGTCTTATAATATAATATGTACATGTATGCGTGAAAAGCCATTACTTCTATTCTAGAATGAAAGTTTATATCGCGGCAGTCTTTATATTTTTATTGTATTTCATGTGTGGATTGAACCTAGAAAACATGTCGCAGTGGCTATATCAAGGGTACCATTTAACACACTGCTCTATCCATGTTATAATTTCACCTAAAAGTATAAAATGAACCGTACTCGCTGCATCCCGTTCTCATGTAGGTACGCGAGATGAAAGCGAGTGGTATGCTCAAGGTCAGTAACAGCATTAAAAGCCTTAGAAAGCTCTTGAAACGTAAATTAAACCAATTTGGGCACTCATGGTTTACAAGCTTACTCGACTTTTATTTGCGGCCGTCTGGGAAACCATTTATCGTACCCTGAAAATAAAATCTTATTTTATTTTACCATATTAATGGTCGCTTTTACAGCCTAGTTATATTTATTTAAGTGCTTCTGCCGTAAT
Source organism: Catocala fraxini (assembly GCA_930367265.1). Lineage (NCBI taxonomy): Eukaryota > Metazoa > Arthropoda > Insecta > Lepidoptera > Erebidae > Catocala > Catocala fraxini. The sequence continues at coordinate 6,912,156 of OV884036.1, read as the reverse complement.
TGTTTCATTGATTTAGGAGAGCCCAAATAAATGACCTGGCTGTATTTTTACTTCCACGCGATTGGCATTGAAAACTCGATCAAATTTAAATTAGTGTTCATATGAAGCCTACAACAGATTTGCACGGATGATCATCATAAATAGATAGGTTATTGGGAACTGCAGCTGTTAATTTGCATCATAACTGAACATACTTAACACATGCAAGGGTCAGGGCAATCTTTCCTTAGGTTTCTAAAGCTGTAACTTGGAACTTAAACCAAACAAACAAATTTTCTCCCTTTGTTTCAAACTTAATATTGTAACTGTCCTTTGTACACGTTCGAATGCAGTATATTTGCTTAAAAGCATCCACTATTATTTAAAGCCTTTAACCATTGTAAAATCAACACTAGGAATCTTCTTCTCTCTTAGCCTTTATTATTCCCAAGTCCACTTGGGGTCGGCTTTTCTGGTCTAACCGGATTTGACTGGATATCAGTTTTTACACGGAGCGGCTGCCACCTGACCTTCGCAACCCGAAGGCTAACGATACCCTAAAGCTAGTCTAGTGTCAGGATATTATAGGGTACTGATTTTCCCAATAACGACTGCCATAGATGTTCATGGCAGCCGGGACCAACGGCTTTACGTGCTCTCCGAGGCACGAAGCAGGCGATAATTGACAATAAATACGCACATAATTTCGATAAGTCATATAACTTCCGAAAGTCAGAGGTGCGCGACGTGGGTTCGAACCCGAGACCCTACGCATTGCAGTCTGTTGGTCTCCCCACTGACCTATCGCTGCTATTCAATTCAACACTAGGAATATAAAACAATATATTATAATTTTAAATAAAATTCTCGTGACTCATTCAAATTAAACAACTTTATAAGATTTTTACGCGTTGTTTGTTTTTATAAAATACTATTATTTCATAATATTGAAAATATAAACTTTTATCGTTAAACTTTCACTAGTTATCATTTACTTCTATTTAAGCTATTTATATTATGGAAACTATTTAGATTTATATTTAATTTTACACTTTTCCTGACATTGCGGTTGCTTTTCAGTAGCCATGTTCACGAAGAGACTAAGATGTCTTGAGGTGTAGTTAGTCCAAAGTACTAAACATAATTGAATCATTGGTGTTTCTATTTACGCAGAATGAGCTCAAAGTATCATGAAGTCTAGCTGTGTTTTGCTTCTTCTTGGGTTTGACTATTTGAATAACTGGCTCCCAAGCTGGTAATACATTCCAACCATCTTCTCAATTGAAATTGGGCAGTATTTTTATTTCAATAGCCTCGCGAAGAATTTGGTAGTAATCGGTACTCTTTAGCGAAAATATAATGTAAATGACACATACTTGAAAAAAACAAATGCATTCGAAATGCAAGTCTGCTCACCTCCTTGGAAATATAAGGTAAGTACATGTATCTATCGTCACTGTTCCTCACTAGTCTAAGTAGATGTAGATCGGTCTAGCAATCTTGAGTCTGATTTCCGGTTCCAGCAGGTTAATTTAGTTTTTCTGTCAGGAAATTACTGCTCTGCAGGATTCTCATTAATTAGTATGACCGATGGGTTGACGCATTTATTCAAACCTAGATTTTGCCTGCAATGTCACTCGCTTTTAATTTTTGGACGAAAGGTACCCTATGTATTTATTCTGTACAATATGTATGCGAAATTTCATGATAATCGGCTTAGAAGTTAAGGCGTAACAAACAATCAAACTCACATTCGGTCTCGGTGACGAGTAGTAGTGCGACTTATGCATCTGTGCAGGAGGTCTCGGTCTTAAATGCCGGATCAGACCAACGAACAGTTATTGGGATTTTCTTGAACGAAATACTCAATAATTGTACACGCCCGTGCTTCGAAAAGTACTTATAGCCGTGAGTTCTGCGCCTGATCTTTCTCCTGTCGGTTACTCATAATATTATTATGAGACGGCTAACCAATACGACTCGACTTAGGGAATAGAGAGCGCACTTGTATTTGCGTTCATGCTCGTGCACTACAATATCTCCTTCGCCAGTTTAGGGTTAAAATCAGCTGCCGTGACCGAAATTCCGTTTGGAGAACATAATTATTCATAAGCCTACAAACAGGGCTGATATTATTATATTTTATACTCAAAGCGTCCGTCTAGACGGTATGTATATCGACCTAAATTTTAAAATGCTCCGACACGGTCAGCGTATGACAGGTCGCACTCAATTGAATTATTGTCGTAATCAATTGTAGGCGACACTCGAAGTGCTGCCGCTCACTCCCCCACGTGTCACTTGCACTGATTCATGCTCAATGACGAGAGTGCCCGCACTCTGGGCTTGACCTTCGTCGAAGTAAGTCAAGGCGAAGTGTCCTAGGTTATGTTTATGACATGTCTTCCTTCTTTTTCTTTTTAAAAGGCTTCTCTCGCACTAGGAATAATTCCAAAAACATTCAAACAACTTACATAAAGAACATCCACACCAAATAGAACTATTTTTGAGTCATAAATCTTTTTGTCTCGAGAATTAAACCAACATTACTCTGCGCAGTAGTATTGGCGAGCGACTACTTCAACCACTACGGTATCCGTGAAGTCAATCCAGTATACTTGTGTCTATGTAGTGTACTGTTGAAGCAGGCAATTCATTGTTTTGCATTAATTGATTTTTATTATTATCAGTAATTTTTAATTTCTATTTTTGTGATTATTCAATGGGAATGCAACCTAATTTTATTATTAATTTATATTTTATTATTATTTTTATTTTATATCAATTGTGTTGAATACTTTTATTTAATGACTCACTGCAGTTTATTGTTTTAATGATTTTTAGGAATATGTTTTGCATTGTAAAACAAATACCAAGAAATATCCTATTTCTGGGCGAAGGCTCTGACGACTGTAACACAATTTAATATTAGCACGGTCGTCAACGGCAACCTCTTAAATAATGGTTCGGTTTTATTTCAAATCAGTTTTAGAATGAGAATCAGGCGTTATATCTGGTAGGTAGTTTAACAAATATGGTATCAAGTTTCATCGACTAAGAACACCCCACAGCTAGGTCTTGCACATAAACAAGCACTGGGCAACCTTCTCGGGGCGCTAAGCATAAGCTGATACTTGAACCTTTTGCTTTCGGTATCCTAGTCATTTTATATACTATTTACTAATTGTTATTATATTGAACCAGTACTCTTACCTTAATACTCTACCTTTACATATTCGAAATCGCCTTATTTGTTAAAAGTCACCCACATTTATTTACAAAAGCACGCGAACACAAACAGTATCTCTCAAGGGATAAAACTAAACTTGCTGTAACCAGATCGGTATCACCTTTACATCAAAACAATTGTCACAGCATGGTGATAAAGATTTATAATAAAATTTCGGAAACATTACGAGAACTCCCTGTACATTTGTTTAGATATAGATTACAAAAATGGCTTGTGGAAAAGTGTTTTTATTCAATTAGCGAATTTATAACTTATAAAGACTTTTATTAATGATTTTATTTATTTTAGTTGTTTGTAATTTTTAATACGTATTCAATAATTGTATGATAGTGATATAGGGTTGTGACATTATAACAATTAAATTAATTAATGATTGATAAGTAAGACAGTAACATTGAATAATATTTGCATGCCACCAGACAGGCGAAACATGATGTACATAATTATGACTATTTTTGTAACAATATTGTCAACCATGTTACTAGCATATAAATAAAATTGAATTTTGAATTTGAATTTTTGAAAACAATACACCTCCATTTCATTCTATACTAGATTTTGCCATCGGCTTCGCTTGCGTTAACATAGAATTTGTCAATAAATTTCTATCACTCAGAAACGATACTTTTTCTGGATGCATGGTTCTTCAGTATCCCTGATAAAGAGTATGCGAAATGTCATGACTATCGGTCAAGTAGTGCTTGAATGCGTAACAAACAAACACACGTTCCTATTTATAATATTAGTTAGGATTACTGGCATCGTATTCAACAGACAATTTTTCGTTGGCTCATAGCGTAATAACATTTGTAAAAGCGTATGTATCTTTTGATTCTAGATTAATATCAAGTACCAAAAGTTTAATTGCCACACGCTATTCACAGAAAATAAGCAAAGGGAACTAAAAGACCAGTCATTTCTATTTCCGTCCACAATAAAACACAGCCTTTTGGAGGTAGTTGGCGGTTTCAATGCGAGCAAGCCTGTTTGACTCCAAACCCCGGTACTACATACATTATCCCTGAGTCAGCTCTTAAATAGGGCGCAGAGGCGCTATATATTTCACACCGCCGTTTATACTTCAGTGAATTTGTAATAAATAGATCCGATAGGACACGATGACGAAGCATAGCTTTAGTAACTGCCTTTCTATTGTTAGTTTACAGATATTTACTGCTGATATTATGGAGATAAAATAGAAACAGGTAATACAGCGGGTATTTAAGGACGTTCCTAGCGATAAGCCATGACTTGTTGAAACGATTGAAACTAAACTACTATATACGCATTTTACCGCGTTTATTTTGTAGCACATTATTATTACATAATTTTGAAATTTTAAGCTGTTACTAGTTACTACTTCTATTTAAGCTATTCAAATTATAAGAGCTATTTAGATTTAATTTTACACTTAAGTTGCCTCGACGTTTCGGTTGCTTTTCAGAAGACATATTCACGGGGAGACTAAAAATAAACAACGCGTTAAAATCTGTATAAAGTATTTTAACTTCAATGGATAACATTCGCATAAACGTAAGACGATAATATGTGTTAAAATCAGTCAAAATAAACCGCATATATACGGTAACTTTTTAAAATAATTTAATGTATAGAAAAACGGTCTAAACCGTATACATTAGAGTACTCTCAAGGCTAGGAGCTCAAGGCTTTCTGCTAGGCATTCAGTCTTTTCGTCATTGTCGAATGCTGGAGGGCGGTTGGGCCTTTAAGGGCGGTAAATAGAACTTCTGAACATCTTTAGTGAGGAACCGGTACAGCGGGTACTAAGTAGATGTCGAAAAGAGATGATCAAAACACCTAATAATCAATTTCATGGTTAGCTCCCCTCATAAAAAAAAGGTTTAGCTTTAGTAGAAGTAATTATAGTAATACAAATATTGTGGGTCAAGTCTGCTTGACTTGACCCACAACCGACCAACGACCAACCCATACACGTTCGAAAACATTATAAGCCTCTCTTAGACGTACAGATTTTACTGTGACGCTGAGTACTTTACAATAATTTAAACAACGAGCACTCAAGCTCGAAACAACTGCTTGTGAGTTCCACTTTTTTCCCGTGTGGCTATCGATCTTACACCACTCGGCACACTAGCAGAGACACTACGCCATTTGTGCAGTGAATTTACCTCCACTATAGCAAACGAAGGTCGAAATTGAACATATTATGTACAATATAGTATTAAGTATCTACATACAATTTTAATTTGGAATCTGTTTGTTTACAACGCTTGTACACAGAATTTGTCTGTTAATTGTTTATTGAATATTCATAAATGCAATAATCCTATTAACTTTTAAACACCTCGTTAATACAATAAACAAACGAATCAAAAATAATATTCACTCACTTTAATATACAAAACATCATTAATAAAGCTGTACAATTTAATATTAACGCTCATTGCGCGTGGCACATGACAATATTATTAATTGTTGTAGCGTAGCGCGTAATGGACGATTAATATGTCATACAAAGTAATTATGCTAGCTTCACATTTAAACTTAAATTTTGATATATTATTGCCTCATATTAACAGAATTATAGGGTTGGCGCAAACAGACTGTGTTGGAAAAATAAATAAACTAATTATTACGCCATTGAATTCGTTTCGTTGAGAATTAAATGCGGTTAATTTAGTACTGTTTTGGTGGTTATTCAGGTGACCTTTTAACCACAAACAGTGTAACCTGGTCGAACTGTCAAACATCTAAAGATAAGCAATATGTTAATTCTTGTTATGTATAATAAACACCATGCAAGGCAAAAGTTATAAACGTTTATCCAGAATGTTCCAAACTACTTTTCAAAATTTGACTATTTTAATTTGGATTCGGACGCACTTATGCGTAAAATTGGGGGGTAAATAGTTCGGTTCTCATCCGTTGCACGACCGTCGTAGTCCTTCGTCTTATACAAGTATTTAGTTTAGCTAAAAGGGTTAAAATAATTTTAATTTAAATCTCAGCGGATGTGTATGCATGGGGTCCCTGGTACGATTTCTAGATCGAACCAAATGTGATTGGGTTCTTCTGTTCAGAAATTCTCATTTTCTCTCATTTATTTATTCCATTTATCGAAAAAAAACCAGAAATATATTCATCTAGAATTGCGAATGTAAGATACCACAATTAGTAATATAATCTTTATATGTATAAATAATTCTTATGTACCTTCGTGTGTATAGCACTTAAACCCTTTTAAACCGATTCTGTTAAGACATTTTGTGTGAGTTCAAGTAGGACCCTGGATGGTTTAGATTTACAATTTGACCCGATAGGTGGCGCTGCGATTGGGTACTTAGCTATTATTTTGTCCAGCTACAACTTCTGTTGCATCCACTGTATAACTTAAATTATTTCGGAATTATTTGTAACAACAAATAAGCCAGCTCATCCTGGAAAGTACCACACTCTTATTAGCAACCTACATAAAAGTAGTTTTATTAACCTTCAGTTTTCTGATTTATAAATCGTACAATGTGGAAGTATAAAAATCATTATAATATAATAGTATTATGTATCTTATATGGGGGCCAGTCAGTGCAGGCAGTGCAGCTTCGACCCAGTGGGATCTTTTGTGTCGATACTCTCCCAATAACGACTGCCATAGATGTTCATGGCAGCCGGGACCGACGGCTTAACGTGCTCTCCGAGGCACGGAGCAGGCGATAATTTTCAACACGCACATAATTTCGATAAGTCATATAACTTCCGAAAGTCAGAGGTGCGCGACGTGGGTTCGAACCCGAGACCCTCTGCATTACAGTCTGTTGGTCTCCCCACTGAGCTATCGCTGCTCTTTAATATAATAGTAAGAAACGACATATCTCACAAATTAATATAATTTATATCGCGTTGTTTATTTGATACTTTATTGTTAAATTAGTTTAATTTCTATGAATAACAACATATGTGTTCCTATTGTATATTATAGAGCTCATTCTAAGATAAGGCCTAAGCTATATCGTAGATCGGGTCTAATCCTCCAAGGTAATGTATACTGCTTTGAGAATACCACACACTTCGACAGTCAAAGGCTAGACTAGATCACTAGTTATAGTAGGCATGTGTAGCGACGATATCTAGTCCAATTACTGACAGCTATGGTTCCCTTTGTGATAAATTGGTATTATAATTAATACTACAATATACCTGACGGTATGCCGACCGACAGTCATGAATATTATTTGATCAGTTTGCACGGATTCTGCAGTGTTAAGTGATCAGCTCTCATTGAATCGAGGTTGATACCCAATTTGAGTATTAGCGTACAGTTTTTTAGTGTTCGTCGTAACACTTAGTGACAAAGGAAGACATTTTTGTTTTGTTTTCATTTTAAGTATCATAATGTGTCCTAGCCATTTAGCGACAAAGGAAGAAGTTTTTGTATTCTATTCAAGGATTTTAATAAATCCTAATCCGTTTATCTGTTCTAAAAATCGGATGGTTTATCCCTTCTAAGAATCGGATCGCATGTTCATGACACAAAAAAGTCATATTATAAAAGAAAAGCCTTTTGTTCATAATCTCATAAAAACAATATTGCTATTAGAATAGTTCATTATTATTTCAGCTGAAAGTCGTCTACCGCTGGACATAGGCCTCCCCTAAGGTTTACCACACAAACCGATCTTGGGCCATCCGCATCTAACCGCGTATTAGAATATTATAATTCAAACTTGTGAAGTCAAACATAAGCTAATTGATGCTTGCATCTATTCATCTGCTGCACCATCTCAATCACTAAACTTTCTAAAATAAATTATATTGATAGGTGTGTATCTAGATTGTCACAGCTTTTACATGACATATCGTATTAAATAAATTAGTCATACCAGTATTTGTTAGTAATATTTTTCCTTTTTAAAAAGACAACGCTAGCACTAGAAATAATGCCTGTATTGCGTTTACAAACACTCAAACAACGGACACAAAAAACATCCAGTCTCAGGAAAACCATCGATGTATAACACTTTTTTTTGTCTCGTATGGGATTCGAACCCACAACACTCGGCGCAGTGGCAGTGGCGAGGCGACCCCTTAAACCACTACGCCATCCGTTCAGTCAGTGTTCATATTAATTTATAATTGTTTGTTTATCTTTCACGAGTATTTCCTTAGTAAGTTTACGTTTACGCCAACTCACTTAATTGGCTTCTGTATGTACTGCCATAGGCATATAAGCGTTAAAGGCAGCATGGGGCAATATCGATGTAAGCGGTTAGGGGCGTCGAGCGGTGCGGCGCCGAAAACGGAGACCCGGAGCGGGTTTTACCGTACTTATGCCTTGCACCGGCCGAATAAATCGAGCCAGTATTTATAGTAGGTATTGTAAGTTTACATTATTATCATTATATATAATCTTTAAAATCCGATTGCTAACGTTATTCGAACTAAATCCCTGTATCGCTGCGCGTGAGTCTATTCTTGGCGGCGAAATTAAATATGCGCGGCGCTTTCATAGATAGGGATCCTCTAGTGCAGAGGTTCAAAGACTTTTTTTCTTATAGACCACTTTCAAAATTTAGTAGGTTCCATTGAAACCTACTACAGCTACATTTCTACCATATTCCTTAACATTCGTATTTATATTGGTGAAGAATGCATTTCTTATTTATATTTCTCTACCGTAAAATCGGTAGGTTCGAGACCATACATACATAGATTCACGCCTGTTTCCCAGAGGGGCAGGCAGACACTACGGCTTTCCATTTGCTACGATCCTGGCACACTTCTCTGGCTTCCTTCACTTTCATCACATTCCTCATACACGCCCGTCGGTTCAAGGTGCTCTTAACCTGGCCTTTGTCCAGAATGCCTCCGATCTGATCAAGAAACGTTCGCCTAGGTCTTCCTCTTGCGACTGTTCCATTTACACTAGCCTTATAAACTTTCTTAGTCAGTATTTCCTCGTCCATTCTTTCTACATGCCCAAATCAGCTTAACATACCCTTTTCTATTCTTGTCACTATATCCACTTTCATGCCGCATCTCTCTCTAATCACACTATTTCTTATTCTATCTTTCAGAGTCACACCACATATATTTCTCAGCGCTCTCATTTCTACAGCATTTATTCTGCTCTCATGCTTCTTTTGCCATACCCAACTTTCACTTCCATACATAAGTGTGGGCACTAACAGTTCTCTATGAACAGCCAAACGTGCCTTTTCGGCAACATTTCGACTGCTCATAAAAGCGCGTAGAGCTCCATTCACTTTGTTTCCCGCAATCGTTCTCCTTTCAATATCTCCCTCATGTTTACCATCCCTTGTAAACAAAGTACCCAAATATACAAACTCTTTCACTTGCTCCACTTTTTGTCCATCAATCATAATATTACACATCGTCACGCACTCTTCCTTTTCAAATACCATTACTTTCGTCTTGCTTACATTGCTTACACTGGTACTGAATATGGAATATGCAAGTTTTTACAAGTAACAGTCGCTGAGCTTCTTAAAATATTATCTGCCTACAGTAATAGGTGAAGTCAAGCCAACATTTTAGTTCTTCATTATCGAAAGCAAATAAATTTTCGTGGACCCGCTTACGAATTGTGGGCCCCCATTTTTTTCTCACGCCAACGTAGACCCTCGTTGAGTCTCCCGGCTAATGCTCTAGTGCTTTAAGTCTTTTTGCGAAGTATCGATCATAATTTATAAAGCATACATTCTAGTTTTACATTTAAAATATTAGTAAGATATTACGATTAAATTGATATAGTGGTTTAAATAGTCGCCTCGTCACAGCCACTGCACTGAGTGCTGTGGGTTCAATCCCCACACGGGACAAAAATTTGTGTGATTCACAAATATTTGTTCCGAGTCTGTGTGTTTCTTGTATCGGTTGTTTGAATGTTTGCGAAGTCCCCCGCGAGATACAAGTCATTCAGAGAGCAGAAGCTGTATTTTTAAAAATAAAAATTTAATCGTGTACTAAAATATTTCAGGATTTCGAGCCACTGAATTATGCATAATTTATTCTACACTAGATCTGCCCGCGGTTTCACCCGCGTTTATGATTACTGCGCCGTAGGTCGTAGCGTGATGTTGTATAGCCTATAGCCTTCCTCGATAAATGAGCTATCCAACACTAAAAGAATTATTCAATTCGGACCAGTAGTTGCTGCGATTAGCGCGTTCAAATAAACAAACAAACAAACTCTTCAGCTTAATAATATTAGTATAGATTATTCGCAGCAGTACACTGACATATTGCTAGGTTACATGTGGAAAACATATATATACCTAACTTAGACCAAATGTCAGTATTATAAAGAACAATTCATCAACTATTTTATCTTCAGAACAACGGGCATAAACTTCTATGAAGTAATGTTCTCTATTTTATATAAACTTTTAATCTAGCTTTAGAGAACTGAGCAACGAAGTCAGTCCAACATTTCACACTATTAACTTTATACGTAAGCTTTTCGTACCGTACAAAGTGTCGCAGAACGCGCTGGCGCGTAAGTCTCGACTTCAAAGTCAGAAGTAATCTCTCTTGCGCTGTGACGTTCACTTTATTGTGCCGAAACTCATAAAATGTACACGTTATACGATATCAAGCTTTATTAACCTTGGAGGGCTTAGCGGATGTGTTGTATGTAGCATCCAAAATATTACGCAGTTGTGCATTTGAATTGACATAGCTTTCTGCTTCTGTCTGTTATAGTAGAACTCCATTACTTTGCATATGCCATGAACATCTATGGCAGTCGTTATTGGGAGAGTGTCGACACAAAAGATCCCACTGGGTCGAAGTGTCGCCGGTCTGCACTGACTGGCCCCCACATAAGATAAGTATGTGCAAAGTAATAGAGTTTTACTACATCGTATAAAAATAAAATTTGTTTGTTTGTATAGTGCTGCTTTTAGTCATGGCTTTGTTATCGCAGTTAAAAGGAAAAATTATTATCTAGGTACTCCATATTTGCGGAATAAGGAGTATTTGCTGTCATTTTAAATATCCTCCGTCGCGTTGTTAAGCTCCGTTAAGATGTAAAAGATCGGTAAACCAACAAATACATTTTTGGTGACCTTAGTCGTTACACAACCAATTCTAAAATTTTTACTTCTTGAATAACACAGTTTATGTTTTAATTACTTATCACGGTAATGAAACCGCAAGCGACGGATAATATATGTATACAGCCTGAATTTGCCAAAAGAATGTGGTTTCCAATTTCCAAACGATATGTATAAGATTAAATTCTCGAAAGAGCCTTGAGGTCGATTATATTAAAATATATAAACTTCTAAAACATAAAATAATGTTTATTAAAATTTTCCTAGCCGGGCGTCAAACCTTTTGAAATGAAAATCACATGCTGTAGATACTATTGCACGATCTTATTGTTTCGCTAATTAGGATCAAATTCTGAGTAGTAGGTACTTTGTAAGTCAATATTACTCAGAACTACGTAGGTAAGTCACGACGCATATCTTCTATAGAATAATTAAAGACTGTTTTCCATTAAAGCTCATAAATTTTCATGTGATTTTAGAATTCACGTTATTCAAGGAGGCTACCATACTTCCACTACGTAAGATTGCACTTTGCTCTTCTATGCTTTTGTTTATCGTATAAATATATTATGCTTACCGAGGCACAGCACTGCTTTGAATAATAACACGCGAACTTCGTATCTGAAAAGAAACATTTTCGTTTAAATTTATTATAGTAAGGTTTTCTGCGTATAATATAATTTATTATTACTTATAAGAAACCATTTTCAATTGTTTCTCAAGCCACCTGTGACTTGCACTTTATCTTTTAATATCACATTTATTTTGTATATTCATAGATCTTGTAAAAAATCCGATTCTTTCCTTGACTCTAGCACATATGGGTGTAACGCTACGATAGCCGCGCGTGTCTTATAGTAATAACTAGATTTAACCCGCGGTTTTGCTCGCAATAATGCAGATTTTACTTTTTCTGTAGTCACATTATACTTGGCTTGATTTTTACGATATCTTCAACAATCATCGTCACATTTTTCAATTTACACAAAACCTTTACGAATTATACATCTAAACCTTTATCACTCTGTCAATTGGTGAAAACCGCTTGAAAACCTGTTTAGTAGTTTTTGGGTTTATCGCGAACAGATAGACAGACGCGACTGGGGATTTTGTTTTGTAATATGTAGTGATAATGATAAACTCTACGTTCTATAGCGACAGTAGTAACATCAGATTTCTACTTCTAGTGTCTTTTAACGTTTTTCTATATAACAATGCAATGAACAGCCGTTTACACAGCCTTAGAATACCTACAAGCTACGGAGAAGAAAAATTAATTATTGGTTATTCGAAAGATATATAGTTTATCCTTACTTTAGCGGCTAGTGACCTTCCAACAACTTTTGTAGAGTAAATTTATGTTAGCACTGATGTAAAGGCTAACATAGACAGTACATGTGAGAAAGATAACATTTTTTTCTTATAATTCTTTTTAAAACACTTATCCCGCACTAAGAATAATTCCTGTGACGCCTGCGTCAAGTCAAGTCCCCCGGAACTTTACAACTCGACTCGATACAACTATTAGTGGATCACACAAATTTTGTCCCGTTTGGGTATCGAACGGCAACACTCGGCGCGGCGGCTGGGCTGAGGCGACCACTTAAAATCATACGCTCCGCCATATGGTAAGCAATCACTATTGCTTATGGTCACTTGCAATCAATCAAGCAACTGGTTTATTGCGAAAATGGGTAAAATGATATCAATAAAATACAGGTCTCTGAACTAGTTCAAGCAATACCATGTAAAAAAAGACTTCATAAATTAAGCTTTTTATGTCCAATATTTAAAATTTTAAATGTTTATCTTTCGATCAAATATAGTTTTAATATGAATTTAATACAATAGGTAGCCTGTAACGCTTTCTGTAAGGACGTTTATATTTTATTCAAATAATAATAAAACTGAATATTAAATTTATTATTAATATAAAGTGTTACATTTGTGAATAAGCAATACACTCGAGCATTGCTGGCTTTGGTAAAACGGATTACGGATTGGGTGAAAGGAAAAGAATTGTAGAGATTTATATGTGAGACTCCAAAAATTTGACTGACTACGCGAAATGCAGAATCGATATTCTTACTGTACGCTGGTATTCTGTACAGCCACTAAATATGTTTACAGTCTGCGTCATTAATGGCTGAACATTCAACAGATGTCTTTTCACTCGAAACTAAGAGACGTGTGGTGCGTTGCGTAGCAATTATAAAATTATTTCTTTTCATAATTTTTACCCATCGATTTGTAGCAGTATGTGTATTCTCCAAGCTTTTATTTGTGATATAAAGAAAAATATTACATTGTGATTTAATTCCTTGCAAATTTTTGTGAATGTTGTGTTTAATTAATAAATAAAGTAAATATGGCATACAAAGACGCAATCTGTTATAGATATTAATAACATGTTTAATTTACATGAATTATTTTTAAACACGTAGTGTTCAAATTTAAGTATTTTAGTGTCCTTGTTTCGATGTTTCAATTAGCCATAATTGCGTGACCGTTTTTGGTAATTTATAGCCCATACTTGGCCTAAAATCAAGCAACTATACATATAAGATATAGTCGCAGTATCCGACTCTGATCCATTAAAAATATTGATGAAATTATAGTTTGTATCAAAAGCACAACTTTACCGATTTTCTTTATACAAAACAGCAATTTCGTAGGCAAGCACCCAATATACTTAGTTACATACTAGAATAGATTACCATATCTCATGTATGAGGTGCTCAAGTGAGGTCGTTCCGTCTGCGTCCCGTGTCGTGTACGCCGGCACTACATCACGCCGCCGCTTATTTACGATATCGAGTATCTCGACGCACAAATTGGATATAAATCCACTCCCCACTCGCAGAGCGATGTGTGTAAACACGAAAAAGTAAGGACGGGGAAATGGTGTATACCTGCCACGTGTGAAAAAGCTGGCCTCGCGACCAACTTGTAAACCTTGGACTATAGGCTTGTCTTCGATTAGGTACGAGAAACATACGGCGACCACTTAAACCGATGGCGTAGTATTTTAGAAGTGGTCGACTCGACAAGTACCAGCGGCAAGTTCCGCGGACAATTACCAGCCGAGCGCACTAGTATTAAGTGTGCGAAGTGAAGTTTTACTAACATAGTATTAAGGTGTATTTACTAACATCAAATCGGCCTCGATGGCGTTGTGGTTAATGTAACCGATTGCCACGCCTGAGGCCGCGGGTTCGATTCCCGCACAAGTCAAACATTTGTGTGCATGAATATGGATGTTTGTCTTGGTCTGGGTGTTTCTATGTAGGTATGTATGTATGTATGTATTTACAAAACAAAAAAAGTATATATGTATTTTTATCCAATTGTCTAGTATCCATAGTACAAGCTCTGCTTAGTTTAGGCTAGATGGTGTTGTGTGTATGTATTATTAAATTGTATATGTAAGTTTAGGTTAAGGTATTTATCTATGGGCCTATGCAGCCCGAAATAAATGATTTGAAATGATTTTAAAATATCACAGAAATTTAAATTCATATAAACTCACATTCACCTTTATGGTATGGGTGAGAATGCACTTTTTATTCTTTATTATTGATATATACACTCGTGAAAATTTCAACCTATTACGGTTCATAAGATACAGCCCGGTAACAGACAGACGAACAGCAGAGATTTAGTAATAAGCTTTGTTCTGGAAGCCTTGTAGAGCGGAACCCTAAAAACAATTTCCCTAGTTCCAACCTAGCGAGTATGCACACGTTATTTGCCTACATATTACAAATTTAATCTAAAATATCAGTTGCGCTGAAATGCAGATCTCGCTTCTCTGGCATCTCTGTCTAATCGAAAAATGGTATTATAGGTTCTCAATTTGAATACCGTGATATATTTTTTAGATAAACGTTTCGGTCTCCCTGCTATTAGCATTAATCAAACAAAAAATAGAAGACATTGATTGAATACAGACTCACGGTAATACGCCTAAGGGACACTCATTAATCAATCAAAAGCCATCTTTGGTTGGGGAAAATACCACGAGAGGCTAGAGCGAACACAGCCGGCCGTAAATGAGTCGAATCTGTTGAATGTTCTAGGTAACATTGACCGAGCATACAGCTGCGACACATCCAAACGAAGGTCAACAGAGATTAACTTCTACATCGCCTGCTGAACAAACAACGGCGATATACTAGCAGCGATAACACACGATGTTATTGTTAAATGTTTACTCGAATCGACGAATTAAAACTGAACATAAAGTGTATGTCTCAGTACACTTTATGTGTTGAAGCGCCTTTGGAACGCTCGCTGCTATAATAGAACGTTTTTCGTAGATGTACGGGTAGAGATAGCAATGAAACTCGTAGGCTTATTGTTTTGTGAGAGAGGCTTAAGATTAAAGTGCATGTGTTAAGCCAGCGGTCGATAACCTTTTAGCAGGCACGGGCCACATAGTGGCAAAATGAAATAAAGGCACATGTTCATAATTTTGTGTACCTATATCAACTGTATACTATATGTTAACAATGCAAAAAATAACAACCACTAATTTACATAATATTGTCTTATGTTTACGCGAATGTTATACATTAAAATTAAATACTTTGTACGGATTTTGTCGCGTTGTTTATTTTAAGATGGTAGTTGTCTCCCCGTGAACATGGCTGCTGTAAAGCAACCGAAACGTCGGGGCAAAGTGTAAACTTAAGACTGCGCCGAGCGAAATGTGCCAAAACAGGCGGTCACAGTTAAGTGAATAAAATCAACACTTTTTGTTTAATACAAATATAAAATATACATTTACCATAACAATAAACGTGTTTACAATTACTTCGTGTAAAAAACTTAAAATAATTAATATTTTCGCCTACAAAATTACGTAAATTTGCACGATAAATGCAAAAACGTAAGCTCGTGCTACGTGATTTTTAGATTATAACAGTAGAAATTTATCCTATTTTACAGCTTAAACGAAACATAAATAGTTATATTACAATTCGTCCCCAAATATTTAAGTTATTGGTTGACAATGAAGATACATATTTATCAAAAAAGCACTTCAAATCCTCCATACAATTTTACTATGGCGGCCGCGCGCCGATTTGAATATGCGCCGTACGAGCTCTGTCATTACCTGTCTTACGCTCGGCGCAGTCTTAAATATAAATAGTTTTAATTAAATTAAATATCTTAAATAGTAGTAATGTTCAATAGTAGTAGTGGTAGAGTTTCAAAATTATGTAATAAAAGTGTTTTAAAGTAAAATAAACAACGAAACAAAATCCGTATAAAGTGTTTAATTTCAATAAACAACCATTAATGTCGAGTCATTACGTCCGCACCCGCTGAGTCGTTTTGTTGACCAGTGCCGGCTTTCGTGGATGGTGCTAAATTCAGTATTGGATTGAGATTGAAAAGAATCCAAATAATTAGACCTTATGTAGAATTCTCCATAATGTACTCAAAGATATGTGAAGTCTGCCAACCGGCACTCGGCCAGTTTGGTGGACTATGGCCTCTAATCCTCCTCACAAGGAGAAAAGGCCGTGTCCAGCAGTGGGACAGTTTAATATAGGGCTGATATTATTATACTTATGGAAAATACTTGAACTAGGTTCAAGCGTTTATTTCTTGAATTTATTTACTTCGTTAATTTTGCTGACGGTACGTGACATCATTGGCACTGGTATGTTAATAAAACATATCCTATGTCTTTCGTCGGGTGTCGAGATATATCTCACCGGAAATCAATATGGCCGGTTTAATATATAACATGTGGAAAGGTAAATTGTTATAAAGTGGTTACGGTTATTTGTGTACTTGTACCGAAAGTACTCTGTGAGTAATTGACTGAGATAAATATAATGTAAAATGAAAGTATAAAACATCTATCAGAACCTACGGGAACAAATTGCAAACAAGCTTCACCACATACCAGGGAAAATGACTAATATGTTTTTCAGGATATGGTCTATTTGGTCGCTGAAGTAGTTTCAGTTCCAGCGACCACCATTTAAGGCAGGAGTAGGCACACCGTGGTAGGTTTAGTCGGTAAGGACCGGAGTTTCCATCTTTTTCGGGGAGAGTCTGACATACCCTCTCCGCTCCCCTGCTTCGACCGAAAGGGGTGCGTGAAAGCATTACCCACGTAAAAAAAGGTTTTGGTCTATTTATATGACAAGTATTAAATCATTTGAACGGTTCACGAGTGATTGAGAAACATTTTTTTATAAACGTTTATATTTATAATAATAGTAGGGATTATTTTAAGAAAGGTTAAGTATTGCATGTGTTAAGCTTATACGATTTTAAATCATAATAATGCAATCCTTAACAATCTTTTAACTTTAAAACTAAATTGCTGTTCCTTCTATATAGCCTCTAAGTGAGTTTGCTTGTTACGCCTTAACTATTAGACCAATTATCATGAAATGTCGTATAAACATTGTCAGGGGTACAGAAAAGAACGCAGCGCACCTTTCATACAGAGAAATTACTGATCCGGATGGATATACAGTTAACAAAACCTACATTTACACGAGTGAAACCGCGGGCAAAATCAAGTATTATTATAAATGCGAATGTGCGTTTGTTTTTTTATTTATTACGCTTTCACGCTTAGCAACTGGATCGAACATCATGAAATTCCGTATGCACATTGTAAGGTGTATAGAAAAGAAATTAGGATACCTTTCACCCAAAAATGTACTGCTTCCGAGGGATAGAAATTTATTGATAAAAGATAGAAGATAGAAATTTATCGGGCAATATCTAGATGTCAATATGTCGCTTTTCCACACATCTTTTGTATGAAAATTGTAAAGTATTAACTGTCCGACAGCTTTTTATAATGTACACCGTGCTTAAACAGCACGCAATGCTTACGTATAACATCAACCTTACTAACACTAAAAGACGGAAAGATATTGTCCGTTCCACACTTTCTGAATCAAAGTTTGTTTTTACTAATAGATTTTTTGCATTCTTAGGGCCTTTTCTTTATAACAAGATAAATAAACACACAGCTGTATATGACCTAAGTTATGTAAGATCTAAACGGATAGTCTGTCGGTAGCTACAAACTTTAAATTATGAGGGTACTGAAGATTTGTTGATTGTTGTTAAATAAGCAATAACAAGTTTCAGGACAATAATTATAATCTTAGCCTATTTTTGCATATATAATAACTATGGTTAATTGTATATAACTTAGTTCCTAGTAGTATAAGTGCCCTTAAAGCCTGTGGCACAGGTTTACCCTAGTACAGGCACCCACATTATATTACCTATATTAAGTATTTTATGGACTGTATTCATGTTTTACCACTGATATCAATAAATAAATTATTATTATTATTATAAATTATTCGACTCACTCCAAAATTCGGATCATATGAAGACAAATCAACCTATTAAGTCTTAAAATACCAGAAATAATTAGAAACCTATTATGCCTGGACGCTGCCGAGGTTAATAATCGCACATCACTACTTCTTCTTCATTTAGCATATTCGAAATAGGCATGTGTCTTGATACAATTGTCTAGGGTGGTTGGGTGGCTCGATTGCCACTTCATCAATAACCAGTGATTGACACGTTGGGCACCCGGCGCCGCCCGCTGTCGCCGCCCTTCGGCTGTGCCATCATTAATCTTACCATAGGGTTGGCACCCACCATTTGTGAGTCCACTCGACCATTCACTGTCCAACATCATCGACTATTGAATGATGATAATAAAGCCAAGTGCGTTTTTATGTGTTCGATTTTTCTGTATGTTAGTATGTTACTGAAGTAATTATTTTTTTAATAGCGGTCCCTCGTACAGCTAATTATTCTGTGTCGCGGAGGATTTTACAAACATTCAAATAACGGACACTTAGAACATTTTGACTCGAAACAACCATTTGCGGATCGCACAAAGATTTGTTTCGTGTGGGATTAGAACCCACAACACAATATCTGTGGCGAGGCGTCCAATTAAACCACTACGCCATCCGTGCAGTCAAACTTCTTCTAAAGGGCTTAAGCGTTTTTGATTAAATTTGTTAGAGTTCAAAAATACTCCTTTACTCTACAACAGCTTTGTCCGTTCATCCGTCTGTCTGTTATACAACTTTCAACTCAAGAACCGTAAGAGCTAGAGACTCGCCATTCGATCCAACATAGTCGATATACCCCGAAATGACTATGACCTAGCACGATTATGGTATGAGACGGTGTAGTGGACAGACTCGTCTCCATGCATCTTCTTTATAAGGAACTATTGATAACTAGATTTTGCCCGCAGCTTTGGTCGCGTAAATGTAGGTTAGGTAAGGACCGTTATTTTTTATTGGATATAATGTGAAATTTCATGACGATCGGTCAAGTAGTTAAAGCGTAAAAAACAAACAAAATCACATGCGCATTTATAATATCAGTTAGGATGTCGATGTTATTAAATTGCCTATTCCAATGGACCACTACGTTCAAATAAAAACGCAATTTTTAACCATAAAATGTTTGCCTCATTATCATCAAAATTTATCAAACACTTATTATTATTGATAGAATTAAATAACAAGTATAGTGATTGCCGGCACGTGGCACATGCCGGATAGCACATGTCGGCTTGTGGGTGCCCTGGCTCGTTGCGACATGCTGCTAATTTCGGCGCAAATTATCGCAGTATTAACACATTTCCTGCCTAAATAATCTGGCTTGAGTCATAATGTATTATTCAATTATAAAGAGCTAATCGTGAAAATGTATTAAATATACAGTCACGTAAGTTAATGTCATCGTTAATGTTAATTATGAGAATGTGAGTTTGTTTGTGATGCTTTCATGCTTTATGTATGTATAGGGTCGGCCAGCGCAGACCGGTGACACTTCGACCCAGTGGGATCTTTTGTGTCGACACTCTCCCAATAACGACTACCATAGATGTTCATGGCAGCCGGGACCGACGGCATTTCATGCTTTAACTACTTGACCGATCGTTATGAAATTTCGCATACACCTTGGTTACAGTAAAGAAAATACATCATCAAGAAAAATAGTACTGTTTCCGCGAGCGAAGCTGCGGGCTAAAGCAAGTATTAAAATATATGGATTCACACCTCTATATACCCTAATAGTTTACCTCAGAGCTGAATACAGCTCTGTAAATGTGCATGTACTCATAATAATGAGTACATCCACATTTTGCCAGCTATGTTGTTAAATGATGGAGAACGTGTAGAGTGTTAATTTTATAATTGCGAGGTTTCCAGATTTTCGGGATCAGATTCATCAGTTCTATTCAAGTTATATAATAATAATAATAATAATATTCTATCACATACACACAACACCATCTAGCCCAAACTAAGCAGAGCTTGTACTATGGGTACTAGACAATGGATAAACATACATATATACTTTTTTTTTTGTAAATACATACATATTATACATAGAAACACCCAGACCAAGACAAACATCCATGTTCACGCACACAAATGTTTGACTTGTGCGGGAATCGAACCCGCGACCTTAGGCGTGGCAGTCGGTTACACTAACCAAATCAATTAATTAATCAATTATTATTATTTGTTGATTTTCTTTAGACTTCTAGAGAATCACCATAATCACTATACGTAAAAAGCATGCATATATGTATTACCGCTTGAATAAGTAATAACAAAAACTACATAAAACACACGTTTCTTGCATGATGACCTGCCTCAAATTTTACTAAGCGCTGTATTTTTGTTGAAGCAAGTTCTGAAGATACTTTAAAACATTTTAAAGATAAGAAAGACATGACAGTGTACATAATGGCGTAGTAGAAAAATCCTAAAGTATTTCGGTACAGATCCCAAGAAAAGAGTTTGTAGAGAATGGTTGAATGCTGTTCGCGTAAATGTAGATAACTAGGTATTAAACCAGGCAAACACACACATATACAGCAAATACAAACGACAAGAACTTCACCTGCACCTTTGACTCAGTCCTTGTGATGCAAGCATACATAACATTATAGTTGTAGTATACTAACACCAACACTTATGATATTTATCTAGCGGGGATATTTATCTTTGTGCAAATACCTGAAGTATTATCTACTGTGATGGTATCATCGTTAGAATCCTCACTGACAATGCACCGTATACATTGAAAACAATTATACACGGGTAGAAGCACACACCTCCGTGCCTCAGAAAGCACGTAAAGCCGTTGGTTCTGCGCCTGAGCTCTCTCCGTTCGTGTCGGATTATCGTCCCATCGGATCATTAGAATTAGAGAACAGAGAGTGCACTTGTGTTTGCGCATACGCTTGTGTACTTTAATATCTCCTGCGCAGATGGCCAGTCTACGTTAAGATTGGTCGCCGTGACCGAAATCGGTCTGCGGACATTATTATTATAATAATTACACGGACAGAAATATATGTAACCTAATATAGTTTTCCCGAGTCTGAGTGACCTTGTGCTCGTTGTTGAAATACTTATAACTAGATTTTACCTGCGGCTTCGCTAATGTAGCTTAAGTTAGCTCAGAAACAGTACTTTTTTCTGGATGAAAGGTATCCAACGTCATTTTTTGTTCCCCTGATAAAGTGAACACGAAATTTCATGATAATGAGTCGAGTAGTTAAGGCGTAAGAGGCGCTCATAGCCAGTTACACTCACTGATCGGTAAACAATTAGCGAGGTTAAGCAACGTTGGGTGCGGTCAGTCTATAGATGGGTGACCGCTTAATGGTATTTCATCTGAGTGTCTCCGTGCTTTGGAAGGCACGTAAAATGTCGGTCCTGGTTGTTGTCAAATTGACAGCAGTCGTTAAGCCATGTCAGAGGCCTACGGGCGGCTTCAACAACTCTTGACAACAGGTTGGCCACTAACTACACCAAAAGAAGAAGTAGAAAAGAAGAAGAAGGCGTGAAAGCGTAACAAACAAACCTATATTCGCATTTATAATATTAAGTTAGGATTAAACTATTATTATATTGCTAGCATAAAGGAAGAAGTGGTAAAGCACAGTAAGATCTCTGCTTCATCCAAGCATTTTGTCCAAACTGGATAACTTAACAGGAGCAATACATTACAGAGAATCGCAGCCGGATTATTACTCTTATAAAAATAATTCAGACGTCTTGACGATGTTTTCATCGTAAAAGTACCCCAACACAGTTTTTGAGAAATCAGCAAATATCAACTATATATTAACTTAGTTTTGCGGTCGGTACCCGAGCAGTGTAACTGATTTTAGTAAATAATTATCTTTAATAATTCAGTGGCTCAGCGATATTCAATGCGACAGCTGTTTTTGATTTTAAGCTCTGTGTCGACAAGAATGAGATTTGACTTGTCTGTAGGTAGACGACAATATGCTAGCCATCTATTTGTAAAACTTGCTTATTAAGAAGGTTATTTACATAAAGAAAACAACAATCATAATTTACAACTTAACTATACAAATACAGTAATTCAATTGGTAATTACGTTTTCGAGCCGTTTGGGGTAGAGACGCTAGGTTCACGGGGTCCATGCGTTGCGCTCGTGCGCTTTTTAGATATATATCTAAGCGGCTAATCGACACTTCGCGTGACCAGAAGGCTGGCCTTTTATTGGCTCAAAGAATCAGCATTACCATTCAGCGTGGCAATGCTGCCAGTCTTCTGGGCACACTCCCGGTAGACAGCGATGCTGAGTAATTTTACGACGCTGCCTTAACCAGCCATCCCTTTTTATTAAATTTTACAGTCCCATATTTTGTTACTCTTCATTTTGTTCTATTTTATAAGTGGTTAGTTTTGCCATCTATTAGGTGAGACCTAAAACCCTAACTGAAGAAATGTAAAATTTCAGAGCAGCATCTCTCACCGATGACCTAAAAAAGGTAGCTGGGTCAGACTGGATGCGGAAGGCGGAAGACCGGATGTTGTGGCGTAAAATGGGAGAGGCCTATGTCCAGCAGTGGACTGCGGTGGGCTGATTGATTGATTGATTGATCTCTCACCGAACATTGAATTCTTTGATACTATGTACGTATGTATAATTATAAATAGTCAGAAATAATCGCCTAGTATTTTACATGTCTCTACTAGACTTGCTCTTTGACAATGCATTATTCAAGTATTTTATCGCTAACTCATGATCGCTTTAAATAGTCATAATTTACTGCAAAATCGAGGAGCATGACGCACATGTCATGAATAAATCAAGAGCTGTGTACCAATATGAAGTAACAACGGTTGTAAAAATGTTATAGACAGCAACGCGCAAGCGCACAGATTATTATATAGAACGCGAGTCACGACAACACTCTGTATTAAATCAATGCGACTGCAGGGATAGTGTAGTGGATTAAGTCGTCATCCTGCGCCGAGTGTTGTAGGTTCGATTCCCACATGAGGCAAACATTCGTGTGATCCACAAGTAGTTGTTTCAAATCTGGGTGTTCTTTCTGTCCGTTGTTTAAAAGTTTTTGAAGTCCCGCACGACACAAAAATTATTCATAGAGCAGGAATTGACTTAGAAAATGCATATCTTAATCCTAACTAATACCTATTATAAATGCGAATTTATATTCAACAAAACAAATAAACAAACTTATGTTTATTTATTTTGTTGAAAATGACAGACAAAGTACCTATAAAAATTACCTACTTTTACGCATGTGAAGCTGGGGACAAAATTGACTTAGTATAATATCATTCACACAAGTTACAACTAAATGCATAGCCGCCAGCAGCAATATTACGCAATATTAACTAGAATTCTGATAATGTACAGATATTGCAACGACGTTTTCTGAATACGAGCAAAATGAATAGAAAATAAGAAAGGAGAAATGAGCAGAAAATATTGAAATGAAAAGTCTCTAGACCCATTCATTTCTATAAAATGCATCTTTCAAATAAAACATAAGGATGCCCAGCATGGATTTAAAACCATTTGAAAATTAAGGATGCCCAGCATGGATTTAAACCATTTGAAAATTAAGCCATGTTAGGCAGATAGGCACTCTACTCCAATTTGTCAGTTGTCTATCCTAATATTATAAAGATAAAGATTAGATTTTTTGTTTATTTTTTTGTAATGATTTAACTCAAACACTACTTAACCGATTTTAAAAATTCTTTCACCGTTAGAAAGCTTTATTATCACCGAGCAACATAGGTTATACTTGTTTTTTTTTTTTCAAATACTGTAACACCGAACCTACCTTTTATACTAGCGAATCCGCGAGCTAAGCTAGTAAATAATAAACAGAACAAACTATTTATTAACGCCAAATTAGTAGAAGTTAGTAAGAACGGTTAGTAAGTTTTTAATATCATCTCATTATATAAGGTTATCAGTACTTTTTAAGTTAATTAACTATAACTTGTGTGTCAACATAATTTTACCGAACATTTACCGTAATTGTACCAATATCCTAACTTTAATATTATAAATGCGAATGTGAATTTGTTCGTTACGCTTTTACGCCTGAACTCTTTGACCAATAAGCATGTAATTTAGCATACGTGTTTTCAGGGGTACAGGAAAAGACATGACTATCTTTCATCCAATAATATTCATGAGCAAAGCCGTGGTCAAAATCTAGTGTATCGATAATTACTTATATAAATAATTATCATTTTAACCATATATTTTATAATTATAAATATAATATCAGCCTTGTGCAAAAACTGTCCCTCACTGTATAGGAGAGGTTAGACCATAGTCCACCACGCTGGTCCTATGCGGTTTGGTGGACTTCACATATCTTTGAGAATACTATGAAGGATTCTTAGGCGTGCAGGTTTCTTCACGATGGTTTCCTTCAACTCACTGCGAGGCAACTTCTGGACCGTTTGGCAACATGAGCCTAATCCTGAAGATGCCTCGCGCTGAGGAAAAACAGGTGTCGACGCATATTTTGTGTCCGAAGCGGAATACTGAGAGTCGGAGTCCGCCCGAGACCCACGTCGTTCCTATTCAGAGGAGTTCGGTATTGTCAACCTTTTTCTGTTGCAATAATTGGGGTGTGCAATCCGAGGGTGCGTGGCGGGCTCTTCTCCCAATAATTTTAGTACTATGGATTGTTGCCAAGTAACGTTTAATTTGATTCAATATATTTCCCACGGAACTTATCTACGTTACTGAGTGTTTTTTGAGTGAATACCCAATAACACTGATGCATAAAGCGTGAATTAATGCTGGGATCCCACAATAGTCAAGTACAAGCGGAAATTTATGCTACGGGTCCATCGAGGCTAGTAATTTATATGTATTAATTAATCTCGAGCAGAGATTTTATACGGTCGAGAGACGAGATTCTCGACTGACTTCGCCTGTTTAAGATGTAACTAAAATACTTGATGGCTTATGAAACTACGGCCGATATTATTAACCTATTGGGACTCAGACCAGCGGCCAGACACAATAGGTTTTTAATTATGTCTGGTATTTAATATACATATATTAAATATATTCAATACTAGACATAATCTAAGCACTTAAATAAAATATATTACTAAATTAAAATGGTCGAAGGAAGCCTGATTTTGACAGTTTAATTAAATATTTAACTTTATTTAACGATACATATGTATATACTGTCACGCCTACATAGCCGAAAGGGTAGGCAGAGGTCTCACACCTACATTTCAACAGCTAATAGGTCCTATGTAATAAAAAGCGTAAGCGCATGAGTAGTAGAGCCTCACTTATTTCAGCATGAATGGGCCGGCTCAACCGGGGAAGTACTACCCTCTCACAGAATATCGACGTGAAATAGCAGTATTCCTACTGTTGTGTTTCGTTCGGTTAGTGAGAGTGCCGGAGACCCAATCACCCTCTTTCCCCCTTCCCGCTCCTTCTCCTTCCCACTTCCTTTTCTTCCTAAAGGGTCGGCAACGCGCAAGTGATACGGGCTACGCTGACCACTTACCATCAGGTGGGCCGTATGCTTGATTGCCACATTAGAGGTATTAAAAAAAAGAGAGACTGTTATCGTCTAACGGATACTATCCGGATTCCTCGTTACTCCTGAAAAATTCTTAAAGGGAAAATTTAATAGCAGGCTAAATCCACGAGTTTGGCCTTTACATAACCCGGAAATTGAACCCGTAACAGCATAGCAGTCGCATTGATTGTTACCGCCACTGCGCCACAAAGACAGTTAGAAAACTGGCTATTACAGCCTGGTAACAATAATAAAACCTCATACATATTTTCTCAATTCTTCATACAATGTTTATTTGTCATGACAAATGTTGTGTATGCGACTATTTACGATAGTATTGTATCGGAGCGTTCACCCTCGTCCGTCTTCTTTAATGTCATTGCATAAATCATACGTCAAAGTCGTCACATGGCAATGTCAAACTGACAGAACACGTGCCTACGCCGGTCTTCTACCTGTGAAGATCTATCAACAAATAATGAAATAATGAAAAACTACCAAAGTGAGATTCTAGTTTATGCTTACGTTGAATGTCTCAAAAATTTTTTTTGTTGTTTCGTCTTTCAAAGAATTTTGGAATATAAAAAATAATTAAAAACCTTTATTATGCGCGGGCGCTGAAGATCTCAAAAATTTTATTGTTTCTATAAACGCAACTCCTGCACTAGGAATATTTGCTGTGTTGTAGAGGATTTTACAAATATCAAACAAAAGACAGCCAGACTCGGAACAACTATTTGTTCATCACACAATTTTTTATCCCGTGTGGAGGTCGAATCCACAACATTCATATCAATGTTTAATAGGTAAATCTTTTATTTCTGGAAGGTTATCTCTCGCGTTAAGTAATAATAATAATAATAATATTCTACCACATAAACACAACACCATCTAGCCCAAACTAAGCAAAGCTTGTACTATGGGTACTAGACAATGGATAAACATACATATATACTTTTTTTTTGTAAATACATACATATTATACATAGAAACACCCAGACCAAGACAAACATCCATGTTCATGCACACAAATGTTTGACTTGTGCGGGAATCGAACCCGCGACATCAGGCGTGGCAGTCGGTTACACTAACCACTACGCCAAGTACAAGTAATTAATTAAATTAAATAAAATATAAAATAAAATTAATTGTGTTTTGTTAATTAATGTCCTCCAGGCCGGATTTAACAGCCAATCTTAACGGAGACTGGACATCAGCGTAGGAGATATTATAGTGCACTAGTGTGTGCGCAAACACAAGTGCACTATCTGTTGCCGAACTCTCATGATCCGATGTGACGGCAATCCGATACGGCCGGATAGAGGTCAAGGGTCAGGTGCAGAACCAATGGGCATTACGTGTTTTTCTATGCATGGAGGTGTCTAACACCGCTATCTTGCTAACTACTGTTGAGATTTTGAGCGGAAAACCCCATAACTTTTTCTTGGTTAGACCTGGAATGCGAATACGAGAAATGCACAGTAGTTGCATTTACTGGCACAAAGGCAGTCACACTTTTTAAGCAACAGCAGCAGTCTTTCGTGATTGTAATAGTCTCTCTTCCAATTAGTATGTATCAGATGGAACCTAAACCAAGTTAGTGAAATGAAACTAAATAGCTATGTAAAGTCCAATCAACGATAACCTAGCTAAGATACCATTGGACTACCAAATCAGAGGTATCAAATTTAAACTCACGGCACGCGCTGAGTTTTGGCCGTCTAAACTAACCTAATTTAAACCTTTACGTTTTGAGAGAAGACCCGTGACTAGCAATGATTTAAAAAGTTTATTTATCAAAACAAAATACAATAATTAATTTAACCTGAGAATTATAATGTACCACCAGCTTGGGATCCAGTAATACAAATACTCAAACCCAAGAAGAAGCAAACCACAGCTAGACTTCATGATACTTTGAGCTCATTCTGCGTAAATAGAAACACCAATGATTAAATTATGGTCGGGTACTTTGAAATAACTACACTGGAAAATTGAGACAACTACCATCTTAGTCTCCCCGTGACCATGGCTGCTGAAAAGCAACCGAAACGTCAGGGAAAGTATAAAATTAAATTAAATCTAAATAGTTTTAATAATAATTTAATTAGCTTAAAAATTAGTTAAGTTTAATAGTAGAAGAAGTGTAACAATTTTCAAAATTATGTAATAAAGTGTCAAATAAACAACGCGATAAAATCCGTATATAGTAGTTTCATTTCAATGAATAATATTTGCGTAAACAGAAGGCAATATTATGAGAAAATAAGTTACTTTCATTTTACCCGCGGCTTCGCTCGCGTAAATATAGGTTAGGTTAGCAACAATACATTTTCTGGATGAAAGGTACCCTATGTTCTTTTCTGTTCCCCTGACAACGTATATGCGTAGTTAAGGCTTGAAAGCGTAACGAACGAACAAACAAACTCACACTCGCATTTATGATATTAGTTAGGATAAAGATACCTAGTTATAACTGCGTGGCGCAGCGGTAGTGAATGCGACTGCTGTGCATGAGGTCTCGAGTACGAATCCCGAGTCGGACCAATAAAAAGTTATTGGGTTTTTCTGTTAAAAAATCTCAATATCAGCCCGGAGTTAGGAAGTTGGCGGTGTTAGACACCCCAGTGCCTCGAAAAGCACGTAAAGCCGTTTGTCCTGCGCCTGATCTTTCTCCGGTTGTGTCGGATTACCGTCCCATCGGATTATGAGAGTTAAGGAACAGAGAGTGCACTTGTGTTTGCGCAAACGCTTGTGCACTATAATATTTCCTGCGCAGATGGCCAGTCTCCGTTCAGATTGGCCGCCGTGACCGAAATTCGGTCTGGAGGACATTATTATTATAACTGTATGGATGGCGTAGTTATTTAAGCGGTCGCTTTGCCTCTGCCACTGTGCCAAGTGTTATTGGTTTGATTCCCACACGGGAGAAAAAGTTTGTGATCCACAAATATTTTGTTGCTTCGTCGTCCGTTTGTAATGTAACCCGCGACACATGAATTATTCCAGTGCCTAAGTGTTTTAAAAAAGAAGTAATTGTTCTGATGAAACGAATATTGGCACAATATAAGAGGTAATATTTGGTTCCTTACAACAAACCTTACAACAAATCACAGCAAGCATATAATCGACACACACGAATCGACCCAGATTGTTTTTTAACTGGCAACATCACTCAAGGACTTCGCGAGACAGGCTCGACCTAATGTGGAGTCCACAAGTAAAACTGATTTGTTTCCAATCAATATATGTATTAGCTAGTATTGAATTAATTAGTGTAATCGTTTTTAAAGAAATGTAAAAGATTTATGGTTTGGTAAATAAATAATAATAATAATTATTATAATAATATATTATTATTTAAATGTTCTCTTTAATGTTTTCCATGTTAAGCTTTGCACGCAGCTTTGCCCACGTTTTCCGGCACCCGGACTAGTTGCCTATGAAACGCTGATTCCGGTTCAGTGATTTGAGGTCAAACAGTAACAAATAAAAGGAAATAAGCGAGGTAAGGTAATCGTTTTCTACTTTCATGTGGTTAGCCATTTCTGTGTTGGATTTGTTCAAGTGGCTCGAAAACCTCTAACTGTCCAACCGTTAACTTTACTAAAATTGGTTACTGTATGCTAGAAAGTTTTATTTTCAGTTTATTTAGTTGGTACTACCATATATACCACACGTATCTATACTAATATTATAAAGGGGATAGATTTGATTTTTGTATGTTTCTTTGTAACGATTTAACTAAAAAATTACACAACCGATTTAAAAAAATATTTTTCTTTAGAAAACTATTGGTATTAACAAATAACATAGGCTATATTTTATTTAAAAGTAAACCTATCCTACTTTTACGCGAACAAAGCCGCGTGCAAAAACTAGTAATTATAAATTAGAATGTGCAATTTTTGTTTTTCCCTTATGCTTTTACGCCTTAATTACTTGATCGGTCATCATGATATTTCGCACACATGTTGTCAGGGGTACAGAAAGTGACATAAGGTACCCACAAAACATCGGTAGTTCACCTAGAAAAATGTACTATTTCCAAGGGACAGAAATTTATTGAAAATCTACATTATCGCGAAAGAAGACGCGGTTATAATTTAGTCATTTTATATAGTAGACTCACGATTGTATAAACCTAAAAGCGCAGAGGTGTTTCAGGCCCATATTTTTCAGCTTTGTTGTACATAATTGAGAACGAGCCTTTTGCTGCCGACTGGAGCAATTACAGGTTTCGTGTTTCCACTGGTCGCCTATCAATAAAAGCCAGTGACAAATATTTTATTTCGGCACGGGTCAAAGCTGAAACTTCACAATAGGCCGCAAATATATACCACAAGACTAAAAAGATACAGTTCTAAGATAAAAAGTGTTAATATTTTTGAAAGGCAATTTTGCCTACCTAATAAAGTCTGTATACGAGTGTTATTACAAACATTATCCCTTTAACCGCCTCGTCAAAAAAACAAAAGCGTGCTCTCGTCGCCAAGCTACGATTTCATCCTATAATTTGTCATGTAGTTGTGACCGTGGCGTGCTGGACACATTTTGCTTTGTCATGTATACATGACTGTGGCGGTCAAAAGGTTAACCTTAAGCAACGGACACAAAGAACACCCGGAGTCAGAAAAATTGTTTGTAAATCACACAATTTTTACCGTGTGGTTATCGTTACAACACTCGGCGTATTGACAATGGCGAGGCAACCAATTAAAGAACTACGCTATTCATGCAGTCTTTCAATTGTAAGTATCAAAACGATGTTTGAGACTTGTACCCTGTCCCTTAAACAATATATAATATTATAGCTAACTTACGTAATGTGTGACCTCATACACAAATATGGGTGTGTAACCCTATGGGATATAACTTCGTGATGTAATAATATGGTATTTACATTTACAATATTATTGTGAACAATTTGCGTGACGTCAACACTGTTTATGAGACGTAGATCATACATACAAATATACTTGCGTGTCTATGGATATTATCCATACATGAATCCCACAATGATTCTTTTGGGTTGTCTAGGGTATAACTCATTGGAAGTCAGACGGCAGATGCACCATCTTATACGCATGTGCAAAATTCTGAGGGAAAAATTGATGCAACAGACCTTCATGACGAGCTGTGTCGATTTTTTGTTCCTAATAACTACCGAAGGCACATGTTGTTTGCCGTGCCATCATGTCGTACCGTAGCGCGCGCTAAGTCACCCATACCACGCTCGCTTTCTGCTCTCAACGCTCTCCTGTACGCCAGTCCTGACAGTGACTTGTTTGCGGATGGATGGCCGAATATATTGTTAGTGTGTCAGCGATTTTTTGAGAGGAAGGAATGATTGTTTGTCTTGGTACTCATATAATTGTTTTTTTTTGTTTTATATCTTTGTTTTAATTTTGTGTTTGTTTCATGTTTTCCTATCTTTAATTATTGTAATTGGTGTACAACCGTTATAATTAAATAAATAAATAAATACAAATTAAAATTCGATAATTTATTCTTAAAATTCGAACACAAGCGTGTACTTAAAGTTAGCGCATAGTTTTAGCCGCGTTCACTTAAAGCGCGCACCTCCAAATGTCTAACATAATGTGTAGATTCACAGAAAAAATACGGGCTATGTTCTATCCGGATATACGTATCAGCTTTTCCGAAGAATAATGACACAAGAGTAAACATATTTAAGAATACAGCATAATCCATTATATTAGTATGCCAATGCTATGTTACTAAATTAAAATTTTTTGGAAGTGCTAATAGCCTTAACAATTTCTAAAATTCGCATATTGATATAGTTGATATATTCGCTATTTGTTTGTTGGTGACGCATTCAGGCCTTAACTATTCGACCGATCATGATAAAGCCACGTACCATTCTTCCGAAAAAAAAGTAATCTTCCGAAGGGATAGAAAATAACGAACAAAAACTACTTTAATGTAGTTTTTGACACTTAATTTCTATCCCTTGGAAATATTACTTTTTTTAACAAACAAATTCATATTTTCATTCATCATCTTAGTTAGGATAAAAGCGTCGTAATTTTTTTTACTGCATATGTACAGGAAGAAGTTTAAATAAGCAAAACAGTAACTTTTCTGGATGATGGTACCCTATATATTTTTCTGACGTGTTTACGAACTTTCATGGTCGAGTAGTTAAGGTGTCAAAGAGTAACAAAAAAACAAACTTACATTTGTTAATTACTTGTTAGCTGATCATAATGAATTTTCGCATACACGTTGTCAAGGAATAATAAAGGACAGAGGGTACCTATCGTCCAGAAAAAAAGTACTATTACTAACCTAAACTAGCATAAATTTTCGTGAGCGAAACCGTGGCCAAAATCTATTTTATAATTTTTGTTAGGATGCCCCTAATTTATTGTGAAAGAGCACGACTTCGTGAGTGAACAGCAAATAAAATCTTGTACATTCTTCTTCGTTTATGTTCAATACCTAGTACAGAATCAGTTTCCATCCAATAAGTTGTTTACGACAGTACAAATTGGTTTACCTCCCGCGGGCGCGTTCAACTGTACTACTGAAAGAAGTGAAAACATTTGGTGGTACTATTTGTGAACATCCGCCAATGCTATACATACAGACAGACAGATAAATGTATATAAACAAAATCAGTCAATTTGTGTCTGGCGCTCAATGTATCGGCAAACAATAAAGTTCAATATAAGATCGTGACATCATTTGAAAACGTTTTGGGACTGAAAATTTGTTGTGGGATAACTATTTTTAAGAGTTTTATCCATATATCTATGTAGTCACGTCTGTAACTATATTATGTATAGGTAGAAAATTGCAAAATTGCAAAAGATTAATAATAAAAGGCTGAAAGGTTACGTTTTAGGGCTACATTCCTCGCCTATATTTTGATGTCGCAAGTAATAGTGGCCATTCCATCAGGCACATTGCTAGACACCGTGCAGCTACTTAGAATTTCATAACAGAAAAACCGAAACAAGAGAACTGTTCAAATAGAACTCGAGAGCTCACGATCGGCCATAAGCACAAACATATGCCAAAGTACTAACAAATCTGTATAAAGATATTTAATCAAATAAAAGTATTTTATAAATTATTATTAGTTCTATTTAAAAAAAATCTATATAATCTATTTAAGCTATCTCACGTGGCAATGCTATTTTCAGTTTTCTGTGCACGTTGCCAATGGACAGCGATGCGGAGGAATATTATGACGCTTTTATATTTTGCCATTCCTTTATCTTTTTAAGTTAAACTTGTTGTCAATCATTTGTTTGCATATACAATATTTATTAATATAGTTATGTGATCGTTTATTGGAAATAAAAGTAACAATATAAAAATAATAGATTTCGTTGAAATTAAACTACTTTACACGGCTTTAGTCGCGTTGTTTATTTTAAAACACTTTCATTACCTAATTTTTAACTTTAACTCTACTATTGAAGTTTACTACAATTCAAGCTATTTCAATTAATTAAAACTATTTATATTCAAGTTTACACTTTTTGCCGACGTTTCGGTTGTTTTACAGCAACCATGTTCACGAGGAGACTTTTTTGCGTGTATGTATGTATCTTATGTGGGTGCCAGTCAGTGCAGACCGGCGACACTTCGATCCAGTGGGATCTTTTGTGTCGACACTCTCCCAATAACGACTGCCATAGATGTTCATGGCAGCTGGGACCGACGGCTTAACGTGCTCTCCGAGGCACGGAGCAGGCGATAATTGTCAATCAATACGCACATAATTTCGAAAAGTCATATAGCTTCCGAAAGTCAGAGGTGCGCGACGTGGGTTCGAACCCGAGACCCTCTGCATTGCAGTCTGTTGGTCTCCCCACTGAGCTATCGCTGCTCTTTTCTCTCTTTTTTGCGTGTAACTGACTGGGTTAACATTAATTATCAAGGTAGTTTAAGGCAATAAAACTTGCAAAATTTTATTATGCTTTTGACTATTCTAATCTACTCTGAAGTCGGTTAGCAAATTATCAGCAAAATACTATTAGCCTGTTGTATCAACTTAAAGGTTAAAAGTCGCTATTAGCATGCATTGCCACATTGTAGTCAGAGTAAGTCGAAGCTCGCAATACGCGACCCCGGTGCAAAGTAAACCGAAACTAATTTGGAGCTGTGAGTGGGACTGTTCGGTATGTGTCCCAGGGGAATTGAGGACGTTGCTACTTTCACTTAATCCGTAAAGGATTTTTAGCAAAGAGTTCAGAAGAGCTGGTATATTCAGTATATGTTCTTCGGACTGTCCAAATTAAGCGATGGAAGCCCAATAAATAATGTTTTGGATTTGCAATTATGGATTCCGCTTCCACTTATTACACCACTGATGTGAAGCCACTCCTAACAAAACTTTAAAGCATAGCTATGAAACATAACAAGAATGAAATATATTAAGTAGAAATCTTAAATAAATTGCTGAGTATCGGTAACCGTGGAGACTAGCCAACTGTTAACTGATTACGAGATAAACTTTTTCATAGTTTGAAGAGTGCTTGCAAAGAGATCAGGCGTAGGGCCAACGTGGCCAATTGACACTCAGCAAGCACTAACGTCGGAACTACCAAAGCACAAGTATATGCTGACTTTACCTATAACGATAAGGATAGATAGATAAGAAGCTAGATTGTCTCAAGATATCTAAATACAATATATATTTATTTTTATTTTATAGTTATATGTTTATGCTTCTTGCGCTCTCCTCCTATGAGAAGTACTTACAAATTATATAATTTATGTAGCATATCTGAAATTAAACCATGGTGTTCTTAAAGATGTATGTAAACTGACAACCCGCATTTGTGTGTGTGTGCACAATGTTACATCTCGCAAGCCTAACCCTTCTCATTCTGATAGGAGGCTGGACCTAGTAAACTACCTCATAGTTTATGAAAGAAGCCTCATGTTATTATTTATTATACTAGCTGTGGCCCGCGACTACGTCCGCGTAAATTTAAAAATACTTCTTTAATAAATATTTGTTCTCATCTGGATAACTCCTTGTTACATTGTACTGTTTGCTAAGTTACGATAGATTCAGATTGGTCAATACAGGTAGACAGACACAATTTTAAAATTCGTTTTTTATTAAGTTTTCTTGCACTAATATAACTGAAGCTTTTTAAGAAATTAGATTTTGCCTGCAGTTTTGCTCGCGTAAATATAGGTTAGGTTAGGTTAGTATCACTAGTTTTTCTGGATGATAGTTACCCTATGTCCTTTTCTGTTCCCCTGACAACGTGTAGGCAAAATTTCATGATGATCGGTCGAGTAATTAAAACGTAAGGGCATAACAAACAAACTCACATTCACATTTATAATATTAGTTAGCATTTATCTCGCATTTATCTCTGTTAGAGCTATAAATACTCGATTTTATTGATATGTATAGATATTAATGCGGGAGTAAACTTATAACTACTGATGCTATGGAGAATTTCTCAAAAATGTGCTAATTTTCAATGGCTATAAAACTGACTACAAAAAGCTGGAGATTATCAATTCAACTGTGTTTTATTTATGTATGTAACAAATATCTTTGATGTTGGCAAACTGATTACGCTGTTTTCTTTAAATAGAAACGGTATACTCGTAAGGTGATTGCATAAACATTTTTAGAATATGACTTTGGACGCTGAAGTTACGCGATCTTTACCATAGGATTATATCATGTTAGTTTACAAGACTTAAAATAAGAGAGTTAAAATTGTAACAGCGAGCGACCGAACACGGGGAATTACTTTAACCCTACAGAAAAACAGTGTAAGGTGAAGTTATCAAATAGGAATTGTTAACAAAATTTAATGTGACGCATTTATCCGTCTCACAGACATAAAGCTGTCATTCAATTCAAAACTGGAGAGGTTAAGCAGAATATTAGTAGTTTAGAATTCAATTTGTACCTGTTATATATATAAACTAGATTTTACGCATGATTCGATCCATACGGAGTTTTAAGTTCTATCAATCCAATGCCGATAAAATTTTAAAATGATAAAATCCTTTTCCTATTTCTTTAATTACCTATTTACATTAAAGTCTCTATATACATAATAATATGAGCGAAGACGTGTAATTGGCTTTCTTTCACTATTCTAATGCTAATCTGTGAAATTACCTGAAATCTCGATAGAACAAAAAAATAATAATAATAACAACTTAAAAGCAGGAAAATCTATTTATTCTTCATTTCAAAGAATCATTATACTTTGACTACATTGTAAACGTAAACTTTATGCATAATTTCAAATATTAGCAAATGCTAATATGTGTAATTATGCACAAAGTTTCCATCAACATCATCAACAAAACATCAACACAACCTTAGACCTAAATAGGTCTAAGGTTGCGTTAATGAATCTACCAGTGAGTCAGGACTTCTCAAATATAATTTTCATACATGCCTTTAACCCTAAAACATAACCTCCAAAGTTACAACAAAATTATTGAATAAGTATGTTGGCACAGTGGCGTGTTGTTCGCATGATTAATGTCTTCATCAAGGCTCGCTTCCGGCCAATCCCTAAGGGCTTGGAGCCCGGTTAGCACAGAAGCACTTACTACATGAAAATGTTAATGTTATGATGTGAAAACTTCAGTTTTCCTGGTAAATGGTAAACTTATCTGATTATGTTCTAATTTGCATAATAATTGATAAAGAACATTTGCCTATTTTCTGTCGTAATAAAAAGAAAATAAATTATTTTTGTAGCCTTTTAACTTGTGCAGTTATAACAAACACATACAGGTGTATGTTCATTTAAAATACAAGAGAACTGATAACACATGCATAGTCTCAAGACTATATCTTTGAAAGATTAGACGTGAGACTATACTTACACATACATGGTATATTAAAACCAACCCAACAGCAGCGATAGCCTAGTGGGAAACCGTTGGATTGCAATGCAGATAAAGATTAAAATAGATTTATTTGCTAAAACATGCGTGAATATCATTATACATTATTGTGATATATAATACAGGTAAATAATACTTTGTATCAATATGTTTAACCAAAACTGGTGTACAAATATAATTAAGAGGAATTTAATTGAAATAAAATAGTTTTAGAATAACTCATAAGTAATCAATTAAGTACATATATCAAAATAGTCAAATTAGTAAATATGTAAACAAGTTGTCATTAATAGATAAACATATTAAAGAAAAATATACAATTCAAATTAAAATCAATTGAAATAAAAAATAATAATGCAATTTAAATTAATACAAATAATAAAAATACACAGGTACATACTCAAAATTGCAATTAAAATATACATTTGTCATTAAGGAAGTCATCAACATTATAATAACATTTATTAGTAAGCAGGGTTAAGAGTGTTTTTTTAAATAGTGCTACATATAGTGATTTCATGTTATTTGGAATCTTATTATATATTAATTGAGCTTTGCATATAACACTTTTATGTAGAAATGCTGTTTTAGCAGGATGAACACACTCTATTTTGATCTCGTCGATTACTTCTTCCATTATCTGATAAAAGTGAAAACAAATGGTGATTATTCCTGACAAAAGGGCTATTTCCATAGTTTATAATGACGGGAGCGTTAAAATTTTATGTCTTATAAAAAAGGATCTACAGCTTTCTGTGCATTGAATCCCAAACATAGCACGTATGCATCTCTTTTGCATTTTAAATGCCATATCTTTATTGGTAGATCTATTCCATATCTGAGAACAGATTCCACTAGACCATAATATGCTGATATTAAAGCATCAGTATTGATAGTTGGAGCAAGCTTACATAATGCATATGATATACTGCGTACTTTCTTGCATAGTATATGCTCTTTCCAATTTAATTTACTGTCTAATATTAATTCGAGGTAACGAGCGGTTGTGACCTCCTTTATAGTGTTATTGTCATAGACCAAACAGATATTTAATGGCGTTTCTTTTCTTTGATCGAAATGCATTATAAGGGTTTTAGTTAAATTTATTTTTAATTATTATCAAGCCATGAAATTATATATGTTAATGAATTATTTACATCGATTTTATATTGATTTATGTCCTTACATGCTATTGAAATTGTACTGTCATCAGCAAAAATAGTCATTGGTTGATTGATGACAGTTGGCAAGTCATTTATATAAATAATAAACAGGAGTGGGCCTAGTACACTGCCCTGGGGAACACCATATGAGACATAGGGCTTTTCTGAGGCGTATGTTTCTTTATATTTAGTAGAGTAATTAACTCTTGTTATTTTTGTTATTTGTTGTCTATTGGTTAAATATGATTTCACTAAATC
The DNA here is from genome assembly GCA_930367265.1 of Catocala fraxini. NCBI lineage: Eukaryota > Metazoa > Arthropoda > Insecta > Lepidoptera > Erebidae > Catocala > Catocala fraxini. The sequence continues at coordinate 6,873,666 of OV884036.1, read as the reverse complement.
TAGAACATTACCTCTAATACCATAAGTGTCAAGTTAACTAATTAAAATGTCATGTTTTACTTAGTCAAATGCCTATGTCATATCACAATAGACTGAGTGCACATATAGGCTTTTTTTGTCAATGTGTGTCATAATATTATCAATAAATTCATAAATAGCCATATTTATTGATCAGAGATCTCGAGTTTGATCCCAAGGCGCGCATCTCTGACTTTTCGAAGTTATGTGCGTATTAAATAGTTAATTATCGCTTGTTTTAACGGCGAAGGAAAACACCAGGAGGAAATCTGCATGACTAAGAGTTCTCAATAATGTTCTCAAAGATATGAGAAGTCTGCCAGCCCACACTCCAGTGTGGTGGACTATGACGTAACCCTTCTCAAACTGAGAAAATGCCCGTGCCCAGCAGTGGGACAGTTTAATACAAGGCTGATATTATTTTATATTACACCCACATTTGGCCATCTATGATTTTAGGTGTCAGGTTAAAGGAGGCGAGCCTAATGCCATACCAGGCAAAGTTCTAGACACCGGAGCTGCTAATCAGAATTAGTCTAGTTCGAGGTCGTATACACAGCAGCCGCAGTCACTATTATTTATTACTATTTTCATTCTTCTTTATCAAAAGGTTGCTTGTTGGAGATTGTTTTTAGCGATAAGGCCACACCGTTTGTACATTTTAATAAGCAAAACTTTAGATATAAGTTAAATTACACAGTATATACAGTCTAGAGACAGTGACGACGAGGAGAAGATAGATGTCTTCTAGTCTTCGTGAGTGACAATCCGATCTGACCAGATGGTTCTTCACACTACGTTTGAAGGACCCCATGTCATAGAAGGGAGGGAACACATGTGCCGGAAGACTGTTCCAAAGTTGTATGGTACGGCACAAGAAGGAATTGCTGAATCTTTTGGTGCGAGACGGGATTGTGCTTACCGTCCATCCATGGTTACGACGACCAGCACGTGTGGTTCTCAAAAAGAAGGGGAAGGTGGGATGAGGTCAAATAACTCTTCGTAGCATTCGCCATGATAGAGGCGATATAATACGATAAGGGACACAATGTCTCTACGAAGTTGTAGCGGTTCGATGTCCTTCGTAACCTCCTGGCTGTCGATTAAACGTACGGCATAACGCTGCAGTTTATCTAAGGCTTCGAGTAGGTACTTAGCGGAACCATTCCAAAGGTGCGAACAATACTCCATGCTGCTACGGACTTGGGCCTTGTACGGCAAATACCACTGTTCAGGAGTATACTAATATTAAAAAGAAGAATGATTAGATTTTTTGTTTGTTTGTAAGGATTTAACTCAAAAATTACGTAACCGTTTTTTCCCATTAGAAAGCTATATTATCACCGAGTAACATAGGATAAATTTAATTTAAAAATAGTACTGATACTAACATAACCTAACCTACTTTTACGCGAGCAAAGCCGAAGGCAAAGCTAGTTACTTTTAAATCTGTAAATTCTTAGAATACCAGACAAAATTTAAATTCTTTTGTGTCTAGCCACAAGTGTGCCGTTGTGACTCAATAGGTTAAACAGAACAAGATCAATCTTATTTTATTTTATAAGGGACTACTACAACCCCCATATTTCCATATCTAATATACCTCTATTTTAAAATGCCATTTACGATGTCCATTCTTTGTCCTCATAAGGGACTAAATCACAGGGTTGACATTGCTATTCTGGTTAAGCTCGCTGTAATCGGCTTAAGTTATCGGACGATAACCAGTTGTAATGAGCTGGCGACGAGATTCCAAGTCCCTAAGGAACAAGCATTGAGCAAAAATCACGTACCGGGTCGTGTCACGTTCATATAAAGAGATAGGTATTGATTTTAAGTCTTATAGAAGCGTTGACTCAAGATGAGGTAATTAGATTTATCCGTAAGCTTATGGAAGGTCTACTCCCTGGACTGGCGTTCTTTTTCAACACTCAATTATTGATGTTTCATTTGCAATTGAATTTTGAAACGTCCGAGAAATTAATGTAACTATTTTACGACGGTAAATATCTTTAAATTGTATTCCAAAATAACCTGACGCTTATATCAAAGTCAAAATCAAAAATCATTTATTAATTTAGGAAATATAATAAAATAATATAATATAATATCAAATAATAGTATAAATAATAAGTGTTAACTTATGAACGTCAAAATATATAGGTTAGTGAGTTTACTAAGTTACTGAAGCTACGTTTAGGGTTATTGCTAGGCTCCCCTCTCACTTCCGGCCGTGGTTCAGTCTATGGTCCGGAGTGAGAGATCGTGGAACGCCGTCGCCTCCTTTTGTGAGGAAGTAATTTCCATCAAGGAGGCGGCGGAGCGGGAGAGGGAGCGTTTACACCCTCTCCCCAACCGCAGAACCGGGCGCCGCAGGATGCGAGATGACCTTCAGCCTCCTGGGAGTGGTGAGCTGCGTGGGTCTGCTCGGCACCCGATCAGCACCAGGTCCGAGAGGCGGTGTGCTTGTTCTCACGCGTGCCTCTAAGTCGTGTTTTTGTCCCCCTTCAAGGGGTTAGTAAAGGAAGTATCTTATGTAGTGGCCTGCCGTTTCACACGGCGGGCCGAAGCCTCGGCGGGGTCGCGATTGCATGTGAAAGCGATTCGTGCGGCTCCGCCATCTATGGTTATGTCGGCGAACACCGTGGTAGGTTTAGTCGGTATTACCGGGGTATCGTTCTCCCGGTGAGCCCAACATAACCTCTCCCTCGCCCCGCGGAGAGGTAAGCGTCAATACATTCGCCCACGTAAATAAAATAAAAAAGTGTAGTTGCTAGGCTCAGGCAAAGGGTGAGCCTATGATGAGAAACCTGCAAGAAACTCACGGCCACTCTTTTAAATCGCCAATTAAATATTATTTCAGTACAATTTTACAAATCATATCAACAAGGTGTTGCAGTCATTATACCAAATAGGTACTACTGACTTTAAAAAACTAAAGATAATAACAATAATAACTTAATAATATTATTATTAATACTAAATAATAATAATAATATCTTTATTGTCTCAGATAAATACAAACGTGTTACACATACAATTTGATTCTGCTAGAACATTGTTGTTGTATATTATTTAAAACATACTGATACTGGTCCCCCAAACTAGGCGAGTGCCTGTATTTTAGGGGTCAGTGTTCAGCCCTAGAAAAGATGCAGTTTAATACAAAACATGTTTACTTTGCATAATATTTTATGATTATTTTGCTTGATTTAAATTAGGATTATGGATAAATAAATTAAAAAGAAATTGAATTAAATTTAACGACTAAATATAATAATATAGTAAAACAAATGAATAAGTACCTAGATCATAACAAGAGGAAACAAACATTATCGATTTTACATTTAAATTAAAATTAAAACACAATAAAATTAAAATAATTTAGGTTTAGTTATATTTTTCAATATACATACATACATACATAGATTCACGCCTGTTTCCCAGAGGGGTAGGCAGTTATTTTTCAATATAAATCTAAAATAGATAGTAGGATAGAATGATGGCGCTCTAATCTAAGTGCAGGTATGGTAGGACTTTGTGACTATGCAAAGGCAGTTCGCGACGAAATGCGGTTGCGAATTTATATTTAAAAAAAATAAGCAATATGAGAAGTCGGATACTTGAGAACATCACAAATAATCACGAGGGTATATATCCTCAAAGGTTTCAGTGGAGATGGATTATACCCACATTTCGCAAGTTATGGTTTTAGGCCACATGCAGCAGTCTATATAGTAGAAAAATTCAATAAATAGTATTTTGCTCAAGCAAAGTGTTAGGTATTAAAACTGAAACCTCATGCACGACACTAGATTTTTTGATAATTATCTTAATCATATATACGATTTATCATTTTTTAAATTTTGATGTGTCCACATTATACTTGATGTTATTTTATAAATATTTAAATCTCAAATTTATACTGCTAGAAAGAAAAAGAAAGAAAGATTTATCGACACAGTAAGCCAATACAAAAAAAACATTATTATGACTATCCTGACTTATTATATAAATGCGAATGAGAGTTTGTTTGTATGTTACGCTTCCACGGCTTAACTAGTCGAACAATCATCATGAAATTTCGCATACACGTTGTCAGGGGTACAGAAAATTGACATAGTGTGGGGGCAAAATTTAGTTAAATAATTAGTTACTAAGATGGCAATATGTTGATGAGCTATTAGTTGCATTTGAGAAGTATCAGTGGCATGATACTGTCTTCAGAAGAAACGTATTAAAGATAGGAGATAAATTTAAAGGAATAAGCCCAATTTTGTAACACTTCACTAACAAAACAGTGTGTCCATTGCGTGATAACGTCATTTAATATTTACTTATAATAGCAGTGTTGTTTACTGACCATTAAAATTTGTTTAATATAATTTGATTGAAAATTTAGGGTCATACAATTAGCCGCTATTTACAAGTTTCCTTTTAGATGTTAATCTGTGAGTTTAATTACTAAATCGCATGCGCGCGGGTAATAATTTTTATGAGTCGAATGTTTACCTTACGAAAAATGACGGCTATGTCAGTTTATGAAATCCAAGCATGAGTATTGAAATTATTATTTGAGTATTGCAGCGATAGCGTAACTAACCTAACTCGCACTCGGCCAGCGTGGTGGCCTAACACTTATTACACTGAGAAGAGGCCCGTGCCTAGCAGTGCAATGAAAAAGAGTGACCATGAGTTGAAAAGAGGCCCGTGCCTAGCAGTGCAATTAAAAAGAGTGACCATGAGTTGAAAAGAGGCTCGTGCCTAGTAGTGCAATTAAAAAGAGTGACCATGAGTTGAAAAGAGGCCCGTGCCTAGCAGTGCTATTAAAAAGAGTGACCATGAGTTGAAAAGAGGCCCGTGCCTAGCAGTGCAATTAAAAAGAGTGACCATGAGTTTCTTGCCCGTTCTTCTCATGAGCCCTACACCCTTGCTTTGCTGAACGTGGCAGTAAATGTAAATGCGCAGGAAAAATTGTCTAACTTTGACATTCATAAGTGTTACCTTGTAACCTAATCTGAATAAATTAATTTTGAATTTTTTGAGTGGGGCAGTTTGATACAGGGCTGATATTATTATTTAAGTATATAGTCTATTTTGTGGCAAGCTTATCTAACATGAAAGAACTTGGCTAAGAATTCCGAGTTCTGTCTCTACACCGGAAAGGAATTTGAGTTACCCACGTAATATCAAATATATTATGCAAAATACTTCTGAATCTGTGCGTTTTTTGTACTTAGTCTGGTAGGTAATATAATTTATGTAATAGAAATTACTGCCAATGATTCAAAAACAATTATACAATAAACATAAAAGCAACCAGACTCGGAATATCAATTGGAGCAAAATATTTTATTTTTTATTTCGCACACACTCTTAGTCTAATTCTTGTGTCACTTTACAAGCCCACAGCTCTTGGCGTAGTGGCAGGAGCTGTTCGTCTACATAAACCACTAAACCGCGAATGCAGTAATTTTAATTTAAAAAAAAACGAGGTTCTCCCTGTTGACAATACAGCGTTATCTAAAAAATTATAATAATATTACTTACCGCAGAAATATTATACGAAGTTAGTTGGATGCGATCTTTTGTAGCTTACTAGTAGGTACTTCCCTACAGCCTACTTAAGGTACGAATTCGCCTAAACCTCTCATATATTGGCACAATCATCCACACGAGATATAATTCGCACTCTTAATAAAACAGAGACTTATTTGAGTATTTTGGACTAGATGTTCTCGCGGTTTCACCCACGTTTATCGTTACTGCGCCGCTCCCGTGGGTCATAGCGTGATGTTATATAGCTTATAGCCTTCCTCGATAAATAGGCTATCCAACACTAAAAGATTTTTTCAAATGGAACCCATAGTTCCTGAGATTAGCGCGTTCAAACAAACAAACAAACTTTTCAGCTTTATAATAATAATAATAATATAATATAATATTCTTTCACATACACGCATATAATATTAGTATAGATTAAACAAATTTAAACTCTGTTGCAATTATTTAAAACAAATATAATATTAGAATTTATAGACACACAATTAGAGTCCAAATGCCCTAACTTTTAAATTTCGAGTTCAGCAACTGTTTTATCAAGACTGCGAAATGTATGTGACACGCATAAAGTACTCAATCTGGCAAAGGGTCCTCTGTGTACTCCTTTGTCTGTTCGCCTCTGTCCTTTTCTGTAGCCCATGTAGCTGAAATTGCATGATGATCGGTCAAGAAGTTAAAGCGTAACAAACATCAAACAAACTCACATTCGCATTTATAATATTATACTTGTTAGGATTCCGGCAAACAAGAGATTAAAAGAATTCTTATCGAACGATGATATTATGTTTTGATCTGTCTGTCTGTGGCAACCCTAGCACGCATAAAGTACTTAATCCGACAAAGCAATAAACCGTTTGTCATGTCTATGCACCCTTACGCCAGTGGCACTCTGACGATAAGCTGACGTATATGAAACGAGCCAAGAGATGCATTCAAATATATTACTCTGTCACTACTATATTCCTATTCGTCCAATGAACTGAATAATAGCTAACGTCATACGTTTGAAGGTATGTCTTACGTTAAAGACAGACTGAAGTCAACACATAGGAGGTTGGAAATTGAACTCTAATCCTGTAACTTTAAACACTGATTTTCAAAATTTATGATTTTTGTGTCAAGTCTTTGTCAATGAGCATGCGGTATGTATGCCACGGTTTTTGAAGTTAACTCCTGTGCTAGGAAGAATTTTAGTATTACGGGGTACTTCAGATACATTCAAACAACGAGCACAAATCATACCAATCTTTGAAATAATTATTTCTGAATCTCACCATTTTTTTGGCACCTATAGAGTTCACATCCACAACCAAGACTTGAAATAATACGTCACAATATTTTTTTTGCTAGTTGCGATCGAACCTGTAGCACTTGTTAGGTACGAATTGATCTCCTACACCGCTGCACCATTTATGTCTGTGTAACTTTTCAAAGCTACTAGATTTTGCCAGTGGCAACAGTATATGTCGGGCACAGTATTTTTTTCTGATGTTCTTTTCTGCACCTCTGACAACGTATATGCGAAATTTCATGATGATCTGTCAAGTAGTTAAAACGTGAAAGCGTAACAAAACAAACAAACTCAAACTCACATTTATAAAATTAGTAAGGATTTTTATAATGAAATATACCTTCATTTACCCATAACGATGAACACGCCACACACCTACGACAAAAAAAAAACAAACAAGAAAAGTTTTGTGCTTATAAGTTATTAGATCGACACACCACTCGTAATATATTAGAACATAAAATATGCCTACAAACGAGTGACGTTCACGCGTCGATATAACTTTCAGTATGGTGTGGCAGTTCACATAAACATAGGTACAAGTTCCCGTCGTTGCCGTTTGTAATGGTGGCGCCACTTGCGCCTTACACCTTTGTGTGAAAATAACATTCATGCGAGTAATAAAAATGTTGATTGAGGAGATTTATTGTGTTTTCCCTCATTTTTGTTTCGCGTTTCCTTTTTCTGAAGTTTTATTACGTGTTTTTATTCTTTTGCAATCCTACAAATGTCTAAATAAATTTTGTTTTGAAGTACCCGCCCAAAACATAAGTACAGCTTGGATTGATATTTTTGTTAGCAATTTAACCTGCTGCGTTTTGATTTAATGCTTGTTATTTATAGTGTCATCTCTGCCTACCCCTTGAAGCTACAGGCGTGAGCCTATGTATGTATTATATAGTAAGAAAGTAATAATAATAATTTAAAAATAAAGCAGTGGCAGTTGTATCAGTTTTGTCATGTATGTCTCAATATATATACAGTATGTCTCTATAATCTCTATAATCAAAAATATATACAGTATGTCCCGTAAAGAATAAATATGTCTGTTATCTTATAGTAGAGCTATTAGGGGTCCAAAGTAATATACAAAAGAATGCTTTCTAGGTAGTACATCTACATCCGTGCTTTTCGGTATACCATGGCTACCTACAAATAAATGAAAGCAGCAAAAAATGCACACTTAATGATTTCAGAACGGAATGATACATTTTTTTATCTCGTGTAAATACGAGGTTTTCCTGTAAATACTATCTGGTAATCATCTTTTCAAATATTTTATTTTGGGTCCCTAATATATTTAAAATGAAGTCAAGTGTGCATACAGGATTATTTGTATGATTCAGTAATAGTTGTCCGGAGTCTTGATGTTCTTGGTATCCATTGCATGAATGTCCCCCGCAACACAGGATTTATTCCTAGTGAGAGTGATGTCTAATTAATTAAAAAATAAATTTGTTCGAATCGCTTCGTCTAGTAACCGACAAAGGGCGACGTGTGGTTTTTAGGCGCTTTTCGAACCGAATCATTGGTTTTTCTCGCCAGTCGTGAGCATGAAACTCTCGCTGATATGGTTTCACTTTTGTATACATACAAAGCAATACATATAAACATAACAAATTGGTTATTTTTTGGGCGCTATCTGCTACCAGCCTTCTAAACAAAGCATTCTTCTTTACTTTTCTTTTCGTGTGGTTAGTGGCCAACCTGCTGTCAAAAGTTGTTCAAGCCGCCCGTAAGCCTCTGACATGGCTTAACGACTGCTATCAATTTGGCAACAACCGGGACCGACTTTCTACGTGCTCTCCGAAGCACGGAGACGCTTAGATGAAATACCACTAAGCGGTCACCCGTCTATAGACTGACTGCACCTAACGTTGCTTAACCTCGCTAATCGTTCACCGATCAGTAAGTGCAACTGGCTATGAGCGCCTCTCGAAACTAACAAAGCATTTACCGGATGCAACGATATGATAATGCCGCTATTTATATACTCTAATAATATTTATGCGTTAAAATTTATAATAATTTTGTAATTTATTTATAAATTGCGATATCAGCCGGATATTCCATCCGTTTTGGTTTCCGTATGTAAATTTAAAACTAAGACTAACCTAACCTAGCCTCACTAATATAAATGTGAAAGTGAGTTTGTTTGTTTGTTACGCTTTCACGCCATCACTACTCAAACGATAATCATGTAATTTCGTCATCGTTATGAAAATAAACGTTGTCAGGGGTATAGAATATGACATATTATATACCTTTTATCTAGAAATAGTAGTGATACCGAGAGATAGAAATTCATTGACTATATCAAGATTAAAAATCTGGTTTAAAATACAATAAATGTAAGAAACGCATACCAAAACCATGCGCGTGAATGTGACAGCGCCTTACAGAGTTATCGCATTGACTCGTTCTAACGCGTGCATTGAAAATACTGTAAGATATAGTAATAAGACTAGACTTCACATAAAAAACATGGAAGTTTATAGCATAGTACTTACGTCATAAATGACGTCATAGCCGCGAGATACATACGAACGTGTTTCTCAGTCACTCGCTGCTCTTTATCTAATGTGATTTGTTGAGGCCCACGTACTATGCTCTCACCTCGTACGTGAGTACGACTAAGTGCCGTGGAAATTGTTCAAAACACTCTTAACAGAAGGAAGAGCTCCTTTTAATAAAAATATACTTCACCCTCTTAGAGAAAGCCTACGTGACACGACGTTAAAACAACGGATTCAAAAATATCGAGTCTTTTAAGGCAATTACTGCCCCGGAGGCGCGGAGGTAGCAACGAATACTATGCGACTGCTGTGTGGGTTCGAGATGAATGAGCAAAGTGTTACTTAGTTTTTTTGGCCCTTGGGTTCGTTTCAATCTCTTCTCTCATAGCCTTTATTATTCCCAAGTCACATGGGGTCGGCTTTTCTGGTCTAACCGGATTTGACTGGATATCAGTTTTTACACAAAGCGGCTGCCACCTGACCTCCGCAACCCGAAGGCTAACGATACCCTAAGGCTAGACCAGTGTCAGAATATTAGAGGGTACTGACTTTCCCAATAACGACTGCCATAGATGTTCATGGCAGCCGAGACCAACGGCTTAACGTGCTCTCCGAGGCACGGAGCAGGCGATAATTGTTAATTAATACGCACATAATTTCGAAAAGTCATATAACTTCCGAAAGTTAGAGGTGCGCGACGTGAGTTCGAACCCGAGACCCTCTGCATTGCAGTCTGTTGGTCTCCCCACTGAGCTATCGCTATTTCAATCAAGCAAAAGTATAAATTAAAATATAATAATAATATCTGTCACTCGAGCTTGTACTATGGGTACTAAACAATGAATAAACATACAAATATACTTTTTTTTTGTAAGTATATACATATTATACATAGAAACACCCAGACCAAGACAGACATCCATGTCCATGCACACAAATGTTTGACTTGTGCAAGAATCGATTATGGGATTTTAGTAACCGCACAGCATCTGAAACTGTGTTTGATAAAAAGTTCACCTCACATTACGTGGGTCCTAAATTCATAGCTGGCGAAATGTGAGGCTAATGAACCCGTGCCTTCATGCTTGGTGATAAAGGCACGAGATCCGTGCACGAGACTATGACGGTATAATTTCTAACGAGTTCCGCTATAAAGTTAGCCAATTAGTTAGTTTTGTATACAAATACTAGTTAAAGCCGGCCGCGCTTTGCTGCGGCAACGTTTGATATTATTAGGGAGGTAAATAAGTCTTCTAGAAATATTTCCCGTTTGTGTGGGAACTGGGGTATAAAAAATATAAATAATAAAATGACATTTATATGTAGAAATTCAATGTTTGTGTAAAATTTTAAGTGAATCATTGTCTATTTTCAAGTTTTTTTAATCTAAATTGAGATTGACTACTGAATCAGCTCTGAACCCAAGACAAAAATTGCCAGTATTTTCCTATCTATTTATTTGAACTGGCATTACTACGGAATAGTGGTTAGCTTGAGTTTCAATTTAAGAACTAAGCAACGTTCTAATACAACAATTAATTATTAAAATAATCTTTAAAAGTCCCATTAATAATCCCTGAGACACAAGATTAAAAAATATATTTAACTAGCATTTGCTCCTGGCTTCGCTCGCGTAAAAGTAGGTTAGGTTATGTTTAGTAAATAATAATATATAGCCTATGTTACTAGGTGATAATATACGTATCCAACGCTGAAATAGTTTTTAGAATCGGTTGAGTAGTTTATGAGTTAAATCTTGCAAACAAACAAACAAAAAATCGAATCTTTTCTCTTTATAATATTAGTGTAGATTTAAGGCGCGGAGAACATTTTCATTCGAGAATAGGTACTATATCTATCGACAATGTAGTAAAACATTATATGAAATTTATTTTCGGTTCCGTGATTATACTAGTAACGCACATAAAAAATACCCAGACTTAGACAGACAGCCAGACAATTTGTGTATGTTGCGCATGAGTATCGTACTCACAACACTCAGAGCGTAGCAAGACAACCATATTCTTACTCCATAAGTTATAAGGCGTTCCAAACAAAAATTACGTTATTTATGTCAACATTACGATCGTAATCTCAACAACAGGGAACTGTAGAAAATAGCTGTTGTTAGTCAAACACGGTGCGATTTGTTAGAATTATGTTGTGTTAAAATATACGAAACGTCGTCGTTTCGACGAATATTATTCAAGAAAGCCGGAAATTAACCTACTGAGGGCGCAATCCGACGTTTTTCTTATTTTTTGCTAGTAAAATATGGATACTGAATGTTTACAAATTTTGCTTTACAGGGATTATACGCACCGTGGCCCAACTCGTGATAATCTAGTATATTTTGCATAGGATCACGTGTAATATATCCGTCAGGCAAAAGTCAGTGGCGGTATTTTGATATTACAAGCGATAGTTCTAGACTCAGTGCTTCTAATAAAAAATCATTGACTGGAAAACCCAATTACATTTTGACCGACCCGGGAATTAAACCCGATGCAGTTCACTACTATATGCTATATACACTTTCAAAAACTGGGCTTGGTTCCTGAAATTGCACGTGATCATCAATGACTGAATATCGAAGTCAATAACTTTTGACATCATGCTATTGAAATTAAAAGCTTAAAAGAGAAACCTGTTTTAGTTTCACTTTTTAATCAAATAATTCGACAATCGAGTAATTCGAATATGGTTATACAACGATGCTCGATTATTCAAATTATTCGCATGTCCTACTCGATTTTATTCGAATACATTTTGATGCTCACTTCGAAAATCGATTCGAAATCCCACACAGGCACGGTCCTGAGACTTTATGATTGATTCAAAGAACCAACCAGGCAATCTGTATACATAGTAACGATTATGCGCTAGATTATATTGAACGTGTGCCAAGTACTCCATAAAGCGAAATTATCGCAATAGTCGGTGCATAAATAAATAAACTGGTATAGTGAGCGATTGGGAACGCGTGCCGTATGTGAGCGAGTTACATTGTTCAGGCAATTCATTACAACAATGCAAATTTCAGTTCGAATAGGTCGCTGAGATGTACTGCGTCGTGTGTCTTTGAACTCTTATGAATGCCACTGCAATATTGCTACTTAGTAGTGCTTCTGACATCAGTTTGTTAGCATAGAACACATTAATTGCAACCGGTTTTTGCAAGGCAGATCAACACATAAATTAGGTAAATGGTAAGTCAACTGCTGGAATCTGTTGACTAAATTAGCAACAGCCAATCATATCACTTGGTATTAGTTTGATTTAGACATTCCATTTCATTACCAGAAACCGAGGGCTCGAGAAAAATAGCAGTATCCTTACTCAAATTTTAGCTGCAGCAGAAAACAGAAGCTTAACTACGGTACTATCTTCACTGTCGGCCTCGGTGGCGTAGTGGTTAGTGTAACCGACTGCCACGCCCTGAGGTCGCGGGTTCGATTCCCGCACAAGTCAAACATTTGTGTGCATGAACATGGATGTTTGTCTTGGTCTGGGTGTTTCTATGTATAATAAGCATGTATTTACAAAAAAAAAAAAGTATATATGTATGTTTATCCATTGTCTAGTACCCATAGTACAAGCTCTGCTTAGTTTGGGCTAGATGGTGTTGTGTGTATCTGATAGAATATATATTATTACTGCTGCCTGGCGGTACAGTAGTGAATGCGACTGTAGTGTATGAGATCCCGGGTTGAACCAGCAAAAAGTTTTTGGAATTTCCTACTTAGAAATTGCAATAGACCACCTCTGTGCCTCGGAAAGCACGAAAAGCCGTTGGCCCTGCGCCCGATCTATCCTGATTGTGTCGGATTGCCGTCCTATAGGATCATAAGAGTTAACAAACAGAGAGTGAACTTATATTTGTGCACACTTTTGTGCGATATAATATCTCCTGCGTAAATGGCCAGTCTTCGTTAAGTTAGGTTGCTGTGCCCGAAATTTGGTCTGGGTCTTTACCCTACTGACACGTAGACAAACATTCTTGTGTTAAAACATCCATTTAACTTTCACAATGAAGACTTACAACAATCATTTGTAAATCACACAAATAATTATATCTCGTGTGGTCGAGCCCACGACCGCTAGCCCACCATGCCATCCGTGCAGTCAAAAGAAAAGAAGTCTTATAAGGTGAACGAAATGGGTGTAAAAACTCCTTCATCTTAAATGTAAAAGTAATGAAAAGAAATGACTCTTATATCTCGGGGGTCTTTTGACTCACGAGGTCCATATTCAAACTCGACCTAGGTATGACCCCAAGGTGTCTACACACCAAGTTACAAGTCAATATTTTCCCAGTTAAAATACATGTGACCTTGTGACCCCTATATCTCGGGTGTCTTTTGACCCACAGGGCCCATATTCAAACTTGACCGAGGTATGACTCCAAGGTGTATGCACACCAAGTTACAAGTCATTCGGTCCAGTGGTTATAGAGCTATGCTTGTCACTAACACCAATCTGTAACTAACACACAGACCCACATAGTGTTTTCATTAACCTCTTCGAAGAAGACTCAGAGTTTAATAAGCATACTTATCCTCTTCTTTCTTAACAACATTATATTACTATTATATATACTGTGTATAGTCAGCAGCATAAGTGGATACACACTTGTAGGATTTCGATTGCCTCTATCTTTCAAAATCATAACAAATATTACTTGTTTATTAAAATTGTAATTATGAGATAATCGATATACTTACTATATATACTTTTAAAATATAGAATAATAATTAAGGTCTGTAATTAATAAATTACTTTTACAAAATTACGTCTTAATATATTATTAGACAACGGGTCTTACTCCCGATTAAGTATTAAAAGGTAAATATATCTATTGATTGCCCGATGTTTCCACCGATTTGCATAGATCGTGGTTACGCATTGTCTGGCGTGACCTCAGCGGTGCCTTCGGGCAGTTATCTTATATTATATAAAGTATATGTACAAATCGCGAAAGTCTAAAAACGTTGAAATTAAACTACTATATACGGATTTTATCGCGATAAAATCCGTATATAGTAGTTTAATTTCAATGAATAACAGAAGACAATATTACCTAAAAACGTTTTTACAAATTGTTAAATCTATTATTATCTTTATTTTTTTTTTTTTAAATGTAGTTTGTATTGATTGATGAATCAATACAAACTACATTTAAAAAAAAAAAATCATATAGCCTATATTTACAAATGTACTAAAAAAGATAACATAATTAACATAATTACAAAAACACAAATAATTATAATACTAAATATTTACAAATTAGTTCAATGTGCAACTACTTATATTGCTGCCTCTACCATTCCCACTCTTTAGTTTATCTTAATCAGTTTATCCCACGTCGCGTGAGGCCCACCTGTTGCTATCTCTCCCCCGCCCTCTTCCACCCCGCTGTACATTCAGAGGGCCCTCATTACAGCGAGTTTACGTGACCCGTGATGATGGATACAACGGTCTTATTGGGCGGTCGGCAGTCAAGAGCTGCGAGTCGCGTCACTTGTAATGCCGTGTTATGAAGGTTTATATTTATTAAGGTTGTTGTATTTCAATGATAGCGGTACTTGAATTTTATGATTGGTAATATCTGTTGCTTATACAGTACTTGAGTTGGGTTTAGGTGCCATGACTAGGGTGTCAACAGGTTTCCATTACTTAACCTACGACTTTGTCTATCATATATTTAAAAGGCTCTATCTTTTGAAATGTAATAAAAAGCTATTAGAAATCTTTAAAAAATGGCAAGTATGGCTTATCAAACAAATATTTAATCAAAAACTAGTTATTTGAATCTCTTTTCGGGAAAGTATTATTGAGCTTTTCTGTTATGAAATTCGCTGAGACTGCACCCTTCTGGGTACTGTAATAGGCTGGCTCCCTGTAACTGTAGAAGACCTAGATGGCATTCCAGGCGAAAATTGGGTGTAATAAAACTCTGCGTATTCTTTCGAGGATTTAGGAATTAGGCATGAAAAGATGATGCGACGAATAGTGCGAACCAAAATCATAGCTTAAGAAATATGAGGGTAGATAAACGTCTGTTAACTTCTTCTGGACTATAATTATAAGAGAGATTATCTATGATTTATTTCTAATGCTCTATAGAAGATACTGATAGCTATAAGCCACACTTTATAGAACACAAAATATTAACGCTACCTAGCCTATACATTTTAGAAATATGTAAGTTTGTTAGAAGTCACCAAAGTTTCTATACAACACGAGAAGACAAAAACCAGAGACTAAGACATAAAAATAGATTAAACCTACCAAGCTCCCGTCTTAAAATGCACTCATCTAGTCCACATGTCATGTCGATAAAAATATATAATAAGCTACCCCCGCAAACAAAAAATGAAATTAAAGACAGTATATTTATAAAAAAATTAAAACACTTTCTATTAACTAAATGTTACTACCATATAAATGAATACCTAAATGATAAATGTATATGAAACATAATAAATGGAAATTTAAATGAATACTTATAATACCTAATAATAACATAAATACAAATAAATACATAATATATAAACAAACATGACATACATTCATAATAATAATATCTGGGATATTTAATTCCTTTTCTTTTTACAAACTTTGATAATAATGATAATCTACAATAATATATAATTAATAAAAATATTAAAACATATATATATATAATATAATATAAATATAATAATATAATAATAGTTATATAATAGAATACCATATAATAAAAATAATTATAGTAATATATCTATCTAACTATAGTAAGCGCAACTTAATAAAATTACCTATATATTAAAATAGTCAATAAATATCAATCATAAGTAAAATATGTAAATAATAAGATATATAAAACTTCCTCCTCTCTCCTCCATCTTGCCGTGCCGACAAGGCCCACACATGTTTCTTATATTATACCATTGTAACATCTATTTAACTTGTGGAGTGCAATAAATGTATTGAGTATTGAGTATTGAGTATTGAGATGGTAAATTTTTAACATATTAGTTTTATTTTGACGACTCGATGGCGTAGTGGTTAGTGAAACCGACTGCCACGCCTGAGGTCGTGGGTTCGATTCCCGCACAAGTCAAACATTTGTGTGCATGAACATGGATGTTTGTCTTGGTCTGGGTGTTTCTATGTATAATATGTAGGTACTTACAAAAAAAAAGTATATATGTATGTTTATCCATTGTCTAGTACCCATAGTTGTGTGTATGTGATAGAATATTATTATTATTATTATTATTTTATTTTAGAGCAACTATGTACTCGTTGTAGACCAACATAGGGTTGGTCAAAAATTAAACGAACGGGTAATGAAGAACTGACGAAGTGTGCCGGGGTTCGCGATTGTGTGAGAGTACGGAGCTACTCTTGTGCCCTGTTGGTTCGCAATCGTCGATATATTTTTAACTTTTTTATATTATGTTAGCCATGACAATAATATCATATGTTTAACTTACGTTAGTATGCGTTTTTGTCCTTTCAGTGTACCTGTAAAAGAAAAACATAGTTTTATTCACAGTAGGTATTTAAACATTTACACGAATGTACTGCCAAAATTGATATACTTGTGTGAGTTATTAGCGCACTGGAAACGAAAAACGCAAGCTAATCGCCTAAGTAACTTGCATAATATATGTATATTCGCACATATAGTTTGCGCCTACTACTTACTTCGTATATGTATATACAAATACTCATTATGTTAAGTTAATTCTATAATACACGCAATTTATTTTGACGTAAATACAACGGCTCTTTCACTTTCATTTTCTCTTAATGATAAACCTTTACATCAAATCAATTATGGGGCTTGTGAAGTAGGTATATTTTACTGACATCACGCCAACAATTATATTTTTGAAGTATATTTTATTTTATTTGGAAAGCAAATAGTATCTTAAACTGAATTAATAATTATATAAACATCTTTGAACCATTTAGAAGATTTCGCATTTTTTTTCAATGCCTTCTCTCGCTACATGTATAAATTCTGTATCGTGGGGAGTTTTATAAACATTCAAACAACAGACACAAAGAACAAATTTTTCTCCCGTGTGGGATTCAAACCCACAACACTCGGCGTAAGTGCAGTGGCGAGGCGACCACTTAAACCACTTCACCATCCGTGCAGTCATTTTAGTATTTAGTGCTTGATTACAATTGTAATCAAGCATATCCAAATCATCAAAAATCAATCAATCAAAAAGCAAAAAGCCTATGTTCTTATTGCATTATTAGGCATAACATAGGCTGTATAAATAGTCAAAAACTAGAGCAATTAGAGAATCGATTCAAACCACTGGTTGGTAATAAAGAAATTGTATTTATAAGATCACTATATATTTTACGTATTCGAACAATTATATCCTACGGACATGACAGATGCCATTCTGCATTACGTCTAAACTTGGGTAGCTGTTTTGTTAAACGTAACAACTGCAATCCATCTAAACAACGTTAAGAAGCATTACGAATAGGAGCTGATTAAAAGAAAATTTTGTAATATAGATGATTCGGTAATCCATAGTCTTACGCCCATACCATCAAGGCGTCAACTTAGGTATATTATCTTCAGTTTTCAGCTATATTTTGGCAACCACGACATTAAGTACCGCCTATAATTTAAATTTCATGTTGCTCCAAAAATTTCAGTCCAAGAAACCCCGTAACACTTGGCCTAGCACCCCAAACAACTGTTAGCGTAAATATAAACCTAAGTCATGACCTACAAGCAACTATGATACTAAGATAACCAGTCATACGACTAACTAGCGTCCAAGTATATGGAGTTATGACGTCATCGCATATGATGATAGCCATGGGAACTGCGTGGACACATGTGGCGCCATCGCGCCGGCCACGCGACCTTAACCTAACATTATGTAATTATAACACGTCATAATAGAGTATTGTCACTATTTAATATACAGGCTGAATAATATATAACAGGTCTCTGAACTGCTTGCTTTTAGAAATATGTTTAGGCTTATTTTGACTGCCTATTGCAGGTCCCGGGTCGACCGTGACCGTGATACGTGATATACCGTGACAGAAACATATTTTTGGTTTTAACGTACATAAATATTTTGAACGGATGATTTTTAAATCTAGACAATTCTCAATAGGAACTTGGTATAGACGTTAATAGGCTTGACACCAGCTAAATATAGATATCAATGTGCAACATACCTTAATGTATTGTCCAACTCTGTTTATAATATACTAGCTTTTGCCCGCGGCTTTGCTCGCGTAAAAAGAGGTTAGGTATTGTTGGCAACATTACCTTTTGAAAATAAAATGTAACCTATGTTACTAGGTGATAATATAGCTGTCAAATCGAGGTTCTTTTTTGAGCTATTTCATTACAAATAAACAAAAAATCTAATCTTTTCTCTTTATAATACTAGTACAGATATAGACAACTGTGATTATGATATATTTTTATATTTAATAACTAACTAGTTACCTGGGGGTACAATTGTACCCCACGGTTTCACTCACATTAATGTTTACTGCTTCACTTCTGTGACTCGCGTGTTGTTGTATAGATTATGTTACTATGCTAAAGTAGCAATTGAAATAATTATGAAAATCGGTTCAATTGTTTAAGAGTTTATAGATTATAAACAAACAAAACTTTCCTCTTTGTAATATTAGTATAGAATAAGGGCTTAGAGCTATTTACATTTTACGGTTCTACAGATTGTAAGAATGGATGATACTACTTTTTACGTCCGAAATTTAAGGGAAAGTTAATCCAAGAGCGGGGTTTAATTATTTGTCTTTAAAGAAAACTTTGTATTTTAGGAAGGAGAGGTGACTAGCCCAATTAAGGAAGTATTTCCACCCACCCAGTAGAATTATTTTATTTTTATTTTGTTTATGCGGTGAGTAGTGATTTTAGAAGTCCGTAAGATAGATGGAGCAGTAGCCAGTTATTATAAACCTTATCCGTCTTACTTATTTTAAATATTTGATAGTTATTTATCTATTATATAACGATTGTTCATGAGAAATCTTACTTATAAACATTAGTTAGCACTAATAACTAAACAGTATAGAAATCTAAATAGCGCCAGTCCCTTGTTTAAACCTAGCTAAGGGACAATATGGCAGATTTTTCGATCAGCTGGGATAGATTTGACATTAACGTCAATCGTGTACGAAAATATCAATTACAGAAAAATGAAACAGGTATATCGAGATTACTTAAAACTTTTTGAAGGAAAAATGGTATAGCGCAGTTTTCTTCGTACTGCGTGATTTGCCCAATAATATCAAATAATAATTTAAAATTTTGCAGCTTAGAGAAGACGAAAGAAGTAACCTTATATTATATTATAATCTATAAAGTATGGTTGAATCCGCTTTATGATTTTTGCGATGCAGAATATCGTATCAGATATCATATCATAAAAGAAAATATGTGCTATATGATTCAAATTTTAATAGTGTTTTGCTAATATACTTCCATCATGAGTATCAATACGTGATATGCGAAGCTGCAAATAATTACAATGATTCTGTTAACTACATTATAATATCAAAACTCACATATCATGAAGTATGTATAATAGAGTAAGATCCCAGAGCCGTTAGACATAACTTATTTTAAAAAAGATGAAGCCTTCGGTTCTGAGTAGTGTCTCATGTACTTTTAATACCTGCGTGCTTGTGGAGTTCGCTCTGTGACTCCTGGGCGGGTTCCAGGTGAAAAAGTTAACTTAAAATAAGAGTTACTTAACTTAAGTTTGTATGGCTGATTCTTATATATATTTTGTAGAAGTAATATCAAAAGTGTCAGACGCTTTCCATGGACCAGAACTTTTGTCAGACTCTTCAAAGCTGCACAAAAATAAATTAACTTAACTTATTTTTCTTCTTCTCCCTAGCCTTTATTATTCCCAAGTCACTTGGGGTCGGCTTTTCTGGTCTAACCGGATTTGACTGGATATCAGTTTTTACACGGAGCGGCTGCCACCTGACCTCCGCAACCCGAAGGCTAACGATACCCTAAAGCTAGACCAGTGTCAGGATATTAGAGGGTACTGACTTTCCCAATAACGACTGCCATAGATGTTCATGGCAGCCGGGACCGACGGCTTAACGTGCTCTCCGAGGCACGGAGCAGGCGATAATTGTCAATCAACTTAACTTATTTTTAAATGTCTGATTTTAAATATGTTATTAAGACAACTATTACAAAGTTATATTTAATCAGTCAGACAATTTGTAATGACCAAACATCGCCTAAACACAAAAAGTTATTCAACCATGAGTGAGCGCGTGAGCATTATTCATGCGTTTCAGAGCGAGTGAGACATCCATGGTAACTCGGTTCCCCTTCTTAAACTCACAATCTGTTTTAGTCTACTATGTACATATGTGTATGTGCTAGGCATGAATAGAAAACTAAGTTCGCAATTGACGATGACGATATTTTTAAAACAGATACGTTCGCAAGCACGCAAGGATTATAAGTACATGAGACACTACTAACAACCGAGGGCTTCATATTTTTGAAAATAAGTTATGTCTTACGGCTGTGGGATCTTGGACTGTAAAACATCGCAAAAATATAATCGAACAAAAACAATCAGAAACTGAATAACATTGGTATTTTGTTTATTTTTGTTAATTAATGCACTTCTTAGGAAAGCATAGTATTGTTGTTGTTCATTAGCATACGCAGCAGTTCGTTATGATTATGTGTATGTGTGGGTAACTTATTTATTCCAAATTGTGAAAACTGATATTTTTATTGCCGTCTCTATCATACAAATTGATTTTCTCATAGTTAGCTAGTTATTATATTTAAGCGAAGTGATAATATACTCTTTTAATAATCAAACTTTTTAAATTACCTAAAGAAAAATTTTGCACGCCATCTGTTAAAGACAAGTTAAAGTAGCTACGGCACCGATACCAAAACCTAAAAAAATGGTTTATTATAGATGATGTATCATTTCAATTACATTATTTAATTAATTAGTTTGATCATGCTCTATGCTTACTGTCAAATTTTGCAAGAATAAAACTGTGTTTCGTATTTTTGCGAGCTATCACATGAGAGACCTTTAAAATTGGTATATAAGTAAAGAAATAATAATAATATTCTACCACATACACACAGCACCATCTAGCCCAAACTAAGCAGAGCTTGTACTATGGGTACTAGACAATGGATAAACATACATATATATATTTTTTTTGTAAATACATATTGTACATAGAAACACCCAGGCCAAGACAAACACCCATGTTCATGCACACAAATGTTTGACTTGTGCGGGATCGAACCGGAATCGAACCTGCGAAAGAAAAAAGATGAAATGATATTCATTGATTTAAGATATGAGAGAGCTTCTTAGTAAAGAGATAGCTAAGCAATTTTAGCGGTATTTTTATAAGTAAGGCTTGCTTATTGTTGAAGAAGCTTTTTTTACACATTAACTATCTATATTTTTATTACAGACAAAAATTTGCTTTTTCTGCATAAATAGAAAAACCAATGATTAAATTATGTGCGGGTACATTGAAATAACGACACTGAAACATTGCGACAACTACCATCTCAGTCTCCCCGTGACCATGGCTGCTGAAAAGCAACCGAAACGTCAGGGAAAGTGTAAATTTAAATATAAATAGTTTTAATAATTTCAATAATTTAATTAAATAAAAATTTGTAAAGTTTAATAGTATTTAGTAGTAGTGTAACAGTTTCAAAATTTTGTAATAAAGTTTTAAAAAAATAACGTGATAAAATCCGTATACAGTAGTTTAATTTCAATGAATAACATTCGCGTAAACAGAATACAATATTAAATTGTAAAGATTTGCTTGTTTATTTATAACCGATAAAATCTTATACTACTTAAGGGATTTTAATAATTCTCTTAACATTAGAATTTCACTTAATCCAAAAGCATCATAGGCTATAAAACATCATGCTACAAGTCACGATAACGGAGTAGTAATAATACGGTAGACAGTTAGTATTTAATATAAGTTATTAACGATCGAACAGAGTGACATTATCACGTCACCGTGCCAGGTCAGCCTGTTCCTGTCTAAGGTCCCCCTTTGGGACCGAAGCTAGTGGGCTGACATGAAAAACATATGGTTACCAAACCATCAATTCGTTTACTCTAATTTACTAATTTCTACAACGTTTCAACCATCTACAGTATATTTTGGCATTGGATTTTGATCAGATAGTTAGTATGCTATTTTCATCACAATAGAATATAAAAATACAAGTAAACGGACAAGAAAATAAGCGGGATTATAATCCCGCTTATTTTCTTGTCCGTTTACTTGTATTTTCTACCTTTATCTTATTGAACCGCAAAACAAATCTCGACGCCTAAACGAAATAAATTTTAATAGAAATTAAAGTCAGATGCTTTGATATCAGATCTTAAATAACATTAATCGTATTCCTAAACCAAGTTTATAAATGAAATCAATCCACCATACCCCATCCCGGGGTCTCAGGATACCCCTTTCCATCGCACAAGATAACTTAGTGTCTGGTAACGAGGCGAAGCAGTGTAATTAAAATATAAAGTTTCGCGAACTTCCCGAAGCGCCGACGTTAGGCGGAAACAGCCGACGAGTTCCGATGCCGCTTATTATAATATTACTTGGATACCGCAGATTTGGGGGAGCTACAACAAATATAAATTAATTATATATTAGCTTACGGTACGGTTTACACTGGAACGGTAAATGATTATTAAATAAAATGTTGATCTTCAACAATTAAGGACTTTAATCTGTTTTTTTTTTTGTAAGTACTACTTGTGCTGCCGGCAGTGCCTTTTGCCTCGACAAACTATTCACGTAAGTGACGTGAGTAGCTGAACATATAACGAATTCGTAACGGTATTTTATGAATCCAATGTAAGTATTCTGTAATAATGAATTTTTCTTGTATTTTATTAACCTTAGAATAATAATTGGCGTACGTTCTGAATAGGTACGAAGGCATTATTGTTGCTTTTCAACTTTATTTATGAGTGTCACTTAGATCATACTCGTCGCCTTGCTTACCGTGGACTAAAGACAAGACATTCCAATTGGGCCATTTTAGAGACTTCACAACGCACGCGCGTGGGTGTCAAAGAATCATACGGGTTGCTTAATGATAAGCAGATACGAAGCCTCTGTTCGCGTGCAATACAACAAGTATCTATCAGGAATAGAAATAAAAGAAGGGATAAGGTCTGTGAGCCTCCAGAAGTTTACTTCCTAAAAAAAACGCAGAAGCTATTTAACTAAGTTCTCTCCGGTTTTTTTAAGAATGTTACTACATTCTTACAAGACAGCCTGGTGAATTACTATACTCCAGGCGAGGCAGTTTATTCGTACAGTACCTAAATAGTAGGCAATGATGTGTTCATACATTCGGAAAAACAAAACACAAAAGCGTGACTGCAAATACTCAAGTATTTTATAATCAGTTTATTTTTTACTAACTGACGTTCTTTGCTCGTGAACAGTTTTTTTATGGGTTAAAGGTACTTTATGTAATTTTCTAAACCTTGACAACGTGTGTGCGACCTTACATGATGATCGGTATAGTAGTTAAGGAGTGAAAGCGTAACCAACAAAGTTACATTGGCATTTATATTTATTTTATTATTGTTACTTGTTTTGACATAGTATAAAATAATGTAAGTCTATAGCGTCAATTCGTCTATCCGTGATGTCATAATAACAGTTTTGATGATACAAATAAAAATACTCCGCGACAGAAATAACTTAACGCGATGTTGGCACCTAATATATGATCGTAAAACTCTTCAATGTTCTCACAAAAATCGTTGGCGTAAGGAACGCATGTTCGTGTATTATTCGCAGGGGAAATCACGGATACTATACTATAGCGCTCTAAAATTTAATGTCTATAGAAAAGAAAACCCCTTCCAATGTTATGTAAATTAAATTTTTGAAGTAGGTTTTTTTTACTAGTGACAACCCTAGCAGACTGCAAGTGTTAACCAAGATTTATGCGTCATGACTCGTACAGTCAGCAATATAGTAGCTAAACATTAAACGAAAACTTTAGTCTTTTTTGTATGAAAACTAACGTTACAACTATTTTTTGAGTTTACATATTGCAAGTGTGTTCCGACTTATGTTGCTAGCTGTACTAATTAATAAACCTACGATGTAGTATCCATAGAATAGTGAAGATGAGAGAAACGATGTACAATTGTCATCTATACATAGGTATATATATACATATACCTATGTATACATGACATATACGGTCGGCCTCGATGGCGTAGTGGTTAGTGTAACCGACTGCCACGCCTGAGGTCGCGGGTTCGATTCCCGCACAAGTCAAACATTTGTGTGCATGAACTTGGATGTTTGTCTTGATCTGGGTATTTCTATGTATAATAAGTAGGTATTTACAAAAAAAAAGTATATATGTATGTTTATCCATTGTCTAGGACCCATAGTACAAGCTCTGCTTAGTTTGGGCTAGATGGTGCTGTGTGTATGTGGTAGAATATTATTATTATTATTATTATTATTATTTATTTATTTATTTATATATACCTGCTAAAATCCTGGCCTAATGAATATAATTTCACAGTCTTAGTCTCAATAGTAAAACTATTTTGAATGAAAATAGAGTTTAATTTTGAAAAGCCTGTGGACTGTTACGGTACACCGATTGTGTAATTTATTCCCGGATAGGCAAAAGTGCTATTGAAATTTTTGTCAGTATATTCTAATCTTTATGTCATACAAAAATCTCGCAACTATTATAAGTGACGTATAATATAGCTGGGTGAATGTTGGTAGCATACTACAAGTGCACATTTCATTTTATTATGAATATTGTTTGTCTAAGCATTAGGCAATATACATGTCGATTGGCTAAGCTCATAAGAACGAATTAGGCGGTACTACAGTATAACGAGCGATGTAATTTTGCTGTACCGTGCCTAGAAGACGAGAGCAATAAAACTAATGAATTCTCTTTGGACAGCAGGAGACGATAGTTCATTAGACTATAATAGAATACTGACGTATGTTAGACCACAATCTATACAGTGTCGTATTAACTTTGTAGATACAGGTATGGCAAACGTTTACGATTAATTCGTATTACCAAAATTGATTCGCAAGTGATCAAGTGCACGGATGGCGCAATGATTTCAAAGTGTTACCTCGCCACTGCTACTGCGCCGGGTGTTGATAGTTCGATCCACACGGAAAAATGTCTGTGTTAATAAAATAGATCTTCCAAGTCTAGGTGATCTTTGTGTCCGTTGTTTGAATGTTTGTAAAGCTCATGGTTATCGACATGAGCTCGAGCATTGGCAGAACTATTTCTAGAGCAGGAGTTGTCTTGTTTTATAAAGCAAACATTTCAACGTGATACCTTTAGTATTTTCTTCTTTTCGTGTGGCCAATCTGTTGTCAAGAGTTGTTCAAGTCGCCCGTGTCGCCCGTAGGCCTCTGACATGGCTTAACGACTGCTATCAATTTGACAACAACCGGGACCGAGTTTTAACGTGCCCTCCGAAGCACGGAGATCAGTATGATCAGTTGAAATACCACTAAGCGGTCACCCATCCATAGACTGACCGCACCCAATGTTGCTTAACCTCGCTAATCGTTTACCGATCAATGAGTGCAACTGGCTATGAGCGCCTTTAGTATAGCAAGATAGCATTCTTGGTATGGCAATCATACGAAAACCGCCTTGCTCTCCATTTTTTTTTTTAAATTCCGTAGTTATTATTTATTCTGAACGTTACATTACAAATTATCCTAGTCACAATAACCTTTTAGACACCTTAATGGTAACTAAGCTATAGTTTCTATTAGTAACCATCTCTCAAGAATCAATCACGTTCAATATAAGTGCCTTTCGTTGTGTTTCTCGCAAAGAAATATGATTTGAATGCCAATATCGTAACTAAGTTTATTTCTCTGTAACAATCATTGAAGTAGTATTTTGGGAAGATTGAATATTGTAGTTATTCGTTGTATATTATACATTGAGTACAATAATATGCTGCCTTCAGTAATGTATAACTTTTAAGGGTTTCTCAGCACGATATTGAGAACAGAATCCTTATAATACCTGTAACACATATTTTTTTTTTTTTTCTACCTGCTGGAATGCTTTAAGCATACCCCTCCGCGGGGAGGCGGAGGCGCGGGCGGAGGGGTTATGTCGGACTCGCCGGGGTACCAGAAAGATGTTAAGAAGATAATGTACCTCCCGGAATACCGACTAAACCTACCACGGTGTTCCTCGACAAAACCACTATCGACGGGGCCGCGCGAATCACTTGCACATGCGGTCGCGACCCCACTGAGGTTTCGGCCCGCCGTATGAAACGGCAGGCTACTACACGAACAGACCTACCCAAAGGCACTTCTCACAAATTATCCCTACTGTCCCCCTAGAGGGGAGACGGACTCGACACAGAGGCGCGCGTGGGAACACGCACGCCGACTCTCGGACCTGGTGCTGAACGGATGGCGGGCAGGCCCACAAAGCCCGCCACCCCCAGGTCAATCCTCAGGGTGGCTGGAGGTCATCTCGCGCCCTCCGGCGCCCGGCTCTGCGGTTGGGGAAAGGGTTTAAACGCTCCCTCTCCCGCTCCGCCGCCTCCTTGATGGAAATGACTTCCTCACAAAAGGAGGTGAACCTGTTACACATAATAGCCTAAGTCAATGTTAACCTACAATCTCATTTCTGTAAGTAAATAAATAATTATTATTTATTGCAATTAAACTACTGTATACGGATTTTATTGCGTTATTTATTTTACACTTTATTACAAAATTTTGAAACTGTCACACTACTACTAGATACTATTGAACTTTACTAATTTTTAAGCTAATTAATTTATTAAAACTATTTATATTTAAGCTTACACTTTCCCCGACGTTTGGGTTGCTTTTCAGCAGCCATGGTCACGGGGAGACTAATATTATTATTTATAAAATAAATAATAAATTATTATTATTTATTTTATTAATACAAAATTTTTAGTCCATTCGTCTGTCTGTCCTAGTTGCTTATCATAGCAACTACTAATGCTATATAGCACATAATGTACACTTCGTTTTGTTGTACGGAGGGGTAAGCAAAACTTTTTGCCACTTACAATGATTCTGGCAGATATCGCTTGCTTAATTCCATCTTATTAGTTTCTTTATGTAAGCTTGTCAGTTTAAGGTAATTTATGACCCAGCTATACAGCATATAGCAGCTAACAACAGCGATAGCCTAGTGGGAAACCGTTGGACTGCCACGCAGACGTCTCGAGTTCGAACCCAAGGCGCGCACCTCTGACGTTTCGAAGTTATATGCGTATTAAATAGTTAATTGTCGCTTGCTTTAACGGTGAAGGAAAACATCGTGAGGAAACCTGCATGTCTGAGAGTTCTCCATAATGTTCTCGAAGATATGTGAAGTCTGCCAACCCGCACTGGGCCAGCGTGGTGGACTATGGCCTAACCTTTCTCACAGTGAGAAGAGACCCGTGCCCAGCAGTGGGACAGTTTAATACAGGGCTGATATTATTATTATATTATATAGCATAGATTTAAAAGTCACTATATATCCCAATCCTAATAAATATTATAAATGGAAGTGTGTTTGTTATGCTTTCACGCCTTAACTAGAAGCCTTGACCGATCATCATGAAATTTCGCATAAACGTTGTCAGGGGTACACAAAAGGACACAAGGTACCTTTCATCCAGGAAAAAGAAAATTGACATGACCTACATTTACGCGAGCGGAGCTACGGGCAAAATCTATTCGATTATAAAACAACCTACTTCAATATGTAGTCCCTTTCAAGCGGTCCTCAACTTTACATGCATATTCACCCCTTTTCAAAGGTTCATATTAATGAATATAAGTGAATAGCATTTCATACCTTTCAAAGTAAGGAGAGGCAAACTATTGTTAGTTAATTGTAAGCTTTCAATTTCGACAATTGACTTATAATTGTATACTTGGTAATCGGATTAATCCGTCCATCTCTGTAAATACTTAATTGATTCTACAATTCTTTTACTAAGAGCAGCGATAGCTCAGTGCGTAGACCAATAGACTGCAATGCAGAGGGTCTCGGGTTCGAACCCACGTCGTGCACCTCTGACTTTCGGAAGTTATATGACTTTTCGAAATTATGTGCGTATTGATTGACAATTATCGCCTGCTCCGTGCCTCGGAGAGCACGTTAAGCCGTCGGTCCATGAACTATAGATGATCATGATGCCATGAACATCTATGGCAGTCGTTATTGGGAGAGTGTCGACACAAAAGATCTCACTGGGTCGAAGTGTCGCCGGTCTGCACTGACTGGCCCCCACATAAGACACATACATACATGCATAGATACTTCTCTATGTTATGCAGGCTTACTTAGTAACATAGATTTAATTTCTATTGATATTTTTATTATTGCCTGTCATAATGACTACACTCCGTCGGAAAGAAAGCAGTTGTATTATAGTTCACCCTACATCTCATCCTGATGTATAGTGGTGCCGAGGGCTCTACTCTGATAGCTTAAGGAGGTGTCTTTTCACGATCGACAGAAGAAGAAAACATGTGTTTGAGCAGAATATTCCAAGTTTTATTAACTCTGCAAAAATATGAGGAGTCAAACTTATTTGTACGCGTTCTAATCGGCTCTACCGTGTAAGAGTGCCACCTAAACCTAGCACATGTTGGTCTGGATATAGACTATGTTTTAATGATATAGTATGTAAGCAAAGACGCGGTCGGAAGCTAGTGTAATACCACGAGTTACTTTAAGGACATGTAGTAAAATATTTACTGCCATTATCTATTTCGGAGACCTCGTGTAAGTGCTTGGAAAAGCTCTAAGAATCCATAAACGAAAACAGATTAAAATTTCACTACGGTCTGTTCGCTAAGTTAAATCGTGCTTTTAATAATACGTAAAAACGTCTATATAAAATTCGTAACGGGAATAGGGTAGTCGACGACTCGCCGTTTTTTATTATTTAAGTTAAATAGTTACATTACACAAGCACTAAAATACAAGGATTTTTTTAATTCTACTCCTTCACATATAAGATACAGGTGTTTCAAATCTTGGAGCAGAGGTATTTGTCAAATGACAGAAAAAGGATGCACGATATAAACTATAACGTAACCGCTATTTAACCGCAGTTGTGCGAATGAGATAGCGAGAAATCGACCCCACTATTTTACATCCAAATTTAACCTATTAAGTCGCAGCGGTACACCAGTGGCCAGACACAATAGACTTTTAATTATCTAGAATTCTATGACTTGACGGAATATTAATTACTAAAAATATGTTGCAAATAAGGGATTATTTGCAACATATTTTTATGAATTGCTTCTGTGTGTAAAATAATATATCAAATCAAACATAGGCAGCTTCCCTATTAATGCGATGGTGCATATTCTTAACCCTAAGGTGCTTGATTTTTCGACCAGGTTACATCACCAGCTTGTGATCATGGCCGGTGTAACCTGGTCGAAACGCCAAGCGGCATAAGGTAAACATTACGCATAATCGCATTAATTCACTTTAAGTAAGTTGTTATATATACATATAGACGGCTATATAGAGGCAAAGAGAAAGAGAGAAAGACCAAGAAGAAAGTATACAAATTAACTGTAAGTATGAGAGTACGAGAGTACGAGTAAGATATACAGACAATTGAAGGATTTGGCATCGGATCGAAAAAAATGGAAATTTCTACACCGACAAGTGCAAGCACTTAAATTTTGGATCGATGGAAGTTGTTATAAAAATCGAGACGAATGCAACACGTTTCGGAATTGTAATTAAAATGCTTCTCGTCTGCCAACTTGGTCTCCTCTCACACAAACTTTAGATCATGATATTGGAACAGATTGATAGTTCAATGTTTGTACTAAGTAGTATTCGATCGTTTTCGCTAGGGTTCCCACTGTTACCACGGAGTTTAACTAAGATGTATGACGCACGGTGAATATAGTCAGACTGAGCTTTTGCCCTCATATTGCACTCAATATTTTTCCAATTTCTGGTAAAGTAAAGTTTTATGTAATAAAAAGCTGCTTCGGGTATATTAAGGTGTCAAGTTACCGACTTTGACTCTATTAGGTATTATACTGCTTTTTTATACCAATAAAGCCCGCTTGTCGCTGTGCTATAAGGATTGACAGAGTTTCATTATGTATATTAATTGAGAGAGTGAGTAAGTCTTTAGTGAGTAAGTATAGTTGAATGCAAATTTTGTCTAAGTTTTATTATTCGAATATTCGAGTGACTTTGATTATAAATAATTATGTAAACAGGAAAGTCGTCACAATTCACGGTGCAAATGTTAAATAGTAAGTAAATTTTCTGATGACATCTAAGCATATGCAAAATAATACTCCGACTGAGCATATAAAGATGATAAAAATTTGAATTTAATATGACTGGCAACAACATATTTTTTGATGTTTTTATAAAATCATAATTCGATAATGCCTTCGATATTCGAATAACATCCGACTTAAACAAATTAATATTCAAACGTGAAACGTATGTAGAGTATTCGAATTATTTAAATTTGCTTCGACGCACCGTTACTATAATTATCACATAGCAACGCCAATGGTATCTAGGACTCAATTAGTACACAATATAACTAATAATATTTACGCGAATATTGGTTATGGTTTTAAGAAACAGAATTTCTTGTCGCCTGAGGCTTACACAATAGCGACATTAGGCCACGCGTTTACAATCAAAGGCTAAGTAGGGTAGAAATAATAATACAGTATTTTACATGTAATAGATGCGATAGCCAAGTGGGAAACCGTTGAACTGCCACAGAGAGGTCTCTAGTTCGAACCTTGGTTGGGATGGCGAATGGCTTTTAGAAGTTATGTGCGTATTAAATAGTTAATTGTCGCTTGCTTTAACGGTGAAGGAAATCATCGTGAGGAATCCTTGCATATCTGACAGTTTTCCATAATGCTCTCGAATATATGTGAAGTCTGTTAACTCGCACTGGGCCAGCGTGGTAGATTATGGCCTTACCCTTCTACACATTGAAGAGACCCATGCCCAGCAGAGGGACATTGTAATACATGGCTGATATTATTATTATTACACGTTACATATTTCTCGAACAGTTTAAAGTACAGCATTCAGTACAATCTGTATATGTGTATACAAAAATGGGATCGACGTGTCTGTCTGTAATATCGAGATGGAAACCTTTTATCAAGGTCAACGGGTCATTCGCAAGTTAGAAAACAATAAAATACTTTTTATATTCTCGGCACCCGCTTTTTTTACAGACGCTTTTAATATAATATCAGGCTCAGTAAGGTTGTAATAAGGGCTAATTGAATTAGAGTAATATGCTTTCTTTTTTATATTACTAATGTATCAAACAAGCTTACATATAGTCAGGTGGTATGCGGTTCCCTTAATTGATGGACGTTTGTTAAACAAGAAACGGGAGGCGCGTCCCGTTTTTCTCGCGAAATATTTGATTCTTGTTTATAATTTTGGAATGAAAATGAACCAATTTTAAAAATTCTTTCGCTATTAGAAAGCTTTATTATCACTGAGTAATGTTGGCTATATTATATTTATGTAAGTATATAATATATAAAAGTACTGTTACTAACATAACATAAATATATAAATAATGTTTACTTCGCAAACAACCAGACTTAACTCAGGCCTGCCTTTTTTGTTTGTGCAATTTGCCTATGTAACCTAACTTAAGTTAATTAATTGTAAGCAAAAACATAATTAATTAACATAATTAGTTCATAGTTCAAATAAAAGCTGTACCTATTATAAATATTGTATATCTGTGGAAGCTTGTTGTCAGCATGTACTCTGAACATTTATATACCATATATGTATTATTTGTCTGTAAGCTTTCCGACAATAAATAAAAAAAAAAATATTTAACCTACTTCTACGTGAGCGGAACCGCGGTCAAAAGCTAGTCTTTTGTATATTGTAAAGTGATAACCCTAATCCTAGCCATTCAATAACAAAATACGACTTTAGTTGACGAGAATTATGTAGCTAACACAATAATAGATGTTCTTAGTATGAAGCAACAAACTTATAAGTATGTTATTGAATGCTTATTTCAGCTAATATAATATCTGCGGTAATCATACAATAAGTCGAAATCTAAGGACTTCTAGGAATTCTTTGTGACCACCAATTTACTGGTACCATAACGAGTATAGAATATGCTCGGTGATATGACTAACGTCTGAACTATTCGACTGATGATCATGAAATTTCGCATACACGTTATTAGGGAAACAATACCATACCATATACCAATAGGGAACAGTACCTTTCATCTAGATATAAATACTGTTCCCGAGGATAACAATTTATAGACAAAATTTAGATTAACGCAAGCAAAGTCGAGAGCAAATTCTAGTAATATAATAAATATATTATCAGTTTCTGCGTGTGCCTTAGTTCGATTCACCCGTGTGAATCCCATGAGATAGTCGTATAAAGAATCCTTTATTTTAATTCAGGATGTTTACATACTGCATCCAAAATGCGTTCAAAGGATTATGCGCATTGAAAACATTCCAATTCCAAACTTTTTCATAAACATAAATTATGTTAGTAGAATTATATAATAATAATAATACCAGCCCTTTATTAAACTGTCCCACTACTGGGCATGGGCCTCTTCTCAGTGTGAGAAGGGTTAGGCCATAGTCCACCACGCTGGCCCAGTACGGGTTGGCAGACTTCACATATAGTTAAGAACATTATGGAGAACTTTCAGACATGAAGGTTTCCTCACGATGTTTTCCTTCACCGTTAAAGCGAGTGATAATTAATAACCTCGAAAAGTCCGAGATGCTCGCCTTGGGATCGAAATCGAGACCTCTGCGTGGCAGTCCAACGGTCTTCTACTATATACGAATATAATAAATTTGAAAGTTTGATCAAGATAAGACGTAACTAAAATCTTTGTATAAAAAGTTTATGCTTTTACGAAAACTGATGCCAACGCAGTGAAGTTTTAACCAACAATTATTGGACACTCTTACACGGACAAGTGCTTTAGTAGTAACCAACCAGCCAGTCAAAACTAAGTTTTGAAGAGCTGGATTCGAAACGAGTATTTCTTATACAGATAATAAATTAGACGATAGGCTGGTCCGTGTCGATTTATGGTCGAAGTTTCTTAGCCTTATTATATTCTGAACAATATGACAGCCCACAGGATTTGGGAAGCTTTGACAAAAAATTAATATTTCATTTTAGGAAATGCTTTGTTGGCTTTGAATGTAGGTAAATTAAAAGATTAGGAGCTATTTTTGCGCAATACATTATATTTATTTAAATAACTAACATATAATATAACTGTCTATAATTATTAAATCTCAATAACTGTCTCAGACTCCAGAATTTAACCAGACACCTCATAATTACTCATAAACATAATTGCGAACCATATACTTCGGCAATTTTATATAATACTAGCTTTTGGGTGCGCGGCTCTGCTCGCGTGGTACCTACGTTAATAAAAAGTAGCCTATGTTCTTTTCCAGGTTTTAAACTATATTTGTACCAAATTTCATCTAAATCGATTGAGTGGTTTAGCCGTGAAAAGGTAACAGACAGACAGAGTCACTTTCAAATTTTTAATATTATATTAAGTAAGAAACCATCAGCCCTTTATATAAACTGTACTACTCTGCTGGGCACGGGCCTCTTCTCAGTGTGAGAAGGGTTAGGCCATAGTCCAACACGCTGGCCCAGTGCGTTTAAGCAGACTTGACTTCGAGAACTTTATGGAGAACACTCAGACATGCAGGTTTCCTCACGATGCATTCCCTCGCCGTTAAAGCGAGCGATAAATAACTAACATGAGATCTCATTAAGGCATGCCATCGACTTCAGTAGCTGTGCACGTCTTTACATCTACATAATTACATGTAGTTACTGTGCAATGCTCATTGTGTGATTCGCAGCGCGACTCAACAGCTGGCGCGAATATCTTAGTAGGTTTTCAGTTGCAAGTTGTTTTAATGTTTAATGTCAAAGGAATTTACCGATTTTCATGTCTAATTGACAAATGCTGTTACGTGTTCTCGTAACAAAGTATCGTATCGTAAGTATATATTCCAACAAAGAAAAAGATTTGCAATGGATGCGTAGCATAAAAGCTAGTCCTACGCAAGTTACCCTACCCTAGGTTTAGAGTTCGAAAAACAAAATATTTAAAATGATATAAAACTTTACTTACTTTGAACAAATAGCTCTAAGAGGCAATCAAATTACAAGAAAACTTTATGTTGCAGATATTTTAAAGACCTAATTTAATAATCGTTATCTCACCTCCTAAATTATCTACTGCGTATTTGACCTGTCGTTCCAACCGCTTTATTTATAATGAACATTTCAAAATAAAGGCATTCCTCGCCATCCGTGACGGTACGAAGGGGCAGCGGGGAGAGTTCACTTATAAATAAACACTGGAACGTCTGATGTTTTTCAATATTTTATTATAAACAGCGTCGGGCGAATGTTCCCGTTGAAATAAAAACGTGCAGAAGTAAGACCTGCGCCGACTGTGAAGTAACCAGAACTGCTAATGAAGGTAGCAATAGTGAGTAATTTGTTTACGTTACTTTAAAATTAACAAACAGCAATTAAGAAAATATTTATGAAAAATTATAACAAACGTTTATATGTTCTTAAAAGTAAAAAAAGTGGGATGGATCACATTGATATTTCGCCAGCTCAAGGATGGACGTAACAAGATCAAGCCCTATACTAAATTTAGTTATGACCCTGTGCAGTCATATCTGGTTTAGGTACTCTGAGTAAAATGGGTTCGAATGCCAAACAGGATACTCATTTGTGTCAATCATACTTGGTTGTTCCGTCTTGATGATTTTTGTGTCCGTTGTGTGAATGTCCTCCATGAATTGAGGAGAATTTGTAAAGTCCTCCTCGATAGTATATAGATCAGCTAAGAGAAGGGTTTAATAGGCATTCTAGTCACGTCTTTGAATCTATCACACGGTAATGCATGTTAGGCTTGCTGCCCACATCTTCAACAACATTATTTGAACATAGTGTGACCAGCAGTCTGAAGCGAGTGAAAATTTTAATTCTACAGCATTAGTTTTTAATATACCCAAATCCTATAACTCGTAATACTTAACAACTATTTGCCGATCAATTATTTTGTCGCATATTCAAGCTAACTCTCGGTGCGACTTAGAAGCAAAGAGACCGGAGATTTCAACCATTATCCATGCGTACTTTAATGTTTGAGAAGTTAGCATTTCATTTTGAGCTGTCAGACTTAAGCTCTCTGGTTGACAAACTCACGGTCTTCCCGTTTACTGCAAAGATAGTCACTTGCTTTGCTACTTCTTGAAAATATTCAACTATTTCCCAAGCCAACAAATACCCACTAATTCCCCAAAAATCACTATAAAAGATAAAGGGAATGTTTAAATGTTTTTTTCTATATGGAGCTGAGACGTGGACGCTGAGGATGCTAGACCGTCGAAAGATTGAAGCACTGGAGATGTGGTGTTGGAGACGTATGCTTAAAATCCCATGGACCACGCACCGAAACAACGCTTCGATTCTGAAAGAACTCAGTGTCAAAGAGAGATTATCATCTTCTGTGCAAATACCAATCCTCAAGTTCTTCGGGCATATCACCCGTAACGAGGACTCGATGGAACGATTGGTGGTGCAAGGGAAAGTCGAAGGCAAAAGATCCCGTGGGTGCTCTCTAACAAGGTGGACGGACCTTATCAAATCTGTGACACACTCGGGCATTAATGTCAACTCCCAGGCCGCCAAATATAGAACTACATGGCGTCGCATCACGAGAGATGCAGTGGCGCAAGATTCGACCGAGACATGACCACGACCACTCTGTCAAGAGTGTACGACTAACAAGATAAATTGTTCATAAAATAGTATAATAATATCTATTATTAATAACGGGTTCGGTTTCCACGGCGTGTAGGCTGATTACATGAGTGATATGTCACGCACACAATGTGTCACGCGTGACAAGGTGTGACATGTTTACACCAGTTGTTTATATCTTTTGCTTCTAGTTTTGTTATTTATATACTGGAAATTAGATGTCTACCTGCCAGAAATAACACGTTGAAGAAATGATAAAAAACAGGATGACGAAAAGATCAAATTCACAAGGTTTTTGAATCATGTAACTCAAGAGATGCTTTGGAAGGATGAGGTACTCATCTTTACTAATATTATAAAGAGGAAAGATTTGATTTTTTGTTTGCTTGTTCGTTTGTAAGGATTTAACTCAGAAACTATTCAAACCATTTTAAAAATTCTTTTACTATTAGAAAGCTACTTTATCACCGGGTAACACTATATTTTATGTAATAAGAAAGTACTGTTACTAACATAACCTAACCTACTTTCACTCGAGCAAAGCCGCGGGCGAAAGCTAGTATGTCATAAAGAAAAAAGACAGTACTCTTAATTTTAGAGCACAGAGTGCTAGAGATAAACTAGAGACGAATTTACACCTACATTGGGCATTACTATTTGTGAGAATCGAACAAGCATAACTACGGCATTTGTGGCGTCAAACAATCATTGGTCACAACTCCTATAGTCGTAACCAATAATACGGTTATGTGAAAGTAACCGTATTATTAATACGGTGTAGTTTGAATGTCGATCGGTCAGATCATGTCGCAATAGCCCAGTGAATAAGGCATAGTTATTTCTAAATTATATGTCTTTCAAGTGTATCTTTCTATATATAATTGTTTTTAATATTAATAATAACTAGTTCAATTATACACTAAAGATATTGATCAACAACAGCACCAACGCCTAGCAAATAAAACAAAAATTAAAGCTATACTGCTCATCACAAAGAATGGTCTCATTACGCCATTTTTTACAATGGAGTATTTCGAATATCATAGCAGGCGACAAATGAATAAAATTTCTGCAAATGAATGCAGTTTCATTATTTACAATGGAGTTTCTACGGCTGAGCGAGAGCTGAAGCCTGACGCCTCGGGAGCAATCAGCAATTGACGGCCACGAAAAGCGGGATTCCTGGTCCCCGGGCGGTATCCGCCAGGCGTCGGACCTCTCGCTCTTATAATATATCTTCGCCACCGAAAAACACTTAGACACTTACATTTTTAATCAACCCACGATCCATAAAAACGAAGTGTATTCGGCATTTTTGCCTTACGGTTTAAGACAAAATCAATTCTGGTAGCGAATACGTAG
The DNA here is from genome assembly GCA_930367265.1 of Catocala fraxini. NCBI lineage: Eukaryota > Metazoa > Arthropoda > Insecta > Lepidoptera > Erebidae > Catocala > Catocala fraxini. The sequence goes on along the minus strand of OV884036.1, from coordinate 6,835,952 downwards.
ATGAGAGAATGTTTTGTCAAGATTATGTGATACGAGCTTCAAAATGTTGACTTTAATCAGCGCGGTTTTGCAATACAATTTTGTAAGTATATCTACACGTATTATAAAAGAAATTGTTTCAGTGTCGAGTTTGCACGTGAAGTTTTTTTTTTATTGTTCTTAACCGTTCTTACGTACGTACTTAAGATTTTTATGGATACTGAGATCAAATCAGCAATTTATGTAATTAATTATTTATGTCTGTCTAAACACGCATCACATAAAGACTACCCCACAGATTTTTATAAACTAGTGAGTTTATAAAGCTTTCTGGACTAATTTGTGTATAATTAGTTTATTAATACGGAAAATAAGCTATTAGTGTCTTTTTTTTTAAATTAAACTAATACTACTAGTTGGCCTCGACGGCGTAGTGGTTAGTGTAACCGACTGCCACGCCTGAGGTCGCGGGTTCGATTCCCGCACAAGTCAAACATTTGTGTGCATGAACATGGATGTTTGTCTTGGTCTGGGTGTTTCTATGTATAATATGTATGTATTTACAAAAAAAAAGTATATATGTATGTTTATCCATTGTCTAGTACCCATAGTACAAGCTCTGCTTAGTTTGGGCTAGATGGTGTTGTGTGTATGTGGTAGAATATTATTATTATTACTATATTCGGCTTTTATCGCGTTGTTTATTTGAAACTTTATTACATAATTTTGAAAACTGTTACACTACTTTTACTTTTAAGCTGTACTAATTTTTAAGCTAATTAAATTACTATTAAAACTATTAAAACTATTTAGATTTAATTTAATTTAACACTTTCCGCGACGTTTCGGTTGCTTTTCAGCAGCCATGGTCACGGGGAGACTAAAATGGTAATTGTCTCAATGTTCCAGTGTAGTTATTTCAAAGTACCCGAACATAATTTAATCATTGGTGTTTCTATTTACGCAGAAATACTATGTCTACTGATACTTATTTTTTTTTTTAACCAAATGAGAGATACAACCTGATCTCAATTTAGCATGAGACTTCATATAAAGTGGAGTTCATAAAGACTGGATGCAGCAGTTTTATTCAATCCTAGATCTTGCCTGCGGCCTCGTTCGCTAAACGTAGGCTAAGTAAGGTTAGATTAGTAACAGAACTTTTTCTAGATGAAAGGTATATGTATGTCCTTTTCTATTCCCCTGACAACGTGTATGCAAAATTGCATGATGATTGGTCGAGTAGTTAGGCGTGAAAGTGTAACAAACCAAAAATGAAACAAACAAACTTACATTCGGATTTATAATATTAATTAGAATTGTAATGCTGACGACATCTCTGAACGACTTTTCACGCAAAGAAGTTGCGGGCTAAAGCGGTTCTGCATTAGAATAATTGCATACAATGATGTGTCGTACACGCTACCTTATTAATAATCATTAATAAGGTAGCGTGAGATAATGAACTTTAAACCTAATGAACACGTCTCAGACTTCTTGTAATTATGCATAATTTATATCCTATTAACTATTAAGTAGCCAGATGATAGTTTATATTACAGAACAATCAAGACAATGTCATGTCGGCACAAAACTAAAATTTAATTAATTTCTTGCAAATAAATTGCATGATCTACAATTATGATCGTGAGAAGGGGCTCAACGGATGCCTTATTTAAGCTTGGGCTTACTGGGATAAATAAAAGACTACTAGTTTTGACTATAACAAGCACAGTTTCAGACTGGAAGTGAGAGTAAGAAAGTTTTCAAGAAAACTCTTAAAAAACTTTCTTACTTTAGAAAATCCATTTACAGATGTTGTTGTAATATACTCTAAAATATACCACTATAAAAATATGTTTTAAAAGCGACCCGCCCTAGATTCGCATGGATAGTAAAAAACCATAACAAATTATACATCTAAACTTTCCTTATAAATCACTCTGTCTATTGGTGAAAACCGCATGCAAATCCGTTTCATAGTTTTTGAGTTTATTTAACAGACAGACAGACGTGCGGGGTACTTTGTACTATAATATGTAGTGATAATGATATTCAATGTAGGATCCGAGATGTGAACCTATATGAATATCCTCGATGGTGAATTACACCCACATTTTACCAGTTTTTTTCTGGTCTAACGTAATAGGGACGATCATGTTAACATCTACAGGGCACACTTTCAAACTCCGTGTCTCTAATTGATAATTTCTATCAGAATATACTAATAACAATTTGCCCCACCCAGGAACTGGAGGAACTTGGACTAGCGATAAATTCGAAAAACTTATTGAAATGCTATATACAGTCCTTGACTATATAACTAACAATACTATGTAAATAACTTCAAACATTCCACACACATCACTTCGCGATTCAAAATCCATGACATATTGTATATCTTATTACTAATAACAATAAGCTACCGTACTTCAAATTGAAGGGTATATAATGTAAAACGATGACGCAATCTTATTCAAATGCCGTAAATGATTGTATTTGGAGTATTGTATAGTTCAGTATGAATGGTGTGACGGATGGTACTATTGTTTGAGACGGTCACCGCTAGACTATTGTGAAGAGAGCTCGACGATCATAATGGTATGTCTATATATAGTAATTATATTGGATAATAGTTGAGGTATTTATATTTGTGTGAAATATTTAGTACCATATTAAGGAAGATGACGTCAATTATAGAACTATGTACTATTATTGTCGTCAGAACAGATTTTGCACACAGCTTTGTTCGCGTTAATCTAGACATTGTCAATTTCTACATATGCATGTGAAATTTCTTAATGATTAGCCGACTAATTAAGGCGTGAAAGCGTAACAAACAAACAAGCTCATATTCATACATACATATCGCACCCTTAATAAAACAGAGACTTATCTCAGTATTTTGGATTAAACAAATTTGAACTCTATTGCAAAGATTTAACACAAATATAATATTAGAATTTAACATATACAATTAGAGTTCAAATTGCCTTACTTTCAAATTTCGAGTTAAGTCGCTGTTTTATTAAGACTGCGATATATAGATTCACGCCTGTGAAAGTGACTAAACCTAGAAAAGTGTGTCAGGATCGTAGCAAATGGAAATCCGTAGTCTCTGCCTACCCCTCTGGGAAACTGATATTCGTATTTTTAATATTAAATTAAAATTAAGATAGTAGTTAGAATTTAGTAGAAGTTAATTAAAATGCTAAGCGAGCAATGTGTTACGAAATGATATAAGTATAAACCAGTCAGTTCAAAAAATAAATCCCAGAATCATGGACGACTTAATAAAGGCAGTAACTACCTACAATTATATACAATAACAAAGACTGGATAATGAATAAGATTTAGAACAATTATTTGTGCATCACACAATTGGTAAGTCGTCAATACAAACATATTAGTTCTAAGCTTTATAATAACATCAACAGAAAAAGTAACATATAACACATAACCCCTTAACCAAGTATTTACTTCGCAGGAATAAACTGAACAAGTTATGGTATCATAAACACACACAAACACACACACGCACACGCTCACGCACGCACGCACGCACGCACGCACGCACGCACGTACACACACACGAAGCACGTACGCACGCACGCACGCACGCTCGCACACACACACACACACACATCGACACAAACCATCACTACTCAAGCACACCGACCGTAACTGTATCGAAAAAGATATTTTTTTTTAATTTATTTTGTTCGTTATATACCTTTTCCATTACTTTTGTTTTATTATTTTTAATTTGTCTATTTTTATGGAGTCTTGGACTTTCCTTGTATACCATTCCTGGAATTGGGCGCTGATAGCTGTGCAACAGTTTTTAAAAAATTTGCATCTCGCAACTTTTATAATGTAAAATTTATGTAAACTTAATTCGTTCCAAATAAAAGTTAATTATTATTATTATTAATTACTTTTCATATTTGGTAATCGTTGCTACAACAAAATCCTATGAAACATTTCCTGCCTATACCATTTGTGATAGACTGAAACAGACTCCCAGATAATGGTGATATGGCTACTTTACTGAACTGCTCCAAGAACAAATTTAACACATTAGACACTTCAAGCTATTTAAAAAACATTCAACAGCATATTAGCTGCCGGTGAATCTTATCAACTGTACGTTGGACCCACGTTACCGTGTAAGCCTACCATAGGGCCATGTTTCCTAACGTACTAGGAAAACACCGGTAAAGAGAAACTAATAATAATACTCGAAGCTCGCATTGGATTACAGGATCAAGTCCTAGACGCCGAAGATGGAATTGCTGAACACGGCAAGCTTTGATAGAAGTCCTCTCTTTGGAGTGCTATCCCCCGGTAGCCTGGTACCCTGTACTCGATACTTGTGGATTGCTGTGTTTTACATACTCCTGAACCATATTATTATGTACTAGATTTTTCCTGCAGCACCACTCGCGCAAATATAGGTTAGGTTAGGTTATTAACAGTCCATGTTGCTGAATAAAAGGTACCCTATGTCTGTACTCCTGACAACGTGTATGCGAAATTACATGATGATCGGTCGAGTAGTTCGCTCACAAATTCGCATCGATTTTCCTTCACAACGGTAAAAAATATGTTAAGTTTATTAAAGAGAATAATAAAACGAGACCCTGCACATTGGTGTTGGCGAGATAGCCACCTAAATTACGCCATTTAATCACAAAAAAGTAAACAAAACAACTCACAAATACTCCAACGAAGAGAATAACACAAGGTCAAACGCTAACCCAACAAACGAAAAAAGAAAAATAAGCTTACATCCTAATCAGGATTAAACAAGCGAACTCAACGACTGGAAGACTCAGCTATTAAGCTAAACGGTGAATAACGAGAATTGTTTAGTTGGTGAGTGAAAATAAAACGGCACTCAGCCCTCACGAGCCTCACCACTCTTAAAGCGGAGGGCTTTTATGCTTTGCTCTGAGTTATTGTTACTATGTCGCCCTTTTTGTAGCGGAATCTTGTACGGTTAAGATAGGAAAAATGAGAGCCATTTAACTATAAGACGTAGTTAATATACAATATTATTGTGTATACGTTTTTATTTTTATTTGTTTATCTGTAAGTTGAAACATGGTACCCACGATGGATCGTGGTATTCTTTTAATATTTTGGATTACTAGTATTATAAAAAGACAATCCCGCACTCAATCCTGAATCGCGGCGGACTTTACAAACATTCAAACTATGGATACAAAAAACAACCAGACTCAGAAGAACCATTTGTGGATCCTACAAATTTTAGTCCCGTGTGGGGTTCGAACTCACTCGGCGCAGTGGTTTAAGAGGGCGCCTCGGTACTGCCTTCGAATTGAAAAAAAGTGATTCACAAAGGGTTGTTTTCGTTTGGGTGTGTTTTGTGTCCATTGTTTAAAAGATTTTTAAGTCCCTCGCGACACAGTAATTATTCCCATGGTGGAAGCTATCTTACAAAAACGCTTCTAATTAATTAATATCTATCAAATTATCGAATATTTGGATGCCTGTGTCGGATTTAAAACCATACCACCAGTGAATCGATTGCTTATCTACGTCTACATGCAGTCAAATATCTGGCTATTGAGTTACAGTAGTACATTTATTTATGTATTTACTAACGACACTGACGTAAAAAGTTTTGTTATAAATAGCTCACGAAATGTGTCACATATTCCTAATGAGGAATGAATGAATTAATAACATAGCTGCAGCTGCCTAATAAAAATGTATTGGAATGTCAACACTCCGGGAGATTACAACACAATTATTATGTTACGATAAATCGGACATACATTCGGTAGTAAAATAACAGCGTCGTATTAATTGGACGGCCTTATGTACGGAGGGCACGCAAATATTAGTTTTGTTGTTTAAATTCACACCAGGGTCGTTGGGTCGTCGGTGCCACAAAATGTTGTCCTTAATCTAATAATGTATCTATGGAAATACTTGTGGTTATGTAGGCAAAGTTTGGCAGAGAGTTGTGGTTTTATTTAGGGATGGAAGTGTATTTTAGATGATAAACCAAGAATTTCAATCTGTTACGTGCATATAAATACATCGATCTAACCCTGTACTTTCCATGATTTTACATGATATTTATTTACAAAATCTATACGTATATAACGTATATACCTTACAGGCTAAGTAGTAAAAAAATACGTAGAGTTGTCAAATAAGTTACATTGTAGACAAATGATGTAGTGTCACCTTCATTCCAATCAACAGTCAAAAATATAAATTATGTTGACAGTTTAAAATGTAAATAATAATAAATGATGCCACGGCGATAGTTGACTTCGTATCTATTAATAGTTTAACGTATCGCCCGAAATACCATAGGTGTGAACCAGTATTTTTTATAAACATCTGACGTGTTACTCCCTTCACTCCACCTCTCACCTCTCCTCTCGTAGGAAATGAAACGATAAGACTATTATTATATTTGCTGTATGATAGCAGAAAAACGTTGATTAAATTGAACTTTTGTTTTTGGAGGTTTAAGGCACCTTGGAATTGATTTTGAAGTCCGACTGGTAAACTACAAAAACTTATCATGCACTACAGGCTAGACTTACGTAGAGTTCAATAAACATACAGTATCTGGTCTGGTATATAAACGGTCTCAACCCTACAATACTTAGAATAAGTCCTTACTCCAAGTATAGAAAGGGTTCAGACATTGTCCAAACATGAAGCATGTTTCTTTGAGAACATTATGAACCATCTCAGACATGCAGTTTTCGCAATGTTTTCCTGTACCGTAAGGTAAGAGATAATTAAATATTCAAACAACTATCTTTGAAAAGCCGAAAGTGCATGTTCTGTGATTGACTTTGACTCTTTTGCATGGCAGTCCAACGATTATATAACTATAGTTTTATTTTAATTATTAACTATCTCTACCTGCGGCGTTATAATAATATCAGCCCTATATTAAGCTGTCTCACTGCTGGGCACAGGCCTCTTAGTGTGAGAAGGATTAGGCCATAGTTCACAACGCTGACCCAGTTGACAGACTTCACATGTCTTCAAAAACATTATGGCGAACTCTCAGACATACAGGTTACCTCACTATGTTTTCATTCACCGTTAGAGCGAGCGTTAATAACCTATTTAATACGCACATATCTTCGAAAAGTCAGAGATGCGTGCCTTGGGATCGAACTCGAGACCTTTGCGTGGCAGTCCAATGGTCTTCCATTAGGTACATGGACACACGCCTTATTTCTCAAACCCCTCTTAAAAATAAAGAACCTCCTCGAAAATAGCGTTTTGATTTAGCTTAAATATAAAGACGGCTATAAGGTATTATACTTGTTGATTATGAACAGGATCTAGGCAGTAATATTTGTCTAAAATTTGTATTACTTTCAGACAAACAGAAATAAAGACAAAAATGTAAAACTATAATTTATGGATAACCAACAAAGAATACACTAATTAAAACATTGTGATAACACATAAACACGGACACGGATAGTGCTGCCTTACTTACAGGCTGCCACGGCATGCATTAACAATAAAAAATATATATATTTATACTCGTTTGAGTAATTACGATAAAGAGACATTACTTACATTGAACAAGACCAGCGATAGCTCAGTGGGGAGACCAACAGACTGCAATGCAGAGGGTCTCGTGTTCGAACCCACGTCGCACACCTCTGACTTTCGGCAGTTATATGACTTTTCGAAATTATGTGCGTATTGATTGACAATTATCGCCTACTCCGTGCCTCGGAGAGCACGTTAAGCCGTTGGTCCCGGCTGCCATGAACATCTATGGCAGTCGCTATTGGGAGAGTGTCGGCACAAAAGATCCCACTGAGTCGAAGTGTCGCCGGTCTGCACTGACTGGCCCCCACATAAGATACATACATACATACATTGAACAAAATACAAACAAATAATGGCATTAAAATAAAATATGGAACTAATAGTAATAATTACAAATTGCATGCATAGTGTTTACATATAAATTATACTAAAAAAAGGAAAATATGACAGTAAGTTACTAATTATTACAAAGCTTGAAAAATACTTAAAATCTTAAAATTCTTACAGTAATTATCATCAAATAATGTCATAATATAATAATTATCATAATTTAATTAAAGATCTTCTCCCTTAGCCTTTATTATGTCTGTCGGCCTCGATGGCGTAGTGGTTAGTGTAACCGACTGCCACGCCTGAGGTCGCGGGTTCGATTCCCGCACAAGTCAAACATTTGTGTGCATGAACATGGATGTTTGTCTTGGTCTGGGTGTTTCTATGTATAATATGTATGTATTTACAAAAAAAAAAAAGTATGTATGTATGTTTATCCATTGTCTAGTACCCATAGTACAAGCTCTGCTTAGTTTGGGCTAGATGGTGTTGTGTGTATGTGGTAGAATATTGTAGAATATTATTATTATTATTCCCAAGTCACTTGGGGTCGGCTTTTCTAGTCTAACCGGATTTGACTGGATATCAGTTTTACACGGAGCGGCTGCCACCTGACCTCCGCAACCCGAAGGCTAACGATACCCTAAGGCTAGACCAGTGTCAGGATGTTAGAGGGTACTGACTTTCCCAATAACGACTGCCATAGATGTTTATAGCAGCTGGGACCGACGGCTTAACGTGCTCTCCGAGGCATGGATCAGGCAATAATTGTCAATCAATTTAATTAAAGATAATTGAAATAAATTAGAATAAAATAAATTAAATTAATAAATGAATTCAATTCTACATAAACTTGTCGACCAATATAGATTTAAATTTGGTCAAGGAGTAGGATAAACCTATAACCATATCAGGTAGGCGTGACAGGCGACTGTATTGCACTTGCATTCTGTTGATAGATGAGAAATGTCCTAGATTTGTCCTAGAGGTTTTGGCGTTGAAAGGCTGGTATCTAGACAACCGAGCAAGTTTGTATGGTACATTAATATTAATCTGACCAAGTAAATGAGAGCATTCAATATGGCTATTATAAATTTTATACAAGAAGAGATGGTCCAAAATCTATCGACGATTTTCCAAGGTCAGGAGTTTAAAGTATTTCTAACGAGTTGCATAGAAAGGTAATTCTTTAGCCATGTTGCACTGGTAAGACAAATGCCGCAGGAATCATTTTTGAACGGATTCCAAGCGACGCTTATGTATATCGTAGTAGTATATAGTAGTATATCAGTATCATTACCAGATCATGTAGCAATTATTGTTATTACAAATATCGAATGTTCTTTTTTAAATTCCTTTTACCCTAACTAATATTATAAATGCGAATGTGAGTTTGTTTGTTACGCTTTCACGCCGTAACTACTGAACCGATTATTATGAAATTTCACATACACGTTGTCAGTGGAATAGAAAAGGACATTGGGTACCTTTTATTTAGAAAAACATACTCTTACTAATCCAACCTACATTTATACAAGCGAACGATCTAGCATAAAATATACATAGATTATAATTAGTAAACATCCGCGACCAGTTCATTACATATAAACTTTCGCAAGTCCTTCAAACTTCAACTATTTTGCATAATGATGAACATTTTATTACAGTAGCGATCGCTTAATTAGCACTTCAATTAGCAAATTAATGTATTTTCTAGACTAGAGCTTTCAAACTATTTATTCAATGTGACTATGCCGCAGGTTATGAACTATCTTGTCTACGAATTTAACTTTTAATTTAAATTTTAAATTAATATACTTTTAAAACTTTATTCTTAATTACCGTTAAATTTGTAATGTTTAAACTTATTTTTGTAGTCAGTATTAAAATAGCCATAGTATTTTCAGACAAAAATGATATAAATTATATTATTAACTATCTGTATGTGTGTTTGAAACTAATACTTAGTCTACAGAATCGTTTTTGTTGCAATTTAATAGAGAAATAGTACTGGGAATAAATATTAGCTACGTGCTAAAGATATTTCTTACTTTAGTAAAAATACCTACCAACTTTCCTTAGTAGTAATATTCTAAACAGAAGATAAATCCGCAAAAGACTTTTCAGGTCACAAATAGTTCAGATAATATTTACTTAAACTTATATCTTTCTTCATGATCATAAGATCATTTATATAATTAATAAGTATTTCGCTTTAGATGCCAAAACTATCTGGCGCACGAAGTTATTATAATTAATTAATGTAATTCAGAGATCTTTAGATTTAAGATTAAGCATCTGTTATGCGTTCTTTCAAACATTTTGTTTGAAATTTACCTTATAGATTTAAAATAATTAATTTTAAAACGAAATTATCTAATATACCTATATTTACAAACGTATTAAAAAGGATAACATAATTACAAAAACACAAAAACACAAATAATTATAATATTAAATATTTACAAAAATGGTTTAGACATTGTAGAATTCTTCAGCATCGCTGTCAACTGGTAACGCGCCCAGAAGACTGGCAGCATTGCCACGTTGAATGGCAATGCTGATTCTTTGGGAAAAAAACCAGCCTTCTGATCACGCGAAACGTCGATTAGGCGTTTTGCGATCTCCATGTACAAAATACGAGCGCTCGGACCCCATGAACCTAGGATTTCCACCCCAAACGCTCAAAAATGTAATTTCCAACTAAATTAATATATTTGCACCGTTTGAGGGTTTCCGCGGTTGCAGCAGCACCGCCAGCACATCCCGCAGTGTTGGACAGATGTGATGGCGCAAGGGTGTCAACGCATGTTGCGTCCCACACCAAAGGCCTGCCCATCTTCCAAGGCAACAATGACATTCCGTCCGGTCTCTTCCCATCGTCACGTACCAAACCATTGGGTTCAAATACAGCTGGAATGCCAGCAGTGACAAGAGCACGACGTATTATGTCATTATAGATACCTTATAGATTATTAAATTCGATCATTAATTAATTAGTTGGCTTTTGTGAGTGTATATTATAGGACAGCAATTGCGATCAGCTCTTACGCTGTGCTGTTCACCTTGGGCCAAGTCAAACTATGGCTGAACTTAGCCAGGTTTGATTAAGACAATCATTTATGTTCCCTTAAAGGCAATACTGCAATGTGTGTAGTGCGGTGAGAATTAAATGGCTTCTAAACGCGACGCGAGGAAAATGTAAATACAGAGCAGGGTCACTCATACAGTCATATCGCTTAAGGCTTACTTGCGTTATATTCAAGCATAATTAGGACCTAAGCATGGTATTGCGTTCTTTCTAAGGTCTTCTGAGCAAAGGCACATCTGTGTACTGAAAGAAGTGCAATATGCATCAAATACAATTGTGCCCACACTGTGACAATGACAAATACAATAATAATTCATATTGCTTTTTGAAAAGCAAACTTGCAGTTGAGGTCACTACAGAAATGAAACCCGCCAGTCGCTGTCGCCGACGCGAACACCAATTCACATGACATGTCGCTTTCCAACAACGTCGGTATGCCGCTCTGTCGCTTCATCGACATCTCGTTACGTAGCGCGTTTTCGCTACTTCAATATTTTATAGAGATACACGTCAGTCCGGTTTCACGCCTCGCGGGCTTTCGGAAATTTTACGTCCGCAGCTTTCAAACCGTCAAACTTGGAACCGAGGAAAAAAACTTTGCATTTTTTAGATGTAGATACTTTAGTTTTGTTTTATTTTCGAGTCGTTTAACTGCCACATTGATTCGATTCCCGCACAAGTCAAACATTTGTGTGCATGAACATGGATGTTTGTCTTGGTCTGGGTGTGTCTATAGGCATGCATTTACAAAAAAAAAGTATATATGTATGTTTATCCATTGTCTAGTACCCATAGTACAAGCTCTGCTTAGTTTGGGCTAGATGGTGTTGTGTGTATGTGGTAGAATATTATTATTATTATTATTATTGACTCCGTAGCATAAGCCCGCGCTTACGTTTGCTAGTCACTTGACGTCCCGTAACAGATAGCGTAAGGATGCCTATATGAGATAGGTTTCTAAAATGAGATTATTAGAATTATTGTTTACTTGTTGGGGGTGTTGCTAGTAAAAATTCTTAGTGATAATTTGGTGCTTAGCAATAGTCGGCAATAAGCTCGTTCAATATTAAAAGGGACCTTACGCCAGGCCTTAACTCAGTCTGAGCGACGCTCTTTGTTGTGCCGCGTCGTCACTCGCACACCTTCCCTGTCTTCATTAGGCCCTACTGGGTGGGTCGCTAATGTAGTTTCAGTTCCACACACCATATAACGCAGCGAGTTGGAACAACGTGATGGTTTTAGTCGGCAGACCCGAAGCCTCGGGATAGCCCGACATAACTAGCCTCCCCTTATGGCGAGAGGGTTTGCATCAGGACCAAATGCTCCTGATGCATACTTCCACGTGGAAAAATCCCAATGATGATGATATAGCGACGTAAGGCTACGTAACATCATCATAAATTATGATATTGTAGACTAACTTTGTCGTAAAAACTGCCAAAAAACATTACATTCCGAAAGCTCACATACCTTACCTAACTAGCTGACCCGACCGACGTTGTCCTGTCTTAGACGAACTGTCAAATTCGACAGGTTAAAATGGTCGTTGAGTTTTTTGAAATTATCCATTTTTCTGTGTAATTTTCTTAACATTTCTTTCTGTTGGAACCTTCTACAAAGTATTATAAAACTAATATAAAAAAAGATAAATGATATCAGTAAAGTCGTGCTCAAGTTTTGGCCTGACCAAGGGAAATAGGGATTAATTTTTATATACCTACTATATATAGATTCATTTTATCTAGAATCGGCAACATGCGAGGGATATTCCTGGTATCACTAGCGATCATAAGCCATACCAGTGTATAAAAATATATAATACCTATAGAGATATCATCATATAATTTTCATTAAAAGCTACAAACCGTATTGGGTCTAATGGGAGTCCAATAAAAGTCAAATCGGGTTGTTACAATGTCAAAAGAAAAACACACACAGGGGAAAGCAAGGTTAATGAAAAAAGCCCACGGCGCCCACTTTTAAAATGGCGTGTTTGATGGCAATTGTACTAGATCTACCAACAAGCCAAGGGTGCTAACAGTAATAAATTTGCAGTAAAACGCATACTTATTTTCTCCGTTTATATGAATAGCTTGCTATGTATTGTAGATTTAATTATTAGATGTCAATGTGTCCCAGTACTGTATAACCTATATTAGTCGGCATTTAATGAGCCTCGGTTCTATAGTTTAATTTGTGATAATATCTATCGTGGGAATACATCTATTAGGATAGAATTAAAACTGGGCGATATCTGTACATAGGAGATATTTAGAGAAATTAGGTGGCTGGTCTTAATAGTGCTATAGAATACAAGGCAATTTTTTTTAGAATTTTCGTCTGTCTGTCTTCCTGTTTCGACGCGCATGTCTCAAAAACTACTGCTCGAAATTGAATGCTGTAATCACAACTTTTTGCTGAAGGTCTAACTACAATCTGGTGCATGTTCATCAAGATTCGCCGCCTAGAAGTCGATGATTAATAAATTATGTTCCAGATTTCACACGGACTAAGTCGCGGCCAAAAACTAGTTACTGTTTAAAGTCGATCACAATACACTTTATCTTATCTTATCTTAGGTGGGGGCCAATCAGTGCAGACCGGCGACACTTCGATCCAGTGGGATCTTTTGTGTCGACACTCTCCCAATAACGACTGCCATAGATGTTTATGGCAGCCGGGACCGACGGCTTAACGTGCGATCCGAGGCACGGAGCAGACGATAATTGTCAATCAATACGCACATAATTTCGAAAAGTCATTTAACTTCCGAAAATCAGAGGTGCGCGACGTGGGTTCGAACCCGACACCCTCTGCATTGCAGTCTGTTGGTCTCCCCACTGAGCTATCGCTGCTCTTTTTTTTCACATTACACTTAGTTTAACTATGGCTGAGTTCAGAAACAGAATTGTATTTAAAATAGTACATAACTATAAGTCATTTTTTTATTCTATTAAGTTAAAAGACAAGGAAAAATTTTTGTATCGCAAACTCAGACTTCACAAACATTCAAAGTATACACAAGGAACATCCAGACTAGAATAAACAATTTGCGAATTACACTTTTTTTTGTCTTGTGTGGGATTCGAATTGCCACGTGCTACGATCGTGACATAATTTACTATTAATACATTCATGTAAACTAGTCGGTGCTTCTAAGTTTTAACCTAGCCTTTATGCCGACATTTCTTAGATTGATTAATATGAAAAACATAAGCCAGGTGAGTTGAGAGAGGAAGAAAAAGTAGAGCTCTCTTAAAACAAAGCCTACAAGAATCTCCTGATGACGCTTTTTAATTGCTACGAGTATTTTCCTACAAGTTACTTGTGGCGATCAAAACTGAACATTTGAAGTCTATGCTATTATAATAAGCAAAATTCTGAGGTTTTATTTTTTGTTTGTAATGATTTGAGTCAAAAACAAGTCGACCGCACTTTCAAATTTTTTTAAACTCCTTCTCATTTAGAAAACTATATTATCACCGAGTGACATAGGATATAATTTACTAGTAGTTTTCCCGCGGTTTCACCCGCGTAAGTCCCGTTCCCGTGTGAATATCGGGTTTCACGCCTTTCCGAGTGGAATTTCCAAAAATCCTCTCTTAGTGCTCCTCTACACTCTCCAAGGAACATACATGCCAAATTTCAGCTTCTTGCGTTCAGTAGTTTCGGCTGTGCGTTGTCTGTCAGTCACTCAGTAACGGAAGAGTTTTATATATATAGATTTAAAAAAAGAAACTGACATACCTAACCTACATCTACGCAAGCGAAGCCGCGGGCAAAAGCTAGTCTACACATAATGTAAGTAAAGAGTTGTATCAAAAATAAATATACCACATTTTGAATATAAAAATACTACGTAATCGGACTAAAATACTCTTTAAAACATGAAAGATCACTCACGGCCTACCTTTTGAAGTACTCAACCAAGTACATAATATGCTTAAGTCTATACAAAAGTACTTTTTCTTATACATATTTCTTATATATATTTTTTTTATTTAAGAACTGCCAGCAAGGTGTTCACTAAAACATTATATTGATATACATATTTAGAGGAAATGATTGCATGGTTGGCGTAATGATTTAGTTGGTTGCAGAGGCGTAGCAACCAACTAATGGTTGCTACGCCTCTGCCACAGCGCCAAGAGTTGTGGGTTCGAATCCCACACGCAACAAAACTTTGTATGATCCACAAATGGTTGTTCCGAGTGTAGATGTTCTTTACGTCCCTTGTTTGAATGTTTGTTAAGTCCCCTGCGTCACAGGAGTTATTCCTAGTGCGAAAGTTGTATTTAAAAAGAAAAAAAAGAACTGTGAACGAGTTTATTGCCAACTATCAGGCATTTTCCTTGGTATCAAACTACCACTAAAACTATTTGCGTAAGTATATTATGCAAAGCTGACGCAAAACTATAAACCAGCAAGGCATGTCATTAATATCTGCTAACAATCTGGCTGAAATAACATCAACCGAGTAAACAGGATAATGAGTGTAACAAAAATACGACGACTCGGTCGTATTCAGTAATTGCACTCAGCTCAACATCACTTTATGCTTGAGTCGCTAGCCTAGCTCGAGTATACTAACTCGTACCATCAGAGCTCGGTTTTAAATAGGGCTGCTAACATCCTTTTAGAGCAAGACTGTCCGAGTATTTTAAAACGTTTTATATTTGTGTCGCTAAAATAAAAAATACAGCCATCTTGATGATAAGTGGTTATACTTAGGCTATTGGAAGCTTTGCAGCCTCTATAACAAAGGTGTAGCTACGCTGTTAGCAGAAGGGTTGAGACTGCTGGTTCTGGTAGAGACAACGCAAGGCTTAAGAGCACTAAAGAGAGATCTTTACAAAAAAAATGAAAAATAGTATAATAAAACATGGTTTTAAAATTATACTGAAAATATACATAATTTTGTCTTCTGTTTACGCGAATATTATTCATTGAAATTAAACTACTATACACGGATTTTATCGCGTTGTTTATTTGACACTTTATTACATAATTTTGAAAATTGTTACACTACTACTACCGTTAAACTTTACTAATTTTTAAGCTAATTAAATTATTATTAAAATTATTTAGATTTAATTTAATTTTACACTTTCCCCGACGTTTCGGTTGCAGCTATGGTCACGGGGAGACTAAGATGGTAATTGTCTCAATGTTCCAGTGTAGTTATTTCAAAGTTTCGGTTGCTTTTCAGCGGTCGTCGGGGAAAGTGTAAATTTAAATATAAATACTTTTAATAGTTTTAACAATTTAATTAGCTTAAAAATTAGTAAAGTTCTATAGTACCTAGTAGTAGTGTAACAGTTTCCAAATTATGTTATAAAGTGTAAAATAAACAAAGCGATAAAATCCGTATATAGTAGTTTAATTTCAATATTACTGTTATAAAAAACGAACTATTGTAATTATTTAAAGGTAGACGAAATAAAAATCTTACAAGTGTATATCGGATTATATTGCTGACTGTTCAATAAAAGCAAGATGATAAAAATCCTTTTAACAATAAGTAATACGTAATACGTAAATGGAGCATTACGAGCATATCTTCCACTAATCTATATTTAATATTCAGAATGTAATGTGCCATCTCTTGTGGCTTGCTAAGTGATTGATGATAGATGGACACGCACACATACATATGTATATGTAACAGGATAAAGAAATTATTCATAGGGAACTATTAGTCAAAGTAAAAAAAAAATTTTTGATGATTTAATACTTCTAGGATACGTATCTTTAAAATTTGATATACAAGTGACCCGCTCCGGCTTCGCACGAATAGTATAAAACCTAAACAAATTACACACCTAAATCTTCCTCATGAATCACTCTGTCTATTGGTGAAAACCGCATGAAAATCCGTTCAGTAGTTTTTGATTTTATCGCGAACGGACAGACAGACGCGGTGGGGGACTTTGTTTTGTAATATGTAGTGAAAATGACAATAAAATAAAAAATGCATTAAAAAAAGGCAGTTCGAACAGTAGAGTTCTCATGAGAAGAAGCTGGGATGAAACTCATAGCCACTCTTTCCAATCGCCAATTAATTATCATTACAATATGTAACTTAAATAATATGTTTAGAAGTAGCCAGTGGGTAGGATCAGTTCAATTCCAAGCATTTTTATGTTCGATATGGTCTGTGACCAAATAATAATAATATCCTTTAAACATAATGTTTGTCTAATTACGGTTTTAAAATGATTAAAACTTAGATCTTGGACTTTAATCTAGTGTAGTTTCTCCTACCACAAATGTGATAACTAAGTATATAGATCGACTGTATTTTTAAATCTTTTTTTTATGCTACTAATGTGGCAAACATGCATACGGCCCACCTGATGGTAAGTGGTCACCGTAGCCTATGGACGCCTGCAACACCAGAGGCATCATTTGCGCGTTGTCGACCTTGTAAAAAACTTTTAACGCCCCATTTTGAAGAACCCCATACTGTAGTCTTGTGGGAAAACCTGGGCAGGGAGTTCATTTCATAACCTGAGCGTCCGCGGGAGAAAATTCCTTTGAAACCGCTTGGTGCGGCACCAATTTGGTTGTAAGGTGTGAGAATTAAATCCCTGCCGATAGCGAGCGATGCGATGATAAAAAATAGCTGAGTCATCATCAATCATCTCAAACAACTCATCAGAACACAATCCATTATATAAGCGGTAGAACACACAAAGGGAGGCAAAGTCCCGTCTGAGAATTAGTGGCTCAATACTGTCTGGGAGTTTGGGCTTATCGACAATTCTCAAGGCTCGACTCTGTACCGCGTCAAAAGGATCAAGCTGGTATTTTGGTGCTCCTGCCCAAAGATGACTGCAGTACTCCATAGGAGGCCGGACTTGCGACTTATATAGAAGCAGTCTTTGCCCCGCAGTGAAGTACCTCCTTACCTTACCGTAGCTCTATTGAGCACATCAAGCTTTTTGGAAGCCAGCTTGACCTTGCTCTCTAAATGACTGCGGAACTGTACTGTTACTAAGCGACTGCAAAAGTATCCTTTGGATACTTACAACTACTATTGACATCATACACGAGTTGACAACCAAATAAAAAGGAGTCGTTTTGCTGCCAGTGCGCTCCTGTGATCGAGATTTGTTGTCTCCTTAATGTCAGTTTTGGTTTCCTTATAGCGTTTTGAGAACCCTACTTATGATATGGACACATTGACGGCACAGATGCCGCAGTAGGCAAGCGGTCGTCACACCGCTGTTACCTAGGTGAGTGCTGTGGTTGTAAATTCCACACAGTTCAATTGTTTACGTGATACCCAGAACATTATTTTTTCACCTGACTCTCAGGGACTTCACAAACATGCAAACAATGGACAATGAGAACAACCAGACTCCGAACAAATATATTTTGTGAGCAACACAAATTTTTGTCATCGTATGCACAACTCTCGGCGCGAGCGACTGAGTGACGAGGTGTCGATTAAACCATACTTTGTGTTAATTGTATGTATGTATCCCCTGCGATACAGAACTGAATCCCTACACTATATTCGGATACGGGAGTCTACGACAGTGAAAATAATTAAGAAATTAGGATAAAGACGCTTAAAATTAGCATATACTGACAACCCTAGTCTGACACGAGCTTGGAGGCAACATATTCTAGTAAATAGCGGACGCGACACCACGTTGTCGCCACGCAACACCGCGCGACGTCACCGCATCGCTACCATTGTCGCTGAGCTCGATACGTCGCTCATAAGATAAACATTATGGTAATCACTTCACTTGTGCGCTGACACAATATTGTCAACTAAATGTACGTTTAATATGCTTGTTAAACTTGATTATAATTACACTACTATCTAAGAATGTTCTAGACATTCTAGTCAACATTTTAAATGTGAAAGTTTGTAAAGATATTTGCATGTTTACTGCTGGTATTCTAAGAAAAATGTTGAAGGGATAATTATTTGGTGAATCTAGATATAATGTTCCTGTTATTGACCAATGAAAGCAAATAATCATTCAAAACCGCGAAAGTCTTGTGAGTAGACCGTTAGCATGTCACCACGATAGTGAAATGTCACTATGAGCTTGTTCCTACAGCACGCACATCTAACTTGTTGAAGTTATGTGCGTATTTGATAATGATTTATCACTCACTTGACATATACAATAGTCCAGGATTAACCTTTTATTCCTTTATCGTTCTAGTAGGGTTGACGCTGGCAGAAACTAGTTTTTCATTATAGTTAAAGGCTTACAGTGTAAATTAAATTAGAAAGTACAAAAGAAAAAGATACCGAACGCGCAACATCTAAACAAAAAATCCATTTTTGTTTGTTTATTCAAAGACAACCGCACTAGTAATAAATCCTGTATTGCGACGGACTTTACAAACATACAAACGACGGACACAAAGAACACCCAGACTTAAAACAACCATTTGTGGATCGCACAATTTTTTGTCCCGTGTGGGATTCGAACAAACTACACTCAGCGTAATGCCAATGATCAGGCGACCATTTTAACCACTACGCCATCCGTAAAGTCAATAATTATTTACTATACATATCATTTCAGCTGGAGTTACTGATTCCCGCTCATACTTCTCATGGAATAGTAATCCTCATAGATGGTAAGCTACCCAACACTATAACATAGCAAAAACAATCTCAAAAGTCACTTAGCCACTATCATTCTCATACATTGACCCAAGAGGTGAAATTCAATTATCTCTGTAAACCTAGGATAGACAGTAAAGTCAAGTTATACTTAGTATTTATGTGAACCCACGTGCCAGTATCAGGTATAAAAACAATAGCACAATAGTGAGCCAGCCAGCCTTTGTCTTAGGCTATAGCCTCGGTTCATAGGCATTGTACTAGCGTCGCTGGAAGGTACACTCAGTAATCAATGCTCAAGATTTTACCTTCACAACAATTCATAGTCATGTTTTTATGAGAGGTAGCCCAATTTTTAAGACACAAATTAAATAACACTGTAACCGAATTTTTGAATGACCATAATTGTTCTTCTTTTTACTTCTTCTCTCTTAGCCTTTATTATTCCCAAGTCACTTGGGATCGGCTTTTCTGGTCTAACCGGATTTGACTGGATATCAGTTTTTACACGGAGCGGCTGCCACCTGACCTCCGCAACCCGAAGGCTAACGATACCCTAAGGCTAGACCAGTGTCAGAATATTAGAGGGTACTGACTTTCCCAATAACGACTGCCATAGATGTTCATGGCAGCCGGGACCAACGGCTTAACGTGCTCTCCGAGGCACAGAGCAGGCGATAATTGTGAATTAATACGCACATAATTTCGAAAAGTCATATAACTTCCGAAAGTCAGTGGTGCGCGACGTGGGTTCGAACCCGAGACCCTCTGCATTGCAGTCTGTTGGTCTCCCCACTGAGCTATCGCTGCGGTCATTTTTGTTTAATTGTTCTTCATTTTACATTATTATTATAATTGTTATTTTGCATTAATTGATTATATTTGACATTTGATTTTAGTATTACCACATGACATTTTATTACTGTACTAGTAGTTTGCCCGCGTTTTCACCCGCGTAAGTCCCGTTCCCGTGTGAATATCGGGTTTCACCCCTTTCACCCCCTTCGGGAAGGAATTTTCAAAAATTGTCACTTAGTGCTCCTCTACACTCTCCAAGGAACATACATGCCAAATTTCAGCTTCTTGTGTTCAGTGGTTTCGGCTGTGCGTTGTCTGTCAGGCACTCAGTAACGGAAGAGTTTTATATATATAGATTATTTGACATACTTTTATCATTTTTATTTTAAACTTTTAAATTATTTGTATTATCTAACTTTCATGTGTAATACTTTTACTTTATATAAACTAATATTTGTATGCCTTAAAGGAATTAGATGATGAGCGTGTATTTCTTTTAAAACCATGCATAGTATGCTATATTACTCATGTTTGTGACAAATAAACAGATCTTTATCTTTATCCTTATCTAACATAGTAATCTTTGATGAAAAGTATAGCATTTCGTCACTGAGAAATTACTTCTACTCTACCAAAGATTGTAGCTAAAATAAGCTTGAATCGTGTTCCTACGCCAAGTATTCGAAGTTTTCGGAACTTCCTAGAGATTTGTTATACGAATCTTATTTATATATATAAAAATCTCGTGTCACGGTGTTTGTGGACGCACTCCACTAAAACGGCTCGATCGACTTTATGATTTTTTTTATGTATATTTGGTAGGTATGAGAAAAAGTCGTAAAGTATGTTTCATACCGCTAGGTGATTAGTTTCCCTATCCAGAATCATTTATATAGCAGAACAACGTTTGCCAGGTCAGCTAGTATAATATAATTAAAGCAAATTAGCATTTGAAAATCGATAGCGTAATGAAGGGACCATCAAAAAACCAGGCCAGGCCAATGCAGTTGTCTTGATCTCATTCCCACAGCACACTACTGCCTTTTAGCTTTTCGAAGTTATCTGCGCGCTATCGTCACTTTCAGGATAAAAAGGAAATGATCTTTATAGTAGACAGCGGCAGTGACACTAATGGTAAAGTGACTGCCGTACATAGACAAGTCTGACCAACGCTAGGTGATGGTGTCTTAGAGCCTAACTATTCACAAATTATATACTGTCTGTACTGGCATAACTCATACAAATTCACTACCATATAAAATATGTATGTATGTATACACACACAAACACACACACACACACACCCACACACACACATACACACACACACACATACACACACACACACACATACACTCACACGCGCGCGCGCTCACTTATGAACAAAACTAAACTTGTGCATACCAAATACTATTCATGCTAACAATATACATAATATATAATACAATTATAATTAACATGTAAAACCTAAAATTATCTTACCGCACCAATAAGTTCTATTTGTTCGTTTTTTATTTTATTTTTTATTATTTATTTTTTAATGTAACTTGTCCGTGAGTTGGGGACTTGGTGTCCTGAAACACAGAACTAAGTCAACAAAATTTATGTCTGATATCAAATGTACCTACTTCAACTGTATTGTGGTGAGAAAATAAATTATTTTTATTTTTATTATTATTATTATATTGAAAGGACTGTCTGCAATACGCAGTAGCGGCACAGTTTACAGAGTTGGGATTTTATTATTCAGTAATTAATAGCCAAGCAAAATTTATTGGCCTTTAGCACTATAAATACCCGAATTTAGATTGGACGTAATAGTATTTTTGTAGGTGTGGTGAAGAATTTCACACTTAGGTGCGAAGTTGTGAATCTCCATTGACGACGTCATCAACAAAACAAGTTTACCTTGTTTATCGTTCCCACAAGAGTGATGTTCATATAGTATGTATTACTCATTAGTTTCACGATACCATCATACACTGCTAGGCACCTACCTATCTAGCTAGGAGTTGAAGGTTAAAGGTTAGTAGTGTGAACACGAGGTGCTTTGCTTTAGATATGTTGATTACTTCTACAGTCTATTTCTGAATCTATTTAAACCTACATCGGTGGCGCAATGGTCGCATCTATGGTGCATGATGTCTCGAGTTCGGTTGGAAAAAGTATTATAAGGTTTTTAGTACCTATAGAAATACTAAGTAGCGTAGCATGGAGTTTAGAAGCAAGGAGTTTCAAAATCCATAATAATAATAATGATGCGTATTGTGAGGAGATTCCTCTCTCTGGGCCCTAACCACCGGCAGCTTGGACCCTGTTCCCGATGTCAGTGGTTCATTTCAGTTTTATGTTTTAAATATGTACCTATAGTTTTTATATTTATATTTAAAATGTAATAATTAGAAAAAAAAAATAATAATAATATCAGCCCTGTATTAAACTATCCCACTGCTGGGCACGAGCCTCTTCTCACTGTGAGAAGGGTTAGGCCATAGTCCACCACGCTGGCCTACTGCGGGTGAAAAATTATTTCGATTTTATACCAATTGTTGCTTTCCCTTCGGGGATATGAGACTGGGAATATGTATATAGTATATACATATGGCGAACGGTACGCAATATAATAAATTTTGTCTTAAATCGAACAGTATAAGATCAATTTTTGATAAATTAATGCGTATTTTTGACGAGCTGGCTCTTTAGCTTTAGCACTTCAATAAAGGAATATTCAAGACAATAACATCTTCGACCTAAAAGAATTTAAACAGTCATTAAAATTCATTCGTGATCCGTAAACATTAAAGATCTTGTTGCGATACGTTCCATTAATTTAAAGCATCTTACGTGAATTATACGAGTATATTGATAAACGAAAACAATGCATTGTTAGGTCAATCTTATAACCGATTCTTTAATAGGCTATATAGCATCACGCTACGAAGGTGAAACCGCTGAGCACAGATAGTCTATACTTATATTATAAAGAGTAAGGATTTGATTCTTTTTTTGTTTGTAAGGATTATTACCTAAAAATTAAGCAGCTGATTTAAAAAAATTCTACCATCAAAAAGTTCTATTATCACCGAGTATCATATAGGCTACACGAACATCTATGGCAGTCGTTATTGGGAGAGTGTCGACACAAAAGATCCCACTGGCTCGAAGTGTCGCCGGTCTGCACTGACTGGCCCCCACATAAGATAAGATAAGATCATATAGGATATATTTTATGAAAAAAATCTTTTACTAACATAATTTAATCTAACCTACTATTACGGGAGCGAAGTCGCAGGCAAAAAGCTAATATTCTATAAAGTGCCAAAACAACATTTTAAATCCTTGATCTTCTGAATCTTTTAGCAAATATACTATATATCATACAAACGTTATTAACCTTGATATCGTATTACACGCTACATAAAAACTAATGTTGTTCTAGATCTCATAGCATGTATAAGTAGACGGTGCTCTAAGCGGCGCCTCGGCGTGAGCTCGACCCACTGAGATGAACGTTCAATGCCACGATCACAGCTGATACAATCGCGTCGCTATTTCTGTACGATCGACGGTGATAACAAACCTCTGTAGTGTTACAACAAAACTTATTTAAATTTCCCTACGCAGTCAAAGAAAGTACATGTAAATTACCCAACGTTATAAGGTAATTTTGCTGAACATAGGCTTTCATTGAAGATTTCTACAGGGATCAGCGCTATACTGCCTGCTAATATACATTCCAATTTGCTGATCATAATACGTTGTCAAAGAAAAATTGTCCTCGTTTTTTTTATCCCTTAATATATCGGATTGAACCCCACAGAGACGCCACTGTCGCAACGCATTTGTCGTGGTAGGCCAAGATAACACTGGCACGATGATCTGGACACATTTTTGAACGATTGGCAGACCGAAGCTCTAAGTAGAGTTATTTGGTTATGGGGGACCTTTGCCCAATAATGGAACAGTATACGTCAAGAAAAAAAACTTTGTGCCCACGAAAGTCCGTGTGTTTCTATTGTTGTGTAATTAATAGTACTCTTACGGTCTTATTCATAAAAAAATATCTTATTACTAAATTAATACGAGAGGTAATTAATTCTTAGTATGTCTAATAAACGCATTGTAAAAACCTTTATTCGTTACTTTTCTTTAAACTTTTATTATATACAGCACTGTCATTAGGCAAACAAGGATTCCTATGCATTATTGTGAACAATACCTTTTAGAATTTTACTTATAACGACGTTATAGCTCTCTAGTAAGTATTATGAATATGGCCGATAGCTTTTCAAAAAGGCAAATGATACCTTAGCTTTTATGTTACAAGATAATTAAAAGAAAAATATGCAGTTTGTAAAAAAGACCATTTATAACAAAATACAAGATCTTGTAGTACCAAACTGATCATTAAAAAATACAACTTTATAACGTAGGTACAATACAATATTTTGACAACAAATGTCAGTTATCATTTAAAATACAAGTTTTATTGAATTAACTGAGGTACAAACAAGAAACGTCATTAATAACAAATATTATTTTTGTTTCAGACAGTACCATGTTTGTTATTGTGAATGCCAATTAATATGTTTTCAACATTTACATCTAGAGATCTGAGACTACCAATAGCAGCTAATATCTAAGTCTTTATTGACCCATCTAAAATTTCTACCCTGAATATTCAACAATAGCCGGCCAATTAATAATTTCAAACTATAATAACCATGTTGGTTACATTGTTCACAATTTACTTTTGTCTTTATTTGTTCTTTGATGTGGCTTATAATATTGTAATTAAAAGGGAAGACAAAAAGTTCTAAGCATAAAGGTCTTCAGAACAAAACTCAAATTAATGTTCTTTTCTTTGACTCAAATATTACAAAGACAAGCTTTGTTGTTAAGAAATTAGGATCAATAAATTATTTACATTGGTAGAGAATAGAAAAACTTCGTTAAATTTGGTAATTTACTTAAACTTTATCTTTACCCTACAGAAGATTGCAAATGATAATCACAGCATAGTAAAACTTCGTTAAATTTGGTAATTTACTTAAACTTTATCTTTACCCTACAGAAGATTGCAAATGATAATCACAGCATAGTAAAACTTCGTTAAATTTGGTAATTTACTTAAACTTTATCTTTACCCTACAGAAGATTGCAAATGATAATCACAGCATAGTAAAACTTCGTTAAATTTGGTAATTTACTTAAACTTTATCTTTATCCTACAGAAGATTGCAAATGATAATCACAACATTACAGTTAGAGACTGCATGAATGACGTAATGGTTGAAGTGGTCTCGCCGATGCCACTGAGCCGAGAGTTGACGGTTCGACCGCCACACGAGACAAACATTTGTTTGTTGTTGTTTTAAAAGTCTAATTCTTCTTTGTTTCTATTGTTGTGTTTGTAAAGTCCTTTACGATACAAAAACGATGCCTAGTACCGAAGCTATGATTTAAAATAGAGAAAATAAAATACCTTATGTTGTGATCCTAATGATTAGACTACGCTTCTACCAGACTACCACCGCTAAATATGCGTATAATATACTAGTAGTTTTCCCGCGGTTTCATCCGCGTTAGTCCCGTTCCCGTGTGAATATCGGGTTTCACCCCTTTCACCCCCTTCGGGGTGGAATTTTTCAAAAATCCTCTCTTAGTGCTCCCCTACACTCTACAAGGAACATACATGCCAAATTTCAGCTTCTTTCATTAAGTAGTTTCGGTTGTGCGTTGTCTGTCAGTCACTCAGTAACGGAAGAGATATATATAGAAAGGTGAGCGGTGAGATTACATCGTGTTCACCTGGGAAAAGATGAAACGTACCGGGTACTACCTACTAAACCTACCACGGTGTGACAACTTGCTGCCTTGTATGGTGGGTGGATCACTGTAACAGAAACTACACCAGCGACCCACCCAGCAGTGCCCAATGTAGGCAAGAAATGGCTGCGGGTGACGACTCCTGAGCGATGCCCCGGCACGACAGAAGGCGTCGCTCCGACTCAATGGCTGGCGGACGGAAGTTCCTGGTTCTCCCACTCGCGGCAACGTGAACCCACTTCTAACATAAGTTTAGCTGGAAGTGCCAATAAAATATTGGTATTTTGCCAACCACATAGCTAGAAACCCTTTATTTTTAATGAATTTGCGAAACGTGTACTATTAGACTATTAGTAGGTAGCGAAACTATTCTAAGTCTATGCTATTATTAAAAAAGTAGTGATCTTGCATAAAACTTAAATTTTCCAAAACTGCATCTCAGCTGCCGTCATAAGAAAAACGAAAGGATCTACGAAAAAAAAAATTTTAACATAATACTGGCACATGCGCCTTGTTTTACTGATTCCAATATTATTATTCCTTATGACGGCAGTATGTATACATTCTGAAGGTAAACTATAAGTTTTCATAGTTCACACCTCTTCACGTCGTATGACAGAAACAAGTAGTATATTAAAAACCAGACATGTACAAGACCGAGTCGACCTCGCCTCGAGGGCTTCGTGCCATAACAGCGCGAACACGACTCACACTTGGCCAATTTATAATTTATTGTTTAACTTAAGAGTTTAAATTATAATAACTCTAACATTGATGTAGAGCAAAAACAAAATGGGCGACAATGCACGATTTCGTATGAAGCTTAAATTCATTGCCAACACTACAGCTTTCTATAAAAGTGGCGTTAGCGTTGATTTTAAAGAGAGTTGTAGTGTATAGATAAACCACTGGACTTGAGATCAAGAGTTCGCGGATTCGATTTCTACTCATTGCTCTGCCGACGTAAACCCAATTCTAGCACAAACGTTCTTGTAAATCCCTCCAGTTAAGCTAGAAAGCTTAGCTGGCGGGATTAACAAGAATACGTCTAGCAAATTGTACCCTAAACTTAAGATTACCTGCTGGTAATCTTAAAACAAAATATCTTAGCATACAGTACAATTGTATGAAGCTTTTGTTTTATGAATGAAGTTTATTGTTCTGTTTCTCAATGAATTATTATAGTAAATTATGTAGAACATCTTGGTATTATGCGCATGTAATTAATTTTGTATGTGTTGTTTCGGGCACTACACGACATACAATAATAGTTATGTGTATATATATATATCTGTCTATGAGTTTATTTCAAGGGCGAGGATAATTGATTGAATTTTGGATCTCTACAATGATATGTTTGTACATTTATTCATCGTTTCAGGTCTTATGTTTGCACGCAATCGTGCCAGAAAACTATATATCAAAGACTAGCTGACCTGTGCAACTTCATCTGCTTCACATAAGATAATTTTTCCGTTGTTATAACATTTTTCATTGATGCTCCGCTCCTATTGTAGCGCCTACGCTCGTAGCGTGATTTTATATAGCCTATAGCCTTCCTCGATAAATTAGCTATCCAACATTAAATAAATTTTTCAATTCGAACAAGTAGTGCCTGAGATTAGCGCGTTCAATCAAACAAACAAACTCTTCAGGTTCATTATATTATATAAAATCTTTATTAAAATAATATGTTTTTAACGTCCCGAAGGAGTAGGCTGAGGTATATTATTCCAACATTTTGAAAGCTATATTTATGTTTCATATAATATGGGCGAGCTTTTATACGACACATCCAAAGCCAGTGTCATCCTGATATTTTCTTAAAAATTCTATCTGATCTGAAAAATTTAACCCGGGAATTTGTAATAATACACAATGAGGCAAGCACTCTTTAATAAAATATTTTTCAAGAAAGCAGTTTGTATAATTTATGCAGATCTTGTCGATATTCCAAGAAGTACGTTTAATTTATAAAATTTTAAACGAATCTATTGACCCAGGTGCAATAAAGGAGCTTACTCTTTTTAATTCTCAAGACTCGGCTCGAGGACTGTAATTGGTTTATTTAATTATATTACGCGAGCAGCTGATGCTTCCAATGCTTTCATCTCGAGATCAGAACAAAAATATTATTTTCCATCGTTCCACGTTAATTTTCAAACATTTGTACTGGACTCAAAACATTAGCTAAAATAAATGCCTTTATTATACCAAACAAATTAAGTACTTAAAATTAATGTTATTGAAATTTCTATTCCATAATGAACTAATTTGAAAGCTCGCTTTGTGCTGGAGTGAGCTACCGTCCGTCGGCCTTCGTACTAAATATGAATGTTCCTTATTCTAAAGCATGGAGCTACTGTGAGTGGAGTTGACAGCATAAAGCCATTCGTATTATAGGAAAGGCTAGTCTGGCTTTCATATAGCCAGTCAGTTGTAATTGAGTACCTAAATAACATACATGGATTTAGGATTGAAATGTTATCTTTATAATATTATTCTGATCTACGAAAGGTATTAGTCGCAACTTCAAATAGTTTTACTAGGTTGGAAATAGTGGTACAGTTAACAAAATAAGGAGAGAATTGCGAAAAAAAAATTATTATTATAATAATATTTATTGTTTCTCACCACAATATCACAGCAATTACAATGAATAAAACAGTTACAAAATGGAATTTATACTGTGGGAGACTGGTGCCTAAGCTAGGCTTTTGGTGTGTATTTTAGGTCACCAGGTCTTCCCCTCTTTAAAAACATGATTGGAACATTGCATCTCTAAGTCAATTTTATGTTCTATGCGAGTTTTGTGAATTGTAATATAGTGTTATGTGCGTGCGTGTGCGTGTGCGTGTGCGTGTGCGTGTGCGTGCGCGTGCGCGTGCGCGTGCGCGTGCGCGTGCGCGTGCGCGCGTGTGTGTGTGTGTGTGTGTGTGTGTGTGTGTGTGTGTGTGTGTGTGTGTGTGTGTGTGTGTGTGTGCATGCGTTTGCGTAGTACCACTACTCCGGGATATTAAGAATTCTTTCTGTCTCGCTATAATTGATTTGTTGGAGCCAATTCGTTACTTTCATTTTACAGTGTTTTTTTGTTAGGTGAAATATGCCTAGAGAGCCGTTTATTTTATTGTAAAGGAAACCTCCTAAATTATCGGCAAACCGCTTTAAAAATTTGGTAAGTTGGGAGTGTTGGAGTCGATCTACTGGATTCACTCGCCTTCTGCCGACGACTAATGAAGGGTGATATTCCAAAAGGCTATGTTGTTTAAGTATTGTGGCTAACATGAAAAGCTGCCATACTGTAAGGACTTTAGGTAATATTGCGCTTATTATTAAGACTGAGCTGAGCGAAATGTGCCAAAACAGGCGGTTACAGTTAAATGAATAAAATCAAAACTTTTTGTTTAATACAAATATAAAATATACATTTACCATAACAATGAATGTGTTTACAATTACTTCGTGTAAAAAACTTAAAATAATTAATATTTTCGCCTACTAAATTACTTAAATTTGCACGAAAAATGCAAAAAAGTAAGCTCGTGTTACGTGATTTTTAGATTATAACAGTAGAAATCTATCCTATTTTACAGCTTAAACGAAACATAAATAGTTATATTACAATTTGTCCGTCCCAAATATTTAAGTTATTGGTTGACAATAAATATACATATTTATCAAAAAAGTATTTCAAATCCTCCATACAATTTTACTATGGCGGCCGCGCGCCGATTTGAATATGCGCCGCACGAGCTTTGTCATTATCTGTCTTACGCTCAGCGCAGTCTTAAATAATAAGCGCAATAGATAATAATATTAATATATTTTCTTAGCAGAAGTGACGTTATTAATAACGTCATAGTGTTGCAGTGTTTACAGACTTGAGTTATTAGATTTTTGACATCCATTGCTATGAAAGTGACATGTATATTGTGCGTGGTATGGTAATAAGGCCTACGTAAATCCAAGCGGTTACAAAAGTAAGGCTCTATATCTATTTACTTCAACACACTGACTCCCCTATCGACTTGTCATAGTTTAAACACGAAAACAAATAAAACAGTCAGGGCAGTCTTCGCAATTCCTCGTTACCACCTTTTGTGTAAACAGATACGACACAAAAGCTGGCGGGTGTGTGTGTAACACAATCCTGTGCCTAATGGGCGGGAGCCGCTGCGTACATCAACGTAGTGTCTAGTCAATAGTACTACAAGTTTGATAGAATACCGTTACATACTACTTTGTTACTGGAGTTTGAGTAGCATTGACGCACATTATGTGTTCAAAGTTTTCGTAAAACAATGGAGTAAAACGACTAGACGGACATTCGATTTTTAAAAGACATGTACTTATTATTATAATATAGCAACGATAGCCTTGCCAGAGACCGTTGAATTGCCACGCAGAGGTCTCGAGTTCAATCCCTATGCGCGCATTTCTGATTTGCGAAGTTATGTGCGTATTAAATTGTTAATTATCGCTCGCTTTAACGGCGAAGGAAAACATCGAATGGAAACCTGCATATCTTAGAGATGTTCATAATGTTCTAGAGGATATCTGAAGTCTGCCAACCCGCACTGAGCCAGCGTGGTGGACTACGGCGTAACCCTTCTCACACTGAGAAGAGGCTCATGCCTAGCGGTGGGACAGTTCAATATAAAGCTGATATTATTATTTCATATAATCATATAAATTTAATAAAATAAAATAAATTATAATACAAGGATACGTGGTCCATCGACATGAAGATCACATGGTGTATAGGTAAGTAGCTCTAGACTTACCAACATCGACACGGAGACGCCGTTGAAGAACCACGTTCCGCCTGGCAGACAACGTAAGACGACCTGAAAGATAGTGAAAAAGACGTTATGACAGCGCAAAACAGAAATGAATAGAGAAGAAAAACAAAGGAGAGTCGACTCCAAATAATGGAAAAAGGGCTAGGAGAAGAAGAAGAGGATAGATAAAAGAAATAAGTCACTGGCTGTTTGATTTACTGAACATTACAGGGTTTAAAAACTTTGCCCTTAAGTTCTATGTGCAAAAAAATATCTACTTAGGCTTTTTCGAAATTCATCTCTAAAGATAAACTGAAATGTATTATATTTTTACTGAAATGTATTATATTTAAAGTCTATATCACAGAGTATAATACCTTAT
This sequence comes from Catocala fraxini, assembly GCA_930367265.1. Taxonomy (NCBI): domain Eukaryota; kingdom Metazoa; phylum Arthropoda; class Insecta; order Lepidoptera; family Erebidae; genus Catocala; species Catocala fraxini. Next base: position 6,804,591 of record OV884036.1, on the reverse strand, counting down.
CACGCATGTAAAGAACAAGAAAGCAGCTGCATGCCCTGTTGTCTGTATGGAGAAAAATATACAATCGTTATTTCATCGTAAGGTCTATTGTCCTTTCAAAACGACTACATCGTTACAAACATATCTATGAAAACCTTATTCTTCACCATTTAATTATATTAAAACTTCATCAATTTTATAATACAATAACCAAAGACAGTTTTGTTATTTTTTTTCTTAATTATCTGTCTTTTAACAATGCTTCCACAGCGAAATCCTCACCAATATTATAAATGTATAAATTATAAATTCTATAAATTAAAAAATATTATAAATTCTCTAAAAATATATTCAAAAACAAATGTATTATCGTTTAAGTGAAATTAGGCGTTTTTCAAATGTAGCAAGAGCAATCGTGTTTACACGGTTCCTTAAATTTACTCGAAACCACCAGAAGTATTTCAAATAAGTAAAATTTGGTTTCAGATGCAATTCACACGCAACTTAACCGCGGGCGTTAGCCATTATGTGTACATTATTGCCAAGTTAAAACAGAACACGGATGCACTAATAACATTCTTGTCATATAATTTTAGCTGAATCTACATTACGTTCTTTTTACTGTAACGTCCTAAAATAAAGCGTCATAGTAGCATGAATATGTGCCAACGAAGCGTGGGAGACTCGAAATTAACAGATCGCTACGTTTAACAAGAACCATCGACATATTTTCTTGCGTAAACGATTTCAGCAACAGTGTAAAGCCGAAGCCTGGGTAACTTCAAGCTTGTCTCCCTAAAGGGTTGCGCTAACGTGGAAGCCTACATTTCACCAGCTAAGTTTTTAAGTATCCTGCAATTAATCTATAATATTATTATAAAGCGGCAAGATTTGTATTTTTGTTTAATTGTAAGGATTTAACTCAAAAGCTACTCTACCGTGTATGTAAATTTTTCACTATCTGAAAGCTAAATTATCGCCGAGTAACATAGGCTACATTTTTGTTAAAAAAGGTACTTCTACTAATATAACCTAACCTACTTTTACGAGAGCAAAACTGCGGGCAAAAGGCTAGTAAGTAATAAGTAGCGAAGTCCAATGGATAAGGTATTGAACTTGCATTCGAGAGGACGTTGGGGACGTGAACTCAATCCTTTTTTTTTTACGTGGGGGAATGCTTTGACGCATACCTCTCCGCGGGGCGACGGAGAGGTTATGTCGGGCTCACCGGGGGAAAGATACCCCGGTAACACCGACTACGCTATCGCTACCACGGTGTTCCTCGACATAACCATAGGCGGTGGGGCCGCGCGAATCGCTTTCACATGCAATCGCGACCCCGCCGAGGCTCCAGCCCGCTGTGTGAAACGGCAGGCCACTTCACAAAAATACTTCCTCCACTGTCCCCCTGTGGGAGACAAAGACACGACACAGAGGCGCACGTGGGAACACGCACGCCGCCTCTCGGACCTGGTGCTGATCGGGTGGCGAGCAGGCCCACGCAGCCCACCACCCCCAGGTCAAATCTCAGGGTGGCTGGAGGTCATCTCGCGCCCTCCGGCTCCCGGTTCTGCGGTTGGGGAGAGGGTTTAAGCGCTCCCTCTCCCACTCCGCCGCCTCCTTGATGGAAATTACTTCCTCACAAAAGGAGGCGACGGCGTTCCACGATCTCTCACTCCGGACCATAGACTGAACTACGGCCGGAAGTGAGAGGGCAATCAGTCCGACTGCCGCGATCAACTCACGGCGCTGCGATGCCCAGGCGGGGTAGTACGCCAAAGTGTGCAGCGCCGTGTCCTCAACAACGTCGCGGCAGTCGCCGCAGTGGTGACAACCGGGCGTCTCTTGCCGGCCTATTCGACACAGGAACTGGCCAAAGCAACCGTGGCCAGTCATTACCTGTGTCAGCCGGAAGGTGACGGCGCCATGCCGCCTCTCCAGCCACTCCTTAAAGACGGGACTAACCGCCACTATCGTGGCGTGCCCGGCACTAGGGTGCACAAGTCGTTCCTTCCATTTCTCCACTAGGACCTGGCGGAGCTCGGACCTTGCCGCCTCGAGAGCGGGAAGAGCAGGTCCTTCGCCCCGAGCCAGTGCCTCCCGGCGCCAGTGGAAAAGTGACGCCAGAAGCGCCGCTTCCAGGTCCCAGGGCATCGATCCAGCAAGAAGGCTCGCTGCCTCGAACGTGAACTCACTCCTAACACAAGTATTCTAGATTAAATGGAGATTGCTAATATTTTTTTTAACAAAAATAATAAATTAGGGTGAAGGTTGTTGTCGTTTACCAGGCGCAGTTTCAGACTCCGTGCTGAAACTGAAAACTTCTTGATATCGAAAATTCAATAACACTGCCAATCCGGAAATCGAGTTTGAAATCATGAGGTTTCAGATTCCAGTGGCACTGTATTCACAACTGCTGCGTCACCGAGGCAAAAAGCAATAAAACCAAGCAAATTCAATAATCAATTTAATCCACAATTCGCAAACTAAAAATATCATATTTCCATTGAAATAAGTCCAACAACTGTCAAGGAATTTAATAACAATCCGAATTGAAATTTAAACATGATATTTATTTGAAACTTGACGTCATCAATCTTCAGATTTAGCCTTAACATAAATCCGATGGATCTATTCTGATCTTCTAGCCTGACGGCTGAATAATTAATTAGTTAGCCATTCGTCAAACAGAAAGTGTACAAAGGCTGGTAAAAATGTTTCATTACTAAGAATATTTTTTAAATATTCTTAGTAATGATTTTTGTAAGATATTATTATCACAAATATATTGACAGTCGAAAATGTGTTTAGAAAAGTACCCAGTATAATGTCAATGCAATCTTTTTCAAGAACTTATCAATTTGGGGTAACATAGCTGTTGTGATAAGGGTTTAATACACCTCTGCTTACTTATACGATGGTAGATATTTTTCGTTTGTGTTATTCTAGGTAAATTAATGTACAAGCAATGTACTGTTTTGGTAGCGCAACGGTAATGTTTGCGTCTGCTGTACATGAGGTCTCTAGTACGACTTCGAGACAGAACTGGTTTTGAAAGAAAATTTTCAGGAGCTGCACGATTTCTGAAAGTGTGCCCGATATACACGCAACCTATTACTTGATATATATATATTTAATCTGTCAGCTTCAGTATATCGAGACATTATGATAACAGCATCTTGTCTGGACGCCATCGGAACGATGGTTAATAACTTAATAATTTAAAAGCATAGTTGGCTGAACGGATAGTACATCTTTGTTTACTGTCACGCGGACCGAACGTGCCTCAGCGGCTGCACTTGGGGCGGCGTGGAAGCGCCTCATCCCTTCGCGGCCGCAAATAAAAACACGGCCACCTTCTTTCACCTGAAAACGCTCCGCAAGTTAAGTGTTTCACTGTGCTCCAGCCGGAGCTCGCACCGAAGCTTTTTCTGTTAGAATCACGCCTGAGATACTTACTTAATTGTGTAAAACTTGTATTAAAGATCGCGTAATTGCGAATTTATATATTTTAATTTATCTTTGCGACTTAGACTTCTCAGGTCAACCATATTCTGAAAACGTGGCCCCCTAAGAACTACGTTACACTATCTCTTCAGGAATATAGGCGTGAAATATGCATATAATAAAATCCTAAATCTAAGTAATATTATAAATGCGAATGTGAGTTTGTTGTCACGCTTTTACGTCTTAAATACTCAACCGAGCATCATGAAATTTCACATACATGTTGTCAGGGTATACAGAAATAAACATAAGGCATCGTTAATAAAAAAAAACAATTCTGTGCCCGAGCGAGCGAAACGGGCAAAATTTAGTTGTATAATTATATTGAATGAAGAACAAAAAATGAACGCTGTGGGTATCTTCCGGAGGATCTTGCATTCCAGGCCGTATTTCCGAACCGGTAGTCGTGAAAAAGCAAACGTCACACTCTATAAATATTTCAGAATACTCTTATTATATTCGTGAAACAATCATGTATAATTGCAGTCTAAAGGCTAAAATTAGTAACCTATCTTTGGATTGCTTATCAGAGATAGACCTTTGATATAACTACTGTGGAACTTCAGCCTAATTTCTATCTTTAGTGGGTAAAAAGGTTCGTGGTGGAATGCATTGACGCCTACCCCTCCGCGGGGACGGGTGGAGAAGTTATGTCGGTCTCACCGGCGGGCAGCCCTTTCGCGTGTTTACGTACCGCGCGGCTGTAGGTAATTGTTTTAAGGACAAAGCCGAGTTACAATACTGGTAGATAACATTACCGTGCTTTTGGTGTGTGTTTAATTTGATCTCTGGATGGTTTAGATTGTATCCGGTACGTCGCATTGTGATCAACTACTAGAACTATTTTGCTTCGGGCAGGACAATGATTATCAGGTCCGCTAGTATATTATCTATAGATCACTGGCTTGCTATGCAAAGCCTCTATTCAATAGGTTATAAAACATAATTCAAAATAATGGGACATTAATATGATGTCAAGACAGCAAACGAAGAATTAATTATTTACATTAGACTTTAGAGACTGATTGTCTCTCTTGATGGATTATCTCACAGAACAAAGAAAATGTAACACTGTTGACATTTCATGACATTTTCCTATTTTTGTTTTCGGAGGAGACCAATAGGAAGATATATTTTTTTTGTGTTAATGGCCACTTTTCAATTATTGAAGGACAGGTTTCCTGAGGAATCAATTTCATTGACAGCTTCAGTTTTTTTGTACAATTTGTCATAATATAAATTTTATTTCTCTGATCTAGTAAAAAGCATCTAAGAAACCCGAAAGCCGTTTTCAAATTCCAAGACATACTTATTCAGTGAATAAAATGTCGGCCCTCAATGGATCGCATTGGTTTGTGAGCCGTGAGTGTCTTAAGACAATAATAAGTCGAAGAATATTAGGATTATTAATGCAAGGATCAGTACCACACATTTTAACACCTATAAAAGATTTGCAATACCAATATGTTAGTATAGCTTACATCAACCCTACAGAAAAAGAGTTGCTACGCTACCAGAACAAGTAATAATGAAAATTTATCATCCAGTTGACAAGTGTCTCCTGAAGAAAATCTGGAAAACTCATTTACAGCAACTACACAACATAGCCAACCATTTTCTGCAGGGCTGTCATATTCGTAGCTTAGTTAGTTAATACAGATGACCATATAAAATCTAAAATCACTGTACGTAAACGTCTATGTGTGTCTGTGTAGTACTCACAAGTCGAACTAAATAGCCATCTGTTTTTAAAGTAATCTGTCACGTACGTAAACCTCGTTAAGTCCGTAAATGTAGTTACTCTTGTATGCAACGCGGGTTATGTGCATCGTATATCCTATTCATGTGAACTACTGGCGCAAGAAAACCGTATGAGATAATTACTGTAGCCGGCGTTAGTTACTTGTTTCTTGCATTATACATAAAACTACATCCGTGGCGCAGCGGTAGTGAATGCGACTCATATGCATGAGGTCTCGGGTTTAAATCCCGGGTCGGGCCAACAAAAAGTTATTGGGTTTTCCTGTTAAAAAAGCTCTGTGAAGTGTTAGACACCCCCGTGCCTCGGTAAACACGTAAAGCCATTGGTCCTGCGCCTGATCATTCTCCGGTCCAGCCGGACTACCATCCAATTGGACCATGAGAGCTAGGGAACAGAGAGTTCACTTGAGTTCGCGCAGATACCTACTTCTGCATTATAACGTCTCGTGCGCAGAAGACCGGTCTCCATTAAGATTGGCCGCCGTGACCGAAATTTGGTATGGAGGACATTATTATGATTTCTTGCACTATTATGTATAGGAGAGCCTTCGTAGATATTATGCTTGGTATAACACGCTATTTTTGGCACTGCTACCACATTCTGTAGTGTATAACAGATTCATACATAATATGTAATGGCTTAATGTATTTACGATGTGTAGCATATCGACACATTAACGTTATCGTACTCATGATTTATGAGATCGTCCATAGTTTATTTGATTCGAATCATGTGGGATTTGTTACATCACATAATATAGACTAACGCCTCTATATCATAACCACCAATGGTTGTTTCGAGTTTGGGTGTTCTTTGTGTTCGTTGTTTGAATGTTTGTAAATTCCTCCGCATCACAGGTATTATACCTAGTCGCCTAAAAAAACAGGCAATTTCACAGTAGAAAATCCCAATAATTCTTTGCCCTGTCTAGATATAGAACCCACGATCTTACAGCCACATGCAAACTTAAGTCGCCCAATAACAAAAATTTGTATCGTTTTCAACATAAGTCTGTTTTATCTTTCCCTTTAATTTTCTTTAATCTTTTTAGACTTTTGTCTTCGTTATTTCTGCAGAAAATTCGTTTACTCATTGATTTTTGGCATGACGTGACGTCATAAATTACCCGTGAGGAATAAATCTCATCGATGTCAGTTGAACGTCCGCATTTATCAATCAATGGCCGAATAAATAATAAAAATATGAACACTGATATTGTCTTGAGAAATTACAGTATAGTTAGGTTTGGTTTTCTTTGTGTATAAGTAATGTATTAGGCAGTTTTTGTGTGAAAAGCTTTCTTATACTTTTTTGGTTCGAAGAAGACAAAGTTCGTTCGTTTTGTCCACAGTTGGAGTTATTACATATCCCCATTGAGTATCCCCGTCAATGGGGATCTATGAACTTTTTGACCTATCATCAACTTAGCAATGGGGATTTATGGACATAAACCAATGTAAAGTTCACAAATCTCCACAATGATCTTGAGCCATAGGTAATCAACCGCTTCCTGCGACCCTTACCAGTTCATCTTATCTTTAATACCAACTAAATCTTCAATTATCATACATCTACATTTTAAATGTTGAAATTTTGTATGTATGTATCTTATGTGGGGGCCAGTCAGTACAGACCGGCGACACTTCGACCCAGTGGGATTTTTTGTGTCGACACTCTCCCAATAACGACTGCCATAGATATTCATGGCAGTCGGGACCGACGGCTTAATGTGCTCTCCGAGGCACGGAGCAGGTGATAATTGTCAATCAATACGCACATAATTTCGAAAAGTCATATAACTTCTGAAAGTCAGATGTGCGCGACGTGGGTACGAACCCGAGACCCTCTGCATTGCAGTCTTTTGGTGTCCCCACTGAGCTATCGCTGAAATTTAGTAACTTGTTAGTGATTGTAAGCAATGACAGAATACTATACCCGGTTTCCATCGGGTATGCTTGTTTGCCATCTCTTGTACAGTCAGCAACATAAAACGATACACATCAGAGATTTCGATCTGCTCTATCTTAAAAAATAATATCAAATGTTATTGTATTATAGTAGAAGTAGTTAAAAGACAGATGACTAAATCACATTTCAAAAATAAATCATCATAATTAAGATTTTTAATTCATAAAATACTTTTACATATTCGTTCAATATTCAGCTACTTGTGTTGCTGACTGTATTATTAAAAATAGTCACTTCAGATATTTTTTTAGACTAATGGTATTATTTATCATATCACGTTATCGTAGTATGTAATATATTGAAGGCTATATAGGCTTATGTGACTATCGTTGCCTTACAGGGTTGGGATGGAACTCCAATTACACGAGACGAAAAAATGCAAATCGTCTCAGAGGATAAGAATACCAATTGTCCTTTCCACATAATTGAATGTGTTATTTGCATGTTTACTTTTAACATAAAAAGTTTAGTATTATAGAACGGTAGGCCGTATAAAATCTTCCAATTTCGTACATTACATCTGCACAGAATAATACGATTCAGTACAAACAATAAAATTATACTGCAGGACTGGCGCAGTTGCTTCGAATCTGGTAATCCATTGAAACTTAAAGCAGATCTACAGATATATCTTCACCATAGAAAAGATCCGAACCATAAGATCACAATCCAGTGTGTAAGTGACTGCATGAAAGGCGCAGTTATATAAGAAATCAATAGTCAATAGAGTACAGTGTGTTTAATTCCCATTTGAGGCAATAAAATAGTGTGTTTCAGAAATAGTCGCTCCTGCGCTGATGGCTTAGTGGTTTAAGTGGTCACCTAGCCACCGCCAATGTGCCAAGTGCTGTGGGTTCGAATCCCATACGGGACAAATTTGTGCGTGATCCACCAATGGTTGTTTCGAGTCTGGGTGTTTGTGTCCGTTGTTTAATAATAATAATAATAATATTCTACCACATACACACAACACTATTTAGCCCAAACTAAGCAGAGCTTGTACTATGGGTACTAGACAATGGATAAACATACATATATACTTTTTTTTTTTGTAAATACATACATATTATACATAGAAACACCCAGACCAAGACAAACATCCATGTTCATGCACACAAATGTTTGACTTGTGCGGGAATCGAACCCGCGACCTCAGGCGTGGCAGTCGGTTACACTTACCACTACGCCATAGAGGCCGTTAAATGTTCTTGAAGTCCCCCGCGACGCAGAATTTATTCCTATTGCAGGAATTGTTTTTCTTAAATAATAGAAAGAAAACAAAATCAAGTCTGTTTTGTATGTGTTCTTGTTCTATTTGTCCGTCTATTTAATTATTTGGTATTTGTAAAGGTCTCTGCGGTGCATGAATTATTGCTATAGTGAGAGCGGTCTTAATAAAAATTTAATCCGGTTATATTTATTAATAACTAGGGACCGGCCCCGGCTTCGCACGGGTAGTACAAAACCTTAACAAATTATACATCTAAACCTTCCTCATAAATCACGCTATCTATTGTTAAAAACCGCATGAAAATGCAATCATTCGTTTTGGAGTTTATCGCGAACAGACAGGCAGATAGACGCGGCAGGGACTTATTTTATAATAAGTAGTGATATAATCTGGTTAAATTTATTAATAATGAACTTAAATTTATAAATATTTATTACACTCAATATGTCAGTGATATTCTTGATCGACCTTTTATATAATTCAAGTTGTTGACTTCTAGGCCACCAATTTTATTTATCAACGCTTTTTTTTTTGAGTATTTCATCTGACTCTGTGAAATAAATGAGTGGATGTTATTTGTACCGTCGTTTCTGTGGAACCATTTTGTTCGCCACAATATTGTTGACATTAATATATACAGTGTATAACATAGGTTTGTTCAGATTTAAAGGTCGTACAACGGACCTCATGAATAAGGTAAAACCCGACAATTACGTGAAAATTTGGAGCTTTTACATGGAAAATCCTTTTTACTATACATTTTGGATAATATTGCCTTTTGATTATGCTAATATTACATATTTAAATAGTAGTATATGGCTTTTATCGCGTTAACTTTTAACTACAACTATTTTAAATTGAGAAACTTATTTAAAACTATTCATGTTTACGATTTACCCAAAATTATAGCTGATTTAGATTATCCAGATAAAATATTAATCGAAAATTTTCATATATGATTTGAATTTATTATAAAATCTGTTTAAATTTTATGAAATCATATTTATGTGCCAAACGTATTTCTATTTTTAGTTTCGTGCTTTTACAAAGACAGTTGACACTCTTGGATCAATTAAACCCTTGTGTCATGGGAGAGTTACAAAGATTAAAAACAATTGACACAACAAACTCTTAGACTTGGGCAGACATCTATGTGTTACACAAACGTACGTCTTATATGGGGTTCAAACCCATAACACTAGATACATTGGCAATGACAAAGTGACTACTTAAGCTATTATGCTATCAATGCAGCTACAGGATTTATTCAAGAATTTAAAATAAAATAATCTAGTTTTATGCTAATCATTCATCACCAGCCTATCCCAGAAATATGACCACAATTTTCTGTAACACGCTCTTGTGAATAGATCGAACTATTTATAGACCTCACCACAAGGTCCCATCTGCCCGCAAAGGTCAACACACCGTCCTATCGAATCTTTAAAATTGTGTTACGTGTGAGTAGTCGTCTTAACATCAGACAGTTTTAGCTCCGGGTTTAATAAAAACGTTCCTGTGATACGATTACAGTCAGCTTCGTTTTAGTCTAAAGTATATAGAAGTAACGTGCTCATCTATATACAAACTAATATTATAAACGCAAAGAAGAGTTCGTTTGTTTGTTTGTTACGCCTTCACGCCTTAACTACTTGACCAATCATCATAAAATAGAGCTATAGAAGCTAAGATTAACGATAACGATTTATAGATGTTTTGTCTTTCCTTTTGTATGTATGTTTGTACACACATCATGCAAAAACTATTGCACAAAATTGGAAGCGGTATTCGCAGCTGTATTGTTGAAAGTCTTAATTAAAATCTAATGTTGTTTTTCAGTTTGATATACCGCCTAGAAGTCGAATATAATAATTATGTGTTGATCAGTTTTTCTTATGTACATGCTATGCAAGAAAAATATTGATAAAAACCTTCTTCCAAATTCAATGGATACAAAGTCGCAGGCTAACGCTAATAAATAATCAGGTAAACTACAAAATGTTTAAACATAAATACTAATATTATAAAGAGGAAAGAATTGTACTTTTGTTTATAATGAATAAACTCGAAAACTATCCAAAATAAAAAAACGGGCTTCACAACATCATGGTCAAGCTAGGAAATGGAGCAGTTATGATAAACAACCAACAGCTAGTTACGTATAAAATAAAAATTAAACCATTTTTTATTCTTTATATTTCTCTAAATGCATCTGTAGATGTATATCTTCTTCTCTCTTAGCCTTTATTATTCCCAAGTCACTTGGGGTCGGCTTTTCTGGTCTAACCGGATTTGACTGGATATCAGTTTTTACACGGAGCGGCTGCCACCTGACCTCCGCAACCCGAAGGCTAACGATACCCTAAGGTTAGACCAGTGTCAGGATATTAAAGGGTACTGACTTTCCCAATAACGACTGCCATAGATGTTCATGGCAGCCGGGACCAACGGCTTAACGTGCTCTCCAAGACACGGAGCAGGCGATAATTGTCAATCAATACGCACATAATTTCGAAAAGTCATATAACTTCCGAAAGTCAGAGGTGCGCGACGTGGGTTCGAACCCGAGACCCTCTGCATTGCAGTCTGTTGGTCTCCCCACTGAGCTATCGCTCATCTGTAGATGTATATAATATAGAGATAAATGAGACTTGTGAGAACTCTAGTATTCTCGATATTCCTTTACGGCTCCGAATCATGGTCAGTTCGCGCACTGGATCGGAAAAAGATCGAGACTTTTGAGATGTGGTATTGGAGGAGAATGTTGCACATACCGTGGACAGCAAGACGTACCAATAAGTCCATTCTGGACCAACTGAAGATAAGAACCAGGCTCTCCACAATATGCTACCAACGAGTCCTGGGTTACTTTGGTCATGTGGCCCAAAGGCAACCAGATAGCCTTGAGAAACTGGTTATAGTAGGGAAATTCGACGGTAAAAGACCACGTGGGCGATCACCTACCCGCTGGTCTGATCAGATCAAGAAAATAACGGGACATACAGTTACCACTGCCCTTAGAAAAGCTGAAGATCGAGTGGTGTGGAAACAGCTGGTCTACGAATCCGCGAAAGCATTTCAGGACGGACACGACCTTCAGTAATGAAGGAAACAACGAAGAACATATGACAGAGATAGACGATCTAACATAGCACTAAATGTATGTTACTTAAGCACGTATAAACTGTAGAACGGATTTGGATGAAATATGGTGCATAGATAGATCATGTCCTGGATAACCACGTAGAATTTATTTTATGGTGAGTGTTCCCGTAGGATTTACGCATACTATGCCACGAGCAGAAAAACGAAATGCTGGAATCGTTTTTCTCGTAAATGTATTATGAGTGATAAACTATTTCCTCAATAGCTGATTAAGAATGTAGACCGATATAATATGAATTTTTTGGAGATCAATCTTGTCGAACGACACGCCCAAGATTTTATCTTCACCAAAGATTACAAAAAGGAAAATGCTTACTCCGAATTTCTCATAGTATAACGTGATAATATTACGCATGTATATAGCCTTTCAGACCTTTTTGTTGATTACGCAGCATAAGTCTGCGGCTGACTGAAAGGTCTCCAATTCGGTTTCCTAGTCGGCCAAAATGTTACCAGATTTTTATCAGGAAATTCTGCCTCATTAGTATATACAGATTAAAAATTCAGCGAAAGACTTGATATTAGTTGGGAGAAAACACGTAGTTTAGGTAGGTTTATCACGAGTTTTTTTTACCGCCTGTCTATCAACAAGTTCCTCTAAATTTTTTACGGCTATCTATCATTATTATTAGTGACGTTACAACTTGATCAAATAACAATCTATTAGAAACAAAACATATCCTAATAATATAATATATTAAATGATATTTTGATATCAAAATAAAAAAATAAAGTATATCCAAGAAAACATAATCATAAATGAAGTATAAATACATTCATGGAAGATAAAGGAGTCGATGAAACACAATCTTTTAAAAAATAAAACATCGTAATATGACATTAAATCAAATATTAATAGAATATTAATTAAATATCAATATTTAAATAAGGCAAGCACCTAAAAACAACGAAAGCTACAAAAAATAATACAATTATCTTAAAGTAATATGTGCTAAATGACGGGCTGGTAGATCGAAGATACTTATAACAAAGATAGCAGAGCGTTGGATTAAATAAGAAAATTAATATCTAGTACACCCCTGTTACCCCGTACGGGATATGTAGAATCCGTACTTCACAACCAATAATCTCCAACAAAAAATGTCAACCAAACTTTGACTGGTGTTATCAAAGAGTCATTAAAATTTCACACAACTTAACCGTCAAAACAGACGTTTCCTTTCAGAATATTTTACTGAACAATATGTTGCCTACAATCTGCTCGTATCATAAAACATTAATGTACCTCGACGCTCGTTAACCGCATGTTAACTCACTAAACCTAAACAAACCTATCTACATATTGTTGTGAACCGACACAAGTATCTTATAGCAATATAATAATATCAGTTCTTTTATAAACTGTCCCACTTCTGGGCACGGGCTTCAGCTCAGTTTGAGAAGGTGTAGACCACAATCCACCACGCTGACCGAATGCGTGTTGGAAGACTTCATACATCTTTGGGAACAGGTAGAACTATCAAACATGCAGGTTTCTTCACGATGTTTTCCTCCACCGTTAAAGCGAGCGATCATTAACTGTTTAAAACGCACATAACTTCGAAAATGTCAGAGGTCATATCGTGCCCTATGATCGAACTACAGAGCTCTTCCTGGCATTTCAATCGTTTCCTACTAAGCTATCGCTTATCTATACTAATATTATAAAGAGAAAAAATTTGATTATTTGTTTATTTAACTCAAAAACTACTTAAACGATTTTAAAATTTATTTCACCATTAGAAATCTATATTATTAGCACCGAGTAACATGGGCTATATTTTTTTTGAAAAGAATTATCTACTGTTACTAACATAACCTAACCTACTTTCACGCAAGCAAAGCCGCGGGTAGAAGCTAGTATTGTTAATAAAACGAATGCAAGTATTTTATAATCGTCGGTCATGTACAATCTCAAGATTATCAAAAATATAGGAGGTCGTCGGGAAAAAGGAAAACTTACACATACAAAGGAACGTAGTAATGTATTGATGCGTGTGTTGCTTGCCAACGAACTTTCGGGGTTGCTAATGACCGTACGCACCGCACTACTACTTATTTTTTGTAATTAGCTAAGTGAACGAGAATGTTTTAGGAAATAAGTTTAGGTTGGGCACAGTAAAATTTATGTTCAAGCCACGAAGAAAATGCTTTAAAAGCACTTTTTAGTCTTTATTCATATTCAAACAATGTAAGTTTAGCAGTGATAGTACCTTTATGAATGACTAGATTTTGCCCGCGGCTTTATTTGCGTTTGTGTAGATTTTGTCAATGAAATTCTATCCCTCGGGAATAGATGAAATGTCTCCATGTACTTGTCTATACCTCTGAAAACGTATCTCGTGATAATCGGTCAAGTATTTAAGGCGTGAAATCGTAACAAACAAACATACAATCAAACTCACATTTGCATTTATAATATTAGTCAGGACTAGAACTCTGGTTTGCTTTACTAAAATCTTCAGACCGTATAATATTTTGTAATATTCTATCTAGCATTTTCCTTAAGTCGTAGACGCTAAGCTTTTGACGTAGACGCACTTATCAAAATACACTCAAATTTTGTGTATTTTGCGGAGTGCCGTCGTGTCGTTTATACGACATGCACGTGAAACTAAAGAATCAAACGAGATACAAGGTGGAGGAGACTTTACCAACTAGTAGCATTTATATATTAGATTTTTTCTAGTTCTAAAACCTTACGCGCTTCGTGCATGAGAGGTATAGCATTTATAACGACTATGAAAGCTACGGTGAAAAATGATGGTAGAACTTATCTAGGGCTGAGCGATATGCATAAAATTGTGCCCCTGCTCTTTATTGCAACTTCAACAATTATCTTTATATTATTGTATCTCATGCATATAGCAGCGATAGCCTAGTGGGGAACCGTTGGACTGCCACACAGAGGTCTCGAGTTCGAACCCAAGGCGCGCATCTCTGACTTTTCGAAGTTATATGCGTATTAAATAGTTGATTATCGCTTGCTTAAACGGTGAAGGAAACCATCGTGAGGAAACCTGCATGTCTGAGAGTTCTCCATAATGTTCTCGGAGATATGTGAAGTCTGCCAACCCGCACTGGGCCAGCGTGGTGGACTATGGCCTAACCCTTCCCACACTGAGAAGAGGACCGTGCTCAGCAGTGGGACAGTTTAATACAGGGATGGTTTAATAAAAATAATGCATTTATAGGTTTATTTTAATTCTATTCCATCAGTTTTATATTCTATGATCTCAATCCTCACTTTTCCGTACTAATATTATAAATGCGAATGCGAGTTTGTTTGCTTGTAACTTGTAATTGGTTCTTAGCCCTTGCTGTGCTGAAAGAGGCATCAGATAAATGTAAATGTAAATTCAAATAATTATTTAGCTAGTGTAACCATGACGTTCATAAGCGTTACTTTGTGACCTAAATAAATAAAGATATATAGATTTTTGATTTTAGGAGAAATTCAGTCCTGATCAATTATAATTATATATAAAGATATTTAGAATATATTCTTATTTGGTCAATGTTCCATAAAAAATGTTTGCAAAAGTGGTACAAACTCAAGTTTAGAATGAAACGATATCCAACGATGTCCAGTACTGAACATAGGCCTCTCCCGAATAACGTCCTACCGTCCTGCTTATCACCTTTTCCTGTTTCGTCCAAGCCAGCTATCTTTTCCAGAAACTGGATCAAGACGTTTTATTTATAGAGTGAATAACAAGAGGTGATTATTTTCTCATTAATATACAGTTACAATAAATCACAGTATCCTGAGGCAGATACTACGAACCAACTTAGTGTAAGCCGTATATGGAACTGTTTGCCTTCAGGCGTTTCGAAAACTGATGCTGGGAGACGAGCTTCTAACAACATCTATAATCATCTACTACTACTATTACTAACTAGCTTTTGCCCGCGGTTTCGCTCGAATAAAATTAGGTTTAGTTAGGATATGTTTTATTTTTTTAGTAATAATTGAACTCCCGCATTATGAATAAATCCTGTGTCGCGGGGAACTTTACAAACATTCAAATAATGTACACAAAGAATACCCAGACTCGGAATAACCATTTTTGGATCACACAAAGTTATTTCCCGTGTGGGATACGAACCCACAACACTCGGCGAAGTGGCAGTGGCGACGGGATCATTTAAAACACTACGTCATCCATGCATTCGCATTTATATTATTAGAAAATTGCATTACTGTTTCTGCTTTCCCGAAGGGTGACGCAAAGGTTTATAACATCTACATATCGCTAGCTATAGTCAAGTCTCACGTAAAAAAATGCTTCGTTGGCAAAACGGTAGTGAATGTACCTGATGTGCATTTGCACTCGGGGTCAATTCACGGGTTGGTTCAAGGAGTCTGAAACAGGTCTAGGTATACATAAAATAAATGAGAAAATAAATAAAAACGATGGCTGGCGAACTGTGAATACAACACACCTCTGTCTACTCATTTAGGAATAAAGGCGAGGACGAGGGCTCCTATATGTATGTGATAGCATGTGACTTTACTAGCCCTTCCACAGGGAGTCTGGTCTCTCCGTGAACATGGCTGCTAAAAATCAACCGAAACGTCGGTTAAAATTAAATCGCAATAGTTTTAATAATTTAAATAGCTTAAATATAAGTAAACAGTAACTAGTAAAGTGTTTAACAATAGTAGTTTAAAGTTTCAAAATTATATAATAATAGTGTTTTATAAAAAAAACAACGCGATAAAAACCGAATAAAGATTTTTATTTTAATGTATAACATTCGCATAAACGGAAGACAACATTATGCTCTCATTTAGACCGTGCTCCTACTGAAAATAACCTATAAATACGTACTTAATAATAATTCGTCTGTTTCAAGAATCTAATCAGACATCTCACGACCGTAAATAAACGTAACTACAACCTTATAACACTGGCCAAAGAGGCCCTTTAACGCAATATTAATATGAAAGAGGAAATAGGGTTATACTAAACGGAAATGTTTCGTACCCTAATACCCGAAAGTGGCAGTTATGCAGCTACGAGTTCAATGCGGAAACTTTAAAATTGGAATATTGTGCTTCTACAGGAGTAACGTCGTAAATGAATGCCGGGTGGACCGTTTTTGAGGGTAAAAGCGTATTTGGAACTTAGTTATTGTATCGTGTGGTGAGTGCCTTAGGTTTTATAGCAGTTGAAGGCAGAAGAAGACTCTTGGGCAACTTTTTTATTGACTAAATAACTTCTACTTGATGCTCGAAATAACTTGGTTTTAATAACAATTGTTATTGATATATTGAATGCTCCGTTGGCGCAGCAGTACTGAATGTGACTGCTGTGCATGAAGTCTTGGGTTCAATATCTCGGTCGAGAAAAGTGTGTTCTACCAATAAAATCATAGCATGACAGTGTTTTAAAATGTGCTCAGCAGACAGTAACAGGTCTCGTACTTTTTACACTTTTTTTGAATATATATGTAGGTGTATGTACTATGTATGTGTGTATCCAGTAAACACAATATGTTTCCGTTAATATTTGTGCAGATAATGACACAGAATGTATAAGAGAAATATTAGCTATAGTTTTCAACCAACTCATTTCGTTTTGAAAAGATGGTTTACTTTTGTTAAAAATATCTAAAACAAGATTTAACAGGTTTTACCAAGCAAAGAATTCTTTGTTTCCCTGCAAATGTGCCAGCTCAACAGCAATTTATATAACACTAGCTGTCCCGACAGACATTGTCCTGAACACACGAAAAAAAAACCAAATCTAAACCATCCTCGAATCCACATGAACACACGAAAAAAATTTAACAAAATCGGTCCAGCTGTTTAGGAGGAGTTCAGTGACATACACACGTACAGTAGAATTATATATATATAAAGATATCCCATTAAATAACATTGAGCTCGTCGTCAATGAAATGGAACTTATAACCATAGCAAGCGAAAAGGGGATTCAACTAAGACGAACACAAGAAAAACGAGTACAATATCCAAAAATAGTCAGGTATGGTTATGTTTGGATATTATACTATCATAATACTTGAGACATATAATCACGAATATCTATCTCTGTCAGGGCAGGTCAAATACAAAATCAAATCAAACCAAAATCAAAATATCTTTATTCATTTAAGTCACAAAGTAACTCTTATAAACGTCAAGGTTACACTAACTAAACTATAAACGCCTGATCGACGCTTCGCATGATCAGAAAGCTGGTCTTTTCTTAGCACAAAGAATCAGCATTGCCATTCAACGTGGCAATGATGGCAGTCTTCTGGGCACTGGGTTGACAGCGATGCTTACGAACTCTACGACGCCCAAACCATTTTTGTAAATATTCTGATATGTTAAATATTTTAATTATTAGTATTTTTATTATTACATTATTTTTGTTAATTAGTTTGTAAATATTAATTAGATTATTTTGAATATTATATAATAAAATGTTAAATAAAATTAATTAATTAATTAATTCACAACTATAATATGAATTAACATTTAGCTGTTACCATGTTCAGCACAGCAAGGGCTACAAAGCGAAGTTCAACTGCAACAGTAGCTATTTGTTAACAAATGAGGGGATCGCCGCCATATTGAAAACTGCCACTAATTAGGATCATTAAAACAGTATTGCCCCACAATTGAGTAAGTTGTTGTTGAACGTTGTCCCAGTTCAATTCGTTGATTGGTTTACTGTTATTTAGAAAAGTTATGCGTTATTTAGTGTCGATCGTTGTGGTGTACTGTAAATATCATAATAACTTTATAAGCAGGGACCGCTAGCGATTAAGGCATATGGTTTCGATACCGGTATAAAATAACTGTAGCGCTTTCCTTTAAAGGTTCACCGGTTATAAAGGTTCACCGGTGAAGATTTGCGATTACGCTACCGGTATAAAATATTGATAGCGCAATTTTTTTACCTTTATTTAACCTTTACTCACCCGAAATAATATCGGTACCGAAAAAAATCTTGCGTTCCGAATTTATTCAGTACCTACGCGACGTTGTCAGCTCTCAGCGACAATTGCATTGCAACTGTCGTAGTTGGAAGTCGACAAATGAATAAACCCTATTGTTAGTGACTTAGGTAGCGTAAAAATAACGGTATGGTTATTTTACGGTAGCGAAAAATTTGTATATTGTAATTTTGAGATATTAAAATAAAAAGGTATGACGTCATACCACTAACGTTTATAACCGATATTTTTTGATATGCGGTCCCTTCTTCTAGGTTTACGAACCCCACGGTACGATGTCGACGTATTATGATATAACTTTGTAATTCCCTTAGCGTAACAGTAATTAAGCAGGCTGAAGTGTAATTATAACGTGCGCTGGGTAATCATTTTCTTGTGCAATTATTTGTCTTGTAAATTATGGATTCTGTTACAGGTTTCGAGCACTTATGTTCATAAGGTTAGGTTAAAGGATTAAGGTCGTTTTGTATGGTTTTATTCTACTTTGGCTGTTCAATTAGAATCAGTGTTTGTGGCTAGATATCTACTAATACTGCATTAGTATTAAAATCACGTTTTGTTTTAGTTCAGAGTAAAATATTATAATTATACTCGACTCTGCATAAGAGTAAACAGGCAAGTGTCTATGAATGTATATAGTTAATCCTACTGATAATATAGATGTGTAAGTTTGTGAGGGTATATGGAGCGATGGATGGATGTATGTTTGTTACTCTATCACGCAAAAACTACTGAACGGATTTCGGTGAAACTTTACATAGGTATTATTGTTTATACATCAGAATAACATATAGACTACTAAACAATCTATCTTAACATAAATCTACATTAACGCGAGCAAACCTGCGGGAAAAAATTTGTATGATATAAGTGTTCAATAACACAACATAGTGTAATAGAGTTCACACTGTATGGGAAAATTGTATGTATAATAATATATGTTGCCGACCCTTTAGGAAAGGAGGAAGTGGGAAGGAGAAGGAGCGGGAAGGGGGAAAGAGGATAATTGGGCCTCCGGCACTCTCACTCACCGAACGAAACACAACAGTAGGAACACTGCCATTTCACGTCGATATTCTGTGAGAGGGTAGTCCTTCCCGGGTCGAGCCGGCCCATTCTACATTTTCCCTGGATGAAAGGCCCTATGTCCTTTTTTGTACACCTGACAACTTGTATGCGAAATTTCAACATGATCTGTCGAGAAGTTACGGCGTGAAAGCGTAACAAACTAACTGACATTAGCAGATGCTAATGTCAGTTAGTTTGTTACGCTTTTATATTTATTTATATAC
This sequence comes from Catocala fraxini, assembly GCA_930367265.1. Lineage (NCBI taxonomy): Eukaryota > Metazoa > Arthropoda > Insecta > Lepidoptera > Erebidae > Catocala > Catocala fraxini. Next base: position 6,784,715 of record OV884036.1, on the reverse strand, counting down.
TTTTTATTATTATAGATATAATACCTATCAGTAAGGACTTAATAAAATTATTCAGTAACAGTTTACATTGTATTTGATATTATAGGTGCATAAAAATATAGCAGCGATAGCTCAGCGGGAAGACCAACAGACTGCAATGCAGAGGGACTCGGGTTCAAACCCACGTCGCGCACCTCTGACTTTCGGAAGTTATATGACTTTTCGAAATTATGTGCGTATTGATTGACAATTATCGCCTGCTCCGTGCCTCGGAGAGCACGTTAAGCCGTCGGTCCCGGCTGCCATGAACATCTAAAGTGAGTACCCTCTAATATCCTGACACTGGTCTAGCCTTAGGGTATCGTTAGCCTTCGGGTTCAGGTCAGGTGGCAGCCGCTCCGTGTAAAAACTGATATCCAGTCAAATCCGGTGAGACCAGAAAAGCCGACCCCAAGTGACTTGGGAATAATAAAGGCTAAGAGAGAAGAAGGAACATAAAAATATATGTCAAAATAAAAATTGAAGATTAGAAAATAGTCAAATTAACTATGTATTTTCATACGTCACTGGAAACCCTTTTCAGCAAATCGATCCGAGAAACCATTTAAATACGAAAGTGGTCCATAGTAAATAATAATTTGAATGCAATTACCGACATTGCTTTGGCAAAGGTTTAGTTTTAATACAGTTCAGCTAACTCGTTTTATGGAAGCGTGATTATGTAGAGGCGAGTTCTACCTCCGTGGCGCAGCGGTAGTCAATGCGACTGCTGTGCATGAGGTCTTAGATTCAAATCCCGGGTGACGGGCCAACTAAAACGTATTGGGTTTTTCTGTTAAGAGATTTTAATATAAGCCCGGAGTAAGGAAGATGACGGTGTTAGACACCCCCGTGCCTCAATGTGCCGTGACACTTAAGATTAATGCGTACATAATAAAAATATACTTCAGTAGCTTTTTGGGTCTTTTAATGGATAGAGTCTTTATTCCTACCTAAAATTAACGTAGCGGTAGTAAATGTGAAAGATGGTCAGAAGATGAAAACTAGTAGCACAAAGTGTTGTACTGCTCCCGAATGGAAAAAGGCTCGCCCTAATATATGGGTACCAAAATGTGGGTGTGATAGGCAGCTTTGCTTACCCTTTCGGGGACATAGACATTAGACTATGTTTGTACATAGTATCTGAGTGTATAATGGATACACGGAACCGTGAGGATGATGGATGAGCCATATACCTGACATATGCAGGCTATAATGCTGGTCTTTTGACCCGCTTTATATTATATAAATGTCGGATTACCTCCATAAGTATAAGATTAATTATATGTATCAGTAGAAACCGGAATAATCTGTATTAAAAAAATGTTTGACTCAAATTTTTCACAAAAACACTGAATTCTATATTTAGCTATCACATTCTGGTGAAAAGACAGGTTGAGAGTAACCTGAGCGTTTATAAAGAATGCATGAACAGTAAATGAAGCAAGAGGAATATGCAAGGATATCCGTAGTCTCTGCCTATCCCTCCTGGAAATGTGTGCTTCTATGTATATATTTTGCTATGTTGCAATGTATTTTTGGCGACACCATTTACCGTGCATATAGGCAACGTTCAATGTCACTTCCATCAAATTGGTTGCTGGAAGTAATAAGTTTATTCACTTACATGATTTTTAAATATAATGTTATCTTTATACCTATTTGTAATAGCTCATAACAATAGGTAGGTGTAATTGACATAAGTAATAATAGCCATGTCGAATGTATCGCGACATTCCTAGCACTCACTCTTGCCGCGCGTGAATCACAACTTTTACACCAACTAAGAGATTTACGATATTTAGCCAGAAACCGTTACGTGGATATTTTATGTGATTTCCCGTGAAACAGGAACGCTAGCTATTTAACTGTAACGTTTAAATCTTACAACAACAAATAATGGACGTAAAAATAATTCGAACGAAGTTTAAAAATTTCGTTTGTTTGTGGAACTCACCGCTGTGGATCTAAAGGAGCGGGCTTAGCTCCGTTCTGGAGATGTTCCAGTGAAGATGAGACGATTGTTATTGTGATAGCACACACGTGTTGCACTGGACACTGCACGGCACTGCGCGGCACGAGCTGAGCGGAGCTAAGCGGCGGTCGGCGCGGTCGGCGCGCACGGCCTCACTCAAGCGACTGCCGCCGCGCGCTCGCTACGCGGACGCCGCGTGCCACTTAACGCACGAACACGCCACGGGCACGCCACTTCATCAAGTGGACAAGTTGCATATGTCTTCAGTGGTGTGTGGCGACACAAAATAGTGAAGACACAAGCCAGTGCAATCAATGTCATTGAATTCGAACCTTTAAACGTTGATGTGTCATTAGGAAATAATTTCAACGAGTTTTCTCCTATTAAAACTGAACTACTTTGTACAGACTTCTCCCGACGTTACAGTTACTATTTAGCAACTACAGTCTCGCCGTGACCATAGCGGAAAAGCAACCGAAACGTTGAGAAAAGTGTAAATCTAAATAGTTCAATAATTTTGTAGTTTAATAGTGGTAAAGATTTATAATAATAGATTAAAAGTTTTTTTATTATTTAATTTTATTTTATCGCGTTTTTTCGTATATTTATATTTTATTTTACACTTTATTACAAATTTTTGAAACTGTACTACACACTACTACTAGATACTATTGAACTTTACAAATTTTTAAGCTAATTAATTTATTAAAACTATTAAAACTATTTATATTTAAGTTTACACTTTCCCCGACGTTTCGGTTGCTTTTCAGCAGCCATGGTCACGGGGAGACTAAGATGGTAGCTGTATCAATGTTCCAGTGTAGTTATTTCAAAGTACCCGAACATAATTTAATCATTGGTGTTTCTATTTACGCAGAATGAGCTCAGAGTATCATGAAGTCTAGATGTGGTTTGCTTCTTCTTGGGTTTGACTATTTGAATGACTGGATCCCAAGCTGGTAGTACATAGTATCGTATATAGTAGTTTAATTTCAATGAATAACATTCGCGTAAACAGAAGACAATATTACTTACAGAGTATTTTTGAGAGCTGTATACGGTAAGACTGTTTTATTGGTCAGTGATTTACATTTAGACAGAGGCCGATACGTCGACATAGATATTATATATATGTTTAGGAAAATATATAGTGTTGTCATAGTGTCCTGTATAAAATGAAATTGCCCAATTAATGCTGACCCTGAGCGGGTTGTTACCGATATTCAGTCTATTTCAGTCACCGAACAAATTTGCATTTCAGTTAAAGGGTGGAACAGCCATTCTGGTTCCCTCTGCCGTTAGGTGTCTACAACACCAGGTTGTTTGTGTGTCCTTGACTTTGAGTCTGCAATGCCAAGGAAACACAGCGACCCACAAGAGGTGGTGAGGGTGGCATAGGCATTCTGTTTCCCCCTGCAGGTACTGTAGGCACCAGGTTGCTTGTCTGTCCTTGACATTGAGTCTGCAGTGCCAAGAACACAACGACCTATAAGAGGTGGTGAGGGTGTCATAGGAATTCTGGTTCGCCCTGCCTTTAATGTAGACACAAGTTGGTTGTCTGTCCTTGACATTGAGTCTGCAATGCCAAAGAAACATAGCGCACTATAAGAGGCGGTGACCGCTTATCTACTCGTCAGCTGTTGATTTCGTTAAAATGCTGTATATTATATGCTGTTACATCTATTGTTTCGTATCCCGTCTAGTTTCGAACCTAAATTCTGTAATCGTAAGAATAAAGTGTACGTGACGAAGAGAAGAACCAATCTCTACTAAAGTAAAGTCTAACGTTAACGCGAATGCTGTACAATTAAAAAATCATTTTATATAATACTTTACTAAATTTTGCCCGCGACTTCGCTTGCGTTAATTTAGATTTAGTCAATAAATGCACATCCCTCGGGGACAGTGTCTTTTCCTAAGTGGAGCATAAATTGAAAAAGTGAATTATTTGTCTTATTCCGTTGCATACTTTTATACATTTAAAATAAATTTAAAATACAACTGTTTACGAAGAAGTACTAAGCAAGCTGCCTGTGTAATTGTATGGAGGGCGCTGACAACTGTCACACAGTATGCATACTAGTTCAGTCAACGTGATCTAAATGGATTACTAAATATATTTTTGTTGAATCTTTGTCTAGATCCATTGTAAAACCGTTGTGTTTAACGAATAAATATTATTATTATTATTAGCTAACCTACATAATATGTCCTTTTCTGTACGTCAGATAACGTGTATGCGAAATTGCATGATGATCGGTCGAGTAGTTAAGGCATGAAAGCGTAACAAACAAACTCACATTCGCATTTATAATATTAGTTAGGATTATGTTTACATTAATTATATTAAACCTAGTGAGTGGCAGCAGTGCAAGTAGCCAGACATAATAGGTTTTTAATTATATCTGGTATTGCAGCAGCTGACAGGTTAATTTCCTCGATATTTCGGTTGCATTTCAGCCACGGTTATAAAGAGTGATGGAAACTTATTATAATTTAAAATTAAAATTGTTAATTATAATTCTCTTACATTCTATTTTATAATCAGTTTTATTGTTTTGTTTTTTGTTTTTAGTAAGCATTATGAATAATTCCTGTATCACGGTGAACTTTACAAACATTCAAACAACGGAGACAAAGAATATCCAAACTCGAAACAACCAAAAATTTTTGTCCCGTGTGGAATTCGAACCCACAACACCCGGCGCAGTGGCAGTGGCGAGGGGGCCTCTTAAGCCGCTATGCCATCCGTGCAGTCCTTTTAAGTGAACATTATTTGTGTTAGCGGACCCCGCTTTTCACATTACAGTATAATTGCAAAAGCTGTACAATATATTTGTATAAATTTTAACAAATGCTTATTAAATATAAACTTAGGTAAGTATATAATTAAATTGTTTAAGTAAATATTTGTATATATGTGTGCGCGCGCGCACGTCTTATGTGTGTATGTGGGTATGTGTGTGTGTTTGGAGGGTGTATGAAATTTTATTAAGACAAAAATTATTATCTTTTTTAATTCTTCAGTTCTACTAAAATTTAAGTTTTAAGTCAAAGCATTAATGTTTTTTTGCATAATACGTCAAAAGGTATATTTGAAATATTTTATATATTTAGTTTAAGCTATTGAGTTCGAATCCCACACAGGACAAAACTTTGTGTAATCCTCAAATCGTTGTTCCGAGACTGGGTGTTATTTGTCCGACAAGAAAGAACACAAGAATTGTCTTTTATAGAAAGATGAAAAAAAGAAAACTTCAAAGAAGTTGCGCTAAAATGCATAAGTATTTAAGGTAAAATTTGTAAAATGATTTTTATTGTGTTAGTTATATTATATTATGTATTAGCTAATAATATCGTTTTAGGATATCCTGTAAAGGTATTATAAATGTGTTATAAATAAATAAATATTATGAACGTAGTAAATTAAGATTTCTGTGGCATAATACAATATGTCGTGGCGAAGTTAAAACGTCAAAATATACGTTTCTCTGTGCTACAGCACAGCGCACAAACTAGTTTGTATACAATAATGTGACGTTTATGCGCACCGCGCGCAGTCCATGCTATAAAGTTTAATGCGCCTTGAAAATATTTCAATCGAAAACATTAGCGTTTTCTTTACGTTCTCTGAGATTGTTCGGTGCGATGTGAGTCACGCATAGCGCGATAACTTCTTGCGTAGCGAATTGACGCCGCAATCATACGTTATACTTACTTATTGATAGTTGCGATTTATTGAGTACTAGGTTAACTACTTCTTCATAGTATGGCTTTAAAATCACGCCTGCATACCCCTGAAACGGTAGGTAGAGGAGGCAGAGGAAGGAGGAAAAGGTAGGTAGGCAGAGGAGGTATACACCAGCACTATTATATACTGAGACTATCTTTTGCCCGCGTCTTCGCTCAAAACAGTACCTTTTTCTGGGTGAAGGATAACAACAGTATTTATGTCCTTTTGCATACCCCTCACAACGTGTATGCGAAATTTCATAACGATCGGTCAAGTATTTAAGGCGTGAAAGCGTAACAAACAAACTCACATTCGCATTTATATTATTCGTTAGGATTCTACAGTTATTGGTGAACCTATTGTAGAGATCATTTTAAAACTATGTGAAAATTATATAAAAGAAACACCGAATAACATTTGCCGTGACTCAGGAATGGAATCTATAAGCCTACGATAAAATTGAGCCACTAAACCAATAAGGCAATAGTCACACAGTACCACCATTTTTTTATATACAAATACGTTTCTATTTTTACACTCGACGATTTTGCATTCAAGTTAAGGGCTAAAACTAAGTAGTCGGTAAGAAACCAAATTAAATGCACAACTTCATGTTCGTTTTCTATGCCCGATTAGGTATATACCTACCAAAGAAATATGAACTCTAGAATCTCGGGCTCGCTTACCTTTAAACATCAACGTTAAATCAACAGGTAGTTGTTTCATACGTATATAACCTCTAGTAACCAAAAAGGTACAAAAAGGTGTATTATTGGCCATCCACATTTTGTTAGCGTGTTTGTTGTTTTGTTAGTGTGTCAGCGATTTTGAGAGAACACGGAATGATTGAGTTTGTCTAGGTATCCATATAATTATTTATTTGTTTTATATCTTTGTTTGAATATTTGTATTTGTGTTTAATGTTTTCTTATCTTTAATTCTTTAATTGGTGTACAACCGTTATAATTAAATAAATAAATTCGCTTATCATTATGGTTTTGGGTTCCACGTAGTAGGGATATTACCGTCTAGTGGGTGCAGATTCAAACACTAACCTTCTAGGGATTTTTCTTTTATCTTTATTGTTTTATAATTGTTTTTGACCACATGGACATGCCAACCCTATTGTACCTTATAACATAACTAACACAAAAATGAAATAGGACAATTTATACAGCTAAATCTATAAATTATTGATATATAACAGTAGCCAAGGAACACAGACTTTTTGCTACATCAGTCTTTGGATATATTAGGATAGACTGGATTAAGCCCACATCTAATTTCTTACCTTTTACTAATGTTTCTGACATATTCTATTAATAAATGTTGCACGTCCTCTATTTTATTGCAGACATTACAGTTGGGTGAATCCACCTTTTTCATCAGGAATGCGAATTTTGCGGAAGGGAAGTGTCCTGATCGTAACCTTAAGGCTAATTTAATGTAATTTCCTTCTAGGGATAATTTCTTGAAAGAAAACATCAATAAAATTTCACCCAATTCAAAAATCTAATTCGAATCCTCATGCACAACAGTCGCATTTTCTAAAGTAGCATCACTGAATCATATCTTTTAGAAGAAGATGCTGTCGTTGCAAGTACTTACTAATTGCAAAATGAGTAGTAGTATAAAGTTGATAACTAAAAGAAATACTTACATTTTCTTGATTTTATATCCTTGGTTTGCCTAATTTAGCAACAAGTAAATATAATTTAAATATATTTTACATACATTTTAAATTCATAAGTATAAACTAATTAAAGTGAAATGTGTGCTATTTATATTATTTAGACCACAGAGTTACCTCTATCTATAACCTAAATTAATATTTTATTTCAACCCTGTATTAAACTTTCCCACTGTTGGGCACGGGCCACTTCTCAGTGTTAGAAGGATTAGGCCATAGTCCACTACGCTGGCCCAGTGCGGTTCCTTAGACTTCACATATCTTCGAGAATATTACGGAGAAGTCTTAGACATGCAAGTTTCCTCGCGATGTTTTCCTTCACCGTTAAAGCAAGCGATAATTAACTATTTAATACACACATACGTTTGTAAAGTCAGATATGCGTACCTTGGGATTGAACTCGAGACCCCTGCGTGGCAGTCCAACGGACTCTCACAAGGCTATCACTTTACATTTTTAAATGTTTACCACAGCATATTATAAATAATACATTGTAATAAGCTCACTTGTTGATCAGACAGTTTGAGGTTACCGTCTGCCGGTAATAAATGTCGTAGCTGTTTATGACAACTAGGATCCGATACAAATCTAATATTTGTTGCAAATGATAATTTGATTAGTATTAACGTTTTTAGACTTCGCGATTTCTATTTGACTGGACGGATAGGGTACCGATTTAAGTGGTTGTCTCGCCACTGTTACTGTGTCGAGTGTTATAGGCTCAATTCCCGTACGGACATAAATATTATCTCATTTTGTGCACAAACGCGTTGTACGGATTTAGACATAACTTTGCAAAGTTATATCTAAATTGTATAACGGTTTACGAGTGATTACGTAAGAAACATCCAAATATTTTTACGACGTTTCACATTTATAACATAAGTAGGATAGAAAGAAAGAATCTAATATCTCTTGAACACAAATAATATGTCTACGAAATTAATTCAAACTTTCAAATACTTTAAACCGGAGAGCGGTTCATAAAAACTTGGACGAAAGTTTGAAGACTTATTGACAATTAAAAGAGCCTTTTAATGTTCAGAAATCAAATAAAGGACTCCTTTCTTATAACAATCATAAAAAGCATTGCAAAGAAATAAAAAAGAGTAAAATCAAAGGTTTATGGATTACTAAGCAATTTTTCGACATTAATACCTTTAAGCTTATTTACTTCACACGGTAACAAAGGGGTTGACTTGAGCCCGTTGAAATATAGGCATTTTCCTTTTGCCGTTATGGGGATTTATTATGTTTTATAACAAATTTCTATAATTTGGTGAAACCCGTAAGGCAATAGGTTACTACTGCCTCATTTATTCTGAGGTATGACTAACTCGGTGGCGCAAGTCAACGGTAGACGTCTGTGCATGAGATCTTTGGTTCGCTTTCCGTACTGGTAAAAGGTTTATTGGATTTTTCCGTCCAGACGCTGTCAGTAGTAGCAGAGACTATTATACTACTATTACGTGCAACTTAAACATAACCAAAATGTAGGTATAATACATCTTTGCTCACCTATTTCTCCGGATGAGCAAAGTAAGTATATATGTAGAGAGAGTAGGTAGCCTTACATAGTCTTACAGAGGTCTACGTATACAGGGTCTGTCGTTAATAATGGATAACTCGTTAGCTGGAGGTTAACCAGTTATCAGGCAGTAAGAAAATAATATTTTATGCCAGGGTTGCCAACAGCGTGAAAATGGCGTACATCTTTGTGTTTTTTGTTAAAATTCACTTCTTTACCCTTTCAATTGGTTGCCATTTTAACAAAATTAGTTTGTTTTGGGTAATTCTTTTGCCATCGTACTTGCGAATACTTGTATTATTTAATTTAACTACATTATTAGGCGCCATTAACGTAAATAAGTGGCAAAAATAACATTTTAATCAATTTCTTAAAATTATTTTTTCTGTACCTCTAGTTTTAAATCATCATCATTTTAAATCATCATCAAAATCATCAAATATCTGACATAAAAATATTATTTTCTTACTGCCTGATAACTGGTTAACCTCCAGCTAACGGGTCATCCATTATTAACGACAGACCCTGTATACGTAGTACAACCGTATATATCTATACAAATATTTTAAAAAGAAAAGATAAGATTTTTTGTTTGTTTGTAAAGATTTAACTCAAAAACTACGTAACCGATTTCAAAAATTCTTTTACCATTAGAAAGCTTTATTATTATCGAGTAAAATAGATGGTATTTTATTTGAAAAGAATACTGTTACTTACATAACCTAAAACCTAACCACTTCTACGCTAGCTAAACCGTGGGCATAACTTTTAAAAAAACGTAAGATTCCGGGTTTCCTAAATACCCTAGAAATGGCCTGTTATAAAATTTTGAAACAGAAAAAGCTGACTGGGTAATCTAGAAACCGATGCAAATTTGCACCTAAGAATAACAAGACTACTTTGCTGAGATAGAGTATCAGCTCGCGAAGTAAGTTCTAAAATCAACGAAGTCGTGTATTGTTACAAAACTTGGTTAGCTCCTAGCTCAAGCTAGTTCCAACACTCATAGTAGCTTACAGAATATATTTAGCCCGTACCGTCGTGTAGATGGAAAACATGCCTGCCTAGGTGAAACTGTAATTATTTACTCAATAGGATCGTTTGATTTCGTACTCTATTTTACAGGAACAGAGAGCGATCAACAGAAATCTTTTTGTGAAATCAGTATTAAAATTTGTTGCAAAATAAGATAGGTATTAATATTTTAAAATTTGAATATAAGAAGAAGCGGGGTTGTGGTATATCTCGCTATCTCCCTCACATAGGTGCGGTTAAATGGCAGTTACTTCATAGTTGGTATCGTTGGCCACGGTTATTTTGGCCAGTTCCTGTATCGTATAGGCCGGCAGGCGACGCCCGGTTGTCATCACTGCGTCGACTGCCGCGATGCGGTTGTGGACACGGCGCTGCACACTTTGGTGGATTGCCCCGCCTGGGCATTGCAGCGCCGTGAGTTGATCGCGGCAGTCGGACTGGTTGCCCTCTCACTCCCGGCCGTGGTTCAGTCTATGGTCCGGAGTGAGAGATCATGGAACGCCATCGCCTCCTTCTGTGAGGAAGTAATTTCCATCAAGGAGGTGGCGTAGCGGGAGAGGGATCGCTTAAACCCTCTCCCCAACCGCAGAACCGGGCGCCGGAGGGCGCGAGATGACCTTCAGCCACCTTGAAGTTTGACCTGGGGGTGGTGGCTGCGTGGGCCTGCTCGCCACCCGATCAGCACCAGGTCTGAGAGGCGGCGTGCGTGTTCCCACGTGCGCCTCTGTATCATGTCTTTGTCCCCCCTGCTCAGGGGGATGGTGGAGAAAATATTCTTTGTGCAGTGGCCTGCCGTTTCACTCGGCGGGCCGAAACCACGGCGGGGTCGCGATTGCATGTGAAAGCGATTCGCGTGGCCTCGCCGTCTATGGGTATGTCGAGGAACACCGTGGTAGGTTTAGTCGGTATTACCGGGGTATCTTTTCCCCGGTGAGCCCGACATAACCTCTCCGTCGTCCCGCGGAGAGGTATGCGTCAAAGCATTCCCGCAAGTAAAAAAAGAAAAAAAAAATAGTATCGTGCATCTTTTTCCTGCTATTTGACAATTAGCACGATTCAAATCTGATAGAGATTAGAAACGGTAGTATTTTAATAATCTTTGAGTATTTTTTTTAATTTCTTTGTGTTTTTAAGTTTGGTTATTGCAACTATTTGACTTAATTAATAAAAATATTGTATTTACTGATAATTTTCTCACCTTTGTATAAAATGTCCTAAAACTTTTACCAGATTATTGCTTAAGTAGTTTTTTTAAATACTCAATCTTAGCATCAACGGGTGTTTTTATTGTCTGTTGTTTGAATATTGGTAAAACGACCGTGACACAGGAATTATTTCGTGTGGAAATATCTTTAAAAAAGGAATGGTATATGGTTACACAGCTACATAAAATTCTGTTAGAAAGCATGGTCTAACGTGTATACATACATATATGTATTTTATAAACGATCTAGTCAACTTGTCTCCTCTAGTTGTATATATTAAGTCAATGTACATAAAATTGTTTTGGCTTCTGACCGCTCTAAACAGTTGACGTCATTGTCATCCAAATAAGATTATCTCAATAATATCTCCAATGCATAGACACAGCTTCGTTACAGTTTTATAAGGCGTTCTACAAACGAAAGACTTTTTCCAACGGACTGCAAAGTCTAGCTCTATCCATTCACGGTTGCCATGGCGAGCAGCTACGATTTGTCTTATGTGCAACCACTAGGCTAAAAGTTTACCATCAACTTTTGGTATGAATCGTTCGTGTGCATAAGATTGCATATCCTACCTAAAATTAAATGAATGCACGAATGTGAGTTTTATGTTTGTTTGTTACGCTTCCAAGCTTTAACTACTCGACCGATCATCATAAAATTTCGCACATACGTTATCAGGGGCACAAAAAAGGACATACGGCACCTTTTATCCAAAAGAAAAGTACTGTTCGAGAGGTAGATATTTATTGAAAGAAACCTAGATTTTAGAAATCTAGTGTTCTATAATGCTGGTCAAATTGTGCAATCCGGTATTGTCCGTCGTCTGCGTAACGCCTTATAGATACAATCACTGCTGCTACAGCATTCGGAGCACGTATCCGTATTATTGAAGTAATAAGCCATAAGGTGGCGATTATATTGTTGATACTATCGTATTGTCTGACCACCCTGACGCTTCGCTACCGGTTTACAATCATTACTTACAATCACACCATCTGATCCTACTAATATTATAAATGTGAAAGTTTGTGAGGATATAGGCCATCCATCCATCCATCCATCCGCACAAACATATAAAGATAATAATTAAAGAATATCAAACATCCATATGTTTGTTATTCTTACACGCAAAAACTACTGAACAGATTTTAATGAAACTTTACAGTGTTGACTGCACGGATGGCGTAGTGGTTTAAGTGGTCGTCTCGCCATTGCTGCCACGCCGAATGTTGTGGGTTCGATCCCCATTCGGAACAATAAACTGTGTGATCCACAGATGGTTGTTCCGAGTCTGGGTGTTCTTTGTGTCCGTTTGAATGTTTGTAAAGTCCCCCGCGACACAAGAATTATACTTAGTGCGGGAGTAGTCGATTTCAACAAAAAAATATATCGTTAGAAAATGCAGCAGAGCCGTCTGACGTCTAAAGTCTTGGATTAAATTATAATACTGATGTGGTTCAAGATTTTCCGGTGCTATTAAAGGAGCCAAAGGCACTGTATATAGCCATCTAACTTCACCCTTATTTGTAATGACATAGATATTAATGTTACTCTAAACTCTAAAGCATAGTCTGAAGCACTCTAAATATTATCACATTATGAAAATGTTAGTAATCTTCATAATATATTACCTATTGTTGTTTATTCTTTTTTTAGATAAGCTATGTATTTAGTTTATATAATTACTATTACAACAATAAAAGTGAAATCACTTTGATTTCGTTTGTACATATAGCGCAATTAAACTCTTTCGGCAAGATTTATACTTGACATTTCGGTGTATTAGTTTCTAAGTAAAGTTGTTATCGTTTTTAGAGTTCGAAAAGACTCTTATACAACAACTTTGTCCGTCCGTCCGTCTGTCTGTTATACAACTTTCAACTCAAGAACTGTAAGAGCTAGAGACTCTTGGTCAACGCTGTTCGACTCAGCATAGTCGACATACCCCCGAAATGACTATGACCTTTGACCTCTGACCTCAAGGTCACGTGATACCATCTTTCAACTTAAGAACCGTAAGAGCTAGAGACTCGCGGTTGACGCCATTCGAGTCAGCATAGTCCATATACCTACCCCCGAAATTATTATGACCTTTGACCTCTGAACTCAAGGTCATGAATGGTCAAGGTCAGAAACGGCCATGAATTGCCGTACATCTTAAAGTTTGAAAAATTGTATCACGTTACCTTGAGGTCAGAGGTCAAAAGTCATAGTCATTTCGGGGGTATATCGACTATGCTGAGTCGAATGGCGTTAACCGCAAGTCTCTAGCTCTTACGGTTCTTGAGTTGAAAGTTGTATAACACACAGATAGACGGACAGACGGACGAACAAAGCTGTTGCATAAGAGATTTTTCGAACTCTAAAACTGGAGGTGTGCCTTGTAATTTTTATTTTTTTATATATTTTAGTACAGTCCTGACTACACCTTTGGGGATAGTAGCTATAGGGTAAGTATGTATGCTAAAACTAGGGGCAGGTTCACATCCATAAATCTAAAGACAGTCAAACTTTCTCCCCCTATTAAGAACCATGTTCTTAGTTTTTATACTTCGGCAAGTTTGTCACAAACACCGCGATAAAACTTAGTAAATTAATGATGACAGCAACTCTCCCAACGTTCTGAAAATACTCATATATAATGTTATACTTACATAGTCTTCCGCCTATATCATCAATATAATTTGTGAAACAAGCTGCATTGTAAAATTGGCGATTAAAAAGAGTGGCTGTGAGTTTATTGCCCGGTCTTCTTATCGGTTCTACACCCTTGCTTTGCTGAACGTGGCAACAGGTAAACAAATATATATTATTGTTTAGTAAGTTTACACTTACTAAACAATAATATCTATTTACATTTACCAAAGTACCACTTATGAACCTCAAGGTTACCCTTGAGGTTCATAAGTGTTACTTTGTGTCCTAAATGCATAAAGATATTTTGTTTTTTGATTTTTATCCCTGAAAGGGTAGGCGGACGTGTAATATAGCCTGATTGCCCCAACTATCTGTTTAGGTCCTACGTTGTAGGAGGCGACCCCATTGCCCTTTACCAGGCACAGTATGAAATTGAATCTCATTGGGGGCTGCTGAGAGTTTCTTGACAGCTGTACTCCTGGAACAGAATGTTTCAATGGTAATTTTTATTTCCTTTTATACTTCTATAATTGTATATTTTTTAACAATATGAGAGTTTAATGAGAGTTATTTGTCGTGATCAAAAGGTGTTTACACATTTTTAAGGAAATATTCTTTGAATTTGACAGAAAACCTAATAAAGCTGTAGTCGCAAGTCACTACCCCTGCAATAAAGTTTTCATGCATTTTCTTGATAAGAGCATGGAATTTGAAATGTTGGTGAGCTTGGTAGCAAAAAGCTCAACTCCTTTTACGCTGCGCCTAAATCTATACTTTAGGAATTATAGATGAAATATGGCTTTGCCTGCCCTTTTGAGGATATGGGCGTAAGACTTTAGATGAACAGATGGTTCAAATTCCAATAATAATAATTGTCACCACTACAAAAGCCAATTCTTGTTGGAATATCAAGCATAATAATAAAAAAATAAGGTATATTCTTATTCGTTACCGAGTATTTTTTGCTGTACTATCCAACCAGTAGGCGCCGGGCCCAACTTAAATCTGGAATAATAGAATCTTAATGTAACCGTCTGGATTGACAACCAAACTAATTCGTTGGCTGTCGAGAATAGACAGACGACATTATACGTACATTATAGCGATAGGTATGTGTATGTGTGTGTGTACTCGTATGTTTGCGTGCGATCCAATCAATTCATTGAAATACTGATGAACCGAACCTGTCTAGATGTCTGTCTGATTCGACGCCAATATGTCTAAACGCTTGCAATACCATTTTGTAAGAAGCCTTGTATTTGAAGTTATGATTATTATTTGTACTTGTAGAATCTGTCTAGTAGAATAACAAACAGGTTGAATTTATGTAGACGAAGATTAAATTGGTTAGTGCTTTATACAAAAATACCCAGCAAGAAGACCGCTTAACTAATGTTCAGTTTGTTAACGTCAAGGATTTTGGGAAATATGTAGTACCTACTGTCTTTTGTTCTCGGCTGGCCTTGCGTTATTTCCATAGCATACTAAGATAAAAATGTGTTAGCCCGGGATATGGTTTATATGTATGCCAAGTTTTATCCATATCTTGAAAAAGATTTTGCTAGAAATACAAAAAACTACATAATTAATTTACATAATATACAAAATGTAAGATAAACGCACATCCTGAAAGTAGTATGTTCAAAATCGGCTACTGAATCAATTCCAGAAATTTTTAAGGTAGGTAATTTTTATCTCTAAAATAATTAAATGAATTAAATTATAGTCACCCATTTTTTAAACAGCTGAAATAAACGAAAATTTATCATAATTCAAGGCAATAAGGTTTTTGATGCAATAAAGGCAATAATGTTAGACTTATTGTAATATACCCATTTGCCATCTGGGAACCCAATTGTCTTACTTAATGAATTTTAGCCTTATATATCACGAATTTTTCTCATATTCCATTGTCGTGGAACTCTATAATTGACTTAGAGTTAGTTTGAAGAAAATTTGTAAGGTACCTATTTTTTTAAAAAAACTGTAGTTTCCTTAAATTAAATAAATAAATAGAAAGCTACTTTATCCAGAAGTAATATAGGCTATGGACACGGGAGACGAGCAGATATTATAAACATGGATTAAACCGCGGGCAACAGTTAGTATTAAATATAGGTATCTCTTGTAACGAGTTCTAATGAATAGATAGCACATTATCATTAGCAAGCGTCTCGTGTCTAATTGCGAGCGCCGTTAATTAAGACGTGAGTACTTTAAATCATTTAATTGACACCGATAGCGTTAGACTCTATCTACACGATTATATTGCCTCAAGACATAGGCAGAGGTAACACCTCCCAGACTAATATTACGCAAGTATATTTTAGGTGCTACGAAATTATTGTAATCTATTAGAGTAGAATGCGCTCATATTGTAGTGCTTTAAGAAGTCACCTCGCGACTGCATTGAGTATTAAATGTTTGTCTCCATACGGGACAAAATATTGTGCGTTGTTTTGAGCCCTATTTAAAAACACTGGGGTCTTTAAAACATTCAAACAACGAACAACCAGATGAGGAACAACAATTTTTGTTCCGAGTGGTATTTAAACCCACAGCACTAGGCGTAGTAGCAAGGCAACCATATACACCACTGAACATTTGTGCAGAATAAAGTTAAAAGTAAACCAAATGAAAAGAACAACTTGTTTTGTAGCAAGTGATATAATTAAGCAGATAACTGTTAATTTTTACATGTTAGCTGTCACTCGCACTGTTGGCATCACACAAGCTCAAACAATACCGTAATCGGTGCCTATTCTCGTGGTATTCACTAAACTAATTCACTGTAAAATATACAGCGTGTACCACTAATGTGCATGTTAAAGTCATATACCTTGTATCGAAGAGAATAAAACTAACATATGTAAGGAAACTCCAGAATCAGTTCTCAGGCATTTATTTCCTTTAATAATTGTAACATAATTAGAATTTATATTAATTTTTACATAGTTATACAATATGCATATATAATATCAGCCCTGTATTAAACTGTCCCACTGCTGGGCACGGACCTCTTCTCACTGTGAGAAGGGTTAGGCCATAGTCTACCACGCTGGCCCAGTGCGGGTTGGCAGACTTCACGTATCTTCGAGAACATTATGGAGAACTCTCAGACATGCAGGTTTCCTCACGATGTTTTCCTTCACCGTTAAAGCTAGCGATAATTAACTATTTAATACGCATATAACTTCGAAAAGTCAGAGATGCGCGCCTTGGGTTCGAACTCGAGACCTCTGCGTGGCAGTCTAACGGTTTCCCACTAGGCTATCGCTGCTTTTTTTTTCCCACTAGGCTATCGCTGCTTTTTATACTATGCATATTTCAGATTATGCATACCTTATTTAATTCAATGCAGTATCCGCCACTTAATACATTTATACTTCACAAGCTTATCCGATCGCCACTCAATGCACGACTGCCGTTATCGTTCCGCGCGTTAGTTTTTATACTATCAAGCGTAGTGGGGCAGTCGAGCAAAATCAGTGTTGCCAACAGAAAATAATGGGTACAATTAAACATATTGATATAATGCTTATACATCGCTACACTTTATTAAATATTTCTATAAAATAATTATATTCTACCTTTAATCGCTAACACATACAACCGTCAATTTCATAAAAACAGTTTCAACAAGGTTTTAAGAAGTAAGATACAATAATAAAAGTTTCGAGGGTGCTAATGGCTTCTCCTAATTAGGTCGTATATGTTCGAGAAATTAAGAAGCGTAATCACATTTATTAACTTGCAAATATAATAAACTATGCGTAGATTTGTATCTCTGACGATACAGGCAAAAAAAAGACATTCAAAAATAATTTAATTGTAACCACGATGCTATTTATCAACAACACTTTACGACTGACTAAATTATCTTAATTATATATTGGTATGTTTGATTATGTCGAGTATATATTATATTAAAATAAGTACAGGGCTTTGCAGCCTGTCATAATTATATATATGATATTTCTATGTGTGCGTCCAGCTGTGTCATTCTGCTTTTCATCTTGATGGCCCGAAAGGACCTAAAATCATCGCATTTTAACAACAGTCTGTATTAGCTTTAAAATTATTCCGGAATACCAGAATCGACGCCACTAAGTGCGGACATCTAATTATACTAAACAGACGATTTGAGCCTCATTATACCAACTGCTAATGCTTTGGAAGGTCTCATTTATGTCCGACACAGACGAAGGCGACATTACAATTTTTCGTCCAGAAAGATTACGAGTCCTTTTGTAAAACTGAAAACGTGGGCCAACTTTAGATATCTCATTTTTATTACTGAATATATAAATCATCCTTATAATTCAATATTTCATATTATTATATAAGGCTTTTATATACAGGGTCTGTCGTTAATAATGGATAACCCGTTAGCTGGAGGTTGACCAGTTATCAGGCAGTAAGAAAATAACATTTTTATGTCAGTGTTGCCAACAACGTGTAAATGGCGTACATTTTTGTGGTTTTTGTTAAAATTCACTTCTTTACCGTATATAGTACTTTAATTTCAATGAGTAACTTGTTGGATTAAAGGCACCGTATGTTCTTTTTTGTTACTTGACTATGTGTATGGGAAATCTCATGATGATCGGTTAAGTAGTTAAGGCGTGAAAGCGAACAAACAAACTCACATTCACATTTATAATATTAGTTAGTATAAGGATAACTAAGAATTGACTGCTGATAGATTAATATCTTTTATCTTGATTGTTATTTATTAAAATGTAGTATATTAGGGTTGAGTAGAGCTAAGTAAGTTTAGCTCTGGGGTTGGTGGGCTACGTGGGCCTGCTCGCCACCTGATTAGTACCAGTTCCGTGAGTCGGCGTGCGTGTTCCCACGCGCGCCTTTAAGTCATGTCTTCGTCCCCCCACAAGGGGATAGTAGAGGAAGTGTTTTATGTAGTGGCCCGCCGTTTCACACGGCAGGCCGAAACCTCGGCGTGGTCGCAACTGCATATGAAAGCGATTCGCGCGGCCCCGCCGTCTATGGTTATGTCGAGGAACACCGTGGTAGGTTTAATCGGTATTACCGGGTTATCTTGACCCCGGTGAGCCCGATATAATCTCTCCACCCCGCGGAGGGGGATGTTTAAGCGTCCACACACGTAAAAAAAAAGCTCTTAGCTCTACTCAACCATTTGGAGATAGAATGAAAACGTATTTTTATTTACCTAATATATAAAACATTTCAATTAATAACAACCAAGGTAAATTATAGTTTTGACAGTAACAGAGCAGCGTCTAAGAGTAAATCATATTGTAAGAAATATTAAACCACTGGTATTAACGTATGGTGTGAGTGATGTCGAACGCGTGAGAGACATCAATGTAGCTTTGGAAGTCTGACAGCGAGCGTGAATTAACACCTGTGTCGTGGGGGATTGTATAAACAATAAAGCAACTGACACAAAGAACATGCAGGAATAACTATTCGTGAACCTCATAATCTTGTTTACCATCTTTAGCAGTAAATACTTGGGTCATATTTACAAATAAGTTTTGCCGGCAACTTTGCGCGTTGAGAATCAATCCATTTTTCTGCATGAAACGTACCATATGCCCTTTTCGGTGCTCTTGTCAGAGTATATGCGAAATTTCATTATGATCGGTAGAGTAGTTACGGCGTAGAAGCGTAACAAATGAATAAACAGCCTGATATTCATATTTACAATATTAGTTAGGATGTTGCATGGAGTCATTTATAATTGTGGCATGATGGAATCCTAGCCTCGGTATTCAGATACCGAGGTAAGATGCCATTAAGCCTGATTCCTATGTCTGATTTTGTGATGCTAGCCGTGGCCTTAACCAAATGATGTGGTCTTAACTGTGGTTATTAATAGCCAACACGTATGGGTATTCTAGGTCACATAAATATTTGTGATGAAAATATTTTGCCAGTTAATAAATATCTATCATTATCGGAATTTATTTTGGTTTAATGAAAAGCTCTTGTTGTAGTAATAATCTCTGTACTACGAACGCTTTTGAAAAAAGTTAACGTCTAGATGTAAAGAACATCTAAATGCGTAATAACCACCTGTAGATGTTAAACATTTTCATTCTAAGCTTTCAGCACGCAGCTCTCGGTATATTTCTAGTGTAGGGACATCACGTCTGTTTAGGTGTAGCTTAAATTTAATTTAGGCAAACTGTTTCCTATAGATTTAATCAATAAAGCATTAATATAGCAACTTATATCAATCATAATGTCTTGTAATCTATAAAACAGTTAAAATCACATTTACTATTTGGGAAAACCCAACAAGTTTCGAACCGAGATATCCTGGCGCGACGGCACATAACAATAATATTTAATAATAATAATTAACGAGATGTGGTGCTGGGGACGAATGGAAAAGATTAGCTGGACAGAAATGGTTAGGAACGAGGACGTCTTGGTAAAGATCAATGAAACCAGAACGCTACTTAACTCTATTTCAGCTAGAAGACATAAAATGGTTGGCCATCTCTTACGACATGACACTTTTATTAAAAACATCATTGAGGGAAAGGTAGAAGGAAAGCGCGGAAGAGGAAGGCCAAGAATAAGTTACATTAGTCAGATCAGGGAAAAGTTAGGTGTCATGTCGCACAGAGAAATGGCACTAGACAGACAGATATGGAGAGACAAGCTACACCGACAAGTCACTTAGACTTAAATAAGAAGAAGAAGAAATAATAATATTATTTATTATCTCCCATAAAATATCAAATGTGAGGAGCAAACCAGAATAACAAATGTAGTAAAGTTTAAAGGAAACGCTGATTGTTAACTATGACTTGCTTTAATAGGAAAATAAAATGAGTAAAACTGCAGTCTTTATAATATATCCAAAGATGTGTAATATCTGCCAATCCGCACAAGGTCAGGTGGTTGCCTATAATCTATCCCTTCCCATACTGAGAAGAGGTTTGTTCCTTCAATTGAACAGTTAATAAACTTGGCTGGTTTTATATGTATAGTTGCAATATCCAAGAGGCCTATAATATTTTCAATCACAATAATATACCAGTTAACGCTTGCCTTACCTTAGACTCAGATTGTAAGTGACAAAGGTACTTATTGAGAGATTAAAAATAGTCTAATATAAAATAAAATATAATGCCTACAAAATAAAAAGTCAAGCATAAAATATTGAAACGTCTTGTTAGACTAGAAGCAAGATATTATATTTATATTTGTTTCTAGGCGATATCATAAAACCCACCTGGACGCTGTAGATATTATTGAAACTGTATTCCACAATATGCCGTTATGAAAATGTATTGTTGTAAAATATATCATGTTTTGAAGTTGAAAGCTAAGTTCCTGTATTTTATACGCTCACTCGCTTAAATGGTTGGAAATTGTACATCAATGAAAACAGCCTATTATTTATATAAAAAAAAGGTTAATATCTGAATATGCTTGTTATCCAGTCGCACGTAAACCATCTAAATGATTCAAAGTAAAAGACTTATTTGATTTTTATAGAGCAATGATCTCGTAGAGACTAAAGTTTCCCGTGACTATGGTAGCTGAATTGAAACAGATCTAAATAGCCTTAATCTATTTAGGTAGTTAATAGAAGTAGTTTTATAATTCTAAAATTATAAAATAATAGTTTTAAAATAAAAAATAGCTTTACAAGCCTGTACAAAGTGTACATTTATTATATCAATTGTGTAACCATAATGTTATTACTTAAAAATACTTGCTGCATGTCTTTAATATCTACGCAAGTACAGCAAGTGACATTAAGCATTATATATTATAACATTGACGTATATACATATAGCTCGTTCATCGCCAGCTTTCATCGCCTTGATAGGTCCTTATATATCACGAAAAGTTCCGTTCATAAATACCGTATGAGCTTTAATGCACTCTACTCATGTTTTTAATTTATAACAGTAGCCACCCACAAAGTGAATTGTATAAAACCTTTAAATTTAAAAATCTGCTAAGCATTATCAATGTTTCTTCCAGACATACATAGACAATGTCCGGAGATCGGTAATAGGCTGGCTAGAAACATACTAACGTGTGTACTATTTTGAAGGCTGGGATTTCCCAGCCTTCAAAATAGTACACACGTTAGTATATAGTTAGTATATATTACACGTTAGTACACGTTAGTATAGCCTTTAAACCATCGATCCGATGATTTCATCGGATCGATGGTTTAAAGGCTATTTAACTTGTGCATTGTCCAATGAAATACAATTAAACATGGTGAGATCATTTCTTATCGCGTTTTCCCATTCCATTAGGGCAAGATTTTTTTCTTTTTTTATTTTTCTCGTTAAAATGACCGCACTCCGCCTGATAGTAAGCAGTCATGTGGTCTAAGAGCAGTGGCCTCCACACTGTCCTCATAGCAGCTGACGCGAAGTTTCTGAGAAAGGAGAAAGGAGCAAGCAATCACCACTCTAAGTTTAAAGGGACAATAAACTCGTAATAATTATGTTTAGGTATCAAAAGCAACGATATTATATACTTTTCAACACAAAGCTGTTAGCTCAGGCAGGCAGGTTCTTTGTAATGTTGGCAACGATACAAATTAATATCAACAGTCAATAAGTCTTGTCATATGTTTCAAATCTGTTTATTTCGATCGCATATTATGAACTCAACTAATTTTATAGAGTAATATTTAGCAGTAGTGAGCATGATCGCTGGCTTGGTTTCAATACTCAGGTCAGACTAAGTATTATTGGCGTTTCGATTCTTAGCGGCAAGAAAGTCTTGAAATGTGCCTGGTAGACCAATCTCCTTTGCCTGAGGCATAAAACCATACTTAGCGAAATCTGTATACATACACGACTATGTATGTATATGTTGTACAACATTAACTATAGAACGAGTTCCATGAATTGTTGTTTGTTGTGGAATGTAAGCCAATACCGCATAGGTATTACACGTTGTCAGGAGAACAGAAAACGATATAGGGTACCTTTCTACCCGAAAAAAGTTCTGTTATTAATACGACATATCACAAGGCAGTATAAAACCGTTGGTTTTGTTTTTTATTTTCCCTACGTCATTTTTAAGTTATAGCACGCTAAAAGTTTATCTTCATGTTTTTTTTTACGGAAATGAGAACAAGCTAGAAGAATTTTAAAGCTACTTAGAACTTATGGAATTTAAGACCCAAAATGAAATTTAGGTTTCTGTTTTTAATGTTGAGCCCTTTCAGTGGAAAAAATATATATTAGAGTAGATTTTTTGCTCTCGAGTGTAGTTGTATATAAAACAAGATATTACAAACATAGGCACTTGTCTAGTTAAGATCCAGGTTCGTATGGCTAATTATAACACAAAACCAAAGACATTCTTTCTTTTTTTTAAAAGCCATTTTTTCTTTTTTTAAACGACATCTCCCATACAAGGAATAAGTCCTGTGTCGCGGGGGACTTTGCAAACATTCAAACAAAGGACACAAAGAACATCCCGAACAACTCGGAACAACCACTTGTGGATCACACAAATTTTTGTCCCGTGTGGGATTCGAACCCATTACACTCACCGTAGTGGCAGCGGCGAGGCGACCACTTAAACCACTACGCCAACCGTGCAGTCTAAGTATCATAACATTGAGTTTAATAAACAAAGCAGCAGAGAATAGGAAGTAAACGTTAATTAAAATATCTGCCGGTACAATATCCTGTCGTTATATTAATAGTAGAATGTAAACAAGCTATGGTTGATTAGGTACTCGGCTAACTGAAGTAACTACTTAGTGACGGAGTTTCGGATTAAGTGATTTGTTTTTTAAATGCATGCACTATGAATAATATCTGTGTCACGGTGGAGTTTACAGACACTGAAACAACGGACACAAAGTACACCTAAACTTGGAACCACTTTGATAGATCACATCACGATTTTCGTTCCGAATAGCCTAGAGATCAATACCATAATACTTGGTGCAGTGGCAATGGCGAGGTGACCACAATAGTCCACAGACAATGATGTCCCATATGATATCGTTGTGTAGTAGAGCGTCGCTGATTTCAGTATGAATGGGCCGGCTCGACCGGGGAAGGACTACCCTTACACAGAATATCGACGTAAAATAGCAGTATTCCTACTGTTGTGTTTCGTTCGGTGAGTGCGAGTGCCAGAGGCCCAATCACCCTCTTTCCCCCTTCCCGCTCCTTCTCCTTCCCACTTCCTTTTATTCCTAAAGGGTCGGCAACGCGTAATTGATGCCTCTGGTGTTTTGCCGGCGTCTATAGGCTACGGTGACCACTTACCATCAGGTGGGCCGTATGCTTGGATGAGAGCCGGCATTTTTTATAAAAACAAGGTGAGGTTGTATAAAAAAAAATTTGAATATGCCAAGATCCTACGACGCGGCTGTCCCTATCCAAAATAGTTCAGTATTGTCAATCTTTGTTATTGCAAAGCTTGGGGTGGGGAATCCGAGGGTGCATAACTGGTTCTTCTCACCCAAATTAGTTTATTAACAAAATTCCTTTCATACATCGATGCTGCTTTCCTAAAATAGGTCATTTTGATTATTTTAAAAGCTGCTTTCGCATGCTACATAAGTGCGATAGTGGTTCATAACAAACTTAATTAATAAAGCAGTAAATAGCAGGTTAAAGTACAAGTATAGTAAAGTATAAGAACTCCAAAGAAAAATTTACCACAAGCAAAGTTTATTTTAAGGTACTTACTAAATAAGCTATCAAAAGAATCTTCCTTTAGTCCAAAGTTTATAAAGGCTAATAAAATTTTAGAACTTTTGCAATAGGACTTTACAACATAGCTTTTCTTTTTTGTTATGGTTTGAAGAATTGTGCTATCGATTCAAACTTTTTGCGAGCACAGACATTTTCTATAGGTCAACTATAAAATAGCAGACAAGGTCCGCTTAATAGTACTTTAGCACCGTTGCCCGTAGGCGCGCGCTAAAGCCTTCCAAGGTCAAAATGTTAAGCTACTGGAGCAAGGGTCATAATGACTTTACTGCTTACAGCCTTCTCAAATAGTCTGTAAAGCCTACTCAATACAAGAACACAATACAGATTTGATTGGTTGTGATCTTTTGTAGAGAAGAGATTTTGCGCTAGCTGGGCAGCTCTCCTAATCCTAGTCACGTAAAGTTCTATTGGTTGTTTTTGTCAAGAAATTAGCAGCACGGAATATAGAGTTGTGCCTTCAATTCTTTCCATAAAATATAAAACCACGACCATTATTAATATTATAAATGCGAATGTGAGTATGTTTGTTGCTTACGCTTTCACGCTTTAACAGCACGACCGATCATCATGAAATTTTATCCGTGGGAGAGCCACGCTTCGGCACGAATGGGCCGGCTCGACCGGAGTGATACCAGGGCCTCACAGAAAACCAGCGTAAAACAGCGCTTGCGTTGTGTTTCGTCGAGTGAGTGAGGGTACCGGAGGCCCAACTCCCCTCCCCCAGAGGAGGAAATTAAAAAGGCTGGCAACGCTCTTGCGACTACTCTGATGTTGCGGGTGTCCATGGGCGGTGGTAATCGGGTACTATTAGGCGATCTATTAACTCGTTGTCGCCTATAACATAAAAAATGAAATCGCATACACGATACAGACAACAAAAAAATAAAATATTGTTCCTGAGGCATATAAATTTATTGACAAAATTTAAATTAACGCGAGTGAAGCCGCAAGCAAAATCTAGTGTAGATATAATCTTCTAACTATCTCTTCGAGGATATAGGCGTCACACTGTATATGTATCGTTATCTTTCATATATAGGTAGCTCAATGGGGAGACCAACAGACTGCAATGCAGAGGGCTCGGGTTCGAACCCACGTCACGCACCTCTGACTTTCGGAAGCTATATGACTTTTCGAAATTATGTGCGTATTGATTGACAATTATCGCCTGCTCCGTGCCTCGGAGAGCACGTTAAGCCGTCGGTCCCGGCTACCATGAACATCTATGACAGTCGTTATTGGGAAGTCAATGCCTTCTAGTATCCTGACACTGGTCTAGCCTTAGGGTATCGTTAGCCTTCGGGTTGCGGAGCTCAGATGGCAGTCGCTTCGTGTAAAAACTGATATCCAGTCAAATCTGGTTAGACTAGAAAGCCGACCCCAAGTGAAGAAGAAGAAGAGAAGAGAAGAAGAAGATAGGTACATAACAAAATTTTACCGAATTAATCCAACTAAATAATACTACGGATCATTGCGTTGTATACCCACGTAATAACTTTGGTACCTAAAACACACCACCTAAATATTACAAAGTCAACACATTAGTATAATTTGTGACACTTTTCGGCACGTTATCAGACTTTTTGCGACATTCTTCGCTTATTATGACACAATTTAAAAATGACGCCTCATATTTTGTGGTACTTTTTGCATTATGCTTGTTTTCTGGAGCATTAAAACATTGAGTGGGTAAAACTCGGTGCTATATTTATCTTGTAAGTAATGATTGTCGTTAAACATTGCATCTGAGATATTTAGCGGGGTGAGTAATCCGCGGTGAAAGCGTCGTCGCGGTTTACAATAGTGTGGAAGCTTTATTATTGTGGAGTGGCAATTATTATGTTTTAATGGCATGAACAATTATTATGTTGCTGAAATGTAGAACTTGTAACAGAAAGGTGCGGTCATATTAAAGTGTCACATTAAAGAGGTCCTGTACAATGGAAAACTGCGACAAATAAATCCGTATACATTATGTTCACTATGTTATAACATTTTCTTCTGTATTGACTTATCGATATCATATGTTTGTATTAACGTTTATTTATTTATTTTTATTCACTTTTTGTATTTACCCTTCATATGATATTAAGTATAATTCGTAGAAAAAATTTAGTTTGATTAGCTTTTGTTATCGGATATTTAGTGATATGTTCTGTTTAAAATAAGTGTTAAGATTTCTCATGTGAGTGAATGCTTATAATAGTATTCTTTTTATGAAATAATATTGTAGAACATATAATGTTGTAGAATTAACCTAATACAAAGATCTTAAACCACAATAAACAACATTACCAGTTGACTTGGGTGATCTTCGTTTGTCGGGCACGCCACGATCGTGGCGGTAAATCCTATTTTTGAGGAGTGGCTGTAAAGGCGGCATGGCGCTCTCACCTTCCGGCTGACACAGGTAATGACTAGCCACGGTTGTTATGGCCAGTTCCTGTGTCGCAAAGGCCGGCAGAAGACGCCCGGATGTCATCACTGCGGCGACTGCCGCGATGTTGTTGTGGACACGGCGCTGCACACTTTGGCGGAATGCCCCGCCTGGGCATCGCAGCGCCATGAGTTGATCGCGGCAGTCGGACTGGTTGCCCTCTCACTCCCGGCCGTGGCTCAGTCTATGGTCCGAAGTGAGAGATCGTGGAACGCCGTCGCCTGCTTTTGTGAGGGCAATGAAAATCCCAATTATGCATTGCCCAACTCGTGCAACGAACCATCAGGTATAGCATTCGTAGTTGTTATTGCTGCGCCACTAAGGTAGTCTAAAATACTGTATTGAAAACATAAACCTTGATAAAATCCGTACCTAAATATATTACTTTCGCCAACTGTATGTATGTTTGTACTTTGCTTGCTGTGGCCTACTGTAAGTGAGGGTGCAGACTCAATCTATGGAACCTGTACTTTTGTATCTAGCTTTAAGTTGCGTGTATCTTTGTAGATGGCCTAATAAAATAAATAAATATAAATCAATGGCAGTGGCATTTATTGACATTCCTTAAAAAACTTAACACACTTAAGTGACAGTTTGTTATATGTGACCTATATTTTATTATCTCGACCCTTAAAGGAAATGTCGCGTCAGGGAACTGAACCCGGCACAGTGGCGCCCTCTGTCGAACAAAAGCGCGTAGGAAAGGGTGGTTTTGTTATGGTAATATGTCCTCAAATGTCACTATCCTGTATGTGGAAAGGTTTGAAGGGACGTAATGGGTTCCTTCGTTGAATGTGAATAAAGGAACTTATTTATAGAAATAGATTGCGTTCGAATAGGCTGTAGAGTAATGGCGATAATGTTGACTGGTCTATATTCAGTGTAAGGAACGGCATACTGAAAACTTTAGCAAGACCTCTTTCTATAGGTACTTATCTCGACGCAAAACATCTATTATTCATAACAACGCAAGATTAAGATTTTATATTGATTATCATTAATACGCGGTACGCAATGGATTGCTACCAATATAACGCACCGCTGGCGTTGGCGCGCGGTGCGATCGGGGAATGACCGTCGTGCTCCGCGCGCGAGAAACAGCTGATCTGTTTAAATCACGACGATTTAATTACATTGCTGAATTTTACTAAAATGCGATATTATTTGATTTTATTTATATGCATAAACCATACATTTTTTAATTTTTCTAATGTTCTATCATGTCATAAATGTTATGATAAACCGCCAGAAAAATTAAAATTGCAAGCAAAATAATTGTGTTTTTCTGAAGAAAATTCCAACGATTTTTATTTAACTCAGAGTAATGGTCTGAATTTACTATTTCAGTTTTCGGTACTCCGTCCCTCACACCTAGTATAAGCTAAGTTACATTGTATATACATACATAGTATCATATATCCTCGAAATAGTTAGGAGAGCTTATATTATACCCATTTTTCAACAGTTGTAGGTTGAGGCTCTATTTTGCCAGCGTCTATGGACGATTGCTGTCTATTGCCGTCTGATGCAAGTCTATTGAAAAGCCGATCGCAAATCATTTCTGTCAACAGATACACATCAAATTAGGCGCTTTCTGGTGTGCCTCAAGGCTCATCTTGGTCCAATCCTGTTTTAGCTCTTAATCGATGTTTGCCGTCTACGTAGCAGAGTGCTGAAATGTATTACCTCTATGCTGCTTTTAAGAATGTCTGGAGCTGTATACCCGATAGCCTGTGATTCAAATGAGGCTATCGGAATTATAATAATCGCAAGGCATATTTTTATTATAATAGGGTTTTAAATGTGAAGTTGCCGCTCTATATGTAGGAAATTATTGAGTGTGGTTTTAAAACAAAATAATTTGTGTGAAAACCACAACGTTCATCAATATTTTTTAATGGTCAATTCGAATTCTATATTTTGTTTCTTGCTTGGCTTGGCTTGTATGAATTATAAAATTAATAGTTAATTTAAGACAAACCATAGTGGTCCTAAAGCCACTATGGTTTCTCTGAATCTATTAATACTTATTTTTATTTACCTCGGTGGCACTGTGGTATTGTATGCAACTACTCTATTACTAGGCCTGGTCAACGGTAAATAGGCCCGACCGTTTTTACACGGGACCTAAGAGATTAAGTATGGGCTGCAGGAAGATAGTAATAAAGACGAGTTTCCGCCACTAGTGCTTTAATAAGACTAGTTTGATGCTGCGTGACTGCATGGATGCTGTAGTGGTTTAAGTGGTCACCTCGTCACTATCAATACGCCGAGTGGTTTAGCTTCGAATCCCACACGGGACAAAAATTTGTGTGATCAACAAATGGTTGCCCCAGTCTGTGTGTTGTTTGTATCGGTTGTCTAGATGTCTGTTAAGTCTCCCGCGATATAGGAATCATATATAGTGTTTTTAAAATGAAACCGAATTTCGGCCACGGCGGCCAATCTTAACGGAGACTAGCCATCTGTGCAGGAGATATTACAGTGCACAAGTGCACTCTCTGTTCCCCCTAACTCTCATGATCTGATGGGACGGTAATCCGACACGACCGGAGAGAGATCAAGAGCAGGACCAACGGCTTTATGTGCTTTCCGGGCCACTGCGACGTCTAACACCGCCAACATCCCAAATCCGGGCTGGTATCGAGATTTCTTAACAGAAAAACCCAATACTTAACTTTTTGTTAACCCGTCCCGAAATTTGAACCCGAGACCGCATGCACAGCAGACGCATTTACTACCGCTGCACCACACTATTAATAGTTGGCGAAATTAAATGGGTTTTATACACATCAGCCTATCTTTAAACATTTCTATATCATAAACCAATAATAGAAATTGAACCAAACCCGAATCATCTCATATTCCCTTATTGAAAATAAAAGTTGCGTTTGGGGTTCAATAGACTAATCCATCAAAAGATCATAATAATATACCGAATCCAAACGATATGTATATAAAATCTGTTTGTGTTTACATAAATAACAGATTTTATATACGTATCGTTATCATTATCGAGCCCGTAAATAAACGATTTAAATCCGCTAATGTAAAAAAAATTATGAGTATTCGCTTTGATGTTGATTAAATGTAAATAAAAGGATAACTGACCATTATACGTAAATGACAACATACCACAAACCGAAATTTATACTTGGCGTAAGGTTTGTGACGGACTATCTGCTTTATTATTTATTCAAAAGTTAGCTCTTAAGCGGTAGCGGCCGGCGGGTGACCAACACAATCGGGTTCAATTATGATTGGCATAACATCACTTGACAGCTTAAGCAGATGGCTGTTTATTATATATCTATATTTTTGACTTAACAGAATTTAATGATTGATTAGATACCAGAGTGCTGCTGATATCAGGAGTTATGGGTAGTTAGGTTAAGAGTCGCGAGACGACCTACAGCCACCATGAGGTTACCAGGGGGTGGTGGGCTTCGTGGGCCTGCCGGCGGGAGGCACTGTGACTGGAGTAAGTAGATTTCGGGGCCGGCTCCCCAAGTACAAAAGAAATACAGCCTAAACGGACTTGTGTACATGTGAGTGACTCAAGTGAATTAATGTAGTGAATGAAAAGATTGATTAAAGTGAATGAAAATGAGAAAAAAGCAACCTCTTGTTTCATTCCGTATTTTTCATTTTATTCTTACCGTTTCCTCATATGCCAAGATAACAGTATATTAAAATCAGTATTTTTGACGTCAAGTAGACTGAGTGTATAACGTATTATCATTTCGGTACAAGTTCAATAAAATATGGTCCAAAAGAAAGTTAAATACTGTCTAAAATAATTGTTATTGTCACTCTGGATATTCTTAATGTCTATCAGTGTTTATAGAGCGAGAGCAATGACATAGGATTATCGATCCTTATTCTTACTTCCTTAACCTAAATAATAATAATAATATTGTCCCCTCTGGGACAGTCGTTATCTCATCATAAGACTAACGCGATATCGGAGGGCACAGTACACTAGCTTTTAAAGTACCACCTTCGCCTTATGATATAAGAAAATATGTATTACCAGGTTAAATGAAAGCGCACAAACCGCAGGGCAGCTTGTAGCGAGCTGAATGTGACAGGCGACACTGCGGTCCTGAATGCCTCAGAGAGACGGTTAGGGTCTCGTCCCCAGCTTGCCGTTACTGGTTGGCTGGGGTGGAACTTCAAGAGCACCCGTAGGACTCTCAACTCTGGCGTGCCTTGGTCGGCTAGTCAGAGGGGGTCGCTAGAGCTACATGCTTGGGAAGTGGAAGTGTTATTTTCAAGGGCATAACTACGGGGAAACCCGCTTCGGGTCTCCGTTGTCACGAGACCCGTGATGGTGAAACCGGCGCCGCACCGCTCGACACCCCTAGCCACTCGCACCGGTGTTGCCCTCTGCTGCTGGCTTGTATGCCTATCGTGGCTATTCAGGGGGCCCATCCAGTGAGTTGGCGATTCACCGTCTGCCCATTCGATTGACGCTATTAGAGTATTCAGAGCAGACGCCGTTTTATCATCCATAGTTATCAATATACCAGTCTAATAAACATCCATACCCATAGCCCATATATTAGAATCCATACGTAGCAATAGTCCTACGCCTGCTGCGGCTAGTGTCACTGTAGGTGTTCCATCCCACCTTTGATTAAAACTCTCGAAGGGCCTCTTTACTTTGGACCCATGTCTCCGTGTAAGCTTCCCAAAGGGCCGGGTAATTTCCTAACGTATTAGGGACATACCCGAGAAATGGAAACCAATAATAATACTATAAATGCGAAAGTGTCTTTGTTCTTTGGTTTTCATTTACCTACGTAGCAGCAGAGGGTATCTACATGATTCTTTTATATATAGATACATACCTCATAACTAATTTTATAAATGCGAAAGTGAGTTTGTTTTAGTGTTACACTTTCATGCCTTTACTACTCGACCGATCATCACGAAATTTCGTTCGTGATTTACCTTTCATCCAAATATCCTTAATAGGAGCAGCGATAGCTCAGTGGGGAGACCAACAGACTGCAATGCAGAGGGTTTCGAGTTCGAACCCACGTCGCGCACTTTTCGAAATTATGTGCGTATTGATTGACAATTATCGCCTGCTCCGTGCCTCGGAGAGCACGTTAAGCCGTCGGTCCCGGCTGCCATGAACATCTATGGCCGTCGTTATTGGGAGAGTGTCGACACAAAAGATCCCACTGGGTCGAAGTGTCGCCGGTCTGCACTGACTGGCCCCCACATAAGATACATACATACAAACATACCTTTCATCCAGAAAAAAAGTACTGTTACTAATCTAATCTAACGTAGATGTTCGCGAGCAAAGCCGCGGGTAAACTCTAGTATATAATATAATCTTAAACATACTTTTTATTTGTGAGTTTATGTTTAGAATTTAGATGTATTTGTAATTCTCAGTGCTGTCTCAAGATAAAGAAGACTGACTGGGACTGGTAGGTACAAGAGAAAACCAGGTACACAAAATTAAAAAAAGAAACGCTCACGGGGTAACCGAGAAGTTACTAGTCTTATTTTAAGTTTTCTGTTTATTGAAACATTTAAATATTAAATCTGCAGTCTGCATTCAGATGGGGTACATGTCTGTCTCACTCGCGCACGTGTTGCTCGTTTTTATCTACGTTGCGCACGCGCCGCTGTTTTGCATCGCACTTCGCGCAGTCTAAAATCACTCGTGACGTGAACCGTTTTGTACTGTGCGCTTTTCTATTTCATATTTCTTAACCACTCGGCATTTCTTCTGGTAATTCTGTAATTGTACCACGAACCACTTTTTTACAAACCTCAGAATCGCTGGAGCTCTGATAAATGCCTTGCACGTTGTTTATAGATAGCCCTCATGCCCTCGAATCGACACAGGAATAAAAACTAGAGCGGGTCTTGCCTTTTTAAAAGAAAAGCTACTTATGTCGCTGACTGTACGTGAAGCTCAACTTAAACTGGAAACCATTTTCATACTAATCTTTTGCCTAATGGAGTTATTACGCTCATAGGCTAGAAACGTGTCACAATACTAAAATTTATAGCCACTTCAGAATAATAAAGAAACTCGTAATGAAAAACCTGGGACGTGGTTGACGATATATTCGTGGTCGATGTTCCCATAATGTACATAGTGAACTATTGCGACAGATATTGGATTCATTTCACAATATATATCATTGTGTTTCATTACTTACGACTATATATCTCCGAAGATATAGGCAGATGTATGTATTTACTCAGATTTATCAGGTACTAGATTGTCTCACGGTTTCACTCGTGTAAATGTAGGTTAACTTAGGTTAAAATAGCTTATGTTACTCGGTGTGCGGTGTTCCACAGGGTTCGGTTCTCGGCCCGCTCCTGTGGAACATCGGATACGACTGGGCGCTGCGCGGTGTGCTCCTCCCCGGCGTAAGCGTAGTTTGCTACGCCGACGACACGCTCGTCCTCGCTCGGGGAGCGACGCACCGGCAGGCGGCTGTCCTGGCGACGGCAGGGGTCGCGCATGTCATGGGTAGGATCCGGCGGTTGGGCCTCGAGGTGGCGCTGCACAAATCTTAGGCTCTGTTCTTCTACGGGCCTCGGAATGCGCCGCCGGTGGGGTTACACATCGTAGTGAGAGGCGTCCGCATCGGCGTCGAGAAATCGATGAGGTATCTGGGCCTTGTCCTCGACGGCCGATGGGCCTTCGGAGAACACTTCCGAAGGTTGGTCCCCAAATTAATGGGTGCGGCCGCAGGGTTGTCGCGGCTGCTACCCAATCTGGGGGGACCAAACGCCTCATGCAGGAGGCTCTTCATGGGGGTCGTGCGGGCGATGGCCCTATATGGGAGCCCCATCTGGGGGCATAACCTGATGGCCCGTAACGCCGCCCTGCTGCGGAGGCCGCAGAGGGTGATGGCCGTCAGGGTCGCGAAAGGGTACCGCACGATCTCCTATGAGGCGGCAAGCTTCCTGGCCGGATCACCGCCCTGGGACCTGGAGGCCAGACTTCTCGCATCGCTCTACCAGTGGCGCGGGGAGGCTCTGAAGCGGGGCTTTCAGCAGTTGCCGAGAGAGGTGGAGGCGCGGCGGTCGGAGCTCCGCGACGTCCTAAGGGCTGACTGGGGAGAACGACTTGCGCGACCGAGTGCAGGGCACGCCGCAATAGCGGTGGTAAGTCCAATTCTGGAGGAGTGGCTGGAGCGGCGCCATGGCGCCCTGACCTTCCCGGCTGACGCAGGTCCTCACCGGGCATGGATGCTTTGGGAGGTACTTGTGTCGTATAGGCCGGGAGGAGACGTCTTGTTGTCACCACTGCGGTGACGGTCCCGAGGATACGGTGCTGCACACACTCGTGGAGTGCCCAGCTTGGGAGGAGCAGCGCCGGTCGTTAACCGGGGCACTGGGTATCCAAATCCTCTCGCTGCCGGCAATGGTACTGTCCATGGTCCGAAGCGAGGGTGCATGGGAGGCCGCCGTCACCTTCTGCGAGGCAGTGATGTCCGCGAAGGAGGCGGCGGAACGGGAGAGGGAGCTGGTCTCTCCCCACCCAAACCGCAGGAGACGTCCAGGGCGCCGCCGTAGGGCGCGCGCAGACCTCCAGCCACCCTAGGGGGCGGCCTGCGGGCGGTGGACTTGGGCAGTCTGCCGCCCGAGCAGCACAGGCCCGAGAGAGCCTGTGCTGCCCCCCTCAGTGGAGGGGAGGGCTGTACCATCTGGTCCTCCCCCAAACAGCTGGGGCCCGCCTATTCACGTGGCGGGCCAAGACCTGTCGGTGTCGCGGTGAATGCTAGCGCGAATCCCGTGGCACCGACACTAGGTACCGGAGAAACGTCGTCAGGGGTTTAGTGGGTATGGGGCCGGCTTTTCTGGCTCGAGTCCCACACACCCACGCCCTGCGCGGGCGCGGACGGTGCGTAAAAGCAATCCCATGACGTTAAAAAAAAAAAAAACTCTGTAGGCGGAGATCTCTCCCTGCCGAGCGTGATCAACGCCATGCTCGGCGGCGAGAGGTCGTGGCACGCAGTGGTTTCCTTCTGCAAAGCTGTCATGGCGCAGAAGGAGACCGCGGAGAGGGTCAGGGAGAACAACCTCCTCGCTGACCCTCTCCGGCGCAGACGGACGGGAGTGAGAAGGAGGCGATTTGCCCGCCTTTTCGCTCCTGTATAGTAAGGTCACTGGTACAGAGTCGGGGGACTCTCTACCGGCTTGCACGGCCCCACACGTCTGGGGGATGGCCTTGGTGAGCAAGGCCTTCCCTCCACAGGTGCCTGCTGCCACAGGTCCGGGGCGGGATGGGGTCGCGTTAGCAATCACCAATCTCCGTCGGCGGAGGGACTGCTCACCCCAGGTTTTTAGTGTGTATACTGACCCCCTTCAGGGGCGGAGTCTCACATAACCACCCTTCCCCCCCCCGGGGAGGGGGTTTCCATAAAAGATTTTCCTGGGTCAATAAAAAAAAAAGCTTATGTTACTCGGTGATCGGGCACGCCACGATCGTGGCGGTAAGTCCCGTTTTTGAGGAGTGGCTGGAGAGGTGGCATGGCGCCCTCACCTTCCGGCTGACACAGGTAATGACTGGACACGGTTGTTTTGGCCAGTTTCTGTGTCATAAATGCCGGCAGGCGACGCACGTGTTTCCACGTGCGCCTCTGTGTCGTGTCTTTGTCCCCCCCAGGGGGACGGTGGAGGAAGTATATTTTGTGTAGTGGCCTGCCGTTTCACACGGCGGGCCGAAACCACAGCGGGGTCGCGATTGCATGTGAAAGCGATGCGCGCGGCCTCGCCGTCTATGGTTATGTCGAGGAACACCGTGGTAGGTTTAGTCGGTATTACCGGGGTATCTTTTCCCTGGAGAGCCCGACATAACCTCTCCGTCGCCCCGCGGAGAGGTATGCGTCAAAGCATTCCATAAAGAAAAAAAGAAAACTCGGTAATAATACATGTTTCTAATTGTTAAAGAATGTTTAAATCGGTTAAGTAGTTTTTGAGGTAATTCCTTACAAACAAACAACAAAAATCAAATTTTACCTCTTTATAATTATTAGTATAGACTAGATTTTGTAATAACAGTACTTTTTTTCTGAATGAAATTATGAAATGCCCTATCTTATCTTATCTTATGTGGGGGCCAGTCAGTGCAGACCGGCGACACTTCGACCCAGTAGGATCTTTTGTGTCGACACTCACCCAATAACGACTGCCATAGATGTTCATGGCAGCCGGGACCGACGGCTTAACGTGCTCTCCGAGGCACGGAGCAAGCGAATTTTGTCAATCAATACGCACATAATTTCGAAAAGTCATATAACTCCCGAAAGTCAGAGGTGCGCGACGTGGGTTCAAACCCGAGACCCTCTGCATTGCAGTCTGTTGGTCTCCCCACTGAGCTATCGCTGCTCATAAAATGCCCTATGTCCTATTCTATATCCTAGACAAATGTATACGTAATTTCATCATGATCGATCAAAAAGCTAAGCCGTGAAAACTCTTTCACGGCTACAAATAAACGGAAACGGAACTAACAAACAAACAAACTCACATTCGCATTTATAATATTAGTTAAGATATTTTAGGTCCACTCTTATTTCACAAACATTCATACAATAGATACAAAGAACACCCGGGCTCGGAACAACTATTTGTGGATAACACAAATATTGTCTTGTATTGGGATCGAACCTTTTACTTGGGATCTAAAACCATACTTGGTGAAATGTAGGTGTAATACAAATGGAAAATATACTTGAGACTAATATTGTCTTACGTTTACGCGAATGTTATACATTAAAATAAAAAAGCTTTGATATATATTTTAGACAACTCGATGGTTGGTGGTTAGTGTAACCGACTGCCACGCCTGAGGTCGCGGGTTCGATTCCCGCACAAGTCAAACATTTGTGTGCATGAACATGGATGTTTGTCTTGGTCTGGGTGTTTCTATGTATAATATGTATGTATTTACAAAAAAAAAGTATATATGTATGTTTATCCATTGCCTAGTACCCATAGTACAAGCTCTGCTTAGTTTGGGCTAGATGGTGTTGTGTGCATGTGATAGAATATTATTATTATTATTATTATTATACTTATCGACAAAATTCGTATAAAGTAGTTAAGGTGATTTTAATGCGGCCTCGATGGCGTAGTGGTTAGTGTAGCCGACTGCCACGCCTGAGGTCGCGGGTTCGATTCCAACATTTGTGTGCATGGACATGGATGTTTGTCTTGGTCTGGGTGTTTCTATGTATAACATGTAAGTTTTTACAAAAAATGTATATATGTATGTTTATCCATTGCCTAGTACCCATAGTACAAGCTCTGCTTAGTTTGGGCTAGATGGTGTTGTGTGTATGTGGTAGAATATTATTAGTAATACTTGATACTATATTATATGTACTCTACCATTAGAATAAATAGCCGCTCGTCCAAAAGGTATTAAGCTCCCAAATCACTCAGAATTTTCCTTCTGATCTCCCGAAAGGAAATATATGAATAACTACAAAAGCGATCCTATCTCATAATATAAAAAGCTGGAGTTGGGTAAATACTCTTTTATTAAAACCCCTTTTTACGTTGAACAATGAATGCGTTGAAAAGAGCGGCGAGGTAATTTATCGGAGTGAATGCAAGCAATCATTTAGGTGTAACGTTTGTGATTACAATCAGCCGTATTTACGCCGGCAATTGAGAAAGTGGAGAGTTTTCACTTAATTCGAATATAAGAATAAGTGCTTACTGTTTTTATGTTAAACCAGCTTTTGCACGCGGCCTCGCACGCATACAAGTAGGTTATGTTAGTACAGGACTTTTTATAAAAATAAGTGAGAATCGGCAATGAATTGCCGTAAATCTTAGAGTTCGAAATAACGGTTCAAGTAATATGCAAAGCTCACGTAATACCACGTGACCTTGAGGTCAAAGGTCAAGGGTCATAGTCATGTCGGAGATATATCGACTATGCTGAGTCGAATGACGTTGACCGCGTGTCTCTAGCTCTTACGGTTCTTGAGTTGAATGTTGTATAACAGACGGACGGACGGACGGACGGACAAAGCTGTTATATAAGAGTTTTTCCGAACTCTAAAAGTAAGTAAAGTAGCATATGTTACTTGGTGATAATATAGCTTCCTACTGGCGAAAGAATTTTTAAAATCAGTTTAACAGTTTTTGAGTTAAATCCTCACAAACATAAAATCTAATCATGCTTCTGTATGATATTAGTATAGATGAAAACTTTAAGGTTGTACTTACATAATTTTAATGTGTACGCTGCCTCGGTGGCGATGCTTTTGTGAAAACGGGGGCTCGACTTGAGATGTTGGGTTCGAATTCTGGAAATGAGATTTAATGTCATATAGTATTAAGTAGTTAGATTTTATTTTTCAACTACCGCACGAGGCATATATCTTGTATAGCGAGGGACTTTAAAGGACACAAAGAACCAGACTCAAAACAACTATTTGTGAATCATACTTGACATTGAGTGGTAGGGCCACGCTGGTTACAATATAAATGGACCGGTTCGACCGGGGAGGTATCACCCTCTCACAGAAGATCGACGTAAAATAACAGTATCTGATTTGTTTCGTTCGGTGAGTGAGAGCGCCGGAGGCCCAATTCCCTTCCCTTTCCAAACCCTATCCTGCTCCATTCCCCTTTTTCTTCCTGTAAGCAGCAGCTTAGTTGTGTTTTTTTGACATTGCTTCTGTAATGCTAAGAAAAGACAGCCATGTGTATTAGCCATGGTTCTCGCTTACTATCCGGTGGGCCGCTGGCTCGTCTGTCACCGATGAACGCAATAAAAAGATTTAAAAAAAGCTTAAAATTTATGTCCCGTGTAGGTCATCCACAATACTCGGGGCAGTCAGTGGCTAGGTGACCACATACACCACTACGCAATACGTGCAGCGTAGTACGACTCGCCCGTATTAACCTACTGAGTCGCAGGGACACACCGGGGCCAATACACAAAAAAATTGTAATCATGTCCGGTATTCTAAGATTTGACAGATTAGTAAAAGGTAATCCTGGCAAGTAAAATATAGGCATACAATATTTCTGCCTATCCTTTCAGGGATATCGGCGTAAGACTATGTATGTACATGAACTAACATTATATAAGAGGGACGTCACAAAATAAAAATCCTAACTAATATTGTGAGTGCGAATGTGAGTTTTTATTTGTTTGTTTGTCACGCTTTCACGCCGTAACTACTTGACCGATCATTATATAATTTTGCATACACGTTGTCAGGAGAACAGAAGAGGACAAAGGACCTTTCATCCAGAAATAGTACTGTTACTAAACGAACCTACAGTTGCGCGGGCGAAGCCGTGACCATAATATAGTACAAAATTAAAAAGAAATTAATTGTTTAAAATATAATTAGCGTTTAATTAGCTCCGCTGTCTCTTTTGTCTTAGTGCTTATTCATTCAACTGCAGTAATTAAAATCGCAATTTCGTCGTACAATAGGACAATTGCCCTTGTCAAATTACATTTTATTCTTTTATTTGGTTTGCCAACTGAAAATATACTTAGTACACT
Organism: Catocala fraxini; assembly: GCA_930367265.1. Taxonomy (NCBI): domain Eukaryota; kingdom Metazoa; phylum Arthropoda; class Insecta; order Lepidoptera; family Erebidae; genus Catocala; species Catocala fraxini. The sequence continues at coordinate 6,745,210 of OV884036.1, read as the reverse complement.
GAAATAATAAAGGTGATACAAAAATCTATATAGACGACTCGATGGCGTAGTGGTTAGTGTAACCGACTGCCACGCCTGAGGTCGCGGGTTCAATTCCCGCACAAGTCAAACATTTGTGTGCATGAACATGGATGTTTGTCTTGGTCTGGGTGTTTCTATGTACCTATAATATGTACGTATTTACAAAAAAAAAAGTATATATGTATGTTTATCCATTGTCTAGTACCCATAGTACAAGCTCTGCTTAGTTTGGGCTAGATGGTGTTGTGTGTATGTGATAGAATATTATTATTATTAATTAAAATAGGTACTGATACATTTTATATCAGTATTTTAATTTTGGTGTCACTTTTATTATACTTATGTGACATGGTACTGTGTTAAATAATACCTAATATTTAATAGAAAATAATAACAAAAGATACAGCAGAAATAGAAAAATAATTAAAGATATCTACAATTTATTTATGCGTGAGATTATTACCGCTGTTGGACACGCCAAAGGATATAAAAATTCATAATGTGTTTTTGAGTCATGATATATACTCGTACCTATATATGTATGTCGGGTGTGGCTTCAGTAATGGACCGTAAAAACGTAGTTTATAAGCATTATTTTAAAAAATATTGCTAATTAATACTTAGCTAAGTAGCTGCTAGTTGCAGCTGACTAGTTACTTGATCAATGATTAAAGGCCCGCCGATGTTATATAACTATTAATTAAACTATCACGCAATGTTTAATGTTGATAGGTGATTGTTTTTCTAATAAGACGGCAGTTAATACTTAGCTGCCTCAATATTTAAAAGTAAATTTTGATGTAATAAATCTTTATATATATAATTCTACTGTACGTGTGTCACTGAACTCCTCCTAAACGGCTGGACTGATTTTGATAAAAATAATTGTGTGTGTTCATGTGGATTCGAGGATGGTTTAGATTTGGTATGTTTTTTTATGTTATTTTTTTTTTTTCGTGTATACATGACAACGTCTGTCGGGACAGCTAGTATAATATAATATTTGAAAATTAAGTACATCTCAACAGAAAAGCTTTCAAGTCCTTGATGAATGATTAGGCTATGATCAACGGCTCGTCGCTGTTACATTGTTAATAAACTAATTCTCCAGATTTAATGTTTACCTATTGGTGATTGATTTCCTGATAAGTCACTAGTGAATACTTAGCTTCCTCTTAAATATTTGAGTTTGGTTTGTAGATCCTTCCTACTTATAAGCTATTCTATATAATACTAAGTTCCACCCAAGGATTTTCTTGCGTGGTATAACTATTACAAGAGCCTATAGACTAAATGCTTTGTTTTAACTTTTTACACACTTCATATTATTTCATTTATTCATAAATTACATTTATTTGTATAATAGTCTCGTAGTTGTTAAATATTACGTCTCTGATCTCTCAATCTAGAGGTACATAGAAGCGAAACTGTTATTTAAATTAATCAAGAGCTTCGAACTTAAGAAGCGCATCGGTTTTTCAATAAGAATAATTTGTTATTGCCAGAACCGATATGATGATTCACCATTCCTGAGATTGTGAAACTTTAAGCTCCGAAAACCAAAAACTACTTAGCAAAGATCGCACAAGAGCATTCAGCTTCGAATTAATATGATCAACACGAACGAAAAGTACACAAGCGTCGGGTTAATATTTGGATTAGGTAGCACTCTCGCCGAACTAAGAATAATCTTAAGACAGAATTATAATACTTTGAGATAAGCAATGTGTGTGTATTGTTCTAAGCCTTATGTTAGAATATACTCAATCCTACTTATATTATAAAAGTAAGTAAAATATTTGTAAGGCTTATCAGCTCAAAAAAGCACAATATAAAAAATGTCTACCTCGGCTAATCGCTCCTAATATTATAAATGCGAATGTGAGTTTGTTTGTATGTTTTTTATGCTTTCAGGATTAATTACTCGACCGATCATTATAAAATTTTGCGTATATGTTGTCAGGGGTGCAAAAAAGGACAACGTACGACGTACTTTTTCCTGGATTAAAGGTGTGTTTAATCTTAAATAAGTAGTCAAAGTCAAAGTCAAAGTCAAAGTATTCTTTATTGTGAGACAGTGGTTATTACAAGGTGTTGTTTCAAATTAAAGCTTAGAGCGCGAGCTCACTGCTCTGCCGTTTAAAGCGTACAATAATAAGCATAATAATTATACAATAAAATCGTTTCTATAAAATTACTAATAAGTCACAATGTCAAAGCCTACAAATAGAAATAAAATCAGTATAACAAAAAATATTAAAATCATAAAAATGTCAAATAATAATAGTATTAATATTCATTATAAATAATTATTGGTAATAATAAGTACAAATATTAATAAATGTCAACCAAAAAGTATAGTCAACCAAGGAATCAAAGAAATTGCATCAAAACAATATTTTGGTCACTAAAAGTCTGTTGTGACATCGGCCAAAAATTCAGTCACTGTGTAGTACGGTCTGGTTATTAAAAACATATGTAGGCTTCTCTTGAATATAGCTATATTATTAATCTCTCTTATTTTTTTAGGTAACTTATTGTATATTCTAGAAGACATGCCAAAAAAGCTCTTAGACAATAGAGCTGTTTTCGAAGGCATATTTGATATTTTGTCTGCATGTCTTGCAGATTTTAGATTTCCGAACATATTAATGTTTATTTTTACGAATGTTGCGACTTCATATACATACAGGGCAGGCATAGTTAATATTTTTAACTGCTTAAAATAAGGGACACAACTATCGGTCACGAAAATGCCACATACCGCTCTAACGCATTTTTTTTGTGCTTTAAATACAAGTTCTCTGTCTGTAGCATTGCCCCAAAAAATTATTCCATACCTTAGCGTTGATGTTACGTATGCATGATAAGCGGCTAATACTGCTGTTTGATTGACAACTTTAGCCAACCTATATAGGGCATATGCAAATTTGTTCAATCTTTTACATATAGAGTCAGTTTGTGTTTTCCAAGACATATTTTTATCTATCCATATTCCTAAAAATTGCCGAGGTATAGAAATTTATATCCCTTTCAGGCCCAAGTTTAGTTTTATTGAATTATTATTATTTTGCCGTCTGTATGTATTAGGAGGGTTAAAACATACACGTAAAAAATTAAAAAAAAATTTGAAGCCGCCCTCATTTGCTGTAACTACCCCTGCACGATCGTGATGTTTGGGCTTTAACTTTACTAGTGCACGATCGTGACGTTTTTGGGTTTTTAACTATTATTCTTCGATAAATCAGCTTTTAATTTACTTATTATAAAGAAAACAAGAAGAATATTCACAAATATAGATTTATTAAAAAAAAAAATCACATGCATTATAAAAAGTTGTTGTTTTAAATGTTACACTTTAAAACAACAACTTTTTAAACTAATTCAGTCTGAAAACAATTGAGATCAACATTTTTAAATTAAAAAATCAGTCTTTAGGTTTACTTTATGCAGACTTAAAATTTGTTTTTATTTCTTGTGGTAAGCAGCAAAGCAATTTTGTTTTCGCGTGAGACATAGATACACGTCGCACTTTTCGCACCTTATTTTTGATCGGCTCACACATCCTTCTAGTCTGCAAGCGCGCGGATTATCAATGCCTTCAAAACTCGGCAGATGGTCATAACCATCATATCTCTTTGCTTGTGAAGGTGGATTTGACCTCTTAAACTTTGAAGTGCTTGGCGCTAAATCGGTGGCACCGTCACGATCATCATCACTACTTGCAGATCTCCTTCGACGAGTAGGTGTGTTTGTTAATCCGTCTGCCACTTGCATTCTAAATTCTAGCAAGTCCATAGTCTTATTGCCTGGGATATCAGCTGCTGCACATTCCAATTTGTACAGGCGCCAAGAATTACAAATAGCCAGATCAAAGAAATGTAGTATTACCTTTAATGTCCATTTTCTTGTTTTCATGAAAGTGCGGTAGTACTCCATTGACTGGTCAAGTATGTCCACTCCGCCCATGTGCTTGTTATAGTTTGCAATGGCTTTGGGTGCGGTGACATCAATAAAGCCGGAGGTATCTTTATTCCAGCGTTTAACGAAAGTAACGTCATCTGCTGCAGTGCAATTTGATGCGACTAGCACAGACTTGTTGTCCATCCATTTAACGACAGCGACATCATCACAAACAAACTGTTGAGATTCGCCGCGTTTCATTCTGCGATCAGGCTTAAAATCAATGTTTTTTCGCTCCGGTATCCGGTTCATCATAAGTGTCGCGGTACCATGCATTCCAATGGTATTTAACTTTTCTAGTAATGGTATTGATGAGAAGTAGCGGTCAAAGTAAATGCAACTTCCTCTTGGAATCGACTTTGAGAGATGTAAAATTACCGACGCTCCAACCCCCAAGGCTCTGTCACCAAACGGAGTATTAGCACCTCTGTAAACCTCGAAATCTATCATCAGACCTTCTGAAGTTGTAGCTACAAAAATTTTTTGTCCTTGGGGTCGAGGCTTACTTTTAATTACCTGTCTGAGCCCACGTGGACAAACTCCGCTAAAAGGAAGCATTTGTTCGTCAATTGAATAATAGCCCGGTTGTCTTTCCAATCGATCACAAGCTCTTTTAACTCGATTAAGTATTGGTTGGACTTTCCAGAGTGTATTGATAGTGTTTCCTGGCGGAGCTGTGTCGCTATCGACGACGTGTAAAGCTGATCGCAGTGTCTTGAACCTCTCTCTAGCCATAATGTTTGCTACCATGTCCATTCGCATCCCATCACGCCAATACATGTACAACCGTGGGTATGGAATGACACCCATGATCATATGAATGCCAACAAGTTTTTTCAGCTCTGTGGGATTCGTATTAAGGATGTTGCCTGTACGACGCATGTAGTAGTTATTAGTACACATAGCAGCATATTCAAAAAACTCGTCATCAAAATAATTTTTGAAATACTCCATTGGCTTTCTGATTGCTTTTGGACAAGCCCGTGGCAAATAATTGTGTTCCTTTTTGTTAAACGCTACCTGCTTCCAAATTCTTCTTCTTACCTCCGTGCGTCTATGGGCTGTAGGACGTGAAAGGGGCGGTGTTGGGTTTGACGTAGAAGGGTTCGGGTTCGACGTCCTTGCGAGAGGCAATTCTACGTCATCTTCTAGACCTTCCACCTCCGAATCGTTGCCATCTCCAAGTAAATGAAGTACCAGATCACTGGTTAGCTCAACGCCTGTCAAAAACAAAAATAATAATAGATAATTTCAAGAAATAACTCTTACTGCCTAAAAACGTTTTAAGTGAAGTTAGACCCAAACGTCACGATCGTGACTTCATGATTTAAAAGCGTAATTGTTATTGAGAAATCAAGCATTTCTAGAATAAAATCATCTTAAATAAGTAAATAAAAGTTTCAGCTATGAAATAACAACAATACTACAATGTTTACATTAAAATATGCACAAATAATAATTACTTACGATTGCCACTGCCGCCGTCGAAAAAAGCTGCCATCTTTGACACGTCACTCACGCTAACTGACCGGCAAACCGCGCGAAAATTATTATTTATTATAACGCGTGATTCATGCACTTTCGTGTGGCGCGGGTCTCGCTCGGTAAAGTTAATTCGGGACAGCGCGGGAATTTTAAAAAGATTTGTGCATGATCGTGTTTGACGGGCCTGAAAGGGATATACAAAATCTATATTAACACGATGGATGCCGTGGGCAAAATTTAATAAGTGATATAGAGATTAGCGGGTTTAAACAACAAAACAAACAAACTCTTCAGCTTTATTATATTGGTGGAGAAATTTAAAAAAGTACCTCTCTCAACATATTGTCTTACTTTTACGCGAACGTTATCCATTGAAATAAAACTACTAACAAATTGTATCTCCTCACCTCGCCTTCTCGTGACCATGGCTGCTGAAACGCAACCGAAACGCGTCGGGTAAAGTGTAAATCTAAATAGTTTATTTATTGAAATAGTCTAATAGTAGTAGTAGTTTCATAGTATTTTCTAATAAACTGCGATAAAAACCCTATGAAGCAGTTTAATTACAATGTACCGCTTACAAATATTCATTGGGTAAAACTGCTGCAATGGTGCAGCGTTAGGGAAAGCGACTGGTGTGTATGGGATATCGCTGTTCTCTCTGTGAATCATCAAACTGATGTACAAGTGTTATAGGGTTTTAGAGTTTGAAAAAACTCTTATACAACAGCTTTGTCCGTCCGTCTGTCTGTTATACAACTTTCAATCCAAGAACCGTAAGAGCTAGAGACTCGCGGTCAACGCCATTCGACTCAGCATAGTCGATATACCCCCGAAATTACCATGACCTTTGACTTCTGACCTCAAGATCTCGTGGTATCACGTGACCTTTGCAAATTACTTGAATCATTTTTTCGAACTCTAAGATTTACGGCAATTCATTGCCGTTTTTCACTTGTTTATTTTAAGGTATTCTTTAATACGGAATCTAATACTATATCTCTACCTACCCTTTCAAGGATATGTACGTGACAGTACATAAGTATAAATTTGCGAAAGAATGCACCTTTTTCATTTAAACGAATATACATATATGTATACACTCGCTTGTAAGAAAAGGATTCTTTGCCTCATGGTTGCTTAGCTTGTTTACCTTAATAATACATACTAGCTTTGGTCCGCGACTTTGTACGCGAGGAATTTGGGAGTAGGTGCCTATTACATTTAATTTCTTTGTATTTAAGAAGAAGCTGATTTACACACACTTGCAAACCCGAGTTTTAGGTGGCGTATCAAATTGAAACGTACACCACATTTTGAGTTAGACCTTTAGCTATGCAACTATAAAAACCGCATTCAATTTTGTTTTGTAGTTTTTGTGTAATGTGCATTCTAACGTAGAGGCAGGCAAAAATTCCAAAATTAATTGTTTTGCCTGCTATGTCTCTTATAAAAGCCTCGCACATAATTTTTTTTAAATATCTCCTATGTAAAAATATCGACCAGTTACAATTTTATTATATACTAGTAGTTTTCCCGCAGTTTCACCCGCGTAAGTCCCGTTTCCGTGTGAATATCGGGTTTCACCCCTTTCACCCCCTTCGGGGTGGAATTTCCAAAAATCCTCTCTTAGTGCTCCCCTACACTCTCCAAGGAACATACATGCCAAATTTCAGCTTCTTGCGTGCAGTAGTATCGGCTGTGCGTTGTCTGTCAGTCACTCAGTAACGGAAGAGTTTTACATATATAGATATAGATTTAAAGGACATCTCCTATGCTTAATGTCAAAGGTCTGGTTCCTCTGGGATCTTGTATTAAAAGTTACTAGTACCACTTAAACTAACCAATCGTTGTCTCATTTCTAAGTTCGACGGACATCAAATATCCTGACTAATATCATAAATGCGAATGTGAGTTTGTTTGTTACGCTTTCACGCCTTATTTACAAGACCGAACATTATAAAACTTCACATACAAGTTGTCAGAGGTAGAGAATAGGACATAGGGTACCTTTTATCCAGAAAGAAGTACTGTTACTTTCGTTACCTTCATTTAAGCGAGAGAAACGGGCAAAGTCTAATGTTATATTGACGTCACATATGACCATCCTATATGACCATTGTATATGACGTCACAACCACTTCCTTCCCCTAAAAGTGACTAAAAGCGGCAACTGTCCCAACAAATTAAGTGTCAAGTGGCTACAGTTAATGGGTGTGTGATAGAACTTGTTAAGTGACAAGTTGACCGGGACATGTTACGTTCGCGGTGTTCTGTTACCATTGGAGGGTTAGCTTTGGTCTATTGAGCCTGTTCGGTTGTCTTACTATCGAAAGGGTTATGTGTGACATAAAGATGAGGTCACATATAAAGCTAGGCTCACATTGCTACCTTTTTGATGATGAATTTCTTTTATGACATCTTTTAATTACTTTTCTCTGTGAGGCAACGCACGATTGATACTCTGTGTATGCAAGCGATCAGAGATGTATAATAAAGCTGTATAATACAATGCTAATTTTGTTATTAAATATATTTTATATTTTTGTTTAATATCTACTTTTTAACTATTTTATCTACTTTACAGCAACAATGGTTACGGGGAGACTTGATGCTGAAAAGCAACTGAAATTTCTAGAAAAGTGTACATTTAAAAAGATTCAAAGCATTGTTTTATTTTTGTTAAACCTCAATTAACCTCTCATATTTAGCACTTTAAACTACTTACTGTTTAGTAGATTAACCTATCGAGTCGCAGTTGCACACCGGCGACCAGAGACAATAGGTTTTAAATGATGTCTTATTCCAATTGATGATTCTTATTCCAATAATTGATAGGTTAAATGTATAGTTCACGTAAACATAAGAAAATAACATTGTTTATTAATGTTGAAGGTCACAAAATAACAATATTAGTAATAATATAATTACTGTTGCGTGTATTTAAGCATGAAGTATTTTCTACTGGGCACTAAAGGCCCACTTAAGTGGTTTGTCAGACATCAATTAATCAAAATAATTTAGGTAATTAAAATGTAACGCCAGTCCCTAAAATAAGTTCATCTACTGACGTTGCTAATTTTAGACCCATAGCAGTCTTATCAGTTTTTGCTAAGATGTATGAATCTTTTCTCAATACCTGCTTAATTCGTGAAATTTATAACCGTCTTGATAACTCTCAGCATGGATTTCGGCCTGGGCGCTCAACTTTAACCAACCACATAAGATTTACTGATTATATAAGCTCTAATATAACTAAGGGAGGCCAAGTAGATGCAGCCTACTTCGACTTTAGCAAGGCAATTGACCTTGTTGACAATGACATCCTACTCGCAAAATTTTTAGCTCTAGGCTTTTCTCCTTTCCTTTTCAAATTTATGGCTGATTATGTCCGAGATCGCAAACAGTATGTCAAGGTTGGAAGGTATAGATCTCAGGAATATTACACGCATTCCGGTGTAAGCCAAGGTAGTACCCTCGGGCCTACCCAGTTTCTTATCATGATCAATGATCTACCTAGTGTTCTTTGTAAGGCTGAGTGTTTAATGTTCGCTGACGACCTTAAGTTATTTCTTTCTATATCTGAACCTGAAGATTGTCTATTATTGCATCGTGACATTGATGCAGTTTTTGAGTGGAGTGAAAGAAATAAACTGTGCTTCAATAACTGTAAGTGTAAAACTATAACCTTTACCAGGGCTCGAACTCCAACTTATACTACCTACAAACTTGGAGGATCCTCACTCGAGCGTGTGACCTCAATAAAAGATCTTGGACTAATATTTGATAGCCAAATGACATTTCATGAGCACATCATGCACGTATCTAAAAGCGGTAATAAATCTCTAGGATTCGTAATAAGAACCTCGTATGAATTTAGTAACATCGCAGTCATCAAAATGTTGTATAACGCGTACGTTCGAAGTAAATTGGCGTATAATGCTGCCACATGGAACCCACACGAAAAGCTTTATACTCTTATGGTAGAAAGAGTCCAGCGCAAATTTGCACGGTTTTTATACAAGAGGACTTATGGATACTATCCATTTTTGTATCCTTCCATGTTTGTGTCAAGGATGGTCGGTCTTGATACCTTGCAGCTGAGACGGGACTACATGCATATTTTGCACTATTGTTTACTGCTGGTAAATAGGGTTGACAATCCCTCGGTACGGGACTTTTACTCAAGTACACTTTTACGTAAGTGTACTCTTTGCACTTTTACGTACCCGATAGTTATATACGTGGTGCTGGACGGAGACAACATCCACTATTTACTTGCCCACCATCATGGCGATTAAATTTGTGTAGTAATCGTCCAACGGCTAGAGCAATTCAATTAATTAATAAGTTTTTACAAGCTGTTCCTAATGCTGACATATTTTATGATAAATTAGGTGAATTATCCAATTCAATATTTCTATTCTTAAACATGACATCTAAATAATTAATAATAAATATAATTGTATATAGCAGTTTAATTTCAATGAATAATATTCGCGTAAATAGAAGACAATATTAAATATAATTGTGTAATGTCCTGTATAATTTGTAATCTGTTTTAAATGTTCAAACTCTATTTTGTATTTTCTAAGATAGTTTTAGAATTGTATAGCTTCACTTAACATATAAGCGATTTGGTTTGTAACTGTAAGCTTATATTGTTCTATATCAATAAATAAATAAATAAATAAATAAGTATCTATGCCTAATATTCTTCTGTTGATGTCGAACAACTGACATCAATTGTATTTCATTAATGAACCTCGATGTTTCTGAAGCTTGTCCGGATTTGTTAGAAAATGTCCGGGCTAAAAATAAGCACAGAAAGTAAATGAAATTGTCAGGACAAATGAAATCAAAGTCAAAAATCATTTATTCATTTATGTCACAAAGTAACACTTATGAAGGTCAAAATATATAGGTTAGTGAGTTAACTGAGGTACTGAAGCTATATTTAGGTTAGTCTTTGAGTAGTAGAGCCTCGCTGATTTCAGCATAAATGGGCCGGCTCGACCGGGAAAGGACTACACTCTCACAGAATATCGACGTAAAATAGCAGTATTCCTACTGTTGTGTTTCGTTCAGTGAGTGAGAGTGTCGGAGGCCCAATCGCCCTCTTTTCTCCTTTCCGCTCCCTCTCCTTACCACTTCCTTTTTCTCTTGTTTCTTTCCTAAAGGGTTGGCAACGCGCAAGTGACTGTGGCCCTGGTGTTGCAGGCGTCCATAGGCTACGGTGACTACTTACCATCAGGTATGAAAGCATAGACTGGACTAGAATGCACGGATGGTGTAGTGGTTTAAGTGTTTGCCTAGCCACTGCCACCGCGCCGAGTGTTGTGGGTCCGATCTTATCTTATCTTGTTACGGGGGCCAGTCAGTGCAGACCGGCGACACTTCGACCCAGTGGGATCTATTGTGTCGGCCCCGAGATCTATACCTTAGCTATCTCCCTATGAATGTACTGCATCAATCGCAGCGTACACTTCAGAGGGAGAAGCCTGAAGTCCTCAGGGCTTGGATATGCCAACCCCATGAGACCTATCCTTAGTCCAGCCAACGCGTCACATTCACACAGTAGGTGTAATATGGACTCGTCCCGCTCACCACAGGCTCTGCAGATCAAATTGTTTGTCAAACTCAATCTGCACAGGAAGTCATTGGTGCCAAAGTGACCAGTAAACGCTCCTGTGAGCAGGCGTATTTGGCCCTTGTTGTACCCGCAGAACTTCCGGGTGAAGCCCGTGGCTCTGTTTGCAATGAATTTCTTGGAGTGTTCCAGACCCCTAAGGGCCATCCACTCCCGCCTGTGTTTATCATTGCCATGTGCATTCATAGCTGCCTTGACGGTACTCTCAGAGAGTCCTACAAATGGCTCGGGGCCAACAAATAGTTGATCCGAGCCCTTCCTGGCCAATTCGTCAGCCTCCTCATTACCCTGCACACCTGCATGCCCCGGAACCCACACAAGCCCGACTGTGTTTTTCCTGCCAAGTTTGTTAATGGCTTTAACACAGTTCAGGACCAGTCCGGAATCCACCCTACAGGAGTTCAGAGCCTTAAGAGCAGCTGTGGGTCCGATACCAACACGATATAAAAAAAAATGTGATCCGTAAATGGATGTTCCAAGTCTGGGTGTTCTTCTTGTCCGTTGTTTGAAGGTTTGTAAAGTCCTCCGCGACACAGGAACGCATCCGGGAGTCCAAGCGCGTGCGCGACAGTCTTAAAAAAAACAAATATATTATTTTACGTTAACAGTGTTATTGTACCCGCTCCTCACAGGCGAATAAGTTACGAGTCACTACAAAAGATGGCGCTGTATTTAATTGCATCCTAATCCATACGATCCTGAATCTCGCAATCGTAGTTTTCGATTCTAGCTTCTATAATATATAGTAAGTCCCGTCATTAATCGTCGGGTTGCGGCCCTCCCGATACACTATGATATATACGATCACTCAACCTAGATGGAAGATCCACCTTTTGTGCTATAAGATCATCACAACACAATCACCTTCGTATACATTTTAAAAAAATACGACTTCTTAATAAAAACTCACGTACTATAATGAAATGATTCCTGTGTTACTTTGGGGACTTTACAAATATTCAAACAATGGGCACAAAGAACACTCAACCTAGGTAGAAATATTTATGAATAACACATTTTTTTGTTTCATGTGGTTATCGAATTCGCTGCTACACTTGGTGCCATCACAACGCCATCCGTACAGTCATTAAGATATCAATCGGCAAGCCGACCCATTCGCAACGTCATCCAATAATTTGCCCGCTATAATTAATATTATAATAATAACCAATAACCAGGCTTAATATGTTTATAAACGATCTCATCATACCTATACTAAACACTATTAATTACCGCGTCCTAATTAATAACACTTCATTAACAACGCCACGAATTGTCAATTAACAATTAAACTGTTATCATACAATACACAATAAGTTTTCAATATATCTAATTAGATATATACAGTGTTTAACAAGGTTAAGGTCGTATAAATTAGACGAATAAATGGGCACAGCACATACATCCTAACTAATATTATAAATGCGAATGTGAGTTATTTTGTTTGTTACGCTATCACGCCTTAACTACGAATAGTTGGTCGAGACCCATCATCATGAAATTTTGCATACACGTTGCCTGGAGTACTGAGTGCCTAGTGCGAGTTTATTTTACGTTAACGCGATCGACACGTTTATGACGTTCGGCGCTCCGATTGGCCCGCTCCAAGCTCTTAACCAATCAGAGAGCTAAACGCGGTAAACGTTTAGATCGCATTAACGTAAAAACAACTTGTAATAGGCATCCAGAAAAGAACATAGTATACTACTTTCATCCAAAAATGTGCTATTATTGACATAAACTAACCTACGCTAGCAAAAATCTTGTAAAAATATATAGTCTGACCCTAATATCCCCAAAGGCGCAGATAGAGGTCTATTTCACCAACATTTCTTCAACTATTGCCGTAGGACAGGCAACGCCGTGCTGCTACCAATAATTGATTAATTCAAAAACACAATAACACTGCCAAAATCTGACATTGAACCCAATGACGTAAGTATATAAAATAGTAGTATATAAATAGACGCGTCATGCATGAACATCACGGCGCTCTCGAAAACAGCGTAAATACTATCGGTAGCTAGACAGCTATTTAAACGCACGAAGAAAGGGAAAGAAAATTAAATGTCATCTACAGAATTCCTGTTGTTAGAGAGAGATAAATATATGTATTTCTTTAATTACGTTTTCATGATGTGATGCATGCTCATTGGCCGAGCGTGAACAAAGCGGCACGTGACTTACCTCAGGCGCCAGCCGCCATTAGAAGGCATCGATAAATAAAATAAAATCCATTTCTTTTGATACTTACGCATGAAATGATACTTTTTTTTCTTTCACATTTGCAGTATAGTTTTTACATTTCCTAAAAACACGTGACGGCGTTTTTTTTGTTGTTGAGGAAGTTATTCACTCATGTTATTTTAATGTCACGTACGTACGACCACGGCATTGGTTGGTACGTGACTAAACGGACTTCTGGTAATTACCTTGCATTCATGTTGCCACTACAGAGCGCGAGCAACGTATCTATAGTTTATATATCATTGATTGAAACCGAGACGTCAAGTACTGCAGCCATCTTAGCATTACCGCTGCGTCTTCTCAAGTACAGTTCCTGGTCGTATAAAGCGTAATCGGGATTTTCTATCAAGAAAATTCAGTAGCAGCAAGGAGTCTAGATCTGTTTTGGTAGACATTAATAAGTTCTCCTCCTATAATGTGGATCCTAAAAGTACGTAGAAGTAGCCACCTTAAAGTTTAAAAAGGTTTAATATCATAAGTGACTTGTATCATACTGCCAACACCAGCAACATAGAAAAATATAGGTTAACAAACGCGACCTACATTTAAAAATGGAACGAAACTTTTTCGTTCTGAATTTGAGACAATACGAGCGAGATGCTATGCACTAAATATGTGTACTTGTGAATGCAGAAACATAGATGTTGTGTACTCTTAGCCGATAACATAGTTTTCAGCCAAGCGTGTGCTACCTGCATGACTGAGTACGTATAATATATAAAAAATGTTCTAGACTAGATGCTTAAGTAATTTTAAAAGTGAATTTTAGAGTAGGTATCTATATGTTTCTTTTTTAATATGCAGTTGTATTTGCGTGATGCGCGTACAAACTCCTATAAAGATCCGCACATTAATTGTCCTTAGTATCTTCAGTCATCCACCTATGTACAGACATTGACAACCTAAAATTTTATTATATGTAGATATAAATTTCAAATCCTAACTAATATCATGCAAAAGTGAGTTTGTTTGTTTGTTATACGCTAACATGCCTTATGAAACATTGCAGTTTTCACACGACCATGCAAAATTTAATGACGATCATTAAATTTTGCATACACGTTGTCAGGGATACAAAGAACATCTATCCAGAAAAAAGTAATGCACCCGAGCTTAGAGTACTAACCCGAAAGAAAAATCTAGTGCAAAACAAACTCAATATTTGCTTTAATTTCGTACACTAGTCGAGCGCAAAGAACGAAAACACTAAGTCACCCTATAAATATATATTGCAAAACGCTTAATCATGTCGATAAATATATTGGTAGTTATGTATTTCTTAAATATAAAATCAATACAAAATGTATCATCGATATTAATAGCCTGCGGTCTTTGTTAACCAAATCCTTGCCAAGTTTAATCAGAAAGGCTTAAAATTCAATTTATGTGTATTAAAATTTATATATGCATCAACAAAATTAACATACCGTGAAAGTTTCCATATTTCCCTCTAACAATATTCAAAACTAAAAGCGACGTGTCGAGTTAATCTCTTCAGCTCGGTGGCTTTACTCATCCGAGGCATATGCTCCGTTCCTCACACAAGCTTCTCTATAAAACATATTAAGGAACTTTTATTACCCTGCCTGTAAGCGCTAAATGCTGGCAATGAACTTAAATACGGCTCTCATAGTTATAGGTGTGAAAGCGATACAGTAACTAAAAGTGATTAGCTTTTATAAGGTTTAAATGTTAGTATTACTTAATTTTATAACATAATAAATCTATAATGAATGCCGCACCCGAGCAAGCGGCATTCAGACCCAGTTTTTCTATTAGAGACCACCTTCACACACTTAATCAGATAATAGAAAAAAATATGAATTTAATAAACCAATATACATAGCATTTGTAGACTACTCTAAAACTTTCGACAGCATCACGCACTCTGCAATAGAAACTGCCCTTCATAACCAAAACATTAAACAAACTTACATCAACTTAGTCAATATCATCTACAGTAACAGCACAGCGGATATTAAATTACAATCCTTCGGCGAAACATTTAACATTGAAAGAGGGGTTAAACAAGGAGACCCGCTATCTCCCAAATTATTCACCAGTGTTCTCCAAGTAACTTTTAAAAGTCTGGCGGATGGATGGAAACAGAGGGGCATTGTTGCAGGCGACAGAAAACTTACAAATATTCGCTTCACCAAAGACATTGTCCTTTTAGCCTCCTCAGCATCAGCACTCGAGCTAATGCTTCAAGACCTCAGCTCCGCAAGTCTTCAAGTTGGACTTCAAATGAACGAAACGAAAACTCAGGTGATGACCAACAGCACGAAACGTAGGGTCACGGTAGACGGGCACGTTATATATTATGTCGACGAGTATATCTACCTAAGCGAGATGGTATTGTTCATTAGCAGTCAAAATAAAGAGATTGATAGATGAAATGATAACGCCTGGAAGAGATTTAGGTTAATGTAAGACCTTATAAAGGGCAACCTCCCAATCTCGTTAAAGCGAAAACAATTTCACGCTTTAACTACTCGACCGATCATCATGAAATTTACCATACACGTTCTCAGCGGAACAGAAAAGGATATAAGGTACCTTGCATCCAGAAAAAAAGAACTGTTCTCGAGGGATATAAATTAATTAACAAAATCTAAATTAACGCTAGCGAAGGCGCGGACAAAATCTAGTTTTAGGTGATTTTTATATGATAAACCATTTTGCCTTTTATATAACTTGAGTAGGTTACACAGATCAAACTAGCACTAATCGTCAACTTCTGATTTTTTTGTTTTTGGTTCTTAGAACAGTATCTGTGTATCTGATAAATAAATCTTTGTAATACAAAAAATGTGATACTCTGGGAAATATTTGAAATGCTTCTAACTACATCACGCGAATACCGATAAACGGAAAATGACGCTTGGTGGGTAGTTGGGTCAAAGGTCTTTAAATAGAACATTTTAAATTTTATTTCTCTGGCCTTCCCGTAAAATTCATGTGGGTGATGCCACAGACAGAAGCTAGTTATTATATGCATGAAACTAACTTCGTATGCATTACCTAAATTAATTACGTCAAACGAAACGAACTTAGTGATTCATACGAGTCTCATTACATAGTCACAGACTGAGTAATGTGCTTAGCAAATGTACGAAGAAAAGTAATTTGAATCTCAAACACTGAGAAATTAAAATTATTAAGAAAATTACTTTAACTCTTCTCTTGAAGTATATATACATCGTGTAACAGAAAGGTGTGGTTATATTTAAGCATTACTCATATAACTATTGTACAATGGCAATCGCGACAAATAAATCCGTTTACATTATTTTTACTAAGATATCTTAATGAATATTATCCTTTACTAACTGACCGGCCAGAAGAGGTATGCCTGTCGATTATCAGGTCGTCACCAGCTAAGGGACGCCGGAAGCGGTTGGGTGCGGGTGACCCAAAACCTGTATGGAAAATCTTTCGGCTGATATCATGATTGCATTTTCTTTTTATTGACTTATCAATATCAGCACATTCTATATATTTACAGATATAAATGCGCTTTAATATGAGCACATGTATTAGAAAAGAGGGACAACGAAAAAGTAAATATGAATTAGGATAAGGTAATAATAAAATACTGGTCTGGGCGATGTAAAATTCTTCGGCATCGCTATCAAGGCTATCTGGCAACGGTCCTAGAACGCTCTGCCAGCCTTCTAGGACCGTTGCAAGTCGTACAACCACTATCGCATTGAATGGTAATGCTGTTTCTTTGAGCTAAGAAAAGCTCAGTCTTTTGATCGTACGAAGCGTCGATGAGACGTTTTGCTAGCTTTGTATAAAAAGTCTAGTTTTCCACAAAATGGCTCAAAAACATCAATTGAAAACACATAGTTATTAAAGTATAAATAATGCACTATTACTGTACATAGGTAATTACTAATTACAGAATATTTATTTCTGACACAGGCAATATATTTATTTATATAGGTACTTTTACTTTAGTTGCTACTTTGTGTCCAATATACTAACTAGTGTTATAAATGTCGTATGACGCGTACTTTTTTATCATTTTCGGCTGGCAAATCCGGTCCCTTTGCGAGGCTTGCACGGTGACATGGGTTCAACGTAATGAGACCCCATGGGAGATATATGTGATAGTTTATACTCACGTCTATTTATCCCTCAACGAGAGTAGGCAGAGCTCTATTACTCTAATTATAAAAAAGCAACTATTATACTTTTAGTATTACACCCACATTTCGCCAGCCGCTTTTGGGTTCAACGAACTTATATCTAATTTACTAGATTTAGCCCGCGTCTACGCTCGCGTAAATGCAGGTTTGGTAAGGTTAGACTACTAACAGTACTTTTTCCTGGAAAAAGGGTAGGTACCCCATGTCCTTTTCTGTTCCTCTGACAATGTGTATGCTAAATTTCCACATGATCGATCGAGTAGTTAGGGCGTGAAAGCGTAACGTACAAACAAATGAAGAAATTCACATTCGCAATTACAATTTAGTTAGCATAACTTTTTATCGTCTACTGGTCACATTGCCGGACTGGTACTAAGAATTTCCTAAATAAAAAGTCCAATAACATATTACCTGGCTCCAAAATCGAAATGGAGACCTCACGATGGCACACAAAATATGCGCTGGGACTAACAAGGCACAGGTCATGTTTATTAATTACTCCAAAACTGTCAGCACTTAGTCTGACAAACCTCGTTCATTTAGCTGATTGCCGTTTATTTGCACGCGATGCGACGACGGCCCACCTGTGCGTGCAAATAGTTATGTTTAAATGGCAAAAGTGTGATATTAAAATAGTTCAGAAGTTTAAGTTTTTGTTGTGATTGGTGAAATTTGTTCAATTTTCAAAATATGCAGCGATAAATGACGGTGTTAATGGTTGAATTTTTAAATGGTTAAATAACTTTTATTTGGAGAATATTTTCAAAATTTTGACTGATTTGTATAGAATGAAAAATATCGGCCCTAAGCGGGTATTTAATAATGAACTGTACTTAAAGCTAATTACATACGCCTATACCCTAACCAGTATATATTTGTGTGATTCACATTTGTGTATATACACTGGTTTACCAAGTTAAGAACTTTTGATACAGAAAAACAGTCATGTATTTAATAACCAATATTATATAATGCTATTAGGCATGCATAGTACTCACTATACAACTAGTATACTAATATATTATCTGTGATTATACAAACTCGGTGGTTGTTAGTAATACGACCGCTGTCAATGAGGTCTGAGGTTCGCATTATGGGTTGGGCCATCAAAAGTGTATTGCATTTTTCTGACAAGGAATTCTCAAAACCAGACTGGCGCCAGAAGGTTGGCACACATCCACGTGCCTAGAAAGACAGCTAAAGCCATTGGTCTTACGCCTGATCTCTATCAGATTGTCTGATTGCTTTACCATTAGACTAGGAGGGTAAGGGAATAAAGAACTACACGCTTTTGAACGATAACACTGGGGAACAGTATATTGTGGCATGGTAAGTTGAAGTAAATTTTGTGTAAGTTCAGTATGCTGAATACGAGAAAATTATCAGATAACTAGATGAAAGAAGGTCAAAATAAAAATAAAATTACATATTAAATATATATTTTAGAAGCGGCTATATAATAACAACAAGAAAACTTAACACATATGCTATTAAAAAATCGTAGCAATATATTTGAAAAACTTTATCTGTACTTTCTATTGTGTTTATGTTCAGGACAATTCCTTATTAAATTCAAGCAATAATCTGCCATCATAATATGGCTGTTCCATCGGCCTTGGTATCTTTCTTTCATTGTTCTAATGTTCTGATGAAACTGCTCTTTATGTTGAATATCTCAAGAACCAGAGTCAATCCATACAAAGTAAATACATTTCGGGTATGACTGAGGATATTTTTAGGTAGATATTATTCACGATACTTAAAATCCTTACTTATAATAAAAAGGCGATTGTGAGATTGTTTGTTTGTAACGCTTTCACGCCTCAACAATTCCACCAATCATTATAAAATTTCGCATACACGTTGTCAGGGTTACAGAAAAGGACACGCAGAACTTTTTATCCAGACAAATACTGATCCCGAGCGAAGAGCGGTGGTAGCCCAATGGATAAGGCATTGGACTTGCGAGTGAGAGTTGGTGGGTTCGAATCCCACCCATTGCACTATTGACGTGAACCCACTCCGAACACAAGCATTCTACCTTAGTTGTAGTAATTTGAACCCAAAGAGCTAGTGATATTTTTTTAAAGAAAAGAAGAATGTTGCTGGCACCATCTAGTTATACTACAAAATATACTCCAGATACCATCTACAAGTAGTAGAAAGTATAAGCTAAGACAAACAAGTCAGTAATATTAACTGCAAACTCGTGACAATAACTGGAGTTACAAGAAGCGGATATATTCCGCAAGTATAAAATGTTAAGCGGTATCTTTATGTTCATCCAAGTCGTAAACTATAAATCTGGTTATATCCTGATATGTACAAGACTGTCTTGGACCAGTTTTTGTGGAAACAGTCGCACTAACACAAATAAAATAAAAAGTGCGCGCGTATGGTCAAATCATTCCGCCATTGACACAATTGGCATGTTTTTGCCACAGCATCCACAAACATGCTAATTGTGAATATTATTCAATTTAATTTAATAATATTCTTAATTTCATGTAATTAATCGGAAATAATCACATCATCAATCAATCATATTAATAAAGAAACTGTTTTTCTAGTGCTGTGCCCTAAAGCAAAGTACATATTATAGACTTTTTTTGTGTGTGTTTTAAAACGTCAATACTCGACCTTAGCTAATCCGCAGTCGAGTAAAAACAAAAGACTAACAATCCAAATCAGATAGCAATCCTTATTACTAATCTGTCAAATTAAAAATAATGATCAAACAAGCTCGAATACTTTGTTCTTAATCACAAGTAATAAATCTTTATTAGTTGCGATTAAGAACAAATTATTCGAGTATATATTATGTCTATATTTATATTTAATTAAGACATTTCTATGACAAAATCTTACTAATTAAATAAACAAGTGAGAATCGGCAATGAATTTCCGTAAATCTGAGAGTTCGAAAAAATGGTTCAAGTAATATGCAAAGGTCAGACGGTACCACGTGACCAGAGGTCAGAGATCAAAGGTCATAGTCATTCGGGGTATATCGACTATGCTGAATCGAATGGCGTTAACCGCGAGTCTCTAGCTCTTACGGTTCTTGAGTTGAAAGTTGTATAACAGACAGACGGACGGAGGGACGGACAAAGCTGTTGTATAAGAGTTGTGGATCTCACTAAGTATTGTCCCTTGTGATTCAAATACATAATATTCATCGCAGTGGCAGTGGTGAGGCGATAACTTAAACCATATGTGCAGTCATCTATACTAATATCATAAAACTGAAGAGTTTGTTTGTGTGTTTATTTGTTTGAACGCGCTAATCTCAGGAACTACTGGTCCGAATTAAAAATTATTTTATTGTTGGATAGCTCATTTAACGAGGAAGGCTATAGGCCTTATATAACATCACGCTACGACCCACGGGGCGGCGCAGTAATCATAAACGCGGGTAAAACCGCGGGCACATCTATATATAATACTAGCTTTTGCCCGCGGCTTCGCTCGCAAAAGTAGGTTAGGTTATGTTAGTAACAATAATTTTAAATAAAATATATCCTATCATGTTATTCTGTGATAATATAGTATTCAAAAGGGAAAAGAATTATAAAATCGGTTGCGTGGTTTTTGAGATGAATCCTTACAATGAAACAAACAAAAAATCTAATCTTTCCTCTTTATAATATAAGTATAGATTTAGCTGTTACTACAATAAAAGATAAGGAATTATCACCATTGCGTATATGAAACAGCAATTTAAAATGGTGGGCATGTTTATCGACTTATGTAGCACACTGTACTAAAACGAAAAGCAGTAGAGAACAAAGTTCTTTAGGTGGTACGTAGCTTAATATTATATTAGTAAAAGTCACCTAGATGACATCGGCTATTTACTCATACACTAATTATGCGGCTATGAATTATACCACTTTGAACAGACATGTTTAAATTACTTTATAATCGATTTAGCATTTATGATTCTTTCTTCTCTCTTAGCCTTTATTATTCCCAAGTCACTTGGGGTCGGCTTTTCTGGTCTAACCGGATTTGACTGGATATCAGTTTTTACACGGAGCGGCTGCCACCTGACCTCCGCAACCCGAAGGCTAACGATACCCTAAGGCTAGACCAGTGTCAGGATATAGAGGGTACTCTGACTTTCCTAATAACGACTGCCATAGATGTTCATGGCAGCCGGGACCGACGGCTAAACGTGCTCTCCGAGGCACGGAGCAGGCGATAATTGTCAATCAATACGCACATAATTCCGAAAAGTCATATAACTTCCGAAAGTCACAGGTGCGCGACGTGGGTTCGAACCCGAGACCCTCTGCATTGCAGTCTGTTGGTCTCCCCACTGAGCTATCGCTGCTACTTTTGCGCATTTATGATTGTTGATGAAATATAATTATGTTCTTAGATATTTACAGCTGTACCTCTCTGGGGTATGCCTCTCAAAATCAGATCATAACCCACTACTATGCTAAAACGCGCAGTAACCTTCATACACATTCCTAAACAAAATAAAGATATCTGAAGTTTGCAAAAATACTTAGTGCAGGGCTTTAACACAGCGATAGGTAGACAACTTTACACAATGCACGTGCGTAGTGCGGTTATCTTTGAAAGAGTCTAATAATAAATTATTTATTGTAACAAAAAGTTATATACAGTTAAAGTGTATGCCCTGATTCCCAAACTAGCGTGAGCTGTATAATGGCAATCACTTAATTAATGCTGCACGAAAACGTTTCTAGATAAAATAAATATTGCTGCTATGGTGTCGTGTAGTAAAATAGTAGAAAGAAGGAAGTCTCTCGGCAATAATATCGGTTACAGTTAGCCC
Source organism: Catocala fraxini (assembly GCA_930367265.1). NCBI lineage: Eukaryota > Metazoa > Arthropoda > Insecta > Lepidoptera > Erebidae > Catocala > Catocala fraxini. The sequence continues at coordinate 6,722,877 of OV884036.1, read as the reverse complement.
GTGAGAGCGAGATCATGCGATAGTTCTCTGATAGAGTCAAGATGATTGAGCTGGTATTTTAAGACTGCGCCGAGCGAAATGTGCCAAAACAGGCGGTCACAGTTAAGTGAATAAAATCTACACTTTTTGTTTAATACAAATATAAAATATACATTTACCATAACAACGAATGTGTTTACAATTACCTGATGTAAAAAACTTAAAATAATTAATATTTTCGCCTACTAAATTACGTAAATTTGCACGAAAAATGCAAAAACCTAAGCTCGTGTTACGTGATTTTTAGATTATAACAGTAGAAATCTATCCTATTTTACAGCTTAAATGAAACATATATAGTTATATTACAATTTGTCCGTCCCAAATATTTAAGTTATTGGTTGACAATAAAGATACATATTTATCATAAAAAGCACTTCAAATCCTCCATACAATTTTACTATGGCGGCCGCGCACCGATTTGAATATGCGCCGCACGAGCTCTGTCATTATCTGTCTTACGCTCGGTGCAGTCTTAATTCGCTTACTTGCACAGGACAGTACTATTCTACTTGTAGAACCTGTTTTATAAAATACAAATCGTTGGAACTTGTTCATAATGTACTAGTGGCTTGGTCACAACTATATAGCATCGCTTAGGCCTGTTCAGAATAGTCCTTTTCGATAGCAAGTTTGACTTACCTTGATAATTAATTTTCTTATACCTTACATCTAATAAATGTCTTAATATGTATTAAACCTTATTCAATTTGGTACTTCGATATTGGCATACTCTTGCTCATACGTATTGTATTCAAACTTATTTAATATCAATATTTTCTAGAAAATCGAAACGCTAGCAAACTTTACGAGCCCTAAGTAATTCATTAATCCATCATATGGTTAAACATAGCATTAAATGTTAGCAAGCTTCAACAAAGAACCGCTATAATTGTTTGCGAAAATAATTACGTAGATATATGTATATTCACAAAACAATAAGACACGTCTGAAGAGAGGTCTGAGAGACCGGAAAACGGTACAAAACAAACATTCGCACGAATCGTGAACTTCCCTCTCCCCTCGTGCCCTCGCACCGAGGAATCTGGCCGCAGAATTACACACACTCCATTAAGGGACGTCTTACCCTTCAAGCCTTTTACACTACACGATATCAACACCATCTGTGTAAATTTAAAGTAAACAACCTTTAATTAGAGATTGTGCAACTAAGTTTGTTGACGACCTTGCTGCTTTTTTGACAGGGTTGGTGGCACCTTGAAAATGAATAAACCTAGTTAATGAAAACGCTACTTTATTTGTATAAAAATAAAGCTCTATATATTTTGGCGAAAACTGTATCCGCATTGAATGTCTAAATAATATTACAAATGTAAATGTGAGTTTGTTTGTTAGGCTTTCACGCCATAACTACTCAACGCTATACCACGAACCGAAAGAGATTCTCCTTCAGGTTTATACAAATAACTACGGTTTTAATAATCCTAACTAATATTATAAATGTAAATATGACTTTGTTTGTTCGTTACGCTTTCAAGCCAAGTATTCAACCGATCATTATGAAATTTTGCATACAAGTTATCAGGGGTACAAAAAAGACATTAATGACTTTCATCTAGGCAAAAAGTACCGTTCCCGAAGTATAGAAAATCGACACAATTACATTAAGATGAGTGAAGCTGCGGACAAAATCTAGTTTGATATATTTTTAACCTTGAACAGTCGACAAGTCTACAGGACTTGTAGTCTGTGAGATCGTGACACGTCTGCTTACGCTAGCTAAAAGTATAGTTGTGTAAACGTCATCCATATCGATTTGGGTGTCAGTGCGATCAAATGCGCTAAGTACCTATCACCGAATTCAAATTACAAAGTGGCCTATGAGACCGCATATTAGTGGCTACATACAATATATTTCCTTTTACTAAAACAACATTGTGTGTTTTGGGTTGTCGCTTAACCAATGCGTAAATTATACGACAAATACAGTGTAGCCAAACACATAATACGACGTTATAACAATAATTATATTTACCGCCATCCGTGGAATTAGAGTCCTATACTTCCCACCTCTTCTAAAACAGGTCTTAGACAGACTAACAGATCGTTTTAATAGAGATTAATCACTTTGAGATTGATCCCCAGGGGATTGGTGACATTATTCTGCCTGATTCATTCCGATTAATAGTTCTAGGATAGGCAGAAGATTGGTCGTGTCATCTTGGGATTGCTTCTTCAATGTCAATAAATTACAACCATTACCACGCGATGGTCACCGCTTCCTATCAGATGAGTCGCCAATTCGTTTGCGACCAATGGTAGACATAGAAATAGAAATGAAAATATTGTGGTTATACCACATTAACGCACGAAGCGATTTGCTTCCAATTTTATAATGCGTACCGCTAAGGAGTGGAATTTGCTACCTAAGTCTGTGTTTCCCGATGAGTACCATCTGGGTGTCTTCAAGTCGCGAGTGAATAGGTATCTTTTAGGCAAGCGTGCTCCATCGTCGACTGCATCTACACTTAAGATCAGGTGAGATCGAGGTCAAACGCAAGCCTATTAGAGTATAAAAAAAAAAAAATCACCTAGAATTCAGTAAATAACAAATTATAACATAATAAAAAATATTCCGACGTATTAGTATCAGTCGGTAGGGTTGTCTTCTCGCTCGAGGCTATGATTCTGTCCATGGTTTCGAGCGAGAGGTCTTGGAACGCCGTCGCCTCCTTCTGTGAGGAGGTGATATTAGTGAAGGAGGCGGCGGAGAGGGAGAGGAAACGTTCAATCCCTCTCCCTAACCGCAGAGCCGGGCGCAGGAGGGCGCGAGACGACCTTCAGCCACCCTGAATAGAAGCCTACGGGCGGTGGACCCATTGGGGCCGTCCATCGCCCTAGCAGCGCAGGTCCGAGTAGGCGGCGTTCGTGTTCCGCGCACGCCTCTTGATGTCGGAAGGGGGACTAGGTCCCCGCTTTGTCGTCGGGGACCAGGTCCCCCAATTGTGTGTGTTTTTTGTTGTGTTTGTGAATTTGTGTGATGGTTGTGTGGGACCCGCCACGTCCATCGGCGGGTCAGACCTTTGACGGGGTCGCGATTTGAATGCGAGAGCGATCCGCGTGACCCCGCCATAAAGGTGTGAGGAACACCGCGGTGGTTTTAGTCGGTTCAGCCCAAATTTCCATCTTATGGGCTGGATCCCGACATATCCCCATCGCCGGTATTAGGCCCACTTCCAAGAGCTAAAAAAAAAAAAAAAAAAAAAAACTGGCTTGCGAATCTTAACCTTAATAAGTCATGCTCAATTTAACAATATTTATTAGCTAAATAAAGGTGCAGTAGAGGTTATTTTATCATAGGTAAACGTATTACAGGAAACAATAACTATATCTAAAATTGTGATAACAAGAATTTTTTAATTGTGTAAATACACCTATCTATTTGTTATTTTAATAAATAATAACATAATAATCAATTAACCGTTAATAATCCCAAGTTATATAAAGAACGCGAATGTGCGTTTGTTTGTTAGTTGGTTTGCTTGTAACGCTTTCACGCCTTAACATCTCGACCGATCATCATGAAATTTTGCATACACGTTGTCAGGAGTGCAAAAAAGGATATAGAGTACATTTCATGCAGAAAAAAAGATTGTTTCTCAAGCTGCCGGCAAAACTTATTTGTAAATAAGACCCAAGTATTTACTGATAAAGATGGTAAACAACTTTCATCCAGAAAAAAGTACTGTTACTAACATAATCTAACCTACATTTACGTAGGTAAAATCTAGTAGAAGTTAATGGTAGGTACTTGTATCGTATCGTATATAATAAAAGTTTCATGGTGGTAGAGGCTGGGGTGGAATGCAAGCATATTATAAACCCATTACAGAGTGAAACGCCACGATTGAGTGAAAAATGCGACCGTGATGATACCCCGCCATTGAACACCTGCTGGGTGGTCGGAACACCCCTGTATAATATTGTACAGACGTTTCACTTTGACGAACGATCTGGAAAAAAGATCCAGTATAGCCAACATAAGATTACCTATAAATTTAGGGTAAATAAATGGTACTTTTTCATTGCTTAAATTTAACTCGGTTATTATATAACCATCGTGGTTAAATAATATAAAAGGGTTTTTGCCTGGACTTGACACAATTTCTGTGTCAGAAGGGACTTTACAAACATTCAGACAACAGACAAAAATAACTACCAGACTCAAAGTATTATTTGTGGATTAAACAAATTTTTGTTCTGTGTAGGTTTCGAATCCTTAACACTCGACGCAGTGGCAACGGGGACTATCACTTAATCCACTATGCCATTTGGGCTAAATGAATGTTTTTTAAGTATTATTTATTTTTCAGTAAAAAGTTGCCTAAATATATATAAAATTGCATGTTCGAAATAATTCGCACTCTTAATAAAACATAGACCTATCTGAGCATTTTGGTTAAACAAATTTAATCTCTGTTGCTATTTGGTAGTAGAGTTAAAATTGCTTAACTTCTAAATTTCGAGTTGGGTCGCTGTTTTAAGAGTGCGTATGTACATTATACATGTGTAGGATCTACGTTGTAAACTAGCTTATAATATGATGTCCATGTCGCAGCGTTCAATCAGTCTTCGTAAAAATCTTTTCAAAGGTTTAGCTTTGCCACAGACTTATTGTGTTTCTTTCGCGTTTGTAACCACGGTTTGAGAATAAAATATAATTATTATTTTATTGACAATAAATTGAAATATTGTTTTGGTTTCATTATTTAGTAACTTTCGCGGCTTCGTTCGGGAACAATACTTTTATCTGGATGTAAGGTATCTCCTACGCTATGTCCTATTTTGTACCTCTAAAAACGTGTATGCCAAATTTCATGAAGATCGGTCAAGTAGCTAAGGCATTTAAGCGTAACAAACTACAAGTACAAGTGTTATAATTATATAGGCATTTTCTTTTTCTATCAATACAAAAGTGCTGCCAACTTATTTGCTAAATGATGGATCTAAAAAATATATTACCATGAGCGACGAAAGTTTATCGGTGTTTGGCTCACCCAGTTGATAGATAAGTATGTTAGTCGAACTCTAGAAACCTTTATTTTAGGGAAAATCAAATGCTGGTATCACAAATACAAAATTCATTGCCGGGAGACAAAAAACTGATTATAATATATTTTACCTTATGATGTGAAAATTTTTATGAAATGAAATTTGGATGCAATTTTAGACGTGTCTCGCCATTTCTTTGTTATCGTTTATAACATGTACAAATATTTATTTGCGATAGGTACGATTACACTAATGGTTTAGTGGTAAAACTGTTTGCCTTGGATTAACACATAGGCTACTTCTTATCTCCATAGGATCAGGACTTATACGGGTGAAACCGCAGGGCGCAGGTAGTAATATTATAAATGTGAAAGAGTGGCGATGGATGGATGGATGGATGGATGGATGTTTGTAGATAATTGTAATATCTTTGGCGATCTAGGAAAAGGAAAATTTTATGGGACTTTTATGTTAAAATAATATCGAAGGTGGAGAAAGTTATGGAATAGTTTCGTGCCTAAGTGCTTTATGTATCCGCTGTTCTGATATTTATCAAGTTTGCCACGACATAGAGATGCATTCTAGTGCAATAGTTATAGCAAATATCTACCAGAATATCAGATAATACTCTGTGAGTGTTGTCTAAGTAATAGCTGAATGGAAAAACAACAGCTTGTGTCAATAGTCGTACCTTGAACTGTTACTTTGACGGACATGGTCACTTACATTAATTGAATAGCGTTCTTGTAGCTGACGATAGGTAAACAATTAATGGCTAAGACCATTTATTTTGCTAACATAGAATAAAGGCGTTTTATTTATAGCCGCATTGTTCTATTATTTTTCACGGTAATCGATTACTGGCCTATGTTTGTTTGTAATCGAGGCTGTTTTAAAAGGTATATATATGAATATACACACACATATTTTATTCGCTTATTTAGTGATAGATTGATAAAATATATCGTGTCTGTCGACAGCTTTTACAAAGCGTTGATACAATTAAAACAATATAGCATACCAACATATTATTTAAATCAATAGAGTTAAAGACGTATTCGTTGATCCTGTAGTCTCAACTTCGAGCTTATATTTGCATGTGAACATAAGTATTTTATTCCAGGTCGTGCAAAGTGTTACTTATCAGGATTTTCTTTTAGCAATTTCCTAGTATCAGCACGGAATCTGGCAATGTATGCAGTAGACGTCCATAAGCTTACCTCAAATAGAATGCCATAGCTGGCCAAATGTGAGTATTATACATCTCTGCCGATTCCTTTGGCAATCTTTTCTTTCATTTTCTTTTTTTAAAGACATTTACCACACTAGGAATAATTCCTGTGTCGCGGGAGACTTTACAAACATTTAAACAACGGACACAAAGAACACCCAGACCCGGAACAACCGTTTACAATCACACAAATTTTAAGGCCCGTATGAGATTTGAACCTGCGACACTCGGCGCAGTGGCAATGGCGAGGCGGCCACTTAAACCACTAGACCATCCGTGCAATATAATATAAAATGGTCTATCACGATTGAATTTGTAAAGCCCTATTATGACAATCACATATGAAAACCACTCAATCATCCCCTAACTTCTTTCTAACTAAAAGTAGTAAAGCCTCTCAACGTATGAAAATACAACCGGTTCCTTAACTGCGTTTGTTGTTTTGTGCCCTAGGGAGTCCAGGTCCTTGTGTTCCCAATCTGGCACATGTCACATGTCCAAGCAAGAGTGTTCGTATGTGATAACGGCTACCATCTGTATGTGTCCACTAAGGCCGTTTGACGGAGTGGAAACGATCGGGTAAATGAACAACGAAATGTGTGGGATAATAAATTATTATCTTAGGCCTACTGTCTACGAAGGCGTAGCGTATACGCTTTAAAATACGTTGGGCAGTATATGCAGCTTGACGAACTAAACTCAGCGTATTGTAAGCCTATTCGTCCTGTCATTTGTATCAATGTCGTAGTGGCGTAGTATGTTAAGTGGTCGCTTCACCACTGCTATAGTGCCAAGTATTGTGAGTTCGATGAGGACACATAATAAAGTTCTATGTGCTCCACAAATAGTTGTTTCGAGCCTGAGTATTCTTTGTGTCCGTTGTTTGAATATATTAAAGTACTCCGCTACACAGAAAGGGGCATGCCAAAACGCCATAGTAATTCGAGCCCACAGCCTTTAAAGGTGTGCACCTGTAAAGGCTAATGATAATATTAGTAAGCAATGTCAATAATTAATTAGCATAAGAAGTGATTTACAAAAACTTGGCATTTTAAAGTTATAAAATGTTCTTATATCTCATCAATACAATTTATATTAAATAAGCACTTTATCATTATATATACATTATTTTAATTTATTTATGAGTACAATTAATTAGGAATAAAATATTACAAAATACAGTGCAGTTTTATAGCTTATTAGCTATAAAACTGCACTGTATTCTGTAATATATATATAAATAAACACTAAGGCTTCATTCACACGTACCACAACCACACCACATCCACGCGACAAAATGTGATCAAGCAGTGGTTATGTGTGAATAGTGTCGCTGCAGCTTTTTGCAGTTGCGTTGTTGTTCCTACAAAATGTGGATGTGGTTGAGTTGTCGTTAGTAGTTGCGATGTAACTACTAACGACAACTCAACCAACTGCGACGACGCAATGACGCTCACGAATGCAGACAGACAGTTCGACACCGGTTTTTGTTGTCGAGCGCAGTATCGGTGCGTTGTGTCTGCAATGTGGTCGGTCACTAGTTCGCGATGTCGCTGGTGGTTGCATTGTGGTTGCGTCATGGTTGCGATGTAGTCGGTATCACCCACATCGTCGATAGTGACTGCAAAATGTGGTCCGTGTAAATTCTACTATTCATTTTCAATACAAAATTGCGCCCGCCCACGTGGTGGCGTTGTGGTGTGGTTGTGGTTGTGGTGTGGTTGTGGTACGTGTGAATGAAGCCTAACTGTCACAATGGAGTTGAAAACAAGCAATGATAATGACATTGACAAGTTAGAGATGGTGTTGTCATAATAAACAAAAAACCTTGATACATCGATAATAGACATTACCTGCTTTAAGTTAATGAATGCAATCTTGCAAAGATAAAAATAATAAATATTATTACTTTTTGTATTACTTTTGTATAAAAAATGGGGTTACGAGCCCGTTCGCCCGTCAAGGTTCGCACCCAAGTAAGTATCTGTTCGGTTTTTCTTAAAATCCACCCAGAAATAGGAGCCTCGCGAAACGGGGCTCCCTCTGTCTATGAAAGGGGTGAAATTCAAGGGGCGTACGGGCTCCTAGCCAAAATTGGAGATGAACGATTAAAATAATAGTTATATAATAAAGCAATGGTAAATTCTCATTTCGATTAATAACCTGACAACATATTTTGTGTAAATGCAACATTTTTACGTAAATGTACTTGCTTGCAAGTTCCATTACATAGTTTAGTCGTTTTCTTGTTTGATATTCTTAAAAAATATTTCCGACTTGTTCAGAATAATAAATACTGGGAAAAAGTAGGATAAATATTAATATGATTTTTTAGTATAGCCCATTTCTTGTGCACCTCTGGGCCTAATACTGGCATTTCCCTTTGTTTTGTTTTTTATTACTTTCTTTTGGTGGATATATCAAAAACATCTTTCTTGGACTTTCAAAAAGTGATCTTTGAAAAAATTAAATAAATATGTAGACGATCCCGACATTTTTATATAATTATACAGGTGCAAATCCATTTTACTCGGCGTATGGCGTACGCCAGGCGTCTTAAAGCATGCATGCAACGATGCGAGTGGGGTCTGCCGCTCCGTTGACAGAGTTTCATTATTTTGTATGTAATCAGCAAATAGGTCTACACCAAGCTTATATCGAAGAATATTCGTCTATGAAGCTATGCCTCGCTACGCTGATTGCGGTTTTGTCGAGGAACACCGTGGTAGGTTTAGTCGGTATTCCGGGAGGTCCATTATTATCTTCATTACCATCTTTCTATTTTTTCCCCGGTGAGTCCGACATAACTCCTCCACCCGCCATCGCAGAAGGGTATGCATCATAGCAAGACACGATGTAAAAAAAAAAATTCGTTACAGTACCTACTTTTTTATTGAACGAAAGGGACACTATATATATTTCTGTTTCTCTAACAACGTGTATTAGATTTCATGATGATCGGTCGAGTAGTTAATTAAGAGGTGAAAGCGTAACAAACGAAATTATATTCACATTTATAATATTAGTTGGGATATTTTTATTATTTGTAGACATCTGTTATTATTCTGTATTACTTAGAGACAAACTTTCTGTCGAGGAAAATACTGGAAATATTGAAACATTGAACTTCAAGTAAGTGCAAATAATTCAATATAAATAACGTATATGAAGTGTTGGATTAAACAACGTCAGGGTAGTTTATGACGTAAACACGTAATGTGAGTGCGAAGTTCCTAAGGTCACGTACTTCACAAGAGCGTAACCGCGTATATAGTGTACCTGCGGGCCGCGGGTACGTGACGTTGTATATATACTTACACGTACACGTCATACTACTAACAGCCTTGAAAAACTTTATATCATACTAGATTTGGCTCGCAATTTCGCTTGCGTGAAAGTAGTTTGGGTTAGGTGTAACGGTACCTCTTTCTGAATTAAAGGTACCCTATGTGCTTTTCTGTACCCATGACAATGTATACGCGAAATTTCATGATGATCAATAGTGTAGTTAAGGCGTGAAAGCGTAATAAACAAACAAACGAACTCACATTCTAATTTATAATATTAAGTTAAGATTTGGGGACCTGACAAACATTGTAATGCCCTAACGTTGGCTTAAAATAAGTAACATGGTCTAACAATGATGAACTATTTGATCAAATCGGTGACCACACGAATAGTTACACATACTATTTTTATTCGTTACATAACTCATTTTATAAAAATATAAAATGTTTAATGTAACTAATTAAAAACTAAACCCTAAGCAACAACAATACGAAATCCACAAAGCCTTTATTTTCATTTGCATTTCAACATCTTTTTTTAAATACTTGCATACATGTGCTTACATTATTTTGTTTAAATTAAACTTTACTCAAACATCTGACCTTAATAAAAAGTAATTAGTTACATAAAAAAAAAATGACAACTTTTACTAAAGCAATTTTATTTAATATAAAAGAACAGTGACTGCGCCGGTGGCGCAAAGGGTTTAAGTGAACGCCTTATCAGTGTGTCGAGGGTTATGGCTACAATCCAAACACTGGCTAAAAATGGTGTGATTCACAATTAAATATTTATAAAATAAGCAGCATTGTAAAATTGGCGATCAAAAAGAGTGGCCGAGTCTCTTGCCCGTTATCCTTATTAGTTCTACGCCCTTGCTTTACTGAATGTGGCAACAGGTAAATGTAAATTTATAGTAAAATTCAATTATATAAATCTGAAGTTCATAAGTGTTACTTTGTGACCTAAGTGAACAAATACATTTTATTTTTTTATAATTTCTATCTGAGTATCGATTCTTATAGTAAAAACTCTTCAAAATAGAGATGTAATATTATCTAATAAAAGTGAAATGTGAACTGATATAGAATTTAATACTTAAAACTATTTGTGTTATCTAAGACACTAAAACTAGAAGAACTCTATTTTGAAAAGTATTTATTACGAGAATTGGCCCTCGGGCTGTTTGTGTCCATCGTAACATCCCACGTGATACAGAATACCCAGGAGAATATGATTGCTAAAAGTAAAAATAAAGTATCACACTTTATCTGAAATACTAGCTTATTCGCGCGGGTTCACTCCGAAATAGTACTTTTTACTAAAGTAAAGGTACCTTATGCCCTTGTCTGTACCCCTGACAACGCGTATACCAAATTTCATAATGCTCGGTCGAGAAATTAAGGCGTGGAAACGTAACAAACAAAGAAACTCATATTCACATTTGAAATAAGTAAGGATAATATATTTTCTAGGCTTGAAGCTTGGGCTAATCCTGCTACACAGCCTAGTTATTCTATGTAATTCTGTAGAACAGTGGCAAATGAGGTGTGTTCGTGGATTATGACGTAATAAGCCATGTGATGGCAGACTTTACTGTCGACAATTACACGTAATCCGTGTTCGGAGGCTTAAATGTGCGCTTAGTATGTCGCAGAAAGAAAATGTCACCTCATATTACTATACACTTTATTAGGAAAATTAATAGTAAAAACTTTTCATGTTGATATTAAAATGTCTATCTTTTATTGTAAATAGAGTAATATTTTGAAGATCTCGCAAGATAGGCAAGAACCCAGTCAAGACAGGTATTTCTGCTAAAATCATTTTTTTTTAAATCTCCAAGAACATTTCCCGTTGTGCTCTTTAGTCTAGACACTTAAGACCCTCAGATATAATCATGCGTTATCGACCCCTAAAAAAAGAAGTGTTTTTGGGTCTGTTATTAAAATGTTTGTACACCAAGAACACTTATATTTAGGACCAGCATTTGTGAAAGACACACATTTTTGTCCCGTGTGGGATCGCACCTACAACACTCTATAGGCTGTCTGTCCATTGAAGCGGAGCGAGGCTGCGGAGCGAAGAAACGGAGAAATATTAACCAATGGGATTGCATGAAATCTCCACTCCGCTCCAGTATGCAATTCTCTTCTTGTTCCTAGCCTTTATTATTTCCAAGTCACTTAGGGTCGGCTTTTCTGGTGTAATCGGATTTGACTGGATATCAGATTTTACACGGAGCGGCTGCCACCTGACCTCCGCAACCCGCTAACAATACCCTAAGGCTAGACCAGTGTCAGGATATTATAGGGCACTGACTTCCCAAAAACGACTGCCATAGATGTTTATGGCAGCCGGGACCGACGGCTTAACGTGCTCTCCGAGGCACGGAGCAGGCGAAAATTGTCAATCAATACGCACATAATTTCGAAAAGGCATATAACTTCCGAAAGTCAGAAGTGTGCGACGTAGGTTCGAACCCGAGACTCTATGCATTGCAGTCTATTGGTCTCCCCACTGAACTATCGCTGCTATTATTATATATATTATATTATATTTATGCTGCAATCCTAATGGTTAATATTTCTACGTTTCTTTGCTCCGCAGACTCGCTCCACTTCAATGGACAGACAGCCTTATAGTGACAATGGCGAGGTGATCACTTGAACGCAAGAATTTTCACTAGAGTTCGGTGATTAGAACTGTGCCTGGTGAACGGTAAAAGCCTCGCATTACGTAGGGCCTGCAACTATAACTAATAAAATGTGGACGTAATACACATCTGCCTGCCTCTTCCAAGATATGAGCGTGTCACTACGTATGTATCTTCATACCTAGTCAATTACAAATAAGTACAAATGGGTAAAGTGACTCAAAATGCGGGCAATGACCCGTTGCCCGTAAAATTAGCTGGAGCGATAATTTAGCGAATAATCTCAATTCGTTTTAGCAATAAAATAAATTGTTGTGATATAAATGTGGTGTGCAATAATAAATGTTTTGGTTGGCAAGCTCTCAAGCGAGCCAGGTATTCTCGAAGTAATAAAAACTGGAGAACTGTCATATAAACGACAGAATTATGTTATTGGCGGAGCGGATTCAGGTAACGGTCACCTTGGTTAATTAAGAAATGTTACAAAATGCGTATGCCAGCAAAATACAGTGATTGGTAGCAACTAACAACTACAATATAAACCAGTGACATTTGTCCCAGGCTCTGCTACTGTAGATGTCAAGATAAAAAATAACAGCGCCAAATGTATGACAATTACATAGATTTTTTTAAAGACTTTTGTCTCCCTTGTTTTTCAGTCTTAGAACTTTATAAATATGCAAATAACGGATATAAAGTACATCCAAACTTAGAATAATTAGTTGTCAATCACACAATCATCGTCTCGTGTGAAATTCGAACTCAAAAAGCCCAGCGGCAACCAATCAGCAAAAGATGATTTACGCAATGATGCTAAAAATAAAACGATTCCGAAATATATTCGAATTTTCTTTTAATTGCAATCGTCATTAATCCTAGCATTTTTACTACTATCACTTTCTTTTGATTATTATTAGTTATGTGACTTAAAGATACTTTATTCTTCTGCAAAAAATAATTAGCTAATTAAGAGTAACTTTAATGTGTGGCTATATTTTAGAGACGTAAGGTACTGGCGATAAATAAAATTAGCGTGGATCTATGATTATAGTGACGCGAACATAAATTCTGAATGTTCAACAACAATATTTGAAATTTCTCAATGTTTATTACATAATTCTAATAACTTAAATAATAGTTCACAACACAGGTTTACAGCCATGAAAAACACGGCATAACAATGTTTAGTTTAGTGTGTATTATAGTGTTCGTGTTACAAGATCTTGTTTGGCGCGATGCCAACCATTTCGGAAGCTATTCAGCTTTTACAATTAAAAGTCCATTTGTATCACTACTAAGAAAATTAGGCGATCTATCCAAAATTTAAGTATAAGCCTCCTGCCCGTGTACCAGTTTTCATTTTTCGTGGTCTTTTAGTTGATCTGTGTAACTTATTTTTGGTTGTTATGCTTATATTGGTCTCTACAATTTTGGTAATAAATTTATGTTCTCGAAGTAAGTAACCAATCATGCTACCTCTTCTTGCCTTAATTTGTCCCAGTATTTGACTTTTAATAGTTATTCAATACCTTTTCTTTTTCATTAGAGACCTTTCATGTGCAAGTCATTCTTCATTCGGCGTAAATACCACATCACAATTTGTCGCCTTGAAGCCTTTTAATTTAAAGCATATACATGTGCTAAATTATAAGGCTTTTTCATCACACACTTTACCAATTTGGCTTTAAGAAACCATCTGTGACGTTGTATGACGTCATAAGTATCATCAATTATTCAATCGTGTGAAAGCTAAATGACTTTCGTTAATATTTTCTCATTTCTTACACAGTGGTCAGGCATGCGATATTAATGTCATACAAGAGGCTCTATAAAAAAATGCTCCTAAGACATCTGTGCATTATTAAACAATGATGTTTGGTTATCTTTAGAAGGCGATTTGAATTATTAAATAAGTATTGCCATTCAACGTGGCAATGCTTCCAGTCTTCTGGGCACGTTGCCCATTGACGACGATGCGGAGGAATATTATGACGATTTTTAATTTTGTTTTGTTTTATTTTTCTCTTTAGTTAATATTTCTTGTAAATAATTTGTGTATATATTATGTTAATTATTTGTTTATTTGATGGGCAATAAATAAAACCTCTTATCTAAATTTAAATAAAGACTCATGCCTAAATTTCTCGAAAAGTAATAATATAATATTCTACCACATACACACAATACCATCTAGCCCAAACTAAGCAGAGCTTGTACTATGGGTACTAGACAATGGATAAACATACATATATACTTTTTTTTTGTAAATACATTCATATTATACATAGAAACACCCAGACCAAGACAAACATCCATGATCATGCACACAAATGTTTGACTTCTGCGGGGATTGAAGCCGCGACCTCAGGCGTGGCAGTCGGTTACACTAACCACTACGCCATCGAGTCCGTATAACCACAAATTTAATATACTACATTCATATTTCTACAACTATCTTTCAGATCTTACTTAAAAACGAGCTAGTTATTACCGTCTACATCCATACACGTAGACCACGATCTGTATATTCTTAAAAAGGTAGGCAATTGTGTATTACATGTAAATTGTAGTAAATACTTTTAAGGTCATAGGAAGCAAGCGATATACCGTTAAAATGACTAAAATACCTGAACAAAAATATCCAATAATACATTGCTTACCCTTAGTTAATCGCACTAATAAAATCCCTCAACTGCTCGCATGGAGAACCAACCAACAATCTAAGAACCATCTTAGTCGCCCCGTCGGAACGTCGGAGAAAGTGTAAAATTAAATCTAAATAGTCATTGAACCTGATTAATTTAATTTTGAAACTGGTTATAATGATGGTCAACCTGATGACCACCATTGACCACCAGTTTCAAAGTTATACAATATAAGCGTTTTATAAAAAATAAACAACATGATAAAATCCGTATAAATTCGTTTAATTTCAATGTATAAATACCTATACAAGCGGCACAGAGTATTACAGAACGCAAAGTTTAAGAGTTGGAACAACTGTGATTACAATGAAAACAGACAAGACACAGTATTCCGTCCAAACCACACAGAGTTTATACCTATATAGATGATATGTATGTGTAACATAAGTACAGCACATTATTATGTGCTGTAGTTATGTTGATATAACCTAAATTCATGGGTGCACAAGGAAGTCTAATATAGAATAATTCTATAATAGACCTTAGACTATTCTAAGGTCGCAATAAGCATAAGCGTGAACTTATGCCACGGAACAACGAAGACAGCCGAATCATTAAAAGTAATTAAACAGAGGAATCTGGCTTGCTTCAAAGCGAGATTAAAATTGTTTTGTACCATAATGTACCTAGTAATATAAATTAACATTATTACGTCAGTACCGCCACGCTTTGGCGAGTCATAAACTAACCGGGTGCCGGCAGCCATTTTAAAAGTGAACATTTGTTATGAAGTTTAATGCTTTTAACGTAGTTGTAACTTAGTTCTGACAGCTACATGGAAAAGTTTTTTGTACTTGATTTAAAATAGAGAATGGACCGGAGAATTTTTAATAGTACCTAGGTACCTATTTTATTGCGCTTTGATATAACTTCTTAGGATTATAGAGGTGTATTGTATTTACATGACGTCAAACATCTTTATGTGACAGAGCGATGCTATTTCTATTTTTATTATTATTTCTATTAAGTGGGCACGTTTCCAGACATCTTAAAATTCTTTACAAAACGTCTGGGTTATTGAAAATACAATGTACAGTGTAGTTACAACGTCTATAGACGCTGCATTCATAGGTTCCTTAATAGTGAGCTTGCAAAACTATTACGCGGTTCGTGTGTCTTGGTTATTTTTTTGCTTATAGAACTAGCATTGCCAACGGGCACTTTACCAGTCGTAAGCCGATAGCATGCATGCATCCTATGGAAACGCAGTCTATCTATGTAAAGTTCTACCTAAATCTGTGTAGAAAATTTATCAGTTGAAGCGTAATTAGTTTGTAAAGCTGTTTGGATGCTCAAAATTGTGTATTCGAACATATAAACACCTTCAACTTTATCATTGTATACCCATTTTAATTCACGTATAAATTAGAGATAAGAATACTTGTGTTGTTTAATTTCTTTTTAAATGGCTATTCCCGCCCTCGGAATGATTCCTGTATCGCGAGGAACTTTACAAAGTTTTGTGGGTTTGAATCCCACACGGGAAAAATCTTTATGTGATACACAAATGGTTGTTCCAAGTCTTTGTGTCCGTATTCTGAAGGTTTGTTAAGTCCCTTGCGCGACAGTCGTTAATCCTAATGCGGTCGTAGTCATCTTGAACGGAAAACATCCTATTTACACCTATGTTACTCCTGTTGAATATGAAGGTAAAAATCACAGATAGTTTAAATTAAACAACGCAGTGACAACACATGGCTTGTAGTTCAAATCTAATAATCTAATCAGTGCAAGCGGCACAAACAATAACTAAACTCAAAGTTCAAGAGTTGGTACAACTGTAACCATTACCACCAGTTTCAAAATTATACAATAATAGTGTTTTATAAAAAATAAACAACATGTTAAAATCCGTATAAATTCGTTTAATTTCAATGTATAAATACCTATACAAGCGGCACAGACAATTACTGAACTCAAAGTTCAAGAGTTGGTACAACTGTAATTACAACGAAATCAGAACAAGACACAGTATACATTGTCCATATCAAACAGAACTTATATATAGACTAAATATTGCCTGCAGCTTTTCGGAAATATAAAAGTAGCTTATGTCAATTTTCTATACCTCGGGAACAGTACTTCTCGGTTTGAAAGTACTCTATGTCCTTTCCTGTAGCCCTGACAACATGTATGCGAAATTTCATGATGATCAGTCGTGTGGTTAAGGCATGAAAGGGTAACAAACAAACTCATATTCACATTCATTGTACCTATTAGTCAGGATGATATATATCTATATAGGTATAGTGCATATGTATTTCGAAAGAGGTAGGTAGAAATGAATAAAGATTCTACACAAAATAAACCTTCAAAGAATTTTCTAGAAGTAAGTACCTAATTAAATAGCGATGGAACTTGACATTTTAACTTATACCTACTAACACTACCTATAATATCAGCCTTGTATTAAACTGTCTCACTGCTGGGCACGGGCCTCCTTTCAGTGTGAGAAGGGTTAGGCCATAGTCCACCACGCTGGCCCAATGCGGGTTGGCAGACTTCACATATCTTCAAGAACATTATGGAGAACTCTCAGACATGCAGGTTTCCTCAAGATGTTTTCCTTCACCGTTAAAGCGAGTGATATTTAACTATTTAATACGCACATAACTTCGAAAAGTCAGAGATGCGCGCCTCGGAATTGAACTCGAGACCTCTGCGTGGCAGTCCATCGGTTGCCCACGAAGCTATTGCTACTTACTACTTATTAAACTCAAAAAAGAAATGTATTATTCCTATATTTTGCTATTTATCTTTTAAGTCCACATAGAAAGGCACATTTGTAAACTTCGAGCTACCAAAAGTAAAACTCAATTGCCACTTTAAGTGACTAAGTATTCGAACCTGTAATCCCAAAATCCCTTATGAGCACAACTTATTCTACGGGACCAAGAAGGCAGACCAATGATGAGATATTTTAAAATCTTTGCTCCATAAGATAAAAAAAGTAAAATTTTCATAAAAACTATACAATGACGTCACAACTCTTCAATCTTCATCTCGCCTACCAAAACAAAAGCCACTTTGCTAAATAAATAGCATAAAATAACAACGTGAAGTGCTGGGATAATCGCGCCGATAATTTTTTATGTTTAACATATTCTGCGGGTGACGTGACGAGGGTCTTCTCATCTGTATGCCAGGGACCTCCGCTTAATGACGTTGAGGAATTCTCCAGGAAAAATAAAGAGATAAGAGAGATCACTCACGAAAGGGTTGACAGGTTAGGATAGAAAATAGATAGTAGGTAGATAGCTCGGTGAGTTAGTAATAAGAATTTTAATTAGCTTCATAGCTTTGCAACGGTTTTTTGTTGTTATAAGTTCAAAAATAAATAATTAGTGTTTGCAGTTATTAACTTTTCTGACAATATAACGTGATTTTATTGTTAACTAGTTTTTACCAACAACTACGTGCACGTGAGATTTGGTAGTTGAAAACTACCTAAAATTTTATTTCTTAATACTCCACCTCTGTGTTTCTTTTATGCAATTAATTTAAACTTAAATCTCCAGCGATACAACTATGAATACCGCATGTAATTTCGTTCAATAGTTTTTGTATAATGCGCGTACAAAGGAACAGACAGACAAATAAATAATTATATTATGTGATAGAGTATTATTATATAATATTCTAATAGAAACTGTTTTGGCTTTTATATCTGATAAAGACACACACATTATATTCCCTTAAATATCGCCTATGTACAGGCAACGACATAATACTATTTAATTATTTATTTATTTAAACATATTTATAATATATTTTCAGGGTACCCTAAACGATAATATAATCTAAGTATACATAATATAATAAAACTAAGACAATAATAATGATTTTACAAATTTTACATTAGTTATTAAGCAATTTTGCGCATCTATGTATAAATAGGTCGACTTGCAAATAGGTCAACTTCATACTCAATTTTAACACACCAAACGCATATGCTTTGGGAGACCAAAACGTAGTACCTAGTCGAAATCCAATTCTACTTTATTGTTCTTTGTCATACATCACGCATAGCTCTTGGCTTGAGCGTCGACAGTCCCAGAATAAAAGCATTTGACTGCACTGCATTTTCAGTTATAATGCCTAATGAATACAGGTTGTTGTTGGTTGTTTCCTACCATCGGTGTAGCATTGGTGCCATTATGCGACTTATATTCGACTAGCAATTATATTATATTATATTATATTATATTATGTATAGTCAACAAAAGTCTTACACTATTGTTTTGTAAATTATTTTGTGACAGAGAGAGCCCATCACACAAATTAAATCTTAGCTCAAATAATAATTAGTATATAATCTAGCCTTAGGGTATCGTTAGCCTTCGGGTTGCGGAGGTCAGGTGGCAGCCGCTCCGTGTAAAAACTGATATCCAGTCAAATCCGGTTAGACCAGAAAAACCGACCCCAAGTGACTTGGGAATAATAAAGGCTAAGAGAGAAGAAGATATAAGAAAACTGTAACATTTCATGTGTAACTTATGGTACGTGTGTTTGTGAAATAAAATATGATTATTATTATTATCTCTGGATGAAAAGTTAATTAGAATAATTTTATGTAATTTACTGTCAACTTTTTCAGAGATGTCAAACCGAAAACAATTGTGACTAGGTATCTCTTTAATACTAGCTAGGTGGGATTCATTAGATTGGACTTGACGACTTCAATTCATTATGTTTGGTGACGAGGGTGAAACACAAGCAATTTTTAATACAACACGGTATTTGTTTTATTTGAGAGGTACTGCAGGAATGCTATGCAATCATCTGGTCCTGTATAGGCTAAACTTGTTATTTATTTATTAAAAGTTTATAATTTATCAACAATAGAGAATAGTACAAAATGAGATGCAATAGAATAAGTTTTTAAAAAGGCGTCCGATTTTATAATATTAGTTTTTTTTTTTTTTTTCGACAATACCACTATCGATGGGGCCGCGCGAAACACTTGCGCATGCAGTAAAGACCCCGCCGAGGTTTCGGCCCGCCGTATGAAACAGCAGGCTACTACCCGATAAGACCTACCCTATAGGCACTTCGCAAAAATAATCCCTACTGTCCCCCCTAGAGGGGCGACGGACTCGACACAGAGGCGCGCGTGGGAATATTATTAGTATTTCATTTAACCTTATTAGTCTTATTTTGAAATCAAAGCATTAAAGAGCACTTCAAATATGAAGTGTCGCATTAAATAAATTATTCTAAATAGATTTGGTAACTACTATGTAAATTAAAAATACTTTACTCAAATTTATAAGAAATAAAAAAAAATTCGAATCGCCACTTAACATTTTAAATATCTACAAAAGATACAGATTGCTTCGTAAATAATAAAAATAAAATCAGGGACATATTTCTTTTGCAAAATCCTAAAATTTATACCTAAATTTCGTATAACATTATAATTATAAACATTTTCTCTAATGGATATTAAGTTAGCTTCAATCTGCCGTAGAGAAGAAAACTTTCCAGTCTTTTAACTAAAAGACTTGAGCAGTTTTTTCGTCTGAACGTGACAAGAATGCTTAAAGTAAAATTAATGATAGACTGTCTTTAAAAATACATTTTAAGTTAGATCTGCTTTGATAGCTGGGTGGGTTTCGTATTGTTTATTAGCAGATTTTGAGCTTAGAGTTAGGGTAGTATATATTTTAAGATTTGCTAACAATATTTATTGCAGAGTACTAAAGGTAAAAGACAGTAATAAAGATCTTCCTTTTGCTTGAAAAATATTTTAACTACAGTGATTATTAAATGAACTACAGTAAAAGCATACAGAACAAAATTTTTACAGTTTGTTTCACATCCCACGTAATAGAGGGCAAGCCTATAGAAGCCTTCAAATTCCGTAGCTGTTCCTATATTTTATAAAAAACCGTTATTTTCGATTCCATAGGCACTTTTGCAGACTCGGGAATTGAGCCATAGACCTCATGCAATTGCATTCATTACCACAGCGCTACCTACACTAGTGGCCTCCCAGTGATCAGAATTTGACGCTAGTTCATTAACTGTTTGCTCACTTTCCCTATATAAACTCTAAATATGCCAAATTTCACACGCCTCCGAGTTCACAAAATGCTTAAAAAGGGGATCACAAATTTCTCTTCACATACTAATACAAAGATTATCTCCATGGCTTACAATATCTATTACCCAGTAACTAAGCCATATGAATACGTTCTTCTTTTGTGCGTTAACCCGCAGAGTCTATGAATAAATTAACCCTCCCTCAACGATCAAAAAGGCTTGATCGAGTCCACTCGGTTACATTCAGACATTTGCAATACAAACATGTGCGCAGTCGATGCACTTACGAACGTCCCTGAGGGGTATTGAGCATTGAGGACTGTTTCCTTAACGAGTGGCAGTTACGTACCGCTCGCCATCGTGATTCAGATCTCTGGGGATTGTATGAATAAAGGCTAGTGGATTTTAAAGAGTAGTATGTGCACGTACATATTGTTATTGGATATAGGAGTATTAATTGTGACGAATGGATCTTGTGAGACAAGTATTCGATTGATGACTGCACTAGGCGTAAAACCATCACGCCATTCACATAATGGTTTAAGTAGTCACCCCGCCATTACATTAAGTATGCTAGGTTCGATCAACGCACAGGATTAAAATTTGTATGTTCTACAAATATATGTAAAGCTGTTCTTTATGTCCAATATTTGAATTTTGTTAATTTCCTACGAAACAGTTCCTAGTGCAGTATTTTTCCTGTACTGTGGATTACTTTTAAAAATACAGTGACGTAAATAAACGCTAAGATCACCCAAACCCGTAACAATTATAATGGAACAACAGACAACAAAGAATTTTTATCCCATGCAAAATTTTTGGGTAACCTATTCCAGTGCTTGGCTTTATTTCTCATACTAAAAAAGGTCAGTCGTTATCCATTATTCAAGCAGTCAATTATAACTAAATAAATTAAATTACTACTTTCATATTACTTCAACAGTTACATATAAAGAGTAGTTAAATGACTACATCCATGGCTTATCAGGATGATAGGGTACAACATAAAAACAGATTTACTGACTTGTTTTAATGAGATCGTTATTGCGAAAGTTAAGCATTAAGGGTGATTTAGATAGTGTCACTTCCAACTCGTTTATTTGTAGCAGTTTGTACAGTCCTTAAGTCTCCATAATTATGTATATAGACTTAAGTCTTAATTAAGGGGCGCTTAATAATTAAATGTGTTGCGGGGTTACGGCAAATTATAGTTGAATTCATACATACAGAGCCAAGCTTTTAGTTTATCCTTAAAGGTTATATAAAGGTTAATATAAAGGTTACAACTTCACACTTACATTTTGTCTACTATATTAATTTAAGTCTAGTCAAGGGCAAAAGTCTACGTGGCACATTTGTTAAAAAACTCTGCTATATAAGTTTGCGCTCAAAACTAGACTAGCCCTACTGAAAAATGCCTTTAAACAGCCTCATTTCTTAACCCTGAAATTACCCAAGGATATCAAATTCCCTGCAGAAATATGACATTCCTGCACAGGAATAGGGGTTTCAGAAAGCCTGCGTCTACATAATTATATAACAAGTCATGGGTCTGACCTCAGTCCTCATGATGCACTCAAAATACTCTTGACAAGCTATAAACATATTGTCATGTCAATTACCAAGCGTTTGGTACCTATACCTAGTATAGACGGTAGAGTATTGTTACAGTTTACTAGCCAAAATACAAATATGAAATTTGTATTCTTCTTACTTCTTATTTCCTAACATACTGATGTCCACTTCGTCTGAAATTGGTTTTCATCGAAAAAAATTCTAGGCAGCAGATATCAAATCGCATTATGTCGCTACGAATATTGAAGTCCCAGCCGCCGGTGCCAGTAGCGCTGACATTCGGATATGAGGGTACTCGGACGACTGAACGTTCAGAAATTCGAAGCTTCACGCTCTATTATCTATATATAAATAGGCAAAGGCAACATAGTTCATTATATATTTCTGCTCTTAATCAATATATTTTTTTGTCCGTTTGATAGCTATTGACGATCTCTAGACTTATCAATAAAAAATAGAACAGATTGTTTTAAAGGTTGGTAAAGGGAATAGTTCTGTGCATTTTCTCCTCAGCTTATCAACAGATTTTCTATTTTCTTGATTTTTTAATATTGTTGAATAATGGTTATATTTGAAATTTAAATACTGAGTAAAACTAATATAATTATCATTTAGTGAGTGAGAATGAGTCAGCTTGCCCTTGAAAGTAAACTTTTACGCATGTTACAGGGTGGGTCTTTTAGCAAACCGTAGTACGACTGTCTACGAATCACGAGCTATGTTCGTAGCAAACATATTAATGTTGTAGCCGTATCTATGCATTATTTATAGACATTAAAAGCTAATATAATTTATATACAATTATCTTAGTATATCTTTAGTCTATAATTACTTACCGATTTTTTGCCATCAAGTTATATTTTTTTAGTGAAAATGTATGTATCTGAACCTATACCGTGCTAATATATGTTAACGTTCTATTCCTCAAATTATACGGCTTTTCTTTATTTTCAATAGCTATTCTTAACTAGAAGAATCGTGGATAAAAGTTAGTTTTATAATATTCATAGCTCAAAAGGAAAACACAGCCATTGAATACCAAATTCCACTCGCGTTTGACGTCCGTCGTGTTACCCGACATCGCAATTACAATAGCAACCGTCCACAGTTAGTTTGACAGCCACTGACAGGATTACAAGCCACCAGACTATGTGATATGCATTCAGTATTAGATTTATAATACCTATATAATAGAACAGAACGGTTTAGAGTACTATGAACTGCATGATATTGTTTGGTAAGGTGCAACGATGAGGAATAAGTGCTAAGAACAGTGACCACTAATAACGTTTTCTGCATGACCTGGCTGCTGTGTTGATCTTATGTTATAAAATGGATGGTATAGTCCCGAGTTCGATTGCCGGGCTATTGCTGCTGTAATGAATAAAGTATGAAGGTCTCTTCGTTGAACTACATTTTATTCGGTGAGTGAGAGTTCCGATGACATAGTTAACCCTTGATCGTCTGCCGTCACCTTCCTTTAGCCACCTACTTAAGACTGCTATTACCCTGTGGGTATAAGAAATGTATACTGATTTTTGTTTACATCTAAAACAATTGCTTGATATTAATAACACGTAGGTATTACGTATTAGTAATGGTACGTAGATGTTGCTACGACGTAGACGTGAACGCTACGATCGTAGCTCTCAAATCGTAGACCCTCATTACATAGATATACATGCGCTATAAATCGATTGGAGAGCATCTGAGTGTTCACACCGCTTATTTGAAAAATAAGTTCCAATATCTACACGTAACAGTATATAATGACAGATAGATTGCTAGTATATAATTAGAACCGTTAGTTTACAATAAAACTAGTAAGATTGTAAACTGACGGAATATAACATTTATTTTATACCGTACCTATACCCTATATATATTTTCATTACATTAAAATTTGATCAAGTCTAGCCGGTAACTTTAGAACTAAAGTGCATTATAGATCAGTTAGTACATAGTTTTAATATCTTACGTTTTTATATATCAGCCGTTAAATTGCTTCTAGCTTATTTGAGTATGTAGTATTATCAACTGAAAATTATAAACATCTATTTCTAAATTCCTAACAAAGTTCTCTTACCTCTTCTAAACCTTTTATAACGGGTAATGTTTTTGTCTACTATTAGAAAATTCCTTACAGCAAAATCCCAGTGCCTCACCAAGCCGCAAACGTAAGCATAAACTGGATCACCGAGGCCGTTTACTAACCAATAAACCATTCAGATTGATGGTTATCTATAATAGTTTTTCTTCAAACATCCTTTTCTTCGATCATAACATTGTGTGTTACCACAATATAATATATTCATGTCACGTGGGCGGTACGTATTGTGGAAAACATGACAAGTGTACAATTTGTTTTGGAACGCTTCGTTCCTATTGTGGTCCCTTCTCACCGTAGTATTGAATGTGGACAAAGGTTTTGATAATATTTCTATAACGCTCGTCCGTGAAGAGTTTTATACATATTTGTTTATCTGATTTTACTATTAATGACTATGTGGATTAAAATCGCACGCGATCTTTTTTTAAAGCCAAATTCGTCAGTGTCTGTAATTTCTACGTCGTGGGAGAATTTTCAAACATTCAAGCATCTATTTGTAGACATCACAATTGTTTGTCCTGTATGGATTAAATCCACTAAACTCGGCGCTTTGCAAATGGCCAAGCGGCCGCTTGAAACACTACGCCATCCGTGTCATGTCGTTTATGTAAATCACAATGTGCACTATATATCTACATGTCGGTCCCGGCTGCCATGAACATCTATGGCAGTCGTTATTGGGAGAGTGTCGACACAAAAGATTCTACTGGGTCGAAGTGTCACCGGTCTGCACTGACTGGCCCCCACATAAGATACATACATATATCTACATAGTTCGTATTCTTATGAAACGGAGCTTAGATGTCAAGTTGCATCCTATAGGTACATATAAACCAAATTAGTACGCAAAAGTAAAATAAGCCAATTAGCTATTTAATAGTTGTAACGATACAATCTATACTATTATAAAGCTGAAGAGTTTGTTTGTTTGAACACGCTAATCTCAGGAACCACTGGTCCGAATTTAAAAATTATTTTATTGTTGAATAGCTTATTTATTGAGGAAGGCTATAGACTATATATCATCACGCTGCGACCCACGGGGCGGCGCAGTAATCATAAATGCGGGTGAAACCGCAGGCAATATATTAAATATAATAGCTTACTTACATTATTTTTATTTTTTATATGCAATAAAGTAAAGTAAATTTTGATTTTACTATGGATTACAGGAATCGAAAGGCGTGTGATTTAATATTACAACAAAAAAACATAATTTGTTGACGTGTCGTTCATGAGTTGCTGACAAGATAAACGATTAAAATATTTCTGTTTTTACATACTTTGTTTTGTTTATTGTAATATCTCGCAAACGTCACGTGACTGGCTGCTTTCGTGCGGATTATAAATTATTAATGAATAATAAATGTTTCTTCTATTAAATACGGTTTTGTTTAGACAAATATGATTGTGAATAAATCAAAGAGAAATATTTTAAACTGTACATAGGTATTTTTTATACCTCTAGAAAAGAAACCTACGTACAATTTAAAATATTTTGTAATAAATATTTATAATCATAAATATTTAGTAGAATGATGGCGTTTAAAAAATAATGATGTCAAAGTTTCTTAAAGGTTAGCCTAAGGTGTATTACACTCCTATTTTAGCAGCTATGCTTTAGATCCCACATCTTAAGGAAGACAATTTTCCTAGAAGAAAATCTCAATTACATTACGCGATTCGGACATTGAACTCGAGACCTCACGATCATATATCAACCATGATCACAAATATGTTAACGATAACCGAAGCAGTTACTAAACATTTAAATGCAAAACTAAACCTATTATTATCCCTAACTTTTGCTTCAAAGTTGTTCACTTTGATGCATTTAAGTTACACTGAAGCCCGCACTAACAGTTCTACGTGACAACATCAACTTTTATACACAATGGACGTGTCTCATTAGTTTTTCTACGTTATGATTCTGTTCAGTCTCCACAGTTGCATCGTATTACAGCGAGCTGATTGCGTACCGCACACGAGACTCAACACCCAAAGTGTTGAACACAGTGTAAGTTATATCATCGGAAACTTGAAACAGTGTTGTGTAGTTGGAAAATATTCTGTGTTGTGTATTTTGTATGGATTACGAGAGCCTGTTCGTGACTTGAGTGCGTTGCAGCTGCAATGGTATTAAATCTCTCAATAAATAACTGTGTGTTGGTTTATGTACATTTTACAGAACACAATATCAATTTAATTATTATCTTCTTGTTCGAATAGACCAGAACTCTATTATATTTATGCATGCATATTTTTTTAACAAAAAACAGCTCTCGCACTTGTGATAATGCCTGTGTTGCGAAAAGACTTCACAAACATTCGACCAACGGACTTTAAGAACACACAAGCTCGGAACAACTATTTGTGGAACACCTAATTATTTGTAGTGTCCGTGTAGGGATCGAACCCACTGCACTCACCGCGGCAGCAGTGGTGAGGCAACCACTAAAACCACTACCACATCTGTGCAGTCCTAATACATATTTATCAATAAATATCACAAAAAGAAGAAAGAAGAAAAGCACTTGGAACCTAAATTTCTAGCGAGCGAAATGTGGGTATAGTACCTCTGCCTACCTGTTCGGAAATATAGCCGTAATACTAGTAAGTATCCCTTGCTATACTTGCTTTGCTTTATATTTCACTAGATTTTGCCCGCGGCATCGCTCGCGTAAATTAGGTCAGGTTAGGTCAGTAAAATGACTTTTTTCTGGATGAAAGGTACCCTATGTCCTTTTGTGATCCCGTGACAACGTGTATGTGAAATTTCATTATGATTTGTCGAGTAGTTAAGGCGTGATAGCGTAACAAATACTCAAACTCACATTATCATTTATAATATTAGTTGGAATGGATGAAAGACATGTTTCGTTTGAAACGAAACCACTGTATCACCAATCTCCAGCTACCGTCGGCCTAGAATCTTTGTCACTCATAACTAATCGCAATTGGCAGTGGGACATTCACACGTACAAAATCACTTAAGGGGATGTACGAGTAACAAATGAGTCGACAGATGCTTAGTTTACAATTTTATTCTTAAAACATGTAAGAATATTAAGGGATGGATGCTTTTCATTACTTCTATCATTCACTACTAGTGCTAATGTTATTATTTTTGTCAGTATTATGTTAATTACCAAGTACAGACAGAAAGGTTCTGCAATGGCGACAACGCACCCAAAGACGCAGTAGGAGCAGGCCCCTTTCAAGGTAAACCAACGAACTGGTAAGGGTCGAAGATAGTGGTTGGATACGGCTTGAACATCGGTCTGCGTGGCAAACCTTAGGAGAGGCATATATCCTCCAATGGACGTCTTTCAGCTGAAATGATGACCAAGGAGGAGGCCCTTAATCTTGATCCATGCAGGTTGCCTTATGATGTTTTCCTTCACCGTTATTAAGTATAATTAACTACTTAACACGCACTCAAGCCATTGGTAACTCGGACTTCGTTCATAAAAAAGTTTATAAAATGAGCCGGACACAGCTACATCAAAAAAAAAATTCATAAGCTATGCTATTTATAAATTAATATATTTTCAACATTATAGCAAAGATCCAATGCCCATTTTAATATAAGTATATTTTTAAAAGATTTAAATGTGCCTACGTTTACACTATACAAACTTACGTCAGATTGACTACAATAGCTAATGGAGGGTGAATTTATATAGAGAACATCAAATATATTATAATAATCCATTAAACCATCCCAACCATCCATTTTAGAGTGAATACTACGCTCAATCAATCAATGATCGTCTGA
Organism: Catocala fraxini; assembly: GCA_930367265.1. NCBI lineage: Eukaryota > Metazoa > Arthropoda > Insecta > Lepidoptera > Erebidae > Catocala > Catocala fraxini. Next base: position 6,694,437 of record OV884036.1, on the reverse strand, counting down.
CAGCCTAATTGTAAAACCTAATACTAAAAATTTTAATCATAAATGCGCCCTCACCGTACTGATATTACACGAAAATATGTGAGCTGTGTGAGTGAGCTCACTCGTTAAGCAGAGATCAATTGTGTACAATTTTAATAGTAGAAAGCGTGATAATACTATATGTAAGTTCAGATGTCATGTTGGCATTATGTGTCGGACGACAACTTAGAAAAGTACCTACTTCTTTTATCTCTGAATTGCGCTACAGTTGACTGGTAGAACATGCTATTGGCATTAAGTCCGTCTATGTATTATTCTGTGCATAAAGTTTTAAAATAAAATAAAAGTGTCCATATTTAAATGTAGTAGGGAATTTAATATTATATTTGCCTTGATTCTTCTTCTTCTCGCCTTGATGATTGTCACAAAATAAACTGCTGTATAGTAAATTTTATTTAGTACATAAATATAGCGTACTGGTAGCTAAAGACGATACCTAGGTACATATATATCAATTTCTATTTACTATAATCCTTTTTTGACAATTATATTTGTTTATAAAAATGTACGTTGGACGTTGTACAATGCGGACGTGTCACTAAACTACTTTTAAAATTACTAAATTCAGTTCAGTTAAGTAAGTTTGATATTTAAAGCATTACAATTAAGTGTCAAAACTAATTACACCGTGCAAGATACATGCGCCGTTACGCTCCTAACAAACATCACAACTGCCTCGCCGCACCGTGGACATCACAGTACTTCACCCCCGCTAAAAGAGGACGGCTTATTATTTTTGACCTGTTCGCACACTGTGATCGCCAATTGTCACTGCATCGCGCTCGAAACCGGTTACAAGTAAGTCCTTACGCCAAAGATCAATATGAGTGTAGTACGCTCGCCCACTAGATGTGGCCTCGGAGTTGGTCGTAGTGATTCGCAACCAAATTTGTCGACAAATGAGACTCAACCAGAATTTCCTGCTACACCAAAGGTTACTTTTCGCAATAAAAGAAAACTTTCGGATGATAATGATCATATTCGATCTGAATTGAGTGAAATGCGAAATCAAATGTCGGAAATGATGGCATTATTAACATCGCTCACTACTACCCAAAAGGAGTTTACGCAGAAAATGTCGGACGATATTACTACTATAAAAGACCAGATTTTGTGTATTAAAGCCTCCACGGACAATCTTGCTTCAGAGCAAAAGGTGATCCAATCAGACATAACAACTTTACAAAATAACCACTGCCTTATGGAGCAAAAAATCGAAGGCCTCCATCATGTAGTCGAGAAGATGCAAGTAAATAATAAGGATTCTTCTAATTCCTTCCATAATACCCAAGAAGGCATTATAGCTGAAATCTATGATCGCCAGTTTAGAAGTAGGAATATTATTATTGGCGGCATATCTGAATCTGTAACAGCAGACAAAGATCAACGTTTCACTATGGACAAGAATAAGGTTAAGAACCTCCTTACATCAATAGACAGCGCCATCCCTGAGCCCGTGAAAATCATGCGCCTTGGGAAGTACAACCCTAAAAAGGATCGCCCAGTGAAAGTATGCTTTCAATCGCAAGACACTGCGAAGTCTATATTACGTCGTCGTGAACAAGTCAATGGAGAAAATATAAAAATATATTCTGACCAGACACCTAGCCAGCTAAAGTACATGAAACAACTGAAAGAAGAGCTTCAACATCGATCTCAAAATGAAAATAAGAATTTGACCATAAAATACATCAACGGTATACCTAGAATAGTGGAGCCGACTTCAAAAAACTAAACACACCTAACCAAAATACACACAAACTAAGCTACAGCGAACACGAGCGCATTACATACCAGATCGTGGATAATTACAATAATATAAAGACGACAAAAAAATCTCTCAAATGTTTATACGCAAATATGCGAAGCATCGTAAAGCCCGGTAAGTTTGACGAATTAAAGTGTGTGATTAAGGCTTTTTCGTTTTACTTACAAATAATTATACTAACGGAAACATGGCTCAAATCCGACGAAGAAGCTAAAAGATACCAAATAGCTGGATACACACATTATTACAGTTTTAGACCTGATATGAGAGGAGGCGGAGTTTCTGTGTTCGTTACCAATAACCTTAAACATAGTATTATAGAAGAAAAATGTCACAATAACAACCACTTTTTATGGATTCGTATTGAAAACTTTACCATAGACATTGGCGGATTCTATAGGAAACCTGACCAATTGAACGCAAAAGCCTTTTTGGAGATATATGCTCAACAGCTAGACCAACGGAAAAGAGCGATAACTTTTGGCGATTTTAACTTAAACCTGTTGAATTCAGAGCGAATAACTAAAGCCTACAAAGATCTGATAAAAGGAAGCGGCTTTGAAATTCTTAACAAAATTGATGATGTCTACTGCACACGGGAATCCTCTAATACAAAAAGTATTATCGATCACATATGCTCAAATCTCAAACAGAACAGGTTTCATATGGCAATTATAGATACTCCAATGTCAGACCATAAGCAGATTTATCTCGAAATGCAACGTTACCAGCCGGAGCCCTTAAGAAAAATTTATTACCAAGCAATTGATTATAATATATTTTATAACAATGTCGCCAAATACCCGAAGACTAATGAAGATTGCTTACATTATACTACACTTGAGAAAAAGCTAACTGATTGTACACAAAAAAGTAAAATAACGAAAACCAAAATATTAAATCCCCCAAGGCAAAATTGGATAAATAATACAATTATAAACGAAATCAATAACAGAAATACTCTATGGCAGCAATACAAGAAAGATCCCAACGATAAAAATAAGGAAATCACATTTACACAAAAAAGAAACGAAGTTTCAGAATATATACAGAAAACGAAATCTAAATATTATATGCAGGCTTTCGGTAGTTGTAAAAAACAACCTCTAAAAATGTGGGAGATAATAAATAATCTGTCAAGCAATAAGATCGTCGAAAAAGCTACACCAAATAAACTCCAAACACGAAACGGACTCACTACGGATGAAACTCAAATTTGTGAGACTTTTAATGAGTTTTTCGCCAGTGTAGGTTCGACACTAGCTAATCAAATACCAATTCAATATCACCCTAATTTATCTCTTCAACGTGTACTTGGAACTGGCTTTTCGTCGCTCGATACGTTAGACCTGACCAATAAAGACGAAATTTCTAAAATCGTAAACAATTTGAATAGTAACTGTGGCTCGGGATTGGATGGCATCAGTGCTAAGTCAATTAAATGCATCAAAGATCTAGTTATTGATGAAATAACCTATTGTGTAAACGAATGCATTACAACCGGCTATTTCCCAGATAGTCTCAAACTTGCTAAGATTACTCCAGTGTATAAATCTGGCACAAAAACAGAACCCAGTAATTACCGTCCTATATCAGTCCTCTCAGTGGTCTCCAAAATCTTTGAAAGAATTCTGTACGAACGCCTTGATAAATATTTAACGTCTATCAATTTCCTTTACGATAAACAGTACGGGTTTCGACCAAAATCAAATACTCTCTCAGCAACAATAGACTTAGTCACTAATATAAAACTTAGTATTGATAAAAAACAATTAGCCCTCGGTGTTTTTATAGACCTTAAAAAGGCTTTTGACACCGTTAGTCATACATTGTTACTAAAAAAGCTTGAGGAAATTGGTTTAAAGGGCAGGGCCTATAATATTTTTCAATCATATCTATCGAATAGATATCAAATTGTCAAGATTGGTAACACGAAGAGTGACCCTAAAATTATAACCTACGGTGTACCTCAGGGCTCAATACTAGGGCCACTCTTATTCCTCATATACATAAATAGTGTCCACCAAATAGGGTTAAGGGGTGAAATAACATTGTATGCCGATGACACGTGTCTCTTTTATTTTGGTAATTCTATTGGAACTATCATAACTGACGCGCAGAATGATCTAAATCTTCTGAATCTGTGGTTCCAAAAAAATCTTCTGACCATAAACACAGAAAAAACTAAATATATGATATTCGCATCAAAAAATAAAAAAATCCATAATTACGAACCATTAAAAATAAATAATCAATTAATACAAAGAGTTGATCACGAAAAATATTTGGGTCTAATTCTGGATAGCAAAATGACATGGCTGCCACATATTCAGAAGATAAAATCAAAAATAACATCACTCACTGGAGCCTTACGAGGTATTGTGCGCTGCTTACCCCGCCAAGTACGATACTTAATATACAACTCATTAATTAAACCACATATAGACTACTTGGTAGAAGTTTGGGGTACTGCTACAAAGACAAACCTAAAAATGTTACAAATAGTACAAAATAAACTAATAAAAACGCTGTTTAACTATGACTATTTCATGCCAACAAATATAATTTATCAAAAAACAAATATAATGAATATTACACAGACATACATATACTATAATTGCGTACTTGTTCGAAAAATACTACATAAAAATATACATACTAATATAATATTACCAAAATATACAAAAATACATAAAATGAAACTAAGACGCAAATACGATATAAATCTTTATCATCCACGAACAAACTACGGCAAAAGAAGCATAATGTACGAAGGTTCTAAACTATACAATAAACTACCACAATCTATAAAAGAATCAAAAAGTCTATTTACTTTTAAAAAATTGCTTAAGCAATATATAATTAAAGAAAACTTCAACCTCAACACTACGTTGTAAGCCACTTCTAGGTACGCTCACTCTGTGTAACTTGTTTACAACTCACGTCACATACGCTGGTGTCGAACATCCACTGATTATATTTATTTTAGTGTTACCCTCAATTTTTGAACAATATTGTAAAATAAGTTTAGTGTGAGAATTGTGTTGAATACCTACGTCCATTCTCTTTAATCACATGTAATTGCATATATTTCTCATGTAAGTGAATAATTGTATTCTTATGAGAAATAAAGTTATCTCAAACCATATTTATAAGAAAACAAATTAGATCTTAATTAAGCAGTAACTGAATGATTTTATAATGTACTTTACCAAATAATACATGTAAGGAAAATTGTCTAAAAGTCACTTTACGATACTCAAACAATTCGAATTATTTCTAATCATAATTGAATATTTCCTTAAAATATTTTTTTATGATTTTTGGGTTGACAGACCTGCGTGATTGATGCGATTAAAATTTTCTGAAAACACAAGCACAAAGTGGTCCTTGAGTTCTTACAGATACATTTGGTACGGCCCGATGTTTCATCTGATCTAAGTATGTTCTTGTGGAAGGAATTTCTAGGCAATTAATGTCACGCCACATGACAAAAGGATGCGAACGTTTAAAATCACACGGTAATACGCCTTGTATTACACAAAATACAAAATACTTAACTTTACTTAAGTATATGCCTAAGTATACACATTAATACTGACATAATCCTCAAATTGCTATATGTTTAAATATAAAGCTCTTACTTAAAAAGGCTCAATTAATATAAATGTTGCTTTCACAAGAGCGATGGCTCCACTTACAGCCCAGAGAAAATTACACATTACGCTACATTTAGCAACATCATATAACTCAAGATTTGCCTATAAATGACTCAGCACCATGAAAGTTCCCATTACGGCCAGAAATTCACATGCAGGGAGGGAAGGGTACGCCCAAGCTTGACTAATTATGATTGTGATATTAATACACAGTGTCAGTCTTCATATACTTTAAAGCCAAGTTGACAATAAAATCATGGTCACGCTGCGTGATCATCTGTGACTGCAGATATGGTTGCCAGTTGATCTGAGTTTGACGGATTTCGCTGGCACGTATTTGCAAGACGCTGGTGGCCGCAATCATATCTTCTCTGATAAACACAACTCGTGCATTGAATCCATCATCGTCCAAAGAACGACGTGTGCGAGTACCCATATTGTTCAGAAAATCTAAAAATAGACTTCGTAAAAATCACTGTACCTTAATAAAAATATGTCTAAATATAATATGATTCATAGTAAAATTATAAGTAGGTATAAATTATTAAAATTTGGCTTTATAAATTGCAGTATCATAATTTGCGCTGTACAAGTCTTCGTTGAACTGACATATTCGGCTGTAAATAAATTTGGGAACAACAAGAGCCCGCCTGATGGTAGGTAAGTCAATATCTATTGACTACCTACAGTAACCACTTACCATATGGTATGCTTGTTTGTCTTCAGAGTATATGCGGACAACGCACGAGTCATATTCAGGCCACCATATTGTGGCCTGGAGTATGACTTATGCGTAACTCAGACTCAAGAAAAGTGTCGCTGATCTGCCAACGCAAAAAACACAGATCACTGACTGTTGAGAGCATACTGCCACTTTGAGGACCTTGTTAACCCTACCAGTATCATCAGTACACCACTAGCAGCATTAGCGCAAGAAAGCTTCAGTCTGATATAATAAATAAAAAATCGTTTATTTCTCACCAAAACCGAAATACACATACATAGTTTACAAAGTTGCAATATAAAATAATAGCAATAGTATTTCGGTAGAGGATCGCTGGTGCCTATTGTAGGTATAAAATTACTTGTATTATAGGTCATTAAGCAGCCATAGCTCAGTGGGGAGACCAACAGACTGCAATGCAGAGGGTCTCGGGTTCGAACCCACGTCGCGCACCTCTAACTTTCGGAAGATATATGACTTTTCGAAATTATGTGCGTATTGATTGACAAATATCGGCTGCTCCGTGCCTCGGAGAGCACGTTAAGCCGTCGGTCCCGGCTGCCATGAACATCTATGGCAGTCGTTATTGGGAGAGTGTCGACACAAAAGATCCCACTGGGTCGAAGTGTCGCCGGTCTGCACTGACTGGCCCCCACATAAGATACATACATACATACATAGGTCTCCACACGGGGCCAGGTTTGTATAACATAAATAAAATAACTTAAGTTAAAGTTTTGAATCGAGTTCTGCTGTGCGCTAGCTATCATAAAATCAGGAAAGGCAGAACTATATAAAACTGACATCTTCTAAGCTTTGAGTTCTCGAAGCAGGGGTCGAACCTATGGCCCTCTACCAGACTATGTTTTCATGTTATTACTGAACTGGTTTATTTATTTATTGTTAATTACAACGGTCAAAAAATCCAATTATAATATTTGATTTGATTACATACTGATTACGATAATTGCATATATTAAATACAAAAACATTGCTAATAATATTAACTTTACATAAAAAAAAAATAACTTATACGGCACCGTGGATACTTACGCATACTTTTTCTTGCAGAATACCAGGCATATACTCTCATAATTTCATCCCACCTGTCAGAAAATATATCACACTCAGGGTTGTCAACCAGGACGGCTGTGAGTACTTTTAAAGTGCGACACACTGGAGACTCAGCTCTGACGACTGTGTGACTCATCGGCTATGCAAACAACCTGTGCCGAGGGCTCCGGTAATGTGCAATACACATATTTGTTGGGCACAAATAAACAACTGAATAGATTATGGAGATCAGGACAGTCTATTCTTCTTCGAAGGGTTTCACAGTCAACCAAAAGCTGATCAAGGCCTCTTCTAACTTCCAGTGAATTGAACCCTAAGGCCCCTAACAGGTAGTTAGTTGGGTACATGAATGGGTAGTAATGGTAAAGTCTTTTGAATAAGTACCGGAGGAAGATTTTTGTACATTTTCAAGCATTAACGTTTGGTCGGCTGTATAAGGATACCAAACGCAAGCGCTCGTCTCCAGTTTACTTCGAATCAAAGTAGTGTAGAGAAGCCTAATGACTAATGGATTCTCAAGATCGTGGGAATTGAGTAAAATAAATCCTAAGCATCTGAATGACTCCTTGGCAATTGCAGAAACGTGGTCTTGAAAAGTCAGACGGGCATCAAAAGTCACTCCTAGATCTATAATGTTGTGGCCACGAGTAATTGTTTGGTTAGCTAATATGTAGTGATACAGAAAAGGTAACAATTTTTTGGAGTAGGTCACAACGTGACACTTCCTAGAATTAAAAGTCAGCTTGTTCTTGATGCTCCATTGGTGAACTTCATTGATATCATTTTGTAGTAATACACAATTATTATTAGCATTTGTAATTATCTGCATTTCTGGTTTAAGATCATCGGTATATAAGAGGTATTTTGCAGTTGTAATCTTATCATTAAAATAATTAAACATGATAAGGAATAAGAGCGGACCTAGCACAGATCCTTGACTCACACTAGACTATGTGTTGTAAGGTTTAGATTCAAAACAAAACAACCATGTCTAACGAACTGTTTCTGATCACGCAGATAGTTGGCAATGAAATTGAGAAACCCTGGATAGAAACCAATAGCGCATAACTTCGTTAAGAGCACGTGGTTGTCGACTCGATCAAACGTCTTGCGAAAGTCGAAGTACAGGACATTAACCAGCTTTCCAGAGTCTAGGCCCTTGGAAATAGTATTTATTATTTCGAATTAACCGAACGGCCAGGCCGAAATCCATGCTATGTATCAGATAAACATTGACATGTTTATAAATTACTGCATATAGAATGTCCTCGAAAACTTTAGCGATTGTTGGGAGTACAGCAATAGATCTATGTTTGTCCGTGGAAGACCGACACTAGTTTTCGGAATAGGCGTAACACGCAATAATTCCTATTGTCTCAGATACACACCTGATTTGAGGGATAAGTTGAACAGATGACATAACGGGACCAAAAGAGTAGCCTTACATCTCTTAAGTATATAATCAGGAATGTTATCTGGACCAATTGAGCTATTAGTTCTAAGTTTGTTTATGCCCTTGTCTACATCCTGAGGGGTTAGAGAGGGAAGGGTTATGTTATCTCCTTCAGAGATCACATGCAAATTTTTCAGGTCTTATTTGAGTTGTTGGGCAAGAATACAATGGCAATGTACTGATCAAATGCCTCAGCCGCTTTGACACCCGAAAAAGACCATTGCATGTGACACTTGGTTTGAAACCACCCTTCGATCTCATACTTGCTACATACTACCAGAACTGTTGCAGATTCTTTTTTATGTTAGATTCTACCATTAAAGAATAAGATTTAAAGGCAACTTTCATTTTGACTTTCAACTCGAATCCTAAAGACTTAAACTGTTCATGTGAGCCTTGCAGTAAGTATTACTACGCCGGTTTTCTGTAAGAGGGTGTTGTCTCTAATGTAAGCCAGCTCAGTTTTTTTTTACATTTGCTGCATATATTTACGCATAGCTCTCCGCGGGCGTGTGGGGTAATATCGGGCTCACCCGGCGAATGTCGAAAGTACCGATAAACCTACCACGGTATTAATCGACGTTTCCTATTTCGGCGAGGCCACGTGGATCATTTTCACATGCGGATCGCGACCCCGCCGAGGTTTCAGCCGGCCGTGTGAAGTGGGACCCGCCCCTACGCAAACCTACCTACCCAAATACAAACTACAAAAATTACTGTCTCTCAGTGGAGCATGAAGACAACTTGATTGTAAGGCGCGTGTTAAAACACGCACGCCGCCTCTCTGACCTGGGACTATTCGGATGGTAGCCAGGCCCTGAAGCCCACCACCCCAGGTACTAGAGCCAGCTCATACCGTAAAATATCAGACCTTCATTTTTTTATATTATAGTTGTCAAACGAGCAGACGGATCGCCTAATGGTAAGCGATTACCGCCGCCCATGGACACCCCCAACACTAGAGGAGTCACAAGTGCGTTGCCAGCCTTTTGAAATTCCCCCTCTCCAGGAGGGGAGGGAAGTAGTAGGAAGTAATTCATCTGAATTACTTGCTTTCCTTTGATAAACAAATCAAAATTGTAGTCATCCGATCACTTACATTTAATTTGATGATTAAATTAATTATTAATTACGTAATTTTATCGCAGTAATTAATAGTGTGAACATTTTGTTGTTACTTGTAATTGCCGTTAAATATTTCGAATTTTCGTATTTGTGAGACTACCTACTCCTAAATAAATAATTACGATGTAGCTTATAACATTAAATTAAGTGATTCTTCATTTTTAATTAACTTGCCCTTATTGAATTAGCGAAGCGTGTATAATTCCCCGAGGAATGTAGCGTAACCAATATGATTTTATTTTTCTGAGGGATAAAGTAACTAGAGCGAAATATTTGTACCCTACGCATAAAGTAGAGTTACAGTATCCTACGATCCCGGTCAAACATAAGTGCTTTTTTTTTTTGCTACATAACCAAGAAGGTAATCGAATAATAAATAACCTAACTCTAACAAAAAAGTATTTACTCTGCTGTTATAATAACCTATACTTACTAATATTATAAGATAGAAAGAAACATTAACAAAAGTTATGAAGAGGAAAGATTCGATTTTTTAATTGTTTGTTTGTAATTAATTAACTCAAAAACTACTCAACCGATTTTAAAAACTCTTTCACCATTAGAAAATTGCCCCTAACCTAAACTACCCTTCTTTCATGGTGGGCAAAAGTTTGTAACCTATAAAATCATTATAAACAAATTCAACGAAACCAGGCGTCTACAACATTAATTAACAAAACAGAAAAAACAAGGCATAAATACTTGCTATGAGTTTAAATCAGTTTCTACGTAAATGTACAAATATTAATGATCAGCTTAAAATTATTTTGCTGGTTTGTTATTCTGTAGATGGCAGTTCACTCAGAGAGGTGCGGTTGGAAGGAAACCGTCTGGTTATGCAATTATTTAAGAATTGCGTAAAAATATCGACGAACTATAATAAATAAAACGCTTCAGCATATCAAATAAAGATATTATTACGTCATTGTAAGCCTCTTTTTAACCAAATTAAAAACCTTAATGGATAAAAAGGTATTTTCAACATTATAAAATTAAATGAAATGTGGCCTGTTTTGTACAATAAACTAAATAATTTACTAAATATACATAAGCATTAATCATAGTCACAGTGTTTTAAAAAGTACCTAAAAACGCTGACGTATTCAGATACAGAGAAATTGCTAGTAGTTGTAAAATAATTTTTTATTGTTTAAGCAGCAATTTATCATGTATAATTGTTATTGTTTAAAACTATTTTAATTGTATACTTAACTATATAATTATGTTTGCAGTACATGTATAAATGTTTTTTGTAGACTTTATTAACGGTAGAATAAAAATGTAATATTAGAAACAGCCTGAAACACAGGTCTCTGACCTAGTTCAGGTAATACAATGTAAAAACAGACTTCATAAACAAGTATCTTGTGTCTAATATTTAAATTGTAAATGTTTTCCTTTAGAATAAATATAGTTTTAATGTGAATTTAATACAAAATAATGTGTTTTGTAAAGAATTTTATTTATTGAATTAAATAAATTATTAATTTTATTATTATTATTATACTAATATTATACAAAGGAAAGATTCGATTTTTGTTTGTGTGTAAGGATTTAAATCAACTATATAACTGATTTTAAAAATTCTTTCACCATTAGAAAGCTGTTATAGTATTTTAAAAAAGTACTGATCAAACTTAATCTAACCTACGTCTACGCGGGCAAAGCTGCGGGCAAAAGCTAGTCTTTTATAATTACGAGATGGCCGCATTTCTTATCCATACAAACCACAACTATACCAAATCTTACACATGTCTGTGTTCGCAATATACTTAAAAACGGGTACAACATTTTCTAGTCAGGCATCTAAATGTTTGTAATTTATACAAAGATTTTTAAGACTTAAACATATCTATCGCATACTCTTTGTAACAAATACCTGACTATAAGCCACGACAAAACTACACATATGTATGTACATATGTGTAGTTTTGTCGTAGTTTATAGTCAGTTAAGTATATAGTGCAACTAATCGCAGCCGTCCGAAACGCAACATGGCGTATCTGTCTAAATCTATTAATGTACCTATGCCACAAATTAAATATAAACAGGTGGTCGGTTCAATACCACTAACGCGTCAAAACAAGGAGCGTCTAAATTGGCAAATATTTTAACAATAGGCCGGCCAGCCAAATTGACATTTGAATTCATTAGGCATTCCAAATGATGTATACGATAAGCAATTTAAACCGGCGCCAGCCGTCTGACAAATACTGAACTTGATACCTTTTGGAAGGACTGTAGGACACATAAATGTTCTCATTTTATATCTTGTTATTTTTTAAATATTTGTCTTAGTGGTGGTTATTTGATAAGACCGTCTATTATTATTTTTTCTATTGTGTCTCACTGTATTTCTTTCTTCTTTTCAAATATAGTGCTTTAAATAGCCATATACAAATTTACGTATATTCTTTAATATAACTATTATTGCCAACCAACATACCGTAGCCACAAATTGCAGTAAAATTAATGCCCATGTAGAAGCTCACTAAATCACATTTGTAAGCGTGATAATATCCTATGGGCTACATTCAACTGCACATACTCTGACTCAATCCCGCCTTTACGCTTGTGTGAGTCTAGTTTATCACGTTATATGGAGCGGTTCACCTGTACTTACTTAATTTGTGTGTTGTTCACGATAGTACGTCAAGAGTTGTCAACGTGCTTCTATTTTTTTACTTTTTATAGTCAGAACGGTAATTGAACGATTGAACGAGTGAACAGATTGATCGTTCGTTGGATGAGCGGACAGATTTATTGGGCTACGAACGATGGTAGGCAATTAAGCGAAATCGAATATCGGTCAACGAAAGTGCATTTATTCATTCCCTTCAGCCTGTCCGTGTTCAATTTGCAGAATGATTTTACAATGCTTCGCTGAAGATTTTCTGTGAAATAGTTATGATTAATGGATCTTTTCTCTTTGAATTGAAGCTGTCTTTACCAGGAGGCAGTGATAAGTGCTTGATAGAGAATAATTATTGTAAGCAAATTTATTGGGAAAATTGGTCAAAATATATCAAAGTATTTTATTTTTATTGTTAAATAGACCATTCGATATAATTATGGTTTACTAATGGCATACACGTTGTCAGGAGGACAATAAGGGCAGAGGGTACATTTTAATTAAACACAACGTTATATTATTAATTAAACTTGACCTACTGTAACCTTTAGGGTTTACTTTAGAGAACTGTAGAATAATTAGGAAGTACAATGAGAGAAGGTATAACAAATACACTTTTAATGAATTAAGATACAATTAAAAGAGACAATCTTTACTTATAGAACTATAGTCAGGGCTTGGTTCGCTAAAGACTTGCTTCGTGGTCCTTGTATAATCAGGACACTTAGCTGGGAGTGTGAAGCCGGGCCGCAAGGAGGACGCGACTGACGCCGTCCATTCCTTATATAGTCTGGCACCACCGGTCGCGAGAGGTGGCTAGTGACGTGCACCCGCGTTCGCCGGGCGTCTAGGCGATTATCGTCACACTACATTTACGCAAACGAAGTCACGGACAAAATGTGGTATTAAATAATTTCATAATATTTATAAAAACATTCAAACGGACACAAAGAATACAAAGACTTAAATATTTGTGAATCACTTAAACTTTTCTCCTATGTGAGAATTGAACCCACAAATCTCGGCACAGTGGCAGAGGTGAGGCGACCACTTAAACCACAATAGCATCTGAGCAGTCTATTTCAGTTTTTCCGTAAATAATTTTATTATCTTTATATATATAATTCTACTGTACGTGTGTGTCACTGAACTCCTCCTAAAGGGCTGGACCGATTTTGATAAAAATAATTGTGTGTGTTCATGTGGATTCGAGGATGGTTTAGAATTGAGTTTTTTTTTTCCGTTTGTACAGGACATCGTCTGTTGGGACAGCTAGTAAATAAAAATTATATATAACTATACTCTAATATACCTAAAAGTTGGGCATTTATACAGATTTATTCTGAATAGTTTAAAAGTGACTCAAATTTCCATTATAACCACAAGAATTTCTTTGAAAGAAACTAAACATACATTTATATGTGTGAAAAACTTCTACTTTATCATTGTACAATGTACAATCAGTGACATATAATAACTTGTATACTTTCACATAGCATTTATAGTATTAGTTACGGACATTTAGTTACGGGCTTTTTGATATGCCTGTAAAAATATGGATAATGTATTTATTGGTAATATAAAATTTACAAAATAAATAGTAGCAGCGATAGCTCAGTGGGGAGACCAACAGACTGCAATGCAGAGGGTCTCGGATTCGAACCCACGTCGCGCACCTCTGACTTTCGGAAGTTATATGACTTTTCGAAATTATGTGCGTATTGATTGACAATTATCGCCTGCTCCGTGCCTCGGAGAGCACGTTAAGCCGTCGGTCCCGGCTGCCATGAACATCTATGGCAGTCGTTATTGGGAAAGTCAGTACCCTCTAATATCCTGATACTGGTCTAGCCTTAGGGTATCGTTAGCCATCGGGTTGCCGAGGTCAGGTGGCAGCCGCTCCGTATAAAAACTGATATCCAGTCAAATCCGGTTAGACCAGAAAAGCCGACCTCAAGTAACTTGAGAATAATAAAGGCTAAGAGAGAAGAAGATAAAATTTACAAAATATTTACATTATTAAACGAATAAATCTAATATAATAATATATTTACAAACATATTAAAACATATATCATAATTACAAAAACTAATAATAATTAATCTTAAAATATTGTTTTTTTATGTGTCGTTTCGAACACATCTATATAATTTAAATGCGAATGCGATCTCAAAAAGAAGGTCTGCGTATGGACAACTAAAAAAATATTAGTTTTAGAAAGTGTCGTGTCGCACAATTCTTGCGTACAGATTGAATTAGAAAGATTCGATAGATTCATTCGCACAATTCGTGCAAACAGATTATATTAGAAAGATTCGATAGATTTTACGCGATCATGCGTGTTGTTTACGTTCAGGTGTTTGAAGTCTTCTCACAAGTTGATTTAAAAAAGGTTAAGGTACCACGGCAATACCAAAAGGGGGAATAATATGCACGATCGCGTTAATGCCCGTTACGAATGTTATATGAATAACTAGCGACCCGGCCCGGCTTCGCACGTTCGTCGCACGCACCTTTCTCATTAATCACTCTGTCTATTGGTGAAAACCGCATGAAAATCCGTTCAGTAGTTTTGGAATTTATCGCTAACAGACAGACAGACGCGGCGGGGAACTTTGTTTTATAATATGTAGTAATAGTGATGTAAGGAGAAAATATAAGAAGTATGATTGCATTATTTTTAACAGCTAACGGGAATTAATGAAGTAAGGTATCTATCCATGTACCTTTTTGGAATGCTTGAGGTTTCACCCAGGTTGCAGTGACCATGTTCACAAGCAGATAGGGGAGGTGATGTCAGTAAAATAGTAGTTGTATAGGATACAGAAAAGAATTTATATATCTCTGACGCGTAAGCGAAATATCATGATCATCGCTCAATGATCTGAAAAAACTGACATTCGCATTTATAATATTAGTTAGGATATTAGAAATTAATTCAATGTTTAGCTAGTCATATCGCAAACTGTATTCCACACGGACGAAGTCACGGTATTATAAAATATTATAGGAACATGCGATACGATATTTCCCGGTGGTTACTTTTTCTCTCGGAAAATAAAATCATATTGGTTCCACTACCTCGAGGGAATTATTCACGTTTCACTAATTCAATTAAGCTGAGCTTAAGTTAATTAAAAATGGAGCATAACTTCATTCGGTTTTATATCTTACAACGTAATTTATTAGCGGGTAGTCTTACAAATATCGACATTCGTAATATTTACAGGGACAACAAAATATTTGCTGTTCTTAATTATAATTGTGATAAAATGATGTAACTGATATTTTATTTAATTATTGAATTAAATGTGAGCGAATGGGCTATAACAATTTTGATTTGTTTATCAAAGGACTGCCTTATTGGTCGCTAGCTTTTGACTTCGCTCGGGAACATCAACATCTTCATACTGCAAAAAGGGCTATTTGAGCAATTTACAACATGAAAACAAGGGGATACATTAAGAAATAAATATATTAACAGTAGCCAGCCAATACATATATGAAAATTTAATTTATGTATATAAGAACATTGATATATATATATATATATATATATATATCTATCTATCCTATCGTATGATAGTGAGTTCTATTGCGTCAGGGGAAGCATTTTTTTATTTGTAGTAAGTTTTCAATTACAGCACGGATTCTGACAATGTGCCCGCTATAAAAATAGCCTCCCCCCTGTTTCATGGGACCTAAATGTGACTAAAGAATTATAGGTTTTATATAAATTTTGCATATTTTGTGTGTATGTAACAGAGATAGCTTAAGAGGCGACTTTTAGACTTCCACTCAGAAGTCTCGAGGGCAATTCCAAGACTTGGAGTCGCACATAACTTAAGCCGACCACTTAAACCACGCCGTGCAGTTAAATATGATATGTTGTTTAATAATATCAGCCCTGTATTAAACTGTCCCACTGCTGGGCATGGGCCTCTTCTCAGTATGAGAATGGTTAAGTCATCGTCCACCACGCACTGAACCAGCGTGGTGGACTATGGCCGAGGAGAACATTATGGAGAACGTGCAGGTTTCCCTACGATGTTTTTCTTCACCGTTAAAGCGAGCGATAAGAGGTATAACTCTGACTTTTCGAAATTATGTGCGTATTAGATAGTTGATTATCTGTCGATTTAACAATGAAAGAAAATATTGTGAGGAACCTGCATGTATGTGAGTTTTCTATAATGTTCTCGAAGATATCTGAAGTCTGCCAACCAGCACTAGGTCATCACGGTAGACCCTAACCCTTCTCATACTAAGTTAGTTTGTCAATTTATATACAGAGCTGATACTAGTATGTGTGGATGAAGGAAATGCCGAAACTGCTGCACCCATCTGAAAATTATTTTACTAGTTGGTACATTATTCTAGTTAGTACACACGGTATATATGTATCCTAGCTGTGTCCGCGGTTTTATCCACCTTTATGATTACAGCTCCGCTTCCACAGCTCGTTCCGTGATATTATATAACCTATGTTACTTCTGAATAAAGAAGATTTTTAATGATGTAAGACATTTTAAAATAGTTCAGCAGTTTTTAGTCCATCGATTACAAAAAAAATACATATATTTCTTCTTCATGACACACTAGCGACCCGCTTCGGCTTCGCACGGGTAGAACGAAACCTTAACATGTTATACACTTAAACCATTCTCAAAAATCACTCTATCTATCGTTGAAAACCGCATGAAAATCCGATTAGTTCGGTCAGATCATAGTTTTTGAGTTCATCGCGAACAGACAGACAGACAGTCGCGCCGGGGGAATTTGTTTTATAAAATGTAGTGATAGTGAAGTATACATAGTATTTATGTTGGCTAACTAGCATACCGCCCACCTGATGGTAAGTGGTCACCGTAGCCTATGGACGCCTGCAACACCAGCGGCATCACTTGCGCGTTGCCGACCCTTTAGGAAAGGAAGTGGGAAGGAGAAGGAGCGGGAAGGGGGAAGAGGGTGACTGGGCCTCCGGCACTCTCACTCACCGAACGAAACACAACAGTAGGAATACTGCTATTTCACGTCGATATTCTGTGAAAGGGTATTCCTTCCTCGGTCGAGCCGGCCCATTCATGCTGAAATCAGCGAGGCTCTACTACTCAAAAAGTAGTAGCAGTAGTATAAATAAATGACAGGTTTAACAACAAAGGTTCGTAGCTAGAATACTCGTCAACTCACTTGTTGCGCGCGCATTCCCCTGAGTAATCCTGAATATGTGAATGCCACAATACGAACTGCGATTTGTAAGTCAACGCTCTCTAGAGCCCGTTAGAATTTGTTTATAACAAAGATTTAAATCTTAAATGTGCCCCGTAGGTCCAGAATGGTGACCATATTTATACGCTACTACGTAGGTATAAATATCGACGCTCCCAAGCAATAACTCGGTAATGTATAGCACATTGGGCTTTATTCTGTTATGTCAAATTCGGCATCTATGGACTGGAATACACCTTAGCAATTTTTATCAGATTTTCCTAATGATATTTACAAAGATATCATGACACACACATTTATTGTTGGGAATTTAGAAAAAATTTATGTCGGCATAAACCTGATATAGACCTATATATAAAAAAATACCGGATTATGGGCGTAAATCATTTTCATGAAGTTTTTGGTAAACTTCAGTACGGGATTTTTGATGAACTTATTTAAATATAAGTATTCCGTAATACACACTAACAATGTTATTTATGTTTGGTATTGGCTCATTAATGTGCGCAACATTCATCATTCATCTTTAAAGAAAACACTGTCTGAAGAATATCAACATAGATTATCCACAATTTGTAAGACTCAGCTCACAGGCAAAATAATTATTAAAGCAATACCTTTTTTAACTTATTTATTCGGAATAGTTAAATGGTCCAAAACAAATTTAAATAGCCTTGAAATCAAAACCCGCACTATACTTACAAGAAATAAATGTTTGCACCCTAAATCAGCAATAGAAAGAATGTCTCTCAGACGAATAAATGGTGGTAGAGGCCTGACAGATATAACTTGGCTCTAGAACAGGCAATTACTTAACCTTAGATCATTCTTCCACCGTAAAGCAACTACTGGTGCTATACACCAAATAATAGTTAATAATGATACAAAATTCACTCCCCTTAATTCAGCAGAAACTACCAATAACGTAGAAACAACAAAACAGATCTTGAAAAACATAAATTAGAGCAATGAAAATGCAAAACACTGCATGGACGACATCCTCACGATTTGCAACAAGCACATATCGATTCAGAGGCTTCGAATAGGTGGCTTACTAGCAGCTATCTGTTTCCGGAGACTGAGGGTTTTCTTATAGCTATTCGAGATCAAGTGATTATTACCAGAAATTACAAGAAACATATAATTAAAGATCCCACTACAATAGACGATAAATGCCGCAAATGCCACTGATAGCTAGAAACCAGACAACATATAACAGGAGCTTACGCTACACTTACACAAACTAACTACATACATCGTCATAATCAAATAGTAAATATCATCCACCAAAAACTAGGTATCAAGTATAAACTCATCCAAGACACACACACACTACTATAAATATCACGCTAGCCCCGTATTACAAAACAACAGCCACAAAATGTATTACGACCGAGCTATTCTTACCGATAAGACCACTCATTTTAATAGACCAGATATTACAGTACACAATAAACCTGACAATATATTATTGATATAGCCGTCCCAAATACTCACAACCATTTAAATCGATAACAGAAAAAATCAACAAATACACAGAACTCAAAGAAGAAATAGCAAGAATCTGAAAAGCCAACAAAGTCTATATTGTACCAATTGTAATATCTACCACAGGGGTTTTCTCAAAATATTTACACCATAGCATAAAAATACTTGAAATATTTAAAAAAAAAATATTGCCACAAAATAGTACATACATACAATAGAAAAAAAGTCCAAATGAACGTACACGAAAAAGATTAACACTATAATTTGCTGCTGGTACTTAAATTAGGATAACCTGTGTTATAAGTACCAGCAAATACATTCATTAATATACAAAAAGCCGCAGTACTAAATATATGTAGGATTGTCCGAAAATGTATGCAGAGTGACAAAAGTGAAACATTTAATATAGAGCAAAATCTCCCAACTCTATCTTAGATGACGATTACTAGGTTTCTCTACCCGTAAACGTCATTAAAACACCGGCTATTAGCCGAGTATTAAAACACAAAACAATGATGGCGAAAGCTCGACACCCCTAGCCGCTCGCACCGGTGTTGCCCTCTGCTGCTGGCTTGTATTCAGGGGGCCCATCTCGTGAGTTGGCGAGTCACAGTCTGCCCATTACATTGATACTATTAAAGTATTCAGGGCAGACACCGTTTTTCATCGATAGTTACCAATATACCGGTTCACCAAACACCCATACCCATAGCCCATATATTAGAATCCACACGTAGCAATAGTCCTACGCCTGCTGTGGCTAGTGTCGCTGTTGGTGTTCCAACCCTTTTGAATTAAAACTCTAAGGGTCTCTTCACGTTGAACCCATATCTCCGTGTAAGCCTACCAAAGGGCCGGGTATTTTTCTAATATAATAATTATGTTAGAAAATACCTGTGATAAGAAAAACATAATAATAGTTTATTATTTTATTTCATTTTTATTTAATAAATGTTCGTGTCGTAATAAAGCAGCGATAGCTCAGTGGGGAGACCAACAGACTGCAATGCAGAGGGTCTCGGGTTCGAACCCACGTCGCGCACCTCTGACTTTCGGTAGTTATATGACTTTTCGAAATTATGTGCGTATTGATTGACAATTATCGCCTGCTCCGTGCCTCGGAGAGCACGTTAAGCCGTTGGTCCCGGCGGCCATGAACATCTATGGCAGTCGTTATTGGGAAAGTCAGTACCCTCTAATATCCTGACACTGGTCTAGCCTTAGGGTATCGTTAACCTTCGGGTTTCGGAGGCCAGGTGGCAGCCGCTCTGTGTAAAAACTGATATCCAGTCAAATCCGGTTAGACTAAGGCTAAGAGAGAAGAAGAAATGTTCGTGTTAAATTGAAGCGTCAAATTTAATTCTGTGGTTTAATAAATAGTACTTAAATAATCGAATTATTGCATTTTTTTCATTAATACCTTCTAATATTACATCTATATACTTTTAAAAAAATCTGTATTGAGTGGTAACAATTACACTGTTATTCTAAATTTCTTCGTAATAATAATGTTACTTATCAATACCGTTTCTAAAATTATTTGAAATTACCACAATAACCCCGTAAAACAAGTTATGCGTCATCCCTACGATAAAAAATAACGCCGTAGAAGTCCATAATATACTGCTACGAAATATTTTATTCGATAAATTACTGCAATAATCCCGTAAGTACTATTCCTGTAATATTATATGTATAGAATTTTAGGTATTATTTGTTTTCATAAATAACTATAATATATAATATAATATTCTACCACATACACACAACACCATCTAGCCCAAACTAAGCAGAGCTTGTACTATGGGTACTAGACAATAGATAAACATACAAATATACTTTTTTTTTTGTAAATACATACATATTATATATAGAAACAACCAGACCAAAACAAACATCCATGTTCATCCACACAAATGTTTGACTTGTGCGGGAATCGAACCCGCGACTATGTTTTTAATAAAAGGAATTCCATGTTAATGGCACAGTTATATATCGCAAAAAATAGCTTTCATTTGATACATGGATGACTTCTATGATTGTCCCACTCGTTGAAAAGATATTCGATAAAATCAGTAAATCTTTTCTCCTGTAAAATTTTGATTTTTCGATTACCGAGTTATTGCTTGGGAGCATCGATATGGTCACTACTCTGGACGTTAAGTTGTCGTCTGACACACAATCCAAACGGAATGCCAAGTGAAATTATAAATATGGTATCTACCCGCTCACTCATATTTAAAATTGAACACTACTTTTATCTATCATGTAATGTGTGAGCTCACTTTCCTCAATGTAGAACCTTTTATAAAAAAATGAAACGCACTAACAGTTTTTTCTACCCCGATAACGTCATGTAAAAGTCATTTACATAGAGGTACTTCGGGCGAGCCAGCTTATTCTTTAGTAGTTATAACTATAAATAAATAACAATGGCGGCCTCTGCCACTCATTTCCATGGTGGAAACTGTCTAAATTATGCGATATAACTGAATGACTGCCTTGGTGATGCAGTGGTACTCATTGCGACTTCAGTGCAAGAGGCCTCGGGTTTGAAGCCCAGGTCGGCTAGTTTTAAAGGGTTATCTGACAAAATATAGTCAGTAGCAGCGCGGAGAATTGAATTAAACATTTTTGTATACGTACAGGACAAACCCATTGTGTTGGCTTTAAAATATGATTAGTCCGTAAGCTTTTATAATAGAAATAAAATATAACTAATGCGGGCATTCCGACAAATTTCGATCTCGATCAAACAATCCAAAAATATTTTACCTCGATATCACACCAATACTTTTTCCTTATTTATAAATAATATATACAAGTATATATTATTAAGTCAACTAAAACTAAATAAATAAATCCAGAGAATATAAATATAGTTGAACAATCAGTGTCTCTAGGGCTCGCACATAGCTTTTTTTTCTTCATAACTTTTTAAAGTTTGAGCGCGGTTTGAGTAATGAGGCGCCATGACAGGTCACCGACGTCACCGCTGGTCATAAATTATGAACGACAGCACAAAACTTCGCCATTACCGAGACTTGCCAATATAACCATGTATTGTGAACTGTGGCGAGTTAAATACTGATCAAGTCGACCTAGGGTAGCTTCTAATTTATTATTTTTTATCATTTTACAAATTGTAATATTTCATTAAATTTATTTATTTCATAAGAAAAATGCATTTGTGTCGAAATATATGAATGTAATTTACATCAAGTAATAGTAGATAAAAAACATTATAAATACACATGCTTGTCATGTCAATTCTTTTACTTTAATAGATTCGATGTCAATTTTTAAAATATAAATCATTTAAATACAAATTATTTCATTAAATTAATTAGCATGTCAAAATTGATTATGATAATAATATAGCTTTACATTAAAACTATTCAATTATATGATTATTATTTATAATTATGTACAAAACTCATTAATATATAATAAGCCTTTTCAAGTAATAACGTCTTTAGATTTTCAATATGTTTTTAATCTTCTTTTATTTTGTTTCGTGTGGTTAGTGGCCATCCTGTTGTCAAGAGTTGTTCATGCCGCTCGTAGGCCTCTGACATGGCTTAACGACTGCTGTCAATTTGACAACAACCGGGACCGACTTTTTACGTGCCCTCCGAAGCACGGAGATGCTCAGATGAAATACCACTAAGCGGTCACCCATCTATTTTTTTTTTTTTTTTTTAACGTGGTGGAATGCATGACGCATACCCCTCCGCGGGGGCGGGCGGAGGGGTTATGTCGGACTCGCCGGGGTAAAAGAAGATGGTAAAGATGATAACGTACCTCCCGGAATACCGACTAAACCTACCACGGTGTTCCTCGACAAAACCACTATCGACGGGGCCGCGCGAATCACTTTCGCATGCGGTCGCGACCCCGCCGAGGTTTCGGCCCGCCGTGTGAAACGGCAGGCCACTACACAAAAGACCTACCCAAAGGCACTCCTCACAAATTATCCCTACTGTCCCCCCTAGAGGGGAGACGGACTCGAAACAACAGAGGCGCGCGTGGGAACACGCACGCCGCCTCTCGGACCTGGTGCTGAACGGATGGCGGGCAGGCCCACAAAGCCCGCCACCCCCAGGTCAATCCTCAGGGTGGCTGGAGGTCGTCCCGCGCCCTCCGGCGCCCGGCTCTGCGGTTGGGGAGAGGGTTCAAACGCTCCCTCTCCCGCTCCGCCGTCTCCTTGATGGAAATTACTTCCTCACAGAAGGAGGCGACGGCGTTCCACGACCTCTCACTCCGGACCATAGACTGAACTACGGCCGGGAGCGAGAGGGCAACCAATCTGACTGCCGCGATCAACTCACGGCGCTGCGATGCCCAAGCGGGGCAAACCGCCAGAGTGTGACCCATCTATAGACTGACCGCACCCAACGCTGCTTAACCTCGCTAATCGTTTACCGATCAGTGAGTGCAACTACTGTTTTTAAAGATTTGCTTATGATTTGTCTATTAATAATTGATATTTCTATAAATAAATTATGATTAATATAACTATCATTTAAGCCTTACTGCAGTAAAAGATGAGGAACGTCTATCATTGCGTTTGAAAGAGCACTTCAAAATTTCGGAAATGCTTCTCGACGTATGTTTCTGACTGTACAAAAACCCGATGCTGGCAAACCGACGTCATTTTAGCAAGACCTATTTTTTACTGTAAAGTTTTTAGTAGATAAACAACGTATGCATAATCACTACTTAGAATCAGTTTCCTATTTAACTTTGTATTTTTTATTAGAGCTATATAAATAATAATATCAGCCCTATAATTATATAAACTGATCCACTGCTGGGCATACGCTTCTTCTCGGTGTGAGAAGGGTTAGGCCATAGTCTACCACGCTAGTCCAGTGCGGGTTGGCAGGCTTCACACATCTTCGAGAACATTGTGTAAAACTCTCAGATAAGCTAGTTTCTTCGCGATTTTATACTTCACTAACAAACTAATTATTTAATACGCATATGACTTCGAAAAGTAAGAGATGCGTGCTGTGGGATCGAATACGGGATCTTTACGTGGCAGTCCAAAGGTCTACCAGCTAAGATTTTAAAGCGTTTTTTATATGGAAAATACTACTTCTTCTCCCTTAGCCTTTATTATTCCCAGGTCACTTGGGGTCGGCTTTTCTAGTCTAACCGGATTTGACTGGATACACAGGAAAAACAATGTAGGTATACTAATATTTTATCCTTTAGGTTGCAATTGTAGCTTGGCGCCGAAAGCACGCTTTTGGTTTTTTGACGTGCGGTTAAAGGGCTAATGTCATGAAATGAAAATTTAAATTATCCCGAACATAATTTAAATAGCCTACTGCAATACGGATATTGATTTCTAATGCAGGATAATTGTAGCACAAATGACATATGTCTATATTTGTGTCTATATTTTCCTTATTTTGTCCGTATACGACAAATATAATTATTGGCAGATATCATTAAACAGAGTTTCGACGCAGTTGTGAGTGTGTTTATTTAAGCATGATGTACAATTTAAGTATGATGGTGTTCTGTAAGATATTTATTGTGACGTTAAATTTATATGGCAATGTTGTTGGAACTAGTAAGTAACTTACGTATAAAGTTTATGAGTGACATACTAATAGGTTTAAGCTACTACATATTGCAGCCGATTAATGACAGAAAATGAAATATGTCTCGGCTTCAACTTTGTGTTGTTTTCCAACAGTAAAGAGGATTTTCTGAGGTCTTATATAAATCAAATCTTTTTTTATAAGCCTTTTGATACAAATATGCTCATATCAATGCTAAATGGACTATTATCTCAACGTATGACTTGATAGCTATAGTACATCTTGAAAAGGTGCCACAAAAATTGATATAATTCCCAAATTAAGCAGTCTAATATCTGTCTTCCTCAGGCACAGAGCACATTCTACCAATAAGTTCACTGAGTTCCCTAAAAATACTTTGTTACGTATAATATTTGTCTCCCCACTGACTGCCACTCCCTTCTTTGTTGAACAAAGTTGTTATCAAGTTTATTTGTTTATTATATATTAATATTTAGACTGCGTGATGGCGTCGTCGCCCTAACATTGCCACAACACTCGGCCCACACAAGACAAAAATTTGTATAATCCACAAATCGTTTTCCGTGTCTGGATGTTCTTTGTGTTCGTGGTTTGAATTTATGAAGTCTCCTGTGATATATACATTCCTAGTGCGGAAGCTAATATTTCAGAAAAAGTATAAAAATAAACCATAATATACACACAATAATAGTAAAATAAGTCATGTTATCAAATATTGTTAGATAAATGACGCGAAACATTGCATATTTTTGCTATAGAAGAAATCTTCACTAATATTATAAATGCAATGAAAGATTTTTTTTCTTTTTTCGGTAAGATTGATTGTTTGTTATGCTTACACGCCTTAACTGATCGACCGATCATCATGAAATTTTGCATGCACGTTGTCAGTACAAATAAGCTGTCTTTTATGTGTGTTTTTGTATAGGTAAATTTCATTAAAAAAAAATTAAACTAGTAATTTTATAGTACCCTTTAGAGACGCTGTGTTATTAAGGGACTGACAAGTGACATCTGTCCCTTATTTGTACGGTCAGCAACCTACAATCTGTTCAACATTAAGAACCTTTACGTTCTTCAACAGAAACCGAAAGCAGAAATTCGTCGTCTCCACTAATAATCCTTGTGAACCATATGGAGATACCTACACAATTTGATAACAGAAGCAACTTGTATAAAGCCACGTATTATTACGGTGAAGGTGACTTGATTGAAGCAACTTGTATCAACGAAGCATTTGAAGACCTACGACTAATGTACCACTACGCCAAGCCACAACACGGTAAGCTCCCATTATCTATACTATAATATTATAAAGAGGAAAAAACGATGTAACTCAAAAACTATTAAACTGATTTTAA
Organism: Catocala fraxini; assembly: GCA_930367265.1. Lineage (NCBI taxonomy): Eukaryota > Metazoa > Arthropoda > Insecta > Lepidoptera > Erebidae > Catocala > Catocala fraxini. The sequence continues at coordinate 6,668,309 of OV884036.1, read as the reverse complement.
AATTATTTTTCCATCATAAATCTAGATTATCACCAAGTAACATAGGCTACAATCACTACATATTTAATATCCCGCCGCGTCTGTCGTCTGTCTGTTCGCGATAAACTCAAAAACTACCGAACAGATTTTCATGCAGTTTTCACTAATTGACAGAACGATTCATGAGAAAGGTGTATAATTTGTTAAAGTTGCCCGTGCGTAGCCTGGGCGGGTCGATATTTTATTTTTAAAAAATGTTGTAGTCTAACTTACTATTACGCGAACAAAGCCGCGTGCAAAAGTTAGTTATTAATACGCTTGTACAATATCCAGCCACCTTTTCTGGTTGTCAGAAATGAAAGTATCAGATTCTTACACTATTATTTGCATAATATTGTCTTCTGTTTACGCGAATGTTATTCATTGAAATTAAACTACTATAAACGGATTTTATCGCGTTGTTTACTTGACACATTTTTACGTAATTTAGAAACTACTACTATTAAACTTTACCAGTTTTTAAGCCAATTAATCAGCTTGACATCCATGGGTTATATAGTATAATAGAAAATATTCATTTTAAGTCTGATAACTTTAGATTTTACCGAAAAGCAGCATGGTATACTGAACGACTATAAAAATCACACAATAATTTGATGTGTGATGTGTGAATGTCTTATCTCTAATCTAAATAAGTATGGCAGTAAAACCTTCAAAAAGTAAAGTCTAAAATTATAATGTTCTACTTTCATATCGACAGATTTGGAAGAAAGAAGAAAATTATATTAAAGACACAATTAGCTACACACAGAAGCTATATTTTTACAAAAAAAAGAATATTATCGATCGCTGTATGTGTGCGAGAAAATATAGTTTTCAGCAAGGTTCCACTTTAGTCAACGAACCTAGTTCTTGGGTTGCTCCCAGAATTATAATTGTGATATATTCACGTTGAAATCTAATAACTCTATTGAAGTTATTGTTTTATATTTAATAAACTATTATAATTAATGTATATCAAATCGAATAACATTTACAATCACAACTTCTTAAATTTGAATGCCTAAAGGTAGAATGTGGTAGGAGGACTATATAAATTTACATTGAATAAATGATTTATGAATAAGATTTATTATAATTGGCACGTGCTTCTTTACCGTGTGCAGCGGATGAACATACTTGCATTCAAATTAATTCGAATATTTCGAATATTGATAACTCCAAACATTGGTAGATGCGCTCGATCATTGATTATGCAAAAACGTATCGCGTTGTACAGAAGTATACGAATAAAATTCGAGAGCCTATCACTAGAAATAAAGGAGAAATAAAAAGACATTTCCAACATTTTTTTAATGAATGCATTGGAATGCAATGGAATGTATTGCTTGCTACCGAATAAACCAACCACGATGTGCCAGCTCGCTGCCTTAAATGGTGGGTGGATCGCTTAAACTGAAAAGTCATGTCCACCCGATCCAGGTAGTTTTGCTTCCAATTTTAAAAATATTTTTTTTCCGAACTATGATATGCTTCCAATTTTAAAAATATTTTTTTTCCGAACTATGATATGCTTCCAATTTTAAAAATATTTTTTTCCTTACTATCCACAGAGTCGTTTAAGCCCGATGTATCATCACAGGCGACAGCAGCCACCATTCGTTTTCGAATGAAGATGGATGTTGCACATAACAACAGCTATTTATACTGCACACGTGGCTACCGTTTCGCCAACATAAAAGTTACTTTCGTCTTACAGAAGATATTCTTTGGTAAGTTACTAAATTTTCTTATTCGTTTCATTCTCATTTGCCGTGCAAAATTTGGGTCGGGTGCTTTTGAGACCGGGACTGCAGTCCCGGATTCCACTTTTAAATCATCAGTTACAGTTACTTAAGAGCAGCGATAGCTCAATGGGGAGACCAACAGACTGCAATGCAGAGGGTCTCGGGTTCGAACCTACGTCGCGCACCTCTGACTTTCGGAAGTTATATGACTTTTCGAAATTATGTGCGTATTGATTGACAATTGTCGCTTGCTCCGTGCCTCGGAGAGCACGTTAAGCCGTCGGTCCCGGCTGCCATGATCATCTATGGCAGTCGTTATTGGGAGAGTGTCGACACAAAAGATCCCACTGGGTCGACGTGTCGCCGGTCTGCACTGACTGGCCTCCACATAAGATACATACATACATACACAGCTTAATTTTTAAAGCAATTTTGTGTTCTCTTTGACGAAAACCGTAAGAACCTACACCACGCAGTTTGAAAACTGTGGCTTCCTCACATGCTGTTATGGTCAATAACTTATTTTATTTCACGTATTGGTAGACGAGCAAACATTCATAAAAGTAAACGATGTTGCATTGGTACTGTGTTAATTATATCAAGAAAGCACAATTGAATATGACTGCACAGTGGTTTAAGTGGTCGCTTCGCCACTGCCGCCGCGCCAAGTATTGTGGGTTTGATTCCCACACGGGACAAAAATTTGTGTGATCCGCAAATGGTTGTTCCGAGTCTTTTTTTTGTCTGTTGATTGAATGTTTGTAAAGTCTCCCGTGACACAGAAATTATTCCTAATGTGTGCACTAGGAATAATTCCTGTGTTGCGAGACAACTCCCGAGTTGTCTCTTTACAGAGTTAAGATGAGTGTAGAATAGAGCGATAAGCCAAAACACCAATTTAAATGGCGACTGCAATAAATTAACCAAATATAATCCTGGTCAGCATTATGTGTGTGACACCCAATATTACTGGTGAAAGGTTCCTGCTTTTTACTCGTGATAGGCAAAGGTATAAAGTGGGAATGTAAGAGCTAGTACACAGATACCGCGATCGAGGTATAGTGAGTAGCATCGATGGATTAAGAAGCTGGGTATTATACCTAAAACAACTTTATGCAATCGTGCAGTATTATATACGGCCTCGATGGCGGGCGTAGTGGTTAGTGTAACCGACTACCACGCGTCGCGCCAACATTGCCACAGCATTTGCAGCATTGCATTCAGATGCGGATCGCGGATTCGATTCCCGCACAAGTCAAACATTTGTGTGCATGGACATGAATGTTTGTCTTGGTCTGGGTGCTTCTATGTATAATAAGTAAGTACATCAAAAAAAAATTTAATAATTCTGTCACAAAGCTGTTCTATCCATGAGTAACATGGGCTATATAACAATCACGCTACGAGTCACGAAAGTGGAGCAGTAATTAACAACTGTGAGTGAAGCCGCGGAAGACAACCAGTATGAAATAAATCAATAAAGATGAAACGTTAACTGCTTAAGGGATTTTGATAACAATCACAATACAGACAGAGCATGCCCTAGATAACTAAAAAGCATTTTTTATCCCAGTACACATGGGATGAATTAGGAGAACGCCGCTGGTAGAATCCTTACTAATATTATAAATGCGAATGTGAGTTTGTTTGTTTGTTACACTTTCACGCCTTCACTACTCAACCGATCATTATGAAATTTTGCATACACGTTGTCAGAGGAACAAAAATGGACATAGGGTACCGTTCATCCAGAAAAAAATACTGGTTCTAATCTAAACTAAACTATATTTACGCAAGCGAAGACACGGGTAAAATTTAGTCTAGTAATAAAATAAAAGTACGACTGTTTTAATTTCTTTATTTCAGGCTACATGAATTTGAAAATCAACGGACTTCCAGTAAGGCCAATAAGATCGCAACATGCAATTGTGTTAAAAGGGATAATGTTTGACATCATACACATTGAATATGAAGCTATATCTAAAGACACTATATTAGGCTATCCAAGTAATGTGCCTTTATGTGGCAATGTTGGTAAGTTTACTTAGTTCTCTTACAAGGAAGTACAGTCAGCGAAATAAGTAGCTGAACATTGAACTAATTTTGTAAAAGTAATGCTAAATTGCCAAGTTATTATTCAAATTCAATTTATTGCATTCCATAATGTACATTTACAGGTTAAATAAGTAACAAATTATGGACTCTGTTGGGCATAGCGCTAATTGTGTATTACCTGTAATAAGCTGTAATGGTGTTGCTGCGTCTACAAGCGATACTTTTACACAAGCTGTATCTACCGCAGTTAAAACAACGAAGCAAAACAGAGAGATTAAATTAAAACAGTAGGTACATACCCAAAACATCAATGTTAATGAAAATATGTTCATCAATAATTAATATAGGTACACTAGCGATCCGCCCCAGCTTTGCACGGGTAGTATAAAATCTTAAGAAATTATACACCTAAACCTTCCTCATGAATTACTCTGTCTATTGGTGAAAACCGCATAAAATCCGTTCAGTAGTTTTCGTGTTTATCGCGAACAGACAGACAGACCGACAGTCATACAGACGCGGCGGGGGACTTTGTTTTATAATATGTAGTGATCTTTTACTGTGATGAATTTGATGATTACGTCCATCCATCCTCACAAACTTTCACATTTATATTGTCAGTAGGACGTATAATCCAGAAAATTAAATGATTGTTCTAGTTCTGGGTATATTTTGTGTCCATAGTAATAATATATTTGTGTGCAACGTCCCAACACAGAGTCTGACTAGTGCAGGCGATGTCTTTAAATGCTTTAGACGCATCAATAGTAAATAGTAAAAAACATAATAGACAGGATAGATAAACAGGACGAAAATGACTAATAATTTAATAGTTTAGGGGCATCTAAAAACTTGTTGGTATATTATTCGCGATAAAAGAAATAGATTATAGGAAAATTAATTTCTTCCAATACAAAATATATATATATATATATATATATATATATATATATATATATATATATATATATAAATATCTTATATGTATATATATTTTTTTTTACCTGAATGAATGCATTGACGCATACCCCTCCGTGGGGGCGTGCGGAGGGGTAATGTCAGACTCACCGGGGTAAAAGAAAGATTTTGAAATGATAATGGATCTCCCGAAATACCGACTAAACCTGCCACGGTATTCCTCGACAAAACCACTATTGTCGGGGCTGCGCGAATCACTTGCACATGCAGTCGCGACCCCGCCGAGGTTTCGACCTGCCGTATGAAACGGCAGGCCACTACACGATAAGACCTACCCTATGGTCACTTCTCACTTATTCCCTACTGTCCCCCCCTAGAGGGGAGAGAGAGAAGGAGACAGACACGTCACAGAGGCGCGCGTGGGAACACGCATACCTGGTGCTTAACGGGTGGTGGGCAGGCCCACTAAGCCCAACACCCCCAGGTCAAACCTCAGGGTGGCTGGAGGTCATCTCGCGCCCTCCAGCGCCCGGCTCTGTGGTTGGGGAGAGGTTTTAAGCACTCTCTCTCCCGCTCCGCTGCCTCCTTGATGGAAATCACTTCATCACAGAAGGAGGCGACGGCGTTCCACGACCTCTCACTGCGGACCAACCAATCCGACTACCGTGATCAACTCACGGCGCTGCGATGCCCAGGCGGGGCAATCCAATACGCCGTGTTCTCGGCAATCGCCGCAGTGGTGACAACCGGGATATATATATTATATTAACCAACCCACTTAAAAAATCATAACGTAGTACACTCTTTACATAGAAATTTATTTAAATAATTAATTATGATTATTTTCTTTAATATCTTCTACCATTTTATTATCGTTACTATGCATCCTAACTTAATATTATAAATGCAACATTGGTTTGTTTGTTTATTGCGCTTTGACGCTATTATTAATAGACCGATCCTCGTGAAATTTCACGATTCACGTTGTGATAGCTATAGAAAAGGACACAGGAACAGGTAAATTTTTTGGATGAAAAGTATTTATCCAGACAAAATGTACTGTTCCTTAACGAGCGACGGCGCGGGCAAAAACTAGTTTATCATAAAAACAAGGTATTTTATTGATTGCAGGTAAATATGAGAAAATTTTAACCAACGCAGTTAAGTTTTATGCAACTGGCGTACAACTGAATTATTGCGTATATTACCAAGATTATAGTTCGCCGAATATTGTTCTGCTCTATATATTAACTATCGAATTGGTGCCATTACCTAGAAACTTGTCTTTTGGTAAGTCTTTATATTAGTTTTTTTACAAAAAAACAGTGCGTGTGATTTTGGAGACAATCTTGAAAAATTGTGTCGTTTACAAACATAATCGTCTTATAAAAAGATTAACTAGATATCCAGTCAAATCCGGTTAAAACTAAAAGTCAAAACTGCAGAACCACTATGTCCGCACAGCACGACACACTCTTTATTATTAGGGAGCAAATAGTCTTTCGAAAATTAGTGCGTGCTTGTCGAATATATACCCAATGATAATCAAAATAGACATTACATGATGACGTCGCGCGCCAACACATATTGTTCGTTTCGGTATTCTCAAAGTTCGATAGCCACCTTTTGAAATTATTACCAGAAAGAGGCACGATATATCAGATCTGCATATTTTATATACAACGGAGGTGGCCAAAAAGCTTATGGCCCACCTTATGGTAAGTGGTCACCGTAGCCTATGAAAGCCTGCAACACCTGAGGCATCACTTGCGCGTTGCCGACCCTTTAAAAAAGAACGAAGAGAAAAAGGAAATGGGAAGGAGAAGGAGCGGGAAGGGGAAAAAAGGGTGATTGGGCCTCCGGCACTCTGACCCACTGAATGAAACACAACAGTAGAAATACTGCTATTTCACGTCGATATCCTGTGAGAGTCCTTCCCCGGTCGAGCCGGCTCATTTATGCTGAATTCAGCGAGGCTCTACTACTGAATAAAGAAATGACCTACTACAGGGCACGAGCCTCTTCTCATTGTGTAAAGGATTAGGTCATAGTCCACCACGCTGGTGCAGTGCAGGTTGGCGGACTTATCCACATATCTTTGAGAACATTATGGTGAACTCTCAGACATGCAGGATTGTGACCATGTTTTCTTTCACCGTTAAAATCAATTGCTCACAGATCTAGATTAACATACCAGGTACTATTTATTTTAGCATGCATTCTCGTGACCTAGACACGGGTGAAGCAGTATTCAGAATTTTGTGTAACTAATACTATAAATGCGAATGTGAGTTTTTTTGTTTGTTACTCGATCATTCATCATGAAATATTGCATACACGTTGTCCGGGTAACAGAAAAGGTCATAGAGTACCTTAAATCAAGAAAAAAATACTATTACTAATGTTACCTAATCTAATGGAAATTTACGCGAGTGAAACCGCTAACAAAATCTAGTCTAATATAAATTGTATTACTGTTACAGATAACATGCCCTCTGTCACGACGAAACTATTACCTAACAATTTAAAGTTGGGAAGATACGTTGAAGCGTCCCAGTCAGTTGATTATGAATATGACGATGGTGACCATCTCTTAATGAACTGTTCAATGGAAAGGTGGTTCTTACAGGACGGCCATTCATACTTAGAGTTCAACGGCTCAGGTATTACTCAATTATTTATCATGTAAGAATGTGTTACTGGGCTTTCTGAGCCGCGGGCAAAATTTAATAGGTGATATTTAAGAAAATAATGTAGGTCTTTATAAGTCTTTTAAGAGTCTGTCTATTTGTATGCTTGTACGCGCATCACGCAAAAACTACCGCACGGACCAAAGTTGAATTGTTGAAGGTCTAGCTTAAAATCTGGCTCATTATAATATATATATTGATACTTCCAAATTCAACGCATACAAAGTCAAGGGCAATACTTATTATTACTCAAATAAAGGAAACTTCCATCTCATACTGTGACGAGCCTGTGCTCAGCGGCGAGACAGTTTATTTTATTTTTTATTTTATTTATTTATAACATACTCACATATACCATTACAGATTTACCAATACGGTATACGCAGACAATAATTTTATGCTTAAATGTACTAAACTAATTATTATAACTATTACTACCTATAACTAAGCACATGACAAGTAACCTTAGAGAGTTCGCTCAATGAACATGTAAATATGTCGACAACATCAGACACCGCGTTGAGCGCGCGCAACGCACGCGTGAGCGGCGCCCTTTGAAGCAGGTTGGTGCGCGCGCGAGGCACAGCAAGGAGCTCGGGCCTCCGTCGTCGTCGCACGTAATCATTCGGAACACATAGGTTAATCTGAGATAAAATAGGTGGATATTGTATCCCACCACGTAATACCTTAAACAAATAAATGACTAGTGCAGCTTCACGCCTTAATTCTAATTTATGATATCCTACCATACCGAGGACAAATAATGACGGATATAACAATGGATACCCGGGGTATACTCCATACTGTTTAAGATATATAAATCTGATATATTTATTCTGAATACGTTCAATCATAGATGAGTATTTAGTCTCACTAGGACTCCAAATAGCCGCACTATGTTCGAGATGGCTTATAAACGAATCTGACTTTTTTATAGCCTTTTAGTATGTCTCGCTTTCTTGAATTTCCAAAACTCACTAAAGTTAGTTGTCTGCTAGTTTCAAACGAATCCAAGTCATACCACTTTTCATTTTAGGTTATATATACACAGCTGATATTATTTGTATCTTCTTTTCTCTTAGCCTTTATTATTCCCAAGTCACTTGGGGTCGGCTTTTCTGGTCTAACCGGATTTGACTGGATATCAGTTTTTACACGGAGCGGCTGCCACCTGGCCTCCGAAACCCGAAGGTTAACGATACCCTAAGGCTAGACCAGTGTCAGGATATTAGAGGGTACTGACTTTCCCAATAACGACTGCCATAGATGTTCATGGCAGCCGGGGCCGACGGCTTAACGTGCTCTCCGAGGCACGGAGCAGGCGATAATTGTCAATCAATACGCACTTAATTTCGAAAAGTCATATAACTTCCGAAAGTCAGAGGTGCGCGACGTGGGTTCGAACCCGAGACCCTCTGCATTGCAGTCTGTTGGTCTCCCCACTGAGCTATCGCTGCTGATATTATTTGTATATTGAAACTAAAAAATGATGTATCCCATTTTAAATTTCAGTGGATACGAGTATGAAAATCGTTAGTAAAGACCTAGTTCTGAGCTTTGCAGATGATAAAATGAAACTTATATGTTATTTGTGCAATGATTCCAATTGCAATACAGTACTAGGCGAAATGCAAGTTACATTGATGTGTATTAGTAATACGCATAGTAATTTGAACATTCAAGACGGCAAACACACCATGTCTGGTAAGTTATTTACTTTTTTTTAACAGAGACAGACAACGCACACTAGGGTTAAATCCTTTGTCGAAACTCGCAAGCAACTTTACAACCATTCGAACAACGGCTACATAGAACACCCAGAGTCGGAACAAATATTATTTGTGGATGGGACAAATTCTCCCCGTCTGAAATTCAAACCTCAGTGTAGTGGCGAAAAACTAAATCGGAACTCTATTTTTAATAGTTTTCTTACTTGATTAGCCCATTGGTTCTAACGTGGATGCCACAATATTTTTTACCTTGTGGTGATAGATCCCACAATACTCACACAAACCAATACGCCATCCTTGCAATCAAGTATTATCTAAGTATAGTCGCAAACACGACATTTTATCTAAACTTAAATAGGGGCTCACGCCTATAAAATACAAGTTCAATCTCAATTGCACTTGTATTTTTACACAATAATATTTAATTAAGGTTATAAATAACTACAACATTTATTTGTTATATAAGGCAAGATAATAAGTAATATTCGGTGCCCACACTAAACATTTCGTAGAAGAGCCACAGCCGAGGAGTCAAAGAGCCGCATGGAGCTCGCGAGCCGCGGCTTGCCGACCACTGACCTCAACCAATACTCTGCCCGTGTTTTTTTCTTTATTATTCATATATATTTAGATATTTATACATTTAAAGGCATTGTTTACTTTATTTATATATTTTAAGGCTCGAATTATTCTTTGGTTGTCTCTATCGGCGTGAGTATGATTATGGTTGGCCTGGTCATAATCGCTATGATATACTACTGCAGGAAAGGCACGATCTCCATCGCTACTAAGGTATGTATGACTTCTTTTTATTCTATCCCAAAACCCACGAGGGAGTGTAGAAGGGACTCGCAGCCGTGAGGCGCACGAGAAGGTTTTCTGGCTCTCACCCCAGTCAGAGACGAATCCTTTTCTTTAACGTGAAGAATGCATTTACATTTACATACGTGTTCGCGGGAAAAGTGGAGCTAAGTGTTTATGTCGGGCTGATCCGGAGAAAGATGAAATGTCCCGGGTACTACCGACTAAAACTATTACGGTGTGCAAACTTACTACCCTGAATGATAGGTGGGTCGCAGCCACAAACGGACCTACCTATCCAATTTAATACCTAATATTATAGTAGTTTTACATAATTCGGTAATTAATTACATAATACATAGTCGGCCTCGATGGCGTAGTGGTTAGTGTAACCGACTGCCACGCCTGAGGTCGCGGGTTCGATTCCCGCACAAGTCAAACATTTGTGTGCATGAACATGGCTGTTTGTCTTGGTCTGGGTGTTTCTATGTATAGTATGTATGTATTTACAAAAAAAAAGGTATATATGTATGTTTATCCATTGTCTAGAACCCATAGTACAAGCTCTGCTTAGTTTGGGCTAGATGGTGTTGTGTGTATGTGGTAGAATATTATTATTATTATTATTATAATTCTGGTATGAATTTCTCACACTGACAAAAGGCCCATAGCTAGTGGGACAGTAGGACAATATTAAAATGTCCCAGTGGGACAGTTTAATACAGAGCTGATATTTTACCTAATATGATTTCAGATGCTTTTTAAGGACTCTATTCAAGATAACGATGATCCGGCGCCGAGATTGAGAGAATCAGCAGAACAACCATCGGAGAGCTGTCCTCCAGAATATGACTATGTATACGACAAAGACATAAACGTTCTAGCTCCACGAGTATGTCCGCAACACAGTACACACACAGGAGAGCCTGAACCTAGTACTGTGGAATACGATTATGTGTACGAAGGAATGATCAGGCCATAATAATGAATAGCGTATATAAAGAAACATATAAATATGTACATATTATATCGTGATCTGTTCACAAGTTGAATTGTCACTACATATTATAAAACAAAGCACCCTGCTGCGTCTGTCTGTGTGTTCGCGATTAACTTAAAAACAACTGAACGGATTTTCATGCGGTTTTCACCAATAGACAGAGTGATTCATGAGGAAGGTTTACGTGTATAATTTGTTGAGGTTTTGTGCTATCTTGACGGTTCGCTTGTAAAGTATAAGTTATTTAGGGAAACCAGTTATTGGTTATATCAAATTAAGTTACACTTATATTGTTAAACAAATTTTTACGCTATTGGATATAATAACAAAAATATTTAAAAATGGAACGATTGCCTAACGCTGGTATTCAACGAGTTACGAATATCAAACTGTAATAAAATAAATAAAAGCAGCAGCGATAGCTCAGTGGGGAGACCAACAGACTGCAATGCAGAGGGTCTCGGGTTCGAACCCACGTGGCGCACCTCTGACTTTCGGAAGTTATATGACTTTTCGGAATTATGTGCGTATTGATTGACAATTATCGCCTGCTCCGTGCCTCGGAGAGCACGTTAAGCCGTCGGTCCCGGCTGCCATGAACATCTATGGCAGTCGTTATTAGGAAAGTCAGAGTACCCTCTAATATCCTGACACTGGTCTAGCCTTAGGGTATCGTTAGCCTTCGGGTTGCGGAGGTCAGGTGGCAGCCGCTCCGTGTAAAAACTGATATCCAGTCAAATCCGGTTAGACTAGAAAAGTCGACCCCAAGTGACTTGGGAATAATAAAGGCTAGGGAGAAGAAGTAAAATAAATAAAAGACTTATATCGTACTCATCGTGACAGCACTAATAAATCCGAATACGTTGAATTGATATTGAGTATCGATATTCTATAGCCACCATGAGAACTTACACGCCATCTAGATCTATAGTACTTGTTGAGCAGTAGCCGTAGTAGCTGAGCGCGGCGGTGAGATCTCGAGATCTCGGGTTCAATTCCCGGGTCGGACAACTTATTATTGGGTTCTTATGTCAGAAAATGTTCAGTCCGCACGGAGTATGAGACTGTGCCGGGCAAACTTTAAGCGGCAATAGACTCGCCCTCTTTTATATGAGTCCTGAAATCTACGCTTGCGAAATGTGGTTTTAAAACACCTCCGCCAACTCTTTTAGGGATTGAAGAGTGAGACTATGCATTTATAATAATACCAGCCCTGTATTAAACTGTCCTATTGCTGGGCACCGAACGAAACAACAGTAGAAATACTGCTATTTCACGTCGATATCCTTTGAGAGTGTAGTCCTTACCCGGTTGAGCCGGCTCATTCATGCTGAATTCAGCGAGGCTCTACTACTCAATAAAGAATTGTCCTACTACAGGGCACGAGCCTCTTCTCAGTGTGAGAAAGGTTAGGCCATAGTCCACCACGCTGGCCCAGTGCGGGTTGACAGTCTTCACATATCTTCAAGAACATTATGGAGAACTTTCAGGCATGCAGGTTTCCTCACAATGTTTAGTAGTAGTAGCTTAGCTGGAGGGCTTATCTTATCTTGTTTTGTTACGGGGGCCAGTCAGTGTAGACCGGCGACACTTCGACCCAGTGGGATCTTTTGTGTCGGCCCCGAGATCTATCCCTTAGCTATGCATTCTGCATCAGTCGCAGCGGACACTTCTGAGGGAGAAGCCTGAAGTCTTCAAGGTTCGGATATGCCAACCCCATCAGACCCATCCTTAGTCCAGCCAACGCGTCACATTCACACAGTAGGTGTAATATAGACTCGTCCCGTTCACCACAGGCTCTGCAGATCAAATTGTTTGCCAAACTCAATCTGCACAGAAAGTCATTGGTGCCAAAGTGACCAGTAAACGCTCCTGTGAGCAGGCGTATTTGGCCCTTGTTGTACCCGCAGAACTTCCGGGTGAAGCCCGTGGCTCTGATTGCAATGAATTTCTTGGAGTGTTCCAGATCCCTAAGGGCCATCCACTCCAGCCTGTGTTTCTCATTGCCATGTGCATTCATAGCTGCCTTGACGGTACTCTCAGAGAGTCCTACAAATGGCTAGAGGGCTTAATTAGAATACCAGTAATTTGAAACACAAATGGCTAGCAATCTTTATAAAAAATTAGATAGTAAATACTGAATAAATTTCGCTAATTAATCACGATAAAACTGATATCGTCTTTGATAGTCCAATACCGCGTTTTTAATTTCAAATACCCCGTACGATCCTTTAGCATTTTTATAGGAGGAGAAATACTGATTTTCTAAAGAACTGAACCTTTCCTAACCTGAATTCTTCTTGACCTCTAGGACTCATTTTAAAAATCACAGTTTTGCTCTTTTTGTACATACGCGATATGAGACAGTATAAGTTACAATGTATTGGACTATCAGCGACGATATACAACTGCAAAACTATAAAAACACTCAAAATTACGCAATCTTTGAAAAGCCGAACGCGGCAGACGTGTCCATTCGATTGGACCAATAGCGTTGGATTATGTGATGTTCAATTACCCGCGTATATTTTATCAAATATTATTTATATCTAATCATTATGTTGAAGCACTTAAAGAATTATGTTATACGTGTAATTAAACAGTAATAATTATTGCAAATAAAAATATTGACGTAAACACATTTCATTAATTTCATAATGAAACATACATACATACATACATAGATTCACGCCTGTTTCCCAGAGGGGTAGGCAGAGACTACGGATTTCCATTTGCTACGATCCTGACACACTTCTCTGGCTTCATTCACTTTCATCACATTCCTCATACACGCCCGTCGGTTCAAGGTGCTCTTAACCTGGCCTTTGTCCAGAACGCCTCCGATCTGATCAAGAAACGTTCGCCTAGGTCTTCCTCTTGCGACTGTTCCATTCATACTAGCCTTATAAACTTTCTTAGTCAGTCTTTCCTCGTCCATTCTTTCTACATGCCCAAACCAGCTTAACATACCCTTTTCTATTCTTGTCACTATATCAACTTTCATGCCGCATCTCTCTCTAATCACACTATTCCTTATTCTATCTTTCAGAGTCACACCACATATATTTCTCAGCGCTCTCATTTCTACAGCATTTATTCTGCTCTCATGCTTCTTTTGCCATACCCAACTTTCACTTCCATACATAAGTGTGGGCACTAATAGTCCTCTATGAACAGCCAAACGTGCCTTTTCGGACTGTTCATAGAGCGTAGAGCTCCATTCACTTTGTTTCCCGCAATCGTTCTCCTTTCAATATCTCCCTCATGTTTACCATCCCTTCTAAACAAAGTACCCAAATATAATATAAAATATACAAACTCTTTCACTTGCTCCACTTTTTCTCCATCAATCATAATATTACATATCGTCACGCACTCTTCCTTTTCAAATACCATTGCTTTCGTCTTGCTTACATTTATTTTCATTCCTTTACTCTTACAAGCACCATGCATAATAGTTACCATCGCCTGCAACTCTTCTGCCGATGACGCAAGTATTACTTGGTCATCGGCATAAAGAAGACATTTGACAAGTAACTCATTCATTCTTAATCCCCATTCACAATCTTTTAAATCTTTTAAACAATTGTCCATGTATAGGTTAAACAGCCAAGGTGACGCTACACATCCTTGTCTAACACCTTTTTCGATGCTAAACCATTCTGTGTAGGTCCCATTTATCCTAACACAAGCTCTGGAATCATCATAAAGAGATTTCAGAGCTCGCGTGAGGGTGCTATTCACTCCATACATGGACAATACCGACCAAAGTTCATTCCTCACCACTTTATCATAAGCCTTTTCCAGATCCACGAATGCGCAATAGACCTTTTGACCTTTGGCCAAAACTCTCTCGGCTATGCACCGTAAGGAAAAGACCTGATCCGTACATCCCATACCCTTTCGAAATCCCGTTTGTGCATCCCATATATTCTCGTCGGTTACTTTCACAACCCTTTCAATTAACACTTTCGCATATAATTTACCGACGACGCTGAGCAAGCTAATGCCTCTATAGCTTTTGCAATCTTGCTGTGAACCTTTTCCCTTGTATAAAGGTACTATGACGGCCTTATTTACCAACACGGCCGGTATTCCAGCACAAGTTAAAAAGGCGGCACAACTGAGTTGCTATGAGACCCTGTCCAGCTGTTAGCATTTCGACTGTAAATAAATAAATTGTAACTGAACCAATGAACGAAACAATAAATAAATAAATTGTAACTGAACCAATGAACATTTTCTAACTACTTAATGTATTATTGTCTTGTTTTATTGCTATATAAATACCTTATTTTATTTAAGTTAAATTAATATTTTCATATTTAGGTTATTATGTGATCTGACTTTTTAATTATTATTACTTTATATGTTATTTTTATAGTATGTAAGTATAAATTAATAATTCTACACATACGTATTTTATACCGTGGTGGGTCGAGCACCCGACCATTCACGTAGGAAAAAGAAATACTTGTATAGCAGCAGATGGTATGAGAGATCGTACTTACAGTTCGAGGGTGCAAGGATTACAACATAAGCTGAGGCTTGTCCTTCCGAATCGAGTCACGTAAAGAACAATTCACAGTAAATGTTCTTACGACCGTATGACAATGTCAACGTCATTTTCATAACGAGATACGCGAAATAATGTGATATTGAGCTTAATTTGAATGTGTCGAAAGAACACGCGCGCGACCCCATTCAAACATGAAAACTTTTAAAACTCAAGCGTGCTGTAAAACCTTCGAAACTTTTGACAGACTACGATGCGTTCGGAAACGCGTTCAAAAAATGAACTGAATTACCGCCATGATGTTATAGCGTGAACATATCGAATAAATGTATTATTTATGACTTCATTGTTTTTAATCGGATGACATAGATGTATTTTCTAATGCTCTAGTGAAATTAAAATATTTAATTTCTACCCAATTAAATGATACATATTTTTTGTCCTGCCGCACCTTCAACTTGTGTAGTTAGTATAATTACAAACTCTTCTATTTAAGATTATGAACACACTATCAATAATTTATTTATTTATTTTGGGAAAACAAACAGATACATACAATTCTTAAAATAAAATAACTTACATAAAAAGATGGTAGTAAATATGTACCTCACAACGTTATCGACATGTTGGTAAAATATTTGTTTTGAACGTAATTGCATGCGAGCAGAACTTTAACAATGAAAATGAAAATGAAAAATAATAATCATAATAATAGTCTACCACATACACACACCACCATCTAGCCCAAACTAAGCAGAGCTTGTACTATGGGTACTAGACAATGGATAAACATATATATATACTTTTTTTTGTAAATACATACATATTATACATAATACTAATATTATAAAGCTGAAGAGTTTTTTTTGTTTTGTGGAACGCGCTAATCTCAGGCATTACTGGTTCGAATTGAAAATCTCTTTTAGTGTTGAATAGCTAATTTATTGAGGAAGGCTATAGGATATATAACATCACGCTACGACCCACGGGCGCGGCGCAGTAACCATAAACGCAGGTGAAACCGCAGGCACAGCTACGAGTAGTTGTATTTTAAGAACAACTGTTAAAATATGTAAACAAAATCTTTTGCATCTTGTGTATGTGAATAGGGTAGTTATTTGCTATGTTTAATTTTGTATTTGTCATTACTTTCCACACAAGAACAAATGGCAAGGCGTTGCCTATAAAGCTGCCATTCTTGTATTCAAAGTCTAATAGCGAGATTCCTGTATTTAATAATTTGGTTGCCGTGAAAAGTATATTTCATATTTTAAATCTATAATCTACTAATCTTTATATATATAATTCTACTGTACGTGTTTATGTCACTCAACTCCTCCTAAACGGATGGACCAATTTTGATAAAAACAATTGTGTGTGTTCATGTGGATTCGAGGATGGTTTAGATTTGGGTTATTTTTTCGTTTGTACAGGACAACGTCTGTCGGGACAGCTAGTAATAATATAAAATATTAACATAATAATAGTTTTACGTTTAGACGAATGTTACACATTGAAATTATACTACTTTACTCGGATTTTATCGAGGTTTAATTTTAATTCTAACACCTTTTTTACTAATTTAACTAAATACTAACACATTATATTAAACATCAACATTTTTAAATAGGTTATTTAGTCAAACCATACTTAGCCTAAAGTTTAGCAGCAACAACATCGTAAATTGTATCAATTTAGAATCTATCATTAAAATATTGATGACTAGCTTTTGCTCACGGTTTCGCTCTCGTAAAAGTAGGTTAGGTTAAGTTATATTGGAAACTAGATGTTCCCGCGGTTTTCGTATCGTTACTGCGCCGCCCTCGTGAGACGTAGCGTAATGTTATATGGCCTATAGCCTTCCTCCATAAATAGGCTATCCAAAAATAAAATAATTTTTAAAATCGAACCATTGGTTCCTGAGATTAGCGCATTCAAACAAACAAACAAACTAACTCTTCAGCTTTATAATATTAGTCTAGATAGTACTTTTTAAAATAAAATATAGCCTATATTACTCAGTGATAATATAGGTTTCTAATGGTAAAATAATTATGAAAATCGGTCACCACGATTTTGGGCTAAATCTTTACAAACAAACAAACAAATAAAAAACAAATCCATCGTCTTTATAATATTAGTATAGATATAGATTCTGAAATAGTTTAGATGAAAACACAAACCTATCAATTTAATTCACACAAAACCACGATTACATGGGTGAAGACTTAATGTATCTCCATAGAAACGTTATTAATAGCCTGTATACTTAACATAAATGGGTCACGGGGGCTTATAAAGCCACCTGTTACCGCCCGGTGCAATTTGTAAATCCGGCGAAATAACAACGTTAAAGGAAGAAGGCCGATCTCCCTCGTTACGTTATTTACTTTACATTAAACTTGTTTGAAGTTAATATAACGACATTGTGTTGTACCTCTTTTAATCTTCGGGAACATGAACTTAATGGGAATAATTGCGTTTCTCTTTCTCGTTTGTCAGTTGTTCTTTCATTGAAATATCGTTTTCAACAACTTAATTTGTTAGCGTTTTGTATATTGTTAATAATTAGAATGTTACAAAATTTACTGCACGGTAGGGGTTGTCGTTTAAGTGGTCGCCTCGCCATTGCCACTGTACCGAGGGTTGTAGGTTGGCCCACCAGAGGAACCAAGAAATAGTATGGTCCATAAATAGTTGTTCCGAATCTGTGTGTTATTTTATACACAGGATATGTTCATAGTAAGAGAGAAGTGTTAAAAATAAATCATTTGTCCGTCACTATATATTATAAAACAAAGTCCCCCATCGCGTCTGTCTTCCTGTTCGCGATAAACTAAAAAACTACTAAACAGATTTTAATGCGGTTTTCACTAATAGACAGAGTGATTCATGAGGAAAGTTCAACTGTATAATTTGTTAAGGTTGTGTACTACCTGTGCGAAGCCGGGGTGGGTCACCAGTATTCTTATAAATAATCATCTCTATATATTCCAAAAGGGTAGGTTACTGTAGGCTGCTGCCTACCCTAAAACAACTCTGTGTTTTACACGTACTTTCGTCAGCGAACGTTTTAGTGTCATGTAATAGAAAGCCTTATACACCGACTAACAGACACAACTCCCGAATTTGTGCTTCTGCTAAGAATTGTCGTTTACCCACAAACACGAGATCTGCAGTCGTCTAGAGCTACTACAGCAACGAGGCACTCAGTCATCTTTATATATATAACTAGTAGTTTTCCCGCGGTTTCACCCGCGTAAGTCCCGTTCCTGTGTGAATATCGGGTTTCATCCCTTTCACCACCTTCAGGGTGGAATTTCCAAAAATCCTCTCTTAGTGTTCCCCTACACTCTCCAAGGAATATACATGCCAAATTTCAGCTTCTTGCGTTCAGTAGTTTCGGCTGTGCGTTGTCTGTCAGTCACTCAGTAACGGAAGAGTTTTATATATATAGATTCTACTGTACGTGTGTATGTCACTGAACTCCTACTAAACGGCTGGAACGATTTTGATAAAAAAAATTGTATGTGTTCATGTGGATTCCAGGATGGTTTAGATTTGGTTATTTATTTTTTCTTTTGTACTGGACAACGTCTGTCAGGACAGCTAGTTTTGTATATAATTAATATCTTTTTGGGTTTTTAAAATAGAACACAGCAACGAATCACTGTAGAATATGTTTTGTCTATATCATTACCATAAGTAATGTAATGTCGGCCTCGATGGTGTAGTGGTTAGTGTAACCGACTGCCACGCCTGAGGTCGCGGGTTCGATTTCCGCACAAGTCAAACATTTGTGTGCATGAATATGGATGTTTGTCTTGGTCTAGGTGTTTCTACGTATAATATGTATGTATTTACAAAAAGTATTATATATGTATGTTCATCCATTGTCTAGTACCCATAGTACAAGCTCTGTTTAGTTTGGGCTAGATGGTGTTGTGTGTATGTGGTAGAATATTATTATTATTATTATTATAAGTATATTCTATACAGATGGTAGGATTCCTTACTCGCGCAAGTGAATTTTTCAATACTCGTAATATCATATCTAATATATATAAGTACCCAACTTCAATCGTCAAACCGCAGTCCACCAGGTACAGTAAGCCAACTTTATCGGATAATGTTTCTCTCACAGGAAACATATAGCAGGGGTAGGCTAGTGGAAGGCCGTTGGACTGCAATGCAAAGGTCTTAAGTTCGATCCCTAGACGTGCATTTCTGACTTTTCGAAGTTATGTACGTAATCGTTCACTTTAAAAATATCATGAGGAAACCTGCATGCCTAGAAGTTCTCCATAATGTTCTCGAAAATATTTGAAGTCTGCTAACCCGGACTGGGCCATCATGGTGAACTATGGCCTAAGCCTTCTAACAGTAAGAAGAGGCCCGTGCCCAGCAGTGGGACAATTGAATACAGGCCTGATATCATAATTATATTACAGAGAAAATTTTGGGCTAGTGCTAGTTTTCTAACAAAAATGTATAAATTGTCTATCCAATTTTCAGAGTTACATTTTAGTATTGAACCAAATATTGTGCTATATACCAATACATTTATATTTCAAAAAAAAGTTCTTGTTATATAAATATCTCAATTTTATGAGGCAAGATAAAATTTGCTATATCTACTCAAATTGAGATTGCTGAGTGAGGTCAGCTGTTCGAGACCCAGCACGATTGAAGAGACACCATTGTATTTTACGACTTTAAACCATTTATTGGCTGAGCCCTCGTAATAGAGATGAATCGTAGTAGAAAATATATTTGTGCTCGCTGCTTGTGTTATGGCGTGTATTAAACATGGATAAAAGATATTTATTTGGTCATCTAGTAGTTGTTACATTATGTCTACATCTATGCTAATATTATAAAGCTGAAGAGTTTGTTTGTTTGGTTGAACGCGCTAATCTCAGGAACTACTAGTTCGAATAGAAAAATATTTTAGTGTTGGATAACCCAACTATCGAGAAAGGCTATAGGTTATATAACATCACGCTACGACCATATATATATAATCTGAACTCGATTAAAAATAAACATTTCAACAATTATAGTGTGCTAAAAATAAATTAAGAGATTTTGTCTGTCTAATCCTAACAGCGCAGAAACATATTTTTTCAATGTAGATAGTATATATATACAGGGTGTTTGGCGCATGGACCGACACAATTTTTTGGGGGTTAGGAGAGAGCATATCCTAGTTTTCACCCATAGACCCCAGGTCTTAAGTGTACCTGTACTCGAGATACGATTTCATTATTATTTTTTCAAATTTTTCTGAATTATCACATTTAAACCGATATAACTTTTAGTTTGTACTCATATTTGCACTAGATAACTTTTATTGGATTCCCTAATGTATTATTATTCTTAAAAAAACGTAAATTGTTGGGAATAAATACTAAAAAAGTACTTGCCGAGCTTCAAAACTCTTAAAAATGAAGTAATGTGTGCAAAACATGAAATTCTAAATTAATTATTAAAAAAACTAAAAGCTCTTTTGAACTTCGATTACTTATAAAAAAATCTGTACTTAATACCCTTTCTAACGATGTACGACATGGCCTTAAAATCTTTCAATATGTAATCACAAAACAAAAAAGACTACTTAGCCAGTGTCAGGATAATGAAATAACTGTTTAGGCTTTAAAATGTTTTTATTGAATATGGTTACAAATTTTGTTCGAACTGACTTCCTCTGTTGCGAATGCATGCACGACATCTTTTTCTGATTTCGACAGTCGTCGTCCTTAGCCGCATTTCTTCTTTCATTATTTGAAAAGCGCAATTTTTTCTTTCTACTAAAATTTCCCTTGTAGGTACTTGGGTTGCGTATACTATTTGTTTAGCGCGTCCCCACACATAAAAATCCAGGGGTGTCAGGTCTGGTGACCGTGCAGGCCAAGGAATTGGGCCACCTCTACCGATCCAAGCATTTGGAAAACAATTGTAAAAATGCTCTCTTACTTGTCGCTGATAGTGTGCTGGACAGCCATCATTTTGAAAAATTATTTCTTCTCCTTCTAATACTGGTAAGACCAATTCCGGTAAGTCTTTCAGTAGAAAATTTAAATAACTTTCTCCGGTTAGACGCTCTGGTAAAAAGTGTGGACCGATCAGATGTCTTCCAATAACTCCCGCCCAAACGTTCACACTGAACTTTGTTTGAAAAGAACTTTGTCTTTTTTGTGGGGATTATGTCCTTTTTGGTCCCAATAATGGAGATTGTGGAGATTAACAATACCCTCATGACTAAAATTGGATTCATCGGTCCACAAAATTCTCCTCAAAAAATTGGCATCTTCGAGGTCTGTATGCATAAAAAATCTGCAGAATTCCAGTCGTCTCCTATTATCATCATCTATGAGATCTAGAACAATAATTGATAAAATACATGAGAATTGTACAAATGCGACATTTTTCCTAATGTGAACTAACTCAAGAAAAAATAATGCCAACAATTAATAAATGACTTTTTGAATAACAAGTAGTTTTTGAAACTAATTTATAAAGGTTAAGTTACATTGCTTAAAAAATAAACATGAAAAGGCCCTAAAGGAGATATGTAATCGTTTAAAACACTTACCTTGAACAGGCGTGTAGTGATATGCATGCCTTCCTTCTTGCCGAAGAACTGACAAGACTTTCCAAATCGACAAGTTAAGTCTTTCAGCTACAACTCTAATACTTGTCGTTGGATCCTCATCAAAAGCTTGTAGAATATTTTCATCTACTGCAACATTATGTTGCCTTACATTGACTCGAGGTTCTTGGAAATGTATGCTTCCTGTCTCCCTCAGACGTCGATAGCTTGTAGAAAATGTCTCGTGGTGTGGTACACGTCTGTTAGGATATCTCTCCTGGTAAATTCTATGTGCTTCACGAGCATTACAATTAGCGCAGCCATACGCCAACAACATGTCAGCATACTCTTCGTTACTGAAGTTAGGCATTTTAAAGAGAACGTTCAAGACAGATTCACTAACAGTTTAGTAGAACAGTTCAATAAACAAAACTTCACAAACAGTCCAACAAACAAAACTTAATAAACAGTTCTACAAATAAAAACAAATTTAACAATAAATAACAACGAAGATGTGAAATGCACGAGCACTTCCGATGGCAAAGATAGTCAAATCACGACTAAGCAAGGATCCCGCCACAATACTGACCCAATAATAGACAAAGACAATTCATACGCAAGAAAGAGACAGACTATTTACCTGTTTACTACCGTTCCCCAAAACGGGTTTTTATGTAGAGTGCGTGTACGTTCATACTTTGATTTTGATAATTTGATCATTTAAAAATTATTTTAAGACTATGTCGTATATCATTAGAAAGGGTATTAAGTACAGATTTTATTTTAGGTAATCGAAGTTCAAAAGAGCTTTTAGTTTTTTTTATAATTAATTTAGGATTTCATATTTTGCATACGTTACTTCATTTTTAAGAGTTTTGAAGCTCGACAAGTACTTTTTTTGCATTTATTCCCAACAATTTATGTTTTTTTAAGAATAATAATACATTAGGGAATCCAATAAAAGTTATCTAGTGCAAATATGACTACAAACTAAAAAGTTATATCGGTTTAAATGTGATAATTCAGAAAAATTTGAAAAAATAATAAAAAGTCGTATCTCGAGTACAGGTACACTTAGGACCTGGGGTCTATGGGTGAAAACTAGGATATGCCCGCCCCTAACCCCCAAAAAATGGTGTCGGTTCATGCGCCAAACACCCTGTATATATGCTGAGCGTAGTTTTAACAACTAAAATTTTAAAATATGTATACAAGGACAAGACAGTTCAGAACCTTTTTCTCCTGGATTTGTAAACCAATTTCTTTGTTTTTCTCAGTATAGGTAGATAGGATAGGTATATTCTTTTAACTACACATAACGCACGGCAGTCACGTCGGTAGTGTAAAATACTAGTCTCTTGCGAATTTATAGTACCAAATTACTCAAGCATTTGCACAGTTCAAAAATAAAAGCTCACATTGTATAGAATAATGGAACAAGGAAAAGAATAAACAGGAAAATGGTATAAATCCTTACAAGATATACAAAAGCACGCTCCGAGAGGCTTACGCATTTCGGGAAACAATTTTGTGGAATCAACCAACACCTGTAGGCCTACCATAAAACGTAAATCTCGAAGTCTCGGAACGATTGACCGAGCACGATGAAATACATAAAGTAACGTGATCATGAAGTGGATAGAACAAATATAAGTAAGTTTGAAAACAAAATACCGAAAAGAGACTTCATAGTAGGTATATTTAACATATTTCGTTTGGCTCGAAGTTTCGGATAGTAATTTTTATGGTAGTTTCACTGGTGTTAAGTAAGTAATAATTTATAAAGACCTTCGGGAAAAATATTTGAAGAAATGACATATTCCCTGCTACTAATTAGATGGGGATTATACGAATGAACTGGGAAATTCGGCTGACATAATCTACCTTTCCCAAAGGGAAGGGCATCTTTAATCTCCTCTCTTAGTTACCAATGGTCACACTTACTACCAGGCGTATCGTATGCATGTTTTGTACATCTATACAGTCTTCACTTCGTACAGGCGTATCTGCAGAAGAATAGTCCTGCATATACACCTCTATGACTTAAAGCTCGCGATATAATAAATTTATTACTAGTCGATGTTTGTACATAGGAAATATTTCAGAAAAATTATGTAGTGGATCTTTAAACGACCTAAAGAAGCCGAAACAGTAATTATTCTATATTTGTACACGCATCACACAGAAACTACTGCACGAAATTGCGGTTTTCAGAGTAGTGTTGCTGAAATTATAACTTAAAATTTGGTGCATGGTTCATTTTGCAACGCTGTTGCAAAAAGTTGAAAGATATACATTCAAATAAAACATTATTTAGTATATAGCGCTACAATTACGATCATAGTTTGGTAAAATATAAATATCAACATCTTTATTTTAAAGAAAAAATCACGACTAATTTGCATGTCTGAGAGTTTTCTATAAAATCTAATAGTCAAATAAAGACCAATTCCATTTTTAAATCACATTTGAGTCATTCAATAGCAGACACATTTTGAATAAATTTGCAGGCTTTTTAGTACAAGTGCACGATTTTATAAAGTTTAAAGCACGATTTTTGCATTTTAAGTAGGTATCATCGTAAATTTTAGTTGGTATAGTACTTTTATGTTGAATATTAACTGATATAACATCATCTGATGTCTTAGTGAGATAAATAATATTAATGTTCTTAAGTTCGAATTTTACTAATGGCGGCCAATCTTAACAGAGGCTAGGCATCTACGTAGAATATATTATACTGCACAAACATGTGAGCAAACAAGAGTGCACTTTAATTAGTTTACTCTACTAATTTGGTGACATATGAACATGACCGAAGAGATATCAGTAATCTTTACGTGCTCGCCGAAGCACGGCAGCAACTCTGGGCTGTTATTGAGAATTTCTTGATTGAAAGTCATATATCTAATCCTAAATTTGTTGTGTGTGATGCCTGTTAGCCCGGCCGGGATATGAACCCGTGATACAATGAGCAGTCGCATTCATTGTCATTACGCACCTGCGGCATTTCTTAAAACGCCACCTATTCATGGTAATGACAGAATGACGTAGGCTATTGAGCCTACGTTACGGTTTACTTTTGTGATCATATTCACTTTATACACCTTTAACATTATAATTGCGTAATTAATTATTTCTGTCTAACTGGTGTGATTTTAAGGCTAATATCAGGATCAGGACCGATATTTACGGCATTAGGTTTGAAAAACCTTTATTCTTAAGATTCGAAGAGCATATAAAACCACGGGAGAAGTTATGGGTTACGACTAGTTACCCTAACTCATCATCATCATTCTCTTGCCCTGGTCCCAATTTATTTGGGGTCGGCGCAGTATGTCCTTCGCTTCCATACTTCTCTGTCACCCGTCATCTGATCATTTACCCATTTTCCTTTCATATCCATCGTCACACAGTCCATCCATCTTTTCCTTGGCCTTCCTCTCCCTTTTCGTCCCTCTACCCTCATATCCATCACTTGCTTACCTACATACGTATCATCTCTTCGCATAACATGTCCTAGTTACCCTAACTAATGTTATAAAATTGAAAATAACTCTGTCTTTATGCTTCCCCTCTCCACGGTTAAACTACTTAACCGATTTGGTACAGATAGTTTAAAGCCTCAGGACATAGGTTTTGGATTTTGTATCAATGTACCACGCGGGCCTTGCTGCGTGCAAATATTATAAAAGCGAACCAAGTTTGTTTGTCGATTTCATCATGCATTTTTGCATACACGTTGTCAACGGTATAGAAAAAGACGTAGGATACCAATACCAAACCAGAAAATAATGCTGTTATCGAGCGAAGTCGTGGGCAAAATCTAGTTGCTTCTAAACGTATCATGAATAGAGCAAAAAAGACAATAAATCAAGATTCTTATAACAAACGTCTCAAACGTCACCTACAGTAATTAAACGTCTATCAATTGAACTAATCAAGAGCTACCAGAACTTTTATCTAGCTTTTATTTATACTGAAAAGTACAAAGCTTCGATAGATATCCAACGCCTAAATACAATAATAGAATTTTAATAGACTATAAATACTTAAAATTCGATAGCACTTAAGTGAAGATGCTTTTTTAATTTATTTCGGTTTTTGCCGTAAATTTGGAAATTTTGAATGAAAAGCGAGCTTAAAATGACTGCTGTGTCAAATATACATTAATAAAAATGCGCTCTTGACCTGTTAATTAATGTAAATGTTATTGTTAAGATATCATTATTGCACATTATTTACTGTTATGTTATGTATATTTTCTTCGAATTATGTAAAGTACCTACATAATAAAAAGATTTAGTTGTTTCTTTCATAACTTTAATTCTGATCAAGTTTTCTCTAAATCTATATAAATTTTGTTTTTTTACGGATCACGCCTGTGTCCCAGATTAGATAGACAGATGTGTATTACGTCCACACTTGTTAGCTTTCTTCGAGATTTGGACTATTCGTAAAAACTGCGAAGTACACTTGAGACAGGAAGTTGTGTTATACAATGTATTCCACCGATAAGGGACCGGCCGAAAAAATATAAAAATATACGTAAAATTATCCAGAAAAAACATTAAAAAGGGGGGTCTAAGTTGTATACTAATTTTTAACCGGTCGTATACCGCCGGCTCGCATACCAGCCGGCAGATTTGTACTCGTCGTAGGCCGGTGGCTCGCATGCGAGCCACCAAATTGGTTTTACGTTAGCTTAAGCTAAAGCGAAGGCGGCGCGCGGCGTTTTGGCACCAATTTGGTGGCTCGCATGCGAGCCACCGGCCTACGACGGGTACAAATCTGCCGGCTGGTATGCGAGCCGGCGGTATACGACCGGTTAAATCGAATTTTATTTTTTATTTTTTAAATTCTCTCCTTTTTCCTATTTGGACGATATCTGCGACAAACATCGACTAATCTTGTCCCTTTTGATTTTATTTAATAGCTACATCTTTTTCTTTTTTTAACGTGGGGGAATGCATGACGCATAACCCTCCGCGGGGGCGGGCGGAGGGGTTATGTCGAACTCGCCGGGGTAAAAGAAGATGGTAAAGATGATAACGTACCTCCCGGAATACCGACTAAACCTACCACGGTGTTCCTCGACAAAACCACTATCGACGGGGCCGCGCGAATCACTTTCGCATGCGGTCGCGACCCCGCCGAGGTTTCGGCCCACCGTATGAAACGGCAGGCCACTACACGAAAGACCTACCCAAAGGCACTCCTCACAAATTATCCCTACTGTCCCCCCTAGAGGGGAGACGGACTCGAAACAGAGGCGCGCGTGGGAACACGCACGCCGCCTCTCGGACCTGGTGCTGAACGGATGGCGGGCAGGCCCTACAGCTACATATTCTAACTAACAGAACTGAAGCAATTTAGAAGTAATTTGCATCCAATGACTAAAATAAAGTAAGTATAACCCAGAATTTTCGCATAAAAAAAACATCTTATTTTTATTTAACCCGACAAAACTCTATATATTTTTATATTTTTTCGGCCGGTCACTTTTTGGTGGAATACATTGTATATTGAATTGAATTAGGTGTTACTTGGTGAAAATCCATATTGATAAAATTATTGGGAAGAGAGGAACCTGTCACGCACCGTCGGATTGCCCACTCCAACCATTGCAATAGCATCTTCAAGACCGTCTGGCAACGAATGAGGTAATTCGTTACCAAACGGTCTTCAAGATGCCTAGCTGGAAGCGAAACAAGCGTCGACGCTTATTTTGTGTTCAAAGCGGAATACTGCAAGTTGGAATATGCCTGGGTCCCCAGACATTAGTTTAGGTCTCACGTAAGAGAGAGCGAACGTATGAAAGTCTACCGGGCAGAGGTCTAGAATCCATACTGCTACTGAGAATTTCTTAACAGGGCATATCAATAACAGTTTGTCCGACCCAAGTCAGGCAAACTATTACTAATACTAAAAAAACTGTTATTTAACCTGAGACCGTGCACGGCAGTCGAAGACACTACTCAATTAAGAGTAAATAATTATTGCCAATATGAACAGAATCATGAATAGATAGCACATTACCATCATATTTGTTGGACCTACCTAAAATGAAAACCTATAAAGCTCCGCTAAACGCCTTATCAAAATGTGAGGCCTTCGAAACATCCGTTTTAATACAATTTTATTACTGCACCGGCAAAGCAGCCGTCCACTCCGATGATTTGCAAATATTTTATTCAATCTGCTCCACATCACATTCATTTGAATTTCATATCCGTTACGGAGGATAGCTGCATACTCCAGCTCAAGGACATGCGGCCCTAACACGACCTTAATTGAATCCTTATCGGTCACTCTCAATTCCTTGATCCCACCCCATTCATGGTGCTTCTGCACACCGTCAACTTTTTGTTGTAGTAGCACCGATAGTTAGTGGGGAGATTGTTGGACCACGAACTCATTATCGTGGGGTATGCTCCTCTAATATTTCGATAATATAAGTTAATTAAATCCAAGCTAATATTATAAATACGATTGTAATAATATTGTCTTCTGTTTACGCGAATATTATTCATTGAAATTAAACTACTGTATACGGATTTTATCGCGTTGTTTATTTGACACTTTATTACATAATTTAGAAACTACTACTATTAAACTTTGCTAATTTTAAGCTAATTAAATTATTGAAACTATTAAAACTATTTATATTTAAGTTTACACTTTCCCCGAGGTTTCGGTTGCTTTTCAGCAGCCATGGTCACGGGGAGACTAAGATGGTAGTTGTCTCAATGTTCCAGTGTAGTTATTTCAAAGTACCCGAACATAATTTAATCATTGGTGTTTCTATTTACACAGAATGAGCTCAAAGTATCATGAAGTCTAGCTGTGGTCTACTTCTTCTTGGGTTTGACTATTTGAATTACTGAATACTAAGCTGTTGGTACCTTCCAACCATCTTCTCTATCAAAATTAGGTTGTTTTTTGATTTCAATAGCCTCGCGAAGCATCCTTGGTAAGCATCGGTGTTCTTTAGCGAGAGTCTGTGGTTTGTCAAATCTTAGGTAGTGGTTGGTCTCCTGTTGCACATGTTCACACACAGCAGACTTCAACGAGCGTTGGTGTTTTATATTAGCTATGTGTTATTTTATGCGGGTGCCTATGCTTCTCTTGGTTTGACCAATGTATGAGAGTCCGCCGTCACAATCTATTTTATAGACGCCTGCTTCTTGTAAAGGTAGTTGGCACTTGACGGAGGGTAAAACTTGACTTATCTTCATTGGCGGCTTGAAGTATGTTTTGATTGAAGCTCGCTTCAAGATGTAGCCAATCTTGTCAGTGACACCACTTACGTAAGGCAGTACCGCAGGCTGGCGTTCGACTGTGGCTGGCTTTTCTCGGGATCTGTGACAGCGGCGCGGCTGTTGGAGCTTGTTGTCTTGCAGTACTTGCTTGACATGTTAAGCTCAGCGTCCAGGTGTTTCTTGCCACAGATCCACTTTCGCCGACGTTTTGGTTGCTTCTCAGCAGCCATAGTCACGGGAAGACTAAGACGGTAGTTGTCTCAATGTTCCAGTGTAGTTTTTTCAAAGGACCCGAACATAATTTAATCATTGGTGTTTCTATTTACGCAGATTGTGAATATCTGATCAGGCGACTGATCATCATACAATTTCGCATAAAGGTTGTCAGAGGTACAGGAAAGGACATGGGGTACCATTTATTTAGGACAAATTTACTGTTTTCGAGGAACGGCAATTTATTGAAAAATCTACATGAATGTGAGTGAAGCTGCAAGAAAAAATAGTCTATGCTTCTGTGGCGTCGTTAGCCACATTAAAGCCGGGTGTCTAACTCGGAACCTAAGCGCAAGCACTACGTAAGCAGCAGGCGAAACGAAGTAGTGATGAGGATGATAGCAGAAGAAATAATAGATGAAGAACGATAGGCGAAGAATACACTTTATATTTAGGCTAAACGATATGATTTATTAAATTAACAAATATAGCAAATAACAATAGCAAGAGCAAAGCGAACTTTCTCGAACAGAGCTGCGAACCGAGTGTGTGTCGAGCGGTCGTCTGTCTCCATGCGCGGGCGCGCCGAAGGTCGAACGGCGCCGGCCGGCACGTGTAAATCCGCTAGCCAATCGCGTTGGCCCACGCACCCATCGTCCGTGTGGTTGAGGGCTGGCCTAATATCCATAAGCGACGCGGTTTAATCCGAATTGTAAGGCGGGGGTCCAGAGACATAATTGTGGCGTATAGTCGCCACACTTCTATATCTATACTAATAATATTTAATATTATAAAAAGGAAAGATTAGATTTTTTGTTTGTTTGTAATGATTTACCTCAAAAACTACTTAACTGATTTAAAAATTATTTCACCATTAGATAGCTATATTATGATCGAGTAATATTACGTGGTATATGCTTTGACGCATTCTTCCCTGCGGGGCGACGGAGTGGTAATGTCGGACTCACCGGGGAAGACATATCCCGGTACTATCGACTAAGCCTACCACGGTGTTCCTCAACCTGTCGCTCCGGACCATAGACGGAACCACGACCGACAGCGAGAGGGTAACCATATTGACTGCCGCGATCAACTCACGGCGCACTGTGGGCTGAAAATCGACCTCCATAGACATAGAAATGAAAGTTGCTAGATGTTCGTTTTGTTGACGGATATGGCTTCTATTAGCTATTATACACATAACAATGTCATCTGAGCTAACTCCGCACAAAAATGAATTTATTATACGGTTTTTTCGAAAAAAATGTATGGAGCTAGCATGAAAAATCTGAATATCTCTGAACTTGCAAGGAAAACCGTAATATCCTCAGAGATGGTTATAGGACTAATTATTTGTGATTTTTTGACATACTTCATATAACGGTACCTGCTGCAGAATTTTTTTTAAAAATCATCGAATTTTTAGTTAATTTTTTTTAACATTAAACGATTTGTTTTGGTGTATAAGTAAAGAAACAACACGTTATATGCATATAATACTAAATCTTCGCCAGTTATTTGTTAAAATATCAAGAAAATTATTTTTGCCTAACATAGTATATATGTTTTAAAACAGTTAATTGGATACCATTACTGAACTTTGCATACAGGTAAACTACTGAATAATAAATTAGCCTTCTAATGAGTTCTGAATAAGAGATTAAGTGATTTGCAATGTCGCACAATGGTAACTACGGATTACACTAATTAAAATCTTACAGGTAAGTACATAAGTAACTTAAATAGTTAATTAGACATGTTACGAGTTCTAAGAAATATTTTCGACAACTGTCTAATGAGGTCGTTAACTAATGTTGGACTGAAATATAAAAGGGTTAACATTTTGCATCATAATTTAGTTTATTCTAAGCTTACCCCTAACATATCACTGTGAAATTTTATAATGGAAAGTTTAAATACCAATTTAGACCTATTCGTTCTTCTAAAATGTAAGAGTACTTCATTTGATCATGAGGTATTTTTTAGTGAAGTTATATCCCGCCTAGACGTTTGTCTTTCCGTTGAAGATCAAGTGACTCTAAAAGAATTTTGTCAGAGATTTGTACGAGCTGCATCACAAAGGTGGCAAAAATCTCACCGAATTCTTGATACTTTTAGAAAACAATACGAAATTTGGCTGCAAGCAACTATCGATTGGCCAAGTTGTATAAATTTAGTCGCTCAAGAACCAACTGTTGCTGAGGGATCAAGATCAATCTCTCCAGAACCCTCAACATCATACTCTGTTGGTACAATGACAAAGAGGTCACGAAAACCATTCGAAGATCTGGGAAGCAAACAGAAGAAGAGAAAATCTGATGAGCATAAAACTGACAATCCCAGTGAATTGGCACATACAGCAGCAGCGCGTTTTAAGGAAGAAGGTTGTGTGGATATCGCATCTGTAATCGAATATATGCTGAAACATCCTGAAGCAGCCTCTAAAATTAAGGAAACGCTTAAGCAACCGGTGAAAACTATCTTATTTACACCAGAAAAAGCACTTGGATTACTCCTTTCATTAAAATTATCAAAGTGGCAATACATCACTTTACGAGAGTCAGCTATTCGGGAAGGTAGAAAGGATATTTATCCATCCTACTATAAAGTGCAACAAACCAAGCTGGCATGCTATCCTCTGAAGCAATCAGTGTTAGTGACCGATTCATCGGCAAGAATAACCCTTCAAGCTTTACTCGACATTACGGTCAAAAGAATCCTCCAAAGTTTAAAATAAGGATTTAAAATTGATATCTAAATGGGGTTTCGATGGTGCGTCAAACCAAAGCCGATACAAGCAGAAAATGGATAGCGATCAAGACGATTCAAGTATTTTCATGACTTCCTTAGTGCCACTAAAACTGACTGATGGAGACAATACTTTGTGGATGAACCCAAAACCATGCTCAGCAATGTATTGTCGTCCAGTTCAATTTACTTTTGTGAAGGAAAGCGAAGCAGTAGTCATCGAACACAAACGACAAATGGATGAAGAAATTAAGGCTCTCATTCCTACAGAGTGCAATAATAGAAACAGGGTGAATCATCACCTAATGATGACAATGATCGATGGTAAAGTCTGCACGTATTTGTCTCAAGCCAGATCAAGTTCATCATGCTATTTGTGTTTGGCAAAACCGACAGAAATGAACCGTTTGGGTGTAGTAACAGCAAAGACCGTATCTTCTGACATATACGAGTTTGGATTGTCATCTCTACACGCCCGTATAAATTGTATGGAATGTTTACTACATATTTCGTATAGACTAGATATTAAAGAGTGGGCTGCGAGAGGTAACGAGCACAAAGAAATGCTAAGTAAGAGAAAAAAGATTATTCAAGATAAATTTAAAGACGAATTAAATCTATTGATTGACATTGTTAAACAAGGTTCCGGAACTACTAATGACGGCAACACTGCAAGAAAGTTTTTCAAATTTCCCCATAAAACTGCAGCCATTACTGGGTTGGACGAAGAACTAATAAGAAGATTTGCTGTGATTTTACAGGCAATAACTTCCGGGGAAAAAGGAGATATAATTAAATTTAAAGATTATGCCTTCAAAACAGCAGAGAGGTACGTGGAATTATATGACTGGTACTATATGTCATCAACCGTCCACAAATTACTTATACACGGGGCAGACATAATCGAGAAGAATGATGTTGTACCCATAGGAAGTCTCTCGGAAGAAGCATCCGAGTCTCGCAATAAAGATTTTAGGAGGTTTCGGGAACATCATTCGCAGAAAAAGAGCAGGCAAGATTCGAATCATGATATCCTTAATATGTTAGTTGTTTCTTCGGATCCTTTTATAAATGTACAAAGGCCCAAGTTAGATGCCAAGAAAAAGGAGGATTTATTTCCTGAAACCCTCAATTTAATTCAGTTTCAAGAAACTGACTTTGAGTTTGTAGGCAATCTAGATTCTGATTCAGAAATCGACGAGAGTGATAAGGAAAACTAGAAACTTTTAATTATAATTCTATTCAATGTAATTTTTTCATGATCTTTCGTTATTTAGCTTTGGTACGTAACTATGTTTTGCAATTGATTTATTTTTAAATATTTTATATTACTATTCTTGTACCTATTTATATTTTTGCATACTTTTGTACCTATGTTTTGTTTTATATAAATTTTATCAACTATTAAAAAATACCTTTTTAATTTATTTTTCTTTTTATTTAATGCCTATTATTAGCGTTAATAAAATAACTAACTTATCGATTGATCTTTACTTTGACATTAGTAGAATTTAATGATTTAAAAAAATACCTTCATTTAGACATAATAATAAAATAATTAGACAGTTGTCGAAAATATTTCTTAGAACTCGTAACATGTCTAATTAACTAATTAGTTTACTTATGTACTTACCTGTAAGAATTTAATTAGTGTAATCCGTAGTTACCATTGTGCGACATTGCAAATCACTTAATCTCTTATTCAGAACTCATTAGAAGGCTAATTTATTATTCAGTAGTTTACCTGTATGCAAAGTTCAGTAATGGTATCCAATTAACTGTTTTAAAACATATATACTATGTTAGGCAAAA
Source organism: Catocala fraxini (assembly GCA_930367265.1). Taxonomy (NCBI): domain Eukaryota; kingdom Metazoa; phylum Arthropoda; class Insecta; order Lepidoptera; family Erebidae; genus Catocala; species Catocala fraxini. Next base: position 6,634,206 of record OV884036.1, on the reverse strand, counting down.
ATAATTTTCTTGATATTTTAACAAATAACTGGCGAAGATTTAGTATTATATGCATATAACGTGTTTTTTCTTTACTTATACACCAAAACAAATCGTATAATGTTAAAAAAAATTAATTAAAAGTTCGATGATTTTTAAAAAAAATTCTGCAGCAGGTACCGTTATATGAAGTATGTCAAAAAATCACAAATAATTAGTCCTATAACCATCTCTGAGGATATTACGGTTTTCCTTGCAAGTTCAGAGATATTCAGATTTTTCATGCTAGCTCCATACATTTTTTTCGAAAAAACCTTATAATAAATTCATTTTTGTGCGGAGTTACCTCAGATGACATTGTTATGTGTATAATAGCTAATAGAAGCCATATCCGTCAACAAAACGAACATCTAGCAACTTTCATTTCTATGTCTATGGAGCTCGATTTTCAGCCCACAGTGCGGCGCTGCGATGCCCAGGCGGGGCAATCCGCAAAGTGTGCAGCGCCGTATCCACAATAACATCGCGGCAGTCGCCGCAGTGGACATCCGGGCGTCTTCTGCCGGCCTATGCGACACAGGGACCGGCCAAAACAGCCGTGACCAGTCATTACCTATGTCAGCCAGAATGTGAAGGCTCCAGGCCGCCTCTCCAGCCACTCCTCAAAAACGGGACTTACCGCCACGATCGTGGCGTGGCCAGTTACTGTTACACCTTACCAACTTACATTTACCCAAGCGAATCTGGAGGCAAAACCTAGTGTATAATAAAATCACGCAACAAATAATCGCCAGCCTGTAACAATCGTAAACGGACCCCAACCTTTAATTGATTGATCAGGAATCAATTAATGTGGTACTCAGATATTGTTTCGGACATTATTTGTGAAAGCTAAAGATCTCAATTAAGAGGGGCCCCACTGAGGACCTCAAAGACGCATACATAACAATCATTAATACATCAATACATTTAATGACAAGTCACCGACTCCTGTAAACCATATTTTGAAAAATATAGAATTTTAACATTTCAACATTGCCTATTTATGTATGAGACAGCAGTGTTTGTGAAAACTAATTCACACCTGTTCCCTACACTGTCAGACGTAACGGTTCGCAATCGACGTGACTGTCGTAGCAAGAAATTATGTATCCACACTGCTAAGACAACACTCATAAGCAAAAGCACATTCTGTATGGCACCAAAAATCTTTAACAAAGTGCCGAACTCATATAAAACAGTTAATTTAAACTTATTTAAACATTAACTATTCATTTATTATATGGAGAAAGCTATGCTCGGGGTTTCCGTCCGGGATCGAATCAGAAATAAGGAGATCCGCAGGAAAACTGAAGTGGCCGTGGGCAGGGCACATAGTGCGCAGACCTGATGGCCGTTGGGGCAGAAAGGTTCTGGAGTGGCGGCCACGCACCGGAAGATGCAGCAGAGGTAGGCCTCCTACAAGGTGGACTGACGACCTGGTAAAGGTCGCGGGATGCGGTTGGATGCAAGTGGCCCAAGACCGGTCTATGTGGAAGACCTTGGGGGAGGCCTATGTCCAGCAGTGGACGTCTTTTGGCCGAGATGATGAAACATTATCTTTAAGCCCTTTTATTGTCAAAATGTTATTATAATATAAATGAATTCCTTAATGATAAACAAATAATGTAATTAAATTATTATTGACGACCTCGATGGTGTAGTGGTTAGTGTAAACGACTGCCACGCCTGAGGTCGCGGGTTCGATTCCCGCACAAGTCAAATATTTGTGTGCATGAACAAGGATGTCTGTCTTGGTCTGGGTGTTTCTATGTATAATATGTACGTATTTATAAAAAAAAAGTATATATGTATGTTAATCCATTGTCTAGTACCCATAGTACAAGCTCTGCTTAGTTTGGGCTAGATGGTGTTGTGTGTATGTGATAAAATATTATATTATTATTATAAATATTATTATATTTTATTATTCTTGATTATTTAAATTGACATTGATGCTATAGCTACATTTTTTTTACTTTCACATGATTTTCTTATATTCAATTGTTTGAAATATTTATGATTTATTAAATATTGGGCATGTAGAAAGAATGGACGAGGAAAGACTGACTAAGAAAGTTTATAAGGCTAGTGTGAATGGAGCAGTCGCAAGAGGCGAACGTTTCTTGATCAGATCGGAGGCGTTCTGGACAAAGGCCAGGTTAAGAGCACCTTGAACCGACGGGCGTGTATGAGGAATGTGATGAAAGTGAATGAAGCCAGAGAATTGTGTCAGGATCGTAGCATATGGAAATCCGTAGTCTATGCCTACCCCTCTGGGAAACAGGCGTGAATCTATGTATATATGTATTAATGATAAGAATTAAAATTAAATATTTCATTCTTTTAACTATTTATGATTATGTAACATGCATGCTGTTATTAATTATTATGAATATTTGCTTGTCTTAAAATTGACGGAACATGTTGTGACTTTAATATTTTGTAACACCATATTGTACAAATGTTATGGCTAATAAATCATCATTAACTTTATCTTTATTTATTTATTTATTTATTTATAGGTTCACCTACAATTGTTACACATTTTTTACAAGTAATACATTCATAACAAATAAGGTATGGGTGCAATATCAATCGGTAAACACAGCATTTACGAACAACATTCGGATTTAAGTATTAACTCAGATCAGATTATAAGAAAATAATGATGTTACAATATTTCAGTGAAATTTTGGTAATTTAAAATAAAATAAAATTAATCACACAGCTAACAAACACTAATATACATACAGTTATAATATACATATATATACTACAGTTTATAAAACTTAATAAATAATTAACGTTTAAATAAAATTAAATTCTTAAAAATGATTTATTGTTTCTTATATAAATATTTGTGTAAGGATATATTTTTATCGCTCTACTAGCTTTTACTTACGCCAGTGCACACAGAACACATACCAGGATGAAAAGTATCCTATGTTTTAATCTAGGACGTACGCTTAAAAAGAATTTAAGTTCAATAGTAGTAGTGTAATAGTTATAAAATGATTTAATAAAGTGTCAAATAAACAACGCTATAAAATCCATATAAAATAGTTTAATTTCAATTCTAAGACGTGGGTTGACTGTGTGCCGAGTTTTATCAAAATCTGTTTGCAAGTTTATGCGTGATTAAATAACAAATATCCAAACAACTTCACAAAAGTTTCATAAACAAGAACCGTTGAGTACATTAAAGATAATACATAAATAATAACTTAGGTCACCTAGAGTTATCATATTGTACCTAATATAATAATAATAATAATAATATTCTATCACATACACACAACACCATCTAGCCCAAACTAAGCAGAGCTTGTACTATGGGTACTAGACAATGGATAAACATACATATATACTTTTTTTTGTAAATACATACATATTTTAAATAGAAACACCCAGACCAAGACAAACATCCATGTTCATGCACACAAATGTTTGACTTGTGCGGGAATCGAACCCGCGACCTCAGGCGTGGCAGTCGGTTACACTAACCACTACGCCATCCAGGCCGTCATATAATATCTGTACTTACAATCTAATCCTAACTAACATTATAAATGCGAATGTGAGTTAGCTTGTTTGTTCGGCTTTCACGCTGTAACTACTCAACCACTCACCATAAAATTTTGCACACGCGTTTTCAGGAGTACAGAAAAGGACATCATCCAGAAAAAAAGGTGTATTCCCCAGCAAGCGAAACCGTGGGCAAAGGCTAGTTAAAGATATTTACACAAATTCCTTTCTGTTTTATAATGGTATAGATTTATATTGTAAATTTCATTATCTATCTTTATTCGTTTCGTTTAAGGAATGATTTTGTTTCGAACGCCCTTAAAAAAGGGAGTAAATCCGGGATTATGTATATATGCTGTTACGTTCGTTCAATTTCAACAATGAAAGGGGAAAACTATTAGATTTACGCTCTTAAGCGTCGTCGTAAAGCGCCGTGAAAACGTAAATAGTCACGTAAAACGGAGCGCGATTTTCAGGGATCCGTAACTTAAGAGTAAAGCGGTTTTTTAATCATCAGATATAAATGATCGTTCACCTAAATTAGAACCAATGGGCTAATCCTAACTAATATTATAAAAAATATTTATATATTATAGTTTGTTCGTTTGTCAGGCTCGCGTTTTAACGATTCAACAGATCATCATGAAATTTCGCATGCACGTTGTCAGGGTACAAAAAACGACATAAAGAACCTTTCATCCATCCATCATCAAAAAAGTACTGCTCCTAACCTACATTAAACGCAAGCGAAGAAGTAGGCAAATACTAGTTAAGGAATAAAAATGGTTCAAGTAATATGCAAAGGTCACGTGATACCACGTGACCTTGAGGTCAGAGGTCAAAGGTCATAGTCATCAATGGCGTTGACCGCGAGTCTCTAGCTCTTACGGTTCTTGAGTTGAAAGTTGTATAACAGACAGACAGACGGACGGACAAAGCAGCTGTATAAGAGTTTTTTCGAACTCTAAAAATGATTTAAAATAGATTGCCAGTCTAGTTTCTCGCCACTGCGGCTACGATGAGTGTAGTGGGTTTGAATTTTACACGCAGCAAACATTAGTGTGACTCGTAAATGATTTTAGAGACTCTCGATTTTCTTTATATAATAAGGCACATTGGTCCCGTAGCAACCTTAAGTTTAAGTTAACAAATGTGTGGTTCCAAGTTTAGATCCCGGGGAGGGAAAACCATTAAGTTATTTTGTTACATTTATTCAATAGCAACGCGAAGTCGTCAAAGGTGACTTGTAGGTCAAGTCAAGTCAACAGTTTGGCAAACAACTATACGGCCCACCTGATGTAAGTGGTCACCGTAGCCTATGGACGCCTGCAACACCAGAGGCATCACTTGCGCGTTGCCGACCCTTTAGGAAAGGAAGTGGGAAGGAGAAGGAGCAGGAACGGGGACAGAGAGTGATTGGGCCTCCGGCATTCTCACTCACCGAACGAAACACAACAGTAGGAATACTGCTATTTCACGTCGTTATTTTGTGAGAGAGTATTCCTTCCCCGGTCGTGCCGGCCCATTCATGCTGAAATCAGTGAGGCTCTACGGAATGTGGGTGTAAATCGCCTCTGCCTGCCTTTTAGGGATATAGGCGTGAAACTGTGTATGTACGGAACCATGATGATGTGTATACGATCCACGCTTGCCTGTTTTTTATCTATTTATTACCAAGTTTATGTGCCGGGAAGATTGAACGCATAGAAATGGTTGAAATTCGGTTTGATCTTTAATCTGATCTGATCCTAAAGTGAAGTAACGGTGGTAGTAATATATACTAAAACCACGTAAAGCTGTTTCAAGTAGCAAAGCATGATTGTAGGCACGACTCTAAGGATAGTGTAGTGGTATGTCACTTCACTACATGGTGGTAGCGATCCCGTGATGTGGCTTTGTTCCCACACGGGACAAAAAAAATGTGTAATCCACAAAAAGTTGTTCCGAGACAAGGTGTTCTTTATGTCCATTGTTTGAATTTTCATAAATTCGTCCATGATACGGGAATTATTATAAGAGCGGGATGGCGCTTGCAAATGTATTCCAATTGGAACAAGAATGCCTTAAGTGATTTTTTAATAAGCCCATACATGACAGGCAAGTAAATAGATTTTATTTTATTTGTTTACTCCTGAAATTTTTCTACAAGGAGGGCAAAGTGGTTTAATTTTTCGCCTCGCCGCTGCCAGAGCGCCGAGCGTTAGATCACCACACTTGGTAGAAATTGTGTGTTCCACAAATAATTGTTCCGAGTATATATTTGTAGGAAGAGGGGTGCTTCCATTGAAAATGCCATCTCCGTTATCCATACTTATTTATTGTAATTAATAAGATAAATCAATTTTTTTTTTACCTTCTGTAATGCTTTGACGCTTATCGCTCCGCGGGGGCGGGCGGAGCCGTTATGTCGAACTCATCGGGGTAATTAAAGATGTTGACATGATGATAATGAACCTCCCGGAATGCCGACTAAACCTACCATGGTGTTCCTCGACAAAACCGTTATCGACGGGGTGTGCGAATCACTTACACATGCGGTCGCGACCCGCCGAGGTTACGGCCCACCGCGCGCTGTATGAAACGGCAGGCCACTACACAACAAGATCTACCCTAGGCACTCACTCATTTAAAATCACTACTGTCCCCCCCTTAGAGGGGAGAGAGAGGAGGAGACGGACACGACACAGAGGCGCGCGTGGGAACTCGCACGTCGCCTCGCCGCTCGGATCTGGTGCTGATCGGACGGTGGGCAGGCCCACGAAGCCCACCAGATAAATCAATTATGGTAACACTTTATAAACCAATACTATCACGTGAAATCCGTCGGGTTCGACCGCCGACGACTGAATGCATCTCCCATTTTCTCCCACCCGTCGCATGACTGTTCGTTCGAATTTCGTATTTGAATTTTATAACTACGTTCAGCCAGTTAAAACATTTGCGCCGATATATTTGTTATGTGTCCGCTTTTTGGAATGTTTGTAATGTCCGCCACGACCCAGGAATAATTCCTAGTACGAAGTACAAGTAGAAGGGCTGCCTTTTTAAAAAAAGGATATTGAAAGCACATACAATTACATCGGGATTGCAATTTAGTTTAAACTTAGGCACGCAACTGCTTATATATTTCATGCGATGACTGAAAACAGGCGCACTAACACATAGGCTCATACGTAAACTGATTTCTGATCAGCTCGGTCGAATGATAATCAATTGCATGTAATTATATCCAGCATTGCATATGACTACAACTCATCATCCCTGATGCATTAGACAGAGGTAGATATTATTAGATCTCTCACACTTCTAATAATGTTTAAACATCACAAGCAAGATGATCGTTCTAAGAATTTACTTACAGAAAAGCCAATATAATGTTGCCCTGGAAACTAAATAAAGGATCGCCAACGCAACGCAACGCAAACTGCCACTAGAAAATTAGACGATATAAATATATCTACTTTAAAAACATTAAAAGCAAGACCATTATATTGCTAAACACGAAAGGTATTACTCAAAAGTTAAACCCCCACGTGTCGTAATACAAAACCTTCTTAATTAACCTTTAATTGTGTACCTACTTCGAGGAAAATTGCTTTCGTTACCCTAAACAAAGAAAGTATTAATAGCTTTATTTACAAAATACTAAATTAACAAAGTGTACGTTCTTATATTAAAACTTTGTAGCGGTAACCGCTTACTTATGCGGTTACCGTTATATAATATCAGCCCTGAATTGAACTGTCCCCCACGAGGTGGACCGACGACCTAGTAAGGGTCGCGAGAAGCGGGTGGATGCGGGTGGCCCAAGACCGGAATGTGTGGAAAACCTTGGGGTAGGCATAGGCCTAAACGACGTTCTGTCCCCGACTGACTTTCTCTGCTGGACATAGATCCAGCAGTGGATGTCTTTCAGCTGAGATGATGAATGGGCTCGGGCCTCTTCTCAGTGTGAAAAAGGTTAGACCATAGTCCACCACGCTGGCCCACTGTGGGATGGCAGAGTTCACATATTTACAAAAACATTATGGAGAACTTTCAGTCATGCAGGTTTCTTACGAAGTTTTCCTTTGTGGTTAAAAGTTTTCCTTAGTAGCCTGCAGTTACCTGGGACTTAAAAAATATAGAAGCTGTACCACTTTTTGTTTTTCAATAGGCATCTCTCGCAATAGGAATTATTCCTGTATCACGGGGGACTTTGCTAACATTCAAATATCGGACGCAAAGAACATCCAGACTTGGAACAAACATTTCGTGTTGATCACACAATTTGTCCCGTGTGGGATTCGAACCCACAACACTCGGCGCAGTGGCAGTGGCTAGGCGACCACTTAAATCATTAGGCCATGCGTGCAGTTCAATATTGCTTATCCCTTTGGAAAGGCTACGTCTGTAATCTATGTATGCATATTTATATGAACTAGCGGTCGCCAAGTGGTCGAAATTCGATCATAATTGTTTAAATTTTAAGTTTGATCGTTATTATATGTCCCGCAAAATTGCAATAGGTACTGGTGTGTAACCATAGTTACGAAGAATTATACGACATCAGCCGAACCATACCAAAATACTAAGAACGTGATTCGACTGCGTGTGTCAAATACATGGTAGTGTGCGTGTAGTATTTTTTCAATAATTTAATTAATAATGCATATTTTATTTTTTTTATAATCTTTAACTGAGCGAAACATACTCCTCTGTCCGCGCTATTATCTTAAAAAGGTTTTCCTTCACGTATTAATAATAGATTAATTAACTAAATGCTAGTAGAACAGTGGTAATGAAATAATGTATAGTAAGAGCACAATTATTTAACTACAACCATCGCACTCTACCAGAAATAATTACAAAAACCCATAACTATATATCACAAAGACTAAAATCAGTTCTATTTTAAAGTAATAAGGTTTAAATTTAAATGTAGATTTAATAAGGACAGTTTTGCCAGTTAGTTAATTAGCAGACTGAGTTTGTCGCTACGGGATGCGGTACACTTAGCTAATGTGTCTTACTTTTTATGGAAAATATTTTACGCTTGTTTTGGTTGTATTAACAATCATTTTATCCTACTTACTTGAGGTGATAAGTCAGAGAAATAATGTTGAGTTCTGTAACTGCGATGAGTTACAATAATAGTTGTCACTGGCGATTCGTACCTTATCTTATCTATACATCTAAAGTGTCTGTATGTAATGTCAAAATAACAGCGTTTAACGAAATGTTTATAAAAGTGTATACCGAACTAATATCAAAAATCTTTTGTGCATAAAGTATCGAAATTGGTTGCGCAATAAGGGAGTAGTTAATATTTTAAAATTGGATATAGGATAAAGAGGAATCTTGGTTTTCATAGTTTGTATGGTGTATCTTTTTCTGACCAGATTTTAAACGCTTGTATCTTATTTATTTAAGAGCAGATTTCAACAATTCTTTGTATTTTGGAGTTAGGGTAATGAAACTATAGACTTACATAATAAAAAATGTAAGTTAACTATCCTATTATACTATACCAGCGGTCATCTAGTGGTCAAAATTCGACCAAAATTCCTAAGCTTGCTTCTTTGTTTTCTGTTTTCTTTATTACATATAAATAAGGTATAGGTAACCATAGTTACAATGAATTGTACGACGTCAGACGAACAATGTCGAAATGCTACGAACGCGATTCGACTGCGTGTGTCAAATGCATGGTAGTGTGCGTGTAGTGTTTTTTCATTAATGTAATGTATTTCTGATGCATATTTTATATAAATATTAGGATTCGCCCCTCCCTCTCCATATAAACTTTAACCGTGCCAAATTTCATACTCCTCCGTCCGCGCAATTTTCGTAAAAAGGGGTACAAAGTTTTTGCTTTACGTATTAATATATAGATTAAAACTTTATTGTAAAATTTATTTATTTTAACAGTTTTTTATTACGACTTCCTTCCATTATTTTGAATAAGATATCTATGGTACAGGAAAATACAGTTCTAATGTGTTAAACGTGTTAAGTAGGTAATTAATTGTTCTGTGTAATTGTTCCAGCGGTGTCGGCGGCGGTTGGTTGGGTTCGTCGGCTTTTGTCAGCGGTCGACGGTCCCTCGCAAATTCATGCTGCAGGTACAAATTTATGGGTCGGAGTGTGAGGCAGAAATGAGGTGAGCATTGAAAATAATACGTAGAGATTAATTTGAGGGAAATATTTATCGTACATAAATTATTTGTTTAGGTATACCGAGTGTATTGGTATCGCAGCGGTAGTAAATCTGAACTATGTGTATAAGGTCCCGGGTTTGATATCCAGGCCGTGTTATTGGATTTTATTACAAGAAATTCTTCCAAGCACGATTTCACATACCATGTGGAACTGTAGGTGGTAAACGGCAATATTACGTGCGACCTAACACCATAGCTAGCAAAATGTTGCCCGAGACTAGGAAGTTCCACTATTCTATTTAGTGATGCGCCACTGACAAGAATACAAATATAAAGACACTGATAACTAATGAGATTCTTTCGTACTTTGAGTGAATTTAGAAGTATAGCATTATATAAAAATGGAGACATTCTATTTAGTTCTTAATTACTAATAATAATAAATTTTGTAACATCATGTAAAGAATAAAGCTTATTTTTTTCCGATTGCATTAGGGACAAAATAAACCTGTAATAATAGTTGTATTGGGTGTAACTATACATAAAAATTAAAAGAATATATGTATTTACGTATATTCCAGAGATAACACTCAAGTGCTACCCATAAAATATGCCAGTGTTGAATTAAGCTCTTCCAGCATATTGGGCGAGATTACTACGACATCTATTTGAAAAGAGCTTTTATGCCCTTTCATATATCGCGCCTAGAGCGGTCCATCATTCGGGCTCTATTCTAACACCGCTGCATGTCTTAAAACGAATGTTTATGAAATATGTTTATGACATAAAACAATTTAAATTACTTAAGCATCGATTTCTATACGTCTGTTAACATTTTAAAATTGTATCCACTCAACACAGACGAAGAAGTTAGGACAAATGTCAAGAGATGGCATACTTCACCATACAATCCAGAAACGCGCAAATGAAGTTTACACCGCAAGTTACTATATGTACCTGCATCAACCGTCGGACCGTAGTCCCCCAGGCATGATCACACAGCCTGGTTGAAATTTCTCCCTTTGTGTTAGAGGGACACCTCACCAAGTCCATAATATAAAAAAATTGTAACCCGGCAAAGTAACCAGCTATTAAACTTTACTACCAAACTCATTTCATTATTGAGTAGTAGAGCCTCGCTAATTTCAGCATGAATGGGCCGGCTCGACCGGGGAAGGACTACCCTCTCACAGAATATCGACGTGAAATGGCAGTGTACCTACTGTTGTGTTTCGTTCGGTGAGTGAGAGTGCCGGAGGCCCAATCACCCTCTTTCCCCCTTCCCGCTCCTTCTCCTTCCCACTGCCTCCTTTCCTAAAGGGTTGGCAACGCGCAAGTGATGCCTCTGGTGTTGCAGGCGTCTTTAGGCTACGATGATCACTTACCATCAGATGAGCCGTATGCTAAAACAAAAAAAAAACAAGTCGGTAGTTTTCATCAATGGCCTTGGTATGTGTGATGGCGCTAGGTGACAGTCGAGTTTGAGATGGGTTTTAGCAGGATAGCACGTCAGTTCAAAAAAATGAGGCTATATGAAGAGACCGGCATGAAAGTACGGCGACTATTTTTAAAGTGTGAAAGGAAACTAATTATAACGTATACGACAGTACCTCTCATTTCTAGAAGGATTATTGTAAACTTGATGATGAGAGGACGCTACTTATATTATAAATACGAAAGTTTGTATACATGTTTCCAAACATGTATACATATATCTTCTCCCTAGTCTTTATTATTCCCAAGTCCCTTGGGGTCGGCTTTTCTAGTCTAACCGGATTTGACTGGATATCAGTTTTTACACGGAGCGGCTGCCACCTGACCTCTGCAACCCGAAGGCTAACGATACCCTAAGGCTAGACCAGTGTCAGGATATTATAGGGTTTGGGTGACTTCCCAATAACGACTGCCATAGATGTTCATGGCAGCCGGGACCGACGGCTTAACGTGCTCTCCGAGGCACAGAATCATGTATACGTATATACGTATACGTAAATCGTTGAACAGAATTGTATGAAACTGACCAATGAATAAATTGGCTAAGAATTTATAGAAGTAGCGCAAATACATTTATAAATTTGTAGCTTAGTTTTCTTTTGTACAATATAAAATGAAATAAATGTTAGGTATTGTTAAGTAATGTTAAGTATTTCGTGACTTCGGAGATGAAAAGGAAAATCTTATACGTATAAAACCAAGTGTTTTTAAGAAATATGCTGCTCTAGGTGTCCGTTCTGTAGCACGGGGTACTTAACCAACATACAATGAACAAATACGAAATATTAATAACGAAACACACAAATTTAAAAAATAATTTGCGAATTTTAATTATTATTGCGTATAAATTAAAGGCTTCATTTTTTATTTCGTCACACGAATTTATATGCAGATATTGTATGTTTTATTCTCAAGACCTTTAAGCTTAAGCAAAACCAAATTTACCTGTTCCACATATATTTATGTATATATAAAACATGCCGAGAATATTGTGGTCGCATGAGAGAATATTTAAAAAGTACTAGCTTATACCGGCCACGCTTTACTGAGGCTCAGCCCGATATTTCTAATTTCCTCTTACCGTAAGAATTTCGTGTTAAAAAGTATATAAAAACACTCTCATATAGAAATTCAAACATTTTGTACGAAATCAAGTTAATCCATCGACTACTTTTCGAGCTTTGCGGACACAAACATACGGAAACAGAATTCTTAATATATAAAGGTTACCTACATCACATTTACACAGACAATCATGTAAAACATCTATTGTATTTCTTTTCGACCCCTTCGATCTCGGACGAAATAGACAACCTCGTCAATATATTCTTATTACAAATGAAAATCTCCGCACTACAACATATTCAATATAATATTTTATATATTGGATAAACCAATTTATGTAAACCACTTACAAACAAACCAAATTATAGGCAAAAATAGAAGCAGTTTTCTATATGAAATTGCCTATTCACTTACCCGCTTACATATCCCTACAGTTCTAGTTATTCTTGCGAGAGCGCTATTATACTTTACCTACATTTTTCTTTTCAATCTCAGCACCGAGGGGAAAGTTGGACAAGATAAAAGTTAAGAAGTTGTTTATTTTTAATTTAATCAGAATTCTTGTTGAGTTATGAAGTGAAAACAATTCTGTTAACAGATTTTAAAGTGGGAATGTTTATAAATTTATATATTCGTTCGGACACAGTCCTGCTTACACTATATATGTGATTTCCTCGGTGGCACAGCGGTGCGGATTGAAAGCCTACTGCGCTCCCCATTACCCGTGTAAAGGTGGAAAGGCCAACAACAAACACAAAACAAAAATTTATGTAAAAATAAAAGTTTCAAATTCCGGATCAGTACTGCAAAAAGTTATCGAGGTTTTCTGCCAAGAGGTTTCTAATAGCAATTCATAGTTAGGCGGGTGGCGTTGTTATACACCCCTGTGCCTCAAAAACCGCGTACAGCCCTTGGGCCTACGCCTGGTCTCTCTCCAGTCGTGTCGGATTGCTATCCGTGCACGTGTTTGCGCACACACTTATGCACTATAATATTTCAGATTGCCAGTCTACGTTAAGATTGGCCGCCGAGACCGAAGTTCGGTCTGTAGATCATTTTGTTTCTTTATACAATATTACTTTTACGTCGTGATAGTCTACCATAGTCGGGTGACCGTTAAACTGTCAAGTCACGTACTAAGATTTCTATTCGGGCACGCCCGTACCTTTGACTTTTAGTAGCTATGTACGTAATAAAATTTCATTAACTTACTTTGACTTTTCGTGTATTATATAAGTATACATACGCACCTAAACCATTGAAAAACCATGCAGAGGTGTATTATACGCACATTTCGCTATGGTTTTAATTCCACGTAATCAGGGGCGAGGCATGAGGTCTTGAGTTAGATATTCGGGACGGAAAAAATGTTTTTAAGTTGTTCTCTCAGTAACAACTTCGAGTCTGGAACTGTGCCCAGTAAACGACAATATGCTTATCCCTACGTGGGTCTTAAAACTATAGCCGGCTAAATATGGGTCTAATTCACCTTTGCCTATATACACGTGAAACTATCTATGTATGATTGAAATTAAACTACTATATACGGATTTTATCACGTTATTTATTTTAAACTTTATTACAAAATTTTGAAACTGTCACACTACTACTAGATACTATTGAACTTTATTAATTTTTAAGCTAATTAATTTATTAAAACTATTGAAACTATTTATATTTAAGTTTACACTTTCCCCCACGTTTCGGTTGCTTTTCAGCAGCCATGGTCACGGGGAGACTAAGATGGTAGTTGTCTCAATGTTCCAGTGTCGTTATTTCAAAGTACCCGAACATAATTTAATCATTGGTGTTTCTATTTACGCAGAATGAGCTCAGAGTATCATGAAGTCTAGCTGTGGTTTGCTTTTTCTTGGGTTTGACTATTTGTATTACTGGATCCCAAGCTCGTGGTACATTCCAACCATCTTCTCTATTGAAATTAGGATGTTTTTGATTTCAATAGCCTCGCGAAGCATCCTTGGTAGGAATCTGTGTTCTTTAATTTTGTAATAAAGTGTAAAATAAATAACGCGATAAAATCCGTATATAGTAGTTTAATTTCAATGAATAACATTCGCGTAAATAGAAGACAATATTATGTACGTAATCTATGGAAGATTCTTATTAGCAGCTCAGAGTCTAAACTGTCCATGGTACACGTGTTCTTTCGCAAAAGTCACAACCATAACTAGCGAAATCTATCTCTGACATAGGCATGAATGTGTGGTCACGTCACAAATACATAGTTAATACATAGTTAATTTTTCTTACTTATCTTGTTTGAATAACAATCGCATCGACATCGTTCGATAAAGTATTATCGAACGATGTTCAACGTTGATGATGCCTACTACTACCATCGAGTTAATTATTGATTGGATAAATAGAGACGCCAGAAGAGAATCAATATGTAGCTAATTGGATAGGTTTTTAAACAAAAGTATTTTTTGTAACATAGAGATCAATAATGTATTCCTGCCATCTAGATATGTACCTATGTTTTACAAAATAAATAATGATTATTATTATGATTATAAGACATTAAATACTATAGAATAAAACTTTCATAACTTAACTAATTGTAAAAGAGCCAAGTGATACCCATGTCGTTCATTAACGGGTCACGTATGACACGGCTATTAAATAGCTAATATAATCACAACTTAATGAGACTCATGGGATAAGTGTCGGCTTAATGACGCGACCTTTTCATCTAATACATGTTACATGGACATGACTACGATGTTGTGTCAAGTGTGCCTTGAATTATATATAATGGGCTTTGTGAGCCTTATAAGGCTGTGTCATATCTCAGTTTTGGATACGACTGAATAGTCGCAATGGTTATTTACTTAATTTGAAAATTAATACAGGTTTACTTATAAGCTACTTTCAGAGGTAGCTGAGTATCACCTCACGACTAATAAGAAAACGTTATCTTTTTCTTAGAAAATATTACTCCCGCACTAGGAGTACCTAATCTAATCTAACCTCAGAAGAAATGCATCCGGGCAATATTTACTATGCAGTGGTCTGACTCATGTAGGCAAATATTTAAAGCAGACAGTCTTTTAACTGTGCCTAGTATATATATTTATGAAATAGCGAAATTTGTTAAATTTAATTTAGAATTGTTCGAAGTTAAAGATAATAAGAATAAGCGTAAAATTAACCATAACTATTTTAAAATGCCCATACCTCGATTACAGATGTTTAGAGTAAGTTGTGTGTATATGGCGCCACTTATTTTTAACGCGATACCTAAACATATAGTAAAACTACCATACAATAAATTTTGCCCTGCACTAATAAAATGGCTCATTGAATAAAGTTTTAACTCTGCAAATGAATTTCTAAAAAAATTTGCCTCTCAGTCTTATCATTTTAGAAATACATTGTTTTTTTTTTTAAATTAAACTACTATGTACGGATTTTATCGCGTTGTTTATTTGACACTATATTACATAATTTTGAAAATTTGTTACTCTACTATTACTATTAAACTTTACTAATTTTAAGCTAATTATATTGTTGTTAAAACTATTTACATTTGATTTAATTTTACACTTTCCCCGACGTTTCGGTTGCTTTTCAGCAGCCATGGTCACGGGGAGACACATTGTGTTAATAAAAATATTAAATTGTGTAAATGAAACCTTTAATACTATAAATTGTACTCATTTAACATTTGCATGCTATTGTATTATGGCGAAATGTGTTTTGTGATCTTTGTTTTTTGTCATCTTTGTATCCACCACATTTTATGCAAATAAATTTATTATTATTATTATATTATTATTATTCCTGTATCGCGGGGATACATTCAAACAACGAACACAAAGAATATCCAGACTAGGAACAACCATTTGTGGATCACACAAATGTTTGTGCCTTATTCCCACTTCACTTTTAACATTACTTAAAGTCGAGTGATAATACTTAAATAATAGAGGCAGGACATTGAGACAGCAGTTTTAAAAATACATATGCCGACTATTGTTTGTGCCACGTTACGTCAATAGATTAAAAAAGTCAAGAAGCAAACTATGACTAAATATTTCACAGCAGAACACATCTCCCAAAAAAACTCATCTGTATTTATGATGTAACTTTGGTAGTGAGATAATCTCTTTTATACTTTTACGTTTTTTTATAACTGGCAGGGGTATCAGCGTGATCATGCTCAATATTTAAAAACCCTTTTAAAAAGGCTTCCCGTTAAGCCGAGTTGGTCGGGCCGTCGTCACAACCAGGCTGACATGACTACTTCAAGTTACCGTTTATGAAATAGATGTGCCTGAAAGCTGTTCTTAAATCCACTTTCTTGCTTTATTCATGTACCCTTACATTAACCGTGTCCGTATTCTGAGACTCAGCTGACTGCAGAACAAGGACAGGTTGTGTCATTTTAATCACTGGATTTCACGTTGTTGGTAGTAAAATTTTACGGAATTGGCCGGCAGATATTTAACCTATTGATTTGCAGCGAAACACCGGGCGGTTGCCAGACACAAACTTTAAATATATCTGGTATTCTAAGACTTGACGGATGAAAACTCGGTGATGTGTCGAGACCTTAACATGTAGGCTGAGTTAAAGGGGTGTCGTGTCCAGCGATTATTATTTCATGTACAGTAATGAGTCCGACGTTCCCCAGACACCGACGCGGCGCGGCGGGCGGTCCGCCTTGTCTGAGTTTTTAAATGCCTACAGAGTTCATCGTATAAGCCTTAAAAGCAACGCTATTTTAACGTTTGCTGAGATTGTATGTTATCCTATCTAATGTTATAAATGCGAATGTGAGTTTGTTTGTTATGCTTTCACGCCTTAACTACTCCAACGCTAATTATGAAATTCCGGATACACGTTGTCAGAGCTTTTAAACGCCTACAGAGTTCAATGTATACACCTTAAAAGCAATGCTATATATACCAAAAAAAGACATAGGGTACATTTCATTCAGAAAAAAGGACTGTTACTAACCTAGCCTACATTTACGCGAGCGAAATCACGGGCAAAATCTAGTAACGTATATTATGTCCATTATTTGAACATTTTATATGCAGGGAAGCCAATAGAAAATGTAATATTTGGGGCCATCAGTGAATAACACAGCGTTCAGGGGGTTAAAGTAGCACGTACGTAACCTTTTGGTACCATTGCATAGTTAGGTTTGCGTATAGTGGCAATAAGGTTTTAAGCTGGCTTTTTAGTCTAGTGGTGTAAAACGCCGGGCTGCCACAGACAATTTCTTGGCAGAAATACCCAATGGAAGTTTAGCTAACCGGGGAAGCGAACCCCAGACCTCAAGCACAGCAGTTGTATTCACAGCTGTATCGCTGAGGCAGACTTTCAGGAGTTGGTGACGTGTTCTCTTGACGGTCAAAATACGAACGTAATAAATAAATCATCAGAAAATCTCAACTAATATTATAAATGCGAAACTGAGTTTCTTTGTTACGCTTTACTACTCGACCGATCATCGTGACATTACACATACACGTTGTCAGGGGTACAGAAAAGCATATAGAATGTAGTATTTTCATCCGGAAAAATAACTGTTCTCGAGGATGGAAAATTTATATAACCTACATTTACGCGAGCGATGTCGCGGGCCAAATCTAGTATAGTAGAAATAAAATTTAACGAGTTAAAAATCGTTCACTATGTGACTGCTGCTTCGGTTATATAGACTACAGTGCCATCGGACAAATTTATATGACGTCACTGCTATTTTAGAAAACCGTAGCTTCATTTAAACCAGAACAAAACGTCCAGGCATCAATAATACTGTCACTATCTCATAGTTTTCCAAAAATGCCTTTTGATAAGCTCAACATTATCTAGTTCAAAGTTTTCTCTACACTGAAACCAGTATTATAATAGTAAAAAGTTTCTACAAGGGGTATTCCAGTAATTATCTTCTAAAGTACCAAGATAGCGGTACGCAGACTTCCCTCAAGCGTCAAGTTATTGTTATAGGAACTGATTACATTACGCGTTCCCAAGGATCGATTCCTGGGACGGCATCCGATACTTCGAATAATAAAGTTATCTAATAACACTAATCGTAATTTATCTGAAAATTGGAAGTAAGAACGCTTTCGGTGAATTTGTATGTGATTTTTATTACTTGCTGACATAACGGAAGGTATATTGCATCATATAGAGGAAAGCTGTCGTAGCGGAAGGAATACTATGGATTATAGACGATAGTAAAAATAATATTTCAGCTAAGTAAGGCATGGCGCCAAGCGTAGTCTAAACCATTAGGGCAATTATATTGGTGTTTTATTTGTAACGCGTCTGTAGTTGTCACTGATACATATGCGAATTGTATAGAATAATATAATAATAATAATAATAATTGAATTGAAAGCTGAAAAGGATAAACAAATTAAATATATCGATTTAGCTCGCGAGGTTGTCGACATGTGGGATGTGGATTCGGCAATCATTGTGCCGATAGTCATATCTGTCAATGGTCTAATTGCTAAGAGCCTCGATCACCATCTAAAGAGGCTCGCGTTAGGTGCTTGGATCAGGGGGTTTGATGCAGAAGGCAGTGCTATTAGATACAGCACGCATTGTGAGGAGGTTCCTGTCTCTGGAATCCTAACCACCGGCAGCTTGGACCCTGTTCCCGATGCCGGTGGGTCGTTTCAGTTTTTATATTTTTAAATATGTATGTTTTTATATTTATATTTAAAAATGTAATAATTAGAAGAAAAATAGTAATAAAGAGAATAATAATAATAATATTCTACCACATACACACAACACCATCTAGCCCAAACTAAGCAGAGCTTGTACTATGGATTCTATACAATCAATAATATTATACATATACCCACATATTATACATAGAAACACCCAGACCAAGACAAAGATCCATGTTCATGCACACAAATGTTTGACTTGTGCGGGAATCGAACCCGCGACCTCAGGCGTGGCAGTCGGTTACACTAACCACTACGCCATCGAGGCCGACACTAGATTTTGCCAGTGGCTTGCTTCGCGATTTTCGGGAACTGTTAAAAGGCATCTGAAATAAAATCATCCTTATCTCATATCCTCCTGACTAATAATATAAATTCGAAAGTAACTCTGTCTGTCTGTAACCTCTTCACGGCTAAACCACTCAATCGATTTGGATTCAATTTGGTACAAGTATATTTAAAACCTATACTTTTTATACGACTGCTATGCATGAGGTCTTGGTTTCGAAACCTGGGTCGGGGCAACAAAAAGTTATTGGGTTTTTTTAAGAAATCTCAGTACGAGCCCGGAGTTAGGAAGGCGGCGGTGTTAGATACCTCTGTGCCTCGGAAAGCACGTAAAGCTGTTGGTCCTGCGCCTGATCTCTCCGGTCGTGTCGAATTATCCGTCCCATGGGATCATGAGGGTTAGGGAACAGAAAAAGTCTCTTTATAAGATGAATATCAACCACCACGTTGCTAGAATTAGCAACGTGGTGGTTGTTAAGGTTTACTTAAGTTTAGTGAAAGGCGAGGAGGCCACTCAATGCGAGGAGGCCATTAAAAAGTGAAATCAATAGGCGAGGAGAGGTCGCGATTGCATGTGAAAGCAATTCGCGCGGCCCCGCCGATTGCGGTTATGTCGAGGAACACCGTGGTAGGTTTAGTCGGTATTACCGGGATGTCGCTCACCATCTTTCCCCGGGGAGTCCGGCATAACCTCTCCGTCGCCTCGCGTAGAGTTATGAGTCACAACATTTCCCCAAGTTAAAAAAAAACAGTAGTCTGCCCTCTAGGTGACAGTAACGATTTTAAATGAGTAAGTACCTAGGGTAGGTCTTGTTGTGTACTACCGGCTTACTCAGGTGCTCTCCGGACACGGCTGTTTCGGGGAGTACCTCTGCAAGATAGCCGGTAGGGAGCCGACAACCAGGTGCAACCATTGTGAGGAGTGTGACCAGGACACGGCGCAGCACACGCTGGAGGAGTGTCCGGCGTGGGCCGTGGAGCGCTGCGCCCTGGTCGCTGTGATTGGCCCCGACCTCTCGTTGCCGACCGTCGTATCCAGGATGGTCGGCGACGACAGGTGCTGGGGCGCAATGAGGTCCTTCTGCGAGACTGTCATCTCGCAGAAGGAGGCGGCGGAACGGGGGCGTGAGGATGATCCTTACGCCCCGGAAGTCCGCCGCCGGAGGAGAGGGCGCAGGAGACGCGCTTTTGTCGCTCTCCTGCCCCCCACTTAAGGGTTCCGGGTGGCAAGGCCTGAGGGGACCCTGCCACCCGTAAATTAGGAACCCCGAGAGGGCGCACGCGGTGTTCCCGCGTGCCTTCTACCGTCGAAAGGGGAGAGCGGTCAGGCTCTCCCCTGGGGACGAGAGGTGGCCGGGTCCGTTTGACCCGGCCCACACCCACATGGGGGGGCCTGCTATGGATGAATCCTCCAAGTTCCCAACTGGCCCCCCCTATTGGATGAGAGAGGGAACACCCCAGGTTTTTTAGTGGGTAGACCAGCGCGTCTCGCTGGGAGTCCCACACTCCCCCGCCGGTGCCGTCCCCTAGCCGGCGGGCAGTGCATGAAGCATTTTTCCTGGGAAACAAAAAAAAAAAAAAAAAAAAAAAAAAAAGGTCTTGTTGTGTAGTGGCCTGCCGTTTCATGCCGCGGTGAGTCCGACGTAACCCCTCCGCCCGCCCCCTGCGGAGGACTATGCGTCAAAGCATTGCAACAAGTAAAAAAAAAGAGAGTAAAAATTAGTACATAGTAAAAGTAACCATTTAATTAAAAAATATGGCCTATGTTACTCGGTGATAATAAAGCTTTCTAACGGTGAAAGATTTTTTAAAATCGATTTGGTAGATTTAGGTACTCGTTGTTTCAATAGGTCACGATTACATAATGGTTAATGATTTTGTTAATTTAAAACAAAATATAGTGACCTTAATACATGAACAGAACATTTTTTTATTAAATGTCAGCTCCCGCAATACAAATAATTTCTGTGTTGCGGGAACTTTACAAACATACAAACAACGGACACAAATAACACCCAAACTCGGAACAAACATTAGTGGATCACACAATTTTTTGTCCCGTGTGGCGTTCGAATCCACAACACTCGACGCGCCAGCTGTAACCACTTAAACGAGACCAATGGTTGCAGAAGCGTAAAATGCGAATAACAAACGGCGACGTGTATGATACCGACAGTAAACTGCCTGTGTACATAAATGAGGACTTAACCAAATCGACAAGATTATTATTCTGGGAGACCCGAAACCAATTAAAACAGGTATATAAATATATCTGGATACAAAACTCCACTATTTTGGTCAAGAAGAGCGAGAATGAAAAGATTATTCGCATTAGAAATGAAAACGATATAAAAATATTATGCGATGACAACAAGAATAAAAAGTCACAATAAAAACAACACCTGACAGGGCGTGAACACACTACGTGAATTCCAAGCAAAAACAAAATTCGATAACTCTAGCGAAGTTAAGGATATATATGATATTGATTATACTAGATATGAAAACTTAGATAATTGGTCACAAAATTTCACAACTAATAACATGAATATTATCCATATAAATATTCGATCTATACGGAAACAATTTAACCAATTGCTTGTCCTACTGAATAACTGCTTAACTAGGAGAACATTAAATATAATAATACTAACAGAGGTGAACATAAAGAATGAAGAAGTGTCATTATATAAGATCCCAGGATATATAATATATCCTAATACTAGGGAGACGCGAAAAGGAGGTGGGATACTAGTTTATGTTAGAGATGATATGCAATTTACTAGAGAAACTTCACATATACCACTGAATGCAACGGAAATAACGCACGGGAAACTGATTAGCGGGACCAACACAATTCATATAATAGCTGTATACAGACCACCAAGCACAAATAAATTGTTATGTATTACAGAACTAGATAAGACACTTAAAAACATCCCGCTCTCAGACGAAATAATATTGATTGGAGACGTCAACATAGATATATCACAGAGTGCAAGCTCAAGTTTGAACGCCTATAAAATCATGCTGTGTGGAAACGGCCTGCAAAGCGCAATTCCTAGAACAGCGATAACGCGCGAGGCGATCGTCGACGGCCGGGTGACGTCATCGAACATCGACCATGTGTGCGTGCGGGCCGGACGGGGGCGATCACTCGACGCGCGAGCGCACCTGCTAACCTGCACCTTATCGGATCATTATATGGTTGGGATTAGCTTAAAGACAGCTGGTAATGTATATGATAATAATATTAAATGTAAAAAAAAGACTATTTTAAATGAAAAAGCTGTAACTGACAGCTTAAAAATAATTAGATGGACTGACTTTTTAGAAATTAATTGCCCGTTGTTATTATATGAAAAGTTGTATCGAGTATTTATAGATATCTATGACAAATGTAAAATGAAAATAATACCTAAAGCAAAGCGAATTACGCAACCATGGGTTGATAGGGAACTTAAGAAAAAGATAGAATATAGGGATTCACTATTTAGAGCTTGGAAATCATCACCAAAGAACATGAATAATAGATTAATATATACTCGATATCGTAATAAAGTAAATAAACTAATAGATATTGCTAAGAATAAATACAGACAAAAAGAAATAGAGAAATGTAACAATGATATAAGGAAAATATGGTCACATATAAATACTTGGACGAGTAAACAAAAAACGAGTTTGGATAATGTAATTATAAAATACTTGGGTAAAAATGATACTCTATACAATATTTGTAATAAATTTTCCGTAACATTCACGGGCGAAATAGAGAATATAAAGCATAACTGTGATAATTACTTTATAGATAGAAGTTCCTATGTCACACCGAGTAATGTGTCCTTTTATTTTAAGAAGGTAAATGCAAGCACGGTTGAAAAATGTATTAATAATTTAGATTATAATAAAGCACCGGGATTTGATAGAATTAGAATACAAGATATAAAATCTGTAAAAAAAGAAATAAGTCCAGTATTAGCAAAATTTATAAATATGTGTGTAAGTGAGGGAGTTTACCCGGATATATTAAAGAAGTCCATTATACGACCCATTTATAAACAGGGAAGCTATTTAGACTACAGTAACTACAGGCCAATTGCAATATTATCGGTGGTAAATAAAATAGTGGAAAAGATAATAGTTAACCAGGTAAGTAGATTCCTAGAAAATCACAAAATAATTTCGGATGCCCAACACGGGTTCCGACGGGGGCGCAGTACAAACACCGCGCTCGCGCAGTTTACAGACTACGTCAATAACAGTCTCAACGAGGGTAAGTTTGTGGCCGCCCTATTCATTGATTATAAAAAGGCATTCGATACTTTAGAACATAGCTTATTACTGCAGGCTATGGATGAATGTGGTATCAGAGGGCCAATCCATCGCTGGTTTAAAAGTTATCTAGAAAATAGATCCCTCCGCACGTTAATCGACGGAATAACAGGTAATGAGATAGGTGTGAATCTTGGCGTGCCGACCGGATCAGTATTTGGTCCGGTAGGGTACATAATGCACGTCAACAGTGTTATAAATGTAATAAAGCACTGCAAAACATTTATATACGCGGACGACATGTGCTTACTGTATTCGTCCAAAAACATGAGCGATGCAATAACACACTTACAGGAAGACTTCGAAAATATCACTAAATGGGCACACGACAATGGCATAATCATAAATCACTCCAAAACAAAAACCATGCATATATGTTCTCCCTATAGTAAGTACAATAAACAAAGTAGGCAAAACTTAAATATAACCGGACATACGTACGAATGTCTACACAACAGTAAAGCAGGCTGCCCGTGTACCGCTATACAAGTAGTAGGCAACTACCGATATTTGGGTCTAATGGTAGATAGTCACTTTAATTGGAAGTCACATATAAATGACGTTTGCAATAAGCTACAGTCAATACTGGGTAAATTTTTTCACCTGAGTAATTTTGTAAACAAAAAACTTATGTATATATTGTACTATGCACTTGCTGACTCAATAGTTGACTATGGCTTGAGTTGTTATGGCCTAACATTTAAAACGCAGCTTGATCGCATAAAGCAACTACAAATCAGATTAGTTAAGTATTTGGTCAATCAGAAGCAAAAATTACAATGTAAGCCACACTATGACAGGTTATTTATTATATGTAAAATACTTCCCGTGCATTTGAAAGTAGAATATCTAATAGCATTAGAACAATATTACACAGATGAACATAAAAAACCTAAGACACATAAGTATTCCACTAAACAAGCTCAGGAAGGGAAATATGTGATCCCCTCTGTAACAAACTACTATGGCGAACGAACTAGACAATACTTAACTCCTGTAATATATAATAAAATAGATTTTATAAGAACTCACACGGAAGGTATAAGCAGGGTAACTTTAAAGAAAAGACTGAAAAATGAGATGTTAAACGTCATTAATAGTTAGGCACAATACAAACCGTTGTAATACACAAGACCATAACTAATTTAAATATACATTTAAATTAAATATTGTTTCAAGAATATATAATAATTAAAGTAAGTAAAGTTTATGTAATGTACAAAAACCTCCTCTAACATAATAATATTATGTCAATAAATTATAATTTAGTATAAGTATGTAATTAGAATTAAGAAAGAGCGCCTCTTTCGCCAACAAACTGTGTTTACAGTTTGGCGAGTTTGTTAAAAATGTACCACATTTTATATTTTTTATGGAAATAAACGAATAAAAAAACCACTATGCCATCCGTGCAGTCTAACAAAAATATCGATGACATAGTATGAAAACCACAACGTCATATATAATAATCAATACCTTGGAATCAATATGTTTATAGGAAACTAAGTCACTATACCGACTCGCGTTGTTATGCTTCCTCCTAAACTTCCCATACCGCACACCATACAAACTTCACAAAATGTAACTAATTAATGGCCCTGTTAAACCTTTTCCCTTCAAAGGGTTTTCAAAGTTACGGAGATAGTTACAGGATATGCGATATTGAAACCTTACGAGATATTCGAAAGATGTTGTTAAGTAAATTACACAGTAGGTTGTTTCAGTAGGCATGGTGTTTCGTTATGGTCGAATCCTTCACTCACTGAAAAGAAGTGCTCAGAAATGAAGCAGTTTACATAAAGGGCTAAAAATTTATTGTATTCGTTGTTCTTATCGCTTGACTATTTTTATAAGGGTTGTATTTAACTATTCCTCAATTTTTTGTCTTTGTTCCACCAAAAATACTAATTTCACAGCAATATACATATATATAAAGAGATCAAACTAAGTCGACGGAGCCCCGCTTAGCGGGGCTCCTATTTTTGGGTGGGTTTAAGAAGGAACCTAACATAATCTAACCCTTCCGAGACGGAATGCAGTCATTTGAGGCGTATAGGTGCTCGTTATGATATATTTTAGTAAGCATATTTTGCTGTGCAATTAGTATTTTTGATGGTCATTATATTTAATCCGTTTTTATAATGTCGGAAACTGTCATTAGTACGGTTACGAAACGCGGCACGTTAGTCAAAATACAGCACTGTTGCGATGACGTCAACATGCAGCTAACTTCGTGCTACGACAGAGCCTACTTAAATAGAGACGCGCTATAAACGATGGATCTTTTAAACGTCGTCGAGTGTTGACCTTCTCGCTAGGAACTGTCATTCGCTTCGTGCAAGACATTCGTGTTAATTTATTGTGAAGGTAATGAAAGTGATTAGTGGGCATTAATTGTTTCACTTTGCTCAGTCACCCTATTGTACGCCCGCATTATGTCAGTCGATGAGATAACTAATGCACTCTATCCGACATATAAAATACAATATAATATATTAAAATCCATACGTAAGAATAGTCCTATGCCTGCTGCGGCTAGTGCCGCTGTAGGTGTTCCATCCCACCTTTGATTAAAACTCTCGAAGGGCCTCTTCACGTTGGACCCATGTCTCCGTGTAAGCCTCCCAAAAGGCCAGGTATTCTCTAATATAATATGTTAGAAAGTACCTGTGATAAGAGAAACATAATAATAATAACATGTATTTGCCAAAAACCATAAATAATATCTAACACAGCATGAAATAAAAATATTTTGTAGTTACATAGTTCCATTGTTTGTTTATATGAATAATGACCCCGAAGCTAGGTAAATCCTGTGTTATCAGGGTCATCCATTCGTCCGAAATTATGTTACAAACTTTGTTGAACTAAGGACTTAACAAAACGGTTCATGTAGGTTAATTAGCAAATCAATTAGTCTCTGTTTTAAAGGAAGTGTGTAAGCTTTTTATATAAAAGGGATGGATGCAAAATGGTTTTAGATGGCAAAAAAGGTTGTGGTTAGTGGATCTCCAGCGCTCTCAAGAGTTTACTATCCCAGTCGAGCTGTGCTACAATTTAAGCGAAATGTTATAACCAAAGATCCCTCTACAGATTTCACCCACTTGCTTTTCATTATGAAACATAATATGATGCAATTTACTCAACTTGGCTTATAACTTGAAGTGACTTGTGCAAACCTCATAACTGTGCTTGAATAGTTTAAACGCAATCCTAGAAGTGAAGTGCTCAACTACCGTTAGCATGGACACTTGAGAATAATGGCGGGGTGACAGGAATAGAGCTATCCTTATTTTATTAGGTTAGTGTTCAAGTACTTGTGGTATTAGTGAGTATATTCTAGGTAGAGCGGCGCCAAAATGGTTTTGTGGCGGTAGTTATACATTATAGATATGGATGTGAAGCGAATGATAGTGGGGCTAGGGTGACGTCATAGTAAAACCTAAATGCGGTATCGGAACTTATCTGCAAAGATTTTCTTGATAATAATTATCAATACTAGCTGCTTATTGACTCCACCAACTAAATGGAACTATCGGAATTCGTAGATTCTATTCGACTCACCAATGGAGCCATATAAACTTGAGAATCCTATTGGACCCATCAATGGAACTATTTAGTGGAACCAACAGTCCGAAACACCAATTAACGTGCCATAGAATCATAGGCTTGCCCTCTATTGTGTGGGACCTTAAATATAGCTGACGGCATGTGGGATTAACAAACATCTGCCTCCCGTCGAGAATATACTGGCGTATCTATACCTATACAAAAGTAATAATAATAATATCAGCCCAGTATTAAACTGTCCCACTGCTGGGCATGGGCCTCTTCTCAGTGTGAGAAGGGTTACGCCATAGTCCACCACGCTGGCCCAGTACGGGTTGGCAGACTTCAGATATCTTTGGGAACATTATTGAGAACTCTTAGACATGCAAGTTTCCTCACGATGTTTTCCGTCACCGTTAAAGCAAGCGATATAAATAGGTAATCTATTTAATACGCACATAACTTCGAAAAGTCAACGATGCGCGCCTTGGGATCGAACTCGAGACCTCTGCGTGACAGTCCAATGGTTTCTCTATTGTTCTCTGCATCTGTGATTTTGACCGAGACCGCATTAGCATTTCACGGAGATAATAAATCTAAAAAAGTATACACTATATTCTTCCCGTTGTGAATGCCATCGAAACTGAATTAAAAAGGTATCTTAAGAAACCATCGAAACTAAATTAAAATCTGCTAAACCTTTAGTTTAGTTTAGTTTATATGTCCTTTAGTTGCATCCAAATTCGTTTGTCGGTTCAAAAGTGACAACTATCCAAACTTCAGCTTCAACTAAGCGGTTCCAAAGGAATTTTCACCCGCGGCCGCTAAGGTTGTGGAATAAACTCCCTGCCGAGGTTTCACCACAAGACTCTGAGGTTCTTCAAAAAGGAGGATAAAAGGTTTTTACAGGGTCAGCAACGCGCAAGTGATAGCTCTAATGTTGCAGGCGTCCATAGGCTACGGTGACCACTTACCATCAAGTGGGCCATATGCTAGTTTGCCACTTTGGTAGTATAAAAAAGAGCTTCCTGAGACTATGAAAGTGTGCGCTATTACTTCTAAGTTTGCTGGTGGAGTGGTAGAGGCAGTTTTATGAAAGCACATAAATCTAGTCTTGGATGCGTTAAGTGACAACAAATTATATAATATTAGTTAAATAAATACATCTCTAATTAACAGCTAATAAGATAATACATCGGTACCGGCCCACATATGTGAAGCCTGTGATGTAAAAGCTGTACGCGGCGACAGGTGGCGGGCTCAAAGTAGCTCACGGTCCGATACATACTCACACATACACGTAAATAAATAAGCGCACAAAATTTGTACTTTACGAGCTCTGAAATAGAACACGTGTGTAAAAATGTACTAGTCATATAGATGTACTCGCTAACCTGACCGGTCACTACGGCCTACCTGAAATCTTAAATATTATTTTAAGCATAAATAGTTTTTTAAAGATATGTGACAGTGTCCTTGTTAAAATTGATGGCGCCTTGGTTTAAGTGGTCGCTTTGAAAAAGTGCGAAGTGCGATAGGTTATACCCCGCCAGCTCGCAGAAGACAAAAGAATGTGTGATTCAGAAATAAAATAAATAAAGTCATGCCAAGTCTGGATTTTCTTTGTGTATAGCTCTCACAAAATTGGTGTTGTGCGTCGCGGTACAGAAGAGGTCCTAACGTGTGTATTATAATTTTTAAGTCGTTATTTTTATCTGTCACGGTACACAAGCGCAATGCAACAACACTGACGACTCTGCTGGCAGAAGATGTTTCCAAAAAAAAATGTTTCATACATACGGTACTGTACTTATTTCCAGCAAAATGTTAATAATACATACATCTTACGCTACTACACATAGCAGCAGTAGAGGAATACAACAATCATATTTAGCTAATTATGGTTACAGATGTCACTTAATAAGGGACGAGTCTACTGCCGTCATCGGGCATAATTCCAGTATCTGCGCTGCTACTAAAAATATCGTTACAAGAAAATCGAATAATTGAATCAAAGACCTAATGTACAGTAGTGGCATCTACTACATTAACAAGGCTGTTTATAATTATTTTGAAAATACTTTAGAGAACAGTGACATACTAAGCTTAAGAGGAAATACTACGGTATCAAAGCATTTTAAGAAAAGGTTTTAACAGATATATTGTTTTCGCGTTGGGCTCGAACAATATCTCAATTTGCGTTAGAGCTAACACAGGTTGGACTAAAATTGTCTAAATCATCACCTCATAATTATGAGAATATTAATATGAAAATTAGATACCTTTAAATTAAATAAAAATTATTCAATCGGTTTATTTTTAAAGTAGAAAACAGGAGAGTTTTCTCCTTCAAACTAAACCGATTTTATATTTTTTTCATGAACAATATTAGAAGGATTCTGGCTCTGTATATAATAGGGGTTAAAGTATGAAGTTGCCGTTGTATAGTAATAGATACTTTGAATTGACATAAAACCTTCATGGTGTGAGATTTTCAACTAAAACTTTTTTCACATGATACCTATAAGATTCTTCTTTAAAAAAATATGCAATATTTGATTTTCGACATTCAATTGTTTTTTTTATTCAGCTTAGATGGAAAAGATGGATCCTTCGAAAATCCGAGTCCGTTTTTAATACGAGTTCCGACGCGAAAATAACGCGGCAGAAACGGCTCGAAATATCCACGCTGCGTTTGGTTTAAACGCTTTCGTAATGGAAACTTCGTCTTGAAGAACGAACCACGTGGAAGACCACCCACACAGGGGACGCTAAATTGAAGGAGATGGTGGTAGCCGATCCGAGTCAAACTACCCAGGATTTAGCGGCATAGTTTAACGTTACCCTGCCTACAATATTGGCTCATATGCATCAAACTACTTATTAGTTTGATGCAAATGAGCCAAAATAAAAATATGAAAAATGGGTGCCTCATGATTTGACTGATCTGTAGAAATAAATGCGTGTTGAAACTTCTGTCGCCTTGTTGAATCGGTACAGAAATGTGGCGAAAAGTGGATTCTGTACGATAACCGTAAGCGAAAAATGCAATGGCTAACCCCAGGTCAAACGCCGCAACAGTGCCCTAAAGCAAAGCTTACCAATAAAAAGGTAATGGTAACTGTTAGGTGGTCTCTTCGTTGTGTTATTCACTATAGCTTTCTCAGGTCTGGTCAAGCAATAACAGCA
Source organism: Catocala fraxini (assembly GCA_930367265.1). Lineage (NCBI taxonomy): Eukaryota > Metazoa > Arthropoda > Insecta > Lepidoptera > Erebidae > Catocala > Catocala fraxini. Next base: position 6,603,881 of record OV884036.1, on the reverse strand, counting down.
GATGTTTACTGTGCCGAACTTCGAACAATGATGGCGAAACTGGCAGTGAAACAGCCCCGACTCGTGAATCAATCTTCACCATTATTACTCCATAATAATTGATAACGCGAGACCTCACACTGCACGAGAAACCATTGTATCTCTACAGGAGCTGCAGTTAGAAACTATACGTCAACCTCCGTGCTGGCCAGACCTTGCTCCAACGGACTACCATTTTTTTCGTGGTTTGGACAATTTTCTACGTGATAAAAATTTTTTTCCTATGCGGCAGTACAAAATTCTTTCACACAGCTTGTCGAATCTAGATTCCCGGCTTTCTATCGTAAAGGCATAAATGAACTTCCGTTTAGATGGCAGCAATGTATAGATAATGAGGGTAAATATTTCGATTAAATAAAAATGGTACATCTTAGAAAAAAACGAGATTAAATTGTTCAGTACAAATCGGTAATTTCATACTTTAACCCCTAATATATAATTATTTTATTAGTTGCGTTTTTTTGCTGTATTCCTGTTTAGTAGAAACGATGCGAATTTTGTAATTTTTATAGGTTCCTAGGTATTTCTTATAATCCAAAAATTGCAAAAGGATCAAAATATACGAATAAAGCAGTGATAGATGTAAATTGTATTTTTTTTGTGTCATTATTTACGACTAGCTTTTGCTCGCGGCTTCGCTCGCGTAAAAGTAGATTATGTAAGAATCAATACTTTTTTAAAAATAAAATGTGTATGATTCTCGCTAATAATATAGCTTAGTAATGGCGAAATAATTTTTAAAATCGGTAGTTAATTAGTTAAGCCAAAAAACATAATATTATTAAATCTTTCCTCTTTATAATATTATATTATTATAGAAGATTAATACGTGGGTTTGGTATTGGTATACACTAAACGCTGGCCGCATTTCCTCTTAAGACTGCGCCGAGCGTAAGACAGATAATGATAGAGCTCGTGCGGCGCAAATTCAAATCGGCGCGCGGCCGCCATAGTAAAATTGTATGGAGTATTTGAAGTGCTGTTTTGATAAATATGTATCTTTATTGTCAACCAATAACTTAAATATTTGGGATGGACGAATTGTAATATAGGTAACTATTTATGTTTCGTATAAGCTGTAAAAAAAGATTGATTTCTACTGTTATAATCTAAAAATCACGTGACGCGAGCTTACGTTTTTGCATTTTTCGTGCAAAATTACGTCATTTTGTAGGCGAAAATATTAATTACTTTATTTTTTTACACGGAGTAATTGTAAACACATTCATTGTTATGGTAAATGTATAAATTATATTTGTATTAAAAAAAAAGGGTTGATTTAATCAACTTAACTGTGACCGCCTGTTTTGGCACATTTCGCACGGCGCAGTCTTAAGTCTGAATCAGTCCGCTTGAGTAATCACCATCTGTTTTACCATGTGTGTGCACCAAAGTGTTAGTTTACTTTTTCACCATCGCCTTACGATACAGCGTATCTCTCACCGCATGGCCTCTCTCTATAATAAAAAAGGTCTATTTTCGTAAGGTACACGTAAACATCGGCCACTATTGCGAATGTGTTGTGACAGCTTTATACTCTACATAAATTATACTTCCTAATCGATTATAATGAACTACCTATGTATCAGACTAAAAATATTTTAGGTAAAATACTTAATATGTAAAGATTTTGATGAAGTTGATTATTATTTACGAGAATAATATTTTGATCTTAGTTTTTATAATATTAGTTGATGTATTTGCGTAAATCATGTTTCTGGGAAGCTGAATCATTGTTGGATATCAAGGTCAGTTTTGTTATTAAATATATATTTTTATACTAATACGCTTGTAAAGTAACACTGTTGCAAAAATCAGTTACTTTACTTTGTCTCTATCGCTTTTTCTTAGAGTCGAAAGCGCGCTGTTGTTGTACCTGGAATTGCAAACCTACTTATACTATGAGGACCGTGAAGTTGTTTACTTATTTGCCATCTGTACAATATATAAAAACGAGACGTGAATGCATGCTAGAGCTTATTAAATCGCGAGCACAGAGCGTAATATTCCTTAATTTCTGAAGACAGTATAACAAGCCAAGTAACAATAGAGAGTCACTGCGAAGACTTTTATCCCAATTGCTCGATGGTATCGAGATACTATCGAGATACTTGTAGGACGGCAATGTACGGAAAGGCTTTAATCGAATAGTGGTTACAAAAAGAGACGAAAGAATGAACGACAAAACATAATTATTACTATGGGACAGAAACTAATAAGATACTATAGGACAAAATAACAGATGAAGACCTAGGTCTTCATCTGTTATTTTGAATAGACAATATAAACGATCTCAGACCAGATAGGAGACACTATAGAAAAAGGGCATTACAAAAGTAAACTACACTGAAATAAGCGCATAAAGAACGTAAGAATGTATCAAGAATAAATGAAGCTAGAGAGCAATAACAGGACCGTAAAAACTGGAAATCTGTTTACCCCAACTGGAAATACTCCGGATATGAGTCTACTATCGTAATAAAGCGACACCTATAAACCATAAACTTAATAAGAATTACGACAGTACTTACTAATGCCATGCGTGAACAATAATCATAACATTAGTAATTACAGTCTCTGGCTTCAATTGCTATCCACCCCGAAGTTACCCGATCATTACCGAACATACTCGAACGCCATTAAATCTAACTATATCCGCTACAATCAGAATCAAAGTGATATCAATTATGTTGTTAGTAGGATCGGTATCGAGGCCAGTAACCCGAGCCCAGCATTTAAATCAAAGGATTGATTAAAGTAATGAAAGGTATCGGTCTAACTAATCGCTAATAAATTAATAAACAATATTACACTGTTAACGATGTAATCAAATAGGTTGTGTTTTGAGTAGAATAACTTATTTTTACTACATGACCTTCATGTTTTCTTTTATCTCTTTGTCAAAGAATTATGAACGGTGTGCGGTTGTTGACTCCGAATTGGAACCCTGATCACCATAAACAATCTAACACTTATAAAGAAAAAGAACATTATAAACATGCTAGCTTAGCTGTTTATGACGTTGATTACTCAGTCACGCATAAACCACGCCGGATGATATTCGATCGGATTTGGATGAAACTTTAGACTCATATAAACTTGGATTAACACATAAGATACCTTTTATCCCGGTATGCGTTTTCATGGCTATCGCAAAGGCGTAGCCGCGAGTAAAAACTAATATTAAATATGTTTACTAATATTAAACAAAGCCGCATGCTTTGCTCGCTCGGGCGCACTTCTTTTTTCTGGATGCAACGTGCTCCATGTCGGTTTCTGTACCTCTGACAATGAGTATGCGAAATTTCATGATGATTGGTCGAGTAGTTTAGGGCGTGAAAGCGTAACAAACAAACTCACGCATTTATAATATTAGTTAGGTACCTTTCATTCAGAAGAAGTACTGTTAGTTATCCAAACATTTATTTTTTTTACGTGTTGGACTGCATTGACGCATGCCTCCCCGCGGGGCGACGGAGAGGTTATGTCCGGCTCACCGGGGGAAAAATACCCCGGTAATACCGACTAAACCTACCACGGTGTTCCTCGACATAACCATAGACGGCGAGGACGCGCGAATCGCTTTCACATGCAATCGCGACCCCGCCGAGGTTACTTATCTAACGTAGCCTAATCTACATTTACGCGTGCGAAGCCGCGAGCAAAACATAGTACTTACGATATAAAATCGCTTTGCACGAGTGGCATGAGAAGTAGTAGCATTCGTACAAGTTTTAAATAATATACGTATTTAATTGTTTTGTAACAATTACAAACCGCTATTTTGAATCTTACGTTATTTTCGAAAAAATACGATAAAGATCATTGCACTATCCGTCAAACTTGGACTTACACAAAATGACATCCAAAATAGCAGAAAGAGTGTTTAGCCAACAATTCATAGAAGTTACAATAAATATTTCAATGTTCCCATTCACTATGCCTTGTTTACACTCAACAAGTTGTTTACATATTCAGAATAGTTCTGATTCATACGATTCTGCTCGCGCGATTGACCGTGACTCGTGGAGGTTAAACGGTTGCCTTTGATCTCTCGGTTTGTTTAATTTAAAAATAACTACGGTACTTTTAATTATAGGGCTCTTATTTTTATGGCGTTAAGTTTAATTCCATATTTGTTTTTTTTTAAATATATAAAATTTCGTAGATTTCCATTTAAAATTATCGACTGCTTAATTGGGGAACTTTGATGGCCAGTGTGGTATACACGACTGTGACCTAATCTTTGGCATTTTTAATGGAGGCTTGTGTTCAACACTAGGATTCTTTAGTACAGGCATATTTTATACGTAAGTAAAGCATTCTCGAGATGTCTTTGCTTATATCCTTCGGCCTTATTCATGCGGTCTACTCTTTGTTAGCACCACTCTTCACTCTACCAATATTCAAAGTTAGCCCGTAATCGCGTTTATGCCATCCGCCCATCTCCCCACCGGCTACCATCACGTCTTCTCGCCGTGCTCCTGATTATTATACACATATCAATAAATCGTTTACTACTACATCATTATTAGATGGACTGTTCGCCACCATAGATGCTAGAAAACAATCCAAATGTATTGTGAATAAACGTAAATGAATGTCCTGGATTAACACCTCGGATATTTTTTATCCCGGTAGACCTTCTCATGGCATTTACGCGGGGAAATCACAAGTAAATACTAGTAGCTATATAAAATAAACCCAATAGTGCGATTTTGAAAACTGTCCACGCTATTTGATAGTCCATAAGTACACGGAAAATCTTCCAAACAGCACAAAACGTTTACAAAATCCTTTTATCTTGACTAAACGCTTGTATGCCACAAAACTATCCAAAGCAAGTATCTTTATAACATCTCAAAATGTTTCCTTAATCGATTATCTCCTCCGCTCTCTACAGAAAGAACCGCGCTCGTTTATGTAAGAGGGTCAAATTACACTGAACCCTGTATTGCCGTTGGTAGACCTCTAGCTTTATAAAATCCTAAAGGCGCACTTACAATGTTTATTTTTACTGCCTTTGCTGGCAGATGAGCCGGTGGCCTAGCAGAGTAAGCGGTAATCTGCTCTCATGACTGTGTTTCACATTGATTCTATAACGAATTAAAGCCGAACCGATGCCTTCAGGATGTACTAGGGAAAAATAGACCAGCTGGAACGAGAGGCATATTACATTTGCGACTGAAACAAATAGAACAAAGAGATCCCCTATCTCTTTTAATAAAATAACTTTGTCACCCCTTCCCTAATATTATTTGAGTAGAGATACACTGTGTGTAATTGATAGTGCATAAAGCCAACTAGTCTAAAATAATAGAAGCATGAGTACAATAAAAACCGGCGCAAGACTAGTAACACTGTCCATGCATTTCGCCTGGTGAGTGAAAGATCCGGTGACCTATAGTCTCCGGAACATTCTATACTATATAATATAATATAATTACTCCATTGAAATAACATACCCGGTCAGGCCACGCAAAACTTAAATCAAACTCACAAATTCACACACTTCGCAAAAAAATACGCTTTTACGCCTAAATTACTCGACTGATCATCATGAAATTTCGCATACACGTCCGAGGTACAGAAAAATAAAATAGAGTACTTTTTATTAGAAAAAAAAGTACTATTGCCGAGGGATATAAAATTTACATAACCTAAATTTACAAGAGTGAAGTCGCAGGCTAAATCGAGTAAGAAATAAATGCTTGGATAGTATAATTTAAAACCTTTCTAGAAATATATTTTTAATTTTTGGCTTTGTGTGACGGCACGCTATGTGTCACGTTATTTTTACGTAAAGAGAGGCTTGCTAAGTAATAGAGCTCTCTGTATTGGAGGGATTATAGGCTTTAACGTGGATCCCATTCCGTCGGGTATGTGTACCGAACCCGGTAGTATTGTGTGTATTTTAGAGCCATTACATACGTCTTAACTTTACACCGGATTAGTTAACCGAGTAGGTACAATACAAAAGTTGCCAGTCGAAATATTTTCTCCATCATGGGTCAATCCTAACTAATATTAAAAATGGGAATGTGAGTTTGTTTGTTACACTTTCACGCCTTAACTACTTGACCAATCATCATGAAATTTCGGCAAAGGCCATACTTTTTAAAGCCTTTGCCGAGTTTTGTGGGTTCGATACCTACACGGAACAAAAATGTGTGTGATCCACAAATAGTTCTTCCAAGCCTGTGTGTTCGTTTTGTCCGTTATTTGGCTGTTTTTTGAAAGCCCCCGCGCTACAGGATGTCTTCTTAGTTTTGAAATTATATTTTCAAAAGACAATGGTATGAAACTAGGTTTAAGGTGCAAGTTAAGCTGGATACTTTAATACACACCCGAATAAGGTCAGGAAAACAGCACAAAAAATAAAATTCAAACACATTTATGTTACCAATAACATTAAAAGTATGTTTTGCATTTTCTGAACAATGTTCGTAACAAAGCTTTCCTAAATTCTTGTCTGAAACTGAAACAAGTATTTCTTTCGTGCATTTATTAAAAGCTTAGAGAATAATTTATTGTATTATGTAGCCATAACGTACAGTCCTGAAATGTATGAGGCACGTTGGATTTCCAATATTTTTTTTTTAAATCTGTAATTGTCTGAATGCCTCGACACAACGGTAGTAAATGTGACTATGTATGAGGTTCTGATTTCTATTCATATATCGATAACATTGTTATTGGTTTATTCTGCTAAACAAAACTGAATAGCAGCATAGAGTCTGAAGCTGTGCCTAGAATACCTCAATATATTTTGTATTACGAATTATTCAAGGTATGACACCATTTGTGTGCATGAACATGGATGTTTGTCTTGGTCTGGGTGTTTCTATGTATAATATGTATGTATTTACAAAAAAAAAAGTATATATGTATGTTTATCCATTGTCTAGTACCCATAGTACAAGCTCTGCTTAGTTTGGGCTAAATGGTGTTGTGTGTATGTGATAGAATATTATTATTATTATTATTATTTATAATTTGGATCTTAAACGAAATGTAATGTGTATAGAACAACCCTGCCTACCCCTATCACTATAGCTGTCAAAATATAGGTATAGTATATGTACCCCTTTGGGATTAAGACAGGATACGGAACGGGTTAACACTGAATTTTGATGAATACAGGTCGAAAGAAGCATGTTAAAAAAATATTACTTTACCATTGCCAGGTTCATAAATGTCAGTTCTTTAAGAGGAATGCTGTACAAAACCACTACTTTTATCTTATGCAGAACGTTGCAAGAATGGATAATAATAATAATCATCATTTATTTGCAAAAAACATGGTATTTGGTGGTGTTACAATATTATATATAGTACAAGCATGTTTTGCTAGAATATAGCATACAAAATTTTAATTATGGGTACGAAACCATTACATATTTTTATCCAAAAATTCTTAAGTAATATACCTGATCAGAAATATTTCCATACACTTCTTGTGTTTATAATTTATGCATTACTAAACTATTCATTCGTTTGCGAAGAAACTTGCGAGTTATATATGTACGTATGCCTGCGAAGGTAACTAACAAAAAACCTTAAGTAAATTAAAAGAGACAATGCAACACAAGTAAAGTATTAGCTGGTATTCTACACAACAAATGAAAAAAAACATTACACAAAGAAAACCAACGCAAGCGTTGACACACAAACCTGCAATTCATTACGTCATTTGTATAATGGTATTATGGTCCTTGCGATAGCTCAGTGGGGAGACCAACAGACTGCAATGCAGAGGGTCTTGGGTTCGAACCCACGTCGCGCACCTCTGACTTTCGGAAGTTATATGACTTTTCGAAATTATGTGCGTATTGATTGATTATGTGCGTATTATCGCCTGCTCCGTGCCTCGGAGAGCACGTTAAGCCGTCGGTCCCGGCTGCCATGAACTTCTATGGCAGTCGTTATTGGGAAAGTCAGTACCCTCTAATATCCTGACAATGGTCTAGCCTTAGGGTATCGTTAGCCTTCGGGTTGCGGAGGTCAGGTGGCAGCCGCTCCGTGTAAAAACTGATATCCAGTCAAATCCGGTTAGACTAGAAAAGCCGACCCCAAGTGACTTGGGAATAATAAAGGCTAAGGAAAAAGACGTCAATTGTATAAAATAAAAACACCAACAAAAAACCACAACTCTTAATCACCAACAAATGCTAACGACACAGCTAACATCTCAAGCTCACGATGTCATAATTACGCATACCAAATTAAAAGTTTTTCATTTATGTAAATCCGATACTGACTGCAGCTCGCATACCGTCATGTATAAAACACGAGTCCGCCCTTACCCCACAAGTCTCATTTTACCCCATACGAATCAGTTTAGCCTGATACAGCCCGTACATTTTTAATTACGCACTTTAATCCTTCTGGGGAATGTTGAACGCTGATCGTACATCGCCCAGTGGATGGCATGTTCATATTACAGTGATAGACCATGTGTTTGTGATGCGTGAAGTTTCTCGTTATGAGTCAATGTTCGTAGATTTTGATGAATATTACCTCAATAGCTACGCTGCAATTACTCAACTATTGCAGCGCTACTAATTATAGAATTTCCTAGTTTCTACATGATAAATTTAATAAAATTAAAGTGTATCCAAAAAACGTATTCAATTAAAAGAATATCAGCATAGACAAGATATAACAAAGACAATCTTATAGGCACATTAAAGACGTAATCTGCCGTCCTTTAACTAAAATGCCGTTAACCCACAAGCGCGCGAATATGACTTTTTAATGGATAGTAAAATAGTTTTGATTTGTCTATCTATAATTTTACTAGAATTTAAAACTATTTATCTATATAATTATCTATCTATATCTATATTCTAGTATAGAATTCAAAACTATATTACTTTTCATTAAAAACTCATAATCGCGCGCTTGTGGGTTAACGGCATTTTAGTCAAAGGACGGCAGTAATAGTATAGTGACGTGTTAACCAAAAAGAAGGGAATCAATTAAAATTACAACACTACACAACACTTCAGCCGAGTAAACCACATGGGAATACTGGTATAAAAATATATTATTTGTGTAACCCAGGACAAAATCTACCTCTGTGCTAAGTTACATCTAAATCCATTCAACGGTTTATACACAATAGTGTAACAAAAACCCAAACATATTCTGTAAAATATTGGTAAGATGAAACCCAGTCTCTTGGAGAGAAAGAAGTAGAGTCCTTCATTATGTTCTAATATATGTAAATAAAGATTAATCGCCAAACATACAGAATATTTGTAAGTAAAAAATTTCCTGAATTATTAGACACGTAGACTACGTTTATTTTAAATGACTGTCTTTTTATTAATCTATTTCATTTACATAAATTTGTATTTGCTTTATTGCAACCTTTTACAAGCTTTTTTAACTACATTCAATACTTTTTTATAAGATACGAACATCACGACGCTTAAATTGAGAACAGGTTTTTGTAACAAAGTATTTTCTTATGTTAATAAAGGATTCGGAATTAAGCGAATGTTAACTACTTCATAAGGCTTTTACTAAGATTTATGTTTAACATAATTGGTTAAAGCCAAGCCAATTCGGTCCTTAACAAGTTGCGTTTAAAATGAACTGCAATAAAATCCGCATAAGTAATTTAACTTCAAAGCAGCTCTTGGAAGCAAGAAAGTAAAGCAAAGATAAAACATGGTATTAGTGTTTATATAAATTAGTATTAGTACGATTCGCTAAGATTCTAAGTACCCCTCCTGCTTTCATCTACAAGAAAATCGCAAATGATAGTTACGACAGTAATTACAATATCATGCTCAACAAATACAGTCCTGCATTGTCAACATAAATATTATTAAACCACAAATTGTTACGAGACGTCCCGCTGGGATCATCACCGCTGTGAACGCATCAAAGTCTTTCTTTATTGCACACAATATGCTCTCCGGTTCGAGAGAGACGAGAGAAAAACACTTAGAGCGACGCTTTGTGGCCTTTTAATTAGTGGGGCTACTTTGTCCTACGCAACGACCGACCGTGACGTAGCTGGAATCATATAATGAGCCTTTATATTCAACCTAAAAATATTTGTAGAAATTTTCGTGAAAATTATTTCTTCTACAGCTTTAGAGAAGTTTGGAGAAAATTAAAATTAAGACGGTCACAACTAAATATAATATTTGGGTACAAACATTTCATTTCGATTGGATAGTTTATTTAAATCTGAGCTCAAAGAAGTAAAAGGATTCTACCTTCCCTATTTATTTTATAAGTCGTTAAACTTACAATCAAACTTACGTCCTGACAGACAGTTAGAATCTAAGGTAGCCTACATATCTACATATGTATATATCTACATATATACATATATCGGGGCTACAGATATAAGTCACTCTGCTGCTAAAACATGAGACAACCCCATTTACAGAAGAGCGGCTTCTGAAAAAGTACTCTAAAGTACTCTCTTACTCTCTACTCTTGCCACTGGAATATAACACAAAAAAAAACCAGGCTGCGATCTTTTGTAGAATGGAATGTTACCACAGCCAAATGGCTCAAGTTTTTATTTTGTGTTAACAAATTTGCTCAGACATTTCGCACCACTATATTTTTCTGACAACTTAATTTAATATTTATGAAACACTGCAGACCGAAACACTCCGTTATGAATATGTAATCTTGATCCCAAGTGCAATAGTACCTATGCTCCATTCTTTTAACAAGATCCCAAACTTATACACTTTGGCGCAAGTTTGTTGAAACTTTATCACGAGTATATCCGTGGAGATTGGTCTGAAGGCTTCTATGGCACGTTAAACGTGAATGGATAAACTTAGGCGATTTTCGTTAGGGGACAAAATCGATCGGAAAGATATGGAGCGAGATAAATATGGCGATTCCTGAAATCACTGCTGTTGTTATCTACCAACTAGCAACCATTTATAACGACTTCTTCTCTCTTAGCCTTTATTATTCTCAAGTCACTTGGGGTCGGCTTTTCTGGTCTAACCGGATTTGACTGGATATCAGTTTTTACAAGGAGCGGCTGCCACCTGACCTCCGCAACCCGAAGGCTAACGATACCCTAAGGCTAGACCAGTGTCAGGATATTAGAGGGTACTGACTTTCCCAATAACGACTGCCATAGATGTTCATGGCAGCCGGGACCGACAGTTTAACGTGCTCTCCGAGGCACGGAGCAGGCGATAATTGTCAATCAATACGCACATAATTTCGAAAAGTCATATAACTTCCAAAAGTCAGAGGTGCGCGTCGTGGGTTTCAACCCGAGACCCTCTGCATTGCAGTCTGTTGGTCTCCCCACTGAGCTATCGCTGCTACCACCACCAACCATTTATAACGACTAACAACCATTAATATGGTTAAGCAATATCACTTTATCGATTGAAAAACTGAAATCAATCAGAAGATTGACGATTATTGTTTAAAACAGAAAGTGATCGAGCGATTTTATCATATTGTATGTAGTAAACAATTCAATATGCATATATATCGGTTTATTGATCCCACCTGTGCCCTTAAATAACAAATAGGGATAAAAAGTTCGATCTCTCCCCTTGTTATCTGCTGGTGTCGTTTCTAGTAGCTTTTCCGGGCTTATAATTTATTCGGTAATTTCGGCAAGTGCAAAAAACTTTATTTTTGTTTTGATGAATTTAGCGTTTTTGGCTGTTTGTTGCTTCCAGTTTGAGAGTACATTCCTGTGCCTTGCAGTGACAGGTTATTAATAGAAATGATATTATTATACAATGAAGTAACTTGTCCATATGCATGCCAACTATTAAAGCTGTATTCAAAATTAATTGCTGCAAGCACGATTAACTTTCCTACCACACATACACACATAGTAAACATTCACACCGTAGTGATACTGATTAATAATAATAATATAATAATATTCTACCACATACACACAACACCATCTAGCCCAAACTAAGCAGAGCTTGTTCTATGGGTTCTAGACAATGGATAAACATACATATATGCTTTTTTTTTGGAAATACATTCATATTATACATAGAAATATCCAGACCACGACAAACATCCATGTTCATGCACACAAATGTTTGACTTGTGCGGGAATCGAACCCGCGATCTCAGGCGTGGCAGGCGGTTACACTAACCACTACGCCATCGAAGCCGATAATTGATTATACACGTTACTTAATTTACTAATCTAAATTAGTTTGTATTTTATTATGTTTTAAGTTTTATCCGCTACGGAAGAGCTTAGTCACCTGTCACAGGCATTATATGCTTACACGGAGATTTTGACCACTGCGCAAAAAAAAATTAAAACTGAACATTAAATTAAAATGAAACAAATTTTAATTATTAGGTACTATAACTTAAACCACTGGGTCGGTTTGTAGGAAAAGTTGTACTTACCTCTCTCAACAACATATAAAACGCCGCAGCGTCAGATCAAGTTTTCCAATTACCCGCGTTTCATCACTTCTCTCATAAATCAACGGATTACAAAACTTTTGAACGTGTTATACAAAACTCTTATTTTAATTCCGTTAGTAATAAAATTAAAACAATAAATTTCACACGAGATACACAGTAGTGCAGTTTAATATTGACCGATCTATTTGACCGTTTAATTTTCCATAACTCTTACGTCATAGCAGCGACACTCTAGTGGGAGACAGTTGAACTGCCACACAGAGGACGCGAGTTAAATCCCAAGGTGCGCATTTTTGACTTCTCGAAGTTATGTGCGTTTAAATAGTTAAATATCGCTTGCTTTAACGGTGAAATAAATCATCTGTGAGGCAAACTCTCGGACATGCGTCCGAGTGTTCCATAATGTTCTCGAAGATATGTGAAGCTTGCCAACCCGCTTTGGGCCAGCGTGGTGGACTATGGCCTAACCCTTCTCACACTGAGAAGAGGCCTGTGCCCAGCAGTGGGCAGTTTAATACAGCACTGATATTATTATTATTACGTCTAAAAAGGTAGTTGAAAAGTTATCATAACCAGTGCTAAGAATAGGCCACTTTATTTCTCCTTCCGTTGCATTTATTTTCCATATATCAATTCAATAAATTGCCTCAAAGTAGCAGCGGTTGTGAATACGACTACTGTGTTTAAGAGCTCAGGTGGGTATTTCCAGGTCGGACAAAATCTTATTGTATTTGTATGTCAAGAAATTGTCTATAGCAACACGGTGTCCGAAAGACGGCAACAGGCTTGCTGAATATTACCGGAGGTCATAAATCATACATACATAGATTGACGCCTGTTTCCTAGAGGGGTAGGCAGAGACTACGGGTTTCCATTTGCTATGATCCTGACACACTTCTCTGGCTTCATTCACTTTCATCACATTCCTCATACACGCTCGCCGGTTTAAGGTGCTTTTAACCTGGCCTTTGTCCAGAACTTCTCCGATCTGATCGAGAAAGGTTCGCTTAGGTCTTCTCCTTGCGACTGTTCTATTCACACTAGCCTAAAATCAGAGCTGGCGTAATGTAAGTGTAATCTACCACTGCACACATGTATGTATGTGTCCACTTAAAAAGGTACGTAATAATGAATAGGTATAAGACTTATGTTAATATCCTAAGTTATATTATAATTGTGAATGTGAGTTTGTTTATTTGTTACGTTTTCGCGCCTTAACTACTCAACCTATCATCATGAATTTTCGCTTTCACATTGTCTCCTTTGATCTAGACAAAACTACTCTTACTTACTAATCTAAATAATACTAATTTTTCAGAGATTGCGTAGTAGCACCAAATGGAAGCACTGCAAATGATTGCCTCCCGTAATGATTGTCCTGTACAGGCACACTGGGTGGGCATCGTTACGGGAAAACTGTAATGTATACTTAATTTATTTCTTTTTACTAACATAGTTTGTAAGAAAATTGTTACTAACTCATATGGATTATGTCCGAAATAAATGTTTTATTATTATAATATAGACTTGAGCAAAACTGCAGGCAATATTTACTAATTTATATTCAGAATTATTAATTCGAAAATTAATTTGAAATAACTACACTTATTTCACCATCGTAGTCTTACCTCTAAACAAACCAATATACTTATGTATTTTATTGTACTTAATAATTACGATGTTCGCCAACAATGAAAATTTTGAACCTAGTAATTTTAGTACAATGTTTGTAGTTAATTTCAAAGCTGTGTTGGTTCAAATTATTTAATATATAATTAGATATTGTACTGCGAACATCTTGAAGTAAGTTTGAGTTTGAGTTTATACTATTCTATAAAGTTGTTTTCAAGGCCTATTGTTAATATTTCATAAGTTTGTACAAGAAATATAATCATCTTAAAGTTATGCAACTCATTTGTTAGTTGTAGCTTTAAGCACTCGGTTCGGTTATGCGTCACACCACGTACCATATTAGGTGCTTACATATGAATTTGGCGTTTCGTCGAACTGGCCTCTTTGATCCCAAATATCTAGCGTTTGGTTAGGCGTTCCAAATTCAAATTTATTTCAAATTTAGACTGGTGTATTTGTTTTCACGCCATTTGAGTTTCTTTGACACCGTTCTGTTCACAAAATGTGTATAATAATTATGTATAATACGTAAATAAATATCAAGTTTACCTGTATACATAAACATTACAATATTCCTATTAATGCAGTCAAATAAAGTTTCAAAATTAGCACAATTCCCCTGCTCACTTTTGGCAACTCTCGTTCCCAAAAGCGAAACCGTTCATTACAGCAACGGTGATGCCTCATTAGGGCGTTGCGTTGCGTCGTCGCAGCGGATCAACGCATTGTATGCTACACCAGTGTTGCGACGACGCACGACGTCGCAACGCTAACACTAGGAAATCACATTAACAATGATATCATGTATTTGTCATAATATTTCCTATCTTGGTACCTTACCCTTCCTATATACCCATTCAAAAGAAAATGGTCTAGACCTCATTTTGTTAGTTAATCTTTATTCCCACATAATATAAATTGAGTCTAGTATCGTCTTCTATAGAACAGTTCTAGATTCCGTGCTGCTGAGAATTTTCTGTCAGGATAAGCCGATATCACTACAAAAGGACGAGAACATCAACCAAGGATTTGTTACGAAACCGAAAAGCTTACATGAGTGCTTGCCATGTATGCCTTTACACTTGAAACTTAAAGCAAATATTTGACCTACACAGAGTTCAAACCGCGACTAAAGTTTCCTATACACGTCATCAAATCTAAACAGTTTGTGAGAGTTATCCCTAACTTGGAATCTTAAGATAAACAATATCGTATTACCAAAATCCGGTTACTAAACAAATTAGAGGGCTTCAAATTTATAACTTTAGAAACAAGTAAATTTTGATCTTTGTAAGATTATATTGAGTACAAAATCTTCATCTTTCTAGGCATAAATAAGATTATTACTTTCCTTTAATGTTGGAATTATTTTATGTAGGACTACAATTAATATTATTAATCTGTAAAGGATAAACTTTGTACACATTTTTAAACATATATTAATAACATACATGCGCACACGAAGGAACTTTAGGTATCGCATACTTAAAGTTTATATGGAGAAGGAGATAGAAAGCTAAACTTGTAAAAAAGAATTATAGTCAAATTTGGATCACTAACTAACACTAGTCCTCAATGAATTTTAAAATGGCATCACAGGTTATATGCCCAACAATAAATAGAAACCATTGCAGCGATAATACGGCAGGAAAGATAAGGTTCTAAAGTCGTGGCAACGAATGGGTAAATATACAAGAATGTTCCTTAGATAAGCTGACGAAACTGTCAATGTGGGCAATTCTTGCAGCACTACATGCAAAATCTTTGGTAGAAGCATATGTCGCGCAAAAGACGTATACAATTATACATTGTGTAAGGGCCTTAAAGCTGATTAACATTTCCTCAGAAGAATTTATTTGCACAAAAACGTCTGCAGGTCGGCCTGACCAATAATGGCATGGCGTTGCCGATTTTAGGTAAAAAGAAATAAATTAAGAATTTAAAGAGGTGGTCCTTAGAAATTTAATCTACCGGAGAAAGCACTGACAAGTTAATTCTGCTCGCGCAAGGACTGGCCCGGCAGGTCTTTGTGCGATCCGTCCCATTCGTACAATCACCAAAAAATAAAGAATTGTTATGTAATGTTAAGGATTATTTTTTTATAATCGCCGCTTTTTATATATTACCTTAATTTAACCATATACTTATAACTACTGTCTAATACGGTCTGCTGAAATAATAATATGTCTGAATATCTACTATCAGGCGTGGTCTAGTCATTTTGACAGGCAATGCTAAAAATTATGTCTTTTTGTACCAATCGTTGTATTGCGTACAAAAAGACTTTTGTTATTTTTATATCGCTTAGAACCATAATAATTTTGCCAAATGTGGGTTTGATCAACATACCTCTGGCCCATCCTTTCGAGGATATGTACGTCATGCAACATTATAATATATGTACTCCAAAAGTTTATAAGACGAGAGTCTCCCCGCAACGCTACGCAATGGTAGTGGAGACAACTTGATCTACTAAGCCATCCGTGCAGTCATAATTGCCCAATGCTTTATTCTTCTTTGGCTTTAATAGTGCCTTCTTATCTATCATTCTTACTTAGGACCGCTTTATCTATAGAATATTCGTTTTACCTTTAATTCATTTTCCCTAAATTGCCAACTCTTAAGTAACACTTATAGAATTGCAATCGAACATAGGCTAAAGTAACCATAGTTTTAGTTCCAGCGACCCACCTATCATACAAAGTAGCGAGTTGGCACACCGTGGTGGTTTTAGTCGGTAGGCCCGAAGTCTCGGGAAAGGCCGACATAAGCCTCTCGCCTGCTCTTTTGGCGAGTGAGTATGCATCAGTAGCATTTCCCTACGTTAAAAATAAGATAAACTAATTAAACCTAACCATTAACAATCGGGTTGTTGATTACTTGCCACCTTGAAAGAATAAAAACATACCTATTGAGACACTTCATTCCAATCACAGTTGTAAAGTACCCGTGCCAAGATCAACAGCATTGTTCTCAAATGTCTTAACAACACGTAATGTAAATTATAGACGCTGATTAATGGTCCACCATTAAAGATCGCGACCTGCTTCTCTCACACCGAGTTTTACATCTCACTCAGTTGCACAAGCCATCCGTTTATTTACAGACTAGTTGTGCCTATCATTTTATTTGTGGAAACTTTTTCTCTTTAAAAGTATGTCTGTAAGTATGTACGATTGACCACGTTCAAGCCGAATATGGACGGTCTCCTTTATATATAACATATCTGTAATGTAAATAATTCTTAACGTGGTCATGATTGTTTATTTTTCTTCGTAAAAATATATCTTGACATTTAATACCTATGTTTTGAAATATTTAGTTTTGTTGCATACTCTCTGGTCTGGTTCCTATATCTAAAAACGAGTCGTCTTACCTACGGACTTTTAAATTTTGACATATTTTTCTTAGAATATTTGTCGAAATTTGCTATCCATAATATACCTAATAATAATAATATTCTATCACGTACTTATGCGTGTTTCTTGGGTGAACTTTTTCTCAAAGGACAACTCGCGCAATAGGAGCAAATTATACAGAATTTTTTAAAACATTCAGACCATGAACACAAGGAACACCCAAACTCGGAACAACTGTTTTTGGATCATACAACTGTACCTTGTGGTACAGTTGCGATAGCTCAGTGGGGAGATCAACAGACTGCAATACAGAGGGTCTCGGGTTCGAACCCACGTCGCGTACTTCTAACTTTGGGAAGTTATATGACTTTTAGAAATGATGTGCGTATTGATTGACAATTATCGCCAGCTCCGTGCCTCGGAGAGTACGTTAAGCCGTTGGTCCCGGCAGCCATGAACATCTATGGCAGTCGTTATTGGGAAAGTCAGTACCCTCTAATATCCTGACACTGGTCTAGCCTTAGGGTATCGTTAACCTTTGGGTTGCGGAGGTCAGGTGGCAGCCGCTCCGTGTAAAAACTGATATCCAGTCAAATCCGGTTAGACCAGAAAAGCCGATCCCAAGTAACTTGGGAATAATAAAGGCTAAGAGAGAAGAAGAGAGAAGAAGACAACTGTACCTTGTGGAGATCAAGCCTTTTTTGCCATGCATTGTCACATTATCAAAGTGGCAGTGATGAGACGACCGCTTATACTACTATATTATCCGTTGTAGTAAATTAAAAAAGCTTTGGATTTATACCTGCAACATGCGGTACTTGAGGAACTTGCCCAAATTGTATGTATTTTGGAACGTCCACCGCAAGCCAGTCGCAAAAGAAACCTGGATTGCCACTCAGCCTTAGTGATGCGACTCGATTTCAATTTTACCCGTGAGTCAAAAAAATATCGAATTGAACAAAGAGGGTTTAACGTGTGCGGGTGCGTTGGGAAAAGTTGCGGAACAAATAGGATTAAATGTGTTTTGTCTGTGTATCATTTGTTAGTTTGACATAACAGAAGGTGACTCGAATTTACCGAGTGACATTATTTATTCGAGCGAAACCGTAAAATGGCTCGATTATCTCGATTGGTAAAATTGGACCCGAGTAGCATCAGTAACTTAGCCTAGCCTCTTGAACCTTGTACAATACTTATACGACAAAGAAATGCCTAAATGTTAGCAATCGTCACTATATTCTTCAAGTTTTAACATCGGAAGACAAAATTCCAAAGATCCAAGGATATAAATCTCAAATAATAAGCATAGACAAATTAAAAATAAACAATTCAATGACAAATAACTTAAACATTTTGAATACGACCTACATTATAAGCAGTTAATGTTGGCAATGAAGTTGCCGTTTAATTGCCATTCAACGTAGTCTGGCAGTAAAGTAACTGAACTCATTTTATTTCGAACTTAACGACCAATTTTAATTTAGACGGAACTGATTTTATATTAAACGATTATTCAAATGTAGCCTGCTATTTTTTTACTGATATTTAAGTTATTGAAACATCTCATTGGTAGACAAGACATATACCTATTTATTTTATAAAATGCCAACCTGCATTAAGAATTATTTTTGTGTCGCGTGGGACTTTATAAACATTCAAGCAACGGACACAAAGAACATCCAGACCCGGAACAACCATATGTGGATCACACAAAGTTCTTTCCCGTGTGGGATTCGAACCCACAACACTTGGCGCAATGGTAGTGGAGACAACTTGATCTACTAAGCCATCCGTGCAGTCATAATTGCCCACTGCTTTATTCTTCTTTGGCTTTAATAGTGCCTTCTTATCTATCATTCTTACTTAGGACCGCTTTATCTATAGAAATCATAAAACATTAAAATTGTACCAGCGCTTCTTTACACAAAAGCGAGCTTAATAAAACGACTTTATCTGTGACAGAGAGAACTGCATCTTAATTTCATGATGGAAAAGGCGTAAACCAATGTTGTGCTACTGACACTCTATTAGCTCCATAAACATAACAAAGTAATTCGCGACATTTTTCATATTAGTTCCTTTTTTATAACGATTTTGTATAATACTTACTCATATGGATTATGTCCGATATAAATGTTTTATTATTTTATTATTATATATATTATAAAAAACTTCAAAATATACCAAATATTTTATCACAAGCATTTATTCCCGTAGACAGAAAAACAGTTGATAAAAAATGCGTCACTTATTTTTATATTCTTGCTTCTTTTTTTAAATGTGTCTAATGAATGATATTTTATCCAGCCGCATACCAAACAGTACAATCAAAGAGTTTTTATTACAACTTTATTTATACAAAATACGAAAATCTTTCATCCCGACCTATTATGTCAGAAAAATCATCTTTACTTTCAAAGTTACTTTAGCCGATAAAGCAGGCGATCAATCCAGTATTGTAAAAGTAACCACAATTATCTTTAACAACCGAAGTCCAGGTACCAAAGCTATTCAAAACAGGATGACTAAGTTAACCCATAAACATATTCATAAATAAAATATTGTTATGCACAAAGTTTTATAAGGTATTTGCTATATTTCTGGCGCCGACGTGTAGCGGACGGGTTAACAAGCTCACGCTCCAATATTTTAGCTCGTACACATTTAATAACGAAACTGAGTTTTTAAATAAGGTTGCTAAAGACTATTATTTATTATGTAATGAGTTTTTTTGTGAAGTAGTTACATATGATATGATATTAACTAGTAACATTATGAAAATGCGTGTATGAAACTTCGGGTCGGAGGAAATATTAAGAATAACCTTGTTTTTTTGGCATCTTTTCTTTAAAAGTAATATTACTCCGTTGTTCGGACCGCTTCATGGCAGGTCTTATGACAAACAAAACGTTATTATAAGTGTTTCACGGTAGGAATAGCCCGAAAACTCTCAATTTTAGTGCAAGTCTACAAAATAAAAATCCTAGAATATTAATGAGTAATAACTAAAGAAAAAATGAAAGCCTTGTTAGTTTCAACATGAATGGGCCAGTTCGAACGGGCACGCCACAATCGTGGCGGTAAGCCCCGTTTTTGAGGAGTGGCTGGAAAGGCGGCATGGCGCTCTCACCTTCCGGCTGACACAGGAATGACTGGCCACGGTTGTTTTGGCCAGTTCCTGTGTCGCATAGGCCGGCAGGAGACGCCCGGATGTCATCACTGCGGCGACTGCCGCGATGTTGTTGTGGACACGGCGCTGCATACTTTGGCGGAATGCCCCGCCTGGGCATCGCAGCGCCGTGAGTTGATCACGGCGGTCGGACTGGTTGCCCTCTCAATCCCGGCCGTGGTTCAGTCTATGGTCTGGAGTGAGAGATCGTGGAACGCCGTCGCCTCCTTTTGTGAGGAAGTAACTTCCATCAAGGAGGCGGCGGAGCGAGAGAGGGAGCGCTTAAACCCTCTCCCCAACCGCAGAACTGGGCACCGGAGGGCGCGAGATGACCTCCAGCCACCCTGAGGTTTGACCTGGGGTTGGTGGGCTGCGTGGGCCTGCTCGCCACCCGATCAGCATCAGGTCCGAGAGGCGATTCGCGCGGCCTCGCCGTCTATGGTTATGTCGAGGAACACCGTGGTAGGTTTAGTCGGTATTACCGGGGTATCTTTTTCCTGGTGAGCCCGACATAACCTCTCCGTCGCCCCGCGGAGAGGTATGCTTCAAAGCATTCCCCCAGGTTAAAAAAAAACTGAAAATCTCGCTGTGTCTAACCTGTCTTGTAAGCTGTAGATAGGCCCTGTAAAACATATTTAAATATTTTAAAATTTTGGACCACCTTTTTTTATAAATTTACTAGCTATTTGGATTTCAAATAAGTAGTATTCTTTTTTAATCTTTCAGCTAAGCTAGAACGCTTACGTTAGGAGTGGGATCACGTCAGTAGTGCAATGGGTGGGTTTCGAACGTAAGTCTCGACTTTAAGAATTATTGATATAGTTAAATCCTTTCTGTCTATAACGTTATTTAAATTTACCTCTGAATTAGCTAAATATTATGAATATTAAATTGAAAACACCAAAATGCTAGTACACGTATTTAAAACAAAAGGGTACATTACTGCACTCAACTCTTAATAGTTTCAGATACTTGAAACACAGTCACAACTTATTTATAAATTCTCAACTTTAGGCATGGCAAGCGTGGGCGATGCTTTCCTGAAACATGGTTACGATAGACTGGCAACTTATTATTGAACGCGTTTTATTATCTATATAAAACCTTACAGTTAATCGCATTAGCATTTTGAACATTTTCTACACTTTATGTATGCAACTCAACTAAAATAAAAATATTCGTTACTAGTTAAAGTAAATGTATATAGACTGTCTCGTTAGGGCCGTGACATTAATTTACTGTTATTTTTGTAGATTACCGTGAGGTTTCAAGTTCAATAAATTCGTTTGGCGTAAATTAGTGATGCGCAATTACTATAAAGCAAAGATTGAGTAGAGACCAACGGCAACATCGTCAACACGATCAACAATGATGCATCGAAAAAGAAAATGACATAAAAAATCACGCTCTTATCTATGTACCATTAAGTCGTGTTTAGTGTGTTTATGTTTAGAGCAGCGATAGCTCAGTGGGGAGACCAACAGACTGCAATGCAAAGGGGCTCGGGTTTGAGCCCACGTCGCGCACATCTGAGTTTCGTAAGTTATATGACTTTTCTAAATTATGTGCGTATTGATTAATAATTATCGCCTGCTCCGTGCCTCGGAGAGCACGTTAAGTCGTCGGTCCCGGCTGCCATGAACATCTATGGCAGTCGTTATTGGGAGAATGTCGACACAAAAGATCCCACTGGGTCGAAGTGTCGCCGGTCTGTACTGACTGGCCCCCACATAAGATAAGATAAGTCGTGTTTCGAATATGCGATTGTTATTCTAATATTATAAATAAGACAACGAGTTGCACAATGTTTTGCATGATGGAGAACTCAGCAAAATTTTAAATTCATGTTTTCATAAGTTATCGTATACAGAAACTCTGATCTAAGTGTGGACGTGCGTTTAAGTAAACTATTAAAATTGAAATGTATACCAACCCTATTAAATTGTCGCTGTACTTATTGCTTTAACAAGTACCTTAATTACTAGTAGTACTTTTTTTAATATGCACTAGGAATAAATCCTGTGTCGCGGCGACTTTACAAACATTGAACAACAGGCACAAAGAATACCGAAAGTCGGCACAACCATTTGTGGATCACACAAAGTTTTGTCACACGTGCTAAATAACACGTCGTATTAGTAGTTGCAGGAAACTTAGTATTCTCTCTTCAATTACGTTACTAGTTGCTTAAAAATAGAAACACAAATTATAGTTGCCAGTCTAAATAATAGCTAATATCAATAGCAAAACAAAAAGTGGGTGAATGCGTCGCACAACATTTTTGTATTATACGCCCTGAAACTTTCCAACTAGGTGTCATCTTGTCGTGGCTTTATTCAGTATACGAGTAGTTTGTTTAAGTTCTAACATTGCTCCAGATTGTAGTTCAGAACTATAAGTATGGAAGTTGAGTTTCTCTGAAGGAAAATGTAAATGGAAATATGATATGAGCTAACCATGGAAATGTTACGACTGGTTGTTCTCAACAATTGTTTCTAAGAAGTGTTTATAAGAAGTAATATCTTGTGCCAGCAAATGTATACATATGTACATCCATTATGTATCCAGTATATTTGTTTATCATTCTTTTTCATTAAGTAATAGAGTATTGACATTAATTTTAGCGTGGAGATAGCTTAAAAGGGTTGGAGAGTAAAGGATTATTCTCCCAGAGAAATGGTGACTTCTGTAGCTTAGATCTTTAGCAAGAAGAATTAAAGGCACAAAGTATTTCTGTTCTTACCATATAATTGTTTACCCACGTCTCACACATAATATGCAATAAAAATAGTTTTTATTGTACGTGGCGTAAAGCGTCGAGGTGGGTGGTCATTAGAAAGACAATTCTCGTAATAAAGTCTGTTCACAAAAGTGTTCTAATCTAGTCTTAGTATCATAAATATCACAAAGAGTATGCTCCCAAATTAAAATAAACATCAAATGTGAACAGAAATTACATATCGGGTTACATTTCACGTATATTAAAATAGTTTAATATGTAGAGAATAGTTTAATATTGTGTCTACTGCGTGACATTTAATAATATCAGCCATGTATTAAACTGTCCCACTGCTGGGCACGGGCCTCTTTACATTATATTGAAATAATGATTAAATCCTCTGTTTGTTTGTTACGTTTACACGCCTTAAATACTCAACAGATCATCATAAAATATTCCATACACGTCACGGGTACAGAAAAAAACATTTTCTGTCAAAAAAAAAGTACTATTGCCGAGGAATAGAAATTCCAAAATATCGGTAAAATTTAAATATTGAAACAATACATGACCCTGTCGGGCACAGCCCGTTGCTGTCCACTGCTGGATATAGATCATTTTCATATTGCGCCCCAACATACATGTTCAGCGGTCCGCATCCAGTCTAACCCAGCTACAATCTTCAGGTTATCGGTCAGTAAAAACACACGAGCAAAGCCGCGGGCAAGTATAATATAGTTTCCTACCTGATATTTTATAATAAAGAACGTAAATACTTTATAAGGAGCAGAACTTGTTTATCTATTAAAGGCTAATTGAACACATCCCCGATGGTGATTGAATATTATAATAATGCAGAGAAAACACCTTACTGCTTACAATATTCTAATTTTTAAACGTAATGAGCTATCTTCGCTATATTTATTAGTTAGCTAATTGGAAGTTCAAGTATATAGTAGT
The DNA here is from genome assembly GCA_930367265.1 of Catocala fraxini. Taxonomy (NCBI): domain Eukaryota; kingdom Metazoa; phylum Arthropoda; class Insecta; order Lepidoptera; family Erebidae; genus Catocala; species Catocala fraxini. The sequence goes on along the minus strand of OV884036.1, from coordinate 6,579,589 downwards.
CTACCAAGTCTTAGAATACCAGACATCATTAAAATTCTATTGGGTCTGGCTGCCGGTGTACCACAACTATTTAATTGGTTAATACTGATCTGAAAACCTCTTTAAAGTAACTGTGCGATAGATACAGAGGCAAAATGACAAAGAGGGTCTCCTGCTAATTATTTGGGGCGGTATAAGTGAACCCGCTCATCCATATGGATGGAAACCGGCGTTAGAGTAGCAGTAGTTCTTACTGCGTTTGGCCAAGTATGTACGAGTCCCTGAGACTTATACACCTATTTTAGCAGCGATAGCTAAGTGGGGAGACCAACAGACTGCAATGCAGATGGTCTCGGGTTCGAACCCACGTCGCGCACCTCTGACTTTCGAAAGTTATATGACTTTTCGAAATTATGTGCGTATTGATTGACAATTATCGCCTGCTCCGTGCCTCGGAGATCACGTTAAGCCGTCGGTCCCGGCTGCCATAAACATCTATGGCAGTCGTTATTGGAAGTGTCGACACAAAAGATCCCACTGGGTCGAAGTGTCGCCGGTCTGCACTGACTGGACACATTAGATACATACATATGTACATACATATACACCTATTTCCAATATTCCTTAATCTATCATGCCATTTATATCTAAGAATCGTCAATACGTGTTTGGTAGCCTCGGTATTACAAGCAATAACTGCTCACTATCAAACGAGTCGTTTTCTTGATTACCACCGGCTTGTAGTATAAAAGCATCTTGAGGTTTCGTCTTACTGGGGGACGATCCTCAAAATAGAACCGTTCAAACACCAGACAATACCACCTTGCTCCGAATATACTCTGCCTATACCAACAAACTCAATTCAATCCCCAACAAATCGAATACTTAACAATACATTGCGTATTTACCACTAAACACACCTGTACAACACAATACAAAGGCAACAATGCTCAATAAACCTTAATTGAGATTCTATTTACGTACGTGATATGATTACGGGTTGTATGTAAATCAGTGTATGTTTCCACGAAGTCGACAGACGTCTATTTGTCATCAAGTCTTTGTCAAATTGCCGGGAAACCATTTTCATTTATACAAATGAATATTTAACGTGTCCTATTTATTTAGGTAAGGGACTAATGTTATTAATTTATTGATTCAGCCCCTCGATAAAGCATATTTGTAAACAGAAATTATTAATACTTCAATACTGTTGACATTGGCAAAGCTTCTGTAAGTATTGGGCTTCTTGCAAAGAGATTTCAGTATACAAAAATGTAGTGTCTTTGGCTTGGCGCAAGAGCTTTTAGGCTAGAAGTATTTGCTTCCCATCCAGTTTGCTAGCACTTACAAAAAATAAACTTAAACTGCGACAAAGAAACATTTAAAAATCCTGGCGAACAAAGTCAAACGCTACTTGTCACGACGATCGTATATAATAAAATCGCGGTTTTTATTATTGTTTCTACTCTATTTTCCTTCGACCGTAATACCACAGATTACGAGCAATCACACAATACCGCCATCATCTTACTTGTGCAAGTTCAATTCCTGTTTTCCAAATTGGAGCTTAATAATAAATAACAATCAAGTCTGTTTTCTTAAAGGATTCAATAAGAAAAAGTCCTACACTTCTTGCATACTAAAGCATTTCGAAATTGAAAAAATCTACAGCAAATCCGAGGAAAAATTATGTGCGGTACCACAGTTATAAGAAGAAATATGAAAGGAAAAAGAATTGTTAGCGTGGCAGTAAGGACACGGCATGAGAAATCGGATTTATATATAAGATATTCCTGACCTTTCTAAATCGAATGTTCGAGAAATATTTTGTATCGGATGCGACTTCGTGTGTACACTGTGGAAGATTTCTATAAAAGATGTTTGTTTTAATATTTGTCTGTACGTTTTCTAATCAGTATATAATTTTTGTGTATTATAATTATAATTAATAACTTGATTATTGTACAGCAGCGAAGCAGTGAAGCAGCGATAGCTCAGTGGGGAGACCAACAGACTGCAATGCAGAGGATCTCGGGGTCGAACCCACGTCGCGCACCTCTGACTTTCGGAAGTTATATGACTTTTCGAAATTATGTGCGTATTGATTGACAATTATCGCCTGCTCCGTGCCTCGGAGAGCACGTTAAGCCGTCGGTCCCGGCTGCCATGAACATCTATGGCAGTCGTTATTGGGAAAGTCAGTTCCCTCTAATATCCTGACACTGGTCTAGCTTTAGGGTATCGTTAGCCTTCGGGTTGCGGAGGTCAGGTGGCAGCCGCTCCGTGTAAAAACTGATATCCAGTCAAATCCGGTTAGACTACAAAAGCCGACCCCAAGTGACTTGGGAATAATAAAGGCTAAGGGAGAAGAAGACTTGATTATTGTACAAAAATAGTAAGTAATATATAATTTATTTTAGGCAGTTGCACTCACTGATCGGTAAACGATTAGCGAGGTTAAGCAACGTTGGGTGCGGTCAGTCTATAGATGGGTGACCCTTTAGTGGTCGGGCACGCCACGATCGTGGCGGTAAGTCCCGTGTTTGAGGAGTGGCTGGAGAGGCGCCATGGCGCCCTCACCTTCCGGCTGACACAGGTAATGACTGGCCACGGTTGTTTTGGCCAGTTCCTGTGTCGTATACGCCGGCAAGAGACGCCCGGTTGTCACCACTGCGGCGACTGCCGCGACGTAGTTGAGGACACGGCGCTGCACACTTTGGCGGTTTGCCCCGCCTGGGCATCGCAGCGCCGTGAATTGATCGCGGCAGTCGGATCGGTTGCCCTCTCGCTCCCGGCCGTAGTTCAGTCTATGGTCCGGAGTGAGAGGTCGTGGAACGCCGTCGCCTCCTTTTGTGAGGAAGTCATTTCCATCAAGGAGGCGGCGGAGCGGGAGAGGGAGCGTTTGAACCCTCTCCCCAACCGCAGAGCCGGGCGCCGGAGGGCGCGGGACGACCTCCAGCCACCCTGAGGTTTGACCTGGGGGTGGCGGGCTTTGTGGGCCTGCCCGCCATCCGTTCAGCACCAGGTCCGAGAGGCGGCGTGCGTGTTCCCGCGCGCGCCTCTGTTGTTTCGAGTCCGTCTCCCCTCTAGGGGGGACAGTAGGGATAATTTGTGAGGAGTGCCTTTGGGTAGGTCTTTCGTGTAGTGGCCTGCCGTTTCATACGGCGGGCCGAAACCTCGGCGGGGTCGCGACCGCATGCGAAAGTGATTCGCGCGGCCCCGTCGATAGTGGTTTTGTCGAGGAACACCGTGGTAGGTTTAGTCGGTATTCCGGGAGGTACATTTTCTTCTTAACATCTTTCTTTTACCCCGGCGAGTCCGACATAACCCCTCCGCCCGCCCCCGCGGAGGGGTATGCATCAAGAATTCCCCCACGTTAAAAAAAAAAAAAAAAAAAAACCCTTTAGTGGTATTTCATCTGAGCGTCTCCGTGCTTCGGAGGGCACGTAAAAAGTCGGTCCCGGTTGTTGTCAAATTGACAGCAGTCGTTAAGCCATGTCAGAGGCCTACGGGCGGTTTGAACAACTCTTGACAATAGGTAGGCCTAGTGGCCAGTGGACCATACGCAAAAAAAGCCTTATTAATGATACTATAAATAATCGGTTAAATAACTATTTTTTATTCTCTTAAACTATGACTGCACTGGATGCGTAGTTGTTTAAGTGGTCGCTGTCGTCGTGTTGTGGGTTCGAATCTACACGGAACAAAAAAGTGTGTGATCTACAAATCGTTGTGCCGAGTCTGTGTTTTCGTTGTGTCCGTTGTTTGAATGTTTGTAAAGTATTGTAACACAGTAATTATTACTAGTGAGGTAATTGCCCACGCTTTTATTAGCTTGATATGTATGTATCTATGTATCTATGAATCTATGTAACGGAATCTTTGAACATGATTTTCACCCCTTTCAAACCGACGGATTGATTTGAAACTTTGCACACTTATCGAGGACCAATGACAATACAATAATTTAGAAAAAAATTGTGTATCAGCATAGACATAGAATAAATACCTGCAGAATACTATCTGGTTTTTTATTTGTTTCTAGTGACAGGCGAGCCAGCGGTCCACCTAGTGGTCAGAGGTATCCGCCACCCTCGGACCTTGGCAATGTTAGGCATCTACACAGCTAAATAGCTGCCTACTGTGATAACATTACTCTCTTAAACCTCGTTTAGACGGATAAGTCATACACCAAGGTAGTTTATCTTACAGCCTAAACATATGTAAGAGAAATGAGTACTGAATGCTCTCCGTGCTGGACGGAAACGTTTGCAGGTGGAAAGTATGGACTCGGCTTCAGTGTCGACTGATGATTGCAATGACTAGTGATGATCGAAAAGTTATCTACCTAATTTGATTGTTTGTAGCAATATAATATGTGGATGACGGAGAGTTGATGATCCATGGCCTAAAGATTGATTTACGCAAAACTGTATATATGTTTTAGCTTTTTAAAAGGAAATTGCTCGCTCTAGTAATAATTTTAGCGCTACGGCAGACTTTAATAAGATAAAATAATGGAGACAAAGAACAAACAGACTAGTAACAGCCGTTAGTCGATCACACAATTTTTTATCCCCATTGGGATTCGAGCCGCTTCGTTATTGTCACTACGCCAAGTGTGGGTACTTGGCGTAGTGACAATAACGAAGCGGCTAATTAAACCACCACGCCACCCGTGCAGTCAAGTAAGTCGTACTACAAACTTCGCTTGCGCGATTAAGTCTCCAGTACAAATTGTATGGAACATTATGCCATTGAGTAAAGCGCCATCTCGTTTACCTAGCTGTAACAAATATATCAACAAAACTATATTTCACTACATCATCCCAACTCTCAATATTTCAACAGCATATTTGAACATAAAGATTTGTTGCACATAAGTTATAAGCACCATTCTAATGAAATGACATAGAGTATACGCATTCTTCACCCATCATCAATATAACATAAAGAAAAGAATCTTATTGTATTATCACACGCGATAGTCCCATCTGCGTTGATCCAATATGATATGTGGAAATTGTGTAGCCACACTATACATAAGTCCATATACATACATACGCAATAGGATGGGCAGGATTGTATTACGCGTAAAAACTAGCTATGTTTTGAGCCTGTGCCCAGCAGTGGGTCAGTTTAATACAAGACTAATATCATTATTACATACAAGCTTTTGCCCACGGCTTCGTTCGCGTAAAAGCTGGTTAGGTTACATGTATTACATAGTAACAGTACTTTTTGCAAAGTAAAATATAGCCTATATTACTCGTTGATAGGTCATAAAGTTTTCTAATGGTGAAAGTATTTTTAAAACTGGTTCAATCGTTTTGGACTTGAAAACTTCCAAAAACATAAAATCTAATCTTTTCACTTTAACACTATGTGGGTCTGTGTGTTAGTGAACCACTGGACCGATTGACTTGTTACTTGGTGTGCAGACATCTTGGGATCATACCTTGGTCGAGTTTGAATATGGGTCCCTGTGGGTCAAAAGAACCCCGAGATATAGGGGTCACAAGGTCACATGTATTTTAAATGGCAAAATATTGACATGTAACTTCGTGTGCAGACACCTTGGGGTCATACCTCGGTCGTGTTTGAATATGGGCTATGTGGGTCAAAAGTTCCCGTGATATAGGGGCAAATTTCTTTTCATTACTTCTATTCTTATATATTCTTTCATTAATCCTGGATTTTTACACACATCTCGTTATGACAGGCGAGGATATAGTTTAGTAACAAGTGAAACTTGTAGTCTCTGCCTACCTTTTCAAAAGATAGGCACAAGTCTTTATGTTTTTTTGTGTTCCGTGTGGGATTCGGTGAGCATACCATCGTCCGGAGACATTTCTAGACTCCTGCTTGTATGAGTTTCCAAAAAGAAAAATAAAGAACTTTTTGATAACAGAGACTGAGAGCAAAAAATACGTAAAACGAACGTCGGGAAAAGTGAATATTACATATAAATAGTTTTAATTATTTAAATGGCTTCAGTGTATTTAATTTCAGTAACAGTAGTGTTAGAGTTCAAAATGATGTAATAAAAGTGTTTTAAAATAAACAACGCGACAAAATCCGTATAAATTAGTTTAATTTCAATAATTATAATTAATTTAGGTAATAGCATATCTATATATTAATACGTGAAGCAAAAACTTTGTACCTTTTTTTACGAAAATTGCGCGGACGGAGGTGTATGAAATTTGGCACAGTTAAAGTTTATATGGAGATGGAGGGGCGAATCCTAATATTTATATAAAATATGCATTAAAAGTACATTAAATTAATGAAAAAACACTACACGCACACAACCATGCATTTGACACACGCAGTCGAAGCGCGTAACTATGGTTACATATATCAATATAATTATAATGACATACATACATATATCAGCAATATCTTACAGGCAAACTTTGGTTGAATTTCGAGCACTAGACGACCGTTAGTATATATAACTAGAATAGCTCCCATATTTACACATAAACATTTAAATAACACTCTTTGCAACTAACTAACCTGTGGCGCAATGACGTCACAACTCGCAAACAAAAGTTTAATATGGCCACCACTGACAGTTACTTCTCTAATTGATAAAGGCAACGCCAGACACTTGTTTCACGTGCGGTTTTACTTGTGATGTCTGTAACTCACCTTGTTATATTAAATATGAAGTATGGAAGTTTTGTGTGTACTGTAGCGTGATGACGTAAACACAATATTGTTTATGGTAGAAAGAGACGAATACATTGATATGTTAATGTACTAACATTTGATTTCCTTATCATGCGCCCCGTTGAGAAAAACCGTACCTGGAAAGAAATTATGTATACCTATGGTATATATTAAGACAGAATGTCTGTCTGACTGTCAGTTGGACAATTAGTTTAGGGATAAGGTCGTGGATTCTATCCCCAGATTATTCAAAGTACTAGCTAGGTATTTCTATTTTTAGCTGCTCGGGTTTTGGATAGGTGCACAGTAGAGTAGTAGGCTGCTCTACTTCTCTACTGGTATAAGGGTCGCAAAAAAAGGGGCGATTCAAAACAAAAAATTTATAATTTATATATTGTATATATATAAAAAATTAATAAATATAATATTGCTGTTTACGGAGCACGATTTCAGAAAATTACTTGAGAAGAACACCCAATAATACTTCGCCAGACCCAGAGTTTGAACTCGAGAATTGACAGAACGACTTAATAATACTTTCATTAATCCAGGAATCAAACTCGAGACCACGCACAGCAGTTTCCCCACCGCTGCTCCCTCGAGACTGTTTTTTAATTTTGCTCGTCGAAATGACCACTCTCCGCCTGATGGTAAGCGGTCTAAGAGCAGTAGCCTCCACACCATCCTCATAGCAGCTGAGGATATGTTGAGGTCCCTACCTTAACGGCCGAAGAAGTTGCTTTTTCACGCTCCGCTAAAAGGACCCAGGATTAAAGGAAGAAGGAAACACGTGCTGTGGCAGAGAACTCCATGTCTTGAGCGTTCGGCAGAGATATGAAAAATATACATAAAAAGGTAGAGTATCTATCAAGGCAGCTAACTTAAAATTCTATTCCTTTAGCATAGCATTTAGCTAAGATGAGCCCACTGTACTTAAATATGCATGTGCTGTGATGCACTTTGGCACACTTCCGAGCCGTTAGCTTCACCATTAATGGAATGCTGGGTTTAAGGCGTCGGTGCTAGGGGCGCCACACGAGTTACTATAAAGATTATAATCTTGGTAGACTTTTGTATTAGGCGTTGAATTTTTTTTTATACTACTAATGTGGTAAACATGCATACGGCCCACCTGATGGTAAGTGGTCAACGTAGCCTATAGACTCCTGCAACACAAGAAGCATCACTTGCGCGTTGCCTACCCTTTAGGAAAGGAAGTGGGAAGGAGAAGGAGCGGGAAGGGGGAAAGAGGGTGATTGGGCCTCCGGCATTCTCACTCACCGAACGAAACACAATAGTAGGAATACTTCTATTTCACGTCGATATCTGTGAGAGGGTATTCCTTCCGTTCTTCGAGCCGGTCCATTCATGCTGAAATCAGCGAGACTCTATAATAATTAATGAACTAGTTAAATCAACGATTGATCGTTGCTCAAACATACAAATTGATGTTTTTCTTTATAGATTGATTGTTGTATTTCTTTTTGATTCACTAGCTTATGCTCGTGACTTTGCTTGCGTAAAAAAAGGTAAGTTTAAGTTATGTTAGCAACAGTATTTATTTTTAAATAATGTGAGGCCTATTTTACTCTGTGATAATACGAGTATACTCGTAGCTTTGTAATGGTAAAATATTATATTAACTCAGTAGAGTAATTTTTGAGTTAAATCCTTACAAATAAATAAACAAAACATCAATAGATTAGTATAGATAGAGAAATACCGTCGTTGAACAATTAAAATGTTTATTTAGTTTCTTCCTTTGTTATTAACTTTTGTCACATATGGTATGTACGTCATGGACACATCCTCAGAACAATTACTTAGTCATTGTTCTGACGTTACGTCAGTACTCATTATACATAACTGCAGCTACTTAAGGCATTCGCAACCATAAGGCAAGTATAAATTGGAATGGTGGCGTGGAATTAAGAACTTTCTTTGCATCTAAAAAAAACTGATCTACACTCATAATACTCGACTTCTAGGAGGCGTATAATGAAACGTTCCCCAAATTATAAGTTAGGCCTCCAGCAATACAATTGTGAAAACCGCAATAAATTTATGCATGATGCGTCTACAATCATACAGATAGATGCACACTTTTTTTAAATAATGTCTTTAATTCTCCTATGGAGACATCTCATATTATATTTCTTAAATATCTCCTGCACAGACATAGGCCAGTTACAATTTCTATTATATTATATGTAGTTGGAGGAAAGGTGAAATAGCTAAAGACCTGAAAGAGATGAATGTGCTTCATTGGTCTGACTTGGCACAAAATAAGAAAAGAATGACGCATTATAATGTTGGAGGTCAAGATCCACTTTGAATCGCTGGGTCAGCAAATTAAGTATGTAAAGTTGATATCAAATCCGTCAATAGTAAGTTCAGTTTCAATCCGTATTATTTACTTAAATACAAAACAGCATAACCACGAAAGGTTGTATTTAAGAAAGGAAGAAAATACAAGACTTTGTTTGGTGATAACCCTGGTAATACATAAGATAGAGGTGTTGAGCTTTACAAACAATTTCCATTACACTTTCAATTTAAACTTGCAGATCCCACAGACCTGTAGCAGACAAAAGTTACGTGGGATATTGCAATTCACAAATACAGTTAGCGGGTTATCCTGCTAACCTGTGTCGCTGCAATACAGGTAACTTGGGTATGTAGCCTAGGATCATCGAGCGATCACGTTGTCAGGAAAGCAGAAAAGTACAAAGGCTACCTTTTATCCAGAAAAAGTATTGTTACTTACTACTTACTACGCCCTCGCCACAAGGGGAAGCGAAAGTGCTATGTCGGGCTTTCCCGAAATTTCGTGCCTACTGACTAAAACAATCACGCTGTGCCAGCTCGCTGCTTTGTATGGTGGGTGGGTCGCTGGAACTGAAACTACAACAGCAACCCACCTAGCAGTGCCCAATACAAACAGAAACCTTGTTCTACCCTAGGCATTGGGGTCCTACTCCTTAAACCTTTTATGTCTTGTTTTACATTCCTTTTAGATATGACTAGATATGACTACTGATTAGATTTATTTATACTTAAATAATAAAAATATACATACACATATAGTGTTACACCCATATCTCTGAAGGCATAGGCAACCATAGCTATAATATAACCTAAAGCATAGTATAATGGTTCTCCATATAAAAAAAATGATCCACTATACCAATATACCAACAATAAAAGGTTATTTTTTTAATGATAATTATTTTAATAATTATTTTAACATTAATAATTTCTGTGTCAAACGGAAATTTATAAAAAATTGAAACAAAGGATATAAAGAACAGCCAGACTCGGAACATCTATTTGTTTAATCACATAAAATATTGTACCGTGTGGAGATCGAACCCAACACACTCGGCGCAGTGCCAGTGGTAAGACGACCATTTAAACTACTATACCATCTGTGAAATTTTACCTTTATATATCTGGCAAAATGTGGGTGTAATACAACTCTACCTACTGCCCTTGCCTGGGTATAAAGGAGTGATACTATGTATACATGTATGTCTCAGTCATTATAGAGGTTGAGCCTGTACATAAAACTTCATGACAGAAAATCTCAAAAATAGTGCCCGACAAAATAACTGCTGCATTTGATCACACCGCTAACGACACATTAAAAATGTAATGCAGTTACTAAGAATTTTGTGACAATAAATCTCAAAATCCTCCCCGACCTGGTAATTAAACCCGCCACCGCATCCATAAAATCGCATTCAATGCCACTGCGCTACCAACACAATAAAAATATAGTGCAGGTACTGAGAATTTTGTGACAAAGTTAGTGACAAGTCTTAAAGATACTGCCCGACCCGGTATTGAACTCGAGGCCATATGCAAAGTTGTCACATTTACTACCACTCTGATAAGGAAGTTAAAATATACAGCTGCAAAAATATAAAAGTGTTTTCAAGTAATTAAAACGACGACTGAAAGATAGTGTAACTTACATTAAGCATAATCTCATCCACGAGTTCTAACTTTATAAAACCGCTTAGCAACTTAATTAAAAATTAAAATTAAATTGCCTTAATATTCTAGTTTCTTGGAAGAAAGTGAAAAGTTTTCATCTTTTATATATTAACTACGTAAATTACAAAATGCGGAAAGATTATAAAGATGGATGGAAAATTGTAGCAACATTACAATATCTAGTATATTGAGATTTATTTTATACGTATTTGGCAAATTTTAATCTGTGACATAATATGATGAATTATGATGAGATGCTTAGTTGGCAAAGCGACATTACGGTTCGTCAAGGTCGCAGATTCAAGTCCTACTTCGGAGATTATCTTTAACCTCGTTTATAATTTAAATTACGATTGTAAACATCCGACTAGCTATATGGTAAAATATTATTATCGTTATTATATAGAATCTAAACAGCAAAGATGATTCCTGGCGTTTTTTGCTGCGATTAGTGGCTCAGTAGTCGTGAATTCATTTGCTGTGCAAAAGCCCCGGTTTGATTCTAAAATTTAATTCGATTTTCTATCCAAAATATTTTAACCCCTTTTGTTTTTGTATATACAGAATATACCTAATTGTATATATATATATATTTCTTAACTATATCACATACATAACCGTTAAGGCCGTGCAAATGTGATTTGACGGAAAAGACAAGCATTTTAGTATCGTAGCAAATAAACGCCTATCATCTCTGCCTACGCCACAGGTGTAAAGGCGTGAATATTTATTTTGAAAATAGTGCATGTTACCGACTGGCTTTAGGACTATTTCGTTGCTCCCGTGGCAGAAGATTCCGCATATGCTTAGGATCTATCTTGAAGTTCCAGGTCGCCGGATCGGGCGAAAACGTTTTGGATTTCTCTGTTAGAAAAGTCTCAGTTGTCAGTTCTATTACAAAATATTATATACATTTGCTCAACAAACCTTTGCTTTATACCTTCGGAGGACTCTTATAACATACATAATATAATATGAAATATATATTTATTTGACGACTCGATGGCGTAGTGGTTAGTGTTACCGACTGCCACGCCTAAGGTCGCGGGTTCGATTCCCGCACAAGTCAAACATTTGTGTGCATGAACATGGAAGTTTGTCTTGGTCTGGGTATTTCTATGTATAATATGTATGTATTTACAAAAAAAAAATATGTATGTATGTTTATCCATTGTCTAGTACCCATAGTACAAGCTCTGCTTAGTTTGGGTTAGATGGTGTTGTGTGTATGTGGTAGAATATATTATTATTATTATTGCTTGCTGGTTGGCAGACTTATCTTTAACCCTTTCGCTGTCCCGTAATAGACACAATAGAAACTCCATTGTTATGCTCATATGTGATACATCGGACAGGGAACCTGTCAAAAATATTAAGAGAACTCTCAGACATGTATGTTTCCTCACGATGTTTTCTTTAATCTGTATCACTAATAACTTTAAAAAGTCGGAAAAACAAGCTTGAGACCTTTGTATGGCAGTCCAACGCTCTCTTATTGCTGCTATATACATACATATGTACATGAGTGTATACGTTACACAAACGAGAATTCCTTTCATTTTAACACGAGCACAAATATTACAAATACAAGACATTAGCTTCTTTCGTGTATTCAGAATTGTAAATAAGATAATTTTATTTACGAGCACGCTTGTTGCAAATATAATGTGTTGAGACGAAAGGAGTAAGCTACAGTCTGGCACTCTGTGTAAAACTAGACATCTATACAAATGGTAATCTAATGTAATCCTCGTGCTAATGAATCAGGCGTCTAGTCACAATCTTATGTTGAAGCTACTGATATGCTTTGTCTGTGATTTGTGTATATCAAACAGTCTGTTGATATAAGTTGAATCTAAGGAGTGTACTGCTGCGATAGAAATGCGCTATTATCGTGTTTCAAATTCGAATCAAATTAAAATATTGGAATCTTTCGAAAAAACATTCGAAAAAACTTTACTCTGAAAATTAACAAAGTTCTGATTACTTATTAGCCTCACGCTACTAAAAATACGAACGCTCCGTGAGATTTTTTTACTATCAGATTATTCAATTTTATCGCGATCATACGGGATTTGATTCGGCCCTGTCGGCAAAACGCGCAATCGACCCAAGGCAAATAATTTCTCACCTGGCTAAGCCGATTAAAATCAACCCAAATTAATTAATACATTTGATTCTATTGAGCAAGTTGATTCAAATAAATACATAGCGAGCCTTACTGTACTATACTGTACTTACTGTACTATATATAATATTGTAACACCACCAAATGCCATGTTTTATGCAAATAAATTATTATTATTATTATGTTTCTCTTATCACGGGTACTTTCTAATATATTATATTAGAAAATACCTGGCCCTTTGGGAGGCTTACACGGAGACATGGGTCCAACGTGAAGAGGCCCTTCGAAAGTTTTAATCAAAGGTGGGTATTATTATTATTATTACGAGCCCTTACTGTAAAACATTGGTTGATACACCTAACACAAAAAAAGAAGAATCAACCTGCTACAAAATAAAAAAAAAAATTTTAAAGTAATCACAACCAATTATTGACTGACAACATCATTCTCATAATTATGATCCAATGAATACTAATGGTAACTTAGTGTGATCATGTAAGTGGGCAGTCACGACGCGACACAATGGCAATGAGATAGTGACGGATAATCTTGCGACGGAGATGTTACTTAACGTAATCTGTTCAATGTACGCACATCATAAACTACGGGACTGTATAGGTTATAGAGAGCAAAGCTCAAAGTGGACAACATGAGCATGCATATAATATTATGACTGTATGGATGTCGTAATCGTTTAAGACTGCGCCGAGCGAAATGTGCCAAAACAGGCGGTCACAGTTAAGTTGATAAAATCAACACTTTTTGTTTAATACAAATGTAAAATATACATTTACCATAACAATTAATGTGTTTACAATTACTCCGTGTAAAAAACTTAAAATAATTAATATTTTGGCCTACAAAATTACGTAAATTTGCAAAAAATGCAATGTAAGCTCGTGCTACGTGATTTTTAGATTATACCAATAGAAATATATCATATTTTACAGCTTAAACGAAACATAAATAGTTATATAACAATTTGTCCGTCCCAAATATTAAAGTTTTTGGTTTCCAATAAAGATACATATTTATCAAAAAAGCACTTTAAATTCTCCATACAATTTTACTATGGCGGCCGCGCGCCGATTTGAATATCGAGCTCTATCATTCAGTCCAACCGCGTCTTACGCTCGGCGCAGTCTTAAGTTGTCGCTTCACCTCAGCCACCGTGCCGAGTGTTAACCGTTATTTGAAAGTTTGTAAAAGATCCCCGCGATACAGTATTCACTCTAAAACGGGAGGTTTTTCTTAAAGGAATTAACTTTCGCCTATATATCTACAGAGGGTTAACTAGAACTGTATTACCTACACCCTCACTTCAGGCGTTATATTTTAATCTTCCACAGAGAAGCCTATTAACATATACCTGGCAAATTGCGTGACTCCGGGCAGCTACTACAAAAACTAGTAGCACTTTATCCGACCTCAGCACTGATACAGGGACTTCTTAATTGCACGCAAAGATAAGCACATATCTATGTCACGAAGTGGACGAGGTGTAATAAAATTACTCTATAGACATGATTTGATGACTGGCAAAGCCCACAGTTGCCAATTATATGGTGACGGTACGGCTGGCTTACTTGGAAACACCACCTACTTACAAAAAACTGGTCTTAGTATTCAAAGGCTCACACTTTTACCGCTCCTCTTCCACTCCTTTCCTTTGGTGGGACATGGGTATGTTTATTTATTTTCTCTTAAGTTCGACAAAACGCAAACGATACCCTTGTTGTATATACACAACTAATCATTGACCTAACCCATAATCAAGCTTTTGCCGCCTTCGTAGTATACAAAAATGAGATGTTTTTTCTAAAATTTAATCGTAAGCAATCAAAACTATATTGTATGCAATTTGATCAAAACAACGAAGCAATACTATGAACATCGGCTCAGAGTAGCTACCATTTTAACGTTTTTTACCATTACATTTCGGCGACTGCGCGATGGAATTGCACAACTCAATTCCCTCTTGACCATTCCATTATCGGACGACGAGATAACAATATTGTTCCAACCTTGTATATAGGTTCACGCCTGTATCTCGAGAAAAAGATATAAAGGAGAAAACAGGTATAACAGGAATATTTTGCCAATGATCTTTAACTGGAGTTTCCCGTGGCTTCGCTCGCGTAAATGTAGGTAAGTGAAAGGTACCCTACGTACTTTTCTGTACCCCTTACAATGTGTATGTGAAATTTCATGGTAATCGGTCAAGTAGTTAGGGTTAGGGTTTAATGGCAGCGATAGCTCAGTGAAGGGACCAACAGACTGCATCTGCGTCGCGCACCTCTGACTTTCGGAAGCTATATGACTTTTCAAAATTATGTGCGTATTAATTGACAATTATCGCCTGCTCCGTGCCTCGGAGAGCACGTTAAGCCGTGGGTCCCGGCTGCCATGAACATCTATGGCAGTCGTTATTGGGAGAGTATCGACACAAAAGATCCCACTGGGTCAAAATGTCGCCGGGCTGCACTGACTGGCCCCCACATAAGATACATAAGGGTCTAGTTGACTCTCTTTGGTCTTATAGCTTAAGATTGCGCTATTACTCTACGCCAATTGGTTTTTGTCCGGTTCAGCCTATATATTAAAATTCTCTTTTTAAATCACACGTCATAGAAGCGAACGAAATTATCGTCTACATTTCCAGTCTCTGTAACACTTCTGTCAACTCTAATATCTAAAGTGTTTAATAACACATTACCCAAACAAGAACCAACCAGGATCTCATAATCGCCCCTAAGCGTAAGGCAATAACTATATTGAAAGTCTTATTTTAATATAGTTATTGCTCTCTATCCATCTTATCTAGGGAACCAGTCAGTGCGCATTATGTTTTTTACCCAGTAACAGTGTGTCACTATCTAAGTTACAATAGGCACCTGAAATTCTGAGAAGGTTTCAGGCCACCTGGGACATTACGAAGTTGTTCAACTACCGACGTGATCGCACATAGCTTAGTTCATATCTGCAGACAGCTAAATGTTTGTAAATACAAAAAAATATACCATGAGCAACATTCAACAGTAGTTTATTCATTATATTTATACAAGTACCAGATTTTGCCCGCAGATACGCTCTCGTAAAGTTTTTTTTGTTTTGCTCATCAAAATGACCGCAGCGATAGCTCAGTGGGGAGACCAACAGACTGCAATGTAGAGGGTCTCGGGTTCGAACCCACGTCGCGCACCACTGACTTTCGGAAGTTATATGACTTTTCGAAATTATGTGCCTATTGATTGACAATCATCGCCTGCTCCGTGCCTCGGAGAGCACGTTAAGCCGTCGTTCCGGCTGCCATGAACATCTATGGCAGTCGTTATTGGGAAAGTCAGTACCTTCTCATATCCTGACACTGGTCTAGCCTTAGGGTATCGTTAGCCTTCGGGTTGCGGAGGTCAGGTGGCAGCCGCTCCGTGTAAAAACTGATATCCAGTAAATCCGGTTAGACCAGAAAAGCCGATCCCAAGTGTCTTGGGAATAATAAAGGCTAAGAGAGAAGAAGCTCATCAAAATGACCATACTCTGCCTGATGGTAAGCAGTCGTCTGGTCTAAGAGCAGTGGCCTCCACCGTCCTCGTAGCAGCCGAGGCGAAGTTGAGGTCTCTACTTTGACGGCCTGAGAAGGTGCTTTTTCACGCCCCGCTTAAAGGACCCAGGATTGAAGGAAGAAGGAAACACGAGCCTTGGCTGAGAATTCCATGCCTTGATCGTTCGGCAGAGGTATGAGGACCCAAACTTGTTGGTACGTGCTCTAGTCGACTCTACCGTGTAAGGATGGCATCTGAGCCCAGCACGCGTTGTTCTAGATAGGAAAGGGGAGGGCGGAATAAGGTGGAATACCTCTTCAGAGCACTTCCCGTGGTATATTCTGTAGAAATATGCCAATGAGGCAATGTCCCTATGGAGTAGCAGAGGTTCCAGTGAACTCGTGACCTCTGGATCTCCGATGATACGGTTAGGTCAGTGAAAACATAACGAAGAAACAAATAAACAAACAAGCTCATATTCACATTTATAATATTAGTTGGCATTCCAAATCTTATAACCGTTGTTATAACGTTAGTCAATGCTTTCAAGAGAAAAGTATAATTTATTTTAGTAACAAATTATAGATACTTTGTGTAACTACTGACTGCGCCGAGCGTAAGACAGAAAATGACAGAGCTCTTGCGGCGCATATCCAAATCGGTGTTCGGCCGCCATAGTAAAATTGTATGGAGGATTTGAAGTGCTTTTTTGATAAATATGTCTTGTATCTTTATTGTCAACCAATAACTTAAATAATTGGGACGGATAAATTGTAATATAACTATTTATATAATATTGTCTTCTATTTACGCGAATATTATTCATTGAAATTAAACTGCTATATACGGATTTTATCGCGTAGTTTATTTGACACTATAACTATTTATGTTTCGTTTAAGCTGTAAAATAGGATAGATTTCTACTGCTATAATCTAAAAATCACGTAACACGAGCTTACGTTTTTGCATTTTTCGTACAAATTTACGTAATTTTTTAGGCGTATATATTAATAATTTAAAGTTTTTTACACGGAGTAATTGTAAACACATTCATTGTTATGGTAAGTGTATATTTTATATTTGTATTAAACAAAAAGTTTTGATTTTATTTACTTAACTGTGACCGCCTGTTTTGGCACATTTCGCTCGGCGCAGTGTTAATAAGAGTTCTCGCAAAAAGCAATGTAAACCACTCAACTCTTGTATTCATTCTGTTGTAATAGTTTCATTGCAATTTGTGAGTGTGTCTTATTTGCGTAAACAATTAGTGAAACTGTGTAGTTAAAAGTGGTAACGGGTGTTATTTGTTAACCTTCAAGATTATTATGCTTTCTTATGTAAGTCACACTTTTTGTGTTTCAAATAAGAAATAAAGATATTATTAAACTGAACCACAATGTGCACATGTTCTTGTGATTAAAGTGAAGTTTCCGTAATACAAAATGTTTTGTAGAACTATAGTAAAGATAATTAGGTACAATATTTTTGTATATAGACATGAGTCTATCTCATATAGTCAAAATCAGCCGTAATAAATGAATCTACAAAACAAAGGACATAAAAAATACTGCCTCAGAACTTTTCAGATCACAAATTTTGATCTCTTGCGAAGATTAAACCCACGGACCTCGTAGCAGTAGAAGTTACCTGATGACCAATGAAATTGTTTAAGGTTTAGTGAGCCTGCTGAAGTTAAAGCCTTAGCTTTGAGCAAACAATCCGTTGTAAGTTAGCAACAGTGTTGTACCAACTATGTCTAAAAACTGTCTAGAAAACTTCTGCGTACATTTTATTTGGTGTCTGAAATATCTTTGGATTTTATTGTCAAAGTTACATTTAGTTATCGTTTGTACGAGTTGTGACTAAATAATGATGTATTGTATAACTTAGTTTCGTTCTACTTTAAGAGTTTCGCTGCCTTCAAATATTTGTATTTCGAATTCTATATTTTAATTATGTTTCTTAAGAAAAACATAGATTTATGGCAACATGAAGGTTCTAAAAAGTTTGAATGTTAGGTATAGTTCTGATACAAGGTTGTAGAGTGACCAGGACTATTGACAAACTTCTTTCCCAGTAACTTAAAGTTTGAGAATAAAATCTTCAGAGCCAAACCTGTCTCATTAACTATGTGCTTAACGAATATAAATATATTATGCCTACTTCGGTGCCGAAACGTAAGAGAAACCCAGTGTTGTGTACATGTCGTTCGATTGTCGGGTCAGGCTAAATGTTATTGGCTTTTTAGAGTTCGAAAAACTCTTATATAACTACAGCATTGTCCGTCCGTCCGTCTGTCTGTTATACAACTTTCAACTCAAGAACCGTAAGAGCTAGAGACTCGCGGTCAACGCCATTATGTACGAAATGACTATGACCTTTGACCTCTGACCTCAAGGTCACGTGGTATCACGTGACCTTTGCATATCACTTGAACCATTTTTTCGAACACTAAGATTTACGGCAATTCATTGACGATTCTCATTTATTTGTCACAAAATTCTCGGTAGGACCATGTAGTTTGGCACTGTGCCCGGTAAACGTCCTAAAATTATTGCTGAAGAAATGTGGCTGTAACACGTTGTCTACCCTTTTAAGTTATACGGGCGTGAAAGACTCGACTGTAATGATAGCGTAGTTTCGCTTCGCCACTGCCAAGAGTTATAGATTCGACTCCCACACGGCACAACAATTTGTGTAATCCTCTAATGGTTATCCGAGTCTGGGTGTTTTTGTGTCCGTTGTTTGAATGTTTGTAAAGTCCACGATGACACAGAATTTACAATTAGTACGAGCACTGACTTTAAAAATACTATGTTTGCGTCTAGTACAAGTCTCTCTCTCCCTCGTTTATACAAGAAAATACATTTATTTAATAATTCCGTATCACTCAAACAAATGAATTCAGGGTTTCTTATTATGAGCCCGTCGTAAAGAACGTAAGACAGAGATTGCTATAATTTCAGCACTGCGGTTTAAAAGAATTTATTTTATTACGGACACAAGTGGAACTTGGAACCTCTGATGTAATTTGAAAAAAGAATGCGTACACAAAGTTAATTAAACAATAACAAAAACCGGTAATGCCGGAGGCTATCAAACTTTGAACAAACAAAACCTTATTTTTTTATTTCATATTTATTTATTTTGTGTGTTGCGGTTAGACGACGAAATACGTTATATGTCATAATCACTAATATAGATGCGAAGTATAAATGAGCATCGATAAGTTCGGATTCTACTTAGTTACGTCTAGTTTTGGCTCTTTAGTCAATCCTAAAATCCTACTCCTAACCAATATTGTAAAGATTTGGAATGTGAGTTTGTTGGTTGATTACGCTTTCACGCCTTAACTACTCGACTGACTATCGTATTTTCAGGGCTACAGAAAACGACATAAGGTACTTTTCATCCAGAAAAAAGTGCTGTTCCCAAGGTATAGCTAGTATCTATGTAAAGCAAATCAGTGACGTAGCAGTAGTGAATGCGAGTGCCGCGCATAAGTGACGGCTTCTATGGCGTAGTAATTAGTGTAACCGACTGCCACGTCTGAGGTCGCGGGTTCGATTCCCGCACAAGTCAAACATTTGTGTGCATGAACATGGATGTTTGTCTTGGTCTAGGTGTTTCTACGTATAATACGTATGTATTTACAAAAAAAAATTATATATGTATGTTCATCCATTGCCTAGTACCCATAGTACAAGCTCTGCTTAGTTTGGGCTAGATGGTGTTGTGTGTATGTGGTAGAATATTATTATTATTATAAGTTACCAAATTTAATACCCCGACCTGGTAAGTGCTACTTAGCTTATCTGACAAGAAATTATCAGAAGCAACACGGAGTCTGTAACTCTGCCTAATAAAAAGTCAAAGCCGAGTCATTTATTCATTTAGGTCATAAAGTAACATTTTTGAACGTCGAAATATATAGGTAAGAGACTTTACTGAGTTACTGAAGCTACTTTTAGGGTAGTTGCTAGGATCAGATATAGGGTTCACGCTATGCCACCTAAGCCTATGAGAAGATATTTGCACGGCACTCTTTTAAATCGTCAGTATTTTACAACTCACATCAACGAGATGTTGCAGCCATTATACCATATGTATATTACTGACTATAAAAATCTAAACGTTACAACAATATTTCTTAATAATATTAAGGAGATGAGAAGGCAATAAGCTTCTTCTATAACGTAGTACTTAAAACATTTGCTGGTGAAACGGGGTGTATAGCTCCCGTCGAGAATAAAGACGTGGAACTATGCATGAACGTATGTATTTTAAATATTTGCATGCCTATTAGAATGTCAATTATAAACAAGACAACCCGCAATCCTTGACAAATCTTGTAGCCGGTTTACGGACTGCCTATAGCCCTACCAAAAAATTAATTCGTCCACCAGCCTACAGACGCCGGCATCCAGACATTGTGCCTTGCTTTTATTATTATGACTGAATAAAGTTAAACTGACAGGATAAACTGTTCCTGTAATATTAAATACGGTTTACAATAATAATGGATGACTTCTCTCCGCTTTATATTTTTACTATTAGCTAGTTATATATTATACAGGGTGTCCCAAAAATCAACGTCAAGCCGAAAACGGATGACGGGCCAAGGGATGGTGGTTCTCAAAAAAATATGATATAAAAATTTTTTGCTGCACTCTAAAAATTATAGCCATTTAAAAAAAAATGAGAAAATTAACACCTTGTTATGATTTTTCAAGTACTATGACTACAAAATGTTTACTTAGCTTAATTATTTTAGTGAGGATTTGTTACTGAATAATGCTAGTATACATTACAATTCAAAATTTGAACACAACTATCTTCATTTCAGAGGAAATATCCCTAATATGCCCAAACATGTACTCAAAATTATTACATTATTCAACTTTAAATGGCCGTGCTGAAAAAAAAATGTACTACACCATTTCAGCACGTGGCATCAAAAGATGGCGCATTTAATGGGCTTTCTAAAATGCTATAACACTTACTACATTTTATCCTAATTATGGATTTTTTTTCTAAAACAACTCGGGTCTAACCTTTTTTGTTTTACTCAAAAATGTTGGTAATGACATCTAGTTTCCCTCTAAGAAACAAATTAATGTTATACATAACCCTCTTTTATGGCGGTCAGGCCACGAGATCGTACCAGACCGACCGATCCACCTATCCGGATATACTTGGTTAAGAAATTCCCTTACTGAGCGAGCATAGTGCGCAGGGCAGCCATCTTGTTGGAGCCACATACCTACGTAAATGTTGAGTGGCACGTCTTCCAATAAATCTGGTAGATGATTTTGTAAAAAGTCTAAGTAAGCCTCACTGGTTAAGGTGTCTGGGAGTTCGAAAGGTCCAATAATTCTACCGTTCAGAATACCGGTCCACATGTTTACTTTGAAGCTATATTGTGACCGATCTTCTCGCATTAAATGTGGGTTTTCCACGTGCCACTCATGCACATTATGTAGATTTAAGTAGCCATCTTTCTTAAAAGTTGACTCATCCGTCCAGAGTACTTTATCCAGGAAGTGGGGGTCTTCTCGGTGTCTTTGTAACATCGTTTCACAAAACGCAACCCTTGCAGGATAATCTTGAGGTGATAAAGATTGAACTCGTTGCGCATGGTACGGGTGGAGCTGGTTTTGCTGCAAAATCCGGTGTGCTGTACTCTTCGGCACTCCTATGCTTGTCTCAAGTCCACGTACTGAGACACTCGTGTCTTCTGCGACTGCTGCTAAAACTTCTTCCTCGTATGGAATGCTGGATCTTCCTGTACTGAACATTTGATTAGGAAATCGGCCTTCTGAGAGTGATCGGTGCAGATTAATAAATACTCTATGATCCGGATGACGCTCAGAATTGGGGTATCTCTCACGATAGAGTCGAGCTGCAGCATTAGCGTTGCACCTGCACTCTCCATAAATGAGATGCATGTTTGCATACTCCTGTGCTGTGTATCGAAGCGGCATGGTGGCGATCATAGAATACACACAATTACACGGTCAGCGATGACGATAGTCCAAAAGAAAGCCAAGTTAGTCACAAACGGTCAAATCACAAATCAAATCCAAGTAGCACGTAATCAAGTCCAATAAGCAAAGCCAAAGTTAGTAAGTACGAAAACGACACGAAGGAATACAGAACGATGCGCAGTAAACGAAATAACGTAACGTACTGAAGTATTGCAGTTCGTGCGCAGATGATCCGGTCTTGCTATCTTTTTCACTCGTGGCGTCTCTATCCGTCTCATTCTAACTCATGCCGTAGATGATGCTAAGGCTTGCTATCTCTTTCACTCACACTCTCACTAACACGTTGAAGTGGCGTCTCTCTCCGTTTCACTCTAACTCGTGCTGTTGATGATGCTCAGGCTTGCTATCTCTTTCACTCTCACACGTTGAAGTGGCGTCCTAATCTGTTTCACCCAAACTTGTACTGTCTTACTTTAATTTAAGTAAGCTTTAAATAAAATATGCATCGCATTAGAAGAATAAATCCAAGTTGTTTTAGAAAAAAAATCCATAATTAGGATAAAATGTAGTAAGTCTTATAGCATTTTAGAAAGCCCATTAAATGCGCCATCTTTTGATGCCACGTGCTGAAATGGCGTAGTACATTTTTTTTTCAGCACGGCTATTTAAAGTTGAATAATGTAATAATTTTGAGTACATGTTTGGGCATATTAGGGATATTTCCTCTGAAATGAAGATAGTTGTGTTCAAATTTTGAATTGTAATGTATACTAGCATTATTCAGTAACAAATCCTCACTAAAATAATTAAGCTAAGTAAACATTTTGTAGTCATAGTACTTGAAAAATCATAACAAGGTGTTAATTTTCTCATTTTTTTTTAAATGGCTATAATTTTTAGAGTGCAGCAAAAAATTTCTTTTTTCATATTTTTTTGAGAACCACCATCCCTTGGCCCGTCATCCGTTTTCGGCTTGACGTTGATTTTTGGGACACCCTGTATATTACAGTAACACATACTTAAAACTTGGAAGTAGTTTATCGTTCACGTGTGCTCAGAATGAATCGAGCTCTCGAGTGGCTCCGCGAAAGCTGTTTTACGATTTATACGAGCAGGTAACAGATAGAAACAGATGGGAAGTAGCGGAAACGTTGATAGGCTTCTTTTGTATGTATACCGCGTGGTGACCGTCGTGGCAGTGGACTTTTGTAAGTTTAACACTGTCGGTATGACAAAAAAATGGCCTAAGAAAAATTACAACTTTCTATATTTGTAAGACTTTTTTCTTTATTACTTTTGACTTGACTGCTTTCGTAGCAGAATTTTCGTAGAAGAAGAATATATATAAAAAAATAAAATATTTTATACAATTAAGGTAATTGGAGTCACCTGTTAAGCAAAACAATGTGCTTGTACATTAGACATCTTAACATTATAAAATAAAAGTGAAGTAATGTAAAATAATAAAAGACACATTTACATTTCACTAGCTATGGTCTTAAACTGTGAAATCTTAGAACACCAGCTACAATTAAAACACTATTATGTCTGGCCGCCGGTGTGCCGCTGCGACTCAATAACTTAGACACATTATATGCTGCGAGCCTATTGCCATCTACTGAGACAGGTCTAGACTCCGTACTGCTACAGAGAATGATCAACAGAAAACCTATTATTAACACTAACCGACCCTGGAATCATTGTGGTCAATCTCGAGATCGATTCGCGGATCAGTGAAATTATTATTTTGTATTGCCGTTAATAAATTTTCAAAAGCAGCACGGCGTCTTGATAGTTTTCTCCTAAACATAATTAGCAAAGTGGGGTGTAACAGACAATAGTTTACACATTCTTTGATGCATGCAACTATATACATATAAATGTTTTTTACAAGCTTAGATAACCGATTTATTTTTAGATTCTTCCAGCATAGGATCACATACAAATGTATATATCACGGAAGGGTAAGACAAAGGTGCACGTTTCTGGCTTTGTTTATGCTCTATGTAATAGAAAACGAAACGATTGCTACCGATAGGGTACAGTTTATGTATCTTGTGTCCCCTCTAGACATAAAACGGAACATTTTGTTGAGCTTGACTGAGTGTCAATACCTTTGTTATTTTAAATGTAATACGAATATATGTAGATTGGCTTGATTGGTGATTGCGCTGTAGAGAACTAGGCAAAATAAAGAGTCACGACTTAACTAAGTTGTAAACTTTCTTATACTGCTGAGCTGCTCTTTTTTAATATTCTTCTTTTCTTTTCGTGTGGTTAGTGGCAAACCTGTTGTCAAGAGTTGTTCAACCCGTAGGCCTCCGACATGGCTTAACGACTGCTGTCAATTTGACAAAAACCGGGACTGACTTTTTACGTGCCCTGCGAAGCACGGAGACACTCAGATGAAATACCACTAAGCGGTCACCCATCTATAGACTGACTGCACCCAACGTTGCTTAACCGCGCTAATAGTTTACCGATCAGTGAGTGCAACTGGCTATGAGCGCCTCTCTTTTTTAATATGCCACAACTCTTGTTATATATATACAAACTAAACATAGATCCCTAAGGGGTAGTAGGTTGATTCTTATATTACACCAACATTTTGCTAATAATGTTCGATGGCATCGGACCTGTGATCTTAGAAGTCGTGGATTCAACTCCCATCTATTACATTACCTACGTGAATTCATTCCTAACATAATCATTTCAGCCTAGCTGGGGAGTTTACAAAAATATTGTAATTAATAACCCAAGTCGCTAGGAAGCGTTTAAAAACCTCCATGTCATAAGACGTAACTATTACCATTCAAGAGATGCAGTTAAGTCACTAAATGGCTCACTTCTTTGACATATGACTCCACCGAAAATCTTATGGTATGCCTATCATAAACACATCATAAACACACACACACACACACACACACACACACACACACACACACTCACGAACAACACACACACACACTCACGAACAACACACACACACACACACACACACACTCACGAACAACACACACACATACACACACATGTATGCACACACACAACCATATTTTTAGTCTTATATGACACGTCGCCCGAGCTAAAATTGTTAAAACGTGGAAGGAAATCGTACCTGGCACCCACAGGACAGGCTATGCCTAATGTGGGGCCGCTGATAAATTCCTTATGTAATGATTAATGGCAATAAACTCTTTTTTTTTAATATTCACCAAGAATATACACCATCTACCAAGGAGACTTGCAGTCTAAACTGATAGCCCCAATTTCACTTTTCTCGAATCGCGAATGCTTAAATTTGAATCTCACAACCGACCGTAAACGTACATGCAAACCTGTACCCTGATTAACGACGTGCAATTGCTACGAAAAATAAATCCAAATATTCGAAACATTTACGATTTCACACCCAAATGTTGATTACTTCGTAGTTCCTGACGATTCGAATCATAATTGAGTATTCAAATATTCGAAACTTTGATACTTAGGTCGTGCCCAATCCAATCGCTTATTTGTTTTTGCAGTATCTATATACATATTTGTGTAAATTTTATACGCAATAAATTAATATCATAATCTCAACATCCATTGACCTTGAGGCCATGAGGCTGGTATCCAGCTGCCACATATAATTTTAATGACATTTATCAATTAAAATGGCAAAAAACATTGCGAATATAAAACAGGCAATAAAACGTGTCACAAACTACACCCCGCCGTATAATATCCATCGAAGTATGATTTATCAAAAGCTTCCACATACAGTTATTTTGATACACAAATTGATTTCCAATAAACAGCGGAATATAGGCTTTATTAGAACGTGCTAAGGTTTATTATGACGGTAAAAATATATGTGATTTATTGTAGATTTGTATATGCGTGAAATGTACGGATTTTGTTTGTATCTCAACATATTGTATACAGTTGTTTCGGTGTTACCGCAAATATACAAAGCGAATGTGTTACGTTTGTTGAATAGTTATTGAAGTAGAAAACCTGTGATACGAAGACTCGTGTAAAACTAAAGGATTTTGGGTGTTGTTCTCGAAGGGTGCAAATAGGTTTGTATTACTATACCGACTATCTATCTGCATATAGCAGCGATAGATCAGTGGGGAGACCAATAGACTGCAATGCAGAGGGTCTCGGGTTCGAACCCACGTCGCGCACCTCTGACTTTCGGAAGTTATATGACTTTTCGAAATTATGTGCGTATTGATTGACAATTATCGCCTGCTCCGTGCCTCAGAGAGCACGTTAAGCCGTCGGTCCCGGCTGCCA
Organism: Catocala fraxini; assembly: GCA_930367265.1. Lineage (NCBI taxonomy): Eukaryota > Metazoa > Arthropoda > Insecta > Lepidoptera > Erebidae > Catocala > Catocala fraxini. Next base: position 6,552,983 of record OV884036.1, on the reverse strand, counting down.
TGAAAATCTATGGCAGTCGTTATTGGGAGAGTGTCGACACAAAAGATCCCACTGGGTCGAAGTGTCGCCGTTCTGCACTGACTGGCCCCACATAAGATACATACATCTATCTGTATGTTCTGCCTCTCAAGAATTATATATTTTTAATAATAAAAGTGTTCTATAGAAGCTTTCAATACTGTATTACTTGCTTTTTTGACTCCGTGGCGCAGCGGTAGTGAATAAAGACTTGGGTTAAAATCGCAGATCGAGCTAACAAATAGTTATTCGATTTATCTGCTAAGCGATCTTAATAGCAGTCCGGAGTTAGAAAGTTGGCGGTGTTAGACATCCCGGATAGCCATCCCATCAGATCATACGATTTAGGAAACAGAGAGTGCACTTGTGTTTACGTATAAACTTGTGCACTATAATATCTCCTGCGCAGATGGCCAATCTCCGTTAAGAATGGCAGCCGTGACCGAAATTCGGTTTGGAGGACATTATTATATAATTTGTACGTTGTAATTTTAGACAATAGAATCTTTTTAACCCTTTATTTATCGCCTAACATCTCCTTAAGAAGCTCTAAATAAACTGCACAAAACACCCAATAAATAATTTTGCTACTGTCTTCTCAGTTATGATCAATCTACTGCTTCATTCAGCTAAAAGTTCAAAAGGCTATTTTGTCGCATACTACCTTTTTTAAACCGATATTCAAGTCTAACCACTCTCCCTTTTTTAAATAAATGGCGTTATGCGGATTCCTTTATTTAAATAATAATACAGAATTCAAACGAATGTGAATTAGCGACACGTCGGATCACGTATGTCTTGTATTAGGTTCTTGTATCGTGTCACGTCAATAATTCGTTTACACGACGGTGTAAGGACTACTTATATTAAATTCCGATACATATGTACTAATCTTGTTCTTATCTCTCACCAAGGATAATTCGAGAATCAGCGATTTTAGCTACGCCGTAGGTGCTACGCAGTAGTACCTACGACGTAGCTAGCGTAGCAACTATTTACAGGGTTACTGGTAACTCGACGTATTCCCGGCAATAATAGATAAATAAAATTAAAATAATGTACAAAGACATCTAATGAGCCAATTTTTTTTATTATGTATTAAGGACATAAGAAGGATATTTTTTTAAAAATCGTTGGATTAGGCATATCTCGAAAACGGTTAACTTTGCGCCATACATATAGGGGGTTAAATTTATTGCATTTCAGCTCCTCTATAATTATTATTGCCGGGAATTCGTCGAGTTACCAGTAACCCTGTATATTACACTATTGCATGGATATGCGTAAGTTGGGACACGAACGTGGATAGCATGCATTGTATAAGTGATTGATATCGACGATCGACTACCCGAAAAAGTAACTCGCGCATGTAATACATGCTAGTAGCTTGAGCATGTAGCCCACTTCTGCGAGATGCATCTTCTGCAATTACTATAATGTTGTATACTTTATATTGAAATCTCCTTGCTTTGAACCATATTTTAATCGTCTAATAGCTTTTGCTCGTCGGCAAAAAGTATTCGATAATATAATCAAAAAAAATTTTTGCTTTAAAATATAATTATCTTTGCCATCCATGCTATCGAAAGCTTGATGATTCGTACAACAATAAACATAGGCAACTCGTACTCAACGTACATAAAGACAGTCTGTCGCGTCCATCTTAGTTTTGTTCCCAATCGACAATTGCTTAGTAATCGGTTTTTATCTATAAAATAGAACGAATCCCTGAAACCTAAGTAGTTTCCTGAATAGGGCCTGATCTAATTTGAAGCTAATTTGTTGAGAAAAGGTAGTCAGTACCATTCTTTATTCAGCTGGCGTCTATTCTCATGAACTTTTAGATGCTGTTATTGAATCAAGTACAATACAATTTATAGAACCTACGAAGCAATTTGTAAATTCTAAAAAAAGGTTTAGTAAGAGTTTTGCGACAGAAATGAGCTTGTATATTTCGAATGGAATATCCTGTTGTCACTGTTTGATAACAGTACGAACAAACCGACTCACCCGGGCAGATGTCTCTTAAAAAGAAATCCCATCACTGGTCTTGAAACTACTGATTTTTTGTATTGCTACCGATTTGATGCTTGTCCTGCCGATATACCGAAATGGATAGATTTTTCTACGATTTTGTGAATGTAAAGAATTTCTTCTTATCTCAGTTCGCATCCCTATTTTTTAAAATCTTTAACTTGGATTTCCTACTGCTTAAATGTCGATGGACGGGCAAACGATATATTTCGGGGAATATCATTGTGTCCAATACCTAGTATAGGTAAGCTCACACTTAGGAACACCATGGCGGGTTTAGTCGACAGAACCCGAGAATTTAAAAAATATCATCTCGCCTGAAATATGGAGATTTGATTAAATTTATTGATTTTTAACTCAAGTATACTAATTTTTGGTGTAAATATACCGATTTTAATTGGCAAATCTACCAATTTCGCATTTTTACTTTCGAGTCCAATAAATCCCATATTTATATTCGTTTTACCTAGGATTGGCAGCATGCAAGTGATTTTTTGTTGGGCTTCCTATCCATTTGCATAAAATTGTAAGACGTAATATAACATAGCATATTTTTTTGTCCTAACTATATTTACGCATAAAAGCATAGGCATATATTTTTTTAAATTGAATTGTATGTTATCTAACTGGCCGCTTGGTATGGCCAAAGGACCACCCGAAGGGTGGGTGGAAGGGTAATTTTCGGGTTGTCACTAAGATAATTATGTCAACATAAACTGTATGGCAAGGTATTATTATGCCAAAATAGTTATGTCTTCTCTCTTCTCTCTTAGCCTTTATTATTCCCCAGTCCCTTGGGGTTGGCTTTTCTGGTCTAACCGGATTTGACTGGATATCAGTTTTTACACGGAGCGGCTACCACCTGACCTCCGCAACCCGAAGGCTAACGATACCCTAAGGCTAGACCAGTGTCAGGATATTAGAGGGTACTGACTTTCCCAATAACGACTGCCATAGATGTTTATGGCAGCCGGGACCGACGGATTAACGTGCTCTCCGAGGCACGGAGCAGGCGATAATTGTCAATCAATACGCACATAAATTTGAAAAGTCATATAACTTCCGAAAGTCAGAGGTGCGCGACGTGGGTTCGACCCCGAGACCCTCAGCATTGCAGTCTGTTGGTCTCCCCACTGAGCTACCGCTGCTTTTTTAAAATACTAATTATATACGGCAATTAAAAAAACATTTTTATATATAACAAAAAAACTCATTACGTTATTTATTTTTTATTAAAGACCTTAAAATAACCTATCATTCTACCATTTATTATATCAGAAAATTCTTCATAGATTTTTAGATATTTGATGAAATATAAAATATCCCTAGATTCTGTTGATGTGTTTATAAATGTGAATGTTTTCAATTAACAAAAAAAGAGAGTAAAACGTAACAGAGTAGAAAAGATGATCGAAAATGTAAACAAACGTATGTTTTTAATGATGATTTTGGTCAAATTTCGACCCTCGGGCAAACAAAAGTTACATTATACATAGTTCAAAGTGTGCCTACTCTAGTCGCTTAAGCTTTGTTTAACACGCGTTAGTGTGTGTGACCACTAACAATGTTGTTCAATGTTTGCGGAACGTGATTTTTGTGTCATCGATTTGTATTATCGTATTTGGTTTAACAAATCGTGCACAAATCTCCGTATGTTTTAAAAAGCTTATTCTTGACCCAAATACTTTTAGGCGTTTTACTTTGACTGTTATGTAAAATATTGGGCAGTCAAAACTTGATTAAACCCAACATAGTCAAATCACGTTTATTTTTACCTTTATTTCAATTTCATAATATCTTGTAAGGGAAATTTATTACATTTTTAATAGACTCAATCCGGAATCCGAACCCCAATGAGGTACAGCAGTCACACATAGAACTGCTGCACCACCGAGGCAATCAAGCCCACAATCAAAGCATAGGACAAAACAATATTCACTCACATCTCGTTACTCGCCAGCTCGTTTTAAGTTCCATTCGCCTCAGCCCACCGGTAGGACAAGTGCCCACAGATAAATCCTACTGATATCTAAAGGTTACCAGCAATCTATTTACGACGAATCTAAAATAGAATAATTTCTAAACATAATATTATGCCGATGTAAGGCTTCAATATCAAAGGAATCTCAGATTATATCAGTTTATAGCCGAATTACGAGGATCAACTTCAGTGATAAAAGCTTCAAACTAAAATATTTACAATAATAACTGAGCTATTGTCAAGATAACTTCATACTTATCGACTTGCCCTTTATACTCTCAATACTCAATATTTTATTGCATTATTTTATTGCATTCCACAATGTTATACAAAGATAGACTTATAAACAAAGTAGATCATTATGGACACTGTAGGGCACAGCAAATTAGAAGAGAGGAAGAGGGCTACGTAGCAAATAAATTATTTGCAAGAAAGTTATTCTTGTAAATAATTAGTTTTATTTATTATGTTTGTCGGAGAGTTGGACGACAACTCGCTTGTGACATGATGAAGCAACAAAATATAGGCGTGGTATTATACTTCGTACGTATACTAATGATAGGCAAATACAAAAGAAATAAAACAATAAAGGTTGATTGTGATTATCTCTGATTTGATCCGTAACACTGTCACACCGAGTGTGTCAGCGCACGCGTCTCCGGCACTTGTATAACGTCAATATGACACTGACAGCCATAACTGTCACACCAACTGACGCATTGGCTCTGTGGTGACCTCACTCAAGCTTACGCTTGACGTTCCGAAACAAACCAATAAATAGTGCTGTATTCAACTCCAATTACAGAAATAAATTGTATTACAATGATTATTTTCTTGACGCTTCGACATGTTAATTCATTTAATGATGTAATAGGGACCCGTCGCAACAAGTAAATGAAGTATGTCCTGGATATCGCGTCCCGTGTTGTCCCACCCGTCCCGGCGTCTGTCACGAGTCAGATATTCTGTTATCTAGCCGTATCTGTTTGCCTTATCCCGTTGTCAAAGAATATATTATACCTATTTCAATCATTCCATTTGTTGGGAAAACTGTTTCATCTGGTTGTTATAAATGTTGTTACCTACTATGAAACCAATTTATTGATATAAGAAAAGAGTTAATGTAAAAAACATTTGTTTATTTAGGTCACAAAGTAACAGTTATGGACGTAAACGTTTATTGGTTTACTGAGTTTATTTAGGTGTAAGGACACTGGATTGATGGCAGATTAAGAGCACCGTTTTGTTGTACATAAAAACATCAGTACCTAGATGGACTTAATACCTTCTTGGTCCAATGGTTTATATCATTTGAGCGCACGCAACGCTAGACTTCATGCTGATATTAAAAAACCTCTAAATAAATACTTTGTTGACCTGGTAATCGAATTTGAGATCTAATGAACAATAGTTAAGAATCTCCAGAGTTAAAATAACACATGAATTCAACCATTGAATCACTTATGTCACGCGTAATTTAAAAACCACCAAAATGACAATAGAGCACCAGAACTTTTCAGTAGCTACTGATATAATCGTTTCTCAAGTTTAAATAAAAATATGTTTATTCATTTGGGTCACAAAGTGTAACTTACATCAAGGTTACACTTACTAAAATATACTATAAACTTACATTTACAGTTAAAGTATTATCTGTGTTTCTTCACATTTTGTTATTGGAAATATTCTTTCTACCGAATTCATTGTAGTTAATTATTCTTCCGATCTTTATCTTTACTTATCTTGTTAGCTGAAGTTGCAGCGCAGCAGTCGGCGAAGAAGATATTATACATACGTTTCACCTTTCGTTTTTAAGTAAAGGAAGCGACGAGACTTTACTTGTGTACCTTATGCGGGGGCCAGTCAGTGCAGACCGGCGACACTTCGACCCAGTGGGATCTTTTGTGTCGACACTCTCCCAATAACGACTGCCATAGATGTTCATGGCAGCCGGGACCGACGGCTTAACGTGCTCTCCGAGGCACGGAGCAGGCGATAATTGTCAATCAATACGCACATAATTTCAAAAAGTCATATAACTTCCGAAAGTCAGAGGTGCGCGACGTGGGTTCGAACCCGAGACCCCCTGCATTGCAGTCTGTTGGTCTCCCGACTGAGCTATCGCTGCTCTTATGTAATATAAATACCGGACGCTCAAAATAATTTATGATGTTCCCCGAGTAACTATGTTCTTGCCAAGTCTTTTTTTGCACCAGACACAAAACGTAACAGTCGAGTCGTTTATCTTTTTTGTGTTATACATTCTACAATAAGAGATCACCGTGTATTGTCAGACATCTGTCATTTCTTGGACGTTACTCATGAATTAATCACATCTGTCTCCGTGGTTCTTATTTATCTTTCCTCGTACATCTCTTTTACATGTTTTAATCACCGCCTCCTTCGTCTCGTAATATAATCATGAGCACATACATTACACATGCATCTGTCGATCTCAGAGGCAAAAAATAAATAATTATTTGATTTCGGTGTTTTTTTTCAATTCTCTTTATTTAATTTAGGGATCTTTATATAAAATACATGGCAGTCCCATCGTACCTTATTACAAGATTACATACATACATAGATTCACGCCTGTTTCCCAGAGGGGTAGGCAGAGACTAGGCAGAGACTATGGATTTCTATTTGCTACGATTCTGACACACTTCTCTGGCTTTATTCACTTTCATCACATTCCTCATACACGCCCGTCGGTTCAAGGTGCTCAAGGTGTTCAAGAACGCCTCCGATCTGATCAAGAAACGTTCGCCTAGGTCTTCCTCTTGCGACTGTTCCATTCACACCAGCCTTATAAACTTTCTTAGTCAGTCTTTCCTCGTCCATTCTTTCTTTCTATATATATATATATATATTACAAGATTATAATATCAGCCGTGTATTAAACTGTCCCACTGCTGGGCACGGGCCTCTTCTCAGTGTGAGAAGGGTTAGGCCATTGTCCACCACGCTGGCCCAGTGAGGGTTGGCAGACTTCACATATTTTCGAGAACATTATGGAGAACTCTCAGACATGCAGGTTTCCTCACGATGTTTTCCTTCACCGTTAAAGCGAGCGATAATTAATTATTTAATACGCACATAACTTCGAAAAGTCAGAGATGCGCGCCTCGGGATCGAACTCGTGACCTCTGCGTGGCAGTCAATCGGTTGCCCACGAAGCTATCGCTACTTTTCTTATTACAAGATTATTCATAATAATTAAGATTTCAGTGCTGGCATAATCCTGAGTTGCCGTATTGTTTTTTACTGTTTAAGACCTCTTCAGGTATAAACTTATAACTGTATTGATATGTAAGAGATATAGCCTAATCCGTGATCGTATTATTTTACTTATTATATATATACATATATGTCGGAGCGAAAAGAAAATAATCATTGGAATGTAATTTATTTCTGTAATTGGAGTTGAATAGAGCGCCATCTATTGGTTTGATTCGGAACGTCAAGCCTAAGCTTGACTGAGGTCGCCATAAAGCCAATGTGTCAGTTGGAGTGACAGTTATAACTGTCAGTGTCATATTGACGGTATATAAGCGCCGGAGACTCGTGCGCGGACACATTCGGGTGACGAACTCGCTGCGTTACGGATCAAACCAGAGATAATCACAGTCAACCTTTATTGTTTTATTTCTCTTGTATTTGCCTATCATTGATATACGTACGAAGTATAATACCACGCCTATATTTTGTTGCTCCAACATATATATATATATTTTACTCTGGGCTTAATTTTATAAAGTGCCTGTAGGTTTTAAAAACATAGTAATTCATATTGCCATTATCCCTTTATACCGCCCGCGCCGCATCAAAAAGCAAAAGCGTGCTCTCAACGCCAAGCTACGATTTCATCATTTAATACCTACTTCGTTTTTGTGATCTTATGCTAACATGGATGAAATAAATAATAAGCAGTTTACATATGTACCTATGTTTATCCATTGTCTAGTACCCATAGTACAAGTTCGGCTTAGTTTGGGCTAGATGGTGTTGTGTGTATGTGGTAGAATATTATATTATATTACAAATTGGGATGAGTCTAGCTACATAATTAACAACACAAATAAGAAAAACAATACATTTTATAAGATTTATTAGCGTTTCAAAGTCTGTAATGTAGTCGTGACCGCGGCGTACTGGACACATTTTTCTTTGTCATGTATACATGACTGGGGTTAATAAAAGGTTTATTAGTGTCACTGTATCTGAACTATTTTAAATCCACTTTACGATGTTTTGTAAGTTGCAAAATTTATATATAAAATACTGCAAGCTTTTAAATTTCTCTTGAGAAATATGTTTCTTAATATACTTTTATTTAAATATTTCATCGAGCTCTGTAGCACTTACAAACTTGCAAGTCTCCGATGAGATTATATTCTGTGGAAGTTACACTCTTGCAGTCGTCATTTCGTTACTCTGTTTATACTTTAGAGATTTCTCCATAGTTTCACACTTTGTAGATAAAAAAATAATATCATAGCAGCAACTGAAGCTGCGTTCAGTAGGCGACAATTTTGTACCCTATAACATGACAGACATAACGGACGTTCATTGAAATTAAACTACTATATACGGGTTTAATCGCGTTGTTTATTTAACACTGTATTACATAATTTAAAAAACTGTTACACTACTACTACTATTGAACTTTTTTAATTTTTTAGCTAATCAAATTATTAAAACTATTAAAACTATTTATTTTTAAGTTTACACTTTTCCCGATATAAATACATTGTTTTTAATATTGGCAATTGTAATTTAATCTGTCAATTGTTGGAATGCCAAAGTTAAATTAAACTCATATTGCTTTTAGTTTCTGGCCGAAGGTGTACTGCTGCGACTTAATAGGTTAATTGCACTGACAGTATGAGGTCCGAATTTTCGAATCACTATTAAAAAGGTTTTCGTTCACCCTCGTCGGTTTAAAAGTCGGAGATGTGCGCCTTGGGATCGAACTCGAGAGCTCTGCTCTGCAGTCCAGCTGTGTCCAACTAGGCTATCGATACATTCATGACCAGTAAAAGTAAATTTATATTGATAGAAATCATTGCTAGGTAGCCTATGTATTAACCTCTTGTATGCCCGAATACCAGACATAATAGAAAAAGCATTGTGTCTCGCGTAGATCCACGTTCCGGCATACCACAGGTTAATAATGGACTCAAATTGGATTTCATTGATTTAGCTCAACCTGATGTGTTATATGAATCTTGTTAGAAGTGTTTGACGCAAGGTTTTGATTATATGTAGTATAAACAATTGATGGCATAACATCACAATAAAAGACAGAAGGTTTTCAAGAAACGCATACAAATTTGCTAGCTATATCTAGTCTATAATAATATTATAAATAGGAAAGATTTGATTATTTGTTTGTATGTTCGTTTTTTTGTAAGGGTTAAACTCAAAAACTATATGATTGTAAAAATTATTTTACCATTAGTAAGCTATATTATCACCAAGTATCATTGGCTACATTTTATTTGAAAAAATGCTTTTGTTAACTTAACCTAACCTTTATTTTACGCAAGCGAAGCCGTGAGCAAAAGCTAGTTTTGAATAAAACAATAGAACAAGTAATCATAATTTATTATCCTCTAGCAAAAAGTCAACAATCCTTTCTCCAATAGCCACGGTCACAGCTTCGGTGTTTCCACGAGGAGGTCGAGGCAGCACACTAAGATCAGCAACCCTGAGATGCTGTACGCCGAACACGCGCAGACGCGCATCTACCACAGATCCCAACTGTGCCGTACCAGTCGCATGGTATACTGCAAAGGTCATGTGTCGAACGTAACACCGCCAGTACCCCTGCTTATCGTCCATATAGCTTGGACATCCAGGCAAAATCAGATGAAGGATCGAAGCGTTCCGTCGTCTGAACACATTGGTCTCCACTATGTGTTCCACTATGCCAATAGACCGCACCATCTCATCCACATCTTTCTCGTCTCCCAAGTAGTTCGGATATATAGCAGGCGCTGCTAAGGGATCTTTGCTTGCTAGCCGCAGAGTACCCTGTGAATACGGCTCCAGTAGGATTGGAGACATCATTATAAAGGCGCGCTTCTCATTTGCTGCACTTAACTGCTCAATCACGTCATCCATGAAGCCTGTAGCTTGTTTGAAAAGTGGTTTTACTACCCTTATTAGGTGCCTTTCTATATACGAGTGTATGATCTGCAAATTAGGTATTTCGCAGTCGCTACCATCAGCGGCTGCCTTAAGTAACCTTCGTTGATGAAAATCGTAACACCGAGTATTGGCAAATGCACCGATGTCAGTGAGACCATTTGAAGAGAGCACGCCGCGCCATTTCATCAGCAGTTCTACTAGTTCAGTGGCATTAGTCACTAAAAGCTTCAATTTTTTGGTAATCCCAGCATCACTATCAACTTGAAGTATCAGCATGGGTAGCATGTGATCTGTCATATTATTGCCTACAGGCAAATCTACTTTTATCCCTATTCCCATGCTGTTCAGATGAGCAGCCGGGCCAATACCAGACAGCATCAGTATTTGAGGTGTCCCAATTGCTCCTGCGCTCAATATCACTTCTTTCCGAGCAAACAGATTCAAGCTCTGCTTACCCTGGATAGCGGTGATACCACGAGCGATTTTCTTTTTGTTTATAATAACTCCTGTGCACATGGTATTCTTAGCAACCAAGAGCACTCTCTTGACATCCTCTCTAGCCAGAAACCCTCTTGCAGTACTCATCCTCTCACCTTGGTAAACGTAACCCATTATTTTACTAACTCCTATTTGTGTTTCTGCATTTACGTCAAGATTTTCTGGAAAATCCAAAGACTTGAATGCCTTCTTGAGTCGGGAGTGCCAGGGATTAAGGGGGTTGTCAAAGGATCCAATGCGCATGAACCCAGTAGTGTTGTGGTATACTCTGGAGGATTTTGGCAGTTTAGTTAGGTCTTGTAAGCCTTCGTAGCGTAGAAAATATGGCATAAGATCATCAAAGGTCCAGCCAGGGTAAGGGATATCTTCAAAGTCCTTTTTCCTGTTTCCACGGGTATAGATCATATAATTGAGGGATGTTGAGCCGCCAAGACACTTGCCGCGGTGGAAACGGCATTGCTGGTCCTCAGACGAGAGACAGGAGACGTTGTTTGGTATGGTTTTGTACTGCCAGTCGATTTCTGACCCTAGTAATGCCATTGAAGCGACTGGAATCTGGTGAGGTGTTGAACTTTTTATAAATATTTATCACATAGCGATATACTAATAAGAAATTAACATATTATTTATTTATTTATGAAATCAATCCTAACAGTAGTCCTGACAGACTATCCCAATACGACAAAGAAGTTACATATAGTAGACAAAAAAATAACATAGTTCTGGAATTCTACCAAAGTACATGTGAATTTATCTAGATTATGTGAGAGGCTGTTAAGTATGCGCTTAATATACAAATGAGGAAAATTTTAGGAAATTTACTAAACGAAAATAGTTGGCTGTTTGTCTCTCCACCTACCACTTCAGCTAAATACTGGCGTGTGTCTATATTTATGTGAACAACAATATTTTTTTTTATTAAAATGGCAACTCCCTCACTAGGAATAAAACGTGTGTCACGGACATGTTTATTTTCATTTTTGTTAGGAGTGTTACAATGTTACGGTAATCTATAAATACGAGAGGTATCAATTATATGTATATATTTATCTACCGCGCTACTTATTTATCAAACGTCTTACATTAATTACAAGTACCTTCAGTTATTATTTACAAAATTGTATGTATTACATTTTCGACTATATATTCATTCTACATAGTACTTAAACATATATGAATATAAAACTATAGGAATTACCTTGGAGATGAGGTTGGGATCCCCACCAGCCTCGACAAGCAGCACGTGATAACCAGCAAGAGCGAGCCTCGCAGATACCGCAGCGCCTCCCGCACCAGCTCCCACGATGATGTAATCAAACTTCTCACCATCTGAATAATAATCAAACGTACATGTATTTACGCTATTTATTTCCCTAAAAATAAGGAGAGTCGACTGGACACTCACTGCTACTAAGAACATTCTAACAGGAAAGTCCAATAACAATTTGTTCAACGCCGGAATAAAAACAGAGACCAGAAAACAAATTAGCCAATCATGAATCGGCTACAAGCAGAAGCAGCCGACTTCCCTCGTAGAACCAACGAGGTAGTCTGTAAATGAAGTCTGTTAATAACTAACTCTGTTGCCCGTGCCGTACATGGTACAATGACTTAAGTGTTTAATGTCGCTACGATACGCTAAGTATTATAGAATCGATCACAGGACATCATCCTGGACAAATATTTGTACAATGTTTATGTCATATTAAACTACTAAAAACAATCTCCCCAAAAGATGCCGATATAAAAAATAACTAGAGATAAATTTATATTACCTCTCAAAGTAACACCAACAGGCAAAGTGTAAAAGTCTTTGTCGAATGTCGTGTTGACGTCGGTAACGCTTGTCCAGGTTGACAGCACCGCTAGCAAAAATATCCTAAAACAAATAAAATATCTCGTTACTTACTCTAAAGGTTCGATTGTGTTGACTTTGAACATCTTAATTCCTACAGACAGTGTGACATTTTTATGAAATGAAATTATTCGAAAGATGTTTTTATGGGATGTGGATAACATTTGCTCTTAATGTTTTAATTATATGTATTTTTGTATTCAATTCGCATTTACCTATGGTCATTTGCACAAAACAAGAAACTTACAAGAAAGGTACAAAGAGTACTAATCTATTTAGCACTGTGGCTCCTGCAAGCTAAAATCTTAAAATAGGCAAACAATACAAAGTTGGTACTTTTCTAGCTGAAGGACATACTGAGCGAACCGGTTTAAGCGAAAATCTCGCTGTCGATAATTGCACATCACTAGTCCCAAGTATGGCGAGTGAGTCAATCGCTGTTCATTTGTCAAAAGTCTGGTATCCATGCTGCTACTTAGAATTGCGAGACTAAATCAAAATGTCACTAAGGGTGACTCTAGAAAACAGTTATATATAAAACTTAGTTTGAGGGAAGGAAGTAGCCAAAAATAATTTATAGAGGGGTTGATTAAGTTATGAAATTGTTTGACGACTCGATGGCGTAGTAGTTAGTGTAACCGACTGCCACGCCTGAGGTCGCGGGTTCGATTCCCGTACAAGTCAAACATTTGTGTGCATGAACATGGATGTTTGCTTGGTCTGGGTGTTTCTATGTATAATATGTATATATTTACAAAAAAAAGTATATATGTATGTTTATCCATTGTTTAGTACCCATAATACAAGCTCTGCTTAGTTTGGGCTAGATGGTGCTGTGTGTATGTGATAGAATATATATTATATATAGTATATATATTCAGGGCTCAGCGATAGCTCAGTGGGGAGACCAACAGACTGCAATGCAGAAGGTCTCGGGTTCGAACCCACGTCGCGCACCTCTGACTTTCGGAAGTTATATAACTTCCGAAAGTCTTAGAACTATTCTAATGTACTAAAAAAAAAACTAAAAATCGAAACTTAAAACTATTCTAATGTACTATAAGACTCTCATTATATATAATTTCAAAGCAGCGATAGCTCAGTGGGGAGACCAACAACCAACAGACTGTAATGCAGAGGGTCACGGGTTCGAACCCACGTCGCGCACATGTGAATTTCGGAAGTTATATGACTTTTCGAAAATATGTGCGTATTGATTGACAATTATCGCCTGCTCCGTGCCTCGGAGAGCACGTTAAGCCGTTGGTCCCGGCTGCCATGAACATCTATGGTAGTCGTTATTGGGAAAGTCAGTACCCTCTAATATCCTGACACTGGTCTAGCCTTAGGGTATCGTTAGCCTTCGGGTTGCGGAGGTCAGGTGGCAGCCGCTCCGTGTAAAAACTGATATCCAGTCAAATCCGGTTAGACCAGAAAAGCCGACCCCAAGTGACTTGGGAATAATAAAGGCTAAAAGAGAAGGAGTATATATGTTCAGGGACACAAATCTTGCAATTTTATTGTACTTTTCTAACCACGGGAGGCAGCAATTCTTTTCCCTCCCTTCTGCTTTCCCCTGGAACTTTTGATAAGAACAACGAGTACTACAAAAGCATTAATATAAATATAATAAATGCATATATATACCAGTCATTTATGAGCAACATGAGATAAGAATGACTAAAGTAGAAGATTCTGGACCACCAGATTGGAGTGATGACATTTGACAGTTCTGATAGACCCCTTTGCTAAACAATTTCATAGATTTAACCCTTAAGCACTGACATATGATTTAATAACCTTGCCACTGATATAGGTCTCAGAGACTCCTTTAAATATAACTAGATGAAAATATACTTTATTATGTTTTATTCATTGTATAGTTTTATAATTATAATATGAATCTTATATATTATAAATATTTAAACATATAATAAGGTTAATCCTATAAAAATAACAAATATAATAATTGTAAAATAAACAAAAATAAACTCTTTTATAACTAATCCCTATATTACTGACGAATGAAAGATTTATTGAGATCATATACAAAGTACAATGTTTTGACCGTACAATTTGCCGCATATTGGCTTAAAACATTGCAAGCATAAAGGTAACTCGCAACAAAGGCTACATTCCGTGTCCCATCTCTTTTTAAAATCGTACATGCTTTAGTACATACTTTTAAGCTCTGTGGAGCTTGTTCAAATTAGTTTCATTGTTCTTGATGTATCGCGGGCCGACCGCTTGATGTATAGCCGGGACATAAGGATTACAAAATCTGCTTACGAAGTGGTCTTGAAGCAATCCTTTTGCTATATTTTTTATAAATTCTGATTGTTTAGATGGCAGTTCTGAAAATATGCATACAGTAGCTAAAGCTACATCTAGAATCCGCTAAAATATAATACAAGGCTAAGAAAATGGATCTTCGTTTGCATATCCGTTTAGAGCATTTCTCATCAGCAACTTGTATCGGCCACAGGCGTTCCAAAGACACAATCGAGATTTTCTGATTGTTCTTTAATATTTTCGAGCTCAATATGAAAATAACTACAATCAAAATCGGTAACCAACTGAATATATTCCATTACAAAATCAATCTGAATTGACTGACTCACTGACTAAATTACCGCTGAAATCGTCATCGTCTTTATGAATAAGCTACTCCTTTAATGTAGAAGTAATATTAGAGTCTGATAAATTCGTTGTCACGTGGTCACAGTTAACGAATGATTCTAATCCTTTCCAAAACAATATACAAAATCTCTAATAAAATCACATACTTACTGATATATATTTGTGTAGGTCTACCAGAGTAGACTTACACAAATATTTCATAATATGTAAATCATTACCCTACAACGCGCATGAAACGGCCTATCACTTTTTCTGTCTAAAGCCCACTAAAGAACTTAAAGGTAACGAGACGTATAGTGCATTCTTAAGCGCGAGACCGAAATAGCAACAATTTATTATATGATTAGGAGTCTGTCAGACCTATAACAGTGCTTAAGGGTTAATATTACATATATGTCAAAGTTTAATATTATGTATAATTTTAAATCGGATAGTAATGAATGAACTGAACTACGTTTGTAAAAGATAATTACGATATAATCGCGAGAATTACGTTAGATTGATTAAATAAGCTGTTACTAAAAAACTTGTTTACAGGGTAAACAAGGTTTCTTGCTGATTAAATTATTTATTTGGTAACACACGAATGCAATAAATATTTGAAGTATTATGTTCGGATTTATGTTTATATGTTTTTTTTTATACGGCTAACGTGCCAAACATGCATACGGGCCCACCCGATGGTAAGTGGTCACCGTAGCCTATGGACGCTTGCAACACCAGAGGCATCACTTGCGCGTTGCCGACCCTTTAGGAAAGCAAAACGAAGTAGGAAGGAGAAGGAGCGGGAAGGGCGTAAGAGGGTGACTGGGCCTCCGGCATTCTCACCCTCCGAACGAAACACAACAGTAGGAATACTGCTATTTCACGTCGATATTCTGTGAGAGGGTCGTCCTTCACCAATCGAGCCGGCCCATTCATGCTGAAATCAGCGAGGCTCTACTATTGTCTTCTATTTACGCGAATATTATTCATTGAAATTAAACTGCTATATACGGATTTTATCGCGTTGTTTATTTGACACTTTATTACAAAATTTTGAAAATTGTTACACTACTACTACTATTAAACTTTACTAATTTTTAAGCTAATTAAATTATTATTAAACTATTTAGATTTCATTTATTTTTACACTTTCCCCGACGTTTCGGTTGCTTTTCAGCAGCCATGGTCACGGGGAGACTAAGATGGCAGTTGTCTCAATGTTCATACACACATCACATAGTGTGTCACTAAGTGGCCCTTTAGTTAACTGATCCCGCTTTTAAAATAGGCTAAAATCTATTGTACGCTTTTGGCTAAAGCTCCAATAAGACTATGATTTATATCTATATATGTATTTTACATTAAATAGAACGACTTGCGCCAATTAGACTTTTGAATGACACATAATATAGCATAAAATTAAAATATAGCATTATTGCGTTTCATCATTTCATTCATCCGCTAAAATATCAACTTCTGGGTTGGAGTCCAAGAGAGTGTTAAGTTGCTTTAGTGACCGAGGTATCGGTGAGTTAAAGCGTGCGACGGGACGGCACGCTGGAACCTCTGGCAATCTGTGCTTTCTACCACGGCAATAGTTATTAGGTACAACTTGCACGAGACGGGACCAAAATGCATTGCACGATTAAAAAAATTTACTTAGCGTATAAAAATAAAATACAGGGCAAATAACAAACATTTGTTTGTAGGCCAAAAGTTTGGTGATTCTCTCCTAATGCGCTATATATTTGATTTATGTGACACAACAAATATGAAATATGAGAAAAGATATGTAGTTTCTGCCAAACTGTATGGGAATTGAAACCGCATTATTTTTGTCCGAAAAGCCATGTTGGTATTTATTATTAGTTCGGTAAAGAGTTGGACATTTTCGGCGAAGTTGGTTGTTTATTGGTGTTGATTATTCGCGCCAACAATCTTTGTTTGTATTGGAAAATAAGTTTAGTTTACAACTAAGAAAAAATATGGCTTCAGGTATCAAACATATATTCGGTAGTTACACATGACACACGACATCACGATGGATATTAAGCCTATTATAGTTATTTACGTAACTGTACGAGACTGCCGTGCATGAGGCTTTGGGTTGAATCTCGAGTCGGGCAAAGCCTATTGAGATTTTCTTACAAGGGTTCTCAGTTGCAGCGAAGACGGTAACTGTGGCCAATAAACGACAACAGACTGTTCCCTATTATGTAGGACTGTTGGTGAAGAACAGCTCACACTATTCCTTAGTTGCTATGTAGTAATAAATATATGTAGTGTATGCCACTGCTGTGCATAAGATCCCGGGTTCGACACCGGATCAGACCAGTAAAAATTTACTGGGTTTTTTTAACAGTTAGGAGTAAGTAAGAGTTAGGAAGTTGGCGATGTTGCATACCACCGTGCTTCAGAATGCACGTAAAGCTGTCGTTTGTATCTCTCTCTTTTCGGTCATTTTGAAATGCCCTCTCATTAAACCAAGAGAATATATATGAAGAAGTAGAGAGTGCACTTGTGTTTACACACTCTATGATTTCTCCTGCACAAATGGCCAGTCTACGTTAAGACCGCAGTGTTCGGAATTCGGTCTGGAGGAACTTATAGTATGGTTATTAACCATTTTCTTTCTACGCAACAGTCTTTCTCTATAAGCATCCTTCCACACTATACAAGAGAATAGACAGTGAAAATATACGCACACCTTGAATATACGATGTGACTTTAATATTTAATGTAAAACATGCTGACAAGGAGTTATAAACGACCACAATATTGCTTGATACACAAAGGAATATCATCTGCGATGTGCTGCGTGAAACATTGCTTGATAACCGTGTTACGAAAACAACGAACGGGGCAATAGGCAACCCGGTGTGATATCATAAACTTGATTTAAGTCAGTTTACTAGATCAGCTGTAAGTACCCATTTTAATCCTTACGAATAAGAGAAAGTGGAAGCTTGTCAGCATCTACTTTGAACAATCTGATACCTTTTTTTTTCTGTAATCTTTTCGCAATCCTAACTAATATAAATGCTAATGTGAGTTTGTTTCTTTATAATACTTTCCGACCAGATGTCATGAAATTTCGCATACACGTTGTCAGGGGTACAGAATAGAATAGTATATTACCTTTCGTCCAGAAAAAGTACTGTTCCCCCTGTATAGAAAAGTATCATATCCTACATTTGCGCAAACGAAGCCACGGGCAAAAACTAGCACGTAAATAAATAAATGCGTTTGTAAGTTTATATCTTTTAGAAAAAATAACTATACCCGAGCGAAACCACGAGCAAAAGCTTGTGTAACATAAAACGGGAATTAACGCGATCGTGCTTGGTGATGACATACCTTTTTAAAGGACTAAGAATTTTGAGTATTATAATACACACTATTACTAAGGGGTAAATAGAAGCTATCCCTTGGTAATATTCAGGCCTGATTGTGTCTGTATATACTATTATAAAACCACAGTCGCGAGCAACCAAATCTACTCAACCCTTCGCTGCGTACACCTACACCAATTTCACATAAAACTAAACGTGGTATTTATGATAACAGTATGTCATCGGAAAGCTTAAGATGTCAGCTTTCATTTGGTGGCATTATTATTGACACCCAATAATTATTTTTCAAATTAATAATGTCTGAACGTAGGTGTAGAAAAAGAGAAATTTAGGACAAAGGGCTGTGGTCGGTTGATATATATACAAATTTAACAAAAATGTTTGGAAATACATTAAAGAATATATTAATTTAATACTTGGTCTAACTCCCCCTAGCTCTAATTACACCTTGCAGTCGGTTTTTCATCGACCCTATTAACTTTTTGACAGTCTCTTGAGGAATGCCATCCTACTCCTCTAATAATGCTGTCTTCAGCTCTTCTACGCTTGAAGAGACTGGATTTCTAGCCCATACTCTTCTTTTGAGCTCATCCCATAAGTGCTTAATAGGATTCATGTCTAGACTGCGCGCAGGCGTACGCGTATTTCGACTTCATGAAGAAACTGCCGAGTGATACGCGACGTGTGACAACGGGCGTTGTCGTGCATTAACACGAAGTCTTCGCCAAAAAGCCCTGCGTAGGGAACAACATGCTCCAACAGTACGTCGGTGATATACCGATCAGCCGCTAGCCCTCCTCCTCGGCCTCCCACAAATACAAAAAAAGAAGTTCAGTTTTTCCTTCTAAAGATCCCAACCCACATCATGCAAGAACCTCCGCCGTATGCAACTGTTTCAGCGAAACAGCACTGTGCAAATCGTTCCCCTAGACGCATGTAGACCCAGCCTCTCCTGCCACTGCCATGCAGACACATTCTGCACTCGTCAGTAAACAGGACCGACCGCCATTGCGCAAAGCTCTACTCAAGATGCTCTCGAGCAAACTGGAGGCGCGCTTGTCGGTGGCCTACAATCAATTTAGGGCCCGTCGCAGGCCTTGTTGGAGTTAGGTTAGATTCCTTCAAGCATCTTCTTACTGTTCCTGACATCGAGGTTGGACTCGTAGTGGCTATGTGGGTAGTCGCAGAGGACGCCATGTTGGTTGCTAAGCAAGCACGTGGCGTTTGAGCGTCGGAATCATGAGCGGCTAGTGCGAACCAGTCGATCGCGCAAGGCACGGTGTTGTCTTTACCGAAGTGGCAGTGTGGTTTCACTGCTACAACGCATCTCGGGCGTTTACCTGCTCAGCAAGTAAGAGTCATAGCTAGGTGACTCGGTCAATACCCGGCTTGTAGGCCAGAAAGGGCAGACGTATGGATGTCCGTCGGGAGGTGAGCGTGCCTTATAGCTCCGGCATCAGATTGGAAATATAGGAGGCGGCTTCTCCATCGGCCTCAGCGAGGATATCGATAGCAATTCTCAGAGTTCGCGAGTGGTGAACGGCTTTATTGCTCCGGCACCTACCTGGACAATAGGTAGTGCCACTTGGGCACGAGGTAGCTTTCTTAAAAGAACCGGAACCACTCAGGATTTGGGATTTTGAATTGGGGACAAGGTCTCAGGTTCTTTTTGGATTTGGGGACAAGACCTGTCTATAACTGGTCCCTGAAGGTGCTTTCGGGCACTGGAAGGAACAGTGGCTTTCACTATATACCGGAAGTTTGGTGAGTGGGAACGCTATATCATAAACTTGAGTAGCCGTAGAGGAAGGATCTGTCCACTTGCTGACAGCCACCCCTCGTACACGTCTCAGTTCTTGCTCCACATCAACACCCGTTATATGCCGATTGCGCAACGAGTTTGAGACTATGAAACAGTAGTCTCTTTCAGCAGTGCACCGGCGGCGGCTGATCCTAGGTCTCCGATCGAAGGCACCAGTTTCTTGAAATCGTCTGTATACTCTGGATACAGCAGACTGGCTCAAGTGAAGCTGGGCAGCGACTGCTCTCTGACTTAGTCCTTGTTGCAACAGGCCAACAGCTTGAACGGCTTCTTCAGGTGTAGTATCCATATTTTCATAAAAACAATGAATGCAATTTACAGAGATGTGTACCGGTCAACTTGTGATAAGCGACTGATAAGGGTAGCGGTGTGTTTTAAAGCGGGGTAAGTAGCGCAAGTCGTGGGTAGTTTATGGAGCAAGTTTACTGTATCGCCCAACTAAATTGCGTAAATAAATAAGGAATTATTTTTTATAGGGTAAATTTAAACTTTCAATGAGCACATTGAAAGCTTAAATTTAAAATCAAATGACATATTATTGTCATAAATAGCAAGTGTAGTTTTTGTAAAATTGGTGTATGTGTGCGCAGTAAAATGTTGAGTCGATTTGGTTGCTCGCGAGTGTATAACAAGGCTGTAGAGATATTTTTGTAAACCGAATTGGTAACGACTATTTACAAAAGTTTAAATGTGAAACAATGGTTTTGAAGTTTATATTTGGCTTCATTCCCGTGGTTCATAAGGAAAGTATCCTACAGGAATCATGCATCTTTTCAGGATATCCTCCCGCTTACAAGCTGTCAGCTCTTTGAACATAGCAGTTCAGAGGTCTTGAGGTTGATCCCAATGTGCGCACCTCTAACTTTTCGAAGTTATAATATCAGCCCTGTATTAAATTAACCCACTGACTTCACATATCTTCGAGAACATTATGGAGAACTCTCAGACATGCAGGTCTCCTCACGATGTTTTCCTCCACCGTTAAAGCAAGCAATAATTAACTAATTTATACGCACATAACCTCGAAAAGTCAGAGATGTGCGCCTTGGAATCGAACTCGAGACCTCTGCATTGCAGTCCAACGGTCTCCCACTAGGCTAGCGCTGTTATGATATATATACTAATATTGTAAAGCTGAAGAGTTTATTTGTTTGGCTGAACGCTCTAATCTCAGGAACTGCTGGCTCAAATTGAAATATACTTTTAGTTTTGGATAGCCCATTTATCGAGAAAGGCTATAGGCTATATAACAACACGCTACGACCAATAGGAGCGGTGCAACAATGAAAAATGGTGCAAAGCGGGAAAATTCTCTTATGTGAAGCAGACGAAGTTGCGCGGGTCAGCTAGTATAATATTTATATACTATTTGGAAGTTATGTGCATATTAAAAGGGTTAATTGTCAGTCGCTTTAACGGTGAAGGAAAACATCGGGAAGAAACATGCATGTCTGAGAGTTCTCGAAGATATGTAAAATCAGCCAACCCGCACTGGGCTAGCGTGGTGGACTATGGACTAACTCTTCTCACACTGAAAAGAGGCCCGTTCCCAGTAGTGGGACCGTTTAATACAGCGATGATATTACCTATATATTATTTATTGCTGCAAAAAGGAAGAATTAAGCAATTAACCCTTAATCAGGCAGGACAAAAATTCAACTTTTCATGATTTGACTGTAAGTTCTTGTGTCATGTTAGGTAGTAGTGTAAATAAAATAAAGTATAAATTAGTGAAACTGAAAATCAAAGATTTTTTTCAGAGGCAAATTATACACCTCTGCCTGTTTACGGACCATCCAAGTGGGAACTGGGAAACTATTTCCCTTTGCCCAATTACGTCTATAAATTATACTACATTTCTTGTAATTTTTTTTTTCCATAGTCGCTTTGTATTTCATAACAAGGTTACACAGAATATAATATATTAGTCAATAACGAAGAATTAGAATCTTTTCTGAAGAAACCTCTTAGAATTAAGTCTGATCTACTTGAAAAACGCGTTTTTTTTTTAAACGTGACGTTAATCAGACTCAGACTTTGACATTTGACATTTGAATGGGTAGGATTGTCAATAAAATTAATCATTAATTATCAAAGATTAAATTGCGGTAAAAAATAGAGTCTAGAGAGTGGTTATTTTAAAATATTCGTGTAGTTAGCTAGATTGATGAGGTGGGAAAATAGTTCTCTGTGCCCGATTAAGGGTTAACAAACTAACGTATCTATAATATAAGTAAGGATTTAGTATTCAGCCGCGGTGATGAAAGGACTCCAATATTGACCAAAATACTCGTTAAAGATATAAATCTCGAAGGATTTAAGCCAAAGTACAATTAAGGGTATTTAAAGCCGCTCAAGTTAATTGAAATGGAGAAATCCTTTACCTTTTAATTCATTGAACTTGCTTTAATGTTTTGTAAGTTAATTACTACTAAATACAGCACAGCTGGCTGTTTACATTTTATAACAAAACAATATTATTATTTCCTTCTTGCACTGAGAAGAGGCCCAGGCCTAGCAAGGGGACAGTTTTAATACAGGGCTGATATGATTATAATATATTATAACATAACTACGCAGACCAGCCTGACAGCAAGAACAATGACAATAAAACTATCATAAAACTAAACAGTTAACTGAGCAGCGATAGCTCAGTGGGGAGACCAACAGACTGCAATGCAAATGGTCTCGGGTTCGAACCCACGTCGCGCACCTCTGACTTTCGGAAGTTTTATGACTTTTCGAAATTATGTGCGTATTGATTGACAATTATCGCCTGCTCTGTGCCTCGGAGAGCACGTTAAACCGTCGGTCCCGGCTGCCATGATCATCTATGGCAGTCGTTATTGGGAGAGTGTCGACACAAAAGATCCCACTGGGTCGAAGTGTCGCCGGTCTGCACTGACTGGCCCCCACATAAGATACATACATACATCATAAATCTAAACGTTTCACTATTGAAACATTGTAAATATCACTATACGAAGAAACATCATAAGGAATAGATCTTTGTAACAGAAAAATATTCCGCCGAGCCTCTGTCGTTCAATTGTCAGATGAATTCACATAAACGATCAGTAAATCAAATGAAGCCTTTTATTGTGTCCGTCAGTATGTCGTATTTTGTCAACTGTTTAATCTTTTGATGAAACCTTAAGGCTTTCGTTTCTTAATACTTGCGAAATGCTCTACCGAATACTCCAGGTACGATGTTATGGTACCGCTGTGATATTATGTCTACTCTTTTTAGCCAGAACGTAAAGCCATTGGTCATGACAGATTGCTGTCCAAACAGAGTTTAAAATTGAAGGCTACAGTGCAACTTGGTTGCGCCTACGCTTGTATCCTATATCATATCATATATCACCTGCGTCAATGACTAGTGCCACTGCAACTGAAATTTAACACAGTGATCAAATAATCAAAATGGATTTGTCTTGATTTACTGTTTTTAAAAGACGTATATTGATATTGCTTTGTTTTAAACTCTTGGCACCCGGCACAGTGTGTAATGAGACTACTTACTAGCGGTATATTTCTCAGCAAGATATGAATTTAGATGAGTGACATTTTTCTTTGATTACTCTTGTCGCTTCAGCAAACTAGTGAAGATAGAGTTGTTGCAGCGAGATGTTTGATTCGAGATAGAAATAGCTTTATGAAGGCTAGTACAGTCAATTTCATTTCGTACAGTCAGTTCCAGACAACATTAAATATATTTGAAGAAGTATTTTATGAACGAAAAATGTCTAAGTTAACTGTTACTGCTGTAAAGTATTAGGAATCACCATTAATCTATACTAATATTATAAAGCTGAAGAGTTTGTTTGTTTGAACGCGCTAATCTCAGGAACTACTGGACCGAATTGATCAATTCTTTTAGTGTTAGATAGCCTATTTATCGAGGAAGGCTATAGGCTATATAACATAACTCTACGACCCACAGGAGCGGCGCAATAACGATAGACGCGGGTGAAACCGCATGCACATCTAGTTTGTGATATACAGCAATTCAAAATCTCACATAATATGTTTATCTTGACTGCATAGATAACGAAATGGTTTAAGTGATCGTCTAGCCACTGGCACCACGCCGAGTGTTGTGGGTTTCCTACACAGTACAAAATTTACGTAATCCACAAATACTTGTGGGGAGTCTGGGCGTTCTCTGTGTTCGTTTTTTAAATGTTCGTAAAATCCCCGTGACACTGAAATAATTCCTAGAGCATTATTAAAAGAGAAAAGGGATCGACTTATGATACTGACTTTACCATAGGCCTCCTTTGTACATATTGTGTTGTACATAATATTATGTGCAAAAACTTCAAAACCTTTTTGTAATAAAAAGACTACGAATAATTCCTGTATTGAGGAGGATTTTTACAAACATTCAAACAACGTACACAAAGAATCATCCAAACTCGGAACAACCATTTGTGGATCATACAAATTTTTGTCCCGCGTGGGATTCGAACTCAGAACACTCGGCGCAATGGCAGTGGCGAGGCGACCACTTAAACCATTACGCCATTCCTGCAGTCTAAACTAAATGAAGAACACGTAGAAATAACTTAAGTGAAGTAAATAAGTAATAAAATCCCAGCTCATACATGATCAATTAAAACCGGTCCCGTACGATCGTAGAGGTGGCCGGAAATTAAAGTGAAAGGATTAAGATCGATTCAAATCTTCATGCAGATAGCCAACTAAAGTACCAACAAAATAAATAAAAGATAGATGGTGCAGGGCTTTAAGTACTAACCATCAATACACAGAATGTAGTGGATTTGATTGCCGTACGAAACAAAAATATATAGTGTGTAACAGAAAGGTGTGGTCACATTTAAGCGTCACGGAATATATCTCCTGTACAAAAGAAATCGTGACAAATAAATCCGTATACATTATTTTCACTAAGATATCTTTTATATCGACTTATCAATATTAGAATATTCTAGTTTATACTTAAACAATACTAACAGCTGACTCAGTGACATCCGTGAGCCCGAAAAGCGAACGTGAGCGACAAAACTGTATCTGAAAACCCGGCATCGAAGCATGATCATCAAAATCAGTAATCAGATGTGTTCGCACTACGATTACTAACCTAATCATTTCCTTTTTTCAGAACTTGAAAAACTCTTATATGTACAACAGCTTTGACCTCTGACCATGTGGTATCACGTGACCTTTGCATATTACTTGAATAATTTTTTCGAACACTAAGGGTTACGGCAATTTATTGCCGATTCTCACTTGTTTTTCACGTGGGTGATGCTTTTATGCATACCTCTCAGCGGGGCGATGTCGATGTCGAATCTAACATACATTTATGCGAGCAAAGCTGCAGGCAAAATTTAGTTTAAAAATAATTTGTTATGATCCAGGAATAGGGCACATAGGTTATTTTCAGATATATATTACAGTCCTATAATATGACCACACCTCTTTATTACACGGTGAGTATAGTCTACAATAAATAACGTAAAGCTCGAAAATATTTTGTGGATGTCCAAAATTACCAGTGTAATCCAATAAGGGAGTCGTTTGTTTCGTTTCAATGTTTGTAAAAGTGCAGGAGTTGTCTATTGTATAATAATAATTAACGAATAATGCTTCGCCTGTAAAGTTATTTTGTATACCAAAGAATTATATAATTATATAACTTATAATGCTGTAATTGTATATGTTGTGTTGCTGTAATTGTATATTATATTAGGTCTTTAACTATGAAATTGGTGTTTACGTCCTACATCTAATTTTGTAGTTCGTGTACATAGTGCAATAGTGATGTTAAAAATTAATCATTTCAAAAATAGATAATATATATGGTTAATAACACGTATTATTAATGGTAATTATCAATAACTTTTATACAAGTTATACTTATAATTTTATCGCTTAGTGTCAGCCCATATTCGTTGTTTCAATTTGCCATAATTTCATGATAATTTAACTTAAATATATTATATAAATCAAACGATAGCGCCCTAAATACATAAAAAAGAGTTCGAATTGGCAATACAAAAAATATCTATGATTTTCAAATTTTTTTTTCAAATTGGCATCTTCATATTTATTATTAAGAATGTGTACAAATCGCGAGTCTAAAAACGTTTAGCTTGTTATAATTTAGGCCTTCATAAATAATTCTAGTAATTTCTATTGGGAACAGATTATTAGAATGTAAATCATTCCTATATCTTGTGTGAATTTACAAACATTCAAGCAATAGACAGAAAGAACACCTGGACTCTAAACATCAATTCGTGGGTCACGCAAAATTTTGTCCTGTCTGGGTATCGAATCTAAAACACGCGGCAATGGCAAAGCGATCACTTAACCTACCACATCTGTCTAGTCAATCTGCACAAGAATATTGATTAACACACCAACACAGAGTCAATTAAATTTAAGACCTTTCAATAGCAAGCCATCAATACCTTTTAAGACCCACAAACAAAATTATTCTATAAATAGGTGATATTTATTAAAAGAAATGAAGCATTTCTCTTACCGCATCTTCAGAGCACCGCGAGGATTATTATTTCTATGGACTGGCTCTTAATATTTTCCTTTCAAAACATTTAAAAAGGACCACTTTTATAAATAAATTTATTTAACGCATATATTTATTTATATACGACGCGCATTGACGACAACTCAACGAACTGAAACGAGAACAAGTTTAGTATCATCGCCTTTATAAAGAGCTATTGTGGTCTTAATGGGTCTTGGTGTTAATCTTTAAAGAGACAATATGTGACCTCTAATCATGACTTAAAATTAAGGCTACGACCTTGGAAAGATGGCTTTGTTACTATGGTAAAGACACAATTGGCTATATTCGATTCGGAAAGGTTTTAAAAGCTTTGCTAGTCAAATTGTGCCTTATGTTTTAAAAGTAATTGTAAAATGATTATCTAATAGTGTTTTAAACCACTTGTGTAACCGTAAATGCTATAGTATGTGTCATGGGAACGATTTTTGGATCAAATAGTGTGATTTATGTTTTAAGGATATGATTCTCAAAAGCAATATGTAATAAGGTACGATGGCGACAATTGTGCTCGATAGAAAGCAATATATTTTACACATAAACAACCCTCTATTCCTTTAGCAATAGATACGTACCTTATGTATCTTATGTGGGGGCCAGTCAGTGCAGACCGGCGACACTTCGACCCAGTGGGATCTTTTGTGTCGACACTCTCCCAATAACGACTGCCATAGATGTTCATGGCAGCCGGGACCGACGGTTTAACGTGCTCTCCGAGGCACGGAGCAGGCGATAATTGTCAAACAATACGCACATCATTTCGAAAATTCATATAACTTCCGAAAGTCAGAGGTACGTGACGTGGGTTCGAACCCGAGACCATCTGCATTGCAGTCTGTTGGTCTCCCCACTGAGTTATCGCTGCTCAAATACGTACCTTAACTAGTACCTTCTCTTGTAAGGATACTGCGTTTTTTATTCTTTCTTATGATACAGGACTTGATCCCTAGAATACCTCTTGTATTCTAGGGATCAAGTCCTGTATCGCGGTGGACTTTACAAAACTCAGAACAATGATCGGTGGATCACACAATTGGTTGTCCAGTGTGGGATTCGAACCCACAAGACATGCAGCGGCAGCGGCTAGGCCACCGCCTGGCCGCATTGAACATTATTTCATTATATTATACCTGTATGTGACACGTTTATTATTTGTTAACACAGTCAATTAGTAAGCCAAACCATCTCATAAATATTTTAAATACAACACTCCCAGCGGAGTAAAATGTATGTTCACCTCAAACGATTACAAAAAGCCAACAAGGTCTCGTCCTCATTGATCTAAAACATTTTCTGTTAAAAGGCTTTGCCAATAACACTCTCAATCTATGTTATCTTACCCTCCGAAATCAAATAAATTCCGTGGAAAGCCCTGTCTTGTGAAAAAGAATAAATGACTACAGTTTTAGTGAATTGTACATATAATGAATTTGTTGTTTTCTTTAGCATGGATTGGGTATTACTACATTTGGTATATGTATTTGCGGATCTCATAGTTTTATCTCTATACGATATATGAGACATAGCACCACCTTAGATGCAAAACACTGAGGCAAATTTCAATCCCTGATGTGGGACCATAGCTTAGTTGGCGAAGCGCCACGGTTTTTAGAGGTCACAAGTTCAAGCCGCGGTGATTTAGCTGTATAATGAATAAGATGCTTTCTTTTTATATGGATGTCTGCAATTTAGAGGACGGCAATTATAGGCTCGTCTCTGAATGCCGAAATGTAAATCTGGGTGTGACATTATAGATGAATTAAAATTTACAATGAACAGTTCGAACTCTGATCAATCCGTACACAGGGCGATGAAGTGAGGTGATCACTTTAATCAATGCACCGGCAATTAAATTAATGATCAATGACCAATGGATAAACAATTTTAGGATAATCATGAAATGACTACTAAAGCTTCATATCTACGAAAACCTAAGTAATTATTGTTTGCATCTTAAAATAATCATTAAACTAATATTACATATGTCTGTCCTAGTACAAAACTACAAATGAAGGCATTTTCAAAATAAATGGGATCGACATTTGTAGTTCTTCAAATCCAAAACTATTGGTCTAAGATATTTTTTCTTCGTTGGTATTTTTTCACTATCACCTAGAAGTCACTGAACGAATGCTAATAGCCTTTCACATTTTTCTAGCTTATTCTTTAACTTAAAATCTAAGACACGTTTCATCTTATTCTGATCAGTTAAACTAGAGATACGGTGCTTACTAAGCTACACATAAAATCCATCATGACATAACCACATTCCACGCGGTCCAAATCGTTCACAAACGCTAGCTTTTAAATAAAACGTGAAATACCAACATTATACCTACAAAGATTGTTTACATCAGACAAGAATTCTCTCAACGCAATAAAAAGCTTTGTAAACATTGTAATATTAAATATTTTCGCTGAATATGCCGAGGTGGGAACGAATAATTTACTTTGGTAGACGTGGAACGAGCCAGCTCAATGAACGACGATGTAAGAAGGAATTACGGTCTTTTTACGCAGAGATTTATTCGTCTTAATGTCACACTCACTGCTCAAAAGAAAAACGCAATGGCTATGGAACAAAAGAGAGGAAAATATAGAATGTTTTGAGTAATATACCTTGCAATGAAACAGGTGGAACAAATATAAGTAATTATTCATCTAGCTGTGTCTGTGATTTCTTACGTATATCGTTTACGTTGTCATAACGTACTTTAATATTGATGTAGCTTTATTTTTTGATTGTCAAGCATGTTTGTCGGTTCTTTTTTTTTATACGTGCTTATATCTACAATGGTTGAATAAATTTGAATGTTGTTTTTAGTAATGTAATGAGATAAACGTCTGGTAGAAGATTGCTTTATTAAATAAAAAGTGAATTGAAAAATATAATATGCAAAATTATTCGTGCGTCAAATCGTTTTATTAGTAATATAAAATAATAGTTTTATTGTCTTTAACAGCACATTACATCAACTTAACCCCTTTTCATATATAATATAGAAATACTTGTGCCAGAGAGTAAGTTAGATTTACTTCTTTTTATTTCAAAAGCGTTGCACCGGCTCTAGGTTTAATCTGTCTGTCGCGGGGAACTTTAGGAAGATTAAAATGACGGACTAAAAGAACATTCAGCCTCAGCCATTCGTATAGCCAAAGCCTCATTCTAGAAACTGGTCATTAACTTCCACGTCACTTAAAAACCACAGAACTCTTACTTAACGAAATAAAGGACACGTAAACATTTAGCAGAGCCCACATAGGTACACATCGAGTTCACGTGTGACAATAACTCGTTAACGTGACAAATGAAAAGTTCGCACCAAAGCCAAGAGCTAAGTACTTAAGCACTAGTACCTGCTGGTTATGGCAGTAATTATCCACCTACCAACATTCGACGCACCTGATATAAAATATTATCCAAAATTAAACATATTGCGATCGTATCGCTGCTGTGTGTCATCCATTGCTGTTATAACACCAAACGTTCGGTATGGAGTTCGTAGTAAGCGCGAAGTGAACTGCCAATGTTTTTGTTGCTCATTTTTTAAACTTCGGATTTGTTTAGGTAAAGGCCAGGTTAATTTAGATGGTATTAAGACTGTGACCTTGCAGCTTTAACACAGTTTATGGAACATATAACGCACCAAATTAATGACGAAATACATACAATTATGTAGATTCTTCTTCTCCCTAGCCTTTTATTATTCCCAAGTCACTTGGGGTCGGCTTATTCTATTCTAACCGGATTTGACTGGATATCAATTTTTACACGGAGCGGCTGCCACCTGACCGCCGCAACCCGAAGGCTAACAATACTCTACGGCTAGACCAGTGTCAGGATATTAGAGGGTACTGACTTCCCAATAACGACTGCCATAGATGTTCCTGGCAGCCGGGACCGACGGTTTAACGTGCTCTCCGAGGCACGGAGCAGGCGATAATTGTCAATCAATACGCACATAATTTCAAAATGTCATATAACTTCCGAAAGTCAGAGGTGCGCGACGAGGGTTCGAACCCGAGACCCTTTGCATTGCAGACTGTTGGTCTCCTCACTAATGTATCGCTGTGAAGATTATAGAAGTTTAATTTACATTAGATAGTTTTAAATATAATTTGGGTAATATTTATACTCAGTCAGCGATTGCATAATGGCAGAACGTTTGAGTGCTATACAGAGGTATCGAGTTTGATACCAACGTACGCACCTCCGCCTTTTTGTAGTTATTTGCGTATTAAACAGTTAATTATCGCTTGCTTTCACGATGACGGAACACTTCGTGAGAAAAACTGCATGTCTAAGAGTAATTCATAATATTCTCAAAGTTATGTTGAGCTTGCCAACCGGCACTGAGCCAGCGTGGTAGACTATGCTAGTGCCGGTTAGTCTATAGACTAACCCTTCTCACAGTGAGAGGAGACCCGTGCCCAGGAGTAGTACTAGGCTGATATTATATACACAGTCTTACGTCAACATGGGCGCGGAACTGTGTACTGTGACTGTCTACACGTTCGGGGTATCTCAGACGAGATAGGCAGAGATGTATAACGTCCTCATTTCGCGAGGTATGGTCATTGCCCTTTTGTTGGACTTAGT
The DNA here is from genome assembly GCA_930367265.1 of Catocala fraxini. Classification (NCBI taxonomy): domain Eukaryota; kingdom Metazoa; phylum Arthropoda; class Insecta; order Lepidoptera; family Erebidae; genus Catocala; species Catocala fraxini. The sequence goes on along the minus strand of OV884036.1, from coordinate 6,521,482 downwards.
TCCAAACTCCGTGCTGCAACTGAGAATTTTTTAATGGAACCGAATAACACTTCGCCTGAAAATTTAACTTGAGATATCATGCGTACTAGTTGCATATACTACCGCTGCGTCACATTAATTCTAGATAGGCAATGTAGGTTAAGTACAACTTTGCCGACGCCATCGAGAATATACAAGTATTAGGATATGAGATAATCTTTTATAGGTACTCACGTATATATACGAGTTATTCCTAACGTCAAAACGTTTTAACTACAAAGAAAATATGTTGTAACACGGCACAACATCGCGCTCCGTAAAAGCGGCTTGTATAGAAATTCCATGCATGCTGTGTGACATTGAATTTGGTCTTGAAGTATATTTACTGATACAAGGCACTTCGTTTCAAAACTTAACAAACATTCGAACAACTGACACAAAGCACACCCAGACTGAGAACAACTATTTGTGGGTCACACAAACTGTTGTCCATGTCCTCGGCGCAGTGACAGTCGCGAGGCGACCACTTAAACATCTACGCTATCCGTATAGTCATTGTGCGAATAATCGACCCGAAAATGCGGCGTTTACGTTTCATAGTAGGCAAAGCAAATGCCTGTAAATTTAAGGATAGATATACAAGGTGGCGCAAATATTATCACATTAAATGATATACTACCTTAAGCTGGTTGATATAAGACGGTTAACATAAACAAAAAACCTATTTTCGCAGAAATTTAGAAATTATTTTATTGAACAAAATAATTTAAATAAAATTAGACACCAATTGGAACACTATTGTAACCAATCGTGCGCTGTAGCGAGTTCGTTAACGGTCATAGGTTCCGAGAAATCGTCTTTGTCAATTTGCTAGGATCCGGACCCGTATACAATACGACGGTTTTTTTTATAACGCTGCTTAAGGTCTTTGACACCTAAGTACAGTTATCTCTACATTACATGATGTTCTAAAACTTCTAAAATAAGAAAACAAAAAAATGTCCTGTGGCTAAATTACTGAATACATTTGCTTCATAATTTGTAAATCAAAGAATACCATGTAGTTTATGTGGTATCAATTAATGTGACAACATTTGCGCTATTTTGCATACGCCTCAAGCGGCATGTCACCTAGCCAGATTAAACGTACCATAAATAAAAGTCCAGAATGACGGCTTGCTTTATGTAAAATGGTTTGAACTAAATAACAGACTACTGTAAAGCAACTCAAATGTCGCGTCGGAGCAAAGTGTAAACTTAAATATAAATAGTTTTAATTAATTTTAATAGCTTAAATTTAGTAAAGTGCGATAATAGTAATGTTAGAGTTTCAAAATTATGTAATGAAAGTGTTTTAAAATAAACAACGTGACAAAATCCGTATAAAACAGTTTAACTTATTGTATTAAAACTATTTAACTATTAATAAAACGATTAAAATAATTTTATAAGCTTAAAAATTAATTAAGTTTAATAGTAATAGTAGTCTAACTGTTTTCAAAATTATGTAATAAAGTGTCGAATAGACAACGCGATAAAATCCGCATATAGTAGTTTAATTTCAGACATAATTATCTTTATTCCCGGTAAGAATACATCGACCTTCCGATATTCTGAAAATCTAGGCAAGCCACTACGTGCCCAGATGCACATTTAATTTTAAACCGAATGCACGTACCGGTTAATGTCAGTCTGTAGCGATATCGACTCCTACATATCTTCGAGCTTATACGGTATGCGCTCGTTTTAAGGGTTCTGTACCAATAAATTAGAAATAGCAGCCATCGTTTATCTTTTAGTCTGTCACAGGTGCTTGCATTAACTCCTAATGCTGCCGCAGTCATTAAAATCAGCAGCTGTATTGTGGTAAAGCTATTTAAAGAATCTCACCGTTTAGTATAAATCTGTCTCGTAGACTGTAATAAGTTTACTGCTAAAATCATACTAGAAAAATGAAGGAAAGTAGCACCTTGCCTACCTTTATGAGAATACGGAGAGACTCTGTATGTATGTAACGTTCTTTACATTTTCTCCTAAGGAACGGCACCCTTATTTTAGGTCAGGCTGGGTTTAGGTTAAGTGTGAATCATTATTCTGTAATACTTTACACCCGTGATACACACCGAAAACACGTTCAGTATGTAGAAGTCCTAACTAGCTAATGAGTGGCATACTTTAGTAGAAGCCAGAATAATTATTAAATGATACCAGCAATAAAAACACTAAAAGTATTCAACATAGACGCGAACATTGTGACGATGTATTATATTCTATTGTGTGATGAGTTTGTATTGTTATGGCTGGTGACAAAGGAATGAAACCAATTTTATTTTGTTAAATATATGTACGGATACTCTTTTTTATTGTGTTTTTTATACGTGTAACAGAAAGGGTTTCGTTTTTATTCAAGATTGTACACACGGCTACACATCAAGTTAGACACCCTATATACGCATAACTACGCTACATACAAAATAGAGAATTGTCGGAAAGGGACAGTGCATAATGATGTCGAAGTAATGGTAAGGATAGACCGTAACAAAAATATAACGCACTCTTTTGCTCGATTCGCAGCGTTCAACTTCTAATAGTTCAAAGTCCAAACAGTCTAGGTTGATGCGTCGCTGTCAAAGTCAAATTATTTATTTTAAATACGTTTTTCTATTAGGAATTTTTTACTAGCAGCACGACTCAGAACTTGCGCGGCAGACAGCAAGAGTCCCTTCCGTCGCCTCCCGTTATTTATTGGCACTAACACTCGGGTCCTGAGAGTATTCTGAAATCAAACTCATGTCATAGTCAAGTGATCGGCTGTTGTTGTGTTGTTTCGGTCATGCAATTATAGCAGTTGATATGTACTTGACCATCTGATTTACAAATGTTTGTGTTGATCTACCTTTTAGAAACCTAATTAACCTACTGGTAGGTTAACTGCTACTACAGACATTTTTTTCTTCATTTCACATAAAGGAATCTTATTTACGTTTATGTTTTAACAGGAACTTACGGCAGACAATTTTGGCTGCGGTGACTCTTTCAAAACGTTCTATCCATCTGCAGTTGGACCTGCTGATTATACAGACTGCTTCTGCCACTTCAACTGGATGGTATTCTTGTTAACTGTGCCATATGAGCTTATAGCCAATTAATTAAGAAGGCTTTACATTAACTGTGCAATGCATAGTGATCAAACTGATGCCTGAATCGCATACCAATTTGTTTTTGTATGTGTAGTGTGTCGCAATAGATACCCAAGAAATTATTTTTACAAATGTCGTTTCGTAGACGTTCAGCATAACATAATTATTCGGCAATGCTAAAGACCACTTAAATCATTACGCTATCCGAGCAAAATTACTTGCTTGGACTGATTTAAAATTAATACTCTCTTTCTAAGTAGGTAGGTACTTAGTCACTTCTTTACCTTTTATTTAAATAAGTTTGGGTTAAACAACGAAGAAAAGTTACAAACAAATTGTCTTTTGAATTCATAATTAGCCGTACTTGGACCATTATGTTCTCTTACTGTTTGACAAAGGCGTGTTTGTGAGTCCATTACTTGTAAAAGCGCTGGGCTCACTTGTGCCTAAAAAGCATGCGTCTCACACAACGAATAACGCTGCGTTTAACGCACAATCCAAAGCTTACATAGTAGTTGCATAATCCTAACTAATATTATAAATTGTTTTACATTTGTCGGCCTCGATGGCGTAGTGGTTAGTGTAACCGATTGCCACGCCTAAGGTCGCGGGTTCGATTCTCGCACCAGTCAAACATTAGTGTGCATGAACATGGATGTTTGTCTTGGTCTGGGTGTTTCTATGTATAATATGTATCTATTTACAAAAGAAAAGTATATATGTATGTTCATCCATTGTCTAGTACCATAGTACAAGCTCTGCTTAGTTTGGGCTAGATGGTGTTGTGTGTATGTGGTAGAATATTATTATTATTATTATAAATGCGAATGTGAGATTGATTATTAAGTTTCCCGCCTAACTACTGCGCCGATCATTATGAAATTTCATATACACATTGTCAGAGAAAAAGGACATAGGGCATTTTTCATCCAGGAAAAAGTACTTTCAATATTTACTTTTACGCGAGCGAAGCCGCGAGCAAAAGCTAGTACGTAATAAAACACTAGGCGGCTATCACAATGATTTCACGGATGGCGTAGTAAGTCATAATCTCGCTACTGCCACCGCGCAGAGTATTGTGAGATAGATGACATGTGACAAAAAATTGAGAACTCTGCAATTGTCTTTTTTCAAATAAGATGTAATTTATAATGCGTGCATCCCTTCGTTTGTCGCATTAAACACTCCGGGTACTTAAGACTGCGCCGAGCGTAAGACAGATAATGACAGAACTTGTACGGCGCATAAAGAAATCGGCGCACGGCCGCCTTAGTAAAATTGTATGGAGAATTTGAAGTGCTTTTTTAATAAATATGTATCTTTTTTTTGTCAACCAATAACTTAAATATTTGGGACGGACAAATTGTAATATAACTATTTATGTTTCGTTTAAGCTGTAAAATAGGATATCTACTGTTATAACCTAAAAATCATGTAACACGAGCTTACGTTTTTGCAAATTTATTAAATGAGGCAATTACATAGGCTTTAGCGCGAGCGTTGCTTATTTTGAGAAAAAGAGTTAAGGATAGTATGGAATAAAAAAAGTTAATTGAACACGTATCTAATATAAAATTGAACACGTATTTAATATAAACACGTAGGTATCTAATAAAAAATTAAACACGTAGCTAATATATAAAACGCAATAAGTGTAGACTGATTTTATCCTGGTTACTTGTAAACATCCTAACTAATATTTTAAATGCGATGTGAGTTTGTTTGTTTGTTTGTTTATTACGCTTTCACGTCTATCTACTTACTCAGCCGCTCGCTTTAACGGTGAAGGAAAACATCGTGTATAAAATCGCGTGTCTGAGAGATGTCCATGAATTTCTCGAATATATGTATGTAAAGTCTTTCAACCCACACAAAGCCAGCGTGCTCGACTATGGCCTATCCATTCTCACACTGAGAAGAGAGCCGTGTCCAGCGGTGGGACAGTTTATATGGTTAACATGTCTGTTGTTATTATACCTGTAAAAGGTAAAGTTCTCCGAGTGTGCCTGCTAACTGATACCGTACCCCACAGCCGTAACTAAATAATAGATATCTATACTCCACTAGGTACTTGACTAAAGGTAGACGATCTCGATGTAACTTTTTACACAAACACATATTAAACAAATTAACTACTGCTTAAACTAACGATTCAATTGATTTACCTTTGCATATTACTTGAACAATTTTTTCGAACTCTATGATTTACGGCAATTCATTGCCGATTCTCACTTGTTTAACAATGGCATAGCCAGTTTGTTTTCTTGTTTATTACAATGGTAACGCCGTTTCTATGTTAGTTAAATGAAGTTGATAGAGTTGAGTTTGCTGCCATCTAATGACATTTTCTAGCACAGCAATAACACCGCTAACATAAAGTAGTCAGTAGAGAAACTAACCACACCATATTCTATAGAAAATCGTAAGCAATAAAGATTTTTTACAATGTGTCAGGTTTCGAGCTCTTTAAAGAGGCGCTGTACTGTAAGAGTAGGAACCAGCGGTCGCAGTTTCTTTAAAAATATAACATCTAGTTTTAAGAGTTTAAAAGCAAAGTAATAAGTGCCTGGCAATCTCAGTCGAAAGAATATCATCTCAATATTTACAACATGACCTACATAGTATCTGATATCATATATTAGAGCTGTGTAGATAATATAGCTATTTTTGCATGTTTGTCATTAAGTTCGGTTTATTACCATCCATTGATATATGCCCGCAGTAATTTAAAAGGAATAAGTACTGTAGAATTACCACAAAATTACCTGCATTGCTACCGTAGTAACTTAAGAATATATATATTCTCATTATAGTCTATAATGATATTGATATATACTAACTAATATTAAAAACGTGAATGTGAGTTTGTTTCTTACTCTTTTACACTTTAAATACTCCACCGATACATACACATTGTCAGGGGAACAGAAAAGAACATATGGTACCTTAACCTACATTCACGCCAGCGAATCTTGAGTAGGATATATACAACAAAACAACCATAAATCAGAAGAGCATGCCGTAGATCCATCTCCGCAAGACCATTGCTGCAGTACTATAAAATCTCAAAGGAAAACACACAATAAAAAAACACACGATACATTTCTACATTTATTATATGTTACAACATACAAAACGTAGAGTAACAACAATATACGATCATTATTATAACGCCGTTGCTACACGGAGCTAGCAGTATCCTACAACTCTTAATTTGGACACATCAATTATTTTACTGAACCAACATAGCAACAGCCAATTATATAAATAAATGAATGCAAGCTTAAAAAAAATCAACAATAAATCTGTCAAGTCTTAGAATACGAGACATAATTAAAATCTATTGTTTCTGGCCACCGGTGTTACACTGCGACTATGGTTTATTACTTGAGTGGTAATTGTTTAGAATCCAGAATATTATTTCCTTTTCCTTCCTTTATTAACAATCAAATATATAGATGTTTCAATTTTGAAATTAGAGGTTTTTTAAATTAATATGCTCCATCAAACGCTAACAGACTACCAACTGTCTTGCTAAAGCGACATCTATTTAACACCGTTGGTATTACTGGCACTAATTTCATAGTCCGGAATTGTTAACTTATTGAAAACAGAGTCAATGGCCTAAAAATTTTATTAATGGTAGTCCAACTAGAATTATATTTGCCACTTCTACCGATACTAAACATTTTTTTAGAAAAATAAGTCTTGAAAACAGACAGCTCCATCTATATTTTTGCCGCGGGTACTAAACGCTAGTAGAATAAGTAAGATTTGAAGCTCTGTCTCTATTTTACATTTAAAGCTACAGTACGTTGCGTGCGTCGACGGGGTTTTTCTTTACATTGTAAATTCTTTACAGCCTGGACATCAGCCACTTTTTCTTGACATATTAAGATTAGACGTTAAAGGCAAATTTGACTGTTTTTCGAAGGATTTTACTTTGTCTAGCGTAGCAAGAATTAGCCTGCGAGTCTTTATATACTGGAAAAATAAACGCGTAAACTATTTCTTTTAGTATTGAATATATTCGAATGAATACTAAGTTGCTTATTAGAAGTTGGCAAGAAGAAGTAGCTGACAAAAGTAGATCCTTACACTTACTGAATAAGTATGCATGTCCGTTAACGTTTTAGTTTAGCGCCATCTATTGAGGATACCAGTCAAATTATTATAAATGATATAGAATTTGCGATGTAACAATAAGCGATGACTTTTTACAGCACAAAATACATTGTAAGTAGATGTAAAATAACTCTGTTTTTATAACATTATAAGCCTCTGATATTCGACGGGGAGACTATCCTTGAATAAAACAAAAATAAAATTCAAGAGTGCATTTTTGGGGCTACGAATGCTACCACATTATATCACTAACATAAAAGTGTTGTAACATCAGGATAACATATGGAACATATTTTAAAGACGTTATCCTGTATAGTGCTTCGAGAAGCAGACTATTAAACCGGAGAAATAAGTCGCATTTATGATTTAAACAGTCTGAATAATAATTATTATCGTCATTAATAATTCTCATCATACATTATTCAATAAAAATAATGAATATCGAAGGCTGCTTAGACACACAAGGATAATAGAGACAAGCAATATTCTTGTAGTCAATTTATAATTATTACATATGTTTCTGTGCTGAATAGATGTACATACAGTTTACAAAGGCCTAAAGTATGAAACGCTTATTTATTCATTATATTTAGTTCAATTCCTTCACGTTTCCTTACTGCTTACAGTTTTACAACTACTTAATACTAAGTGCGCGTCAACGTTTCATCCGTATGGGGGACGCAGATGTTGTACCGTTAATTTTGAATTTAGAATATGGCCACACTGTACTATTTGTCACTGTACCCTCATTTGTTAATGTTCCTAAACTTTTATTAAATTTCTTCTTTGTCAAGATTGTAACTAGCTAAAATTGTTTATTTTTGTTGTTATATTTGACACAAAATATTTTTTGTTATGAAATTATAATAAATAAAATAAATAAATAAATATTGCACCACAATGATACTTGTTGGTTACAGTTATGTTATTTTAGTACAAAAATTACACCAGAATTGTTCAGCTTTCTCGACTTACCCCGACAGACTTATTAGTCGGCAAATAATGCTATGCGTTTTAATCAATTACTCGACATCATACCCAGTCGAAACACTAAGAAAATTTAAGAAATCACTTAGATAGCAAAGTACAACCTGGGCACACAGCGTTGTTTGGTGAAACTCCGTCAATAGCGGTCCACACTTTGCGTTTGTCGTGTGATTATCAACGCAAGAGAGTTACTGATTGTTCGAGAGCGTAGTGGATACTCAACTTTATGCAGTGTGGCCACACACTTATTTCATTTTGATAGTAAATCCTAAATTGGTTAATACATTCAGCCTTAATTTTATGTTACAGTTCAGCAAGTAGCAGTCAATCTGATAAATCAGGACTATTCAGATCTAGCCGATTATTTGTGCAACACAACTAACATACAACGACAAACAAATATCTACCTTCTGACGTTGCAATATGTTCTATATTACTATGGAATATAAATTACTTAAATATAATTTCCCTTTAAACATTGAAATATATTTCTTATTCATATAAAAATAAAAGCTAGAATTGTATAAAATAATCTCTTTGGTGTATCAAGATTAACAAATGCATTTATTTGGATCAGTTATTTTAAATCAATCTACCCTATTTGGGTGTGATCACAGACTACAAAACCAATAGACATGAAATTGATACGACTTTTTTAAAGAACTATGCTACAATCATTAAAAGTTTAAAATGAATGGAAGACTATTTTGCAAACGAGGAAAAACCAGACTATTATAAAAATGTGGCAATACTAATATATGAAACTGGTCTTGTTTTCTTTTATCTATCGTCTATGTGTGAGTGTGTCATCTTTCGTTTAGCCGGTCATCTGTAACTGACTATTTTGTGACATTTGTGCTAACGGTCTCAGAAAGTTCCGGCTTACAATATCATGGCTATTGAGTTCAGTGGTGTGTGGCATATCTTTGGTGATCAGTACAGTCTAATACGACGTTAATGTTTAAATAAAAATGTACTATTGGTCGTGAATACGCTTATTCTATGGACACTTAACACTAAAATAAATGCTACGCTTTACTACATACAATTTACACATAATATAAACGAATGTATAAATTATATAATACCTTTATCGTCTGGGAGACATTAAAGTAACATAGAAAGGTTTGTATTCACTACAACGTAACATCCAGTGTTTTTAAAGTCATTGCCCGCTGACGCAGATACATAATATCAAATTCAGCGCGAATCGCGTGCACACGCACGTTTGTCTTGTTAAAAGAATGTCATAGCGCCGAGCCAGCTGGCCGTAGCTTAGGTAGAATGTGCGAATGTTAGTACTTGACTTCGCAAGCGAACCAGTCAGTGGACTTATTTTCTTTGCATAGATACTAGACATAATATACAGTACTCTGTTACATTATAGTACTGTGTAGTTATTTCATCGCTTTTTGTCTGCGTAAATGTGTCTAGAGCCCTATTATTAAACCTAATGTTCACCGCTATTGTGATAATAATATTGACATGTTTAAAGACGGCCATTAAATATTTCAGTAATTATGATTTATGGGTACTGATTCCTAATACAAATTACCGATAGCAAGCTATGCGGACAAGTCAAATGCATAATTTTACAATCTAATGATTGTAAAATGATGCATTCGACTTCTTTGTTGTCCTTTTGCTTGTTGCATCGCCGAATAGACTAAATGCACAATTTCAGACCGTGTTACGCGCTAGTGAACACAAACCCTAAGCTTTAAATATGTGTAAAAATATTTGTGTTTACATAACTTTATATTATAAACCATTGTTGACTTAATATACACATAATATTATAACATTATTATCGTTATGGTGCTAATACAAATAATATAATTTATGCGAATATATTATCGTAAACAGTTTGCGTAATTCATAATAGTGTCGATATTGGTGTACTTCGTACGAAATTAATTTTAATCTTGTATGTCTTAGGCTGTACTCTTTATATTTTTAAGAATAGACGCGATCGTTTTTCTAAGGGATATACGAAGACAATGGATTTCTAGATGCATTTAGAGATTTAAATTAATTTGTAAGAACATAACCAATATGTTTTAGTTTGTATAATTCTTTCGATTGCCGAATATACAGCTTCTATATGCTTATTTCTTTATATATAAAAATCTGTCGTGTCGCGGTGTTCGTGGTCGCATTCCTCCGAAACGGCTCGACCGATTATTATGCATTTTTATGTATATTTGGTAGGTATGAGAATAGGTCGTAAAGTATATTTCATACTGCTAGGAGATTAGGGTGTCTCTATACAGTATTTTTTTTTTTGGCAGAATAACGTTTACCGACTCAGCTTAGATTTTATAAATGTATATGTTTGCAAACTTTCACATAACACGACACACATAGAAGTTAGCTATCGACTGCGGTAACCGATATTCAACTGATTTTATAGGAGATCGCAGCACGCATTCACACATACGCAAATCGGCTATGAGTGAGTGCGTCATATATTTGTGCGTTCTATCACACCGACAGGCTTCGACATCCACGTAATTTGTGCACAATAATATAAAAAGCCGAAGCTTATAAATAACCATGATGATTCACGAGTTAAAATTCAAGAAATGTGTGACATTCGCGGGTCACGTGATTTTTTTCTGTCCCGTCACGTGGTGCGGGTGGGTCACGTGACTTAAAATATGACTTGTTAGCTGCTCGATAACGTGACTCCAAGCGACCACGTGATCCTTAATATAACTTAGATCCTCCCTTCACTAACCCGTTTACTTCGCCATGATTGAGGCTTCAAGCGCTAAGCGTGAAACATATCATTACGTCCAGATATCACAGTTTAAGCTATTATAGAAAATAATAAATATTTAATAGTCAATACTTGCCAACTTGTTCTTGAGAAATTTCATATGGACTCATAAAAGACTATGGTATAGCTCCTATATTCAAGAAACGAGACGAACGAGAGAGAAGTTAATTTTAAAATATGTTAAAGTTGTACTGTGTAAAGGAACAGGTCTACTACGAGATAAAAAAAATTATACTCGTATAAATTGGATGACAAATACCTTTTAAAACGCGTATTTGAATAGCCCAGATATACATTTTTACATTCAAATTTATGATAACCATTGTTGGAAATTTAATACAATACATTTCACAGGTTTGATTTCCAGCAAGTATTGCTGAAAATCAAACGTTTCGTCAATCGAAAGAATTATACTAGTGTCCAATTTTGAAACTTCTTTCCGTAATTCTACATACAAATATTTGTAAAAATATATTTCAAATAATTGAAAATTAAAAATTCTGTAGCTAAAGCTCACTCAAATGCAATGTGGAATGAAATAAGATTGAAATTATGATAAAAATTTCAATAATAAAAATAATATTGGGCGATGTCCGCCATTATTATTTACCATGTGACTTTATGAGGTTTAATGGGTTTTCATATGACATAATGTACTTTACATTATACAAAAAATTGGCAGATACAATTTCCCTTGTCCAAACCATGTTATATATTATTGTATTTCAACAAATGGTCATTGCTTCCTCTTATTCTAATTTAAAGCGCAAATAATCGAAGACATTCGAATGATTCAGTCATTCGACACCAACTCTTGGATCATTCGAAATGTTTTCGATAATATTCGCACATCATTTGACGTTTTGTCAAGTATATGTTCTGACCAGCGGATGAGGATGGCTGGTGGATTGAATCATTACCTTAGTTCCATTACCGCTGTAGCTAGTATACATACATTGTGTCTGCGATCTGGTTTCTCGTTATATGTCCTGTCAGCTATCCCAAGCACTTACTAGCGACATCTTACGTACAAATGTTGACGGATGGCTAAGTGCTGTACAACTTACATAAGCGAGCACTTGAAACCGAAGATTTTCCTGCGACGACGGGTTTTCTCTTCCTGTTGTGGGTGATTGCGTATTATACGTACCAACTGGAATTATACAAACAAATTGTTTAATTATATAATATCAGCCTTATATTAAACTGTCCCACTGCTGGGCACAACCTCTTCTCAGTCTGAGAAGCGTAAGAATATAGACTATTTAGCACGCGGGCCCAGTCGGGATGGCAGACTTCACATATCTTCGAGAACATTGTGGAGAACTCTTAGACATACAGGTTTCCTTACAATGTTTTCCTACATCGGTAAAGCGAGCGACAGTTAACTATTTAATACACAGATAACTTCGAAAAATCAGAAAAAGCACGCTTTGGAAGCGACTTTAGGCCTCTGGGTGGCAGTCTAACGGTCGCCCAATTGGCTATCGGTGCACCGTATTATAAGTAAAGGGCAAAGACTTTTTGAAAATTGGCCTCAACTGCGAATGAACCTACTACTATTGAGAATTTTTGACTAGAAAATCTCAATAATATTTTGCTCAAACTTGAAATCGAAGCCAAAACCTCGTGCACAGCAGTTGCATTCACTACCGCTGCGCCACTGTGGCAGTAATAGACTTACTAAATCATATCTCAACATAATATGATACCAATGATGATCATAATATTTCGCAAACACGCTGAGGTGTACAGAAAAGGACATAGAAAACATTTCATACAGAAAAAAAATACACGCTTTCGTAGTTAGCTAAACTAAAAAATATAAAATAAATAATCGTTTAAAAATTAAAAACACGCTTTATAAAAAAAACAAAAACGTAAAAATAACAAAGGATAGAGTGATTAATAAAAGAAATAATTTAAATTTAAAAAAAACGTCGGGTGCTTTCTAAGATATTTTGATAATGCAGACCACGCGCTTGCTCTATCTCTCTCGCTCTCACGCTAAGAAAATCAATCATAAGAAAACATGAATCCTGACGATCCTAATCAGGATAATGAGATAATCTTATCAAATTATTGTATTGTCATCGGTCCTCGATAAGCCTACAACGTTTAAATGAAATCTGACTGTTTGAAGTGAGTCAAAATCACGTCCAAAGGAGTCGGTTACAAACAAACAAACAAACAAACAAACATACAGGTGAAGCTAATAAAAACGTGTTAAAAAAGTAGCGAAGATTATAAATTTATTGACAGAACCTATATTAACCGAAATCGGAAAAATCTAGTAGCCAAATAGTTACCTCATGGAAAGCTGCGTCGATGTTCAAAGGAGGTTCTTTAGCACTGGTCTCGATATATGGAGCACCGAGTTGCCTGGCCAGCTCTCTACCAGCTTCTTCACTAACAGCTCGAACGTGCACCAAGTCCACCTTATTAGCAGCCAGTAGCATCGGGTATGTCTCACGATCCTGGAATAATATAAGTAGAAATAAAAATAAAGATAGGTATACTGGCAGTTATATTTATGGTTGAGCATCTGGCTTCGGCTAATTGATACTGAGACTTTTCTATATGATATGGTCAATGGGAACACAAAGGCTAGAAGATATCCAGTAGACAGCTGAAGGTTCCTCGTCAGATATGTAAGACCTGATATGATAGTTGGAGAAATGTCGATGTAATAGACCTTTACCTACTGCTTCGGAGAAAAACAAGTCATAGTATGTATGGTGGGTTGTGTTGCTAAAAAGTAGAAGAAAGCCACGAGGCAAACTGCCAAATCACAAGTCCCAGGTCATAACACACACGCAAGATTTATAATAGATTACCAAATGAATTTAAAACTAAGACATTAATTTATTTAAAAAGCAATTGCATAAGTTTTTGGCGAACAAATGATATTATAAAGTTAATAATTTTATGGAAGGCAATTGATTAATTATTTTATTTTAATTATTATTTTACTTTACAGCATGTTATCTTGATTTATATACCTACTTGACTTAATTATATAATATATTGACTACTGCTATAATGGATAAATTACATTCTGACATCTAATATAATTATTATGTTAATTAACTATTGAGACATTGCCATTATTGTATAAATTATAAATCATCTCAATTATTTTCTAATGTGATATTATGCATGCCGAATAGAATTTTAGAATTAGGTAGAATATAGAGAACTGTAATTATTAAGCACAATTTGTATAACATCTATATATACCTTTTTTCAGCAAATAAATGGATTTGATTTAATTTGTTTTGATGACATTGCAAAATTATCTTTCGCCTAACTTCTTCTTCTCTCTTAACCTTTATTATTCCCAAGGCACTTAGGGTCGGCTTTTCTGGTCTAACCGGATTTGACTGGATATCAGTTTTTACACAGAGCGGCTGCCACCTGACCTCTGCAACCCGAAGGCTAACGATACCCTAAGGCTAGACCAGTGTCAGGATATTAGAGGGTACTGACTTTCCCAATAACGACTGCCATAGATGTTCATGGCAGCTTAACGTGCTCTCCGAGGTACAGAGCAGGCGATAATTGTCAATCAATACGCACATAATTTCGAAAAGTCATATAACTTCCGAAAGTCACGTGCGCGACGTGGGTTCGAACCCGAGACCCTCTGCATTGCACTCTGTTGGTCGCCCCACTGAGCTATCGCTGCTTATCTTTCGCCTAACTACCAAACGAATATAAAAGTTAATATATAAAAATGTAAGATCGCTTGTAACTTAGTAAAAAGATCTGCTAGTTCTTTACACATTCTTCATCATTTCGCATACGTTTAGATTGCAACATTGAACAATAGCAACGGTATTTTAAAAACCTATCAAAACCATTTTGGGCTCACAGATTATTATTGAAAACACACTTAAAGACTTTGGTACCTAGTTTTTAAAAAACAATACTATACCTTGACTCTAAGAATCTGCGTGTAGAAATGCCTGATGTTCTCGTACGACTGTTTGTCAGTGACGGAGTACACGAGGAGGAAGCCGTCTCCCTTGCGCATGTACTGCTCGCGCATTGCGCTGAACTCCTCCTGGCCTGCCGTGTCCAGCACTGAGGAAGCACAGTCATATTATAAAACCAACCGAGTCATATTATAAAACGACTTTTTTTAAATACGTTACCCGCGCTGTTAGTAAATCCTACGTTCTTTTTATTTTTTTAACGCGGTGATATGTGCCGGTCTTGGGGCGGGCGATGGGGATATGTCGGGATCCAGCCCATAAGATGGAAATTTGGGCTGAACCGACTAAAACCACCGCGGTGTTCCTCACACCTTTATGGCGGGGTCGCGCGGATCGCTCTCGCATTCAAATCGCGACCCCGTCAAAGGTTTGACCCGCCGATGGACGTGGCGGGTCCCACACAACCATCACACAAACTCACAAATACAACAAAAAAACACACAATTGGGGGGACCTAGTCCCCGACGACAAAGTGGGGACCTAGTCTCCCTTCCGACATCAAGAGGCGTGCGCGGAACACGAACGCCGCCTACTCGGACCTGCGCTGATAGGGCGATGGACGGCCCCAATGGGTCCACCGCCCGCAGGCTTCTATTCAGGGCGGCTGGAGGTCGTCTCGCGCCCTCCTGCGCCCGGCTCTGCGGTTAGGGAGAGGGATTGAACGTTCCCTCTCCCTCTCCGCCGCCTCCTTCACTAACATCACCTCCTCATAGAAGGAGGCGACGGCATTCCAAGACCTCTCGCTCGAAACCATGGACAGAATCATAGCCTCGAGCGAGAAGACGACCCTACCGACTGCCGCGAGCATGACACAGCGTTGCGTGGCCTAAGCAGGGCAACCTACCAACGTGTGCAACGCCGTGTCTTCCACAACGACGCGGTAGTCGCCGCAGTGATGACAACCGGGCGTCTCCTATTTGCCTATTCGATACAGGTACCGACCGAAACAACCGTGGTCAGTCAGCACCTGCGTCAGACGAAACGTGAGGGCGCCATGACGCCTTTCCAGCCACTCTCTAAGTATGGGTCTTACCGCCACGACGTACCTCCTACGTAGCGAGCGACTTTACAAACTTTTTAACTTTAGTTAACTCATGAGGGTGTTTATTTTATTTTATTTGGTTAACAGTATTTACTGTTGGCAGACCCAGTATATTATTTCAGAGAATTATATTTTATCAATCTCTGAAATAATATATTTTATTAAATTACTGACATTATTTCTGTTTTCTGTTTCTTTTTGAAAAGACTACTCTCGCATTAAGAATCATTCCTATGTCGCGGAGGACTTTACAAACATTCAAACAACGTACACAAAGGACATCCAACAACCATTTGTTGTTTGTTTGACGGCCTCGATGGCGTAGTGGTTATTGTAACCGACTGCCACGCCTGAGGTCGCGGGTTCCATTCTCGCACAAGTCAAACATTTGTGTGCATGAACATGGAAGTTTGTCTTGGTCTGGGTGTTTCTATGTATATATGCATGTATTTACAAAAAAAAAGTATATACGTATGTTTATCCATTGTCTAGTCCCATAGCTTTGCTTAGTTTGGGCTAGATAGTATTGTGTGTATGTGATAGAATATTATATTATATTATTATTATTATATTTGTGGATCACGCAACGGCAGTGTTGAGGCAACCACTTAAAGAACTACGCCATCCAGGAATGTAAAACGTTTTTAACATCCACCTTTATTAATTGGGTGGTACAACCGAACGATAACATGTACAAAGTTCCTTTCAAAATTAGATGGAAATGATAGTTTCCTTAACATTCACACATAGTAACTTACATCCAGATCAAATAAATATTAACATACCATCTAGTATGCACCATTGTCCGTCCACCTCCGTATGCTGTATATACGAGTCCTCGATGGTAGGATCGTAGTCTGTCACGAACAGCTTCTGGAAGAATTGGATGGTAATCGCTGACTTGCCGACACCGCCGTCTCCTACCACCACCAGCTTTATCTGTGGACAGTCACACCGGATTTAGATATAGTGGAACTATTCTGAGATATGTCATGATGGAGAATGAATGGGTAAGGGGATAGAAAATAATTTTAATTCTTAATTTTTGCATTTAAAAAAATACCCTTATTCTTCTTTTTATATGATCATAGTAATTGAAACAAATGGCGACGCTAAATAAAAAAGAGAGTAAGTATAGAATAAAAACATTAAATCAAATGTAATGGTTTGATTTTTGGTTTGAGACTGTTTTTCTGACAATTGGTAACACTTATTATAGAGATATTGCTGACATAAAATGTTTAATTAGTTATGTAATGAAAGAAGAAAATAAGCATAGGGAGAGTAACTTAATTATTGAACTGAACTGAAACGTAAAAATAGACGATTTATAATTTTTTTGAAACAATTTTCGCGATTTAAATTAAACTATGCATTTTAGTACATAGTAGGCAACGAGGCAAACGACTTGCCGCACGATAACCAAAATCATACGCTTTGAATACTAAGCTATAAGAAAAACGATATTTTTGTCCAGAAAAACAGTCTATTAGGTATATCAAATGATAAAAACACAAATCCACTAACACTGTCACTGTTTTTGAACAACGACATAGCTTAACTCAAGCCCATCTAGTCGAAACTGCAAACAAATCATATAAAGCTTAAGGTTGCGGACACAGTACTGAGCTGAGATGTGCTGTGCCTCGCTCATCTTCTTGCCTGTTAGGCACGCATCGAGCTCACAAAATACTAGGATCGGTATGTTGAGAATAATCCTAAGTTATGTATTCCTTTAAAATTGTATGTATGACTGTGAATTGGCTTTATATTGAGAGCAACCACGTATTCGTAAGTCTAAACCAATGTTTGTAAAACAGTCAAAGTCAGCATTTTTTATTCTATCCCAATTGGAAGTAAACTTTCGTCAAAAATATTAACTGATATGATACTGCCTAACATGAATTTAAATTAAAAATCTAAGCTTGTCACTGTTAATATTGCTATTTAACTTAACTGTCGAACTTGGTTAAAAAGATGTGACATGCCCAGTCTCAGCACTAGATTGGCGTAAAGACGAGAGCTACGATAACTAATGACAGATTGCATGGCGCAGGAATAATAATAATAAAAACTCCTGCTCATTACCTCTTTTATATATACTATTATTAAGTTTAAAAACTGGTCAATATACCAGCTTTATGGCACCCAATTGGCAGGTATGACACTTTCTTCAATCTCAATCATTATTATATGCTGTATCAAACGCTAAAGATAAATATCACTCATTTCCGTGCTGAAAACGCTGCACTATAATTTATCGATAATAGATTACTCAGCGTTAATTAAAAACATCATCATATGTATACGATACGAGGTAACGTACAAGATTAATTTCTGCCCAGATATAATAGATCTGAATTATACTTAAACAAGTTTATTAATGACGAATTTTTTAAATATAATTGCCATGTTGATCAGTTTATATCCTCACTATTACATGCCGAACTACACAACTTATACACTTGCGTATATTATTCTATAAATAATTATAGCGCGATTGAACAGAGGTCAGCACCGCACAGCTCAGTTCAGTAATATGACCAAACTCTAAAACTAGAACTATTGTAAATTAAACATAGAATTAAAAATAAGGACTATTCACTTGAAGTGGCGTCTCTTATAGCTCTTAATTGAGTTCAATTGGACGATATTGTATTTGATAGAGCATAAAAAATTCACGACTTAGACCATACCGCGGAAGGTTTGATCATCAGCTAATTTTTATGGATTTTGTACCTTGGACAACCGCACACAAAAACAAACGCACACACACTTAGAAAATACACAAGCTTACGCATGCACACAGATATAGATACACCCATACTATAGCAAACACTTATCTGTGTGCTTGTGACGTAACGTTTACAGACGATCACGCACGCACACAGATGCACATTTACCCATCACTAACGTATTCATGACATAATGTGTGTGTAGGTGTGTCGTGTAGACTCACGCACACGATCAAAAGGCATAGTAGGAAAGTATAGAGATTTACGTAACAGGTGGCTGGAAACTGATACGATGTGATTATCATATAATTACTATCCTAATGTACCGATAATGAGAGTTATTATCTATTGCTACCTATAGAATGTTTAATTACACGTGTAATATATTAGTTATTATCTGTTTCTACCACATTTAGTGCCGATAATAGTAAGTTGATCCAATTCAGTTATTAAAGATCATCAAATCAAAATAAACATTTTCATGAAGGTAAATATCATGAGAACAGCTCATGACTGAGAGCTCCTATATTGGTGGGAGCTGAAAACTGTTACTGACGCTGTTCTCGAAATTATCGCCTAGACCAACTAAGGTTGCAGATTTAAAAAAGAATTTGTAGGTTTTGGCGAATCTTTTCAGCGTTTCGAGCCCGGATAAACACAAAGTCAGAGCAAAGCTGTCATAAAAGTCGTTCAAAAATACTTTTACCAAATGCTGTTAGGTGATAACACTTCGACAAAAAAGCCATAATAATGGGTGCGTCGACATTTGGAATATTTCGACGATTTCTTTTGTAACTGCTTTATGATTCAAGACGTGGACCTTCAAACAACATGGGCTGCCAATTACAGGATATATAGGATACGTAATGAAAACGTGCACGGTATAACTAGTACACCAATTTGTGAGTACACTCAAATTACGCCGAAATACTGGTTTCGAAATAAAATAAGTTTTCATAGCCGAGGTAATCGAGAAAAATACAAGGTAAAGCTAAAGTAGCATTAGACTGATCATATCTGCCGTACTACAAAACCAATGCACCTCAAGTTCTCGAATAGAGATTCTATTCAAGGACATAGCATGCGAATGTCCTATTAACTTACTAACGAGGAGGATACGAGGATTCTAGCCGGCTAGGTGAAGTGACGATTCGAACAAAGCGGTTATTGGACCAGATCTGAAGGTTAAGCTCAGTATCCACTTTAGTAGCTACCTATCGCATAGACCTTTGGTCAAAACATGTTTATAATAGGATAGCAATCATTAGCGTATATGAGAGGGAGCTAGGAAGGCCGTGTTCCTCCTCCCCCTCCCCCTACCTCTCCCCCAACACCCTCTTGCAGTATTATTTGGTGCTTGGTGTTCAACTCAAAATTCAATGGTTGTATGTAAGACACAGCTTAGGAACCATAGGTACAGTCCCTAAAATAACTCTAGTCACGCCAATTATGCCACAAAACATCAAAATGTTACATAAAAGCAATTATTTTCTCAATAATTATCAATAATAGCCTCCGAAACATACCACAACGACAAGCCAACCCCAGCAATAACGAAAAAAAGGTTACCCATACATCAATATTTTGGCAATTGGTACGGCGTATAATAACAGTGCTAAATCACGACAATAGCAATAAAAACTAATTATAGCACTATTACTAACACAGTAATATTGGCATTTAGTACTCTGCTAGAATTTGTTCACGTATGTAAAAACAAATAACTCATGAAAAATTACTCTACAGCAATAAACAAATCTAGAAATAGCAACCGGAGGAATGTAATAGCATATCTTTATATATATAATTCTACTGTACGTGCGTATGTCACTGAACTCCTCCTAAATGGCTGGAACGATTTTGATAAAAAAAATTGTGTGTGTTCATGTGAATTCGAGGATGGTTTAGATTTGGTTTTTTTTTTCGTGTTTACCGGACAACGTCTCTCGGGACAGCTAGTTATTGTATAAAATACAAAGATTGCGAATGCTCTATTCCGAGTGCAATGCAGGCGGTATGTATGATTCAAATCTGATAATCGTTGAATTTTACAGTTTCTTCGAAGTAATGCAAGCAAGAGTATTATATATACCTGACCTGAGCAGCGATAGCTCAGTGGGGAGACCAACAGACTGCAATGCAGAGGGTCTCGGGTTCGAACCTAGGTCGCACACCTCTGACTTTCGGAAGTTATGACTTTTCGAAATTATGTGCGTATTGATTGACAATTATCGCCAGCTCCGTGCCTCGGAGAGCAATTTAAGCCGTCGGTCCCGGCTGCCATGAACATCTATGGCAGTCGTTATTGGGAGAGTGTCGACACAAAAGATCCCACTGCGTCGAAGTGTCGCCAGTCTGCACTGACTGGCCCCCACATAAGATACATACATTATATATACCAACTGAATCGCGCCTATATCCGCCTAAGGGGAAGGCAGATTTGGATTACAAGCACATTTCAACAGCTATTTTAGTTTTTAAGAAGTACAGGTCCATCCTATTGTCGTTCACTGGGCACAGTGACAGACTTCGTGCTAGAACTCCAAACATGTTGCCTACCACGGGCAACGAACCCAAGAACCTCGTGCATGTATATAATAGTATGTGTGACTGCTGTGCACGAGGTTCCCGTTTTCACCTGCATCGGGTAATTATTATTTGACTTATTGAGTGACTATTATGTCACATTATTTGATCAGAGTTTACTACGAGATCTGACTACATTTGATCATCCGCTTGTCTTTCCATACATTCTGATTAGTCATAATAATGTCCTCCAGACCTAATTTCGGTCACGGCGGCCAATCTTAACGGAGACTGGTCATCTGCGCAGGAGATATTATAGTGCACAAGCGTGTGCGCGAACTCAAGTGCACTCTCTGTTCCCTCACTCTCATGATCCGATGGAACGGATAATCCGACACGACCGGAGAGAGATCAGGCGCAGGACCAACGGCTTCACGTGCTTTCCGAGGCACGGGGGTGTCTTACACCGGCAACTTCCTAAATCCGGGCTGTTATTCAGATTTCTTAACAGAAAAACCCAATAACGTTTTGTTGGCCCGACCCGGGATTCGAACCCGAAACCTCATGCACAGCAGTCGCGTTCTCTACCGCTGCGCCACGAAGGCAGTATATGATTAGTTATAAAAGGTATTAATTAAAAATATTTTGAAAATGTATGGCAAGTCATGGCAAAGATCAAACGTATCGAACTAGACATGTATCGCGGTCGAGGAAGCCTTGATGCATTGTTTAACGCAAGATGTCAAAAGCTCATATTATCAGGCAAGACTTCAAGATTACCGAGCGAGAAGGATTTAACTGCTCTTTGAAACCCTACACATACCTTTTAAGCCTTATTCGCTTTCATCACATTTATTAACATACTAATCGGTTTAGGGTACTCTTTGTAATCCTTCCAAAGAATGTGTCCATTGTGTCATAAAATATTCGCCGCGATCTTCTGCTACCATTCACATTTCTTTTAAGTACTTTTATCGCCACCCTTTTCGTCATATTACCTTAAGATACTGTTTATCTTTTTTGTAACATACTCACGGTTGACCCGCGTACATTCACATTTTTGTAGCCTATACCCGAGACTTAGGCAATGGCTACCTCTTTTATCAGAATTAGTTCAGTAGAACACCAAACCGTTACAAACACAGTTACTTTTGAATTTATAATATTAATATGGACAGTATGAATTTAATTTATTGCGTAAAAGCTGGTACAGACCCCAACATAAGTACCTGAATCTTGAACAAATTTGCAAGAATCTTATGAATTCAAATCCTAATTATTATTATATATTTTAAGTCAATTGTCTTTTAACTATAACAAGCTAACGTTTGCTGTAATTTTGGAAGATAAAGGACGTCGAGATCACGCATGTGTATCGACTTACGTTGCCGACTACACCAGCAATTTTTTTAAACTAGCCGCTTATTATTAGCTTGACTGCAACTCCATCTATCGACCTTAGCATAGTGCAGAACCAGTCACAACAAGACAATTTTAGATATAAATATGACCTGAACCAAGACGGTCAAATGTTACACGATCACAAACATCCACATAGATATAAAGATAATCACATTTAGCCGAATAACTTATATGAATATACTGTCTCCAAGTCAACACACCGTTATAAGCTAGTCACTACTGTCCTGAAGTAGTAGGTGTTCTCTCCAAAACAAACCATCATTATACCTTATTAGTAGCCGGTGAATCATAATAAATGTATTGTTCTAACCTATGGCATTACGTATTGACGTAGGACAATGACATCGATCGCCAAATTAAGAAACAAATAGTTGAATTGGTGATGTATAAAAAATATCCCAAGAGTAAAAAATAAGGAAAATTTAATTGAAATTAAACTACTATATACGGATTTTATCGCGTTGTTTATTTGACACTTTATTACATAATTTTGAAAACTATCACACTACTTTTACTTTTAAACTTTACTAAGATGTACTTGTCATCGGGAATCCTGATCATACTTTGAGCCACACTATGTATAGGAAAAAGACCCATACAAATAGGTACTTAAACGGTGAATCTCACCATCATCCTAAACAGTTAGCTACCGTGGGAATGTCTTAGTTTCAGAGAGCCCATGGGATCTGTGACAAGAAACACCTGGACGCCGAGCTTCAACATGTTAAGCAAGTACTGCAAGACAACAAGCTCCAACAGCCGCGCCGCTGTCACAGATCCCGAGAAAAGCCAGCCACAGTT
This sequence comes from Catocala fraxini, assembly GCA_930367265.1. Lineage (NCBI taxonomy): Eukaryota > Metazoa > Arthropoda > Insecta > Lepidoptera > Erebidae > Catocala > Catocala fraxini. The sequence continues at coordinate 6,497,945 of OV884036.1, read as the reverse complement.
GAGCGCCAGCCTGCTATACTGCCTTATGTAAGGGGTGTCACTGACAAGATTGGTTACATCTTGAAGCGAGCTTCAATCAATACATACTTCACAAGCCGCCAACGAAGATAAGTCAAGTTTTACCATCCGTCAAGTGCCAACTACCTTTACAAGAAGCAGGGGTCTATAAAATAGATTGTGACTGCGGACTCTCATACATTGGTCAAACTAAGAGAAACATAGGCACCCGCATAAAAGAACACATAGCTGATGTAAAACACCTACGCTCGTTGAAGTCTGCTGTGTGTGAACATGTGCAACAGGGGACCAACCACTACCTGAGATTTGACAAACCACAGATTCTCGCTAAAGAACACCGATTCCTACTAAGGATGCTTCGCGAGGCTATTGAAATCAAAAAAACATCCTAATTTTAATAGAGAAGATGGTTGGAATGTACCACCAGCTTGGGATCCAGTTATACAAATAGTCAAACCCAAGAAGAAGCAAACCATAGCTAGACTTCATGATACAGCTCATTCTGCGTAAATAGAAACACCAATGATTAAATTATGTTCGGGTACTTTGAAATAACTACACTGGAACATTGAGACAACTACCATCTTAGTCTCCCCGTGACCATGGCTGCTGAAAAGCAACCGAAACGTCGGGGAAAGTGTAAAATTAAATTAAATCTAAATAGTTTTAATAGTTTTAATAGTAATTTAATAAGCTTAAAAATTAGTAAAGTTCAAAAGTAAAAGTAGTGTAACAGTTTTCAAAATTATGTAAATAAAGTGTCAAATAAACAACGCGATAAAATCCGTATATAGTAGTTTAATTTCAATGAATAATATTCGCGTAAACAGAAGACAATATTACGGATTATTAATATCACGGATTATGTCTTAATGTGACAGCCAACATCTGAGTGCCCCGTAAACATGGCTGCTGAAAAGCAACCGATACGTCGCGCGTCGGCGATAGTGTAAACTTTAATCTAGATAGTTTTAATAATTTAAATATAGGTAAACAGTAACTAGTAACAGTGTTTAACAGTAGTAGGTTAACATTTATGTAATAATAATGTTTTAAAAATGAACAACGCGACAAAATCAAAAAGTTTAATTGCAATGTATAACAATTCGCATAAAAATAAGACAATAGTAAATAAGGATTTTTTTATGTATATACAAACCCTTATATAGATATATAAGGGTTAGTATATACATAAAAAAAGCCGCTAGATGGCAGTCGCCTAATGGTCGAAATACGACCATAATGGATTTAAATTTTAAGTTTGATCTTTATTAAGGTTTTATTTTCCAGAGCTATACTTATCCTTATAATCACATTTCATTTAGATTTTGCCAAGGCTATACAGGTTAATTTACCTATCTTTTTCAAACAAATTCCTAAGCTTGCTACTTTGTTTTCTTGTTTCTTTATTACATGTAAATACGTAAATATATTATAATATAAATGGTATATATCTTCCAATCCACCCAAAGGTTCCCTGTAAGATATAGCTGATGTATGTAATTATATATGCATTTAAGTAACCATAGTTACAAAAAATAGTACTACATCAGCCGTACAATGCCGAAATACTACGAACGCGATTCGACTGCGTGTGTAAAATGCATGGTTGTCTGCGTGTAGTGTTTTTTCATTAATTTAATGTATTTCTAATGCAAATTTTATATAAATATTAGGATTCGTCACTCCTCCATATGAACTTTAACTGTGCCAAATTTCATACTCCTCCGTCTGCGCAATTTTCGTAAAAAGGGGTACAATGTTTTTGCTTCACGTATTAATATATAGATATTATAAATGCGAATATGGCATAGGGTACATTTCATCTAAAAAAAATACTATTACAAACCTAACCTACATTTACGCGAGCGAAGCCGCGGATAAAATCTAGTAGTCAATATTTGTTACAGCAGGTATTAAGCATAAAGTAAACAGGTCAATTCATAGCATGTTTAGCATAGCCTAGGGATGCTTGCAACACCAATAACACGTCTTAAGTATTGCCAGAACAAAACATAGTTACTGCTCTGCTAGGAGATACCAGTCTACTTGCTGACAGTACCAAAGAGCATTAAAGACTAAGGGCTCGTCCCACCACCTCCAAATAACATTTATCTATAAGATAAAAGTCTCGCTATCTCTCTTCTTTAAACTAACAGGAGTGAGACAGCATGCGATTTATGTTTCTTTTTTTCGTTATTTGTGGGACTGGCTATAATTGTTTCTTAGCCCCTGATAAGCACGAAATTTCATTTATATCTTATATTTTATACCTTTTATTTTTAGTTTTATATGGACCATAATAATGGCATAATGATCACAACACCGGGTACATGAATGATTTCTTAAATATTGAAATGATAATTTGATGGTGATTTAAAAGTGTGGCTGTGAGTTTCTTGCAGGTATCTTTTCAAAGGTTCTTTTGCCTAATTACTTAAATGTAAATTTAGTGAACTCACTAAGCTTTTTCTTTGTTCACAGACAATCTTCTATCCCTTAAGATAAAAGATTGTATTGCACTGGCAGCCCAATGGCTCCTTTTTGGCAGAACCAACAATGTTAATCTATGTCTTGATGCTAAATGCAAAATTGCCTGCAATTCAGCAAGTTAAAAAAATGCATTTATTTAAACTACTAGATGATAATATAACAAATATTTTTTGCACATCACATCATAATCATAATTATTTTGCTTTTAAAAACTTAATCTAGGATTTAACACCATTGTCTACAGTAAAACAAGTGTCAATCTACAGGACAATCCTACCTAATATTATAATTGCAAATGTAAGTTTGTTTGTTGGTTTTTCAAACAAATAAACATACATTGGCAATTATAATTCAAATGCTACCTATTTTCAAGCATTAACTACTTGAACAATTGTCCTGAAAATATAGAATACACATTGTCAGCCTCGATGGCGTAGTGGTAAGTGTAACCGACTGCCATGCCTGAGGTCGCAGCATATACGCAACATGGATGTCTTGGTCTGGGTGTTTCTATGTATAATATGTATGTATTTTTCAGACGGCCGGCCGAGACGAGCGGACGTCGTACGAAAGTCGTGTCACAAAATATCACGAATTACCCCCGATTATGTTTTTAAATAAATTGGAAAATGGATAGTTTTGTTAGATCCTCTAGTGTGGTGTCAAGTGAATCAGGTGAAAGTGTAGTTAATGAAGAGATGATGGTGAATATGATGAAAAACATGAGAGAAGAACAATTGGTGGCAAGTAGCATGATCATGAATGTTAGTACTGAAGATCAAACCCAAAGGTCTGTTGAGAAAAGGTTGCGAGATGATAGTGAGGAAAATTATGATGAGGATGGATTTATTACCGTAAAAAGAAGTACTAAAAGATTGTTGAGAAGTTATTCAGATAATAATGATAATAGTGATAATGTGGGTAGTAGTGAAGAATATGAAGTATGTATTTCATCCACAAAAATTTTACCAAAGTCGATTGGAATCGCAAAGTTATTAAAAAGTGAAAATATCCATAACATTTTAAAGATAAAATATAAAAGCCCCTACAAAATATTTATCTCATTGAAAGATTTGGTAAATACTAATAAAATACTTACTTGTACAAAATTCAAAGAATTAGATTGGAGGTGTCAAAGGAGGGATTTATCAAGTATGACATATGGTATAATCAAAAATATTGAGCTAGAAATAGAGGATAAGGAATTATTGCAAATACTGGAAAGTGATGTAAAGATTCTTACCGTTAAAAGACTCAAAAGATTGACAGTTGATGGACAGTGGACAGACAGTGAAGTTGTACGTTTAACTTTTGAAAGTTCATCCTTACCCCCGTATATATACGGATACGGGTGCCGGTTTAAGGTTGAACCATATATATTTCCTGTCACTCAATGTTCAGGGTGTTGGAAATATGGCCACAACTAAAAAGTATTGTCCTATACAGAAAATTAAATGTCCTAAATGTGGACAAGGTCATGAGAATTGTGCAACAATGGAGTTCACTTGTATTAATTGCAAAGGGCCTCATATGGCACTTAATAAAAGTTGTCCAATCTTTCTTAGAGAGAAATCTATAAGAAATATAATGAGTGAAAATAATTGTACTTACAAACGAGCACTGAACTTATACAAAGAAAAGAGTAAGCTTGCACCAAAAATTTCAGCCCCGCTCCAAACAGGATATAGTGAACAGCAAACAGAGATGGTGGCAGAAAATACTAATTTTACTTTGGCAGATAAAAGTTATAGAGATGTACTTGAAACACAGAAAATATCAGCTTTGTCATCTTCATGCCCACAACCAGGTTTATCATGTGAGGAAGGACACAGTGATGGAAATGAAAATAGCAGTTATATGTCAAATGATGATAACATAAATGAACAAGTTTCTCTTGTGTGTAACTCCAGGCAGTCAGTAAGGCGACAGATAACAGGAAATAAGAACAAGAAGTCTAAGAAAAAGACCAAAAGAAGTTTGCAGAAGTCATTAAATAAAACCAATAGCAAAGAAAAAATGGCTAAAGAAAATAAAGAAACTCAGAATAGAAATCAAAATTCTTCCATATTCACTAAGATTTGTCTTAGAGTTAAAGAGATTATTCAGTCCAATTATTCTTGTGGTGAAATGTTTAAAGAGATTATGAAGGTGTTACTAGTTGAATTTATGTGTTATATGTCTACCTATTTTAGAGGAAATGATATTGTAAGTAAAGTTTTTTCTTTATTTTATAATGTGTAGTGCATTAAATTCATTTAATATTAATATTATACAATGGAATGCACAAAGTTTAAAATCCAAGTTAATTGATTTTGAATTATTACTGAATCGTGAAAAAATACATATTGCTTTATTGAGTGAAACATGGTTGGATCGTGAAATTCAGATTAACCTAAGTGGCTACAATGTATTTAGAAAAGATCGTCATGACTCTTATGGTGGTGTAGCCATAATCTCGCACAAATCTATTAAAACATTTACTACTCCTATAAGTGTGACTAATTTGGGCATAGAAATATTACATATTAGAGTTCTTAATTGCAAATTAATCAAAAATATAATTTCAGTATATTGTCCTTCTTCAGTAAATACCTCACAATCAGACTGGGAAAACATTTTTTCAAAATTTCCTAGTAATTCTATTATTGCAGGTGATTTCAATGGGCACCACTCTAGTTGGACAAATAAAAGTGATAGTAGAGGGAATCATTTGTTTGAAGCAGCAGTTGAAAATAATTACGTAACAATAAATAATGGTGCGCCCACTAGGTTAAAATGGGTTAACGGGTCGTTGCAACGGACTGCACCTGATGTCACATTTTGTACCATAGATATAGTGATGAACAGTTTTTGGCATGTTAGTAACGAAAGCTTAGGCAGTGACCATTTAATTATTAAATTTTGTATTAAATATTCCGATTCCGTCAATATCACATCAAAGCGAAATTATAAAAAAGCAGACTGGCCGAAATACAGGGAAAAATTAAAATCCTTATTTAACACTGTGGAAATTTCATCTATGAAAAATGTTCAATGTATGTATAATTTATTTATAAGTTTTATTAATAAAGCTGCTCATATATCTATTCCATATTCAAAACTTTGTAATAATCCAAATAGAAAATTTAGACCAAAAGTGTATTGGAATGAACAGCTTTCAAAAGTTATTGCAGAACGGCGTTTAGCATTATGTATTTTTAGAAAAAATCCAACCCCACAAAATTTAGACAGACTAAAAATTAAAATTTCTGATGCACAGCGGCAGATTAGACGTGCTAAATCTCAGTGTTGGTATGAATTTTGTAGTAGCATTAATGAGACTACTTGCTCATCAGATATGTGGAAGAAAATGCGTTGGATGAAAGGTTTTAAGACTAATAGATTATATTCGCCAGATAAAAATAAGGAGGAATTATTATGTGAACTGGCACCAGACTTTGTGGTTGTAACAAAACCTACAATCACTTGTAACGAATCCAGTTTAAATCATAAATTTTCATTACAGGAATTAGATATTTGTATTAAATCTAAAGATACAGCACCAGGTTTAGATGATATATCTTATTCAATGATTGCTAACCTCCCTGATGTTGCCAAATTTTTTTTGCTTCAATTATATAATACCATTTACAAAACTGCTTCCTTGCCCTCTCAATGGAGAGATATTCATATTGTACCCATACCTAAATTGAATAGTTCAGGCAATAAACTTAGACCTATAGCACTAATGTCCTGTCTGTGTAAAATATTTCATAGTATGATACTCAAAAGATTAGAGTGGTATGTGGAAAATAAACAAATTATGTCCCCTAGTACAACTGGCTTTAGAAGAGGTCATTCTTGTCTAGATAGTCTAGCACTCTTAGTTACTAAAATACAAATTGCTCTCGCTCAAAAAATCCCAACTCTAGCAGTATTTTTAGATGTAGAAGGAGCATATAATAATGTTCTGATTGATCGCGTAATTTACATTTTGGATGATCTGAAAGTCGGTTCCTATGTTTGCTCTTATACATGGGAATTTTTAAAAGAAAGGCATCTCATTATAAAAGGCGAGGAATCTGACAGACAATATATTCGATGGACTAGCAAGGGCATAGCTCAGGGTGACCCGTTATCCCCTCTCCTTTTCAATATTATTACAGCTGAAATAAGTAGAAAAATAAAAAATGTCTATTTATGTCAATATGCTGATGATTTTGTTCTTTTTTGCAGTTATAGAAAAATTCAAGATAGTGTTAATAACATGCAAACAGCTTTAGATTTCTTTACCTCATATATAAATCTTTTAGGTTTGGAGTTATCAAGTCACAAATCAAAATTCTGCTTATTTACTAGAAGATACAAAAGACTATCTGTAGAAATTCATGTAAATGGTTCAGCTTTAGCATCCGTCGATTGTATTAAATACCTTGGCATATGGTTGGACAAATCTCTGAGATGGAGTAAACACATTAACGAAGTTTATGAAAAGGCGCAAAGAAAAGTACAATTACTTAAAGTCTTGGCAGGATCCACATGGGGTATTCATCCTCTCCATCTTCGTAGGTTGTATATGGCTCTTATACGTAGTAGAATTGATTATGGATGTTTTTTATATGATAATGCAGCGACTAGTCACACTTATAAGCTAGATAAGTTACAAAATCTGTGTTTAAGAATAATTGGCGGGTTTATTAAATCGACTCCTATTCATGTCATGGAAAGCGAGCTGTGTATTCCGCCACTATATTTAAGGCGTAAATTTTTATCAATTAAATTTTACTTAAAATTAAAATCTAGATCCAATGATGTCACTAGCAATTTTTTTGTAGATGTAGCTAATATGGCTCACCAAAGGCACTGGAGTGGAAAGAGACGGCCACTGTTAGCTATCACTGATGATATGTTGGGAACGGAGGAAATTTCTTCTTCATATCCCCTAGATGTATTTATTCTAGATAGATGGGTATCTAGCATAAACATTCAAAATGTCATCAGAACTAGTCTGATTAATGTTACAAAATCAATGTACAATATTAGTGATGTAAATAATATACGCATACAACTTTGTGAGAGATATTCTGGATGGCACTCAGTGTATACAGATGGCTCCAAGACGTCCAATGGGGTTGGTGCGGCATATTATGATTATAATAACAAGTCCTATGGTACTTTTAAATTACATTGTAATATGTCAATAATGTCAGCAGAATTATATGCCATTTATGAAGCCTTAAAATATTTAATTGGTTTGAATGTAAATAACGTAGTAGTTTATTCAGATAGCAAAAGTGCTTTACAGCATATTTCCAAATGTGTATACAGATCAAATGGCATATGTTTAGGATACCAAATTTTAAGCAAAATTAATGTTTTGAATACTAATCATAAAAAAATAATTTTACAGTGGATACCATCTCATGTTGGTTTTCCAGGTAATGAGGTGGCTGACAGATTAGCGAAAGTAGCAATTAACTCAGGTGTCCAGACGTGTATATTACCAACATATTCGGAATTATTAAGTAAATTTAAAAGTAATTGTTTCTCTTTTTGGAATGAATATTTTAATGAGAGGTCTAAAACTAAAGGTATATGGTACAGAACGATACAGTGTGAGCCGCCTCATGTACCATGGTTTGCCAATGTAAGATTGAGTCGAGGGCAAATTATTGCTGCACTTAGATTAAGATCAGGTCATATACCTCGCAACAAATTTGCTTACCTTATGGGTAAAAAGGATTCTCCTAACTGTGTAACATGTGGTATTGTTGAGGATGTTCAACATGTTTTGGAAGAATGTGTAAACTATAATGTTTTAAGGGCACAACTTATAGATGCCACAAATATATCTGTTTATAGTGTAGGTCTATTTCATGGCATTTTAGTCAATCCTGCATGTGATGATGCTAAAGTTTTATATTCTTTTTTATTAGGTAAATAAATTAGTTGATATTAAGTATTTAGGAGTAAGATATTTTGTACATGAATTGGCGTAGTCACTTCTGTGTACTGAGATCCCTTAAAAAAAATAGACAAAAAAAAAAAAAAAAAATGTATGTATTTACAAAAATAAAGTATATTTGTATGTTTATATATTGTCTAGTACCCATAGTACAAGCTCTGCTTAATTTGGGCTAGATGATGTTGTGTGTATGTGATAGAATATTATATTATATTACTAGTAGTCTTCCCGCGGTTTCACCCGCACAAGTCCCGTTCCCATGTGAATATCGGATTTCACCCCTTTCACCCCCTTCGGGGTGGAATTTCCAAAAATCCTCTCTTAGTGCTCCCCTACACTCTCCAAGGAACATACATGCCAAATTTCAGCTTCTTGCGTTTAGTAGTTCCAAGGTATAGAAACTTTTTGGACAAAGTCTAAAATAACATAAAACAAGTTGAGAGCTAAATCTAGTATGAAATAAGATTATCACCTGTCACTGACACTATAAAAAGCATCACAGAATTGTAGTTCATACAGTGTTTAGTGGCATAGCAATATGATATCTTACGCTTGACCACAGAAGGTACAGAAGCATTTTGGGAGTCCATGATATCATTAGAAAAAGTATACTAGTATTCAAAGAAAAGGCAAACACTAGTGTGATTAGAAAGTTATTTTAAGAAAGTTATTAAATATCATAGAATAATTCATTGAAATTAAACTGCTATATACGGATTTTATCGAGTTGTTTATTTGACACTTTATTACAAAATTTTGAAAATTGTTACACTTCTACTACTATTAAACTTTACTAATTTTTAAGCTAATTAAATTATTATTAAACTATTTAGATTTAATTTATTTTTTATTTTTTACACTTTCCCCGACGTTTTGGTTGCTTTTCAGCAGCCATGGTCACGGGGAGACTAAGATGGCAGTTGTCTCAATGTTCCGGTGTAGTTATTTCAAAGTACCCGAACGTAATTTAATCATTGGTGTTTCTATTTACGCAGAATGAGCTCAAAGTATCATGAAGTCTAGCTGTGGTTTGCTTCTTCTTGGGTTTGACTATTTTTATTACTGGATCCCAAGCTGGTGGTACATTCCAACCATCTTCTCTATTAAAATTAGGATGTTTTTTGATTTCAATAGCCTCGGGAAGCATCCTTGGTAGGAATCGGTGTTCTTTAGCGAGAATCTGTGGTTTGTCAAATCTCAGGTAGTGGTTGGTCCCCTATTGCACATGTTCACACACAGCATCATCATCGTATATCGCAGTTTAATTTCAATGAATAATATTCGCGTAAATAGAAGACAATATTATATCATAGAATAAGTTATAACTGAATATTTATAAAGTATTGTAATTATTTTAATAATGCTTCAATTAATGAGTGCATTGTAAATTGTCCTAATAAACATATTCAGTGTTAGGAAAATTATGGATGTATGTATATCTTATGTGGGGGCCAGTCAGTGCAGACCGGCGACACTTCGACCCAGTGGGATCTTTCGTGTCAACACTCTCCCAATAACGACTGCCATAGATGTTCATGGCAGCCGGGACCGACGGCTTAACATGCTTTCCGAGGCACGGAGCAGGCGATAATTGTCAATCAATACGCACATAATTTCGAAAACTCATATAACTTATGAAAGTCAGAGGTGCGCGACGTGGGTTCGTACCCGAGACCCTGTGCATTGCAGTCTATTGGTCTCCCCACTGAGCTATCGCTGCTCTAAAAAATATACTCATATGCATTTAAAGTTTTGTTCAAATCTATGTTTCTAGTAGCCAGTAATAAATTTATATTTTGGTGCACCATATTGTGAAACGTGATGCTCAAAATAAACATCCTATTTTTTATAAATGTAACCACAGTCACAATATGCGTAACTAGTACTTTGCCAGTATTCAAGCCACAAAAACATAATAAATACAGGATTACTAAAAAAATTTTACCAGCTATATCTAGATTAAACCTTATATACTTTCTAGATATCAGTTATAACCAACATACGTATATAAACAACACCTTTTTATCTTTGGCCTTTCTGATAAACCATTGACATGCAATATCCAAAATTAAAATATTTGGTTTTAGATTAAATTAAACTATCATTTCACAAAAAAAACACTACTTAACAACACCAAACACACTACCACAATCTAACTAAATCAAAAAACAACATCTAAAATTCTCCATTGCAGTTACCTGACTGGAAGACCACTCAAACTAAGATTCTTCAAAAGATAAATTGATTTATGGCTAAATAAAATCAGTCTGCTATTGTAATAATTAACAGAGAAACTCTTCCTTTTGATCTCTGGTTAAGTAAAATAGACAAATATACAAGAGCCCAGCATAAATCTTTACCAGTAAGTTATTTTTGACATCAATAATACACAAGTAATCTTAAATAGCATTTTAGCAGATTCAGAGTGCAGTACTGATGAATGGATCAGACAACTATGCCAAAAAAATTACAGTAATATTTTGAAATTAGAATAGATACCAATGGCAAAGGAAATATAATGTAAGTCCAACACTCACAGTAGGCAGATTTTCATTTGGAGGTCCTGGGCGAGTCATCATGAACCAGCGCTGCTGCGCCCCGCCACCTTCCTATGATTGCTGGAGCCACACACATGGAATATTATCTGCGGAATTACCACCGATCCCCATCAACAAAATGTTTTCCTCCCACAATATTTTCATGTTGGCAGTTGGTATTCAGTCCTCCCACGCCCGTCAGCCGAAATACAGCTGATGGCCGAGAAACAAGCAATACTCACTTCATTTTAAATATATTTCTGTGCTGTGTATATTATATGGACGGAACGTTTGCTGTTCCGTTGTAGAAACAGTGTAAATGAACACAAACATTAACTAAAAACTTGGAATCTTTCTTCGATTGAAGAAATAAAAATCTCTAATGACGGTGACATTAGTAGTGATGCCCGATATACGATATTTGCCGATAAATTACTGTGACGATGGACGAAAATGAAGTGGCAGTTAATAAAATCCCATGTAAGTATGAATTATGTTAATTTCTTTATTGTTTAATCAAGGTTACCATATTATTTAGGTGTTTAATTTAATAAAGAAGTACATTTTATACTATTAGCTTTAAATTTGTGCCATTTATTAAACCTTACATTACTAATACTACTTTTAAAAGAGGATCAAAATCTTGTTGCGTTTCCACAATCTTAGAAGTATTGTTTCTTACTCATTTATGGCAGCAATTGATGACTTGACAAATAATAATTAATATTTAGTATGTAACACATCAGATATTACAAAAATCTAACTGAACTTTTTATCCTAAAATAGTTCAATTATAGTTAATAAGAATACTAAATAAAGGTATCATTGAAATAGACCACGTTAAAGTTACAGGTGCCCATAATCGACAATTATAATCGACTGTCGGTTACATCACTAGCATATGTCACTTATCATGCTTACCAACTTATAGGTGTAAAAAGATGCGTTCAGATTTAGTCAACTTCAAAAGTAACAATGTTTACGTATTATGCTTCAGCTGGCAAATAGATAAATTGCGTACACACGGCTACACATCAAGTTAGACACCCTATATACTCATAACTATGCTGCATACAAAATAGATAATTGTCGGGACTGTCCATAGTGGTGTGAAACGGGACGCGACGCTCCTCTATCCTTACCATTACGGTAAGGATAGAGAAGCGTCGCGTCCCGTTCAACGTGAATGAGACAAAATAACAAAAATATAACGCGGTAATTTCATCATTCGCCAGTAACTTCTTATTTTATGATATAATCACCAAATAAACTAAGGGGGGTTAAACCAAGAATAAACTATGTATCCTTCAGATATTCTAGATTATCTAAAATTGCTGCAGATATTTTTTCTTTAGCTTCTTTACGGCTTGATAATGACTATACTTACCTCAAAATGATAACCTTGTCATCAAAGCGTCAGGGCAAGCGCAGGAATATTTAAGCACTTACAGAGCATTTGTTATGCTGAGGCTTAATAGACCCTGCAGGGTGCACGGAAGATTAACGGCATTCGTAAATATAGTAGAGAGCAACGCGTGCGACTCATTTTCTTCTTTGACTATTATAATTATGTTGGCCTTGAAATAAATTTAATAATCACCTTTTCCGAAGAAAGAATATTAATCCTAAAACCTAACAATATATCAGATTTATAACTTTAATCTAAGCTTGCTAAACTATCCAGGGTAATTATGAAAATGCCCGAGATGTTTTTAGTTAAAGAAAATTATAATTATTAAGATCCATGCCACGAATGAGTAAGTCTCTTAATTATAATATATAAACTATACAAAGCAACTTTAAAGTGGCAATCTTTTTATTTCCCATCCCATGACAATTTCATGCGTAGGTATGTAGGTACTTATGTCACAGCTATTTTACGCACAGACTATTGCTAGTTATCAGTAAGATACCTAAGTATACATTTTCTCTTTTTACCATGTACCTAATAGGTGCCTAGTCGTTAAATAGCTTCAAATTAGGCAAATTAAATTTTTGATTTCAGGTACATTGACCTGAAACATTTTATATAAAGAAAAAATAATTGCCCTTTTAATTCAGTTAATATCAAAACGAATAATATAATTTGAAACACATTTTTATTATGCTATAATATTACTAAATGTAATCAAACACATACTACGTATTATAATCAGTCCATAACAACCACACATTTAATTTATAGTCAAAGTCAAAGTCAAAAATCATTTATTCATTTAGGTCGCAAAGTAACACTTATGAACGTCAAAATATACAGATTAGTGAGTTTACAAAGTTACTGAAGCACATTTAGTTTAATGGCTTTAGAGAGATCACAGAATACGCCAATGACATCTTGCGAATTTTCCCAGGCACAGAATATATTTTTTAAAAGTGTAAGACTGAAATCTCTTTCGAAAGAAATCTATCGTAGAACGAACCTTCCTAAAACCATATTGATCTGCATGATATCAATTGTTTACACTGAAGTGGTTCTCTAATTGCTGTAATATACTCTTTTCAAATATTTTACTAATAGCAGGTAATATTGAAATCGGTCTAAAATTACTGGAGTCACTTTTGCATTCATTTTTAAATAAAGGTATTATTTTACTACATTTCATTAAGTTTGGCAAAATGCCCACATCAATGCATCCGTTAAATATTTTGGCTAGGTGTGGCGCTATATTAACAATAATACTTTCAACTAATTTTACCGAAATACCCCAGAAGTCAGCTGACTTTTATGAATAAGCGACTTAAATACTTGTATTATATCATACGGATGTACTCGTTAAAACTAAAAAGTATCTTACACTCTTCCACGTTGCTCCTAACTAAGTATTCTGCTCGAGCTGGGCAAGACCTAAGGGTACTAGTTGTGTTTATAGGTATTTTTGCGAAGTAGTTATTGAATGTATCGGCTACTGCCAAATTATTTGAAATTACGTTATTATTTATATTCAGTTCAAATTTATTATCACGCACCTTGCTGCGACCTGTTTCATTGTTTTTTTTGTTTTTTTTTTTTTAATCTTTATTTATTTAGAGGCTTTTATTACAGAGTAATATGTTAGCCCCATCGTGGCTTATTCTAAGATACTAACTTACTATGTAATAATAGGCAACAGAGGAAGTCGTTGTTGTACATATATCTCAAATAGGTCTAACGCCGCATTTGAAGTAGGGTCACTTAGGATATTACTGAAAAGTTCTCCATCGTACACGTTAAGGTTATATTTGAACATCAACGAGTTCCTTTGGCGCTGATATTTGACACAATCCATCAGTAAGTGTTGGACATCATCAAGGACTCCGCAAGTATCACAATCAGGCGTATCGACTTTTTTCATAAGATGTCCAAACTTTCTAGATGGATAGTGACCTGAGCGCAGCCTATGCGCTATAACAATAATATTCCTATTTAAGTTACTATTAATAAACCAGGGTATCCTAGCAGGCTGATGTTGAATGGTTTTATACCAAATGCCCTTTTCTTTACTCCTCTCGTCAAAATATTCTTTATAATGTCTATTACATAGCTTTTTTATGTTACCAAAGTATTCAGAGTAAGACTTTTTAACAGCGTAATTAATTCCATCTGTACATGCTAACTTAGCCAACGTATCAGCCTGCTCGTTACCCTGGAGTCCAATATGAGAAGGAACCCATTGCAATCTCAAAGACTTACCAGATAAATTCAATTCGTGAATTTGCTTTAGCACTACATAAGCTATCGGTGCACCTCTGAAACCAGAGGCGCACCGAGCTACATGCTGTAAAGCACTTTTACTATCCGTTAAGATAACTATCTTGTCACTATTTAGCGAAATGGCTTCGTTTATAGCCTTTGAGATTGCATTGCATTGATTGATTCATTGTTAATAATTGTTATATATACTACTGCATATATAATATTTAATCTTGAATGATTTGTGTTTGTCTAGTGGCAAACACAAATCATTCACGCAAGAAATGCCCATCCTAAAAGTACGTAGGTATCTATTTAATGCCCAATCTACTTTTTAATTTAACACTTCGTTGTAAGCAAAAAATTCTCACAACGTTTTTAATATATCACCTAACAAATGAATGAAGGTTCGGTACAAACGTTGTATTCCCGTTCCCCTTTTTAGTAATAAATCAGGAGCTATTTATGCGGGCCCACGTTTACCTCGCGAATGTAAAAACACGCCATAAATACTGCCTACCCTCCGCGATGATCTCAGGCTTTCTCACCGACGATGCTGTATCGAACGTTGCTGAACATTTAAAATTTATAAACACGAATCGTTGATAGAAAAATGAGGGTAGATAAGGCTTAAAGATTCAATAAACACATCCTACTTGTACAGCTTGCGTAGCCTCGAGTCTTCGCTCTTAGTCTATGACTGATCGCCAAAGACATTAGTAGATATCTAATCTTTTTGACTGTATATGTATGTATGTATCCTACCAGACCTACATCTCGCCTGATCGTAAGCAGTGACAGTTAGGTTGGTCCACTAACCAGTTTGAACGAAATCCCAGGTTAAAGCAAGGACCCCGCTTTACAAGTACACCAGACTTCTTTATTTATTCACGTAGTTGATTATTATACACCCTGCTACCTTATTCGTCTAGTGAACCATGAGTTTCAGGGTTCTAATAACGAGTATAGCTGGTAAGCAGTTACTGGTTTTGTCTCAAGAAATTCTCAGCAGCTTACCTCAAAAAACCTATGGTTCTAGCCTTTGGTTCTATGTCTGATCTGTCTCCTATCGTGTCAAATTGCTGTCCTAATCGGACTATGAAAGTATGAAAATAAAGAAAGGACACACTCGTGCACTATGATAGGTATCTCCTTGCTTCGGTCTAAAGGTCATTGTTATTAGATTACACAATTAATATGCCTTTAGTTTCTATCAGAATGATAACTGGCTGAAGATCAAATCTATCAACGAAATGCTATTAATCCTAATAAAAATGTTTGCTACTTAATCACGCTTAAACCATTGAACGTATTTGGATGTTGGCACATAGATAGACCATGTTTTCTGCAAATAATAAAGTAAATCTTCTCTCTTAGCCTTTATTATTCCCAAGTCACTTGGGATCGGCTTTTCTGATCTAACCGGATTTGACTGGATATCAGTTTTTACACGGAGCGGCTGCCACCTGACCTCCGCAACCCGAAGGCTAACGATACCCTAAGGCTAGACCAGTGTCAGGATATTAGAGGGTACTGACTTTCCCAATAACGACTGCCATAGATGTTCATGGCAGCCGGGACCAACGGCTTAACGTGCTCTCCGAGGCACGGAGCACACGATAATTGTCAATCAATACGCACATAATTTCGAAAAGTCATATAACTTCCGAAAGTCAGAGGTGTGCGACGTGGGTTCGAACCCAAGACCCTCCGCATTGCAGTCTGTTGGTCTCCCCACTGAGCTATCGCTGCTAATAATAAAGTAAATAATCACCTAAAATATCGCCATTAAAAAATAAAACATTAAAAATATAAAAAAGCTATGAGATTTCGACTGCTTGGGATATATATATATTTTTAAGTGCTGTGTTTGTCTGATTATAAATATTAAAGATTCTCTAGCCACCTCGCAATGATTGTGAATAAGGCCTGACTAGTAATACTCTAAGCAGACGAGAGTGTACTATAAATATAATCAATATGAATGAAACGAGAGACATGTTAGGAAGGCTAACCCTCAGAGAAACAGCCCTGAAGCTTGTATATATCAATATTAAAACGGTTGTAACTCTAAAACTTATACAATGTAAAAAACTTAAAATAGCAACACTTACCTGCCGCTTAATACTTACCAAATTACTTCAATAAATACCTTCAATATTATCAGTTTTATTCAAATATAATCAATAGCAGTTTACAAAATTAATGCATTTTCCACTACAACCTTCAGAAACAACCAACAAAGAACTGTTAACTTTAAATAATGAATCGTTCTGTCAGAATCAACATTACGATTGCAACTGTGAAAAGGCTCGATCGGCCAGGTGTGAGTAATTGATTGCACTCTGAGCCACATCAAAGCTTCAGCACCATTAGGTAATCTGTTCAGAACTCGATCTAATCAAGCGTTCAACCAAACTGTTTAGATATGAAATTAAATTTTGATTTAACATTGAAAGATTGAGAGAAAGCTTTTTAAAACGCCGGAGAATTCTAATAGGTAGCGTTTTTACCTGCTACTTAAATAAACTTTAGGCTTTAGTAATAAAGGTTAGTAATTAAACATAATATTAGGTTATATTATTTTAAATTTTATTCTTGTTATTTAATGTCCGACAATTTCCAGCATTTTCGCACCATCAAGTTATGTAATTGTCTTACAGGCTGTGCCTTTTCTTCTAGTTACAATTTAGAGTCCTCCAAAGAAATCGCGGCAAAGTTCCTTGACGAAAATCTTCGTTTTTTGAATTGGTCTTTAAAAGAAACCCAAGCATATCAAGTTGCGCGTCTTTGAATTGGTAGACTAGCAATACCGTAAGCATCCATATAGCATTTAGCGCTATAGGTCAATATACATATGTAGGATGTCGATGGTACTATAAAAATATTATCAAAAAATCTTTTATTAAAGAAGAAGACTAGGTACGATTGGTTTATCGTGGGTGGAGGCAGCCCACGATAAACCAATCATATCTAGTCCCATATACCCAAAATTTCATCAGATTAATTGTTTGACGCACGGTTGCGGAAGTCAATACTACATAAACATTGACTATAATGCGTACCTGCTAAAATGGTCACTCATAAGATGCGGCTGGGTCGGCTGCCACTAATAGTAATTAAAAAAATATCAACGTTTTGGCAAATTTCGCTCGACGCAGTCTTAACTAGCTGAGCGCTACGGTTTCCCGACCACGTTTACAGCGTGTAACAGAAAGTGCTCATATTTTAAGGCCGTGATATATATCTGATAAATAACCTAAGTGCCCTATTCCCGGATCAAAATTTATTTTTTAAATTTTATTACAATTTATTTAATTTTTATTTAATCATCGAAACAAGCGCATTATATCACTATCCAAATAGCGTATGGTCATTTTCGGGATCACAGAGATCCCCCGAGTCAGCAGTTTGTGTTGTTTAAGTATCGACTAGAATATGTGATATTGATAAGTCGATAAAAAGAAAATGCTGTATCTTAGTGAAAATAAAGTATATGGATTTGGTTGTCGCGGTTTTCCATTGTACTGGGGCTATATTATGTGATGCTTAAATATGATCACACCTTTCTGTTACACGCTGTATATGTAAATTTCTTTACTCATTTATTAATTGTTTTAAGATTTCGTCTTGGTGCAAAAAGTTCCACTGTTCCTATATTTGCACCACGTTTATGATTACTGCCATGCTTCTGCGGTTTGTAGCCTGATATTATTTAGCCTATTTTACTCCTGGATAAAGTAGCTATCTTCTATCTAATTATTAGAATCGGTTCAGCAGTTTTAGAGGGTATCAATTCCATACAAACAAATCTTTCCTCTTTATAATATTAGACGGTATACATGAAGAGACACTGCCTCATTAGAATTTTATAGAAGATGGTGGCGACCTTTGGAATATTAAAAATCTTAAGGATGAAGCCATGTTCTAATGTTTGTACTGGCCGATCTCAATTTTAGATAACTTTGGACCTTCTATCCTGTTTACTTTGTAAGGAGTTCATAATAATTTCCCGCGTGGGTTTTTATTCCAATTTACCTTGTAACCGTACAATTGTTTTTCTTGCTGTTGTGAAAATACTAATATTGGAGGTAAATTTCTTGAATTATTATTTACTAGCTGTTGATTTTGTTTTTTTTATTTATTTTTTTGGTATAGGTGGCTCACGAACAGACGGATCGCGTGATGGTAAGCGATTACCGCCGCCCATGGACACCCGCAACACTAGACGAGTCACAAGTGTGTTGCCAGCCTTTTATAATTCCCTCAACCTCAAGAGGGGAAGGGGGAGTTGGGCCTCCGGTATCCTCACTCACTCGACGAAACACAACGCAAGCGCTATTTGACGCCGGTTTTCTGTGAGGCTATGGTATCATTCCGGTCGAGCCGGCCCATTCGTGCCGAAGCATGGCTCTCCCACGGTAAAAATGTAAAAATGGATATGTCATAGGTTTTCTGTATCGATCGAGTAGTAAAGGCAGAAAGCGTAATAAACAAACAAACTCACATTCGCATTTATAATATTGGTCAGGATGGAGGACGATAGCTAGACCAGCGTCTAAACTCATTACTAGAGAAAGTAGTTTTAGGAGTTTTCTTGCCACACAACTTAGAATTATATTAGGATGCAGGAAGCGTTTCATATATATAAATGACTTGATAATGCCCGCGGCTTCGTTTGCGTTAATGTAGTTTTTGGCAATCAATTTCTATCCCTCGAGAACAATACTTTTTCTGGATGAAAGTTAAGTATAGCAGAACAAATAAAGTCACATTCGCATTTATAATATTAGTTAGGATATGTATGTACTTTGTTATTTAATAATTATATAAAGTTATATAAAGTGTTATAAAAAGATACGTTTCTCTTGTAGTGGTTCTATAAAAGAAAATTTTGCTTTTAAATAATTCTTTTCCACCTGAATTAAACATTATTATAGTACCTACTCGGTATTTTCCAATAAACTATGACATAATTGAACATAATATATTTTACAAACAAATTACTCTCAACAAGGTAGAAAAGCAATACAATTTAAAAAGCGTCATAGTTTACCTCCGCATTGCTTTATTCTGGCAACGTAGCTAGAATACGTGCCAGTCTTCTTTCCAGTATTGCCACGTTTGATACTGATGCATCTTTTCTGCGCAAGTATGACATTATATTTAAAAAATAAGATCTTTATATGGAGAGTTTGAGATGTCAAATCAAATCCAAAAATGTTCATTCATATTGGTCACAACGTAACACTTATGAACGTCAAAGTTACACTTATTAATGTGAATTTACATTTACCTGTTGCCATGTTCAGAAAAGCAAGGGCGTAGAACCAATGAGAAGAGTTCTTCTTATTGGTTCTAAGCCCTTGCTTTGCCGAGCATGGCAAGAGAAAGAGTGGCCGTTAGTTTCTTGCCAGTTGGCAAGAAACTAACAGCCACTCCTTTCAATCGCCAAGTTTACGGTATTGTATATTTAACAAGTCTTTTCTGTACAAAACTGCAACCATTAAACATGTCGTCTATGCATAGGTGACTGGCAGTCGATATATTAGTATGTAATTCAAATCAAATAATTCAGAAAAAGAAATCTTCTAGAAACTTTTAAACCCTATGTAAGCATATTAAATGAATAAATATGTCTGCAAAACTACCGTCAATAAATGGCTTCAAACTCTGTCTTACACAGAAACCGAAGATCTGCTCAAAATGTCGCTTTTATAACTATTATTTGGTTTTCAAATAGGTTTATGTTTTTTACTTTGTTATACATGTATTGAAATTTTATTAGTAGTTTTACATTGTTATCTATTTACTATTATTATAACCCAATGATTTACATTTATATTCTTCATTCATATATAATTAATTATTTTATTCATCTAAGTACTTCTATGTATGTATCTTATGTGGGGGCCAGTCATGCAGACCGGCGACACTTCGACCCAGTGGGATCTTTTGTGTCGACACTCTCTCAATAACGACTGCCATAGATGTTCATGGCAGCCGGGACCGACGGCTTAGCGTGCTCTCCGAGGCACGGAGCAGGCGATAATTGTCAATCGATACGCACATAATTTCGAAAAGTCATATAACTTCCGAAAGTCAGAGGTGCGCGACGTGGGTTCGAAACCGAGACCCTCTGCATTGCAGTCTGTTGGTCTCCCCACTGAGCTATCGCTGCTTATCTAAGTACTTACTTACTACATAATTCTTATTATTAATACTGTACTTATACACATTGATTAGTATTTTGTTTTAAAATAAATAATACCTGTGCCCATTCTCGAGGACAACAAAAGTCTTCACCATTGTTTTATTGATGGTTATTTTGTGAGAGAGAGCTCTGGTACCCACAACACAAGTTAAATCTTAGCATGGGTACCGGTGTTCAAATAATTAGTGTACTTATAGAAAACTGTAACATTTCATGTGTAACTTATGGTACGTGTTGGTGAAAGAAATGATTATTATTATTATTATATTAAAAGGAAAGCAAACAGCTAAAATTAACAAATCGTAATTAATAACGAATATGAGTTGTTTTGTTAAGCTTTCATGGCTTAGCTACTCGACCGATCATCAGAAAATTTCCATACACGTTGTCAGAATTATACAAAGAACGTAGGGTACCATTCATTCAGAAAAAAGTACCGTCCCTGAGAGATATAAATGTATTGATGTAATCTACATAACTGCAAGGGAAGCAGCGAGAAAAATCTTATAAAAATACTAGCTGACCCGCGCAACTTTGTCTGCTTCACATAAGAGAATTTTCCCCGTATTTGCAACATTTTTCATTGCTGCTCCGCTACTGTTGGTTGTAGCGTGATGTTATATAGCCCATAGCCTTCCTCGATAAATGGGCTATCCAACAGTAAAAAGATTTTTCAATTCGGACCAATAGTTTCTGAGACAACAAACAAACAAACTCTTTAGCTTTATAATATTAGTATAGATATTTCATAAATTACGGCCTAGTGTTGAACAGTAGTTAATATAAAAGCCAAACTTACTATGAGTCCGTAAATCAAATCTTACAACGAGGAGTTCATAATGTTCCTTCACACGTCCCCGCTAGGTGATAGTGATTAGAGTGTCGCACCTCCCTGGTCCCTCACTGACCCAGTTTGGCCCCTCCACGAGGTACCCGCGTCCACGGAAGTAGTCACAGATTAGTTTTGGTTGAAGAATTTAGGGCTCTTCGACAGTGCAAGCGATAAAATATGTAAATTTGAAAATGAAAATAAAAATGAAAATGAGAAATCTTTATTTGTCTCAAAACAGTTACATTAATTATAAATGATACGTCCCCTGTAAGTAATTGATAATACTTGTGTTCGGGCTATCTCGTTCTTTCCCTTAATTATTAACAATATTGATACTAAAGTTTACAAAAAAAAAGTTAAAATTTAAATTAGGTTAAAATTAAATATAGAAAGAAAAATACAATGACTTATAAACTAATTAGCAGCTCTTTGTGTAACTGAAGTTGTATGCCAATGTGAAACTGTATGTGCGATTTGTGTATGTGTGTGTAAGTGTGGCTATTTGACCGATAAAATCAGTTAAATTTCGCATACATATGTATTGTCAGGGTAAATGTCAACCAAGTTTATCTCAAATCTTCTCAATCCAACCAAATTAATTCAACCATTGCGAAGATTACGTGCTTAAATGACATACATTTAAAATATTATTGCCATAGCCAAGTGGGAGACCGAGAGACTGCTACGCAGAGTTCTTAGGTTTGATTCCAAAGCAGGCATCTCTACCTTTTTGAAGTTACATATGTGCGTATTAAATATTTAATTATCGCTCGCTTTAACGTTGAAGGACAACATCGCGAGGAAACCTGCATGTCTGAGACTTCTCAAAGAAATGTGAAGTCTGCCAATCCGCACTGGGCCAGCATGATCGTCTATAGCCTAACCTTGCTCACACTGAGAAGATGCTGGTGCCCAGCAGTGGGATAGCTTATATTGTCTAGATAATACACGCTCAATGCGTCGATGATATGAAAATATATTTAACATTTTATATCAGCTATAGCATCTGATGGGGTAGTGTATACAAATACTACCGCTAGTCATGTCACGTCGCCGAGTCGTAAAAGCGCGCGCTTGCATTTCACATGTCCGCTTTCTATCAAAGCTTACACTGTTGCCACAAATCAGAAAGATACAGATTGCCCGCTCATTATAACTCATAGAGACAGTTGCCTTCCCAGAAAGACACGGGCATACAGCGGTATTGGTTTAGATTGATCAAGGTCAATGATTACAGTTGGAGGCCGCAGCGGCACACGCTTTCGGGCATAATAGGCGGAGATCTCTCTCTGCCGAGCGTGATCAACGTCATGCTCGGCGGCGAGAGGTCGTGGCAGGCAGTGGTCTCCTTCTGCGAAGCTGTCATGGCGCAGTAGGAGACCGCGGAGAGGGTCAGGGAGAACAACCTTCTCGCTGACCCTCTCCGGTGCAGATGGACTGGAGCGAGAAGGAGGCGATTTGCCCGCCTTCTCGCTCCTGTATAGTTACTGGTACAGAGTCGGGGGACTCTACCGGCTTGCACGGCCCCACACGTCTGCACATAGGTGCTGAGGCCCGGTCACCATCAGCCGGGCCAACCGCCGGGGCGGAATGGTGATTGCTAACGCGACCCCATCCCACCCACTCCGTCGGCGGAGGGACTGCTCACCCCAGATTTTTAGTGTGTATACCAACCCCCTTCAGGGGCGGAGAGTCTCACATAACCACCCTTTACCCCTCAGGGGGAGGGAGTTTACATAAAGGATTTTACTGGGTAAAAAAAAATGGTCAATGATTACATTAGTCAGTCTTTAGATGTATAGAAGGTACGTTTTACTCTAAGCATTAGTCTAAGGATCAGCTGCTCTATCGTCGATAAACGACCAAATAAAAAATCCTCCATACTTAATTTCCGTCACAGCAGCCAGTTACAATGGAGACTAGCCATCTGTGCAGGAACTATATTAAAGTGAACAAGTAAATACGCAAACTAAAGTGCACTCTTCGTTCCTTCACATAATTCGATAGGAGGGTAATCCAACATGATCAGAGAGAGATCAGGCGCTTGGCCACCGGCTTTCCATGCTTTCTAAGGCTCGGGTAAATATCTTGGATGAATCGTAGGGATAAATGATCGTCTTCATTATTCCGGACTGCTACTGAGAATTTTTAATATTAAGAGAATATCGCGGTACATTATTGTTAAAGAAGTATATTATAGTCTTTCAAAGAAATACTCAATTTTAGTTGGAGCAGCGATAGCTCAGTGGGGAGACCAACAGACTTCAAATGCAGAGGGTCTCGGGTTCGAACCCACGTCGCGCACCTCTGACTTTCGGAAGTTATATGACTTTTCGAAATTATGTGCGTATTGATTGACAATTATCGCCTGCTCCGTGCCTCGGAGAGCACGTTAAGCCGTCGGTCCCGGCTGCCACTAACATCTATGGCAGTCGTTATTGGGAAAGTCAGCACCCTCTAATATATAGACACTAGTCTAGCCTTAGGGTATCGCTTTTTCGCTATTAGCCTTCGAGTTGCGGAGGTCAGGTGGCAGCCGCTCCGTGTAAAAACTGATATCCAGTCAAATCCGGTGAAACTAGAAAAGCCGACCCCAAGTGACTTGAAATAATAAAGGCTAAGAGAGAAGAAGTTGGTTATATGATAGCATTACAAAAATTATATATATTTTGTTAAGAACTAAAGTCATCTTTATCTGACGAACATAATTCTAGACGCCGTGCTGCTATATTATTATATCTTAACTTGCACATTCCCCACTAAAATCACGATCCAGTCTTACTTATCCAGAACGAACTAAAATTAATGTAACTTAAAATGCATCCAATATTTTGATACAACTTTTCCTTTTATAAGACGTAAAATACCCGCGGGAGAAGTAAAACCGAATTCCATTCGGGCTCAACAACCTCGTGAAAAATAAAAACATCTCATATTGAAAAGCATAAATAAAAAATGCATGTATAAATCTTATTCCCCTAAAAACAGTTGCATGCATGAAACTGGTGAAGTGGCGAAGCAGAGGACGTATTCACTGGGTAACTTTTGTTGTGCAACTTAATGTTGCTGTTACATTGCTGTATGTGTGTGGTATTGTTTTATTGCCCGGGTCAGGCCAACAAAAAGTTATTGGGGTTTTTTTAAGAAACATTAATACCAGCCAATATATTTAAAATATATATATATACATATATATATATATATATATATATATATGTGTGTCGAAGAATAGGACGGCCGACTCTTTTTTGACATGATGAATCAACAAAATATAGGCGTGGTATTATACTTCGTACGTATACTAATGATAGGAATAGAAATACAAGAGAAATAAAACAATAAAGAAAGACTGTGATTGTCCCTGATCAGCGAGTTCGTCCACCGAATGTGTCCGCGCATGAGTCTCCGCTCTCCGGCGCTTATATAACGTCAATATGACACTGACAGTTATAACTGTCACTCCAACTGACACATTGGCTCTATGGCGACCTCACTCAAGCTTATGCTTGACGTTCCGAAACAAACCAATAGATAGCGCTTTATTCAACTCAAATTACAGAAATAAATTGTAATCCAATGATTATTTTTTTAACGCTCCGACATATATATATAACTACAAAAATATCTATATATAAAATGTAACTTAATGATTATGCACATACTGCCTATGTAATGTAAATTAAGTAGAACTTACAATCATAACTATTTCACTGCTGTTTAGCGTAATGAATCTAGCGGAGGAACACTGACTCCCAAGATACAGGTTAATACCTAGTTTGGGAGACAGGAGTCCTAAACACATAAAAGTGCATAGTTAATAGTTCTTAAGTAGGTAATCATGTCATAGCATTATGTACTAGATAGAACATATAATTTTAAAGGGAAATAAATTATTTATCATTATGTTTCTCATATCACAGATATTTTTCTAACATATTAGAAAAATATCTGGCCGTTTGGGAGGCTTACTTTGCTTATGAGATACGGGTCCAACGTGAAAAAGGCCCTTCGAGAGTTTTAATCTAAAGTGGGATGGAACACCTACGGTGGCACTAGCTGCGGCAGGCGTAGGACTATTGCTACATATGTATGTACTATAATATACTATCTAATAAGTCTAGGCTATGAGGATGGGTGTTTAATGGACCGGTATATTGGTAACTATGGGTGAAAACGTGGTTATTATTATTATTATTATAACCAGCCCGCAGTTAGGAAGTTAGAAACCCCGTGCCTCAGAAAGCACGTAAAGCTGTTGGTCCTGCGCCTGATCTCTCCCCGAACGTGTCGGATTGCCGTCCCATCGGTTCATGAGGATTAGGTAACAGAGAATGTAGGACTTGTGTATTATATCTCCTGCGCAGATGGCCAGTCTCCGTTAAGTTTGGCTGCCATGACCGAAATTCGGTCGGGGGGACATTAATGTATTCTAACCATTACCTTTTTTTTTTTTTGTTGCCCAGGAAAAATGCTTCATGCACTGCCCGCCGGCTAGGGGACGGCACCGGCGGGGGAGTGTGGGACTCCCAGCGAGACACGCTGGTATACCCACTAAAAAACCTGGGGTGTTCCCTCTCTCATCCAATAGGGGGGGCCAGTTGGGAGCTCTTGGAGGATTCATCCATAGCAGGCCCCCCCATGTGGGTGTGGGCCGGGTCAAACTGACCCGGCCACCTCTCGTCCCCAGGGGAGAGCCTCACCGCTCTCCCCTTTCGACGTTAGAAGGCGCGCGGGAAGACCGCGCGCGCCCCCTCGGGGTTCCTAATTTACGGGTGGCAGGGTCCCCTGAGGCCTTGCCACCCGGAACCCTTAAGTGGGGGGCAGGAGAGCGACAAAAGCGCGTCTCCTGCGCCCTCTCCTCCGGCGGCGGACTTCCGGGGCGTAAGGATCATCCTCACGCCCCCGTTCCGCCGCCTCCTTCTGCGAGATGACAGTTTCGCAGAAGGACCTCATTGCGCCCCAGCACCTGTCGTCGCCGACCATCCTGGATACGACGGTCGGCAACGAGAGGTCGGGGCCAATCACAGCGACCAGGGCGCAGCGCTCCACGGCCCACGCCAGACACTCCTCCAGCGTGTGCTGCGCCGTGTCCCGGTCGCACTCCTCACAATGGAATTCTAACCTTTACCTACACTAACATTATCGAAAGGCACAATCTGTTTGTACAAGATTTGTTATAAAACTATGAAATTATTGGTCCGATCTTAAAAAATCTTAGTCTTGTATAGTACGCATGTAGCTGGCATGTAAGTACTAGACGCGTAAGCTACTTGTGCAGGCTACATACAAAATAAACGTACGCGTTATTAACGCGGTTGGCACGCGTCGGTCGTTTGTGCGGAGCATACAACCCGCGCGCTTTAATTTGTGCATGTTACTCGCGTTGTGTACAATATATAAAATGTGCCATTATAGAAATGTACCTGCAATATCTTAAAGAAATATAGATTACTAGATTTTGCCCGCGGCATCGCTTGCCTAAATGTTGGATAGGTGTTGTTTAGTACTAACTGTTGCGCGCAGGTTCGCTCGCGTTAACCTAGATTTTGTCAATAAATTTCTATCCCTCGAGAACACTTTTTTCCCTAGATGAATACCCTATGTCCTTTTCTGTGGTACAACGTGTATGCGTAATTTCATGCTGATCGGTCGAGTAGTTAAGGCTTAAAAGCGTTACGAACAAACAAACTCACATTCACATTTATAATATTAGTTTGGATTTTGAATTGACACAAGGTGCATTATTGCGCAATAAATGTTTCCTCGTGAACGCTAAGTACAGTCACAGGTGCTCTCGCACCCTTCCTCTCACTGACTGCATAAATATTCACCATACATCGCTTAGGGTTACCTGCTCCGATATTTCCAGTCTTCTATGGTGTGTTTAAGTGTTTGGGATTACTCAAAGCCTCCCATGGCTTGGGTGTTTTATCGGTTTCTTGAAAGGAGTAAATGTTTAAAGATTGGCGAAGTAAAGCGGCAGGAAAATTATAAGAGGTTTTACAAGAATTTTGTAGCTGAATGACGCTGAAGAAAGAAGGGAGTTGTGTTTGGGACGATTAGATAATACATATAAATAATTAATAGTATTATATTATTTAATAACCGACTTCAAAAAAGGAGAAGGTTCTCAATTCGACTGCATGTTTTTTTTATATGTGTTAACTTCATAACTTTTTTCTAGGTGAACCGATTTTGATGGTTCTTTTTTATTTGAAAGGTGGTACTTTCCATTTGGTCCCATTTAATTTTGATCAAGATCTGACCGTTTGTTTTCGAGTTATCCTTAATAATGCGTATTTGGCTACATTGATGATGTTCTCATTTTTGGCAAGAACAAAATAAACATTACTGTGTAGGATGGTTTGGAAGCCCTTCGTAGTGTTTCGAGGTAGCCCTATTCTAATTTGGTGATGTTCTGATGAAGATCTTCGGTTTTATACAACGGAATTCTTTGATAAATGACAGCAAATCTGCCGTGATTGCTACAATCACATATGTATATACATACATATGTGTAATATGTATATGTATTGATTACACAATTCCAAATTGGTTATTGATAGTATTTAATAGAATGAAGTTACGTGAAAACTGTTAAACTCAACAAGGTATACACAAAAAAGCTAATAACAAAATTATTTATTTAGTACAACTTTTAATATGACGCTGAAGGCATTAGGCACCGGAACTCCGGAAAAAAAACATATCATCTCAACCGTATTTGGAATTATCATGAGATGCACTATAACCAAAAATGATTTAAATGGTATACCGTTTAAATCATTTTTCATGTAAGACCGCATTTTCGAAAGCCTACTTCTGCGCTCTTAACAAGTCTCTTTTGAAATGGCCTTGGAGGTAGATTTCCTATTTTGAGGGAGGCGTTTCTCCCTTTCTTCGTTTGTCTCATTTAAACGGCGCTTGTCTCATACTATTATGAGCAGCGCGTTTAGTAGGTGTACCCATATTCAGACAAATAAAATCAATTATTGAACTTCAGATTCATTAAAAACCTAGAAATAAACAAAATTCCAACAAAAAAGAAAACCGACTTCAAAGTAGAATATTCTAAAACAAAAAATGCACTAAATCGTTAAAATATAAATACGTATTCTTGTGAATAATTAAATTATTGGTAAACTTAAAAACATCCGCAGTGTTGAAACAACTATTTGTGGCACACATAATTTTTTGTCCCGTGGTGGAATCGAACCCACAACACTCGGTGCGGTGGCAGTGGCGAGGCGAGCACATAAACCACCGTGCCATTAGCATTAAATAAATTTATGAGGTGGTAACCCTGAGGTCTCGTTAACACTAAATTTCACACCTCTTCAGTTAATAGGTGCAGCACAGCGGACCCTTTGTTTGAGACCCTTGTTATAGGCGTTATGCCGGTGTGCCAACTTAAACTTAGAACTTAAGAGGAAATACATCAAAATATTTAAAGAAATGTTTTTTATTCTACTATTATAAAGAGGAAAGATTTGTATTCTCTTTGTAATTATTAAACTACTGCACCAATCTTAATAATTATTTTACCATGGTACTATATATGGTATGAGGTGCTCATAGCCAGTTGCACTCACTGATCGGTAAACGATTAGCGAAGTTAAGCAACGTTGGGTGCGGTCAGTCTATAGATTGGTGACCGCTTAGTCGTATTTCATCTGAGCGTCTCCGTGCTTCGAAGGGCACGTAAAATGTCGGTCCCGGTTGTTGCCAAATTGACAGCAGTCGTTCAGCCATGTCAGAGGCCTACGGGCGGCTTGAACGACTCTTGACAACAGGTTGGCCACTAACCACACGAAAAGAAGAAGTCCATGGTACTTTATTCAGAAGTAAAATCCTATCTAATATTATAAATGCCAACGCAAGTAGGTTCGTTTGTTTGTAGGGTTCCGTACCTCTATAGGAAAAAACGGAACCCTTATAGGATCACTTTGTTGTCCGTCCGTCAGTCTGTCTGTCAAGACCCTTTATCTCAGGAACGCGTGGAGGTATAGAGTTGAACTTAAAACGATATACTCAGGTCTACAGTCTCTTGAAGCTGTGAAAAATCAAACTTCTAAGTTAACGTAAAAATAAGATACGGCCGTTTATGCCGCAAAAAACATATATTTCGACACTCTCATGGGAATAAAAATTTATAGGGTATTTTCTGTTGACCTAGAACTATGAAGTTTGGCAAGTAATACCGTCTTATACTACAAGTATAGAGAAAATCTGAAAACTATACATTTGTAATTAAATCACAAAAATACAGGGTCGTACCAACCTACATTTTTTTTATAATATGTACCTACATATTTGTACGAAACCCTCGGTGGTCGGTGCCGACTCGTACTTGTCCGGATTTTTACGCCTACATGACTTAAGACTGCGCCGAGCGAAATGTGCCAAAACAGGCGGTCACAGTTAAGTGAATAAAATCAACACTTTTTGTTTAATACAAATATAAAATATACATTTACCATAACTTAAAATAATTAATATTTTTGCCTACAAAATTACGTAAATTTGCACGAAAAATGCTACGTAATTTCGGGTTAGGTATGCTTGTGTTACGTGATTAAGGGTTCGGGCACGCCACGATCGTGGCGGTAAGTCCCGTGTTTGAGGAGTGGCTGGAGAGACGCCATGGCGCCCTCACCTTCCGGCTGACACAGGTAATAACTGGCCACGGTTGTTTTGGCCAGTTCCTGTGTCGTATACAAGAGACGCGCAAGAGACGCCCGGTTGTCACCACTGCGGCGACTGCCGCGACGTTGTTGAGGACACGGCGCTGCACACTTTGGCGGTTTGCCCCGCCTGGGCATCGCAGCGCCGTGAATTGATCGCGGCAGTCGGATTGGTTGCCCTCTCGCTTCCGGCTGTAGTTCAGTCTATGGTCCGGAGCGAGAGGTCGTGGAACGCCGTCGCCTCCTTTTGTGAGGAAGTCATTTCCATCAAGGAGGCGGCGGAGCGGGAGAGGGAGCGTTTGAACCCTCTCCCCAACCGCAGAGCCGGGCGCCGGAGGGCGCGAGACGACCTCCAGCCACCCTGAGGTTTGACCTGGGGGTGGCGGGCTTTGTGGGCCTGCCCGCCATCCGTTCAGCACCAGGTCTGAGAGGCGGCGTGCGTGTTCCCACGCGCGCCTCTGTTTCGAGTCCGTCTCCCCTCTAGGGGGGACAGTAGGGATAATTTGTGAGGAGTGCCTTTGGGTAGGTCTTTTGTGTAGTGGCCTGCTGTTTCATACGGCGGGCCGAAACCTCGGCGGGGTCGCGACCGCATGCGAAAATGATTCGCGCGGCCCCGTCGATAGCGGTTTTGTCGAGGAACACCGTGGTAGGTTTAGTCGGTATTCCGGGAGGTACATTTTCTTCTTAACATCTTTCTTTTACCCCAGCGAGTCCGACATAACCCCCCCGCCCGCCCCCGCGGAGGGGTATGCATCAAGCATTCCCCCAGGTAAAAAAAAAAAAAAACGTGTTTAAGGGTTAAAGATTTATTTATTCTCAAAAAGAACAGGTACAGTTCACTTATATTGATATTCTATACAATTTTAGTGTGTTCTATAAAATACAGTCTGAGTTACATTAAGGTACGAGATGATAAATTAATAATTTTTAGATTATAACAGTAGAAATCTATCCAATTTTACAGCTTAAACGAAACATAAATAGTTATATTATAATTTGTCCGTCCCAAATATTAAGTTATTGGTTGACAATAAAGATACATATTTATCAAAAACGCACTACAAATCCTCCATACAATTTTACTATGGCGGCCACGCGCCGTGCTCGGCGCAGTCTTAATAACTGGACCGATTATCATGATTCGCATATAAGTTGCTAAGGGAACAGATAAGAACATTAAGTACATTTAATCCCGAGAAAGGTGCTGTTACTAACCTTACCTAACCTACATTTATGCAAGCAAAGCTGCGGGCAAAATTTATATAATCATCATCACGGTTCAGCTACGAGAGCGGAGCAGAAATCATGAGAACACTGTTTGGTTTGTGGTCTCGAGTTCTTTTTCTTATCATCTTCCATAATCTGTGACCCTTAGCTGGCAGTATAGCCATTTTAGAGTTCGAAAACACTCTTATACGACAGCTTTGTCCATCCGTCTGTCTGTTATACAACTTTCAACTCAAGAACCGTAAGAGCTAGACACTCGCAGTCAACGCCATTCGGCTCAACATAGTCGATATACCTCGAATGACTATGACTTTTGACCTCAGACCTCAAGGTCACGTGATAGCATCTTTCAAGTCGAGAACCGTAAGAGCTAGAGACTCGCAGTCAACGCTATTCGACACAGCATAGTCGATATGCCCCGAAATGACTATGACCTATGACCTCTGACCTCAAGGTCACGTGGTATCACGTGACCTTTGCATATTACGTTTTTTGTCGGCCTCGGTGGCGTAGTGGTTAGTGTAACCGACTGCCACGCCCTGAGGTCGCGGGTTCGATTCCCGCACAAGTCAAACATTTGTGTGCATGAACATGGATGTTTGTCTTGGTCTGGGTGTTTCTATGTATAATAAGCATGTATTTACAAAAAAAAAAAAAGTATATATGTATGTTTATCCATTGTCTAGTACCCATAGTACAAGCTCTGCTTAGTTTGGGCTAGATGGTGTTGTGTGTATGTGATAGAATATTATTATATTATATTATTATTACTTGTACCATTTTTTCGTACTCTAAGATTTACGGCAATTCATTGCCGATTCTCACTTGTTTTATATAAATAAACATCAATGCACAAGTTATGATCCTAGTATTGCTGTAAGCTACAGTGATTGCCTGAACCTAGCAACTAACCTAAATGTAGCTTCGGTATCTCAGTAAAGCCACTAATCGACTTTGTCGTTCATAAGTGTTATTTTGTGTCCTAAATAAATAAATATGTCTTGACTTCGACTATGCGTACCTTCGCTAATCGTTAGCATAGTCGAAGTCAAAGTCAAAACATGCTGAATAATTCTTTGCTATCTCAGCAGTCACTATATGGGAGTCGTAAAACATTTTATATAAAACGTTTTTGTAAGTAAAGAGAAAGCAGTCCTGACCTAGTGCTTAAATGCAACTTATAACGTAATACCCACCTCGTAGATGTCGTAAAAAAGTTGCACACGTCTGATGTGCGTGTGCCAAAAAGTAGGTTAAATAACTACTACAACTTTGTAACATTGAAGTTATAAAAATTTATTACTGTTTCTGCTGCTCTCTCTCTCACTTCACCAACAGGTAATGAACATCTTTAAAAGCGCGATTCGTATAAATCCTGTGCTTACAAACTTTACAACAACGGACATAAAGGCACCCATTTGAGCAGCGCTAGCTCAGTGGGGAGACCAACACACTGCAATGCAGAGGATCTCGGGTTCGGACCACGTCGCGCACCTCTGACTTTCGGAAGTTAAATGACTTTTCGAAATTATGCGCGTATTGATTGACAATTATCGCCTGCTCCATGCCTCGAAAGCACGTTAAGCCGTCGGTTGCCATGCCGGCTGCCATGAACATCTATGGCAGTCGTTATTGGGAGAGCGTCGACACAAAAGATCCCACTATGGGTAGTGGGATCTTTTGTGTCGACGCTCTCCCACTGGGGTGGGATCTTTTGTAGTCGAAGTGTCACCGGTCTGCACTGACTAGCCCCCACATAAGATAAGCAAGATAAGATAATAATATAATAATAATAATGTTTTATTTACGAAATAGTGATTGTAGTACAAAATGAGAATTATACATGGTAGTTCTTACAACTATTTTACGTACAATCCTATGGATGAAGTTCTGTTATCCTTGATAGGTTACTTATTAACCTGTAGTAAGGATTAACAGTCCTCTTCCCTCCGGTTTGTATTATAATTACAATTACAATTTTTTCTAAAAGATAAGGCACCCAGACTCTAAACAACTATTTTTGGAACACACAATTTTTTATACATGGCTACGAACCGAACCCACACCATTTTTCTACAGTTGCAGTGACATTACCACCACTTAAACCACAACGTCCGTTTAATAATCTTCTTAGTTATTTTCTGATCAGTTTATTTGTTTATATTTTATGCCACATCCATAGGGTATATATTATTAATCCGCGCATATCACTACATATTATAAAACAAAGTCCCCCCGCGCGTCTGTCGGTCTAAATTACTGAACTGATGTTTCATTTAAATCTAATTCATATGCTCAACGCAACATGCTGATGCGACACTGACGATAGTAGACCCGTGCGCGTGCGAAGCCGGAGCGTGTCGCTTATTATATAAGAAACGGTAATTGTAATTCGCCTTGACGGGCAAACAAAAAAACCTAGAATCTGCAAGGTGTGTGAAGTAAACCAACCGATAGTTACGTGGTGTGTATTTATATTTAATTGAGCTGAATCACGTATAAAGAACATTAAATTAGTTTAATTTATTTCGATAGCAACGATAGCCTAGTGGGAAACCGTTGAACTGCTACGCAAAGGTCTCGAGTTGGAAGCCTAGGCGCGCAACTCTGACTTTTCGAAGTTATATGCGTATTAAATAGCATTATCGTTTGCTTTAACGGTGAAGGAAAACATCGTGAGGAAACCTGCATCTCATAGAGTTCTCCATAATGTTCTCGAAATTATGTGAAGTCTGCCAACCCGCACTGGGCCAGCGTGGTGAACTATGGCCTAACTCTTCTCACACTGAGATGAAGCCTGTGCCCAGCAGTGGGACAGTTTAATACAGGGCTGATATGATATATATTATAATTCATTTCGCCTGTTTCTGTAGGAAAAGACAGCGTCTGTACTTAATATTTCATATAACTGGTAAGAAAGATGTCTCTGTAATATCTACATATGACATCACTTATATATTCGGTGGCGCAGCTGTAATAAATGCGTCTGGTGTACGTGAAGTCTCGGGTTCGATTCGATTGACTAGGAGCACGGAGTTTGGAACTGCCCCGTAATACGTGGGCGCTAAAACCATATCTAGCGAGATATGGATGTAATACTTTATTTTCTTACTGCAAACCCAATACTAGAACCCGTAATCTCGCGATCACACATAACCGCTAGCTTATGCTACGAAACCCCAAAGAGAGTAAAAACTGATTCCAAGTATAAAAATTAAAGAAAGAATATCTTCTAAAAAGAAGTACTTTCTAACTCACTGACTGACTCATCAACTCGCCAGTCACTGCCCAGCCCTTGGAGCAAGAAAGGTATTTTAAAAGAGAGATCTTATAAGCCCGGAATGTTAGAAATTCCCTCGGGTTAGGAAATAAAAAGAGAATTGAGATGAAAATTTTTGCTTAAAGTTTGCCTCGTTAATATATTATGAGAGACTCTAATTTTGTCGTGTAAGTAGGTGCTTACACGACAAAAATTAGAGTCTCTCGGAAGAGTAGTTATTTTTGATTATAATTACCTAATTATAATCATTATAAACTACACTTAGGATTTTTTATCTCCACAGTGGTAGTAATAAAGCACTTAACATAAATTATGATTTTATAAATAGCTGAAAGTAACTCAATATCATGATATTTATGCTTTTATCAATTGCTTTTTTATCTTTTTGTTTTCTTATTTTGTGTTAAATAATTGCTGAGTTCGATAGCTCAGTGGGGAGACCAACAGACTGCAATGCAGAGGGTCTCGGGTTCGAACCCACGTTGCGCACCTCTGACTTTCGAAATTTATATGACTTTTCGAAATTATGTGCGTATTGATTGACAATTATCGCCTGCTCCGTGCCTCGGAGAGCAAGTTAAGCCGTCGGTCCCGGCTGCCATGAACATCTATGGCAGTCGTTATTGGGAAAGTCAGTACTCTCTAATATCCTGACACTGGTCTAGCCTTAGGGTATCGTTAGCCTTCGGGTTTCGGAGGTCAGGTGGCAGCCGCTCCGTGTAAAAACTGATATCCAGTCAAATCCGGTTAGACCAGAAAAGCCGACCCCAAGTGACTTGGGAATAATAAAGGCTAAGAGAGAAGATATTGTGTTAAATAATTTTGTATTTTTGTATATTATTGTTAATCTTCTTTTAATTTATATAACTTCAGAAAATGTCTATTCATTACATATAATAATATAACGTAGTAGAAATGTAACGCCTTGTATAATATTTGTCCGCCAATTAAATGGCAAAACGTACCGTATAAAATATCAACATCCTACGTTACAATTTTTTGTATCTGTGTACCTTCTCATGATTTTACAAATAAATGATTATATTATTATTAACTGCTACGTTTAGTTTACGCGGATGGAGTCATAGGCAAAAGCTAGTTACAATTACCTGTGAACCAGTCAATAACAACGTGCTTCAATCAAATTTATATAATATTTTCTGAACTATAAACCATTGCTTGGAAATTCACGTAACAATCATACATAATGAACTCAATTAAGTACCTACATATATTATCAAGCGACGCTTTGTAAATAATAAGAAATGTACTTCAACTTACATTTCTATACAATTGTTTTTCAACGGACCTTTTCAAGTTTTAGATATATTATTCCTAATGAATTAAAATAACGCAGACGTTTCCCGAAAAAAATGCTTTTACAACATTTAAAAAGATATTATAAGTTACAATAGATTTCTAATTTTTAAAGATGTTATCCAATTTAACTTTTTCTACGTCTTTAGGAATTACTACAAATAATATACAATGATATTAAGATTAACATAATATACGTACATTTAATAGGTATATTTTACACATGCGGATCAGTTAAAATATTCTTCTACAAAGTAGCTCACGTTATTCCTCTCCATTCATAGAATATCGTGTTCAGACAAAAGAATCTGATAGGCATCTGTATTCAGTAACTGTATCAGGATGGAAAGTCTGGTCGCTATGACGACATAACAAAATGGCGTGCTGCACGGCTTCCCGCGCTTTCCTCGCGTTCCCGCCATCCAGCCATATTGATCCGGTCGCGTTCCGAAACCCTATATAGAAAATATTTTAATGTTTAAAAATGTATGAAGTAATGCGGCTGTAAAATTATTGTCATGTTTTTGCTGGAATTTATATTGATGTTTCGAATGTTTATGATGGATATTCTTCTTTGGAAATATAATTTATAATATGTCGTTATTTTGTGAATTCGGGTTATACAACAAGGTAGATACGAAGTTTGAGTCTTTAGGAAGAACATTTAATTTTCTTTGGCAGAGCATCACAGTCCATTAGGTCTGTTGCCCAAAATTCGGCAAAAATTGTTATCTCTTTCCAATTGAGTGAGTCAGCTAAAGGAGTAACATGGTTCGTCTCCGGGACGGTAGGTCGTAGGGTAGGTTCAACGTCCTCGGCCTTGGCACGGTTGCGTAATGTTGCCGCAAGTACAATACCGCGATTGTTAAGCGAACAGACGCGCTTGTATAAGAATTAGTGAACAAACCCTTTCGGGCAAACAACTTCTGAATGCCTATTACACAACAATAAACTTGCATGATTTATGAGCACATTTCGTGGAAACTACAATTCGGTATTAGAACGTTATTATAATGAATATGATTGCTTTTACTGTACAAGGTATAAAGGAAATCCATTGTAAAAATATAGGGGTATTTCGTCCCTTTGGCGTCCGGTCTCCCTTCCCTAACGACATCGTTGGGTAGTAATTAAAAGCTGCAATCGCCCGGCCGCTAAGGTCCCATTGACTACCGGACGGGCTTTTGATTACTAGTTGAATATTCATAGGATTAGCGAAGTTTTGGAAGTGTCCCAAATTAGCAGATAAATTGTAGCTCTCTCTAAGTACATTAATGGACTAGGCTGGGCCGAGCGCTGTGCCTTAGCAGAGCCCTATGGTCTCAAGCAGACTGATTATGATATCAAGGCTTTCATTGATCTGTGTCCTGTTTTCATCTCAGTTGTTGTGACGCAATAATACATATATACAAAGGGAAACCTTATTTTTCCGTACTGAATAAAAAATATGTTGTTCAGTTAACCTATTGAGTCGCATCGGCACGTCGGCGGCCTGTCTTAATAGATTTTGAATTATGTCTGGCATTTTAAACATTGACAAGTTAATTAAAATGTCGGTTGACTTGTTGTATAATGACGCGAGATGTCGTCACAATAAAACGACAATCACGTCGTGTAACGAGGTCGGCGACGTCACTCCCGACGGTTAGCGTCCTCTGACCACTGGCTGCGCGGCGCGACGCACCCTCCCGCAGAAACGTCACTTGGGGAGGCAGGGTTGGTTTTCTTACCGTAAATTTGGGAAATCAAATTGAAGATGGGTAATTTAAATTGAGGATATTGATGAAAATACGGGTGCTTTAAATATCGTCATTTAATTAAAATATTGAATTATATTACAATATTGTATTTATGTTGGATGAGGGTGGCCCAAGACCGGACTGTGTCGAAAACCTTGGGGGAGGCCTATGTTCAGCAGTGGACGTCTTTCGGCTGATATGATGATGATTGTATTTATGTGAAAATATTTTGTTACTGGATAATCCGGCGTCGCTTCACTGTAGTTCAGATAATATTTTAAAATTTCTGTTTCTTGGGAACTATGCATGCAAAAGTAGTATAAAATACTGTTATATAAAAAGTCCATGCATCGATTACTTTTTGAGTATTGCGAACACAAATAGGACATAAACATGCAATTTTATATATGAAACTGATTAATTATTGTTACTAATAAATCTTTATGTTTACGTAGTAAAACCGAGTCGCTAAGGTAATATCACACATTAGTATGACTACAGCCACGTGTTATCTACTATCTACTTGAGCCTAATCTAATGTAACAACCTAAACACACTGATGAAATTGAATAACTACAGATTATACGGATTTTATCGCGATTAATTTCGATCACCGCAAACACTTACCACACGGATATAAAAATTTCCAAAAGTATTGTCTTTTTATAACACGTCTTCTTCTCCCTAGCCTTTATTATTCCCAGGTCACTTGGGGTCGGCTTTTCTAGTCTAACCGGATTTGACTGGATATCAGGTTTTACAGTATTTTTATAACACGTAAAAATATAACATAATTATGTAATGTAATAATATTTCAAGCAATTTAACGCAAGTGTTCTCAGCAGTAATATAATGAAGTAAGTTTTTACGGACCTACATTTTAATTTACCAATAATTGTTACTAAATATTTTACATTAAATGTGACTTAATTTCAGTTAGATAACTCAAAGAGATCATTTCAATACAACTGACAATTTATAAATATAAAGTAAAAAGTAATAATTTCTCGTTAAATTATCACAAACCAACAGAAACGAACAGGCACGCATCTTACAAAAATATGATTACAGCAAAAACTTGCAATAACACATCACCTTTTATCATTAAAATAAAGCCATTCATTGCTTCCGGCTGAAAATAAAAAGAAAGTCAGGGATCTTAAATTTTTCGTGTGGCAACTCCCCAACGCTTAGGTCGTCAGTGCGTCGCGCAACAGCGGCGGTGTTGCGCGTCTACCCCGTTACCTGACGCGCCCGAACAAAGACTAGTGCTGTGTTTACTGTTTATCCCACTGTTTGGACTGAGTGCTGACATGATGGGGAGCCGGTAAGTGACGCGTGCCGCGGTTTACTTACAGCTGTACTATAATTGCAATGAGGGTGGCAGTTTTTGGGGGATTTTTACAAATGGATCCTTATTTGTATCTTGTTTGATGGTCCCTGTTGTTTTTGTATTAAAATTCGCGGAATTAAATCCGTTTAAATATTAATCAAAATGTGTGTACACGTAAAACATTGACATGAGATGTATGTTTTTGCATACAAAGGCACAAAAGGTGAACATGAAACGGCATTCCCAGACAAAAAGACTTAACAAATACAATGGCCTTGTGACCTGCTTTCGTACAAACAGTATCAATGACCGTACGTTCACATTCACTGGTTTAATCAAACCATTGAAATGTCCGTACGTATGTCTCCAGCCGGTAGTGGCGCCCACCGTGGGACTCCTCCAACTTCTATTTATATTGATTGTATCACTGATAATTAGGGAATCGAGGGAGTTTCGTCCCCTCGGCTGTACAAAAAGTGGATTTATTTGCTATTTGAGCTTGCTATTGATGTATAGCGTATGTCCTGGAGACATTATTTTCTCAATAAAAGGTATATCTGTAGGGATCGACGAAACTCTAGTGAGCGTCATAAATTCGGTAATAATGAGGGTCATAAATAATACTATCTGGTTATAATCCGCTTTGATAATAACTTTCTTATACTGACATTTTGTTAGGCTGATTCATAAAATTAACCATTATTTTAGAGCTAGTATATACGCAAATAGATTATGTGAATCATAATCTATTTATGACAAAGTTTTCATGTCTTGTAATGATATATTTTATGGATAATACACAAATAGTCTTACGCTTATGTCCCTAAAATGTTAGAAATGGTGTATTACGTCCACTTTTCACCATCTTTGAGTTAAAGGCTCACGTAATAAGGACGAGACTATTGCATTGGCATAATTAAGAACTTGCAATTGACAATCAAACTGCAAATATCAACAAGGGAGGACACAACCAGCATAGTACAAACCAAAAAATTACAGTACGCTACAATAGTTAAGGAAGTCAGTGATGTTATGCAACATTTACTGCGGTCAACGATGATCGCTTACCGGTAGGAAAGGGAACAACAATTTTATTTTATTTTTGAGAGAATAATAAAACGTTCGCCTCTGTTTCTGTAATCACGTTTCATTAAGAATTCAGACGCTTCCCGGGGCCTACAAAAGAGGAAGATTTATAGACATCGGATGAAACACGATTGTATGAAGCTGACAGCAGAATATTTGAAATATAACATGAGGAATAAAATATGGAACTGTTTGAAAGAAACACTTGCTTGTCAAAAGATCGGGAGCTTGTCATGACTAGATTCAGACGCTTCACGGGGCCTACAAAAGAGGAAGATTTATAGACATCGGATGAAACACGATTGTATGAAGCTGACAGCAGAATATTTGAAATATAACATGAGGAATAATAGATGGAAGTGTTTGAAAGAAACACTTGCTTATCAAAAGATCAAGAGCTTGTCAGGACTAGATTATATGATGCGGCAAGTCGAGTAGAATGTTTTAAGAGAGTGTGATATATGGATAGAAGAAGAATTCCTGGTTAAAGATGGATAGATTGTGTAAAAGAAAGTAAAGGCAGTAAATACCGCAATGGTAATATATTTATGTAGATTAGGAAGTTATAATAAAGCTGTTGAGAAGAAGAAGCTTGTTAATGTTTTTGCATGCGCTAATCTCTGGAACTAAGCGTTGGATGTGAAAATCCTTTTTTTACAGTTCTCCAGTTCTTGAGGAAGGGTAGGTATAGGTTATATAACATTACGCTAATAGCAACGAGAGCAGAACTGTAACCATAAACGTGGATAAAGCCGGTGGACA
Organism: Catocala fraxini; assembly: GCA_930367265.1. NCBI lineage: Eukaryota > Metazoa > Arthropoda > Insecta > Lepidoptera > Erebidae > Catocala > Catocala fraxini. Next base: position 6,456,809 of record OV884036.1, on the reverse strand, counting down.
CCTAGTCTATACTAATATATTATTAAGAGGAAAGATTTAACTTTTTGTTTATTTGTAAGGATTGAACTCAAAAACTACTCAACCGATTAAAAAAATATTTTTCCATTAGAAAGTTATATTATTACCGAGTATCATAGGCTCTATTATATTTTTAAAAAGTACTGTTACTAACCTACTCTACATTTACACGACGGAAGCCGCAGCCAAAATCTAGTACCTACTTGATTGAGCAAAAACTCGCCGCTGACAATGATTTTGTGACGTCAAATGTTTTAGTGGAAGTTCGGCGTAAGATTGGTGAGTTAGTAACACTGTGACTACGTTTTGACTGGTATATAGCTGGCGGCTCACAATTAGCTACCTCTCACATTCCTGTTTCTTTAATACCACTGTTAGTTTATTTTTAAGGTTGCCAACGCGCAATCGAGAGCCAAGTCGAGTCAAGTATCACAAGTTATCATAAGCTACGGCACTTTTATCACCAGGCTTGCCGTATGGTCTTTCTCACCTTAACTGCATCAAGAAATCTCTAATTGTGTTGTTTTATAAGTATACTAGCTATCATTCGAGAAAAGTGCTATCACCATACCATTTCTGTACCCTGACAACGTCGAGTTAATAAGGTGTGAAAGCATAACAAACAAGTTCACATTCGCATTTATAATACCTATACTCGATTTTCCCCGCAGTTTAGCTCGCGTAAATGTCGGTTAGGTTAGGTCAATAACAGTACTTTTTCTGTTGAAATTAAACTACTATATACGGATTTTATCGCGTTGCAGTGCAGTGCAGACCGGCGACACTTCGACCTAGTGGGATCTTTAGTCTCGACACTCTCCCAATAACAACTACCATTACATAGATGTTCATGGCAGCCAGGACCGATGGCTCAACGTGCTCTCCGAGGCACGGAGCAGGCGATAATTGTCAATCAATACGCACATAATTACGAAAGTTATATAACTTCCGAAAGTCAGAGGTGCGCGACGTGGGTTCGAAGCCCTCTGCATTGCAGTCTGTTGGTCTCCCCACTGAGCTATCGCTGCTCTCTTCTCAGTACTATCATGGATGAAACGAAACTGGTCTCGACCGCTACATCGTGGGATCTAAAACCATATCCAGCGGAATAATATTAATATAATATGAACATTTATTTCGGACATAATCCATATGAGTTAGTAACAATTTACTTACAAACTAAGTTAGTTAAAATAAATTAATTACGTATACATTACAATTTTCCTGTAACGATGCCCACCCAGTGTGCCTGTATGTACTCGTAATAATGTGTGTGTAAAACACTTCTGCTTACCTTCCGAGGATGTTTGCGTGAAGGTACTGCAGTACTGTCTCTAGACAACTTATTAGCAGCCAGACTTTATCAAGGGAACCTCGCCGCCAATTTTCTTATCTGTCGACACGGCAAATTCCCCAGAGGGTGGCTGCTATAGGGCGAAGACAACACCGCCTTATAACAAATTAATTGTTACAATGAAAGTATCAGAATTTCATACAGAACTATATTTTGCTCGTGGCTCCGCTTGTGTAATGTAAGTATGTCAATATTTTGTCCTTCGGTAAAAGTATTTTTTTCTGTATGAAAGTTCCTTATCTGTATCCCTGACAATGTGTATGCGACATTTATGATGATTGGTCGAGTAGTTAAGGCGTGAAAACGTAACAAACTAACAAACTCACAATCACATCTATACCAATATCATTAAACTGAAGAGTTTGTTTATTTGTTTGTTTGTTTGAACGCGCTAATCTCAGGAACTACTAGTTCGAATTGAAAATTATTTTAGTGTTGGGTAGCCCATTTATCGAGGAAGGCTTTAGGCTATATAACATCACGCTACGACCAATAGGAGCGGAGCAGCAATAAAAAATGTTGCGAAAACGGATAATTCTCCTATATGAAGCAGACGAAGTTGTGTTTTCAGCTAGTTTTTAATATTAGTAAGGATGGACATAGAAGATTGGTCTGTTTAGATTGAAATAACGATCTTGAGCGATTATATTTTTTTTTTATGAGAAAAATCAATCTGCCTAAACACTGACGATCTTTTCCTTTGTCAATATAGCATGTGGCGGAATGTTCGCAGACTTAAAAAGACCACTATTGTTATCATTCTAGTTTGCTGGCACATGCGTATTCTCACGCTATTAATTCACAAGACTTGACTGCACGTATAGCCTAGTGGTTTATCCTGTCAAGTCTTGAAAACCAGACATAGTCTGGCCACCGGTGTGCTGCTGCCAGTGGTCGCCTCACCTCCTCACCTCACCTAAAATTTGTGTGATAGTAGAGCCTCACTGATTTCAGCATAAATAGGCCGGCTCGACCGGGGAAGGACTTCCCTCTCACAGAATATCGACGTGAAGTAGCAGTATTCCTACTGTTGTGTTTTGTTCGGTGAGTGAGAGTGCCGGAGGTCCAATCACCCTCTTTCCCCCTTACCGCTCCTTCTCCTTCCCACTTCCTTTCCTAAAGGGTCGGCAACGCGCAAGTGATGCCTCTGTTGTTGCAGGCGTCCATAGGCTACGGTGACCACTTACCATCATGTGGGCTTTATACTTGTTTGCCACATTAGTTATACAAAAAGAAAAAAAATTCTGAGTCCTTTGTTTTAATGTTTAAAATATGAAAAAGTTGATATTTTTATGTTAAGCATTTTGGTGTAGTTTGTGTCGGTTAAAAAATACGAGCGAAATAAGGCTTAAGTATTTAGGTTGACTATATTTTTTAATAAAAATCGCGATGCTTTTGGGTCAAACGTGATGTATACATAAATGAAATCAGCTGTTCTGCGATAACTGTATATCGTAGTATTTTATATTTGAACCCTGTTCTTGTCTTTTATCTGTACATACTTCTGTCTTACGCCTATATTTTACTTTCACTTTAGTTTCACGTAATAAAAGGAGAGCCTTTATCCGTCTACTGGGCACAATTGAAGTTTCTTTGCTGCTGCTAAAAATAAGTAACCATTTGTTTCGCCAATAAAAACTATTAAAAGAAGAAATCATTTAAAAATCCATTAGATAAATGATATGAATGGTAGGTATACATAGACCGATATGCAAAATATTTAGGTAATCTTGGGAGACTAGCAAAACGAGATAACCTCTGACACTTAAGATAATATTTCTGTAATATGAGGTCTGGTACTTCCAAAGATAAAATTAACATTTTATTGTCTCTGGGTACTTCTCTCCCACAAAGTTAAAATAGTACTTTAATTTTGTTATTTTTATTTTTAATCTACTTTACTACAACTGCCTCGGTGGCGCTGCAGTGGTCAACGCGACTACTGTGCTTGAGAGTTTGGATTCGACTACCGGATCCGCCAAATTCTTATTATATCATTCTGTCATGAAAATTTTTGCGGCCGCATGTGGTTGGTATTGTACCCGAAATACTGCTCTCCTCCTAGAACGTGCAAACTAAAGTTAGTACAATGTTGACGCAATCTTTCTTCTATCTTTCATTCTTACCAAAGCTAAAGTTTTGTTTGTTAGTTTGGTTGAACGGGCTAATCTCAGGAACTGCTGGTTCGAATTTAAAAGTATTTTATTGTATTGTTGGATAGCCTATTTTCGAGGAAGGCTATAAGCTATATAACATCACGCTACGACCAAGACGAACGGCGCATCAATTAAAAATGTTTCAATCACGGAGAAAATTATCTTATGTGACGCAGACGAAGTTGCGCGGGTCTGCTAATATGTTATACTCCAATATACCGCTTAATTGTAACACGGTAAGACAAAAACCTTACACCGAAGATTGAAACCAAGCCTATAAAGAGATATACTCTCTCATAACACATTTTATACGGAACGCCTTCAATGTGTATCATATATTAATATTCATGACATAACACAAACAGTAACATTTTATTGTTTTCGTTTTTATGTGTGTCAGACCGCTGTTCATCGTAGTGAGTGAACTATACGAGGTCATAAGAGGTCATGTGAATATTACATAAATAATACAAAAAGCAGTAACTGTACTGATTAAAGATTAGAAGATAAGATAACTAGCATTACTACTTAGGTTGACCATACATTAGCTACATAATATCGTAAGCTATATTGTTGTCATAAGGAAAAAAGACGTAGGATTTTTTTTTTATAATTGGTTTTAAAGTAATAAACGACGCATCTGCCAGTATTTTTTTATTAGATATATAATATCGAACAAAAAAATACTGGCAGTTGCGTCGTTTACTAAGCAGCGAAAGCTCAGTGGGGAAACCAACAGACTGCAATGTAGAGGGTCTCGGATTCGAACCCCCGTCGCGCACCTCTGACTTTCGGAAGTTATATGACTTTTCGGAATTATGTGCGTATTGATTGACAATTATCGCCTGCTCCGTGCCTCGGAGCGCACGTTAAGACGTCGGTCCCGGCTGCCATGAACATCTATGGCAGTCGTTATGGGGAAAGTTAGTACCCTCTAATATCCTGACACTGGTCTAGCCTTAGGGTATCGTTAGACTTCGGGTTGCGGAGGTCAGGTGGCAGCCGTTCCGTGTAAAAACTGATATCCAGTCAAATCCGGTTAGACTAGAAAAGCCGACTCCAAGTAACTTGGGAATAATAAAGGCTAGGGAGAAGAAGATATAATATCTAACATATACGTCTATTTTTCTTATGACGTTGACGATAGCCTTGAGGGAAACCATTGGACTGCCAGAGGCAGTAGGAGACGCAGAGGTCTCGAGTTGGATCCCAAGGCGCAACTTTCCCTAAGTTGTATGCGGAGTTATATGCGTATTAAATAGATAATTATCGCTAGCTTAGAAAACGTAGCCAGCTTTAGCCCGCAACTTTTGCCGCGTGAACTCCTTAGGCTGACCGCACATTAGCTATTATAGCATAACCTATAGTTGTTCTATTGTATTATATATAAAAATGTCATCTCACATTGCAGTCGTCAGAACAGAGTCTCGTCATGACTCCGTCTTTGAGCAATCGCATCAACATTAGGCAACACCAGATACGAGCGTGACGTACGAATTTCGCTCCATAAATTCGCAAGGCAAACATCTATTCATAAATCATTTTCATCATTATAATTTTGGCCTACAGACGTCCATTGCTGGACAGAGGCCTCCCCCAATATTTACCATACAAGCCGGTCTTAGACCACCCGTTTCCAACAGCTTCCCGCGACCCTTACTAGATTGTCGGTCCGCATTGTGGAGGGCGTACTTCTGCTACGTCTGCCGGTGCGTGGCCGCCACTCCAGAATCTTTTTGCCCCAACGGCCATCGGTTCTGCGAGCTAACTTCTAAATAACTCTATCAAAATAATTATTCAATTCAAAAACATTTATTTGCTCGAAACATGGTACATTATAGTTTTTACACATTAGAAAAAGATCACATGTTCTGCTCTTTAGAGCGTGCAAATATAAATACATAAAAATGTAATTAATTTATATTAGTTTTACTTAAATATACATATGCAGCTTTCACTTATCTTCTAGATATTCTTTTGTATTGTAGTAGCATTTTTCTAAAAGTAAATTCAACAATTTATTTTTAAATTGTTGTAATGGCAACTGTTTAATGGTTTGGGGAACCTTATTAAATATCTTGATAGCCATACAATACGCATTTCTTCTAAATATTTCTAAACGTATTTGGGGCAATTTTAATTTATTTTGGTGCCTAGACATGTTATTAAAACTTTCAAAAAATTGTGGATATTTTTTTACAAATGTACAAATTTCGTGTATGTATAAACAGGGCAAGGGAAGTACTTTATGTTTAATAAATAGTGGTCTACAACTGTCCAGGAAGCTGGCCCCACATATTGCCCTTATTTATTGTTCTTCTGATTTATGGTCAACATCATTACATTAAATAATCTACATACATAGCACTGGCAAAGTCACCATGCAATATTAGGTGATAGATGGCAAAATTAAAAGATATTGCTTGGGCAGCAAGCCATGGTATAACAATTGAGAAACGGCAATGAATTGCCGTAAATATCAGAGTTCAAAAAAATTGTATCACGTGACCTTGGGGTCAGAGGTCATAGTTATTTCGGGGGTATATCGACTATGCTGAGTCGAATGGCGTTGACTGCGAGTCTCTAGCTCTTACGGTTCTTGAGTTGAAAGATGGTATCACGTGACTTTGAGGTCAGAGGTCAAAGGTCATAGTCATTTCGGGGGTATATCGACTATGCTGAGTCGAATGGCGTTGACCGCGAGTCTCTAGTTCTTACGGCTTTTGAGTTGAAAGTTGTATAACAGACAGACGGACAAACGGACAAAGCTGTTGTATAAGAGTTTTTTCGAACTCTAAAAACTACACTTACAAAGAATCCTTATATTATACTAGCTTTTGCCCACAGCTTCGTTCGCACGGAAAGAGTCCTATTCTAAATGAAGGGTACCCTATGTCGTTTTCTGTACCTCTGACAACGTGTATGCGAAATTTCGCGATGATCACTCGAGTGGTTAAGGCGTGAAAGTAAAACAAACAAACTCAATTTGGCATTGGCCTATCAGTTAAGATAATGGATTAGCCCCAACTCCTAATTCGATTGTATATTAATACTAATATATTATTCTATAGTGACGGCAATTTCCAATATACCTAAATAAACCAATTTCGAAACACGACGGTTTCCTAGAACTTTCATTCAACTGCACTTTCCGATTGTTCACGATTCATTGATTATGTTGGCATTTCACCTAACACTTCCCTAACGTGTCAGGTCCACTGACTGTTGCATAATACCAGGGCCAGGGTCATTCACCCCCGCTATCGACCAACAAACAGTTAAATAACTTTAAAACTACCCCCGCTAGGCGCTTATTGCAACGAAAGCAGACCAAACGAGCAATATCCGATGTATACATTCTGAATTAAACTTTATTTCTAAAGTTATTGAGTTTATTATGCATTGGAAGTTACGGCGTGTAATAATTGTGTTATTTTAAATTAAAGTTTTTGTTGAATATAATAGGATTTGTTTTTGTTTGTGTAAATTTTGTTGGTAAAGTTAATTGTATTAAAAGTGGTATTGTTATAATTTTTATATTGCCGGTTTATTAAGTAGATATTTTTGTGTTTCTAGCATATACCATATTAATATATCTTAGTATATAACTAATATTTTCTTAATTAAGAATGATTGTCGTCTTAAGGGGATTGTCCACTTCCAATAGAAACTTTGGCCAATCGTGGACAGGTCATTTAGCTAATAATATGATATCAATTAAATACTTAACATCAGTAAAAAGGAGAATATAAACCCAGTTTTGTATCAGACTTTATATTTAGATAAGTTTCTATATGTTATTGAAAAGGGTAATTAATGAAATAAAATTAAGTAAATATTTTTCATGAATATTTTATTAATCAGACTCATATGTAAGTAGTATATGATCAAGAAACTGGGCAGATGGATTAATGTGTTGGGTACGACAGTCATTAAAAAACGAAAACTTTTAGATTCCAGTAGTATTTTACGATGCTAGTGTAATCGCAATCGTAATCGGCTGGTTACGAATCAAAAAGAGCGCTTAGTTTTAGTTTCATCAAAGAGTTTGTTAACACAACAAACTTACACAAAGATTTTTAAAATAACATAGACGAAAAATAAATGGCAAATATTAATGAATTTAATTTTTTCATAACTTCGTGTCCACGGATGACCAAAAGTGGACAATGTCCTTTCAGTACATCGTATACAATTATAGGGAGCTTCAAGAAAACAAGCTTTTGTTGTAAGAGGGACAGTCAATGACTGCGACAGTGGCTGAATATTAAACAAATTTGTAACAGTATTTTATGAATTAACTGGAGAATGCTTCGCTCGCTTAAATATAGATTTTGTCAATAATTTTCTGCGGAGACAGATATTTTTCTTGATGAAAGATACCTTTTGTCCTTTTCTGTACCCCTGACAACGTGTATGCCAAATTTGATGATGTTCGGTTGAGAAGTTAAGGCGTGAAAGCGTAACAAATAAACATACTTCATCATCCTCTTGCCCTGGTCCCAATTTATTTGGGGTTGGCGCAGTATGTCCTTAGCTTCCATACTTCCCTGTCACCCGTCATCTGATCATTTGCCCCTTTTCCTTTCATATCCATCCTCACACAGTCCATCCATCTTTTCCTTGGCCTTCTTCTCCCTTTTCGTCCCTCTACCCTTATATCCTGATAGATTATCACTTGCTTACCTACAGACGTATCATCTCTTCGCATAACATGTCCATACCAAGGCAAACGATTTCCATTCACCTTCTCGTCTATGGGCATCACTTTCAGACTACCTCTTATGTATTTATTCGTAATTCTGTCCATTTTCGTCACTCCACGCATCCATCGTAACAAATATACTTAGTAAGAATATATTTTAATGTTTCTTAATAAAGTTCGCGAAGGTGTCTTAGATCCGTTAATCCACAATTGGCTTGGTGTGTCTATTGCCTAAACCTGACTAACTATGGAAAATACATCTTATCTTATCTTATCTTATGTGGAGGCCAGTCAGTGCAGATCGGTGACACTTCGACCCAGTGGGATCTTTTGTGTCGACACTCTCCTAATAACGACTGCCATAGATGTTCATGGCAGCCAAGACCGACGGCTTAACGTGCTCTCCGAGGCACGGAGCAGGCGATAATTGTCAATCAATACGCACATCATTTCGAAAAGTCATATAACTTCCGAAAGTCAGAGGTGCACGACGTGGGTTCGAGCCCGAGACCCTCTGCATTGCAGTCTGTTGGTCTCCCCACTGAGCTATCGCTGCTCTTTTGGAAAATACATAGACTTACGGCCATACCCCCGAAGGGGTAATTAGAGGTATATTACACCAACGATACAGCAGCAATAGCTGTAGGTCCCATGTAATACGAGACGAGTCTCCTAAACACATTTCCAGACATTTGTGCTAAGAAAATAAATAATCTCTTTATTGGAAAGCACAACATACTTTGCCTAGTCCGGGAATCGAACATAAGACCTCTTGGACAAATGTCTTTTTTACTGCCGCTGCGCCACCGAGATATCCTAAAGAACAGTATAATTAAATTAATATATAACAAGCTTTTGCTCACGACATCGCTCGCGTAAAATATAGCCTATGTTACTCGGTGATAATATAGCTTTCTAATGGTGAAAGAATTTTTCATAATCGGTTTAGTTTTTGAGTTAATACCCTTTGTTCAGAATGTGTTTGGTCTCAACGCCAAACAAAACTACGAATCAATAAACATAATTTATTGCACAAGTTTAACCTACTGCTCGGTAGATGGCGTTGGGATCAAATTAGATCGCGCTATGGTTTCGTTCTACAGTTCGACAGGTATATAAGCCAGCTGTGTTTTATGAATAAAGGTCTCGCTCTGAGGTACATTGTTTTATTTGTATTATCACTGGGCTGCTAGGCACCTTGTACCGATATTGTACACCCTTACAAACAAACAAACAAAAAATCCAATCTTTCCTCTTTATAATATTAGTATAGACTAAAGAGAAGATAAGATAAGGATTTACATTATAATAATATTATAAAGATTGCCTCGTTCTACCCACTGGCGTAAATGAGTTTCGGCTTTCGGGTATTACATCATATAGTGTTGGATTTAAGTCTCGAACCAAGTAAAGTATTACTAAACTTTTGTGTCAGGTAATTCTAGTACGTAATCGGTTAAATTTTTATAAAGATAACTGCTTTTTGTATTCTACTGCTAGATTCGGACCTCTAACTATTACCCTCTACTGTTCTAACTGATCCTAATATATTTTGACTAAAAGTGTGCGCACTTAAGCTCTTCTATTGTACTGCTAGATCAGACTGGGTCTTGGCCAAATACCCCTCATTACATGGCCCCTAAAGTATTGAGACTAGGGTTGTCACCTTTATTTTGAACGAAAAGAGTATATTTACTAGGTAAAAAAATAAAGTGCAAGATCTGAAAATAAAAAAATATTTATTTAACCTGACTTTTTGTTACCATATTTTTGCTAATACTAGTGACATCTTACAAATATTTACAACAATATATGTCTATATTAAGATAGATAAACAATTACTATTATTTAATTTAGGCAATCTCTATAGCATTGCTTTAAGTGAACAATTAAATAAAACCTGTTAATGTTGTGATTGGTAAAATAATGTATTTTCACGTACTTTATTTTCCTAGTAAAGTTATTTTCTTTCTTTTCCTTTTGTATGATTAGTGGCCAACCTGTTGTCAAGAGTTGTTCAAACCGCCCGTAGGCCTCTGATATGGCTTAACGACTGCTGTCAATTTGACAACAACCGGGACCGACTTTTTATGTACCCTCCGAAGCACGGAGACGCTCAGACGAAATACCACTAAGCGGTCACCCATCTATAGACTGACCGCACCCAACGTTGCTTAACCTCGCTAATCGTTTACCGATCAGTGAGTGCAACTGGCTATAAGCGCTTCTAAAGTATAAAGTACATTTACCCGAAATAACGTACAATACTTTATTATAAAGTATGGTTGGCAACCCTAATTGAGACGAAAAGTATGCGCAAGCAATCTCATGCATTCTCCAGCTGGACATAGACCTCTTACAATTAATCCCTTATTACCTACACGGCGCCTAAAATGCGTAAACATAAACTAAAAATTTAACAAGAAAGAAAACCGACTTTATAGAAAAATATTCTATAACAAAAAATGCACTAAAAAGTTAAAAAAATAATTGCTTATTCTTGTCTCTACAACTTACAATCAACTTATTTTTCTATAATGTACAATCTATGCCTTTACCACTCACGAAGGTACAACAAACAATTATTAAAATACTAATTTTTTCCCGCAGTTTCACCCGCATAAGTCCCCGTTCCCGTAGGAATATCGGTATAAAAAGTAGTCTATGTGTGAATCCAGGTTTCCAGCTATCTACATACCAAGTTTCATCGCAATCGGTCCAGTAGTTTTTGCTTAAAAGAGTAACAAACATCCATACAAACTTTCGCGTTTATAATATTAGTAAGGATTTATTTAGAATTCAACTAAGTAAAAATTTTAAATATAACTGTAGACTGTAAAGACAATCAAATTATTATTAGGACAATATAATTTACAATTATTGTTCTTTTTGGAGTCGGTGTCAGCCCAAAGAATCAACAAAATCGGTTCACCTAGAAAAAGTTCTGAGGTAACAAACATTAAAAAAATGCAGTCGAATTGAGAAGATCCTTTTTTGAAGTCGGTTGAAAAAGAGCTCGCTTACAACCTCTTGTATTCGACTACTAGACCTAGCCAAATATTTTCTATATCATTAATCTTAAAGATATTACCTAAAAGGGTGCGTTTTCACCTTGCCATAAAAACACACAAATATGTGAGTATAGCGTACGTAAATGATACCAACAGTTAAAAGCAGTAATTACTTCAGCCAACAGTAACATCTGTTTCACAGTTTTGCGCTCTTTAATACGTCCTGAATCGTCTCTGTAGCCTGCAGCGAGCAAGTAGGGCAATGACCTACTTTACAGTAACTTGTATCGTTTTATAAGACCAACGGAATCCAGACTAGCGAGATAACAAGAGTTTAATGATGATTGCACGTGTTCATACCTACTAAAGAGATAACTTTTTGTCTTTATTTATTTAGGTTTATAACGAAAATGTATTATGCTAAATCATCGTAACATATATAATATTGTCTTCTGTTTACGCGAATGTTATTCATTGAAATTAAACTACTATATACGGATTTTATCGCGTTATTTATTTTACACATTATTACAAAATTTTGAAACTGTCACACTACTACTAGATACTTTTGAATTTTACTAAATTTTAAGCTAATTAATTTATTAAACCTATTTATATTTAAGTTTACACTATCCCCGACGTTTCGGTTGCTTTTCAGCAGCCATGGTCACGGGGAGACTAAGATGGTAGTTGTCTCAATGTTCCAGTGACGTTATTTCAAAGTACCCGAACATAATTTAATCATTGGTGTTTCTATTTACGCAGAATGAGCTCAATTAATTAAATTATTTAATAGTGTGACAGTTTCAAAATTTTGTAATAATGTGAAAAATAAATAACGCTATAAAATCCGTATATAGTAGTTTAATTTCAATCGTAACATATAGCCTGAGAAATTAAACTATCTTATACGAATTTAGTCGCGCTGTTCATTTTAAAATACAAATTTTTTCTAAGCCTTTTTTATGTCCTGTGGGAGAGTCTTTATATAAATGTATGTTTTAATCTAATAAAGGCAGTGTTGTATCAGCATTCATCGTATCATTTACTCTCCTAAAACTACACCTATTACCCCAACCGTACATGGCGACCCTGCCAGCGCGAGTTATGTTTACATATCTGTGACCAAAACGGGCGCCGCGATTATTAGAAATGAAGTGTAATAAGTACAATCTGTCGTGGCGATCCATAGCGATCAGTATATTTTTGTGCGATAATTCAGTTATTGTAGCATCATCACTGCTGGGCAAAAGCCTCTCCCTTGGACTTCCAAACCACTCTATACGAAGACATTCCTTGCCAGTCCCTTTCGAAGACGTCCAAGTCATCACGCCATCTTCGTTTAGGTCTCGGCGTCGACTGTCTTTTGACACCCAATTGATCACAATACTATTATTACATAATTTTGAACCTATTTAACTACTACTAATTAAACTATTTGAATTATTAAACTATAGGTTTCACGGGAAGACTAGACGTAAGATAATATTATACAGCCTGAAAAGTTATTGTTCTAATCATATAGCTAAGTAAATATACTACCTCAGTGGTGCAGTAGTATTGTATGCAACTGATGTGCATGAATCCAGTAATCGAACTGAAGATGGGTTTGATTGCCGGGCCAGGCTGAGTGCTATTAAGTTTTCTGTCATAAAATTTATTTATTTATTTATTTACTTACATACTTACATCTATCATTACAGTAATAAAATACCAATGCGATAAAGAAGTTACACAATTACACACTTAATATACTAAAACTAAAGATTATTATGTTGATCACAACTAGCTATCCAGTAAGTGGCCTTTGTGAATTCGTTTAGTGAACACGAAAACAAGTCAATGCGCTCAGCTACGTAATTAAGTGTGCGCAATGCTCGCGTCAGTGGCGCTTGTTGCAGTAAGTTTGTACGCGCTGTCGGTACCGCCAGCAGCCGCGGTCGCCGCCGCCGTCCCACGTAGTCATCCGGAACGCTAAACCTAAGCTCACCCAGTACTGTCGGATGGTGAATTTTCCTTCGCAACACTTTGAAGAGATACGTAGCAAGGGCCACCTCCCGTCTCACCTCCAGCTTGTAATACCCTACCATGCCAAGCAAAAACAATGTTGGATAGATTAATGGAAATCCTGGGTAAACTCCATATTATCATAAAATTATCAGTAGAAGCGCAGAGTCTGAAACATTTCTCGTTAAAAAACAATAGGCTCGTTCCTTATTACGTAATACCTTAAAACATATCGAACCTCCGAAATGGCAAGTAGCGAAAGAACCACCTATACTAATACGCCATCCTTGCATATTGATTGCAAGAGACATTAAATTCGGTTTTATACGCCGAATCTGTGATACAGGTCTACAGTCCTTCGAGAATATCATTACACTAGATGTGCCCATAGTTTCACCCGCGTTTATGATTACTGCATCGCCCTAGTGGGTTGTAGCGTGATGTTATATAGCCTATAGCCTTCCCCTATAAATAAGCTATCCAAAAAGAATTTTCCATTCGAACCGGTAGCTCCTGAGATTAGCGCGTTCAACCATACAAACAAACAAACAAACTCTTCAGCTTTATAATATTAGTATAAATATTATAAAATAAAGTCCCCCACCGCGTCTGTCTGTCTGTCTGTTCGCGATATACTCAAAAAGTACTGAAGGGATTTTCATGCGGTTTTCATCAATAGACGGAATGATTTATGAGGAAGGTTTAGGTATATAATTGTTGCGGTTACCCGTGCGTAGCCAAGCCGAGTCGTTAGTACATGCATAAGTCTAAGTTTTTTATTTTAAGCCGCCTGTAATTCTTTGACCTAATTGTTAACGGTTGCGCAATGAACGTCTTTCTCAAGTTGGAAACGTTTATTATTAAAAGCTTGCTCTATAACGAATACTATGTAAGAACAGTCTTCAACACAGAAGCACTATTATACAGTTATATAACTGGCGTGTAACGAGTAGGTATCCTCAAGTACTTTTTTGCCTCCTGTATCGCATTGCAGTAGAAATAAGGTAACTGGAACACATTTCTATGTCAGTAAGTTGTTAGGATTGCTAGTATTTGTCCGAGATTTAATGTGACTGAACGGATGGCGTAGAGTTTTAAGTTAGAGCCTCGTCGTTGCCAATATGCAGGAGTGCTGTAGGTTGGAAATACACACGGGACCAACGTTTTTGTGATGCACAACTGGTTGCTCTGTATGTTTTTAGACTTTACCGATTTATAATTAACTAGCTGTTGCCCGCGACTTCGTCCGCGTGGACTTTAATTTATTACCCAATACCTACTTTTAATTTGTTATATAATTTTAATATATAAAACTACAACTAAAGAAATTAATAAGTCTAACTACACCTATATAGGTATAGTTAGCTATATTGTATATATAGCTAATACTTAAAAACTACCTACTAATATTTAGAAACTACCTACTATATCTAAAGAATTATATCTTTTGAATGAAATGTCCGATTTTAATAATTATAAAGTATTTTACGGGTATTGAAACGGTCTTTAATAAAATATCATTTAATGGGATAAGGATTAATACAGAGGTATGAATAATATGGTTTGATTATTGTCGGCACTTTTATCAACATTTAAAATGTAAAAAAGTAATTATAGTAGCATAACTACAGTAGTTGGACATATGGTATCCCGAATTTTTTTGTAGATATTGATACGTTCTATAATACTGTAGAAGATTTTTTTGTTCTATCATCAATAGTTTCCGCAGCGCACGTGATGACAGATTTTTTATGACAAATTTTTTCACACCTTGGGTTATATTATTGCATTTTTATTAAGAATCCCTATTTTTTTTTAAATGTCATATAACCTATGTCACTCAGTGAAGATGCAGCTTTCTAATGGTGAAAGAATTTTTGAAATCAGTCCAATAGTTTATGTGTGAAAACATTACAAATATACATACAAAAACACAAATGTTTCCTCTTTATAATATTAGTTTAGATTTAGTTTGAATTGAAAAATTATTCACATAGGGGCGGCGTAGTAACTATAAACGCGGGTAAAACCGCGGGCACATCTAGTACTTAATATAATATTAGATAAATAGTTTATTATCTTTAAATAATGAATCCTGATTAAGACTCGTTGTCTTACACAGAAGTGTGGTTGCTCAAAGTCTGTGTTTTTTTGTATCCGTTGTTTGAATATTTGTAAAATCGCCCGCGGTTCTGAAATTACGCCTAGAACGAAAGATACTTTAAAAAAATTCAAATATTTATTTGAATTTTATAGTATACTAGCTGACCCGCGCAACTTTGTCTGCTTCACATAAGAGAATTTTATCCGTTTTTGCAACATTTTTCATTGATGCTGCGCTCCTATTGGTCGTAGCGTGATGTTATATAGCTTGTAGCCTTCTCGATAAATGGGCTATCCAACACTACAAAAGATTTTTCAATTCGGACCAGTAGTTTCTGAGATAAGCGCGTTCAAGCAAACAAACAAACAAACAAACTCTTCAGCTTTATAATATTAGTATAGATAATTAGTACTAGTAAGTTATATAACTCCATCAACAGCTGTCAGTAGTTTTTGTGTGATGTCAGCATAAACAAACAAACAGAAATATAAACAGAAAATTATTGTTTTGACTTCCTAAGACTTCCTAAGGAGGTACTCATTCGAATACAATCAAATTTTTGAATAAAATAACATATGCCAATGAAAGGAAATGAATGGGATAGGTTGGTATATAAGTTTCAAACGCGAAATATTTGTTCTTATTTTTTCATTTATGGCTCGCTAACAATTAATGTAACAATAACCCAATCCTAACTAATATTATAAATGCGAATGTGAGTTTGTTTGTTACGCTTTCATGCCTTAACTACACGACCGACCATCATGTAATTACGCTCACATATCAGAGTACAGAAAAGGACGTTGGGTACCTTTCATCTAGAAGAAAGGTACTGTACCCGAGGGATAACAATTTATTGACGAAATCTACTCTAACGCGAGCGAAGCCACGGACTAAATGTAGTATGAAATACATAACAAACAGGCTTTGTAAAAAATGTTTCATGAAGTATAAGTAAGCATTACGCTGTCTCTTCTAAAATTACGCTTATCACGACACAAAGATTAATCTTTTACGACGTAGTAAGCTCCTAAAATAAGGTTAGTAAATAATAATAATAATAATAATAATAATAATATTCTACCACATACAAATGAAAAATAAGTATCCTGGATACTTATATTTCTAAACAAAATGGTGGATTAACCGTCCTTGGACGGCGTCTGAACACAAATATGTACGATGAAGCTTTGTCATACCGCCGGGACAATATGTTGTCTGAAGGCAACGGAGCTACCGTATCTTACGCACCAACGCTCAAGGGTAGATACATAATCGTGAAATGTTATTGAAATAAATACAATGTATGGTACTTATCTAGGGTTACTATACTGAAATTTGGTAACCTATATACCTATAATACCTGACAATAATCTGTAAGCAAAATAGAAAGGCCGGATGTTTTAATCACAAAATGTAATGATGAATCTCACGTATGCTGTAGATCAACCTACGGAGATAGAAAGGTTACATCCGGAGACTTCATGTCAACTTAATATTTAAATAAATGCTGGGTATTGTAAATATATTGCTCATACATAGATATTTTTGAAACTATAAAACTATTTAAATCTACACCTTTGCCAACGTTTCAGCAGATATGGTCACGGGAAAACTAAGATGGCGGGCGTCTTTTTGTCAATATAATAATATCAGCCCTGTATTAAAATATCCCACTGCTGGGCACGAGCCTCCTTTCAGTGCAAGAACGGTTATGTTATATTTTATTTTCACGTGTGCGCATTGAGGACTCTTCTCCCGGTTTTAACATAATATAAGTAAAAACATCATCCAATCCGGACAGTTGGCAACCCTATGCTTGCGGAGACTTTGAGTTGTGAGTCTACAAGGAAAGCTTGGTGTATTCTTTTGAAGGTTAGATGTAATAAGATCATAGAAAAGTTGAAGGATTCGAATATTTAAGCTTTGCCCGCATTCGATATTCGATTTCTTCTTAGTCACTGATTTATTATTCGAATCATAAGTTGCTCGTTGATAAGTGCCTTTTATTTCGTTGTAGCCTTAGTTAGTGAAGTTGATGACAGTTTTCGTCGATTGCCATTAAAATCTAACTGTTTCTTATACTGTCTGCTCATTCGCGTGCCCATTGAGAATATAACAACATATTTCTTTTGGTTGAATGCTCTAGTATTTGACTTTAGCTGCCCGAGTATCAATACATGTTTTTGAAAGAATACTAAGTAGCTTTTGGGGTTACAAATGATTAGTATTAAGTAAGTAGCGTATCTCTATCTACTATCACTCTGACGACACGTATGGCGTAACTGGACGACTCGCCACAGCCATTGCGTCGGGTGTTGTGGGATCGATTACTTAACCATCAATCAGTCATCATATCAATCAATTTGTGTGATCTCTGTGGTTGTGGTTCCGAATCTGGATGTTCTTTGTGTCCGTTGTTTAAATATTTGTAAAGTCCCCGCGATACAGGAATCATTACCAGCGCGGGAATTGTCTTTCTATAAGAATAAAAATGAGATAGAGTAACTAACAATTATGTATTATTACTAGTAGTTTTCCCGCGGTTTCACCCGCGTAAGTCCCGTTCCCGTGTGAATATCGGGTTTCACCCCTTTCACCCCCTTCCGGGTGGAATTTCCGAAAATCCTCTCTTAGTCCTCCCCTACACTCTCCAAGGAACATACATGCCAAATTTCAGCTTCTTGCGTTCAGTGGTTTCGGCTGTGCGTTGTCTGTCAGTCACTCAGTAACGGAAGAGTTTTATATATATAGATTTAGCCTAACAAGACGAAGAGAGCATGGAAATAATATTTTAAATAACTCTTGCTTGATCGTCGTGAAACAGACCGTAATGGCGGAAAATACGACTAAAGAATACTGTGACTGTAGGTACATGTTTTCTCTAACGCTGGCTCTTGTAATGTGTGCAATTTTAATTATGCAAAGTTCTCATTCCCGTTTCTGTATGCAAATGTAAAAGGTGTACATATATTCATTATAATGACAGATACGCCAACTTATTCCTGCGTAATGTAAGCTATTAAGTAATAAAAGTATATCTTAAGATTTGAACCTTGTTATAATATTCTAGTTTTGGGATATTGTACACGATTCCTAAAGCATTACTTTTTTTTAATTGGCTTTTGTTTGTTAAATAAATGCCAAATATCAGCAAAGCTCATTAGTTCAGTATGCCTAATATGATTATAAATAATATGATGCACAAACCGTGCATAAAATCCGAAATCTCGCGACCGCTAGCAATATAACCTAAACCTCTTGTCACGGGACCAATGAAAGAGTGAACACAGAATTTACAAAAAGACAGACAAATAAACAAAAACCTGTAACAATTTATTATGTATAGATGCAATTCCCTAGAGAGAGCGCCTGTCGACTCCCCTGGCAAACATCATTACAGCAGACATAACAGCAGTTACCTTCCCTTTTGGAAATTATCATGTATAAACATTAAATGCTGTTTGTTCAAAGGCACATCATTTGGGTACGGCTACACAGATTTAGCTAATCTCTTTTGTATGTTCTTAATAATCCCAAAACGTTGTTTATGGAAGAATAATTTAAGAAATATTGGAAAATTTGGGTAAGTTTCATGAAATTCACATGGGTGAAGCCGTGGACAGACGCTAGTAATAAATAAACATCTGGACGACTTGAACAGAAAACGTAAAATTCCGACACAGGGAAACAGGGCTTTCAGCCCTTCATAATATTTAAATGCAATCAGAGCTTAGTGTTGTCTTATAAACCACATTTGCTTATAACTGTTATGAACTATGACCTGCATCAAGTCTACCCACAGCGCATTTTAATATGGCCGCCATCAGCACCCAGCTGCCAATATTATGAATGTACAGCACTTTAATATGTTTTAATTTCACTATACTATTTGGTGTGGCCAAATTTAACTGAGACTGGCCATCAGCACAAAAGATATGTAATGCACAAGTGTGTACGCAAACACAAGAGCATTCTACCTAACTCTCATAATTTGATTGGATGCCTGTCTAATAGATACGGCGAGAGATTAGGTGCAGGACTTCAGCTTTAAGTAATGTCCGAGGCACAGGGTTGTGCAAGACCGCCAATATTCTAAAATAACATTATATTGGCTAACCCTGAATTCCAATACGAGACTTGCGATAGCAAAGCATTCATATTCATTACCGCTGGAGCACCAAAACAGTTGAAATTCGCTACTGCTGTAGATGCTACCCAGAGAAGTGTCGCACCATATGAATACATGAAGCTTTTAACCATTGCTGCTGGTACTATTGTTTTTGAACACGGCTACGTTTCCTTTGCATCACAAGTGCGATTCCAAAGAAACACAACCAAGGCGCTGCTTACAGTAAACGAGATAGGAAGCAAACATACATAAAGTTTACTGTCAGATAATAAGCAGTAAATGTCGTTTATGAGACGGGAGACAAATATTACGAAAGGTATGAAGAGACCGAAGGGTGATTGGGCCTCCAACGCTCTTATTAGCCGAACCAGATGCAACAGTACGTATACTGTAACTTTAAATAGATATTCTGTAAGATGGCAGTACTGCCGCTGTCGATCTACCACCTGCTACCCAAGCTTGAGCGAAATGCCAGTGTACTTACGTGAAGATTTTACTAATGCCTGCGTTTCTTAAATACATACATAGATTCACGCCTGTTTCCCAGAGGGTAGGCAGAGACTACGGATTTCCATTTGCTACAATCCTGACACACTTCCCTGGCTTCATTCACTTTTATCACATTCCTCATACACGCTCGCCGGTTTAAGGTACTCTTAACCTGGCCTTTGTCCAGAACGTCTCCAATCTGGTCAAAAAACGTTCGCCTAGGTCTTCCTCTTATAACTGATCCATTCACACTAACCTTATAAACTTTCTTAGTCAGTCTTTATTCAAATAACGTGCATTACTACTATTATAAATATCTCTCTGCAGACTAAACATCATTTTAATTATGAATTTGTAATAATCTAATTTTTTATTCCATTATCTCGGTCTAGATTATATGAAACTAGACTTTGACCACGGCTTCATGTGCGTTAATGTATATTTTGTCAATAATTTTTTCCATCGGGAACAGTAGGTACTTTTTCTGAATGAAAAGTGCCTTGAGTAATTTTCTTTACCTCTGACAACGTGTATGCGATATTTCATGATGATCGGTCGGGTAGTTAAGGCGTGTAAGCATAACAAACAAACTCACATTCACATTTATAATATTAGTTAGGATGTTATAAATATGAGAGATCATTACTTATCTACGTATTCATAGAAGTGCCATAAACTTACGCACCTCTGTTATTACACTTCATTTAAGCATAATTCATCCATTTGCAAATTAATGTATTAATAAAATTATATACTTCTGTCGAAGTAGATGTAAAAATTATGTAAATAAACTGCGCATACATTTTCACATTGTTACTTAATAGAAGTACATTTTTGCCACTATTATAGAGTTTGTTTTTAATTAGTAGAAATGGTTTAGAATGTTCTAATGTTCTTCTAAGTCACTAGTCTATCCCTTTAATTACCATTCTGGTACCAATCCCAATTAAGTATGGGCCAGCAATGCCAGCACAATATGTCGTTATCTCATCATTGACTCGTTTTTCTCATACATCATTTCTCACACAGTTCATTCATCTTTCTTTCTTTTTCTACCTTTCTGTTCTAACTTACTAGCTACCCCTTTTCGGTAGTCAACCCATTACCTTAACCATTGGACCACCGCCGCTGCAATGTTTGGCACGCGTTATTTGGCAGTGGTCGTTTGCAGACTAGAGGTTTTCCCCAGTAGAACTACACTAGGTTTTAGGAGTCTACCAGTGCAAAAGACATCCTACTGACAGTGGTCGATCTTGTGATTAAGGTGTGGCTCTTAATCACGAGATCGATCACTGATAGCACACTGGTGTTCAAGCACCGTATACCGTGCACCATATTAAAATCCCTCTATACTACTGCTCGATGGGCGTATATATTACGAGAGGCACACGTCACGTTGGCGTATGTCACCTGGTGCAGCCAAAGGATTGTATTGTTAAAGGTATACCAAAAAAAACCATTTTACTTTCTGTAACTTAATAAACATACAACAAACATTTGACTGCTCATCTTTTGACGATAAAACATATCCATACAGTCGTTTAAACTAAATGCTCTATAGGAATCCCATATCTACAATCAGAGTCACGTCAGTTCCTTGCAATCAATAAGTACGCCATAAAGTATATATTCACCAATAAAACTACGGCTTCCCAAAAATCCAATCGATCCATACAATAACAAGCTCTTTATCCGATTTTCTCGAAAGTCTTGCTGGATACCGCACGCAGCATCACTTCATCCATTACGAGCAATTTTTCACGTTTATATTACATCTATTAGCGGGCGACGAGCAGACATTGACTAATGAGAAGACTCCTTACTTATCAGCTATTCGCTTCAGCGACTCATACAAAGAACAAAGAATGTTCTGGAAATACTTTATCCTTTTCCTTGGAATTATCTCTGATATTTTCTTTTGTGGTAATTAGTTGGAATAGTTTGGTATCTTCATGTCCCTTACACAATACAATACCCTAAGGCAGTGGTCGACAACCTTGACGATCAAAAGAGCCAAATATAGATGATACACAATTCAAAGAGCCATTTTTTTAACATCAGCTTTGCTTTAGCACATCACATAATTATGGAAATAATTGGGATTAACAGAACACTCTCGAGCTTGCCTTTGTCAAATAAGTATTAGTTGAACTAAAAATAAATTAATTACAATTTGGTATCATACTTATAAAACAAGATAATAAATAATATTCCGTGCCTGCACTAAACATTTTGTGGAAGCGCCGCAGCTGAGGAGTCAAAGAGGCGCATGCGGCTCGCGAGCCGCGGGCTACTGACCACTACCCTAAGGTGTTAAAATACTAGGCTTAATAGTTCAACCTGGAGATATGTTATATACACAGTCTTCTTCTTTCTTTTTTTTTCTTCTTTTCGTGTCGGTTAGGTTAGGCTTACCTGTTAGGTAAACCGTTCACCGAAAATTGGGTATGATACACATTTGCCTATACTTTCGAGAATCTAGGCGAGTGAATATGTATTAACGCTCAGAGGCTGCATGGAGACCGAGGAGACACCGGCTCACATGCTTCTACATTGTAAAAGCGTGAGCAACCAACGGCCGAAATTTCTAAACAGTCCACAAATGATGCAGGAGGTGTTGCGCAACACCGATCCCCTATTATCTTTTTCGACGGAGCTGAGGTGGTATGAGTAACCGAACAATTTTTTCGCGTCGGTTACTTACGCACAATGGCCCAATTGTGGGGCTAAGTGCGGATAACACACGTCCAACTAACTAACTAACTAACCACTAGATGGAACACGGAAAGCGAAGCCACACAGAGCAGTCGCATTCACTGAGACTTTCGAAAATAGAGAGATACATAAGCAGAGGCGTCATATTTAGTCGGCCTCGATGGCGTAGTGGTTAGTGTAACCGACTGCCACGCCTGAGGTCGCAGGTTCGATTCCCGCACAAGTCAAACATTGATGTGCATGTGTACATGGATCTTTGACTTGCTCTGGGTGTTTCTATGCATAATGTGTACCTATGCATTTTAAAAAAGTTTGTATGTATGTTTATCTATTGTCTTGTACCCATAATACAAGCTCTGCTTAGTTTGGCCTAGATGGTGTTGTGTGTATGTGTAGAATATTATTATTATACATGTACTAGATGACCCGGTGTACTTCGTATCACCTATCTTAACGATATTAAAATATAAACATCATCATCATTTGTAATCATCCGTTTAGGTTTGACTATATTCCTCGCAATTTTTTCATATTTTCTCACCGTTTAAACTTTCCCTGGACTACGACAAACATTTCAAAATCAGCTAAATCAGCCCAGCCGTTCTCGAGTTTTAGCGAAACAAACGAACAGCAATTGATTTTTATACATATAGAAGATTTATATTGCGCTATGTTTAGTTCTATTACAATAAGGAGATAATTGTTTTGCCATCAAACGGGCATTTAGGTTGCTTGACTTACAAATGTTAGTATCTGCAAGGATAAAATATAGGACAACCAAACATTTTAAAAATAAATCCATTCAGATCGAAATGTCATCTAAGTCTCAGAGTAACACTTATAAACGTCAGTAACTCAACTTTATTATGAACTAGCTGACCCGTGCAACTTCGTCTGCTTCACATAAGAGAACTTGACCCGTTTTTGCATAATTTTCATTGATACTCCGCTCCTATTGGTCGTAGCGTGATGTTATATAGCCTTCCTCGATAAATGGGCTATCCAATACTAAAATAATTTTCAATTCGAACTGGTAGTTGCTGAGATTAGCGCGTTTAACCAAACAATCAAACTCTTCAGCTTTATAATATTAGTATAGATATTAGGATAGATTTACATTTACATAACACAAGTAAATTTAATTGTTTTCTAAACTACTAGTTTTTACCTGCAATTTCACTAGGAACAGTATTTTTTTTTTAAATAAAATTTACCATATATCCGTTTCATACCCCTGTCAAAGAGTATGCGAAACTTCATATTGATCAGTTGAGTAGTTAAGGCGTACACAATCTCACATTCGTATTTATAATATTAGTTAGGATATCTTGATTACCGTTTCTAAGGTTTCCGTGATAATAATACATGACCTCTAGCCATTTGCTATTAAAATTTTAGATCACAATAATATAACGCCCACTACAAAAGTGTCTGCATTAGTCATCCGATCAAAATCAGGCTTTTGTCATTTCCTCTTAAAAATCTGACCACGCGGCGATGTTAGAACGGTGTAGACATCGGTGTTGGAATATTTATTGGAGGGTGGAGGGTGGTTCGTTACGTAACAGCCAGTTATCGCAAAAAGTTTCATCTCCCTGCACGAGAGTTCTTACTCCGCTTGTGTATTAGTTAGTGACATCTTTCTGATAGAAGTTATGTTGGACAAGTTTGCTAGAATAAAATATAAGTTTTGTGAAGAGTAATATTTTTTTTGTAAAAAATTACAACTCCCGCACTAGTATTCCTGTACCGCAGGGGACTTAACAAACATTCAAACAACGGACACAAAGAACAGCTAGAACAACTATTTGTGATTGACACAAGTTTTTGTACCGTGTGAGGATCGAGCCCACAACACTCGGCGTGGCGGCAGTGGTGAGACGCTCACTTAAGCCACTACGCCATTCATGCAGTATAACTAACTACATTCTGCCAGCCACTTTAACGAGTGTAAATGTACAAATGGATATTGTATTTAAAGTATTCTATGTATTAATCCAACCAATGATCCATTTCAATCCTTTCAACATTTTATGCGTGATCGCGTCATACGTCAAAATCATTTATTTATTTAGGTCACAAAGTAACACTTATGAACGTCAAAGTTTATAAGTTAGTGAGTTTAGTGCAGTTACTGAATTTACATTTAAATTAGTTGCTCGGTTTAGGTAAAGGATTGAGTGTATGAGTGTATGGATACCTGCAAAACAGTCATGGCCAAACATCCAAACATCTTTTAAACCTTTTACATCCTAATTCTAATTCTAACTAATATTATAAATGCGAATGTGAGTTTGTTTGTTTGCTACGCTTTAACACCTTAACAACTCGATCGATCATCATGAAATGCATACCTACACGTTGTCAATGGAACAGAAAATGACATAGGGTACCTTTTATTCAGAAAAATGAACTTTTACTAACCTTTTTTTTTTTTTTTTTTGTTACCCAGGAAAAATGCTTCATGCACTGCCCGCCGGCTAGGGGACGGCACCGGCGGGGGAGTGTGGGACTCCCAGCGAGACGCGCTGGTCTACCCACTAAAAAACCTGGGGTGTTCCCTCTCTCATCCAATAGGGGGGGCCAGTTGGGAGCTCTAGGAGGATTCATCCATAGCAGGCCCCCCCATGTGGGTGTGGGCCGGGTCAAACGGACCCGGCCACCTCTCGTCCCCAGGGGAGAGTCTGACCGCTCTCCCCTTTCGACGGTAGAAGGCGCGCGGGAACACCGCGCGCGCCCTCTCGGGGTTCCTAATTTACGGGTGGCAGGGTCCCCTCAGGCCTTGCCACCCGGAACCCCTAAGTGGGGGGCAGGAGAGCGACGAAAGCGCGTCTCCTGCGCCCTCTCCTCCGGCGGCGGACTTCCGGGGCGTAAGGATCATCCTCACGCCCCCGTTCCGCCGCCTCCTTCTGCGAGATGACAGTCTCGCAGAAGGAGGAGGACCTCATTGCGCCCCAGCACCTGTCGTCGCCGACCATCCTGGATACGACGGTCGGCAACGAGAGGTCGGGGCCAATCACAGCGACCAGGGCGCAGCGCTCCACGGCCCACGCCGGGCACTCCTCCAGCGTGTGCTGCGCCGTGTCCTGGTCACACTCCTCACAATGGTTGCACCTGGTTGTCGGCTCCCTACCGGCTATCTTGCAGAGGTACTCTCCGAAACAGCCGTGTCCGGAGAGCACCTGAGCGAGCCGGTAGGTGAGCGGTCCGCGCCGTCTGTCCGTCCACTGTCTTAGAACCGGACGGACAGCCTCGACGGTCCTCACCCCGTAGCGGGGCTGGGCCAGTCTGTCTGCCCACTTCTCCTCCAGGACCAGTCGAGCCTGGGACCTTCGCGTCTCCACCGCACAATGCGTGGGTTCCTCGCCATGGAGCCGGAGGTCCGCGCGCCTGTAATACACTGACGCCTGGACCCCCGCCTCCAAATCCCAAGGCGGCGATGCCGCCAAAACGCACGCCGCCTCATAGGAAACGGTGCGGTACGCCCGCGACACCCTGATCGCCATCGCCCTCTGCGGTCTCCTCAGGAGGGCGACGTTGTGGCGATCGAGGGCGTCGGCCCAAATGGGCGCTCCGTATAGGGCAATCGACCGCACCACCCCCAAATAGAGGCGGCGGCAGACGACACTCGGACCCCCGATATTCGGCAGCAGAGAGCTAAGCGCTCCTGCCGCCGACATCAGCCGGGGGGCCAGGCGGCTAAAATGGACGCGAAAGTTCCAGCGGCCGTCGAGGTGGAGCCCTAAGTATTTCATACTCGGCTCCACCCCGATGCGGACCCCTCCAACGATGATGTGGGCATCTGGTGGCGGCGCCCGCCGAGGCCCATGAAATAATAGGGCCTCGGACTTTTCCAGCGCCACCTCCAGTCCCAACATCCTAATCCTGCCGACAACCAGGGCAACTCCAGCCGTGGCAAGACGGGCAGCTGCCCCGTAATCCTCTCCCCGGGCCGTCACCAGCGTGTCGTCGGCGTAACAAGTTACGCCGACTCCCGGGGGCAGGGCGCCCCGCAGCACCCAGTCGTAGCCGATGTTCCACAGGATCGGACCCAGAACCGATCCCTGTGGGACACCGCACGACACCTCCCTCCGGAACGTCTCTCCGTTCCGCCCCACACAAAACACACTCCTCTGGTGCAGGTAGTCCCCGACTATTCGGCGCAGATAGGGAGGCACCCCATGAAATCGGAGCGCCTCCCTGATAGTCGCCCACGGCAGGGTGTTGAACGCGTTGGCGATGTCTAAGGACACCGCCAACACCACCCCGCGCGAGGCGACCGCCTCTTCCGAGAGGGCCTTGACGCGACTAATCGCGTCAATCGTCGATCGGCCCTCCCGGAAACCGAACTGTATTTCGGACAAGTCGGGGCCTACCCGCATCAGGTGCCCGGAGAGGCGGGCGACCACAACACGCTCAAAGAGCTTGCCCACCTCATCCAGCAGCACTATGGGGCGGTACGCGGAGGGAGAGTCCGCAGGGCGGCCCTCCTTTCTCAGGAGGACCAGCTTACCCGTCTTCCACATGGAAGGGAACCGTCCCGACTCCAGACAGGCGCTAAACAGCCTGAGGAGCCGGTCCCCTAGGGCGTCATAGGCCAAAACCCAGGCGCGGCCAGGAATTCCGTCCGGCCCCGGGGCGGTGTTTTTACCCCGGAGCCGCATCATTGCCGCGCCGAGCTCCGCCATGGTTACTTGTGGCGCCCCGGCATCAGCGCCGCCCTCCTCAATCTCGGGCGGCGCCATTACGGGAGGCGAGTGCTCCACTCTCGAAGGAAAGAGAGCGGAGACCACCTCCTCCAATTGCCGGGGCTGGAGACTCTCGGTGACCGGTGGGGCCCAGGGGCGCAACTTGCCCCTGACCGCCTTGTACGGACGGCCCCACGGATCTGCCTCGAAAGTCCCCAGGAACTCTTCCCATCTTTGGGCTTTGGCCTCGCTGATGGCGGACTGCAGGGCGTACTTTCGCTGTTTGTACGCATCCCGCAGCCGTGCCTCCACGGTCTGGTCACGGTACCGCCTACGTCTGCGGTACCTGGTGTACTGGCGACGCGCCGCAATGCACGCGGCGCGTTTATGACTAATGTCTTCAGACCACCAGTACACCTGACGCCTCGGAGGTCGAGCACTGGCCCGGGGCATCGACGCGTCACAAATCAGCGTCATCGCTCCCCGGAACCACTCCGCCTCTTGGTCGACCTCCACAGGCCCTTCGCCCATCGGGGTCCAGGCCTGGACGATGGAGGCTTCCACCAGCACGTCTACGTTTAAACGTTTCAACGCCCATCGTGGGGACGACGGGGTGTGCACTCTCCTCGGGCGATCGTCCGGGATCGCCGGCGAGGCGGAGATGTCGAACCGCACGTAACGGTGGTCCGACAGAGACTCCGCCTCGAAACTTTTACTAACCTTTTTTTTTTTTTTTTTTTTTGTTACCCAGGAAAAATGCTTCATGCACTGCCCGCCGGCTAGGGGACGGCACCGGCGGGGGAGTGTGGGACTCCCAGCGAGACGCGCTGGTCTACCCACTAAAAAACCTGGGGTGTTCCCTCTCTCATCCAATAGGGGGGGCCAGTTGGGAACTTAGAGGATTCATCCATAGCAGGCCCCCCCATGTGGGTGTGGGCCGGGTCAAAGGGACCCGGCCACCTCTCGTCCCCAGGGGAGAGCCTGACCGCTCTCCCCTTTCGACGGTAGAAGGCGCGCGGGAACACCGCGCGCGCCCTCTCGGGGTTCCTAATTTACGGGTGGCAGGGTCCCCTCAGGCCTTGCCACCCGGAACCCTTAAGTGGGGGGCAGGAGAGCGACAAAAGCGCGTCTCCTGCGCCCTCTCCTCCGGCGGCGGACTTCCGGGGCGTAAGGATCATCCTCACGCCCCCGTTCCGCCGCCTCCTTCTGCGAGATGACAGTCTCGCAGAAGGACCTCATTGCGCCCCAGCACCTGTCGTCGCCGACCATCCTGGATACGACGGTCGGCAACGAGAGGTCGGGGCCAATCACAGCGACCAGGGCGCAGCGCTCCGCGGCCCACGCTTGACACTCCTCCAGCGTGTGCTGCGCCGTGTCCTGGTCACACTCCTCACAATGGTTGCACCTGGTTGTCGGCTCCCTACCGGCTATCTTGCAGAGGTACTCCCCGAAACAGCCGTGTCCGGAGAGCACCTGAGTAAGCCGGTAGGTGAGCGGTCCGCGCCGTCTGTCCGTCCACTGCCTTAGTACTGGACGGACAGCCTCGACGGTCCTCACCCCGTAGCGGGGCTGGGCCAGTCTACCTTCCCACTTCTCCTCGAGGACCAGTCGAGCCTGGGACCTTCGCGTCTCCACCGCACAATGCGTGGGTTCCTCGCCATGGAGCCGGAGGTCCGCGCGCCAGTAATACACCGACGCCTGGACCTCCGCCTCCAAATCCCAAGGCGGCGATGCCGCCAAGACGCACGCCGCCTCAAAGGAGACGGTGCGGTACGCCCGCGACACCCTGATCGCCATCGCCCTCTGCGGTTTCCTCAGGAGGGCGACGTTATGGCGATCGAGGGCGTCAGCCCAAATGGGCGCTCCATAAAGGGCCATCGACCGCACCACCCCCAAATAGAGGCGGCGGCAGACGACACTCGGCCCCCCGATATTCGGCAGCAAAGAGCTAAGCGCTCCTGCCGCCGACATCAGCCGGGGGGCCAGGCGGCTAAAATGGACGTGAAAGTTCCAGCGGCCGTCGAGGTGGAGCCCCAAGTATTTCATACTCGGCTCCACCCCGATGCGGACCCCTCCAACGATGATGTGGGCATCTGGTGGCGGCGCCCGCCGAGGCCCATGAAATAATAGGGCCTCGGACTTTTCCAGCGCCACCTCCAGTCCCAACATCCTAATCCTGCCGACAACCAGGGCAACTCCAGCCGTGGCAAGACGGGCAGCTGCCCCATAATCCTCTCCCCGGGCCGTCACCAGCGTGTCGTCGGCGTAACAAGTTACGCCGACTCCCGGGGGCAGGGCGCCCCGCAGCACCCAGTCGTAGCCGATGTTCCACAGGATCGGACCCAGAACCGATCCCTGTGGGACACCGCACGACACCTCCCTCCGGAACGTCTCTCCGTTCCGCCCCACACAAAACACACTCCTCTGGTGCAGGTAGTCCCCGACTATTCGGCGCAGATAGGGAGGCACCCCATGAAATCGGAGCGCCTCCCTGATAGTCGCCCACGGCAGGGTGTTGAACGCGTTGGCGATGTCTAAGGACACCGCCAACATCACCCCGCGCGAGGCGACCGCCTCTTCCGAGAGGGCCTTGACGCGACTAATCGCGTCAATCGTCGATCGGCCCTCCCGGAAACCGAACTGAAGTTCGGACAAGTCGGGGCCCACCCGCACCAGGTGCCTGGAGAGGCGGGCAAAAACAACACGCTCAAAGAGCTTACCCACCTCATCCAGCAGCACTATGGGGCGGTACGCGGAGGGAGAGTCCGCGGGGCGGCCCTCCTTTCTCAGGAGGACCAGCTTACCCGTCTTCCACATGGGAGGGAACCGTCCCGACTCCAGACAGGCGCTAAACAGCCTGAGGAGCCGGTCCCCTAGGGCGTCGTAGGCCAAAACCCAGGCGCGGCCAGGAATTCCGTCCGGCCCCGGGGCGGTGTTTTTACCCCGGAGCCGCATCATTGCCGCGCCGAGCTCCGCCATTGTAACTTCTGGCGCCCCGGCATCAGCACCGCCCTCCTCAGTTTCGGGCGGCGCCATTACGGGAGGCGAGTGCTCCGCTCTCGAAGGAAAGAGAGCGGAGACCACCTCCTCCAATTGCCGGGGCTGGAGACTCTCGGTGACCGGTGGGGCCCAGGGGCGTAACTTGCCCCTGACCGCCTTGTACGGACGGCCCCACGGATCTGCCTCGAGAGTCCCCAGGAACTCTTCCCATCTTTGGGTTTTGGCCTCGCTGATGGCGGACTGCAGGGCGTACTTTCGCTGTTTGTACGCATCCCGCAGCCGTGCCTCCACGGTCTGGTCACGGTACCGCCTGCGACGGCGGTACCTAGTGTACTGGCGACGCGCCGCAACGCACGCGGCGCGTTTCTCGCTGATGTCGTCAGACCACCAGTACACCTGACGCCTCGGAGGTCGAGCACTGGCCCGGGGCATCGACGCGTCGCAAATCAGCGTCATCGCGCCCCGGAACCACTCCGCCTCTTGCTCGACCTCCACAGGCCCTTCGCCCATCGGGGTCCAGGCCTGGACGATGGAGGCTTCCACCAGCACGTCTACATTGAGACGTTTCAACGCCCATCGTGGGGACGACGGGGTGTGCACTCTCCTCGGGCGATCGTCCGGGATCGCCGGCGAGGCGGAGATGTCGAACCGCACGTAACGGTGGTCCGACAGAGACTCCGCCTCGACCAGCACTTGCCAGTCCCGGACGCGGCGCGCTACAGCAGGGCTTGCAAACGAAATGTCCACAATGGACTCGCCCTGCCAGCGCACGCACGTGGCGACCGAACCCCGGTTCAGAACCACGAGGCCGGTCGCAATCGTCCACTCCTCCAGCGCGCCGCCGCGAGCGTCCGTGACAGGGGATCCCCAAGCCGTTGATTTGGCATTGAAGTCCCCCGCCACCACGACCGGACGCGATGGGTACCGATTAATCACGGCCCCCACCGCGCCCAAAAATCGCTCAAACTCGGCGAGGCGCCGGTTCGGAGAGAAGTACACCCCGATCAGAACGGTTCCCTCCCAATCAACACACACATAACCCTCGCCCCTGTCTGTCATCACCAGGAGCGAGGGTCCAGACGAAACAATAGCCGCCGAGCTCCCGAGGTCCCCAAACCAGTTGTGTCGGCTGGGGACGCAGTAAGGCTCGGCGACCACGGCGATGTCTATTGACCACTCCGCCATATGCTGCAACAAGATATCCTGCGCCCTGGCGGAGTGGTTAATATTCACCTGTAGGAGGCGATGGACCATAATTAATTACGTGTCCATCGCCTCCCTACTGCTCCCTGCTTGGGAGGGGGCCGGGGCGGCCAGAGTCCTGGCGACCGCCCCTCTGGCCCTACGTCTTTTTGGTGGGGAGCAAGATTTGCTCCCCATCCGGTGCTCCGCCGGCTTTCCTGCAGCCAAACAGATGCTGCAGGAAAGTTTTGCAGCGGAGCAGGCGGCGGCTTTGTGGCCGGGCTGGCCGCAGCGAAAACACAAGTCGCTGCGATCAGTTTCGGCGGTGCATTGCTGCCTCACGTGCCCCGGTTCGAGGCAGCGGTAGCACCGCCTAGGCCTCGGCTCCAGGAGCTTCACCTGAGCCGAGACCATCCCGACCAGCAAACGGCCGGCCGCAACCTTCTTCGCCGCAGCGATGGGACAGCGCACCACCACCGTGCACAGTCCGCTCTCGCTGCGGCGCATCTCCCCCACCCTGACCTGCGCCTGAGGGCAGGCTCCGGCTTGTGCCACCGCAGCGGCGACATCCTCGGAGGAGGCCGAGTCGTCCAGCCCGGTTATCCGCATTTCGGCGGACTTCACCGGGCGGGAGATCTTGACCTCCTCAGGCGGGAACAGGGACCGAATTGTATTGGCTACCCTGTCCGCCTTGTCGCCGGAGGTGGCACCTGGGACCTCCAAAATTCTGGCCCCAGTGGCGGCAACCTTAAAGCAAACGCCTCCAGCGAGGCCCATCTCGGCGAGATTCATAGCCTGAGTGGCCCGCCGGAGGACGCTTGCGTAGGTGACGCCCTGCCGGAGCCCCTCCTCCGTCAGCTCCACCACAACGGCGGTGGAGCGTGGAGGGCGCAGGTCGGCTGGGCGGAGGCCCTTCTTTTTATTAACGACCTGGGGAGTCCGGGAGGCCTTCTTCTTCTTCTTGCGCTTCCTCCTGGTGACCTCCGTCCATGGCTGTTCAGCCGAGGTAGAGGCCACTGGGGCGGGTTGGGGCTGGGGGGCGGGACGCGACGGCGTCACAGTGACGATCGCCTTCCCCTTCCTTTCCTTCCCCTTCTTTTTCCCCTTGGAGGAGGAAGCCGGCAGTGTGGGGGCAGATGTCTGCCGTGCCACTGGCTGGCCGGAGGGCGCCGGGCGAGCCGGCGCGCCCCCGACCATGCGGGGACGGCCCCCGAGCGGAGGGCCCGGGATCGGGACGGGCGCGAGGCCACAGCTGGCCAGGCACGCTTCTACCACGTTGCGCGCCTGAGCCACTGTGGCGCGCATCAGGTCGTCCGCCCAGGCGGGACGCCGGTCCTCCGCGGGAGTAAGGGGCTGCACTGTGCGCCGCGGGAGGGGCGGGAACTCCTCCCGGGGCCCCTTGGCAGACTTTGGCTTTGCAGCGTCGGCCCGAGCGGCAGTGGCAGCGGCCGCCTTCATGGCCGTCACCTCCGCCCGGAGCTCCGCCAGCTGCCTGTGCAGCCCCTCGTTCTCCGACCTCCAGCGCCTCTGTAGGTCGGACGAAGTCCGCCCCCACAGATTGAAGAAGGCCTCCCTCATGTCTTCTGTCGCCGTTTTAAGGTCCCGGACAAACCCACCCTTCAGGTTGCCGGACCGGGCCGCCACCCTCAGGACGGTCTCGGCTCCAGCCTCGAACCGTTGCCTGAGGTCGGCAACCGAGTCCCCTCCCGAAGGGGACGCATCCGCGACCTCAGCCGCCTTGCGGAGGTCCCGACGGGCAGGCAAAGTCTGCCCGTGGACCTTCCTCGCGGAGGGAGGCGGCATCGGGGAGCCAGCCCTTCCTAAACAGGGCGTCCCCTCCGCTACCTCCACCTCCGTGTCCGATCCAGCATCGGACGCGTGGTGCGACGTCTTCCGGCGCTTCGCGGAAGCGCCGGGTGCCGCCCAGAACTTGAGGGTGAGGGAGGCAGAGCTATCCTCCCCCTCCTCCCTCTCCCGTCGAGCCGCCGACGAGCACCGGCTCTGAGGCCGACTGGCCTCCGAGCCCGAGCCCGCCCGCGACTCGACGTCCATATCAGTGCCGGTGCCGGCGCTGAGCACGCTCGAGAAGGAATCGCTGCGCGCCAGCGCCGCCACCCGACACCTCGACCGTGTTTTCGGCACGCCCGGGACACTGTCCCCGGCCGTGACAAAGCGACCTATGGAGTCGCGCAATGGCACTCCATGCTCCTCCATCTTCTTCTCTTCATCTGGTTTGGTTTTATTCAATTTCTCCATTTTATACCCACGAGTAGAGTCGATTTAAACTCGACCCCCGGGTGACGCTCATTCCGGGGGAAGGCCTATATACTGCTGGGGGACGGCAGGTACCCAGAGGTTTTTACAACTTCGCTGTTGGGTGTTCTGAGTTTTCCTTCTCGCGGGCCGGCCAACTAAGGCAAGCCCCTCGGTCCCGTTGAGCCGCTAGACGTGATCAACGACACTCAACGGGTAACGATATGTAGACGGAGGCAGGGTTAGGTTTCCCCTCCCCTATGTGCTCCCGCCTAAAGCCAGGGCTATTGGCAGCCCTCAGCCCTACGCACAACCCGCCCCGGCCTTACGGCCCCCACTGGTGATTTTTTAAAGAGGTTGTCTTCCTCTATCCCCCCGTGTTGGGCCGGATGGAAGTCCATGTTGGACCAATCCACCCGCCCCAACACCCCAAAATCGCCTACCTAGGCAGGACTCCTAAACCTAGACCTAGCCTAACAACCCTAACTAAACCTAACAACCCTAAATATATATATACATATACATACACATACATATATATACATACATACCTAACCTAACCCTACCACCCTACCTACCTAGGCCTGCCTTGGCCTTACGGGCCCCTACTTGTTATTTTTTACCGAGGTTTTCTTCCTCTACCCTCCCTGTCTCAAATCCACGTGTCCTCTGCTAATCAGAGGAACACGTGGAGAGACGCCCAAACGCGGCCCTTGCGGGCCGATAACCCCGAGACAAACTGCCTCGGGTTCCCTACGCGTGTGCCAGAGTATTAGCCACGAGTAATAATGCCCCCGAAAGGACATTATTACCCGAGTTGCCCGGGGTGCACCGGCCCAACGTATGCTGTTCCATCCCACGAGAAGTGTAGAAGGGACCAGCAGCCGTCAGGCACACTGGGAGGTTCTCTGGCCACACACCCCGAAACTTTTACTAACCTAACCCAACCTACATTTACGCGAATGAAACCGCGGGCACAATCTTGTTATTAATATTAGAAGTAGTAAGATTAGGTACATGGTGGTAAGTATATAGCCTGCCTGGTGGTAACTGGTCAAGTACCGAAATTTGTAGATATACCTACGCTTAAATTTTTACAATACACCTGTAAAGGCGTTACAATTCTTACATTCCTTAAGTGATTAAAATTATAATTATTGTATAATGATGTGTCGATAGTGTAGCTTTGAATAAATAAATACACTGGGAGTACACGAGTGTTGACACTGGCAATTTTCCAGAAAAAGACATGGAACTTTTACAGTATCAAGACACACTATGTGTACTCGACAACCTGATAACTTACCGATCGCCAGCGACCATAGACGAGGAGGGCATACTTAGTGTCATACGTGGTACACGTATGACACTAAGTATGCCCTCCACACGATGGTGCTTGCCCGTAACGTCCATCATGGCCGATTACATAGATTGAGTTTGAAGTTTGCGCTTATATTTGCTTATATAATAATAATAATATTCATTTTCTCACCACAATATAACAAAATACATATTACATTATCAGAATCAGACAACATTTGAATAGGCTTGTATATCAGGACACCAGGTCTCCATCCTTTTACAAAGTGATACACTTTATTTTGTTATGTACATACGTGTACACTGACAATCTATAATTTTTTTATTTCTTCACGTTTCGGTTGTGCCCTTTTGTGTGCCAAAATAAATAATTTCTCTTTCTTTCTTTCTCTTTCTTTCATAAATAATAAAAAAGCAACATCATAAGAACATTAGTGGCTTGAGTGGAATTAATATATAAGTGTAATTTCGGGTACGAATCAGACGTCGGTCAAAGAGATATCGGTGTGTTTACTAGTAAATTGGAGATGAGTCTATGTATGTAGATACACATTTTAAAATGACACACAGGCTTTTCTGTGCTGAAAGAAGGAAAATTTGTTTCTTTGTATTTAAAAGATTATCTCTAAAACTAGTGAATCAATTTTAACAACTGTTTTACTAATAGACAGCTAGTACACTACACTCTTCTCTCTAGCCTTTATTATTCCCAAGTAACTTGGGGTCGGCTTTTCAGGTCTAACCGGATTTGACTGGATATCGGTTTTTACACGGAGCGGTTGCCACCTGACCACCGCAACCCAAAGGCTAACGATACCCTAAGGCAAGACCAGTGTCAGGATATTATAGGATATATACACTACACTATCAATGTGTAATAAGAACTACGATTTAATGATAAATAAGTCGATTTTGCTTTTGAACCAGCGATAGTTTAGAAGGACGTCGTTGTGTTGCCGCATAGAGATCTCAAATTAGATCCCAAGCACCTCTGACTTTTCGAAGTTATACATACATACATAGATTCACGCCTGTTCCCCAGAGGGGTAGGCAGAGACTACGGATTTCCATTTGCTACAATCCTGACACACTTCTCTGGCTTCATTCACTTTCATCACATTCCTCATACACGCCCGTCGGTTCAAGGTGCTCTTAACCTGGCCTTTGTCCAGAACGCCTCGGATCTGATCAAGAAACGTTCGCCTATGTCTTCCTCTTGCGACTGTTCCATTCACACTAGCCTTATAAACTTTCTTAGTCAGTCTTTCCTCGTCCATTCTTTCTACATGCCCAAACCAGCTTAACATACCCTTTTCTATTCTTGTCACTATATCTACTTCGAAGTTATGTGCGTATTAAATAGTTGATTATCGCTCACTTTAACAGTAAAGGTGTAAGACAATCTGCATGACTATGAATTCTTTGTATAAGATGTATAAAGTCTGCCACGCCGCACGTAACTACGTTATCGGATACGGCCAAACTGTTCTCATACTTAAAAAAAAAAGTCCGTGCCCAGCAGTGGACATTTCGGTACATGTAACCTACAATTGTACACACAACGTTATCTGTAATCAAAACAGGGTGACACAATACACAGTTATCGACACATCGGTAGCAAATGTCGGCCAGACTGACCTGTCCATTGTGAGGTACACAATGACGAGTTTATTGTTCACTGGACTGAACACAGGAACTGTCTCGATTGAAGCCGGTTGTGATTTGAGGGTTAAATGTACAGTCAGCGAGGTAAGTCGATAAATATTCTAGAGATTTTATAATCCTCAATCAATCATCATAACAATATTTTTTTTTTGTGATAAACTAATGCAGTCAATTATAATCATCCTACATACTTCTGAACATTATTATAGTAAAGTTGTAACTGATCAATATATATGTATAATATACTGTGGAGATATGTATGAAAAATGTATGCGGGCGTGTTTTATAAGAGCTATAGAAGCCAAAACAATTATTTCCGATTTTTTGTCTGTATGTGTGTTTGTGCGCGCAACACGCAAAAACTACTGCACGAAATTTTATGTTGTAATCACAATTATATTGCTGGAAGTCTATCTTAAATCTGGTACATGTTTCATTTTGATAAGCCTGACACAAGTAATGTTCGACTTCTAGGAGGAAATGGAATATTATTTATGCAATCCAGTTTCTACTTACATGCAAAGAAAGAAAATATACATAGATAGATACAAATTCCACGCGTACAAAGCAGCGGGCCAAATCTAGTAGATAATAAAAATATGAAGTGTCAAACAATAAAAATATATATAAACTACAATGTCATAATATTAATAATAATACACCAATCATACACAATACTGGTAATTGCTCATCTTTTACCACAATTACAGTTAAAGAATAGTTATTTTAATCACAATTATTATAACACAATTATTATTACTATAGGACAATAATAAGTAAATTTTCATTAATAAAATACTGTTAGAAAGTTGCATGTTCAGTTACTTATATGGTTGACCGTACATAGGTGGTAATAGATATCTATCTATTACTATAAGTATGTGTACAGTTTGTGAAAAATACAACATCCTAACTAATATTATAAACGTGAATGTGAGTTTCTTTGTTTGTTACGCTTTAACGCGTTAACTACTGGACCGATCATCGGGAAATTCCGAATACACATTGCCAGGCGTACAGAAAAAAATATAAGGAACGTTGTTAGTGGTATAGAATAGGACATATGGTACCTTTCATCCAGAAAAAAATACTATTCTCGAGGGATATGAATCATATGAATTTATTGATAAAATCCAGATTGACGCGAGCGAAGCCGCGGCCAAAATCAAGTCTGGTATAATTGTTAACCGTAGAAAAAGGTTAGGTTTTGTTAGTAATGGTATAATACTAAAACCATATAAATTTATGTTTTCATCAAAACTATCTTTCTCGGCCGAGAAATTATATCGGTCACAGTCAAGACAAAAACGCTACGCTTGACCAAAACTGATTTGATACCTAACTACCTTCATCATTTGTACCTTCGTAACTGTCAATTATGAGACTACCGTTGTCAATTTGAGAATAATAAGACGTCGGATCGGTTTCGTATGACCCACTTTTTCTGTAATTTTATTCTACTATTGACCTAAAAAAGAAAAATAAGAAATGGAGGAATGCATGACGATGTGTAATATTATGATTGATGGAGAATAAGTGGAGCAAGTGAAAGAGTTGTATATTTGGGTACTTTGTTTACAAGGGATGGTACACATGAGGGAGATATTGAAAGGAGAACGATTCCTGGCAAAAAAGTGAATGGCTCGAAATGTATCCGAAAAGGCACGTTTGGCTGTTCATAGAGGACTATTAGTGCCTACACTTATGCATGGAATAGAAAGTTGGGTATAGCAAAAGAAGCATGAGAGCAGAATAAATGCTGTAGAAACGAGAGCGCTGAGAAATATATGTGGTGTGACTCAAAAAGATAGAATAAGGAATAATGTGATTAGAGAGAGATGCGGCATGAAAGTGGACATAGTGAGGAAAATAGAAAAGGGTATGTTAAGCTGATTTGGGCATGTAGAAAGAATAGACGAGAAAAGACTGACTAAATAAGTTTATAAAGCTAGTGTAAATGGAACAGTCGCTACGGGAAGACCTAGGCGAACGTTTCTCGATCAGATTAGAGACGTTCTGGATAAAGGCCAGGTTAAGATCACCTTAAACCGGCGAGCGTGTATGAGGAATGTTAAGAAAGTGAATGAAGCCAAAGAAGTGTGTCAGGATCGTAGCAAATTGAAATCCGTAGTCTCTGCCTACCCCTCTGGGAAACATGCGTGAATCTATGTATGTATGTATGACCTGATCGAAGGTACGAGACAAAGCGTTATATTGTTTAACTGTCTCACTCTCGCGCATGCAATATAATGCTTACGGTAGTGTAACAATTTGCCTTGTTGATCCAGTGGGGCAAGCAAAATTTGCCGTCCACTGGATCCTGTTTTAGATTCCGTACTGCTGCTTAGAAATTTTTAACAGAAAAGCCCAATATTACTTTGCCTGCCCAGGAATCGAATCCGTGATCTAATGCACAGCAGTCATATTAACTACCACCGTAACTTAAAAGATAGCTGACGAAATATGAATGCACCTAACTGCGCATCCCCTCAGGATATGCCAGCGTGATGTATATGAAACAGAAATTAATTGCAATCGGAAGAAATAAATCCCAACATTGTGTATCACAGAGGTCTCAGCAATTTCGTTTAAAAGTAATTTCGTCGCTGGCAACCCGCGGTAATGCATACAAAGTGGGGAAATACGTATTTATCAACTGGTAACATTTCGTCATTCGAATACGTTAGTCGTACAAACATAGCTATACATTGTACAAAAGAAATCTTCTTTGACTGCGTAGTATTATTAAAATGGTATATTTGCTAAAGACTAGATTGTGCATTAATTCGCGTTAATGTAGTTTTTGACAATAGATTTCTATCCCTCGGAAACATGTTTTTTCCTGGATGAAAGGTACCATATGTCCTATTCTATACCACTAACAACGTGTATGCGAAATTTAATGATGAACGGTCGAGTAGTTAAGGCGTGAAAGCGTAACAAACAAACTCACATTGGCATATATAATATTAGTTAGATACTTTTAGCAGATCATTTACCAAAATTTTACCAAAATATAAGTTGGCATTAAAAACAGCATTTATTTAAATTTCAAGTGATAAAAATCAAAGTAGATTCGCGATGATTTAAGTCATCAGTCTGTTCAAACAGTTCTCCAATACCTCTGATTGTTCAAAGCCGCGAGATGTTACTATAGGTAGGCGACAATTGTGCGCCAAATCCAATTTGTTCCCTCCGGTCTCTCTCCCTTTACCCCGCACCCCTCTTCGACGCCGGCACCTGTCTGCCATCCCCCTTGCTTGTGTATCATATGCTTATAATACCGTTGGGTGTTAGCAATCATGGATTAATAGGTAGTTGAATCATATTGTAGTTGAATACACCGCAGATTCCATTTTTTTGTTACTTTTACTATGGTGTGAATGGAGTGTAAATGGAACAGTCGCAAGGGGAAGACCTACGCGAACGTTTCTTGATTAAATCGGAGACGTTCTGGATAAAGGCCAGGTTAAGAGCACCTTAAACCAACGAGCGTGTATGAGGAATATTATGAAAGTGAATGAAGCCAGAGAAGTGTGTCAGGATCATAACAAATGGCAATCCGTAGTCTCTGCCTACCCCTCTGGGAAACAGGCGTGAATCTATGTATGTATGTTTTACTAACGATGTGTGCATTTGTATTCGAAATGTATTCGAATGTATTGATTACATTCTACTAATATTTTTAACTTGTTTCGTACTTCGTACGTATAGAATTTGGCTGAAGATACCTATCTATATTTATCGGCCTTTAGGCTATGTGTTAAATGTGATGAAACATGCACCATATGTAAGTTAAATCTCTTGCAATACAGCTGTGGAAACCACGATCAATGTTTTGCAGAAGTTATTGCGTGATGCGCATACCGACGGACAGTCAGACAAATATTATAAAATTAATTGTTTTGGAATCAAAGCTCTTGTAAAGGCACGTAGGTTAAAGATTCTTAAATATCTTCCACGTATTATTTTTATAATTCTAATTTTTTTTTATATGTATAGATGTAAAAGTTTGTAGGTATGCTTGGAAGTTTAGATATTTAGCTGAAACTTGGCATACAAGTAGCCTATGTCCTGAATTAAAACATAGGATATATATATTTTATTTTAGTATGCGTTACTTTTCCAGGCAATACCTACTTACACATAAGTGCGTGCACTGCGCTCTTTATCATGCAAAGTAAATATCGAGATGCGCATACGTTTGTTTAAAATATTAGCTCCAGATAAGAACCGAGAAACTCATGGTCCACTTTTCAGTCGACTATTGTATACAACATTTACAACCTGAATTCTAAGATGCAGTATGCAGTGTAAAGTTAGAAGTAACTACTACAAGAACGTCACCGGGTATACACGTGAAGTATTCACAAGACTCACATCACTTATCACTTTTTACTTCATGAAACCTAATCCTCGCGTTACGAAGTCTTTGCAAACAATCAAACTACAGACCAAAAGTACACCCATATTTAGATTGCAAATCGCGCGACGCAATAAAAAAATATAAAATAGAAATTACACAACATCTTCGGCACGTTATAAATGGATAAGTATTTGTAAAATAATACAGCAAACTACTTCAAACGACGTAAAGGCAGGTGGGGAATAACAGGAATGCCTAGCGCTTTCCTCTGAAACATAAAATATTTCTTTCTATATGCTCTTAAACCTAAGATATGCGTATTTTCTGTAGACATAAGAGTATGTCATATTCCTGCGGGAATATGGTTTCAAGGCTTTAAAAGCGTTTACGCCTTGTAGCCTGTCCCGTGTCATATTTGA
The DNA here is from genome assembly GCA_930367265.1 of Catocala fraxini. Taxonomy (NCBI): domain Eukaryota; kingdom Metazoa; phylum Arthropoda; class Insecta; order Lepidoptera; family Erebidae; genus Catocala; species Catocala fraxini. Next base: position 6,415,225 of record OV884036.1, on the reverse strand, counting down.
AGACTTTAAATGTAATCAATTTATTTTCAAAATGGTTTGCTGACAAAGTGCAAATGCCTCTTATTTGCGATGTTGCCGTTCTGAACAGACCTCAAGGCGTAAACAATCTTAAGAGAAAATATTAACATCAAATATTTAAACAAATACATTTTTAACAGATATCTTGTTGTCGCGCTAGGTCCGAACGAAATATCAACGTGCAAAAGAGATAACTACAGTTCGGGCTGCAAAATAGACAAAAACATCATCTCATATTCATTCTAAGCAAAACATAGGAACATAGCAGTAGTAATGTATATAAGTATATAGATTTTATGTTCAAACTTGTTTGTTCCAGTGTCGTTCAAGATAAAAACAGAAAACAGGAATGTGTTTGTATGGACTAACTTCTGTCTGCATTTCCTCTTAATACCGCCGAGCGTAAGACGCGGTTGGACTGAATGACAGAGCTCGAAATTCAAATCAGTGCGCGGCCGCCATAGTAAAATTGTATGAAGGATTTGAAGTGCTTTTTTGATAAATATTTATCTTTATTGTCAATCAATATCTTAAATATTTGGGACGGACAAATTGTCATATAACTATTTACCTATGTTTCGTTTAAGCTGTAAAATAGGATAGATTTCTACTGTTATAACCTAAAAATCACGTAATATGCATTTTTCGTGCAAATTTACGTAATTTTGTAGGCGAATATATTAATTATTTTAAGTTTTTACACGGAGTAATTGTAAATATATTCATTGTTATGGTAAATGTATATTTTATATTTGTATTAAACAAAAAGTGTTGATATTATTAACTGTTACCGCCTGTTTTGGCACATTTCGCTCCGCGCAGTCTTAAGTTAACGCCGTACCATCAGTGGAGGAGTTCGTAACTAAAGTAGTAAACTTCTTTTTATAAGGACTGATCGATTTCGAAGCAGTCAGTTTTCTTTTATATTAATCTTAACAAACACCTATTATAAATGCGTATGTGAATTTATTTGGTCGTTAGCTTTCATACCTTAACTACTCGACCGATCATCATGAAATTTCGCATACATATTGTCAGGGGTACAGAAAGGGACATAAGTTTTCATCCAGGAAAAGTCCCAAGCAAGCAAAGCGGCGGACAAAAACTAGTAATAAATATAATTTACTTTGATGCGTTCACAGCATAATCATGATTTGGTGCGAAGTAATGGGCGGATGTTTTACTGCAAAGCTTGTAAAACAATAGATAAAAAAGGATTTAAAACGGAAGTTTCAATTGCTTGATTTATCACTATAGTAGGCAACGCGGCCACTCAGCTGCACCCTCGCCGCAATCAACTATAGGGGGATGGGGATGCTGCCGTAATTACTGGCCAGACGTATTAGTACCGACCTATACAACTGTGTATAAACCATTTAATGAAGGCTACAACATTCTGTATTCACGGTGATGTGTTTCGATAGATTAGGGAGTTTAGCTGGTAGTGCATTTTGCGGTCGTCAGTAAATGTATGGAACCTTTTTTATTTATGTTGTATACTAACTAGAGGTTCGAAATTCGAATGTTTTCATAACTGTAGGTTGGGTTGGTTTGGTGTTGTGTTGACCGGTATCCGAATTTTGATAAAGTTTTAGTCACAAATTATAATTCGAATCGTAATCGTATATTCGAGAGTTCGATTTAATTATGGTTCGTGGCCGATCGATTGATGGTAGGATGAAATTCATCCACCTGGCATAGCCATGGTCTGCGCCACGTATAATATCCAACGACAACATCGCACGCAAATATAATCAACTATTACCGAAGCGTATGTAATGCATATGCATTCGAATATTAGTCAGTTTCGATTGTTTTAATTTATTTAAAGATTCAAATATTTCGAATCTTTTCTCGATAATCGCCCCTTGCTGTTACTTACATTGTTATCTTTTATATATTATTTTGTCTTAGACTAATATGTATAACGTAAGTTATGTAATAGACTTAGAGCGTGTCTTGTTGTTAAACATTTACGTTTGACGAGTAAAAACTTTAATATATTTTTGCTATCATAGCAAAGAGAAAAAAATACTTAATGGACTAAATATCTTGTTGGTCATAAGTTGATGCTTATGTTGAAGTGTAGTTTCTCTGTTGTAAAACTCTTGGAAGCAGCACAATGTTTTAACATGTGCGTGTATCGTTAGAAGGCAAAGACTCGGAATCTTATATGTGAGATCTTAATTCTTCTCCCTAGCCTTTATTATTCCCAAGTCACTTGGGGTTGGCTTTTCTGGTCTAACCGAATTTGACTGGATATCAGTTTTTACACGGAGCGGCTGCCACCTAACCTCCGCAACCCGAAGGCTAACGATACCCTAAGGCTAGACCAGTGTCTGGATATTGTTACGTGCTAGGTTTGAGGGATAAGAATGTAAACAATATTACCGACTAAAACACAATTTAAAACACAACACACACTATACTACACTTTTCACTGTAACTGTTTCAAACTCCGTAGTATTTTCGCTTCCGTTCGCTCCGATGTATACTTGACAGCTTACGATTGTTAACTGCCTTGGCGTCAGTGGTTCTTCTCGTAGACCCCTACAGGGTCTCGGGGTAACCAGACCAGGCCGTGGGCCCGTCTTGGTGGTGTTCGTCGGATCACTGGGGTGGGCCCCTGTGGGCCCGTTGGTCTGTCCGGGTCGTCAGAGCCGGTGGGTAGCGCAGCTAGCGAGGTCCAGCGCGCAAGGGTGAGTCCCCGCGGGTGACCAACATGCCAGCAACGCTCGGGTCGTGTCTGATGGGTCCCTCCTGTACTTAGCGAGGTCGAGCTCCTCGGAAAAGGTTTCCCGGGGAGCGCCCGTCAGCATCAGGGAGGGGCATCACGTAGGTCCGGTAAGAGTTGCCACGGAGACGAGGTCTCGCGGCAGGGCCATCCTGTCCGGCGGTCGCCGATGGTAGGGCGCAAGCTCCCGCAGATGGCGGGCGTGCGATCCGTTAGCGCGCACAAACAGGTTGGTGCTCAGGCGTCTCACGAAGTTCTCGCGAAGTCGAAAAAAATATGGTCGGGGTTATTCTATACAACCAGTAGAATGCGTATTTAAAAGGAGTTACACTATTTCAAAATCACCCTGTATATAGAAATCTTGTGTCACGGTGTTTGTGGTCGCTCTCCTCTAAAACGGCTCAAGCGATTTTTATATATTTTTTTTGTATATTTGGTTGGTTTGAGTATAGGTCGTAACGTATGTTCGATACCGCTAGGTGATTAGGTTACGAGTCATGGAGTCGGAATACTAAACATATACGAGGATGAAACCGCAGGGACAGCTAGTAGATATATTTATAAATCCTACCTACGCAGGATCTATAAATATAGCTTGTACGAGCCTGCTGCCGCATATTAGACCAAGAGACATATTTAAAAAAAGGTTTGGTAAAGGCACCAATTCAAAATCGCCTGTATAAGCATTGTGTTTTAACTAAGGCTGTATCTTAGTTGAGCAATTAAGCTCCCAAAAAATTATTTACATTAATAACTCAAAAGATACAAGTATACTGCTTGCTTAATTAGCCGTTACTATAGCCTTTAACTCGATGATTCCTCCGATGTTATACACACAGCTACGATAACCACTTACCGTCAGGCCTGTACTCCAATATGTCACTAGAAAGCTAAAAAAAATAGAAAACCAACTTCAAAAAAGAATACTCTAAAACAAAAGTAATTGCGTATTCTTGTGTCTACAACTTATTTTACTAAAGTATGCGCTTACCACGCAAGAAAGTAGGTACCCACTTAAACTTCACATCTAACTCAACACTTATTTATGACTACCAAACAATTATTAAAATAATTATTAAAAGTTCACTTAAACAAAAACAATTAAATATATAATGTGTAGGCTGCTTAAAAGACAACCAAATTATTAGGATAATATAATGTACGACCATTGTTATTAATGGAGTCTACCGAGTGCAAAAAGTTATAAGGTAAGTCACATTAAAAAAATTAGTCGATAAAAGTAAAAGTAGTCGATAAAAGTAGTCGATTTAAGAACCTCCTCCTTTTTTTAATTCAGTTAAAAAAAGAAAACATACTTACGTCATATTCCTAAAAAAACAACCAACCGGACTCCCAACAGTATCGTTAGTACGAGAGCTTAACATCGATGTTGTTGTGGGAAGGCAACAAGACATCGCGTGTCAAACACTTATACGACACTTGTCACATGTCCCGAGTGTCCTTTAACCTTTATCGGGGTCAAAGTTCAAACAGGCGCTTCCTCATTCGGGTTTACGTACTGTTTGTAAAATGACTTACCTACTGTAAATAAGTAATGTAAAATCCTGTACTTTCCGGTAAAGGGGTAAGGGTGAAATGCGTTTGTTTGTGTGTGGAGGATTATATTTGGAACTGCTGAACTGATTATTATAATTCTTACACTAAAAGAAAACTGCGCTATCCCAAAGCAGCATAAGCATGATGTTTTTATATACATTGATTGATTGATGATATACAACAGTAGAAACAGAAGAAGAAGAAGAAGAACAGCAAGCGGAAACTAGTATTCTATAAACGTATGTATTTAGTGTCTATCTCTGGTACTAGCATTTTAAATGGATGCTCACATTATTTCTGTCATCAATAAAGGCTAAAGTTACTTTTTAACAGAAGTCATGTGTTGCCTTTGGCCAAAGCATATACAAAAATATTGTCATGCAATTTGTTTGGCACCAAGGGTGCAGAAACATAACGCAATCCTCATCAACAAACGTCATACACGATCGATCGACCGTCTATGAAATCATGTTTTAAATATTCGATTTTTATTCGAATTAAAGTCGGTGACAACGTGTTGACCAACAGACATCCGATATTCGAATTTCGTTACGATAGACAATTATCGCCTGCTCCGTGCCTCGGAGAGCACGTTAAGCCGTCGGTCCCGGCTGCCATGAACATCTATGGCAGTCGTTATTGGGAGAGTGTCGACACAAAAGATCCCACTGGGTCGAAGTGTCGCCGGTCTGCACTGACTGGCCCCCACATAAGATACATACATACATACGATAGTCCATCGCTGATATCTACACTGTTTTATATACTGTCCCATGGCTGGACCTGATCTCTTCAGTGTGAGATGGATTATCCCTTAGTATAAATCGCATATTATAAAATGTATCACAATCTGTCCGTGGATACACGATCAGTATTCATAACGGGAGGTCGGCGGGTATCAAGCGATAATGAACACTGATTACATCCCCGTCACCACCGTCACTATTACTGAGCATATCAGTTAAATGACTGTCATGGCCGTTTCAATAGTCGAAATGTATCTGATTCAGATTTAACATTGCTTGAACTGTTGTTACAAACATTGTTTTATACTCTAACGACTCGATGGCGTAGTGGTTAGTGTAACCGACTGCCACGCCTGAGGTCGCGGGTTCGATTCCCGCACAAGTCAAACATTTGTGTGCATGAACATGGATGTTTGTCTTGGTCTGGGTGTTTCTATGTATAATATGTATGTATTTACAAAAAAATACAAAAATTATATATGTATGTTTATCCATTGTCTAGTACCCATAGTACAAGCTCTGCTTAGATTGGGCTAGATGGTGTTGTGTGTATGTGGTAGAATATTATTATTATTTATAATTACTTAGATAATTAATCTATATATATAAAACTCTTCCGTTACTGAGTGACTGACAGACAACGCACAGCCGAAACTACTGAACGCAAGAAGCTGAAATTTGGCATGTATGTTCCTTGGAGAGTGTAGGGGAGCACTAAGAGAGGATTTTTGGAAATTCCACCCTGAAGGGGTGAAAGGGGTGAAACCCGATATTCACACGGGAACGGGACATACGCGGGTGAAACCGCGGGAAAACTACTAGTAATAATAATAATAATATTCTACCACACACAACACCATCTAGCCCAAACTAAGCAGAGCTTGTACTATGTTGTACTTGTAGTATTTTATATATAATTAGTTAACTGTTTCAAATATTTCATTATTAATGACACAGCAATTAGATACGATTCGCACGATACAAAAATTTGAGTGATTTACAAATTGTTGTTTTGTTTAGCAGTGGTCTCCCACCATACTATCGTTGCTTTTTTATTTTTATTTACAAAATCACCACATGTATGTCTTTTAATTATTTCTTAATACACAAACTGAATCGCAGCTTTTCATCCGAGTCGCTTCACACTCAAATATGTAAAAACATGCTCAGTACACCGAAACATTTCCATCAATTAGTTCAGTTAATTGACATCGCTTAGCGTTGCAGTTTGTGGTGGACATAACGATGTAGTTCTAAGCTGAGCTTAGTTCTTTTAAATCCTTTTGCAAAGCCGACCGGTTCCAGTTTATTTAACTTAGCTTAACTTACAATGACACAGAATAAAAATATACCTTTATTGTATTCTGACTGCCACGATAGCGCAGAGACAGTGTTTGCAACTACTGTTATTATTGTCATCAAATCAAAAATAATTTGTATTGGTTCGGGAATAGGGCACACAGGTTATTTTCCAGATATACATTACAGTGCTAATATATGACCACATCTTTCTGTTACATATGTTGTATAAGTCGGTATCAATAACATCAGAAACCCTGAAAATTTATTAACATCCAAGCACGTAAAAGAAAAGTATGATCTGTCAGGTTATCTATACAAAACACCACATTCATTCTTCCGTTATGGATTATCAGATAGCACAATCAGCTTCTAGTCGGCTAAACATGAATGGAGGGTCAAATTCAAACAAAGAGGCGCAAATATCGAAAACTCTTTGGTGAGCACATATTTGAGTCATTTGGTATCGAAACGCTGGGTCTTGGGGTCCAAATGCTAGGTCTGTTTACAGAGACCTAGCTAAGCGGCTGATCGATGCATTGACTGAAATTTTTTTTTCGCAAAGAATAGACTTTGCTATTCAATGTGGCAATGCTGCCAGTCTTCTGGGCACGTTGACAATTGTCAAACATGCATAGGAATATTATGACGCTTTTTAAACATTCTTGTCTTTTTCTCTATAGCTTAATTTTCTTTTCTTATAAATTCTCTTTATACTTATATATTGTTTAAATTAACTTAATTATGTTATTATTTAGCAGCGATAGCTCAGTGGGGAGACCAACAAACTGCAATGCAGAGAGTCTCGGGTTCGAACCCACGTCGCGCACCTCTGACTTTCGGAAGTTATATGACTTTTCGAAATTATGTGTGTATTGATTGACAATTATCGCCTGCTCCGTGCCTCGGAGAGCACGTTAAGCCGTTGGTCCCGGCTGCCATGAACATCTATGGCAGTCGTTATTGGGAAAGTCAGTACCCTCTAATATCCTGACACTGGTCTAGCCCTAGGGTATCGTTAGCCTTCGGGTTGCGGAGGTCAGGTGGCAGCCGCTCCGTGTAAAAACTGATATCCAGTCAAATCCGGTTAGACCAGAAAAGCCGACCCCAAGTGGCTTGGGAATAATAAAGGCTAAGGGAAAATATGTTATTGTTTATTAGAAATAAAAGCCAAATAATAAAAAATAGGCTAAGTTATAAATATATAAAACATATTATAGTCATGTAAAACATGTAAACTGATACAGACCAAATTTACGATTAGGAAGAACCTTTTCATCCTACCCAAGTCTATAACTCAAATAATTGGGGTACCGGCAAATTCAATTCCAACTATCCCTCATTTTGCGCCATCTAAACTTTGCTTTTACTGGAGTGCTTTTGGAGATTGAAGTTTTCGGGTGTGCCGTGTTTGTATGTACAACTGCCTCTGTGGTGCTGCTGTAGTGAATGTGACTGCTGTGCGTGGAGTCTCGAGTTCGATTCCCAGAAGGAACAAAGTGGTTTTGGCTCTTCCTATTACGTGGTAACTGTAACACCTCTGCCTATATAAGCCTGACTATGTATGTATGTCTGTTGGGCACGGTCCGTATCGTAAACGCCTTGATCGTTTTTAATAATGAGGTGTTGTTAGATAGTAATAGTCTTCCAGACCGAATTTCGGTCAAGGCGGCCAATTTTAACAGAAACTGACCATTTGCGCAGGAGATAAAATATTATAGTGAACAAGCATGTGCGCAAACACAAATGCACTCTCTGTTACCTAACTCTAATCTATACTAATAAAAGCTGAAGAGTTTGTTTGTTTGGTTGAACGCGCTAATCTCAGGAACTACTGATTCGTATTGAAAAATTATTTGAGTGTTAACATCACGCTACGACCCACGGGGACGGCGCAGTAACTATAAACTTGGGTGAAACCGCGGGCACATCTAGTAAATAATAATCAATTGGAACAGCAGTAATGAAATAGTAAATATGCTTCTATTTATTATTTTAATTTGATCAAAGTTGTAACGTTATTGTAGTCAACCCGCTCTAGAGGCGTGGTTGACCTAGGATTTTAATAGAAATTAAAGATGAACAACGCGATCAATAAGCATATATTTCACTTACAAAAGGTGTATGAGAATAAATAGAACTACAATTAAATTCGACTAGACATTTAGTGGTATTTCAGGGCGTGGTTCAAGATGAAGGCTTGTTACGTGGTCCCGGGTAGAATGAATCAATTAACACACAATTAAGTAGGCAGCGCAGCGGAAGGAGGCCCGGCACCAGGACGCGTTGCCAATGTATAGGGCCGCCGCTGGGGGGGAGAAGCCGATGGACGAGCGCCGCGAGCACGGCCGCTTAGCAACGACCGGTCCGCGTCACAGTCTAGCATTGAATGAACGATCTCAACTTAATGCTACATACATATATGTACGTATATTCATACAATATACTATCAGCTTTTTAGGTTACGAAATCTTTACTATTAATAATGACTGGATATCGTTCAAAGATTATTAATAGCAAGGGATTCTCTGAAGAATTTAGTAGAACCTAGCACAGTCATGACAAAAAAATATTTGCATTAAAAGATAACAAGAGACTTGGGTGGAAATATTGATATCTTGCATTATTTACTGTATTCATTTTATAAAACGATATTAGAAAATTGTATTAGATATTTTGAAAACCATTTGGAAAATAATACTGTATAGCTATTTTAATGTTGATTACAAATAATTACAATTTAAGAAAAAAGTATGTAATCATTTAAATTACTTATAATATTTCTTACTAGATTTTGTCAACGGTTTTGCTCGCGTTGTGAATAAATGTATATTCCTTGGGAACATTACTTTTTAGAGTTCGAAAAAACTCTTATACAACAGCTTTGTCCGTCCGTCCATCAGTCCGTCTGTCCGTCCGTCCGTCTGTTATACAACTTTCAACTCAAGAACCGTAAGAGCTAGAGACACGTGGTCAACGCCATTTGACTCAGCATAGTCGATATACCTCGAAATTACTACGACCTTTGACCTCTGACCACGTGGTATCACGTGACCTATGCATATTACTTGAATCATTTTTTCGAACTCTAAGATTTACGGCAATTCATTGCCGTTTCTCACTTGTTTCTGGATGAAAGGTACCCTATAATTTCCTTTTCTGTACCCCTAATAACGTGTATGCAAAATAGTATGATGATCGATCGATATGTTAAGGCGTGAAAGCGTAACAAACAAACAAACTCACATTCGCATTTAGAATATTAGTAAGGATGTCTTGTCATGATAGCACTTACCTACTATGCAGTGTAGAATTGCAGTGCAACAGCAATAAATCTACATAATATTGTTTTAGGTTTACGCGAATGATATACATTGAAAATAAAAATACAAATGATTAAATTATGATCGGGTACTTTGAAATAACTACACTTCAGAACATTGAGACAACTACCAGCTTAGTCTCTCCGTGACCATGGCTGCTGTAAAACAACCGAAACGTCGTGGAAAAGTATAAATTTAAATATAAATAGTTTTAATTAATTTAAATAGGTTAAATTGCAGTAGAGTTCAATAATAGTAGTGTTATCGTTCAAAAATATGTAATGAAAATCTTCTTCTCTCTTAGCCTTTATTATTCCCAAGTCACTTGGGGTCGGCTTTTCTGGTCTAACCGGATTTGACTGGATATCAGTTTTAGACGGAGCGGCTGCCACCCGACCTCCGCAACCCGAAAGCTAACGATACCCTAAGGCTAGACCAGTGTCAGGATATTAGAGGGTACTGACTTTCCCAATAACGACTGCCATAGATATTCATGGCAGCCGGGACCAACGACTTAACGTGCTCTCCGAGGCACGGAGCAGTCGATAATTGTCAATCAATACGCACATCATTTCGAAAAGTCATATAACTTCCGAAAGTCAGAGTTGCGCGACGTGGGTTCGAACCCGAGACCTTCTGCATTGCAGTCTGTTGGTCTCCCCACTGAGCTATCGCTACTACATAAAATTATGTAACGAAAATTTTCTAAAATAAACAATACGACAAAATTCGTATATAGCAGTTTTTATTTTTAAAGCAATAGATCTATAAAAAACCTTTTCTTTAAATTTATTGACGGCAGCATTTTCTCTTCAGGATTATCTCACAGCCCCGTGCTATACCTACAGTCACTTAAGAGGTTACATCCCAATGACCCAGTTTCGGTTATTCCTTCACGTTTCCATTATATATACAAGCACCGACATATTGCCTGTTCATCTTCTAAAAGCATTACGTGGATCATTTATCTGAATGGGCTCGTAGCTTTTGCTAAAACAACTGTCATATATAATTCCGTCATATTTGTCGCAGATATACAGACAGACATGATATATCGGTTGTTATTTTAAAGTTGGACAACGTATAAGAAAACTTTTGCTGTTATTAAATGCTATATTTATTGATTTGTAATGTTCTATCACGTATACACAACACCATCTACTCCAAACTAAGCAGAGCTTGTACTATGGGTACTAGACAATGGATAAACATACATAAAACCTTTTTAGAGTTCGAAAAAACTCTTACACAACAGCTTTGTCCGTCCGTCTGTCTGTTAAACAACTTTCAACTCAAGAACCGTAAGAGCTAGAGACTCGTGGTCAACGCCATTCGACTCAGCATAGTCGATATACCCTTAAATGACTATGACCTTTGACCTCTGACCACGTGGTCTGAGTCTGATCCCGTGGTATCACGTGACCGTTGCATATTACTTGAACCATTTTTTCGAACTTTAAGATTTACGGCAATTCATTGCCATTTACATATTATTCATAGAAAGACCCAAACCAAGACAAACATCCATATCCATGCACACAAATGTTTGACTTGTGAGGGAATCGAACCCGCGACCTCAGGCGTGGCAGTCGGTTACACTAACCACTACGGCATCCGATGGCGTAGTGGTTTAAGCGGTCGTCTCGCAACTGCCACTGCGCTGTAACGAGGCAACCAGTGCGACGCAATGTTGTGGGTTCTTTATACGCGACAAAAATACACAAATAGTTGTCCTAAGTCTGGGTGTTCTTTGTGTCCATTGTATCTTCTTCTCCCTAGCCTTTATTATTCCCAAGTCACTTGGAGTCTTGTTTTCTAGTCTAACCGGATTTGACTGGATATCAATTTTTACACGGAGTGGCTGCCACCTGACCTCCGCAACCCGAAGGCTAACGATACCCTAAGGCTAGACTAGTGTCAGGATATTAGAGGGTACTGACTTTCCCAATAACGACTGCCATAGATGTTCATGGCAGCCGGGACCGACGGCTTAACGTGCTCTCCGAGGCACGAAGCAGGCGATAATTGTAAATCAATACACACATAATTTCGAATATATATAACTACCGAAAATCAAAAGTGCGCGACGTGGGTTCGAACCTGAGACCCTCTGCATTGCAGTCTGTTGGTCTCCCCACTGAGCTATCGAAATTCGGTCTGGAGGAGATTAAGTTTGTAAAGTCACCCGGGACACAAAAATCAATCAAGGACACTGTCCCGCGGGATCTGGACCAGGACTGTCTCCTTGATATTGCATAAGTCTGCGCTTGTTTGCGTACGCTCTTGAGGTCCAGAATTCCATTTTCGGTTTGGTTATATTGTTGTTAGGTTTTCAGCTTTCAAATTATGAATAACAGCACGACGACGTCTGAAGCTGCGTTCAGTAGGCGACAATCTTGCACCCTATAACATGACAGACATAACGGACGTTCATTGAAATTAAACTACTATATACGGATTTTATCGCGTTGTTTATTTGACACTTTATTACATAGTTACATGTTACGCTACTACTACTATTAAACTTTACTAATTTTTAAGCTAATTAAATTATTATTAAAACTATTTAGATTTAATTTAACTTTACACTTTCCCCGACGGTTCGGTTGCTTTTCAGCAGCCATGGTCACGGGGAGACTAAGATGGTAGTTGTCTCAATGTTCCAGTGTAGTTATTTCAAAGTACCCGAACATAATTTAATCATTGGTGTTTCTATTTACGCAGAATGAGCTCAAAGTATCATGAAGTCTAGCTATGGTTTGCTTCATCTTGGGTTTGACTACCTCAATGTTGTGTAACGGACGTTATTACATAACGGATCTAAATATAAATAACATATAAGAGTGCCTTTACACTTCAGCCTAAGGCTTTGAAGAACCGTCTGTGTTTGACTGCATAGATGATGTAGTGCTTTAAACAGTCTCTGTACTTCCCAACCTAGTATTAATGTTGGGTGCGATTCCCAAACAGGACAAAAATTTGTAAAACATAATTAGTTGTTTTGTGTCTGGATGTTCTCTGAGTACATTTTTTGAGTGTTTTTTATATCTTTTAACAACTCTGAGATTAAACCTACTGAGAGAATTGTCTATCTACCAAAAATCAAGGCTGCCCACTGGCAATACTAGCCGTGACTTGAATGGACGCAGTCGGTTTCCGTTTAGTTAAGCAGAAGGTGTAGTGTTGCCAGTGAGCAGAAATGAAATAATTCTTATTATAGTGTTATTATATGTTTAAGAGCAGCGATAGCTCAGTGGGGAGACCAACAGACTGCAATGCAGAGGGTCTCGGGTTCGAACCCACGTCGCGCACCTCTGACTATCGGGAGTTATATGACTTTTCGAAATTATGTGCGTATTGATTGACAATTATCGCCTGCTCCGTGCCTCGGAGAGCACGTTAAGCCGTCGGTCCCGGCTGCCATGAACATCTATGGCAGTCGTTATTGGGAAAGTCAGTACCCTCTAATATTCTGACACTGGTCTAGCCTTAGGGTATCGTTAGCCTTCGGGTTGCGGAGGTCAGGTGGCAGCCGCTCCGTGTAAAAACTGATATCCAGTCAAATCCGGTTAGACCAGAAAAGCCGACCCCAAGTGACTTGGGAATAATAAAGGCTAAGAGAGAAGAAGATAGTGTTAGTATTTGTTTATATTTTTCTAGTTTTTATTATTGTTCTGCTTTTTATTATTTCTTCATGTTTTGGGTGCCAAAATAAATACAGTTTCTTTCTTTTCAGTCTTTCTTTTTAAAATAACATTTATACAAGCGTAATACTATTTCACAGAACACACTTTGTTATGTCATATTCAAAATGGCTGCCACATATTTCAAAATAATATCTCTCGTATAATCATACCGACGAGTTTAAGCCATCGAAAACCAAGTTTTAATTAATGACCCAACTTTACTCTTGACGAAATTATGTCTAGTTCTCGAGTGGGCAACATTGATGACAGTTACATTGGATCCTGAACCCATAGTGATTATAAATTTTTTTTTAATGGTTTTAGGGTCCGGAGCTCTACATTTAAATCAGTTGAATATGGAAGTCGCAAGATTGCAGCAAACTATTTGTCGTGTTGCTTCTATCAATAGTTTCCAGACGTTTGAGAAATGCGCTGTTCTTTTTAGGTTCTAGTCATCTTTGCATCTTGCGAAGGAAAGAAGATCAAATTTCAGAAAGGTAAAGCTCATATGTAGAATCCGTTTGAGCCTTACTTATCTCAAATTTCATTTCTACACTGCACAGTCTGCAAACAAGCAGCAAACTTAATAATTAGTAAATATTACTTTCATATAACAGAATTGTAAATAGCAGTAAGATTTCTCACACTGATCACTATCGCTGCACGAAACCAAATCAAGCTTGCGTAGAAACAGCGCGTACAGGCTACGCTTTAACAATCTGTAAAAACGGACTTATGTTATATTCTATAAAAGAGCTCAAAGAACTATTCTCAAAGTTGGTATAGGTCGGCCCTATCGTTATCCAACTACTGATCTCTACAGTGAATGTGATACATTGACTGTTAGACAGACGTTTATACTGCATACAATACTCAAAACACATAGTCAATTGTCGTTTAACCCTAAACTAGGAAAAGAGAAGCGTAGGAAAGGTCCCGATCTTAATATTCAGACACTTCATAGTAGCCTGGCACACAGCTTTCATTGTGTTTTTGGCAGGTACTTTTATAGAAAAGCTAATGCGCTCCTGTCCATATATCCTCAAACCAAAATGACCTGCAAAGCATATGTAACCAAATGGCTTAAACAACAAAACTATGAACAAACTAAGGCACTCTTACATCAACAGATTTAAGACATACACACACACACTCACACACACACTCACACACACACATACACACACACACACACACACACACTCACCTATATGTCTTTTAACAATGCATGACTTTCCATAATATTATCACTTTAAATTCTATGTTTTTATTATTATAATTATTGTAAACTATTTATAGAGGCTTTATAACGTGCAACAAATCTATGTAATGGGACCATAGTGGATAAACTCTATAGTGGGGCCCTGGTGACCTGTAACACAGGTATCCTGATACCTATCGCAGGCACCAGCCTCTCACTAAATTCAATGTGTACCTTGTTACCAGTTCCATGTACGTCCTATGTGTAATTTTGTGGAGAGAAATAAATGAATTATTATTATTATTATTCTAAATCTGTAGGCAATAAACACTTTGTCCAGAACTCACGATATAAACATCATAGTCATTACCTAAATTTAAAACACCACTTATAATACATTATAGACATAACTAGTTATTGCCTGCGGCTTCACACGCGTTGATGTAGATTTGTCAATAATTTTTTATCCCTTGCAGACATTACTTTTCCTGTGTAAAAGGTACCTACATACCCATTCATTTTATCTACCTCTGAAAAAGTGTATGTGAAATTTCATGATAATCGGTCTATTAGTTAAAGCGTTAAAGCGTAACAAACAAACTCAGATTCGCATTTATAATAATTGATATTCGTTAAGATATCATTCTAATTTCTTTGTATATCGTTGTTACTCAGTGTTACTTTGTATTTATGTCTTATTGTTTTCTTTAGCTTACTATTGTTTTTGTCATTTTATTTCAAACTCACATTTCAATACATATGAAATAAATTCGTCATGTTCTGTGTAGATTCTTTATTGGAGATCCTCACAAAAATAGAATAAATTAGTAACATTAATAAACAAAATTCAGGAGTTTGTAAAGCCGTTCCGCATAACGCGCCACTTTGACCCGGATGAGCGATGCTAAATTCACAAAGCGCCACGGGCGTAAATCGAAATGGAAAATGTAAACGGATCGGATTTTCTCATTTTAACTTTAAATGTGTAATAACATCGTGGCCTGTCCTTTCGATGAGTGAGCACAGATTTAGCATAGACCGTAAATAGAGAAAATCTAATCACTATATATTATAATATAAAGCCCTCCACCGCGTCAGTCTGTCTGTTTATTCGCGAACTTAAAAACTACAGGGTTCTTAGTGCGAGTTGTTTTTACGTTAACGCGATGAAGACGTTTGCGTTTGGCTCTCTGATTGGTTAAGAGCTTGGAGCGGGCCAATCGTAGCGTCAAACGTCATAAACGTGTCGATCGCGTTAACGTAAAACAAACTCGCACTAGGCACTCTGAACGGATTTTACCAATAACCAATAGACAGATGTATAATTTGTTAAGTTTACCCGTTTGTGCTAGAGCGGGTCGCTAGTCTTTAAAAATATAAGACATTGCTTATCGCTTCTCCCGCGTAAGGTTATGACAATTTTCTAATCCTCGGGAACAGTACTTTTTCCTGGATGAATGGTACCCTATGTCCATATCTGTTCCCCTGACAACGTGTATGCGAAATTTCATGACGATTGATTGAGTGGTTAAATTGTGTTAGCGTTACAAGCAAACAAACTCACATTTGCATTTATAATTGTAATTAGGATTATAGTAAAGATTCATTAGTTTGTATGGAGTAGAATACACCAGAAATTACGCTAACATCTGGTGTGGCTTGACAAAGTGTCGCAAGTAATAGATGATGAGTCTATTGCCGTCTACAGGGCAAAGTTCCAGAATCCGTAAAATTAATAAATAAGTCATGGTATCATATATTCGAACTCGTGAAATATGAATGGGTACTTCTTGTAGTGACTGGCTAACGTACTTTTCATCTCGGACTGAATATGGTCCCTCGTTATTTTTATTATGTGTACGCATAAGTAGATGCTACTTTTCTCGACGACTCGATGGCGTAGTGGTTAGTGTAACTGACTGCCACGCCTGAGATCGCGGGTTCGATTCCCGCACAAGTCAAACATTTGTGTGCACGAACGTGGATGTTTGTCTTGGTCTGGGTGTTTCTATGTATAATATGCACGTATTAACAAAAAAAAATATATATATATATGTATGTTTATCCATTGTCTAGTACCCATATTACAAGCTCTGCTTAGTTTGGTCCAGATGGTATTGTGTGTATGTGATAGAATATTATTATTATTATTATTATTATTCTACCAAACCAATTATATTCGACGCTAACTTTTAACTGCTTGAGTGTTTTATACGTAGTAACAGGGACATTGGTGACAGTCCTTACAGATCCAATTTGTAAAAGTAAAATTGGCCGTGAGTTCCTTAACTGTTCTTCTTATAGATTCTTCACGCTTGCACTGCTAGAATTGGCTACAGATGAATTTTAAAAATACATTACTAAATGCAGCTTTGATGTTCATAAGTGTTACTTCGTGACCTGTATGAATAAATATATTTTAATTTGATTTCGATCTGCAGTCGGCTCGATCCTAAGTCTAGGATGCAACCATTTTTAATAAAGCCAAAAACAACAGCGTCGGCACTTGGCCTTGCGGGACTCAAAAAACCCTTAGGGAAAGGTAAGGCTTAATTCTGATTACACGGAGTTAAGGGTCATTAGTTTGATCAGCAAGGGAACCCCTCCATTTACTTGATTTCTCTCATTTATTTCAATGTACCTTGGCACAGCTGCGCTCGTAGCATAAGAAGTTGTATTTAAATTTACGGTTTATCATTATTCGTTCATATTATATGCATGTATGTATATCATCCCACATGAAGTAACTCGT
Source organism: Catocala fraxini (assembly GCA_930367265.1). Classification (NCBI taxonomy): domain Eukaryota; kingdom Metazoa; phylum Arthropoda; class Insecta; order Lepidoptera; family Erebidae; genus Catocala; species Catocala fraxini. The sequence continues at coordinate 6,397,909 of OV884036.1, read as the reverse complement.
TGACTCAGTGGCATAAGTTAGTCATGTATAGTTACGTGCGGTCTTAAGGTTTGAAGGCTCCCTGGGTCGGACAGTGGTAGTAGGATTTTCTGTTCTGAAAATTCTCATTAACGGAACTGAGTCTAAAATTGGCTCGGTAGACGATAAGATGAAAATAGGGTTGGCCCATTGTAGTATCTAAAACATACGTGGCAAATATTTGTGTATTTCACCAATACCTACATATTAAAAAGGTCTTATGTTCAATCGCTATACCGCTATACAATATTATTTGCAGCTGAACAAATAGTAAATAACTTAACGACACTATAGATACCAGATCTAATGTTGTAATAAATAAAACAAATTAAAAAACATACCGTATATATCCACCATTTTGACACAAAAATCTAATAAGAACCGTCGTAAACTGTATATCCAACTAAATAACCCACAGCACAAAACGCACATAAAAACAGACTACAGAATACAAGGCAATATTGCATCGTAAAGCGAGCAGCGCTCATGAAATTCAAATATCCCGTCATAACAATACCAATTCACCTGAATCCCGAACGTTTGCTACCAAAAGAATGTATACCTCATACAAAATATTTTGCTTCATAAACGGCAAAATGTAAATAAACACACACGGGTCGCTACGACCTGTGTCAGCAATTATCGAGTTAACCGTGCCCTCAAAAATGCGAACGTGTTAGCTATGTCACAACACGTTCATCCCATCCTCTAAACCCGCCGATGCCGCAGTCTAGGGCACTCGTTAGCAAGACGAGCTAATAGCCTCTCCGGCCTCCCACTTTCCCCCTCCTTCCTCACCAACCCTCCCTGTTTACAGGCCATTCAAGATCTGAATCCGTATCGGCGGCATGTAACGGAATGAGGTTTCCGATTGAATCCCAGAATTCATTTGTAAAAGATATTTATGATCAACAAAAAGGGGATGAAGTTTGGGGGCTTTTACAAAAATAAATGTGCTTGCATTCTATGTTAAATTTTGAGTTTGTATGTTAAAATCTTTTGCAAAATAAAGCATAAAGTTGTAACAACTTGGAAATGAGCCTAAACGTTGAAGATTATTAAACTTTTGACCGCCGCGAATTTATCACCGAAACTTCAGCAATTTGTGAGGACCTTGAAATCGTTGCCAATGATGTTAAACTTTTACTTAGTAGAGTAATAAATGCCGTCAACTCGGTCTTAAGCAACGTAACTAAATTGAGATAAATCAGTTTGATTAGAACGAGTAACAAATCCATGATTATATAGCTTATAAGTCATTGGTGATCAAACAAATGTCTATCGTGGCTTGTTCGCACCCTCGCCTACCATAAAGTGAACCGCCCGATCTCCCCCGTGTTTTTGTTTTTGCCTTTGAGTGTACCAATACGTCGGCGGCCAGAGGTCCAAGTTAAATTGTCAAACAACTCACGTAGCAACAAAGGGTTCGACCCTGTACAAAGACTAATTATAGAGCCATCGGTAGCTAAATGTTTAATGTCATAAGAGACGAGCCTTTCGGAAATGGGCGGACTTTTTTATAAAAGCGTATTCTTGGTACAGGAAGGGTTGGGATTGTCTCGTAAAAAGGGTTATTTAATGTTATTACCCTGAAGAAAATGGATTATCTGATCCTGAAACCGAAGTTATGATTTTATTATGCGTGTCCAGGTCGCAGGTACCTATTTCTTTTATTTTCGCTCTGTTGTAAAACGTGACGCTTATAGAATCGTATTGATGTCTGACACAGGCATTTTCTAAACGCATATATTGTAGGTAGTGTAAACCTAAATTGTTCAAGCGTGTTGTATGGAAATATAATCTCCATATCAGAAGCCGCCTCGTCACTTTGAAAGGGATTTTTTCACCCTTTCAAATTGACAACGCGACGTAAAAAGTGAAAGCTTAGAAATACTTTAATACCAACTTTATGCAAAGCAATATAGACCTTAATTTCTATAATTTACATTAATTTTTTGTCAACTTAAGTAAGTTAAGTCAAGTAAAAAAGTAATTCATCAAATACTGTCCAATTTATTTGCTCTAAATTCGTTAAGTTTATTAACAATATATTATACAATTTATAACGGAAAAGAATCATGCATATTTTTACTGCCTAAAGGTAAATAAATGCATTATCGAATATACATCGCGTTGTATGATGTATGTATGTATATATCATACAACAAAAGTTTAGAAAACTCTTGACAATATTGGTGAGTCTTATTTTCTGAACTCAGTCCATTCATTATCCGTATATTGAACTCACTACAGAGAGTTGGCTGGTCGCCAGTTTTCGAGGAAATTGTTAAGTTCTACAAAGTTTTAATCTATTTAATGCTGCGGTTTGGTACACCGATCACTTGTGTAGCTAACAGTGCTTTGTTATTACGTAATGGAAAATTATGAATATAGTTTATTACTGGTTGGCTTACGTAACTTTTTAGGTATCGCACTAGTCATTTTTCGTGACACTTTGAGGCAAAATGTAATCAAACCATACGGTTATTGGATAGTTTTAGTTTTAAGCTGAAAGTGGTAATCGAACAAAACAATAATAAATAAACTTTGATGACCGAGCACAAAAAGTGAGATTTCAGTCAAACCTATTAGTAGATTATACACATAACATTGATCATTTGTTGTGTAAACATCCGAGAAACAAACAAACCTGCCGATCCTAACTAATATTTGCACGTTGTAAACGATAACTCTCAACATGTGCCGAAACGAGTGGGGAGTTACTTGCAATAAGCAATAGTTATAGGCGAAGCAATAGAAGGGGAACCTGCGACGAGCCCTGAGGGACGCCGAGCATTTCATCTACCCCATGCGTCGAGTAGTTGGCGATTTTTATGCACAACGCGAGGGGAGTAATGCATTTATCCGAAGGGACGCAACTTTGAAGTCGGAAACTTTCGAATGAAGAAGAGGGAAAGACGCAATGTGGTTTAACTTTATCAAAATCCTTAAAACGTGCAATTTTTATATTTCCTTTAAATTTTGTGAGCGTATGAAGTTTTCTTTGATGTCGTCAAAATATGGGTAGGTATGTAACATGTTTTGATGTGGGATGTCGTTTTATTCGTAATAAAAAGCTTTTTGCTTACATAACGTGTAAAAGGTAGCGTGAATAGAACCATAGGATTACTCACGGTAAAGGTATATGTCGAATGAATGCTTACGTTGGAATATTTTTAAAGAAAACAAAATATTGTCATGTTGTATATAGCCACAGCATTGACGATTGGGCTTCACCTAGTTTTGCACCTTATTTAAAGCCTACTGATGTTATTATACATTTTGAGTTTATGAAAATATTTGGATGTTTATTGCGTAAACTGGTTTGGGTAAAAATTAGCTCACAGATTGACTCTGGATAAATACAAAGGATCCTTTTATCCCGGTATACGTTCACTTAACTAGCTTCTGTCTTCTTAAGAAATATAAGACTATATATTATACTTTTAAATTTATATATAATTACTAGCTTTTGCTCGCAGCTTCGCTTGCGTAAAATATAACCTATGTTACTTGGTGAAAATATAGCTTCCTAATGGTGAAAGAATTTATAAAATCGATTGTGTAATTTTGAGTTAAACCCTTGCAAACAAAGAAACGTACGTAAGTACATATGTACATATGTGAGTATTTACAAAAAAAAGTATATATGTATGTTTATCCATTGTCTAGTACCCATAGCTCTGCTTAGTTTGGGCTAGATGGTGTTGTGTGTATGTGGTAGAATATTATTATTATACTGTAGTGTGTGACGCACCGTCCCTACTATATAATATAAGGATTCTTTGTAAGTCAAGACATTACACGATAGTTTACAGCCAAAGTAACACCATTAATTTTGACAACTAACACATTGCAATACAAACGAAAAATCTAATCTATCCTTTTTATAATATAAGTATAGACTAATCATTATTCAACATTTAAGACTGCACCGAGCGTAAGACAGATAATGACAGAGCTCGAACGGCGCATATTCAAATCGGCGCGCGGCCGCTATAGTAAAATTGTATGGAGGATTTGAAGTGCTTTTTTGATAAATACTGTTACGTGCTGGGTTCGACGGATAAGAATGTAAACAATATTACCGACTAAAACACGTTTTATTTAAACACACAATTAAATTAAAAACACTATACCAGACTTTTTCACTGTAATTGCTTCAAACTCCGTAGTATTTTCGCTTCCGTTCGCTTCGATGAACACTTGACCGCTTACGATTGTAAACTGATTTGGCGGTGTGCGTGCGCCCTATTTATACGCGGGTAAAGCGTTTCTAGGGTTTTCTAGTAACGCTATACCCGGTATGTAAACAGTACGATGATTCGAGAAAGTACCAGCTTTCTCTCTACGATTCTCGTACCCATACCTACTACGTAGTTCCGTAAGATGTCAATAGATGGCGGTGTAATAAATTATTAGACGGAACTGCCGAGTCTTTCCCACAATGCCGAGAGATGTCACTGGGAGTAACAATATGTATCTTTATTGTCAATCAATAACTTAAATATTTGGGTCGGACAAATTGTAATATAACTACTTATGTTTCGTTTAAGCTGTAAAATAAGATAGATTTCTACTGTTATAATCTAAAAATCACGTAACACGAGCTTACGCTAATTTACGTAATTTTGTGGGTGAAAATATGAATAATTTTAAATTTTACACGGAGTAATTGTAAACACATTCATTGTTATGGTAAATGTATATTTTATATTTGTATTAAACAAAAAGTGTTGACTTTATTCACTTAACTGTAACCGCCTGTTTTGACACTTTTCGTTCGGCGCAGTCTTAACTATAATTGAATATAGAATGTAAACCAGTTTCATTTGAACGCCTATTACAGCGAAACATAGTAATACCTTGGTAATATTTATAACATGTGCCTCACCTACCTATCTATCACAAATCAATTCATTTGAAATTAAAATAGCTCCAACAAATATGAGCGCGTGTCAACATGTACAACGGAAGTCCGCTGATTCTCCGTAATTAAATGATAGCTTCTATTTAGTAATGTTTCTCATTAGAAGCAAATACTATTATAGAAATTAAACTACTATATACGGTTTTAAGAGCAGCGACAGCTCAGTGGGGAGACCAACAGACTGTAATGCAGAGGGTCTCGGGTTCGAACCCACGTCGCGCACCTGTGAATTTCGGAAGTTATATGACTTTTCGAAATTATGTGCGTATTGATTGACAATTATCGCGTGCTCCGTGCCTCGGAGAGCACGTTAAGCCGTCGGTCTTGGCTGCCATGAACATCTATGGCAGTCGTTATTGGGAAAGTCAGTACCCTCTAATATCCTGACACTGGTCTAGCCTTAGGGTATCGTTAGCCTTCGGGTTGCGGAGGTCAGGTGGCAGCCGTTCCGTGTAAAAACTGATATCCAGTCAAATCCGGTTAGACTAGAAAAGCCGACCCCAAATGACTTGGGAATAATAAAGGCTAAGGAGAAGATACGGTTTTTATCGCGTTGTTTATTTTACACTTTTTTACATAATTTAGAAACGACTACTATTAGTAGTACCTAGTTTCTAAATTATGTAAAAAAGTGTCAAATAATCAACGCGATAAAATCCGTATATAGTAGTTTAATTTCAATGAATAACATTCGCGTAAACAGAAGACAAATACTATTATGATCAGTAAAATGATAGTTACACGTCCTGCGGTGTCTTTAAATATTAAAACACAAAATGCAGCATGCATCATAATGGTTTTTTGCGTGTCCCATTTAGCATCAAGGTGGTGATTACAAATTACTTTCATCAATAAAATAACTGCTACTAGATTTAAATCTATTCTCAAAAAAGACAAAGCCTTTAAAGCATTACATGATAATATAAAATAACACATTTAGTAAAGTTATTATAAGTAACCGTCACCGAAGCATTTATAAATCCTTTTTAGGAAGGTGTATGTATGATAGGCATTTCTACAGTTCCCATCTCAAATGTTGTGATTACGCAAAAGATTTAATTAGAATCATCATTATAGTGACCAGCCATTCCAACACCATGATGGCTGTAGAGTTGTGTTATTGTTTTAAATTTAATATTTGCTATCGAATTGCTACCTACCGAGCTATCAAATTCAACTATGTTGCCATTCTGTGTACCTCTTTCAATCAATTTATTTATTAATGACAATAATCGCAATCTAGGCATGACAACTGTAATTAAAAGATTTATACAAATCTTTTAGTTACAGTTGTCAGACGCTGCAGAATGCACCTTTTGACGCATAAATGAACTGAGTGCTTTATTATGTCTATTTGTTACAGATGAGATGTGGAGTAGCGTGGAGAGTGGGTGCGCGTTGGGTCGTGCGGTGCCGTGCGCGCGCGGGAAGCACTCTGCGACGCTACTGGCCGGCCATGTTTACATACTTGGCGGCCGTGGGGCTGGTGGCGCGGTACCGCTCAGGGACTTCTGGAGATACAGCCTTGGTAAGTAAAGTTCACAGGGTCGGCAACGCGCCAGTGATGCCTCTGGTTTTGCAGGCGTATAGGCTACGGTGACCACTTACCATCAGGTACACCGTAAGTTTGTTTGTGACTTTAGTTGTATAAATAAAAGACGAAATTCTATCTTGGTATAAACTTGTGACTGTGTCGCCTTAAGTTTGATTCGCGATGGTCCGAAAGTCATGCTATGTTAATTATTAAAATTTGTTTTAATACCATTACGGCTTCTGGAAATATATCATAGGCTTACTGTTTATTACGTGGGATTTATAAACATTGCAAAAATACATACAACTTTTATTTATATAGACAACTATCGCACTAAGAAAAATACTGCGTCGCGTGGATTTTACAAACATCTTAATAACCGACACAAAGTACACCAGAACAACTAAGTATTTTGTGCATTTCACAAATGAAAACAAAAATAAACTAAAAACCAATAACAACCCGAACAGAGAATAGAGTCCGACACTTTACGATTCACAATCCATCACATCGACCGCATAAACGCAAGTTACCTAAGCCACAAACCTTGTTGGTTCAATAGCATATACATTAATATGTATGACCAACAAGGTTTTATGGCTTAAGTCCACAATACGACATTGCCTTATTTCCAATACTGTGCCGATGCATATTACATACTATCAAAGGTGAAAGATCCCTAAAGTTACCAATTACTTGGTGGCGTGACGAATGAGCCAGATTGCCCGGCGAAGTACCAGTCTCTTACAAACCAATCATCTCAAGAATTACACGTCTATTGCGTTTGGCTCAATAAATAAGATTGCCGGCGATTTGTATACCTACTTCTAATCCATTGCCATTCATCCCATCTTTAATGTCCTTTTCCTAGGCTCGCCAACGATACCCTACCAAACAATTATAGTCAACGGAAACCGCCTACAAGCGATCAAAACTTGAGCGGAACACAAAACTCTCAATTCCACATCACAAACTTGAAAAACACTCATTACAATTCGTTGACGTTAAAAAGCCTGTGCATAGTAATTAGTAGAGCGCGATGTAGAGGTTCTCGACCTAATTAAACATTGTGTTGCAGAGAACAGCTCTATAACGGCTACAGGAGCCAAAGACACGTTTATTGAAGAGCTCTCCACAGATTGCTGACGGCAGTGGAGAATGAGGACGATTGTCATTTGCAGATAACACTAAATTTACGACAACAATGAAAATGATTGAGCACGACTTTATTGCTTTTTCTTTTAAAAAGACAACTCTCGCACTAGGAATAATTCCTGTGTCACTGGAGACTTGAGAAAAATTCAGTCAACGGACACAAAAACATATATATATTTAATATTGTCTTCTATTTACGCGAATATTATTCATTGAAATTAAACTGCTATATACTGGGAGTCTCCCCGTGAACATGGCTGCTGAAAAGCAACCGAAACGTCGGGGAAAGTGTAAAAATAAAAATAAATTAAGTCTAAATAGTTTAATAATAATTTAATAAGCTTAAAAATTACCTAGTAAAGTTTAATAGTAGTAGTAGTGTAACAATTTTCAAAATTTTGTAATAATGTGTCAAATAAACAACGCGATAAAATCCGTATATAGCAGTTTAATTTCAATGACATATATATATTATTACTATTTATGTTTTATTTAAACTGTAAAATAGGATAGATTTCTGCTGTTATAATCTTAAAATCACGTAACACATGTTATAAAGTAACACTTCCCGCCTCATATATACTGCTAGTTCAGTTACATCTTAACCACTATATGTACATTAAAACCTATATCGTTTTATTATTTAATTAGTAATTTTATAATCAATAATCTAAATAGTTATTTCATATTTCTTTATACTTAATTATATTTATTAGCTTGGCACCTTCCGCTTGTCAGCTTCCGGCGCGATTAATAAATAGTACGTATTGTTAGGTACTAGTCTCTGTACTTTTTTTACACTATGTCGAATAATCAATCCTATAATCATTTTGTTTTACTATGTATAATATAATGATAAAGCTATTAGATTCTTACTGATTTTGGGTTAGGCATAATTTTGTCACACCGGCGCCTCTGCTTCCGGTGTAATAAATCCTTAATGTTACATAATACTGTATTATTAAATAATAATTGTATGTAAATAATCATCAGAATAATTAAGATAAACAATGTTTAATATTAATATTATCTATTGGGTTTGTGAATTTACTATTAAATTAGGTCAAATGTTTGTATAAATACCGGCGGTTAGAATATTTTGGGGACATTCATATTCTAACTGTTGAAACGTGCATTCAAGATAATATAAGTGCTTTTCTGTACAACTTGTGTCTTCATTGTCGCCGCCACCCTGACTATTCACCTTTTACACACGGGCTTACGTTTTTGCATTTTTCGTGCTACGCAATTTTGTAGGCGAAAGTATTAAATATTTTAAGTTTTTTACACGGAGTAATTGTAAACACATTCATTGTTATGGTAATTGTATATTTTATATTTGTATTAAACAAAAAGTGTTGATTTTATTCACTTAACTGTGACCGCCTGTTTTGGCACATTTCGCTCGACGCAGTCTTAAATATACAAACCGAGTCCAAATAGACATGTAAAGTTGAGTGCACCTGCACGGATGGCATAGTGGCTAAGTGGTTGACCCGCCACTGCCACTGCGCCGAGTGTTGTGGGTTCGACCAGTCTTTGTGTTCGTTGTTTGTTTTTAAACCTCTCGTAACACAGAAATGGAACTTAGTGAGGGAGCTGTGTTTTAAAAAAGAAAGCTATTAAAAATGTTACTCTGGCTTTCTGTTAATTGACTGAAGTTAATGTTTATTTTTCACGTTAACTTTAACCTGGTTGCGTGTTGACGCTTTTATGTAAATATAATTGGATGGTCTTATTGTATTAAAGCATTGTTGCAAGCTGTTTAAATTACGATTTGTTGTTTTTATTTGCTGCTTGAATATATGAGCAGTAAATATATGGTGTGATGGTTTTGTTAACCTCATTGTAATCTCATTCCTTGAAGTTTTAGAACGTGACGCTTGATATGTATAATTTTAACAGTAGTTACATGAAATATAGACCATTTTATTATTTTTGATTGGTCAACTTCGCTTGTATGTCTTGAGTAAAGTATTTGCTATCCCATAAAACTATCTCATATAACTAAAACATAATAGAAAACCTATTTAAATATATGTATAACAATATATCTGACTAGCTATCTTACGGGAACAGTTATTTTTCTATCTGAAAGGTACCTATGTTTTTTTCTGTACCCCTGACAACATGTATGCAATATTTCACGACGATCGCTCGAGTAGTTAAACCGTGAAAGCCTAACATACAAACCAACTAACTCACATTTGCATTTATAATATAAGCTGGGAATAATTAGAGGGGCCTGTTAAAGGCACGGTGTATTGAACCGGCCATTCATTTCTATTTATATGTCGGAGAAATATTGTTCTCAATATCAACGTCATTAGTGGTTGCGGGTTTAGTAGGCGTCATCTGGGTAATAGGCGAGCACAAAACACAACGATGCCGGTTTTACATTATTTTTATTAAGAATAAACAATATTTTAATTCACAATAATGTCGAATGGAAAAATAACAGTCACGACCGAGCAGTGGGTTCAGGGCACTGATCTTACTTTATTCTTTACACTCTCAACGTTCCAACTCGATCCGTCGCTTTCACTCAAATATGTCTCAATAACTATCGGCCTTCCTAAAGTAAAGATGGCGCCCCGACCCCACTCGAGCACGCGCTCTGCTCTGATTGGTCATTACGTGAATTACAATATTCATAACTTTTATTAGATTAATAATGTTTTTGAGCTATAGAATAAATTAACAAATCAAATTAAATAAAAAGATGAATTTTAAAGTTATTAAATTGTAGACAAATTATATTGTGAATTATAAGCAGTGATCGGAGTAGGTAGATTGAAATGGGGTCATTGATCCGAAACGTATATATTAATATGGACATTCCTCCGGAATTGGTGGATTATTTAAAAAAAAACGGAACTTATGTAGGAATTTTATTCTGCCAGAGTGGAAGGAGTCATTTGATGATTTGCCATCCTCAAAAAAAGGTAGGAATTGTAATAAAATGAGCAATATTATTCGTTATTATTCTTCATATTTTTTTTAACGGCACACAGTCACGATTTTACAAAACCCAACGACCAATCAGAACAAAGGATCATGGGTGGTACAATAACCGGTTATCAGAACAATGCGTACGCCCGCCGACGACATGCCAGGTAGCTCACTCGTTTACTTCGGTTCGTAGAGTGCGCATCTTTGTTTGTTACTGTGTTGTGAAAACGTTACTTGACCCTGGCTTGTGTACATACTGACTTCTGGAATCTACTCTAAACCACGATTTGGCTCGAATATACGGACTCAGATTTTTCACTATTGAATTGGATCTACATATTTAAACCAAGCTTTGGTAAGTAATATTTTACTAGTTACAAGGAGTATAAAGCATGTTTGGATGTACTATAAGAATATTTTTAGTATTGTGTTTGTTCGCTTAACCTGCTGAACATACCATGAGTCTTAATATTGTTAAATCTTTAATAGAGTATGAACCAGTGAGCTTAGTGCGAAACAAAATTATGATATTCTAGTAATGTAGTCGCAATTCAGCTAACTCCACTATTAACCGACATTTTACTGGAATCCGTATATAATTTGAATGCCCTGTGTCCTCTTGCAATGTATTGGTAAAATAAATTACTATAGGCCTTATCTACTTCTCTACAAAATATTCTACGTAACAAGACCTTTCATTTGATACCCATATTGATGGGATTGAAAAAAAATAAGTTGTCCGCCATCTTGTAGCGGCAGCCATTTTGGATTGACAATAATATTGAATATACATAATTGTATTGTCACCAGAATCAAAGGCGAATACCAAATTTTAGATCAATCGGTTGACAGGAAGAGGGTGAAATTTCAATGACTAAATTTGATCCACGAAAAATAAAACAAACGGAGTAAGCTAAATAAACTAAATAAAATGTAATTTTTTCATGTCTTTGTTTTAGGTGATATATACGAGGTTCCATCTCTAAAACAAAGTTCAGATATGGCAAACGTCAAGGCTGAAACTGTAGAAAAATGGATATCCGGTCATCCCGAACTACTTTACGATCACGCTAGTGGTACAATATACTGTTCAAAATGTGAAAGCCATTTGAAAACCATAAATAAAGGAAACGTTAAAAGACATATCGAAGGAGCAGTACACCAGGGAAAGTTTAAGCGGCCCGAAGAGGAATTTTATTTCGATCTTATAAAATTTCTCATTTTGTGCAATATTCCGTGGTCTCAGATGAAAATACTACCTTTCAAGATTTCTTTAAAAAATATATGTGTAGTACCTGTTGTTGTACGTGTACTAATCGTACTCTGCCAGATGAATCACAGTTACGGAAAGTTTACTTGAACAAGTTTTTTAAGAATAAAATCAATTCGATTCGGCAAAATTATAAAAATGAGAAACTATGGATATAATTAGATGAAACGACAGACTTTTTAGGTCGCTATATAGTCCATTTTTTAATAAAACCATTACATCCTAGCAATTTGACTAGACCTTATTTGGTAGCATGTAAAATGCTAACTGTAGTTAATGGACAAACAATCACGCAATTTGTGTTAAAATGTTTGGAAAACTTTTGGGAAGATTCTTTTGAATCGAAGGTAGGTAACATTCTTGTCCTCTGCACTGATAGCGTTGCATATATGCTGTCTGCAGGACGAAATTTAAAACAATACTTACCTGAAATGAAGCACGTAACATGTTTGGCGCACTCTCTTCATCGCGTATCTGAGCAAATTAGGTTAGAATATCACGATGTTAACATTTTAATAGCAAATGTTAAAAAGGTATTTTTGAAAGCCCCAAGTAGAGTCAAAATTTTAAAAGAAAATATCCAGATTTGCCGCTACCTCCCCAACCAGTTGTTACAAGATGGGGCACTTGGTTAGAGGCAGCATTTTATTACGCTCAAAACTTTGAAAAAATAAAAGAAGTATTATCTTGTTTAAGCAGCTCTGATGCGGTATCTATTCGAGAGGCAAAAAATATTATAGAAAAAGAAAATTTAAAAGAAGATTTAAATTACATTAAAGACAATTATTTTATAATTCATTTGTCTTTAAAAGAATTGCAAAAGCATAATTTATCGTTGACAGATTCACTTTTAGCATTTGACAACGTCAGAGATGCTATAAATCAGTGCAATTCAGAAAATATAAAAAATAAAATAGAACGTGTTATGGAACGAAATCCAGATTTAGACACAGTTAGAGAATATAGTGAGGCCATTGAAAAAAATGAAGCACATAATTTAATACCTTTTTTAAAATTTGCTCCTTTGACATCGTCAGATGTAGAACGGTCTTTTTCCATTTATAAATGGACTTTAGATGTTAAAAGAAATAGGTTGAAAATAGAAAATATAGAGAAACTCATAGTTATATATTTTAATTGTAAAGATCAGGATTACCAGGATGCTGACATTGTAATCGATGAAGATTAAAAATGTGAATAAATGTAAAATGTACATATTTAACAATAAACAATGTTGATTTTTATCTTTTTTCTTTATTCTACCCCTTTTTTTTGGTCCTAAAATCTGACTAAAATCAACCTGTTCCTTCGTATGCCCTTTACGTTTCAGAGTCGTGGTGCATCCTTAGAACAGTCTCACGACCCCAGCAGGCATTGGCCCTCTATGGGGCCCCGTCATGTATTCTACCCTTAATGCAAATTACCATGACCCCTATGAAAATATTTAAATTTAAGTGCAACAATTTATGTCTATCTATAAAAGTTCTAGCCATAAAAGGCTAAAAATAAAAAAATAAAAATTAAAGCTTCGATCGGAATTCGATTGTTTTTATTATTCAACAGATAAATAATGAATTAATATAGTTTTGATACCTTCCTTTAAATTTTGAATTGAGTAGGAATAATATCACTACCAACATTAACAATATTTAATTGAATCCGGAGATACCGGAATTACTTTCCGGGAAAATGGCTTATCCATGTTATTCTTTCTGTGTGCATTTATGATACAAGTACCAAAAATCAATCTACCTACTCCGATCACTGATTATAAGTCAAACAACAATCAACCCGACTCAATAGCTTCCTCCGATATTTATAATATCAGCTGTGTATTAAACTGTCCCACTATTAGGCACAGGCTTCGTCTCAGTGTGAGAATGCTTAAGACTGCGCCGAGTGAAATGTGCAAAAATAGGCGGTCACAGTTAAGTGAATAAAATCAACACTTTTTGTTTAATACAAATATAAAATATACATTTACCATAACAATAAAAGTGTTTACAATTACTCCGTGTGTAAAACTTAAAATAATTAATATCTTCGCCTACAAAATTACGTAAATTTGAACGAAAAATACAAAAACGTAGCTCGTGTGATTTTTAGATTATTGCAGTAGAAATCTATCCTATTTTACAGCTTAAACGAAACATAAATAGTTATATTACAATTTGTCCGTCCCAAATATTTAAGTTATTGGTTACAATAAAGATACATATTCACCAAAAAAGCACTTCAAATCCTCCATATAATTTTACTATGGCGGCAGCGCGCCGATTTGAATATGCGCCGCACCAGCCTGTCATTATGTCTTAAGCTCGGCGCAATCTTAAGCCATAGTCCGCTATGCTGGCCCAGTGCTGGTTGGCAGACTTCACATATCTTCGAAAACATTATGGAAAACAGTTATACATGGAGATTTTCTCAAGATATTTTCTTTCATGGTTAAAGTTAATTAAATAGTTAATATAAAACTTACATAGATAAACATATATTGATACTAACTATAATTTGTCTAAGCTTACAAATATAATATATATATATATATATAGATACGTGCGTACAGCCATTTCGGATCAAGTCGAGTATCGCTTAAGCCTAAGTGAATGCATTGACCACCTTGTATTGAACCGGCCGTCCATTACTATGTTATGTAAGTACATATGTTTAAACGTCAACTATTTACTGTTTCTAGCGACTGGTAGATGGGAGAAGCTGGAATGCCGTGGGGATCCTCCACCGTCCCTCCAGGAGCACAGTGCGACGGCACACGAAAACAAACTGTATGTGTTCGGTGGGGAGGCAGGCGCGCTCTCCAACGAAACGCCACTCTGGATATATGATACTGAGGTACGTTATCAATCGCAGATAGTTTAAATTAACAGGGATTTTAGTTTTGTCAGCTCAATATTTTAAATTATACTATACTTGCTGTGCCTGCCGTTTCACCCGTGTTTATGATTACTGCGCCGCTCCCGTGGGTCATAGCGTGATGTTATATAACCTATAACCTTCCTCTATAAATGGGCTATCCAACACTAAAATAATTTTTCAATTCGAACCAGTAGTTCCTGAGATTAGCGCGTTCAACCAAACAAACAAACAAACTCTTCAGCTTTTTAATATTAGTATAGATTTGCAACCGCGACTCGGCAAACGATCTGCGAAAGACTGCAGGCAGATGCTGGATGCGGCAAGCCAAAGACAGGGCGCTATGGCGCTCATTAGGGGAGGGCTATGTCCAGCAGTGGACTATTATAGCCTGATGATGATGATGATAATGATGGATTTGCGGCTTTGCTCGTATGAATGTAGGTTATGTCAATTTCCTATCCTTCGGGAAAAGTACCTTTTTCTGAATGATGGATACTTATGTCAAAAGCTAAAGTGAACCTATGGCAAAAGTAGTATTCCCAAGGGATAGAAAATTACCACAGTCTACATTTACGCGAGCGAAGCCACGTGCAAAATCTAGTACATATTAAAAGATCAAATAATCTATATATTGATACGTGAAGCAAAAACTTTGTCGCGAATCCTAATATTTATATAAAATATGGATTAGAAATACATTAAATTAATGAAAAAACTCTACACGCACACAACCATGCTATTGACACACGCAGTCGAATCACGTTCGTAGTATTTCGGCATTGTTCGGCTAATGTAGTACTATTCTTCGTAACTATGATTACATATATCATTATATTGACATATATCAGCAATATCTTACAGGCAACCTTTGGGCGGATTGGAATGATATATACTATTTATATTATAATATACGAGAAAAAGAGCAGCGATAGCTCAGTGGGGAGACCAACAGACTGCATTGCAGAGGGTCTCGGGTTCGATCCCACGTCGCGCACCTCTGACTTTCGGAAGTTATATGACTTTTCGAAATTATCTGCGTATTAATTGACAATTATCGCCTGCTCCGTGCCTCAGAGAGCACGTTAAGCCGTTGGTCCCGGCTGCCATGAACATCTATGGCAGTCGTTATTGGGAATGTCAGTACCCTCTAATATTCTGACACTGGTCTAGCCTTAGGGTATCGTTAGCTTCAGGTTGCGGAGGTCAGGTGGCAGCCGCTCCGTGTAAAAACTGATATCCAGTCAAATCCGGTTAGACCAGAAAAGCCGACCCCAAGTGACTTGGGAATAATAAAGGGTAAGAAAGAAGAAGATATTATAATATACGTAATAAAGAAAAAGAAAACAAAGTAGCAAGTTAAGAATATCGTTAATTAAAGAGTATAGTTACGTGAATAACAATTTGTTTGAAAAAATAAGAAAATTAACTTGTATAGATCGAAATCTAAATGAAATGTGATTATAAGGGTATATAGTTTTAGACAATAAAACCTTAATAACTATCAAATTAAAAATTTAAATCAATTATGGTCGTATTTCGACCACTTGGCGACCGCTAGTATATAATAATTTCGCATTACTATTGTTCTTTTTGCAAGACTAAAGCACCGATGTCCTTGAACCGTTTGCCATACATTACGTGCTTAAGTACAACTCACCGATGCATTTATTGGGTTAAGCAAGGGTAGTAAAGGGTAGCACGCGACGTTATCGCCAATCCTCATCTATGTAGGTTGAGGAATTGTCAGGATTACAAGCATTATGTCATCATATTTACATAGAAATGTTCATATTTCACGACACGAGTAGTTTACATTTACACCTTATAGGGTTTTAAGCGAGAAAAGAAAAATGAACTGATATTTATGGCGTGTTAAAGATCTAGTGACAAGAACTTAAAATATCGCACTCTTAATAAAAGAGCGATAACTCAAAATTTGGTCATTTATAATTAGTAACCGAAATTACCATTTATAATTAGTTAAGATTATATTACCGATCCAGCAAAAGTTTTTACCGTGGGAGAGCCACGCTTTGGCACGAATGGGGCCGGCTCAACCGGAGTGATACCACGGCCTCACAGAAAACCAGCGTGAAATAGCGCTTGCGTTGTGTGCCGTCGAGTGACTGAGGTCCATATTTCAAAGATCGGCAATGCACTTGTGACTCCTCTGGTGTTGCGGGTGTCCATGGATAGCGATAATAGCTTACCATCAGGCGTCTGCTCGTTTGCCTCCTATACCATAAAAAAAGAGTTATGCCACGGCCAGTTCAAGGGACAAAGATCCCTGGCCACCCTGCTGACAGAACGGCATCTACTTAAGAGGCTCTCATACAAATACACCTCAAGATTTCTTGGCTGCAGTCTTGTATAGGGTGCATTTACCCAGCAGATTTGATTAGTGGTTTAAAGGTATTTCCCGTATTTAAACTGCCCGTCCCACTGCTGGGCACGGGCATCTTCTCAGTGTAAGAAGGGTTAGACCATAGTCCACCACGCTGACCCAATGCAGATTGGCAGACTTCACATGTCTTTTTAAACATTATACTGAACTCTAAGACATGCAGGTTTCCTCACAATGTTTTCCTTCACCGTTATAGCGAGCAATAATTGACTAATTTACACATAGCTCCGAAGTCTCAAAGGTGCCTTGGGATCGAACTCGAGACCTCTGCGTGGCAGTCCCACGGTATCCTACTAGGCTATCGCTGCATATAATCAGAGCAATGTGTTTCATCAGTGCTGTAGGATTAACCAAATATTCTGCAGTAGTCTTCGTCTCATCACTACATATTAAAAAACAAAGTCTTTCGCTGCGCCTGTCTGTCTGTGCGCGATAAACTCTAAAACTACTGAACGGATTTTTATGCGGTTTTCAGCAATAGACAGAGTTATTCATTAGGAAAGTTTAGGGGTATAATTTGTTAACATTTTGTACTACCTGCGCGAAGCCGGGGCGGGTCGCTAGTCGTAGGTAAATAAATAAATAAAATGTTTATTGACACAAAATACATTCAGCGGATACAATATGTTTAACACAGTACGAGATGTGTTACACCAAAGATGCTGAAACTGTGTTCCAAACTAGGCTAATGCCTGTATGTTGGAAACCAGTGTTTTTTCGTGCATTGAATGTTGCTGCAAAACAGTTTACATTATTAATTTATGAGGTATGTATTGTGTGGACGTGTGTGTACATATGTGTGTATGCGGGTGTAGTGTGAGGTACCTATATAAGATGATTATTAATAACGTCTTATTTTAATTACTCTACAGACTCAAGTATGGCGCAAGCTACCAGGCCAGTCGAACTACACGTCAACCCTGCGGAGGCGAGGCTCTAGAGAACCACGCGGTGCCGGTCTAGGGCCTCGAGGTAGGCGAGGGCACTCCGCACATGCGCTCAAAGACTGCCTGCTAATATACGGCGGATACAAAGATCTGCGAGGCTCCACACATGAGCTGTGGGCTTTCCATTATGGTGAGTGTATTGCACTTTTTCCTCTAAGCCTGATGGCTGCCAGTATGCTTATTGGTCACCTTTTTATGGAGATAAACAGGTATCGGTAGGTTACGGTAACTGTTAACTTTCAGGTAAACCTAACGGTAACAGTGAACCGAAATTTGGTGGTTAATGATTACCGAAATAAACCGATATCTACCTTCATTGGTACATCAGAAGATATAACATATAGCACACGCCCGAGCAACGGTCTTTACTTACAATAAGACTTCTTCCTGAAGGTAAAGCTCAGGTTATTTTTTTGGAATTTAGAGTCTTCTTTGACGCTGGCATACAAGTTGTTCCACATAAAATTCTAGATAGTTTTGCTTATATTTGGATAACAATCAATAAACCGCCTAAATTCATTTATATATACATTTACTCGACAATTTCAAATGTTTAATCGATCATCGCACATAGCTAACTCGTTTATATATATATATAATATATTATATTGTACCTGGTTCTAGCAAAAAATTGTTATACGTTGTGGACAAAGCAAATTAACTAGATTATTTATAAGACGCTTTAGAGTGCATGCTAACTCATTTATTCTCAGCCGTGTATTACTGCAACGACACGTATGGACATAAAATAAATTAGACAGTAATCACAATACATATGACGGCGTTTTTGATTTTTAAAGGCTTTAAATTAAATAACAAGCATCAATGACATAGTAAGGAATCGTTGGACTGTCACACAGAGGTATTGGGTTCGATCTCAAGGCACTCACCTCTAACTTTTTGGTGTTATGCACGTATTAGTTAGTTAATAATCGCTCGCTTTAACGGTAACAGAAAACATCGCGAGGAAACCTGCACATCTAAGAGTTCCCCATAAAGTTCTCGAAGATAAGTGAAGTCTGCGTACCCGCACTGGGCCAGCATGGTGGACTATCGCCAACCCTTCTTACAGTGAGAAGAGACCTGTGCCCAGCTGTAGGTCAATTTGTATACTGGGGCTGATATTATTATTTATCGCACAAAACACACGTATGAAAATCCAAGGCAAAAAGTGCTAGCTATCAAATGTTCACTCAACAAATGAAATGGATTGTTCTCGTTCCAGAATCGGAGTCATGGCATCAGGTCCGCACAGCGACTGCAGGCCCGGCGCGGCACCGGCACGCGGCTGCGCTACACGACAACCGACTTTACGTGCATGGTGGACAATGCGACTTGAGGGACTGTAGCGATCTCTGGCACTACGATACTAGTAAGTACCATACCTATCACCAAGTCTGTATACCGTCTAGGGGATAAGCAGTGGTGGTGGTGTTTTACACTAAACAGCACCATCACTTGCCAGCTGGCCTCATTTCCAAAATCTCTACTTCTACTTAGTCAGTCATGTCTGTATATCTCAATAATATACAGACATGACTATCTCATGGAGTGTGGCTGTTCAAATATTACATAAGCAAGATTTTTGTTATCTTAACGCTTTCCTCCGCCTTGTGATAAAGTAAGTAGTGGTCGTTTTAATATTAGCTTGTACTTAAACGATCCCTAATACAATTTCACAATTATTATTATATATTTCACGATTGACCTATAAGCAAGGCAGTAATTACAGCTTGTATTTACTATTTAACCACCCACAGAAAAGTTAGCCTTCTGTTTTACCTTAGTTAAAATTGAAAATAATTCATCCATAGTCACTGGGAGTTACCGTGGCTGCTGAAAAGCAACCAAAACATCGGGCAAAATGTAAAATATTCAAATCGTGACTAAAATATTAATAATGCGAATGTGACTTAACTACTTGACAGGTCATCCTGAAATTTCGCATACACCTTGTTAGGGACACAGAAAAGGACCTAGGATACATTTAATCCAGAAAAAGTACTGTTACCGAGAAATAAAAATTTATTGACAAAGTTTAGATTGAGGCGAGCGAAGCCGTGGGCAAAACCTAGTAGTCTTAAGTTTATGTAAACAGTCGCGTAAACGTAAGACAATATTTTGTTAACATTCCAGTGTCTCGGGTATGGAGTCACGTGCGCACTCCTGCAAAGCTCTCCCCGAGCGCCCGCAGCGGTCACGCCGGGCTGCGCGCCGGAGCGCACCTCTATATCTTCGGGGGAGAGACTCACGGACACTCCACCAATGAGCTGTGGAGGTTCCACTTCGGTAAGATAACGTAGTCCTTTGTTTTATTGTATAGCTATATCTTTTGATGGTTTTTAAGTATCACCAGAAAAGTATCTAGTATTTTGGTTCAAGCATCAATCAAGATTTGTTTAATTTATCTGTTATTCCAAGTCTAGATATCCCTAGTTTTACTAAATTTTATAGCAATGTACATATTTTCCAAAAATCACTTAATATTGCCATATATAGTGTAAAATGTGTATAAAATGTAGTAGTCTCGTACTAAGAGCGGTTTTATCGCTAAAAGTACATTATTTCTTACAACATTTTTAGTTCAGAAGTTGTCTTTAATTAAAAAGTTATTTTATTGTCAGTTTTAATCATAAAAGTAAATCAATTGTTTTGTTTTGACACTAAAGAAGTACAATCAAGATAAAACCATGTTAATTACTTTACAGCTACGGAAACCTGGGAGAGAATAGTCCAGTGTCTAAAGTGGCCATCACCCCGGGTGGATAGCTGCGCTCTCCTTATTCCCGCCGCGCCACCACGTGTTCGTTCAGCTCCATGCAACAGGATGAATGCCAACAGGCACTCGCTTAACACACGGCCTGATCCCCCCGCCAGTCTGCTCAAGGAAATCTCTAAGCTATCCTCGTTCCACATCCGAAGGGCAGCACGATGCTCCTACAGCGTTTTGGCAGGTGATCGGGACTCCACCGAAAGTTTAGTCAGGCAAGAAGCAGCTGCGCTATCAAAATCACATTCCGCATACGTTATTGATAAAAGGCAACCAGCAGACGGCGATGAGAGTCCTAGAGAAGGCGATGTCCCGGAGTTTCGATCAGAAATGTCTCGAGAACCCATTTCAGTACCAGATTTTGCAGACATGATTCTTCCAACACCAGTGTTGTCACCCGTAGAAGCCACAAAACTTGTCTATTTGGACTCAGATGAAGAAGAAGATATGAGACGTGAAATGGATAGTATGAAGAAGAAAGATGGCATGTCTTCAGTGAAAATAGATGGTAGAGTCACTGTGGTGACCATGCCCAAGTCAGCGTCAGTGAGATTTACTAAAGACACGATCATTACTGATGAAGAGGACACTGAACTATCCACTTCAGACTATGCAAGCGCTGAACGCGTCAACAGACTGTCAGGGAATTCCTTAGGATTCAGTAATCCTCACTACTTAGGCCCTGATATCAGGAATTTAGGAGCAGCATTGACCCCTGATTCAGGTGTTGGTCCAGGGGATATTGAGCTCCAAGATCTGAGTGAAAGACGAGCTAGGAGTGTCCCTAGGATCGGAGAAACCCAGCTCCATTTATTATTAGTAGGTGGAAAGGAACCTCCTCATTTAGCGTTGCTACAAAATCCCTTGTCCATGTGGACCTACCGGTTGTTGTAACTAGTTTTACTTAGATCTTCGTCCATTAGAGGAACTAGAGTCTTCAGATGTTAGTAGCCGTCGTGTTGACGATTTTAATTAGATTATTTTTGTGGCTCTAAAATTAAGAGAGTGATCTTTTTAAAAGTTGAGAATCTTGTGAACGACGCTTTTCGGAAAATTAACGTCCAAATTAATTCATGTAAAGAAATTATGAGATTAGAATAGTTATATACAAGGTGTGCGCATGTTTGGTATTAAAAGCAGGCATGAGTGACGCAGAAAGATTCAAACATTATATTATTACCGAATCTATTGGTGATTAAGACCAACATTTTATTGGAATTTAGTTACAAGCAAATGCATTCCACATAAGAAATACATAGGAAATTAAAATAATATTTTCAATTGACCCGCTAGTGGCACAAACGGTATAAGTCTGAAAATCCAAAATATCGTCCTCTCTTAATGTTATGGCTTCTATATAAATGGAGTTATCACATTTAGCCTGGCGCGATCACTGTCTTCCACAATTTATTACTATATGACGATTGACTGTCAAGATAATAAAAATGGCTTGATGACAGCCGTCCACCGATTAACAAATAAAACATCAAGATTCAAGCCAACGAAGGGTAGTCGAAAGAATGTGAAGAGTTGTGCGCAGGTTTCACCAGCACAGAATTTTCGTGCGATCCAGGGCCTTAGCCACGCCCGTCCCATCCGCAGAGCTTCCGAGCTCCGCCTTACGAATCTTTGTGTGTCCTGCGCCTTGGAAATAACAACCGTCCAAAGATGAAACATCCTCACGACAGGAAATGCAGCCAACTCGACAACTGTATTTTATTTTTAATTATTCCTTGTTTTAATGTTTGTCAATTTTATTTACTGTTTGTGCTGTTAGCGTCTACTGCACAGAGGTGACAGACGGTGTCGCAGACAGCACCGTCAAATGATAATATCCTCGGTTACTGAAAGGTAGATCAATACAAAAACATTTGGAAATAGACTGTCACACGCATGTCCACTGCTGGGATCGACTAACTAAATTAGCAACAACCAATTGAGTAACTAGACAGGAGTCTGACTTTGAGACGTCGGTTGTTAGTCTTTCGGAAACCGAGTGCTAATATCATATTTGTATCACCTGTGTAGTTGTCACTGATACGTTTGAATTTTATTTCATAGAATATAATAAGCAGAGATTTCTTCAGCAGAAATCTAGTGTATTCCGTGCTCTGTGGCGTACCTGCTACTTACTTTAATTTAATACTATTAACCACGAAAGACAAAGCATACAATTACGTTTGAACATTAAAAAGTTAGTGCGTTACCAAATTCTTGTGTGTTTAGAGCCGTTATGTAGAATTTGTCGGGTACCACGGTGTGCCAATACAAGTATTTTAGATATACTCAATATAACTACTACCAATCTAACTTGCAGTAAGATTTGGGCGGCATGTCTATTATCTTACCTCAATGTATCTCAGTGACATACATAATACCCTTGTTGGTTCGTCTTAATAGGTTCCACATCTGATGAGTCATAATGTATGATACATGATAACAGATTTTCTATTGTCCAAGAGAAACGCAACATTTTGACGACAATTGAGAAAAGATGTTTGGCCACTTTATAAGACATGGCGGCTTCATAAAAACAACGAGAAGGAAAAGTGGTAGGAACGAGCGGCATTCACTGACCAAATAAAGAAAAAGGCGAAGGTCATGTCTTATGAGGAGGTCAAGGCATTGGCAAAAACTCGAGAAAGATGACGTATACTCCACCGACAAGAGTAAATCTCGTAAGTATAAAGAAGAATATATAATATAAAGATAAAGGGTCAACAATGCTCAAATAATTAAATCTAATCAGACAAGTTTTGGTAGCCAAAAGTAACAAACTGAGCGTAAAAAAAACAGCCATCTGTTTGTGCTCTTGCTGGATTATAAAAGTAGTATATAATATATAATATCTTTAGCCCTTAGAAAAATTACAGATTTGAAGAGCAGCGATAGCTCAGTGGGGAGACCAATAGACTGCAATGCAGAGGGTCTCGGGTTCGAACCCACGTCGCGCACCTCTGACTTTCGAAAGTTATATGACTTTTCGAAATGATGTGCGTATTGATTGACAATTATCGCCTGCTCCGTGCCTCAGAGAGCACGTTAAGCCGTCGGTCCCGGCTGCCATGAACATCTATGGCAGTCGTTATTGGGAAAGTCAGTACCCTCTAATATCCTGACACTTGTCCTAGCCTTAGGGTATCGTTAGCCTTCGGGTTGCGGAGGTCAGGTGGCAGCCACTCCGTGTAAAAACTGATATCCAGTCAAATCCGGTTAGACCAGAAAAGCCGACCCCAAGTGACTTAGGAATAATAAAGGCTAATAAAGAGAGAAGAAGCCCTTAGAAGTAAAGTCTTCATAGATAGACTAATAGGGAGACCGAGAACATTGTGATTCTATAAAGGTTTTCAATATAATGAAACCAAAAAATAGTCAATAATCAAACAACAACCAGAAACCTTCGGGTTTTGGAACAAAAACGGCTGCACACACATGCAAAAGTGGTATGATGACGGTTTGTCTGCCCAAATCTTAGTAAGCAAGTACCAAATAAATATTAGCTGTTCCATTATAAGTTTCATATGACTTTCCAATGTTGTACCGTGTTGTTATTTTGTTACATTAAGTTTCTTTTTTGTATTGTTATGTTTTTATACTGTATTATTGTATTTGTAGACTGGTTTTATATGATTTTACAGGATATAGTACACACGGCTACACATCAAGTTAGACACCCTATGTACGCATAAATACGCTACATATAAAATAGAGAATTGTCGGAAAGGGACAGTGCATAGTGGTGTCGATGTAATGGTAAAGATAGAGCGTAACAAACATATAACGCATTAACTCGCACGATTCGCAGCGTTCAACTTCTAATAGTTCAAAGTCCAAACAGTCTAGGTTGATGTGTCGCTGTGTGTACTAATCAATACTAGAAGCAGGGACCGCGAACCATTCTTATAATGATTACAAACTATGGTTATCGTGTGTACCATATTGATTTCATCATCTAACAACTGTAACCCTTACAAAACTGTTATAGACATGTATGTATGTGAAACTTTCATAACAGATTACAGTAGATATGTTAACTGTACCTAACCCTTTCTGTTCAGCAATTTGTATTTATATTGAACACAAATAGAGAAATAGAGAGCAAGGTCAAGCTGGCTTCCAAAAAGCTTGGTGTGCTCAATAGAGCTAATCTGTACTTCACTGCGGGGCAAAGACTGCTTCTATATAAGTCGCAAGTCCGGCCTCCTATGGAGTACTGCAGTCATCTTTGGGCAGGAGCACCAAAATACCAGCTTGATCGTTTTGACGCGGTACAGAGACGAGCCTTGAGAATTGTCGATGAGTATAAACTCACAGACGGTATTGAACCACTAACTCTCAGACGGGACTTTGCCTTCCTTTGTGTGTTCTACCGCTTATATAATGGATTGTGTTCTGATGAGTTGTTTGAGCTGATGCCCTCAGCTACTTTTTATCATCGCACCGCTCGCCATCGGCAGGGATTTCATTCTCACAGCTTACAACCTAATTGGTGACGCACTAAGCGGTTCCAAAGGAATTTTCCCGCGAATGCTCAGGTTGTGGAATGAACGGGAACCCAGGTTTTCCCACAAGACTAGAATGTGGGGTTCTTCAAAAAGGGCGTTAATAGGTTTTCACAAGGTTGGCGACGCGCAAGTGATGCCTCTGGTGTTGCAGGCGTCCATAGGTTACGGTGACCACTTACCATCAGGTGGGCCGTATGCATGTTTGCCATTTTAGTTGTAGAAAAAAATTTATCGGGAATGTCGATCTCGCGTAGAGCATTGGTGCCCTAGTTGCCAATCAATAAAATTATGTTTAACACCGTCTTACTGACTGCTCGGATGGCGTAGTGATTGAAGTGGTCGTCTCGCCACTGCCACTACGCCGAGTGTAGTAGGTTCAATTCCCACGGGGGACAAAACTTTGTGTGATACACGAATGGTTGTTCTAAGTCTGGGTGGTTTTTATGTCCGTTGTTTGAATGTTTGTAAAGTCCTCGGCAACACAGGAATTATAACTAGTAGGTATGGGAGCAGTCTCTATAAAAAAAAAAACAGAGCCTAAGTTTACGTTAGATATTTGTAACCTTTCACTTCATCCATTTTTTCAAACCGAAAGCATTTGCCTTGCATGGAGTAATGGTGTCCAAGTTAACAATCAATTATGTTCAATACCGTCAGACCTATGTACCGCCTTAATAATTAGCAAAACTTTCATTCTATTACAGTTTGGTATCGGTTATTTAATGTAGGTACAGTCTGCCAAGAAAGTACCAGTTTTGACAAACGATTCCGTGAGATCTATTTATCACTAAGGTTAACTTTTCTAACGGAGTGTCTTTTCTAATTAATATTTAGACAATGAGGTGAGTTGTTGTGAGCTGTGGCTTGTGATAATTCAAACTTGACCCGTGGCATGACGTAAATATAATACATGGTAAAGAGAGCAATGGTCACTGTCATTATATTATTGCAAATCGACCTTGTTGTTTCAAGATGTTTAAATGAACCTCAACCGTAGGGTGGTAGACCACATTCTTGGCCGACTGTACACATATAGGTTTACATTAGGGTACACAAATAAACCTGTTTTTATCAATGTGGTCCCTGGTTCGAAATACATGTAAAACTGACATGTTACAGAATCTTATGAAAACTTAACGAGATTATGTGAATCTGAATATAAATATTTACATGTTTTACTCGGTTATTTATTCAGTATGCAATATTATACATAAGTAGATATATAAGCAATGTTGTGGGTACTTAAATTATTAATTGTTTAATTTTAATTATTTCTTTTGTGCCCCGTTTTATGTGTTTTTATTATATTGTGCATTTATCATTCTACGGTTACTTAATAAGGATGAGGACGCGGGCATGTCTGAATCACGTGAATTTTTACACATGACAGGAATAGTAAATAAATTATTTTATACATGTACCTACTTGTTTAAATAAACTTTAATAAAATTCATGATTTTAATAATAATGACATTTCTTAATTCATATGGTTAATGCCTAAAGGCATATAGGTACTTACTTAACATAAAAATGGCTACAATTAGAATTAGATTTGACATTAACTTATTTGGGTAGGTACCTATAACTACAAAGTTGATTATGTACCTTCAGTCACTTTTATGTCTAAAGTCACATATTAATTTAACATCACCGTCTACAATTGCGTGTTCAGAATTAAAGCCATTTTTTAGTCGACACTTATATTATACTGAGTGAAGAAATGTCATTACTTTTGATTACCGATTTTCACTGTACAGTCAGTGACATAAGTAACTAAATATTATATTTGTAATTGTTCCGGGTCGGTGTTCTTTGTGTCCGTTGTTTGAATGTTTGTAAAGTCTCTCGCGACACATGAATTATTCCAAGTGCAGGGTCAGTGTTTACCGACTTATGTCCGTGACTGTTCATGTACCTACTTATCCCAAAAAGGTGGAAATAACATAATTGTTTAATAATTGCCCGCGTCCGCTCGCCAATGGTGGTCGGCCACTAATTAGCTTAGCTAAGGATCTACAAAAAGTAGCATCTGCTAAGACTGAGTAGCAAGTAGCATTCATTTTTAATTGTGTAATGTATCATGTTGCTGTTCTACCCAGTTTGTGAAACGCCCGGTCAGGTAGATAGACTATATTGGGAACTCAATTATATTGAATATAAACACAAGATTATGATGTTAACCTTCGAAAGTCCTAGAGAGTAGATTAAGACTACTTTTTCAAAATGGCGGCCAGCTGGATACGTGAAGTGTCTATATATTCGAATGTATCTTTAAAGACATGTACAACATAAGACAACACAAGAGCACGGTGTGTCCTTGGTCATGCAGAGCAGATATTCCGTTATGGTGCATTCAATTATCATTCAAATGCAATTGGGCAATTGCCTCATAATTTGTTTATTATTTAAGTCAAATAGTTACATAACGCAAACCCTAAAATACAAATTTAATTATAGAAATCGTCGCATAAATAAATGAGATGTAAAGGTTTCAAATCCGGTAGTAGGGTTAATTGTCAAATTTAAAAAAAAGGATGCACGATACAATCTGTGACGTGACCGCTCTTTAGCTGCAGCTGTGCGAGGGAGAAAGCGAGACATGCCCACTACGACCCTTCTTTTTTATAACCACATTTAAAATATTAATTGTCCCGTTATTTTGCAACCAATACTGAAATTGCCTGCACAAAAAACAATTTTCTGGTTGCTATTTGCTTTTGTGTGTAAAATTATGTACAAAATCTAACATAGCCAACTACCCTATAATACGTTTTATGCTAGATCAGAAATAAAATATGTCTACTAATTAACCATATGACAGTTTTTGTTACATTTTATTGGCAGCATTGCTCAACATTTCTATGCGTCTATTTTCGCTATAGTGATGTACCTAGAGCGAACTACAAATTGTGTAAAATCTGTTTTGTAAATAAATAATAAGTAGATCACGAAAATTGCGAGCCTATATAATAGGGGTGTCAGTGAGTTTTGATACATTCCATTAGTATTTTATTTATTTCTATGTACCTGATCGGGCCCCAATAGCCGTGTTGTATGATTCCAAGCCACTTTTATATCGAACTATCTTTTGCGACAAGCATGCGTTTCGATCGAGTACAATATTCGAAATGTTAATAAACGTAGTTATGTCGAGTTGTTTCTTTTATTTACATACCTTTGTAATGTAGCCACTCGATCCTCTGACATTTCGAAGTTATGTATGTGCATATTAATTTGTTAATTTTCGCTTGCTCTAACAGTGAAGGTAACCAGTTTACCTGCATGTCTGAGAGTTCTCCATAATGTTCTCGAAGGTATGTGCAGTCTACCAACCCGCACTGGGATAGCGTGGTGGACTAAGGCCTACACCTACTCACACCGAGAAGAGGCCCGTGCCTAGCAGTGGGACAGTTTATTTACAAGGCTGATATTGTTGTTTGTTATGATACCTACAGTCTACCATAAAAATGTCTATCCAAAACTTTGGGCCGAACTAACTTACAAAGAAGTTTCATCACATTACTCCGTTGCCTCGGACTACTTTATGAAAGGGTTTAGAACAATCAAGAGATTCCATACATGATGAATTTCCAATAAATGTGTTTCACGGTACAAACAGTCGGCCCGAAACTTCAGCATTTACGTTCTATAGGCCTTCTGTAGTAGTCTGGTTATCTTTCGGAGTTAGCAATGACGCTAAGGTAAGTAATGTGAATTACAGCATTTTTAAGTAACGTATGTTTACGACAAACGTACAAAGGACTTAAGCGGTTGAAACTAAAACCACGTAAAATTTTGTCCCATGAAAATCACTACGTTGCCAGCATAGAGTCAAAAACCAGACTGTCAGTATGGCGCCTCGTGCAGAATATCTGGCAACCCTAGTTACTACAGAAAAACACAAGGATGTTTGGCTTAGATATTTTGTAAGATAGACCCAAGCCAAATATATCAGTGCCCTGATTCTCATTAATTGCAGGTTTTGTTTGTGACAGGCCATTATAATAACAGACTTATGAATTGATTTGTGGTGAATTGCTGAACATTGTCTACTAAGAGGTACACGACAACATCCCCGTCTACATCTGACATTTGTTTATTTATCTTTGGTTTAGCTGGTCTACTATATCATCATCTATCAGTGCCAAAATTGACCTGTCACACGACCATTCTCGATTGCCCATACTTATTTGTAGATCAGAATAGACATTATTATTTAAATCATCCGTGTTAAATGTCGACAATTTCACAGAATTCACGTCTTAGTGTAATCATGCCGTTACCGTCTGTTGGCATACAATCTCATCCGATTTTTAGAAAAGCAGCCGCATATTGCCCTGCTTGGGAATCATTGTATAGTTGTACTCGCATATTTGTAGTCAGACCAAAACTTTTTACGTGTACCCATGATAATACAGAAGCTTTCAATCAGGCATTTATTTAAATCGCCGGTGTACCCCTAGTAATAACCGGCAGCGTCTGTCTAAAGACACCAGCTAAAAGCACCACTATCCCTCCCATGAAACTCTGGTTGCTCTTGATATCTTTTATTGTGCAATCTAGCGCTATTGCTCTTGTGTGGGACATCGTTCATTCATCCCAAACCAACAGCTTACACTGCTGCAACATTCTGCTCGGATGCTCGACTTACTACTTCCACACCAAGTGTTGTGGGTTCGAATCTCATACGGGTCAATTATGTATGTAATCCACAAATTATTCTTTTGGGTCTGGATATACTTTGTGTACGTTAATAATATTTTTGTAAAGTCTCCCGCAATACTCAATATTATAATAGGTTCTACAATAAATAAAACAAATCGATAAGATAAACGAATGTATTGCACAAGGCGACACATTAATAATTATTACTAGACAAGTACATTTCAACGCTGCTATACGCAACGGGTCATATTGGCTTTAATAAAAACACAATAGTAATTGATCAAACTAATTAAATATTTGCTTATAATTTATAATTATTTCATTCATTCTAATCTCGGATAATTAAAATACTATTATTTCATGAGATTTTAAAAACAGTATACCTTATAATCTACATACATCGAGAAATATAACTTCCTAACACTGAACTAATGTTACATTGGCGTATTAAAATTGGGTGTATCGGTAGGCGGTTTCAACAACTACAGTTACACTGGCTTTCAAGTCAGGAAGCTCTGTAACCTCCACGGGTTTAAACAGAGACGTACTACACTATCTAAGTGTAGTATCAATGCCAGGTATGTTTCTTCCTGTAAGTTCGAGCCTACAGCTGTCACCTCCATAACAGAGTAGCTCTGTACCGACGTCATAATCTTTTAAAGGATTGCCTATGACCGCAACCCGCGATGATCGGGAATCGAACCAGAGACGTCACGATTGGTAGTTTTATAGATGTTTAAATTCATAAGGTCTAATCCAATACATTTATAAAATCATGTAAAATTTTAGTAAAAGCACACGGTTCATTCACAGTACCAGCACACAATTAGCCGGTCCTGTCAGACATCTGTCAATGATCGTAGACAGGCGTGAACAAACTGTATGACACCATTTACACCCGGTTTGTAAAAGGTTTATCAACAACATGTCAAAATTAATCGTATGTCAAGTTCAGTCAAGCACTTAACATGCGTCTATTAAAATAAAATTGTGTGGATGTCCCATTCAAAAAGCGGGTGTTAGACAGTGACAAACGTGATCATATGATGGCCTAACGGTTTGTGACGTCATAGATTTGTAACGTCATAGGTTTGTAAAACCAGCGTTAAAGGTAATAATTGTGGGTTCATTTCACGTAGATCATCGATGTAAGTCATGGGGTGAGATATTTAGTTGCCGGGCTGCGGCGTGTTGCCGGTGGCGTTGTTATCGAACTGCACATTGAATAGCTCGAGGCACGCTGCCCTGGCCGCCGCTTTGCGGGCTTCCTTCTTGTTTGATGCTGAAAATAAATGTAACATATTTGGAATCAGTAAAAAAGACACACCTTTGAAATTAAACTACTATATACGGATTTTATCGCGTTGTTTAATTGACACTTTATTACATTAGGTATATTGAAAATTTTTTATTACACTATTACTACTATTAAACTTTACAAATTTTTAAGCTAATTATATTATTATTAAAACTATTTAGATTTAATTTAATTTTACACTTTCCCCGACGTTTCGGTTGCTTTTCAGCAGCCATGGTCACGGGGAGACACCCGCCAGGAAATAAATATTTAAAAAAAAATTAGGCAGATACGTCTGTTTTCTTTATGACGGCAGGTTTATATACGTATATAATAACATTTAAAAGATATCCACCTTTCCCGACATAAGTAGCTCCATCCACTTCGACGGCCATGGTGAAGATCATGTTCTGAGGGCGGTCCCCCTCCACGGCGAGCTCGCGGTACTCGAGGTGCGGGCGCATGTACGTGAGCAGCATGCACGGGTGCATGGTGCTCGCGTTACCGGGCAACTCCTTCGGCTTCTTCGGCGCCGGCTCCACGGCTGAATCCGCGCTCTGTAATAATAACTAAAGCACTTTTAGATGGGGGCATATATTACTTGAATTTTTCATATATTTGATTACAAAGATGGGTGTTGTGGTTTCGATCTCTACATGGAACAAAAATTAGGTGATCATGCAGAAGGTGTTCCGGATCTGGCTATTCTCTGTCTGTTGTTACAATCGTTGTAAAGTCTCTGGTGACGCATGAATAATTCTTAGAGCTGGAGTTCCTTTTTAAGGAAGAAAATATATAATGTATTTATACATTATATATTTTATACTTACATAAAATAAGTAAATTGGTAAGTATATGGTACATCTAAAGTTGAATTTATGTACCGATACCTCATTTGCATACGATTTTTAGAAATGGTAGAAGATAAAAACTAGTCATGTTATAAAGAAGATAGATTTGTTTGTAAATTTTTAACACCATGCCACGGGAGCAGCGCAGAAATCGTCAATGTGGATGAAACCGCGGGAGAAAGCTAGTTGGAAATAATCTTCAAGACAAAGACCAATTATTGGCTGCATTGGTATATAAGTAGTCATATCGTCACGACCATATCACGAAGTATTGCAGATTTGATTGCAGTTTAAAATTGTGTAAAGGTACCAATTGATAATTGTTTTGCATTCAGGACGATTCGAAGGGAGGAGCCTTGGAGTATTACCACTATGTTTTTAAATTATTCGAGAGAACTTTGGAAGTGCATTACAGAGAGTATAACTTTGTCGCGTTCTTGCGCTAAATATGGTTATGCAATAAGTACTTACAACAAATATACTTTAAAAGAATATCTGACGCACTTGAAGTACTCAATGTCACAGGGACTAAACATGTATTCTAACAATGGAGACAAAAATATAACCAAAGACGAAACAACTGTGTACCATACCAATTCTTGTCGGCGTGCTAACTGTGTCAAGACGACCACATAAAAACAGTGATGCGCCCTGAGCTCATGCTATTACAATTTATTTATATCTGTACTAACTACCAAAGCAGTTACTATTGAAATAAAATTAGATAATCTATTTTCTACTAATACGACAATAATATATATTTGTTTGGGGATCAGGACAATTATTGGAAACTTAAGACAAACATACCATTAAAAATAAATAAAATTAATAACTTGGAAAAAGTACGTTCAGCTTTATGGCCATTTTAGACCCTATTTCATTTTGTTATAAGAGCTAACTAAAATAATTAAAAATTACATGGAAAACGATTTAGTCAAGAAGACAAGGGCGCCTTTAGATAATTATGTCAGTACAACAGTTGTGTTCACGACTAATAAGAGCACTGAAATAAGACAGAACTGGTTCTCTATACATATAATTAAGTCATAAACTATGGTTATAGACTTGTGTAGATTCGTTGATGATTTTGTATTTTTGTAAGCTTGTGGATGGTATGGCCGAAACATAATTATGCTAAAGTGCTATTTTAAACATACTGTCCGTTTGTGAAAAGTTTGAATGTGCAAGATAGACTGTTCAATTATTCGAAGAGTCTACTATTATATAATTATTTAAAGTTCACTAGATATTGCCTGCGTGCCTGCGGCTTCGCTTGCGTAAATGTAGGTAAGGTTGGAATGTAGGTGCAGAAAAAGACATATTATGTGTCCTCTAGACCGAATTTCGATCACGGCGGCCAATCTTAACGGAGACTGGCCATCTGCGCAGGAGATATTATAGCGCACAAGCGTGTGCGCAAACACAAGTGCACTCTCTGTTCCCTAACTCGCACAATCCGATGTGACGGATAATCTGACACGACCGGAGAGAGATGAGGCACAAGACTAACGGCTTTACGTGCTTTCCGAGGCATGGGGTGTCTAACACCACCAACTTCCTAACTCCGGGCTGCTATTGAGAATTCTTAACAAATAAACCCAATAAAATTAAACTGCTATATACGGATTTTATCGCGTTGTTTATTTGACACTTTATTACAAAATTTTGAAAATTGTTACACTACTACTACTATTAAACTTTACTAATTTTTAAGCTAATTAAATTATTATTAAACTATTTAGATTTCATTTATTTTTACACTTTCCCCGACGTTTCGGTTTCTCCGTGACCATGGCTGCTGAAAAGCAACCGAAACGTCGGGGAAAGTGTAAAAATAAATGAAATCTAAATAGTTTAATAATAATTTAATTAGCTTAAAAATTAGTAAAGTTTAATAGTAGTAGTAGTGTAACAATTTTCAAAATGTTGTAATAAAGTGTCAAATAAACAACGCGATAAAATCCGTATATAGCAGTTTAATTTCAATGAATAATATTCGCGTAAATAGAAGACAATATTATGTAAACCCAATAACTTTTTGTTGGCCCGACTCGGGATTCGAACCTGATACCTCAAGTACAACAGTCGCATTCACTACCGCTGCGTCACGGCTGTACCTTTCATCGAGAAAAAGTACTGTTACTAGCCTATAGTAACAGTACTTTTTTCTGGATGAAAGGTGTTCTATGTCCTTTTCTGTTCCTCTGATAAATATTAAATTACTTAATTGACTTACGTCCAGAAAAAAGGTAATTTAATATCTATGGTAATTTAATATTTATGGTTAATTTTAGGTACTGTTTCCAATTGAAGCCGCGGGCAAAAGCCAATAAAAGATCAATAAAATTTTACTAACGGATAAATTCGATGGTTTGAGCTGGGGTACTTTGTGGCCCTCATACTCCCACTCAGTGAAGAGCTTATGTAACGCGAAGGAAGCGAGCTGGATCATCGGTAGGGACTCTTCATCGGGCGTTTCGTTGCCGCCGTTTGTTGATCCTGGTTAACAGTATAACAGAATACTGGTTAGTTTTATATTGACGTTCCAGCAGATCTCTCATTCTATTGGTGTCCGTCATAGTTTACAATGTTTACATTTACATACTTGATTGCATTTCATTGCATATTATCCTGACACAAGTTTTACGGAGGAAATGACTAGCGATTTTATGTGCCCTATCTATACTAATATTATAAAGCTAAAGAGTTTATTTGTTTGGTTGAACGTGCTAATCTCAGAAAGAACTGGTTCGATGTGAAAAATTATTTTAGTATTGGATAGCGTATTTATCGAGGAAGGCTATAGGTTATATAACATCACGCTACGACTCACGGGGCCGGCGCAGTAACTATAAACGCGGGTAAAACCGGGGACACATCTAGTCTTTTCTAAACTCGAAATGACAGCAAGCGAATGATTCTATTAATTCGTACAGAATAAACAATACGCTTCTGGTGTAATAAGCGTTCATAGGGTTCTTTTAGACCCTTAGGTCTAATTTACCGAGACGCGGGGCGTCGCACGTTGCGATGGGCGGCGCGGCCCGCACTGAATTCAAACATATAGCGTTGTATGAGTGCGTTTACGGAGAAGTGATTTTACACGCATTTGCTTGAATTGGAGCGTTTTTTGTGGCGGATGTCGCGGATGGCATCGACGCGTTTTACGCGGCGTTTATTGCGGTGGCGCACGCAGCGTCAATTCTCGATGAAACGATGCCCGCGGCGGCGGAACCTTCTGCCAGTCTTAGTTGGCAATCGCACAACGCAGACGTAAGTCACCGTCGCAACGTAGTGCGATATGATCGACTACTTTTAGAAGAAAATTCTATGTTAAGAAATGAATTATTTAATATAAGACATTCGCCGCAGAGATGCGCGCCGCGTCCGACGCAGCGATAGCCGCCGCGTGCTTCGCTACACGCTTGAGGATGCGCCGCGGGCGCAGGCGGGCACTAAACAACATCGTATATCGCCCTATGTTTGTGTTTACGCGTGCGTTGAGCGTGCCACTGAGCGCCCCGCGTCTCCGTAAATGACGCCTTATCATCACGCGAGCTGTTGTACGACTTGTTCCAAGATCTTAGAAAAATAAAATAAAGTTAGATAATAATAGTACAACCTGAATCGCTGTTAATAGCCTTGTTCATCTTCCTTATAATGAGATCTCTTATCGCTTGCTCAGCTGCCGCGTTGCGAGCCATCAGCTTGTTGTCACCTGCAATGTTAAACATATAATACTTTTGTTAAGTCGACACCATCAAAACACACGAAAGTTTCTCAGTGTTATAAAAAAAGCTACGATTGGAGATATTATGATAGGATCTGGAATTTATGATATAGGTATTGCAGGCCATAATACATTGTCCGAGTACTGCACAGTGGTTTAATTTAATTGATTACGTCCGCTTCCACTCCAAACGTGCAGAATATTCTGGATTTGATGTGGACACGAGGCACAATCTTTGTGATCCACAAAAGGTTGTCGAACTTGTCTCCTCTAGAGGGTCTCTATGACTGTTCTTTTAATATTTAGTAAAGTGCCCGCTAAAATAATTAAAGCTTGTGTTATCTTTTTAAAAAAGAAACGTAAAAAGAGAAAGATAGATAACTAGACAACCTGATTGACTTCTTCACGGTTTATTATTTTATAAATAAATAAAATATCTTTATTTCAGACATGATCACATACATGAACAGTCAAGTAAAAAATAAAACAGGTTGTTTAGTTGTTGATTGTCGTTTGTATAGTATGTTACTTATAAAGACGTACTTACCATATCCCTTGTAAACATTCCCTTCAATAGTGAGATCAGCGCAAAACGTGTGCGAGTTAGGCGCCTTGTATGCGTTGTACTGTGCGTTGGCCGCAGGCTCCACTTTAAATTGCTGTAAACATACCATTATAGAGTCAAAGATTACTGTAAAAAAAATATATAATTAAGGAGGATTTAAGGTAGCAATGTACACTATTCCATTAGTATTATATTATTGTGTGAATAAGTACTACATATAAGTGTGTGCCCTGCGCCACTGATTATATTATGTAAAAAAGGTAATTTGTTCGAAGCTGCTATTGAGAATTTCCTAACAGAATACCCAAATAACTTTGCCCTATCCGGGAATCAACCAATTTTTTTAATTTTAATCGTCATTCTGCAGCTTTTTGAACTTTACAAATCAATCTCGGCGCCGCACGATTGCATGCGCAATTGTTATGTCAGTGCAGAATTATGCCACAGCACCAACAAGGCACTTTTAGTTACACCAAATAAAAAATAATATGACATGTTACCCACTGATATAGGTACTTGTGAATGTAAGAGATATAAAAAATCACATACGTCCAACTTCTAAAAGGCTAATCAATGTCGAGTGCCACAGAAAAAACGTTGAGTCATCAAACTACTTTCTTAGATTTTATGAAGCCTTCTACATCAAAATAACAGCAGTTGGCGATTTTATATTCTAAGATAAAAGCAAAAATTTTATTAAATCTATTCTGTTTAAATTGTTATATTCTTTAGCTATCGACTCCAATTAAAAATAATTTATACCTATGTGAAGAGTATAGTTTCAAATCCCGCCAAAACGATATCAGAACAAAAATAATGTTCCCATTGAATATGAAGCTCCTTCGTTGCTTCTATCGCATTGCACTGCTAGTTCTTAACAAAATTCTAAAAACTTCTAAAAACTAAAACACTAAAATTCTATTAAATCAGCTTACAAAAGTAGCAGTTTGTTGCAAACACCGCTAAAATAGTCCATTTATATTATGTCTTTAAATAGTTTTTTGAGATTTACCATTATTTCGTGAAAAGTATTTTAGAGGATTTTGAAACTAAACTTTACGCGGTTATCGCTCAGTCCCACCTATCGCGTAAGTTCTGGATATTACTGTGTACCCAATACACAACATAAAAAATGCTCACATTGGCGACCTGTTCGTGGGGCATCATCTCATTAAGGACCATGAGCGCGTTCTTCGGCGTCAGCAACCGCCTCAAATTCTCATTCTGACGACGACGACGTTCCTTGTTTGATACTTTCTTTACTGCAACAATATAAACATACAAACATAAGCCTCATTTCTATATCTTTGAAGGAGATTTTACGCCAGGTATGGTTAATATAAGAAGTCTCGAGTTCGATCACAAGGCGCGCATGTCTAACCTTATTTTTTTTGTCGTATTATGTGCGTATTAATAGCTATCGCTTGCTTTAACGATGAAGGAAAACATCGAGAGGAAATTTGTGTCTGTGAGTTCTCTATAACGTTCTCGAAGATATGTTAAGTCTGCCAACCCGCACTGGGCAAGCGTGCTGGACTATGACTAACCTTTTTCAAACAGAAGAGGCCCATGCCCAGCTGTGGGACAGATTAATAACGGGCTTATTATATAGTTTAAGATCCCAAGTAATAGCTAGGAAGTTTATTGGTGTCAACCAAGCAGTGTCGGACTGTGCTGCTACTAAGAAATTCTTGACAGAAAATCCCAATGACACTGCCCGATTTGGGAATCGAACCTGAGACCCGAGACCAGGAAAGCAGTCGTTTTTAAATAGTCAGAAACCGGATATTCACCAATACCACCGGGTAGTTTGGTCTTCATCCAATGTGGTCTTGTGTTACCTCCCTCTTCCGATTTCAATGATTGGTTCAATACCTCCGGTTCCGATGACATGTCTTCGTCTTTTGTCTATGAAACAAAGAAATAAATATAGATATATTAAAGTCTTATCAGATGACAGAGGCGTAGTCATATGTACTAGTGTTAGGTCGAAGTTCGACCATAATGATTATTTTAAATTTAAGGAAAACATAATTATATGATTTTTCCTTTTCCAACATATTTTTTATATTCGTTCGTTCGTCAATAGCTTGCCTTAATATTTTTTATAAGTCCGTTTTGACCCAGCAGGGCAAAGGCTAGGCACAAAGGCATTCCCGTTCAATCTCTCTCTATATCCAATCGAATCGTCAATGCATATCTTACTCATTTAGACAGCCAATGTGTTTTAGCGGCCGCTCTAGTTTGAACGTGGCGGTCACGGTGTGTGTGTATACACCATGATTGACCGCCACGTTACACGTTTATACACACTGCCATAGCTTACATGCGGTAGCGATGCGTAGGCGGTACGGATCAGTCTGTGTGTACGCATCGCGGTGTTTGCAGGAAACAGTGTGCAATAATTATAAATATTTCAACATTGACCAATAATTATTGTAGTTATTAGCTTTCATACATTGATGAATATCTACCTTTGTGTATATACCAAATTTCAGTAAAAAAAATTCTAAAATTTTGAATAGTTGTGCAAAATTACAACTTAAAAACCGCTATGAGAACGCCTCCGCACCGCACCGCACCGCACCGCGCCGCGATCGCTCTGTGAGAAGTCGCTCATACGTAAGAAACGAGTATATCATATTTTCGGTTACACACCATGCGGCCGTCGCTGTCTGTTTGTAATGCCGGTACGTGCTGTGCCGCCTCGCCTCCGCTCCGGATTGTGTGTGTAATAGCAAAAATACCGCCTCTGCTACCGCTCGGTCTTCGCTACCGCTCCGTCTCCGCTGTCCGTGGGCTTTAAGTTTTACAATGTGTTAACTAACCTGTATGGGCTGCAAGTTCGGGGGCATCGGCTTACGCGGCGTTTGCGGGAACGACTGTAGAAATACCATATTGTAGTATACGATACAACTTATTAGAGATCAAGACTATACTCTACACGGTACACACATTATTTCCAAACAGAACATAACTCTCTCTGGGCGAGATTCGATTTTATAATAATAATCGACTGGATCTTATTTTTAAATAGCAACAATCTGAAGGTCATCTCCAATGCGTGTGGTTGGGCTGGGTAGTCACATCAACAGCGCTTATGGCAATGTTTAACAATTTTGAAAATGGTGATGAATGCTGTCTCTCTTATGAGGTGCCAGGTCTTGTGGGACGTGGATGTAAAGCATATTCACTTCTCTTCTATTATAAAAGTAAAGTTGTAAAAATTATGGTTATAATATTAATTCTAATTTTTCATCGCTTGATTCTTAGATACTGTTATTGCTCGTCTCTTCCTTTATAATTAGGGGTAATTTTGCAATTTTCTGCCGCTACATAAAAACATCAAATATGTTTGTCATATTTAACTTTATTTCTGCTGTTGAAATTTTAGGGTCAAATAGCAACTTAATAACACCATGTTAATAATATTACGTTTGTTTAGTACCTGTGTTACTAGTGCCATCTTTTTGCATAATTTGTCAATTCTGCTGACATTATCGAGACAGTCGCTGATGTTCGCTCATCGGTCGAGTTTTCGTTTTTCGAGCAACAGCAGTGGCCCTTACAATAGTACGGTGTGCGTACTCACTGGTGGATATCGACCGAAGGGATGCGGGATGCGCGGCGTGAAGCGACCACCCGGCACCAGCGCGCCCGACAACAGCTGGCGTCATTCAGCCGTGTGGGCGATGCGCTCCACCACTCACTCACTCACACATACATCACACACACATACAAGGGACAAGACACTAATTTGGGGACGCTACAGCGAGAATAAACAGAAAGAATGAACACAATATGTTAAAAAAGGTAAGGATATAAGGACACCTCTAGCATCACCTGGCAATCTGTGATGGTGGTCTCACATCACCCATCTACATCCATATTCCTATCATGTCTGTTACCCCGTTAAATTGCAACCTCAACGCTCACCAATGGAAGACTCATTTAGAAACTGTGTCACAAGAAAATTTTTGTAGCTACAATTTTACAGGGTTGTCACATGTTAGAAATCCGGAGCAGCTTACTGTCTACTTAAGTCTAGAGAATGCCGTATGCTAACGAATGTGGTCCTTCGTGACCATACCGCTTTCTCAACCCACTGAGCTAACCTCTGAGAGTCCCGCATTGACATCTGGGAAAGGTCTCACCACGGGCACATTAATATTTTAAAGGTGCAAAGCCACTGGTGGTAGCCAAACATCATAGGAGACACCATGCAAAGACTCTTGCGTTTTATCTCTTAGGATGTTGGGTGCAGATGTGTCAACCCAAGCCCAGTCAGAGGGTAGCTGTTGACTTTATAATGCCAGTACTGGGGCTGGTGGGGTTCCGCACTATGCTGTGGTAACAGATATTAAATTTTATTTAAATTAGCTGTTATTACTTGTGTTACGGGTCTGATAATGAGTTTTTATATCATATGCCCGTTTTACATATGCGGTTGTATTGGCAGCTTAACCTATATTTTGCTAACATAACCTGCCAATACAACATAGCTGAAAAGGATGATTCTAAGCTAAGATGATAATATAATGATAACTGAACTACTAATACATAATGAACACACAACTAATGATATGAATTTAATGTTTGAATTTATTTATGAAGGGGAGGGTTTATTTGTAAATAGACAGAGGACAGTAAAATATAACCAATAAGTAAATAAGATAGCAAGAACTATTTTAATTTCTTTATGTACCTATTATTAACACCTCAGAATAGGATGAAAATGTCTGCATTTATAATATGTTAAGATTAGCAGTAGTTGTGACCAGTAATTAAAGATTAATTAAGCTGAATAGTGTCAGAATAATACCCATTTAGGTTTTAATAGTAGTAGAGATTTCCTACCAGAAAGATTAATAATAGACTTAAGTATTACAACATCATTAGTGACTGTTTTGGCATCCCTAATCATCAAAAATATTTAACAAACGCCAAATAAACTTTGATTTTCTAAATTAGTATTAACTTTTACATGTGTTTAATATCTATTGTAATAATATTTAATTCATAGATATTATAATGATGAATTATGGTAATGATTATGATGCAGTAAGATGAAATAATATTATTATGTTTTAACTCATGTTAGTGAGGGCAAATTTTTGTTTATTGTATAAAATATTTACCTCGCCTGCTGATACAAACTGGCCAGGTGTATTGTAACGGCCAGAAAATCTTGTGTTATCTGTGAACAATGATGAACTATATAAACATATGTTGAACAGAAATCAAATCTCTCATAGGTAAGAGAGAGATACATATTTTTTTTCCATTCAGTGATGAGACTACAGTAGCAGGTATTGTTCATGGTAGGAAACCAGGCATAGTAATATTTGATGACAATGTAAAAACCCAATTCATTCACATGACCATAAACATTTTAGTGAAGCCAATTGTAGACTTAATTATAAATAAATTAATATAAAATAAATTAATTTGGTTTATTAGGACATAAATTCTACATTCTTAATTGATGCTTAGCCTTAACTTGCAATATCAGGTAACAATATGATTTAAATACCAGTCACATAATCATACGGTACTTTTTTTTATAGGTTATGAGGCAATCGAGCATACGGATCGCCTGATGGTAAGCGATTACCGCCACCCATGGACACTGACTTTTAAAAAGGAGTACGCTCTTTTATTGAAAGTTTGTAGCAGGGATGTTGCGGATACGGATTTTTGAAGACTCACATCCGCTGGTGCGGATACGGATGCGAATGTCCAAATCGATGCGGAAGCTCCGCAATTGCGGCTACGGATGTTGATGAAAATTGTTCAACTTATTATAAAAAATATCTAATATCAACGCCTTCGCAGGTTCAAGCCTGTTTTGCAAAGGTTTATAAATTAAACACGTACTACTGAACAACTGATTTCTTTCTTATTGTAACCTACGCTATATTTGGATCCGCATTAACATACGCGTTGATTATTGCGGATGCGGATGCAGATGTCCAAATCGATGCGGAAGCTCCGCAATTGCGGATGCGAATATTCGCAACATCCCTAGTTTGTAGGTCGTATTGATCCGGAAATACCGCAGGCGACAGTTTAATCTAGTTTATTTGTGCGAGGCAGAAAACTTTTGGAAAAACGCACAGTTGTGGACTGCCAACCATCTAAATGATGAAAATTCTGTCGCGTATGACGATAGCGAAAAAAGGCAGGAGGGATCAGGTAGAAGAATTTCTCGGAGCATTCCCCATAGTAAAAGCGATAGAAGATGCATAGCGAGGCCACATCTCTACGCAGCGCCATGGGGTCTAGCCCATTTGAA
This sequence comes from Catocala fraxini, assembly GCA_930367265.1. Classification (NCBI taxonomy): domain Eukaryota; kingdom Metazoa; phylum Arthropoda; class Insecta; order Lepidoptera; family Erebidae; genus Catocala; species Catocala fraxini. The sequence goes on along the minus strand of OV884036.1, from coordinate 6,355,147 downwards.
AAAACCTGGCCGTCGACGATTCGAGTTGCTCTCCGTTGAATGCGGTCCAGAAGGAGAAGCTGGCACTAAGGTGCCCCTGCCCAAAGATAAGAACATCCCCTCTCTCTACGACTAGTCCAGTTTATGATATAGCGTTCCCCTACACCAACCGTCAGTTTATAATAGTGGGAGCCGCTGTACCTTCCAGTGCCCGAGATCACCTTCCGGGACCAGTTATAGACAGGTCTCGTCCCCAAATCTCGATTTCTACATCTTAACCTCAGAGATCCGACTCTCGTAAGTGAGCTACCTCGTGCCCAAGTGACACTACCTATTCTCCAGATAGGTACCGGAGCAATAAAGCCGCTCACCACTCGCAACTCTCGCAGTTGCTAACGAAAACCTCGCTGAAGCCGACGGAGAAGCCGCCTCCCATATCTCCAGTATAGTACCGGAGCTGTATAAGGCACGCTCGCTTCCCGACGTACATCCATACGCCTACCCAAATAAGTCTACAAGCCGGGTGTGGCCCGAGTCACTCCAGCTATGACTCTTACTTGCTGAACAGGCAAGCACTCGAATATGCGTTGTGGAAACGAAACCACGCTGCCACTTCGCTAGAGACAACTCCGTGCCTTGCGCGACCGACTGGTTCGCATTAGCCACGCATGAGTCCGCCGCTCGGACGCCACGTGCTTGCCGAGCAACGAACATGTCGTCCTCAGCGGCTAACCACATAGCCCCTGCATGTCCAATACTAATGTCAGGCACTGCACACTCTAATCAGCGGTCGATAGAACACACCTTTCGAGGCGCAGTGGGCTTCTTGACCCCGCAGTACCATTGTCCTAAGGGGGAGACCCGCAGTTCTCCTACCGAAACCCTATCTACTCGGGTCCTGAAGATAGGGATAGGCCGAACCTGCGCCTTGTAAAGTAGTAGGCGGTTGGCCGGCGTGAAATACTGTCTCAATCTGTTGAGCGCGCCATGCTTTTTCGAAGCTAATTTAGCCTTACCCTCTAAATGGCCGCAGAACTGGACTTCACTCGGTATGTCGACACCAAGTATTCCAATATTGGCTGAGGCATTTATGGGGATGTGCTCAAAACGAGGAAAACCAACCAACAGCAGTTTTTTAGCGGTGAACCCGCAGACTTGTGTCTTTGTGGGGTTAAATCAGACCAAATTAAGTCTGCCCCAATCCGAGACTTCCTTCAAAGAGGTCTCAATTCCACACACAAGTTTGTTTCGACTCTCAATGACGGACGTTTTCCCGAGAGATGTTAGTGCGGCCGGTATAGAGAGCATCGCTCGTACTGTCGTCCGTATAACAATGAATGTTGCTAATTTGCAACATGTGATTGATATGGAGGAGGAACAAAGTAGGCGATAGCACACAGCCTTGCGGGACACCAGCATGTACAGGCATAAAGTTAGAGCATTCACCGTCGACTGCGACCTTAATGCTTCTGTCTGCTAAAAAGCTATTGACCCATTAGCATAATCTCTCGGGAATCTCATAGGAAGGAAGCTTCTAAAGAAGCTACCTAGTCTGTGTTTCCCGATGAGTACAATCTGGGTGTCTTCAAGTCGCGAGTGAATAGGTATCTTCTAGGCAAGCGTGCTCCATCGTCGACTGCATCTACACTTAAGATCAGGTGAGATCGCGGTCAAACGCAAGCCCATTAGAGTATTAAAAAAAAAAGCGTTTTGTGTCAGACACCGCGATCAAAGGCCTTTGCTATGTCTAAACTAACCGCCAAGGCTTCCCCCTTTGTCTCGATCGCCTGTGCTCAACGATGTGTCAGGTATACTAAAAGATCACCAGCCGACCGACCCTTATGGAAGCCGTACTGCTGGTCACTAAGCAGCTGATGACCCTCTAGGTACCGTAAGAGCTGACAGTTGATAATGGATTTTATTATCTTCGAGAAAAGCTAGGTTATGGCTATCGGTCTGTAGTCATACGGATTTGAGCGGTCGCCTTTTTTTGGGATCGGGTGGACCAATGTTGACTTCCATAATGTCGGGACTACGCCAGAAGAGTCAGAGAGACAAAATAGTCGCGTTAAGACCGGCGCCAACTCAGGAGCGCATCTTTAACACAATATGACGGACTCCATCAGGCCCACTCGACTTATGGATGTCAAGAGATAGAAGTGCTAAGCGCACTGAGCGTTGGTATAACCGGATATCCGGCATACAACCGTCACACCGCGGTATGGTAGGCGGTTTTTGTCCCCCGTCATCAAAAGTCAAGATAGATGCAAAGAGTTTGCTTAGAGGATCGGCATTCTCTTGCGTCGTGGGCCAACGAGTAATTTCCCATGTGTAAGGGTGCAAAAGGATGGCTTGCAGAAATTTACATTTTCACGCTACAATAACATATTCAACAAACAGTATTTCAAAATATATAATTGTTAATTTCATTTCACAGCTACTTACAATTTCAAATTCCAATAAAAGTCTGTATTTGATTGCAAACAATTTATTTACTTGTTTATTGACCAGATTTCAATTAATAAATCAATTACTAGAAATTTAAAAGGATGAACTAATTATTCTATGACATGCAACATTTTGCAATTATAAATACAATTATGCAACCATAAACTGTAGATTATTTTTGTCTGACAATTAACTTAGCTCTTGGTCTAAGATTTTACTAATTCAACTTTTATTTGTCAAACAAAAATCGTTTAAAATGATGTTGACATACCAAGTAAAAATATATATAAAAGTATTACTGATGCCATTTGAACAATATTTGGTTGTTTATGTTTCTAATACATTGGATTGACACGGAGTATACATAATTTATAATAACCATACTGAAAATCAGTAAAACTTTATTTTTAAGTAGCTGTTACCCGCGACTTCGTCCACGTGGATTGAAGTGTTTGTTCAGTTCGCAAAGTTTACGGACACTTATTATTTCTGTATTCCTCGTATATAAATACCTATGCTAAATTTAATGTCATTCTTCTACTTTGTGCATCGATTTTAATTTATTATATAAAGATTTATATAGTAGTAGCAGCGGTAGCTCAGTGGGAAGACCAACAGACTGCAATGCAGCTTGCTGTATTAAATCTTGGCGTGTTAAGCGCCGTGACTATGGTAGACAAAATCTTTCTAAATTTAAAGAATGTCTGAATAACATTGCGTTCTCTGAAGTTTATTCTTCCAGTGAACCTAATGAAGCATATGCACACTTCATAGATTTATTTTTGTGTTTTTATGAACTATGCTTTCCCTATACCACGATTACAAAATGCTTAACTAAAAAGGAAAAGTGGGTTTCCCGTGGCATCAAAACCTGCAGTAAACGAAAAAGGCAGCTTTTACAGCAGTACTATAGGAATCCAATTCTAAAAAATAAAACAGCGTATAAGACATACTCAGCTAGATTTAAAAAAATTATAACTTTGACGCAAAAATCACAAAATGACTTTTATATTAAAACAGCTGATAACAAATCTAAAGCAACATGGAATATTATCAACAAATCAAAATTAAACTTACCAAGAGAACCTATAACTGAGATTCAAGTAAACGACACCAAAATCACAAATCACACAGAAATAGCTAATTATTTTAACGATTTCTTTACTGACACTTTTTACCGACAATTAATAATACTGACATAAAAGATAATAAATTTAATTATTCTCAATATTCGCACTCTTTTTTCATGAATCCAACAATACCGCAAGACATAATAAGAGAAATAAAATTACTTAGAAATACTAATAGTGTCGGCTATGATGGTATATGTACGAAGGTTATAAAATACGTCTCAGAAACAATATCACCACATCTTAGTTATATTTTTGACCTTAGTATTATACACGGGACATATCCAGAGAGGCTTAAAACTACTATAGTAACACCACTATATAAAAAGGGAGTTAAAACAGACATAAAGAATTATAGACCTATCGCATTAATACCTATTATATCAAAAATTTTTGAAAAGTTAATTTACAATTACTTATACTCTTATTTAGAGAAATATAACATACTGGCAAAAGAGCAAATTGGTTTTCGTAAAGGTAAAAGTATTAATTTGGCAATTTATAATTTAATCAAACCAGTCATGTATAACATGGATAAAAGGATTCCTATTTGCGCAATTTTTATGGACATGACAAAAGCCTTCGACTGTGTAGATCATAAAACTCTTATAAAAAAATTGAATACGTATGGAATACGAGGTAATGTATTAAACCTTATACAGTCGTACCTAGAAAACAGAATACAAATAACAGAAATCTCTAAGATATGTCCAAAAATCGCTAAAGAGCAGAAATACAGGTCTCATCCTAAAATCAGTAAATATGGAATACCACAGGGGAGCATTTTAGGCCCATTGCTCTTCCTAATTTATATAAATGACCTTCCAAGACATGTTGAACATCCTATGGTATTATTTGCCGATGACAGCACGGTGATAATAAAATGTGATGGTCGTAATAACTATGAATCCGAAATAAGTAACACATTAAATACAACAATACAATGGTTAAACCGTAACAATTTAAAAATAAACTTAGGAAAAACAAATATTATGCATTTCCATCAGAAGGCCAATATCAAAGACATTAATATTACACATCTAGGTGAAGTAGTAAATTCAGTTAGCGTAACTAAATTTTTAGGTATATTTATTGACAATAATCTATCGTGGAAAACACATTGTGATGATATATGTAAGAAATTGAATAAATCCGCCTTTGCTTTATATAAATTATCTAGAATAGTCAACCGAGAAGCTGTTTTAAGTGCCTACCATGGCAATGTCGTATCCATTATGAGATATGGCTTAATATTCTGGGGAAATTCAGTCTCGAAACAAGCTGTCTTTATAGCCCAGAAAAGATGCATCAGAGCTATATGTAATATAGACAGGACAACAAGTTGCCAACCGTACTTTAAGGGCTTAAAATTGTTAACACTGCCGTCGCTTTATATTTATGAAGTGAGCATCTTTGTTAGGCAGAACTCTGCTCTCTATAACATTGCATTTAAAAGTCATTACAGGAAATTACGTGATAAGAATAGGTTAGAACTAGAGGTTACATTTGGTGAAACAGCTCTATTAAATAAAAGTTTTCTTTGCATGGCACAAAAAATTTATAATAAATTACCAGATGACATAAAAAAATTAAGTACAACTCAATTTAAAAAATGTGTTAAAAAATTCTTGATTACCAAATGCTATTATACAATTAATGATTATTTATTAGATACAATTTATGTGAGTAATTTTGAAAGCTGATCATATCGTAACATAATTGCTATGCATCGATGGATTTATTAACATAAGACATTGTTTGACAATTTACTTTGACATTATGGTTTGGAATTTTGATTTAATTTAATTTACTTTGACATTTTTATTATTATATTATTATTTATTGAATATTTGCACGCCTTGTATGGCAAAATGTAGAGGTACTTCATTTTGTATAATAAGAACATTTTATACCTATATTGCAAATAAACTGATTTGATTTGATTTGATTTGATTTGATGGTCTCGAGTTCGAATCCACGTCGCGCACCTCTGACTTTCGGAAGATATATGACTTTTCGAAATTATGTGCGTATTAATTGACAATTATCGCCTGCTCTGTGCCTCGAAGAGCACGTTACGCCGTTGGTCCCGGCTGCCATGAATATCTATGGCAGTCGTTATTGGGAAAGTCAGTACCCTCTAACTTCTGACACTGGTCTAGCCTTAGGGTATCGTTAGCCTTCGGGTTGCGGAGGTCAGGTGGCAGCCGCTCCGTGTAAAAACTGATATCCAGTCAAATCCGGTTAGACCAGAAAAGCCGACCCCAAGTGACTTGGGAATAATAAAGGCTAAGAGAGAAGATATAAAGATTTATATTGGATGTATATACAGTGGTGGACATATAATTATAATAATAATAATAATAATAATAATATTCTACTACATACACACAACACCATCTAGCCCAAACTAAGCAGAGCTTGTACTATGGGTTCTAGACAATGGATAAACATACATATATACTTTTTTTTTTGTAAATACGTACATATTATACATAGAAACACCCAGACCAAGACAAACATCCATGTTCATGCACACAAATGTTTGACTTGTGCGGGAATCGAACCCGCGACCTCGGGCGTGGCAGTCGGTTACACTAACCACTACGCCATCGAGGCCGACAAATTAGAAACACTTGCGACGTATTTCACATTATACAAGGCACATTGCCGTAAAACTTTTGCTTTTGGAAATAAAACAACAAAATGCATAGAATACGTTCAACAACTTATAATTCCTTAAAAAACAAATAACTTTTTTTAACGACGTACCACTAATTTTCAATAGGATTTAAATCGGGTCTATTTGCAGGCCAGTCTAACATGGTAACACGTTGCTCACTAAGAAAGGATTTAACACTGCGGGCCGTGTGTTTTGGGTCGTTATCGTGCTGAAAGATCCAGGTTACAGGCAAATGGTCGTCGGTGTAGGGAATCATTATCTCTTCTAAGATGTTTTTATATTGAAATTGATCCATTATACCTTCAATCTTACGGACAGGTCCAACTCCGCAACCAGAAAAACATCCCCATACTACTTTAATGTTACCACTGCCGTGTTTGACTATGCTCCTCGTGTATTTATAATTAAAAGCATGGTTTACTGGACGTCTAACGTAGCGTTTGCCGTCTGAATTCACCATATTTATTTTTGTTTCATCCGAGAATAACACTTTTTCTCACTCTCGTAAGGTCCAGTTAAGATATTTCTTTGCAAATAATAATCGCTTCTCTCGGTGTTGCTTGGTAAAAAGCGGTACCTTTCGAGAAACCCTCCCGAACAATTTAGCTTCTACTAATCTGCACCGTAACGATTTCGAGGAAATGTTCCTTTGGTCATCAGGTGAAAAACTTCATTTCTAATCTTGTTGGAACCTTTAAACGGGTTTTGTTTAGCTACACGTATTATTTGCAAATCTTCCCGGGGAGCCGTTTTCCTTGGACGAGCCTTTCTAACAACACTTTAGTAGTTCCGTTTCTTTTATAGTGAACAATAGCATTGAAAACTTTCTTCACAGAACATTCTAAACGATTAGCAATTCTTCTATAAGTCCACTTTCGATCTAAATGTAATTTAACAATTAATTACCTAGTTGACTCGTCACAACTCTTATTTTTACCCATTACAACAAAACTTATTATTCACGTAATTCCAAACTGACGTTTAATTGCCGCCGAAACTACAGAAAAAGCGTAGTAAGAAGTTTTTTTTTTAAATTTAAAAAATGGAACGTGCCATGGTTCCTGTATCTAATTAGTTGTCCAAGCGGCCAGTAATAGAAATTCAACTATCATTAATTTAAATTTAATTAATTAATTCATTTAAATTCTTTTAATAATTAACGAGAGAACAGATTTCTAGTTTTTTTTAATTTTTGTGTCTTTTACCTCATTGGCTATGTTCTGGCATAGTTAATAATGATTTAATCTATATATTTTTAACTCATAACGATAGTTCATTCTGTGTTTACCTAAGTTTTATGTACTGTTTCTAATTATATGTCCACCACTGTATATTAAAATAATTATTTTATATACATTTCTCTATTTGAATAGGAAATTATTTACTATTTCATAGGCTTTAATTTTATTTCAGCTGATTCCATTTTTTTCTGAAATAAAAGTAGCCTAAGTTACTCCTTATAACAGTAGCTATCTACCAGTGAAAGTGCCTTCAAAATTGGTACAGCCATTTCAGAGATCAAATGGAACAAACAGACAGATAAAAACTTTAAAATAGATTTTTGAATATGCATATGAAAGTAAAGGTTATGTATATATACTTTAATATGCATTAAGTAAAAAGCTGTTATTTTGACATTGCAAACAGACACTTCAATTTTATTTATTAATATGTATAGATGTATAGATATTACATTTGCTACAAAACAGCTTGGATACAAAATCTATTATTATCTTAGAAATTGTTTATTTTTCTTCTTATTTGGTACAAAATTGTAGTATTTTAAATGAAAAGTACTTCATCTGATAAATATGAACCTTTCACACAACAGTGAATACAGTCAAAAGTCACTCAAGTTTTAACTCAAACCCAGGAATCACAATTCCAATTACAATGTAACAGAAAAACAGTGACAAATTAATATACAATGTCGCCCATGGGCATATGACTGCCTGTAAATTTGTAAATATTTATGAAAAATATTGAAAATAAACTTTAAAAGTGTATTTTTTACCAAAAAAATGACTTTGGTTACGTTTTTTTTTTCATACCTATACTGACCCATAAACTTCGGAGATGAGTCAAAAAATGGAAAGGAAATCTACAAAATCGACATTAAAATTAAAAATTGAATAACATGAAAAATATTTTAGATAGAACCCTCCTTTTAAAGTTTATTTTCGACATTTGTTCATGAACATTCAGAAACTTACAGGTCACATGCCCATGGGCGACATTGTATAGCCTGCTGTGAGTGGTCCAGGACCAAGATCACATCTGGGCAATCAATCAATTATGTAGTAACTTTGTCTGAACTATATCATGTATGCTATGCATTTTGCCAATTTGTTTTTACTACATATTATAATATAAAACACAAGTGCCCTACCGTGTCTCTGTCTGTTTGATAAAACTCAAAACTACTGAATGGATTTTCATGCGGTTTTCACCAATAAACAGCGTAATTCATGAGGAAGGTTTAGGTGTATAATTTGTCAAGGTTTTATACAAACTGTGCGAAGTCGGGAAGAAGGCGGGTGGCTAGTTTGAAAATAATAATGAGTTTAAAAGTCAAAGAAAGTGTATATTCTGCTAAAGAAGTCAGCAATATAAATACCTGTTTTCAATCCAATTTCAACACGAGAAACTTAACGATAAAATTAAATTAATAATTAGGGTAAAATGATAACATTACACCAGTTGCAATCGAAATGTTTTTTATATAAACAAGTTGCGTATTTGACACCCGGTAACAATCAAGAATTTACCTTTAGACGTAATTATATATATGTTGCTTGTACGGAAAATCAATGAAAAGATGTAGTAACGAAGACGCAGTAGTTGTACTATGTATAGAAACATTCGGAGTGTGCGTATTGGGGTCTGCTCGAAATCGATAATAGTACCTATAATGTTTATACTGAATGCTAAACCAACCTTTTATGATTTAATATAATAATGTATACTCGCTATAAGTTTGTAGGACGTTTAACGACTGTAATAGAACTAAAATAGATATTATTACATCTAATGCCCTATGATGCGAGGTTAACAATAGAGTCAATAGACGTCTACTTGAGGAATAATTCGTAACTCACATTGTTTGTTGTTGTAAGCCATTTTAAACTCGAGGGAACAGCTTGTAGGTTCACAATTACACTCTTTACGTTAAACTAATATAATCTATCGTTAACTTTATATCACAAGGAACTAAATAATGTCAATGAACCATGGAATAAAAATGGCGGGCACTGCAAGTTCGACGGACTGCGCTTCGCGGCAGACGCTTTCAAAATGGCGAGATATTTACATAGATAGTATAGTCTATACTGTGTGAAAGTGGCAGAATTATTCGAGTTTATGTCTTTTGGATGATATTAAAATATTTGGTTGTAATGTTGAAATAAGGATTAATAAATAAATAGTATGCCAATTTTGTAAATAATAATATTTATTATAATTTATGTTTAACTATTTCTCAGGTACCTATATAACCTATAGCATTGCATGTTATGGCAATAGACAGGGACCTGGGCTTTTGGGAAACTTACATAAGGACATAATAATTATTATGTTTAACATGTAATGCCACATATATCCGGTCCATATACGAGTTGTCTTAACTACTGAAAGTTCTTTGACATAATTTAGAAATAATATATACAAATAAATTTTATGTTCGTAGGTAAAACAATCCGTTTCTTGATTTAAGAACTATGCTTCAGATAATTTTAAACATTTAGAGGAGGGAGATCTACCACGATACTAACAATGATCCATGGCTAATGTAGAATTCTTATAGTCTATAAGGATGGGTATTTCATGGAACAGTATAAAAAACTAAAACTACGAATGAAAACTTTCATAGTATCAAGTGAGATGGTGACTCATCAACTCACTGGATGCTCTCTCTAAATAGACTTAACCGGTCGTATACCGCCGGCTCGCATACCAGCCGGCAGATTTGTACCCGTCGCAGGCCGGTGGCTCGCATGCGAGCCACCAAATTGGTGCCAAAACGCCGCGCGCCGCCTTCGCTTTAGCTTAAGCTAACGTAAAACCAATTTGGTGGCTCGCATGCGAGCCACCGGCCTACGACGAGTACAAATCTGCCGGCTGGTATGCGAGCCGGCGGTATACGACCGGTTAATGAAAACAAGCCGCTTTGAGCTCAAATAAAATTAGTAAAAACCACAGAGTACTTTAGGGTAAAGACTGTAAAGAGTAATATACATTAGGTATGGTGCTACAGATACTTCATGGTTTCTAAATTTTGTATTTTAAGATATTCCTTTACTTTCTCATAAGAACATGTGAATAAGTCATCATGAGTAGTAATAAAATAAAACTCCGATTTCATCATGAACTTAATACATTTAGGTATTTTGAAACGTTTATTTGGGAATTGTAAACCGAAGGAGCAATATATCATCTAAGTGTTGTTTTTAAAACCAGTTGCAACATTCTAAGGGTGCGTTCTGATATACAAATATTGTTTTGTGCTCATGCATAACAACAATAATTATTAACAATGAATTATTTGTATACTATTTAATTATTATTGTGAAGCATCGATTATTCTATTATATAAAAAAAGCTTTAGCTTTAACAATTTGCCAAATATATTCTATTCAAACAAATATTGTAAATCGTTACAAAAATACTATCCAAACGTAATTCAGAACAGGCATTAGCTGTCATTCATTAATGAATTCATTGACTAGCAGTAGTAGTCCAATAAACTTATTTCGCAAACAATTTTTTAATAACTAATTGACTTTATGTTCAATATAACGTTCATTTCGAGCAAAACGAATGTATTTAATCGTTTTTAGCTAAATCTACATGTTGTTTTCACAAATGGCGGGGATGTTTTGAGTGTTATGGCCAGTAGCATAATTTGATAGTTGTTGTTAGTTATTGATGAAAAATGTAATCTAATACTAATAACAAGGCAGTCGGTGTCGTGCGGATAGTTTGTGTTATTTCCTCAAAACAAGTAAGTACTGTAACATATTGTTTAACGTGTACGAGACTCGCGTACCATATATGGTAGATTTGTTAGCATAATAGGTGAACATCGTAATGTATAAACAATCTGATAAACGATAGGAAATTAACACAAAGACACTGTAATTGAGTTGTAATTGTGTGTCATCGTCTTGTCTAATGTAAACTAATTGGATATGGACATTGTGTTGAAATTATATTATAGAGATAGATCAGATGTTGATAATGATACTTTTTGTACCTTTTACTTGTAGTAATTTTGAGTTAGATTTTAATTTAGTCAATCTCATTGAAGATTGTTGTTTTTAATTCAGTCAATCACATTGAAGATTGTTGAAAGTATATTCTTGTTCCATTACTGTTTCTTCTTTGAAGTCTTTTCTATGTAAGCAGTAACGGCAATATAATTAATTAATTAATGTTTGGGTACTTCGAAATGACTCAATTTCAAGATATTAAGATGAACACCATCTTAATCTGTTACTATGGCTGTATCTTTAATAATAAATGAAGTGGAAAACCTGTTGTCCAAAATATAGATAAGCTAAAAAGCTAAATTTGGATATTAGTTCTCTGGCAATGGTTCCTCTTTATAAGTTTTGGTGATGCACACGAAATAGTGTTAGTGCTGCAAGAGCCTTTAGCTACTGTAATTATTGAAATTAAACTTCCACGTAAATGTATGACAATATTGAAATCACTTACTTCACGCCAAACTGTCTTCTGTACGTCCTCTATGGCTAACGTAATAATGTGTATTATTTATTTTTAGGTCAAATGACATAGACAATGTCTTCAGTCCACTGCGTGGTGGTGTGGGAATGGCAGTGCAATGGGCAGTGGTTACCGCACACACCGGGGGTCACCCGCACATTAGAGAGAGCACATGCTAAGAAACTGACAAGAGTTGTGCTGGCTGATGCAGACCCTGCACTCAGAGGACATTATGTCAATCTTAGAACTCTCACACAGTGTTTGGATACTTCAGGTAAGTTATGTGATGATAATATAAATGGGTATCAGTAAAAAATCAATTGATTTTTATACAGTTATGGTAATTAATATGGTATAATGAATGAAAACAATCAAAGATGTTCTTAATATAGTAAAAGAAAAAATATATCTTAGAAGTCATAAAGAATCAAAAAGGAAAAATGTGGAGACACCTGATACAACATGACTTCTTTATAAAAACCTCCTTAGTAGGGAAATGGAAGGCAGAAGAGGAAGGGTAGACCAATATGAGAAGTTGCATAGTCAGGTAAAAGAAAAAGAAAGTCCAGGATGTCAAAGTAATGAGCAGCTGACAACATTAACAAGTTTAAAAACCGACTGGACAAACACTTGGCTACAAGTGAAAGCGAGTAGAAGTGCGAGATACGGGCATCATCAGTTGTCTCAACTGCCTGCCTGTTTAAATGTATAATAATAATAATAATAATAATAATAATGGTACAGAATAGTGAGGCATGGAAGATACTCAACCAACAAGAGCAAGGCTCTTAAATTGATTGATTGATATTTAAATATGGTCTTACTTGTTAACTTGTCATCTATCATCATCATCATCATCATCGGGCTATAATAGTCCACTGCTGGACATAGCCCTCCCCTAATGAGCGCCATAGCGCCCTGTCTTGTCATCTATACAGTGCCAAAATGACATCTGAATTATAAATACTACTATCACACTCCCTCCTTATATCTAATGTGAGAGCTCACTTTTCTTGGGTTAGACACTTTTTCTGAATGATAAATAAAACTGTACAATGCAGTGCACATTGTTGTATTTGAATACCATTTGAATGCAACTGTACAATGAGCTGCAAAAATGCATACCCATTTCAAAACTAAAATGGTATAAGCCAGTGGTATAATCATTGACGCCAACTACCGGAAATTGATGCAGGAACTGTTAAGTAGTTAAGAGAAAATAAAAAGAAGTAGATATCTTAATAACGAAATTTTGATAATATTACTTTAAACATTTTTAATCTTTATTTGCAATAGTTTATTTAAAAAAAGAACACAGTTGAGGGAAAACAAGAAGCAAAGAATTACAAATAAATAAATAAATTTATAGTGGGTAGTTTATTTTATAGATTCTGTTGATGACTCGCTATTCTGAAATTATTCTGTCCCAGTGTTAGAGTGCCTTTTCGGTTGAGATATTAATTCCTTATAAATTTCACCTATTTCCTAAAATGAGTACACGTCGCAATATTTGTAAAACAACGTCATCTAGTTCATTAATATTCATTCTAATTCAGGTGTTCACAGGATTTTTGACCTTAAGGCATCCATGGAATATTACAGATGACTGTACATGGTTTAAACTTGCTTGATAGATTGTATTGTTTGTGTACTTATTTTTGTTGATCAATTAAGTTAGTCCCAAGTTTGCTGCGCATAGCCCTATAAGCTGTCTCATATACCTACTGGCAATCTATACTAATATTATAAAGCTGAAGAGTTTGTTTGTTTGGTTGAACATGCTAATCTCAGACACTACTGGTTCGCATTGAAAAATTATTTTAGTGTTGAATAGCCTATTTATCGAGGAAGGCTATATAACATCACGCTACGACCCACGGGGGCGGCGCAGTAACCATAAACGCGATTGAAACCGTGGGCACATCTAGTTACTAATATAGGACAAAATGATTTTTTGGTTGAGCATATTATCATATCAGTGAAGAATCTTCTCTTGTTGCTTATTATGAAGATCAATTACTGTAACTAGTGAAATATGTATGTTGCAATTTGTCTGCCTTAACATTCAAGTCATATGCAGGGCTAATACTTTATGCAGTAGACTTAAAAAAAACATTAAAAAATATTAAGTAAAGCTGACTGAAAACTACCTGAAAATAGATATAGATGATAATTTTGGATTTAGCCTGTCAAAATTTTGCTCTATGTATGCTGTTCTCACTCTATTATCTATGTGCAATCAAGTGGGAGTACAAGAACGCGGCGAAACGATACTACGACTCCACGGCCTGGGGTAGGAATCACAGAGGGCAAATGCTAATCAACTTTATAGAATCGCAGGGGCTCTTCTTAATGAATTCGTTCTTTAAGAAGAGGCCTCAACGAATGTGGACTTGGCAAAGCCCCGATACTGTGACAAGGAACGAAATAGATTTCATCATTACGGACCAGAAGCATATATTTAGAGATGTCTCCGTGATCAATAGGTTCAATACCGGCAGCGATCACCGACTTGGCCGAGGCACTCTAGACTGTACAGTAGAGAGGGTTCAAATGGTGAAATATACTCTCGGACCTACACCGCTCCAAATAGTTTTGGGCTCCCAAAAGCTTCAATTGGAACTTCAAAGTCGTTTCGATTCGCTGGAAACCACAGGCAATGTTGACAAGAACACCGTGGTCAGAACGCTACAAGAGCTGTCTCGGAGATGGATGCCCGCATGTAAGAACGGGGAGTCTAAGCTCTCGCTCGAGACTCTCGAACTTATGAGGGAACGACGAGAAATGCCATCCACTGAGTTGTCTTCGTCAGATAGGAGAGTCTTGAACCTACGCATCCGAAAGTTGATGCGACGTGGCCTACGTCGCTCTAACTCTCGCCTCATTGAGGCAGTGATTGAGTGAAATAGAGGGTCAAAGGTTTTCGCTCAGCAGTTAGGGAGACCCCATCTGACGAAACTCAAGACTACCGGCGGCAGAGTCATAAGCTCAACGTTCGATACTATAGTTTTTATAGACACCTGTGCGCATCACGGATGGCGAGCCCTTCAGGACATAGCGACAATGACCACAGAGCCCCACTCACGCGCCACTTGACCGAGGACATCCCGGATATCGACCAGAGTGAGGTTAGAGCGGCTCTCGAACAGCTTAAGAATAAATAAGTCTCCCGGTGATGACGGAATTACAACAGAGCTCTTATAAGCGGGCGGGATCGCAATCCTGAAAGAGCTAACTATCCTGTTCAATTCCGTCATCCAACAGGACGTAACATCTTAGGCGTGGAGTGGAAGTGCGGTGGTTCTGATCTTTAAGAAAGGTGATAAAACCTTACTTAAGAACTATACACCCATCTCACTCCTAACCTAAGCCACGTCTACAAGTTGTTCTCGAGAGTCCTCACAAACCGTCTCGCTAGAAAATTTAACGAGTTCCAGCCTCCAGAACAAGCCGGGTTTCGAAAAGGCTTCAGCACCGTGGACCACATCCATACTGTTCAGCAGATTGTACAGAAGACCGAAGAGTACAATCAGCCGCTGGCTTACGTGGACTACGAGAAAGCCTTTGACTTCATCGAAACTTGGACAGTTCTGGATGCTCTGCAACGATGTCGCATTTCGCATTGACTGGCGCTATATAGTAGTGTTGAGATGCCTGTATGACACCTTCACAATGACCGTCCAGCTTCAGGACCAGAAAACAAACCCGATAGGGCTGCGTCGAGGAGTGACACAGAGAGCTGTTATATCTCCCAAATTGTTCACCAACGCGCTTGAGAATGTTTTTAAAACACTGGACTGGACTGGACGGGGAATCCATGTGAATAGTGAGTACATCTCACATCTACGGTTCGCCGATGACATCGTCTTGTACTTGGTAGACATAAGGTAGGACGGCCCCCGGCCAGGTGGTCCGATGACCTGAAAAAGGTAGCTGGGTCAGACTGGATTCGGAAGGTGGAACACCGGATGTTGTGACGTAAAATGGGAGAGGCCTATGTCCAGCAGTGGACTGCGGTGGGCTGATTGATTGATTGAATCTATTATCCCGCGTTTCATTGCCCTTTCTATGTCAAACTAACATTTGCCTCCCTTTTTCTTTATGAAAGAAACCCTGTGTCCTTTTCTGTAACCCTGACAAGGTGTATGCGAAATTTCATGATGTCAAGTAATTACGTCGTGAAAGGGTAACAAAGAAACTCACATTTTCATTTATAATATTACTTAGGTTTTGTGGGTGTAGGTTCTTGAAGTATGTTATTTTTGTAGATGGCGGTAGTGTGGAGTGCGGAGTCCGTCGCTCGTGTTACAGCGTGCAGTCGCCGGCGGGGCGCGGCGCGCGCTGGGAGTGGGCGCGCTTCGTCTCACCACCCCTCGGAGGGGAGCTGAATTATGAGCCACTGCCCATGGAGGTTAGAGTTAGAGAATTTGATCGTTATAAATTAAATTTAAATTGTGTAATGCGGTTGCAATCTTCTACCAGAAGTCGTCTTTTTATCACATTGTTATAACAATATATATTTTTGTTTACTTCATTACTTGCAATTAAATTTTCACTATTAGATCCAGTGCCTTCTGGAGGAGTCGTGGTCAGGCGGCGGCGACACTGTGACGTTCGATGGGTGGATCGCGTCAGTACCGCGCATGACCGCGCGGGCTCCTCATAGTGCGGCACTGGCGCTGCTACGGCGCGCGCCGCACCCGCCCTACCCGCTCACGCGCACGCAGCAGCGTGCCGCGCCGCCCCCGCATCCCCCGCACCCGCCACACCCGCCGCCACCGCCGGACCGACCGCCGCTAGAGGGTGAGTGTGTACATGATTATGCAACAGTGTACTGCGGCATCATTTTCTGTCAAGATATTTCACAGAATCGTGAACTGTAGGCCCAGAAGCAATAGGTTTCCCTAAATAACTTTAGTACTAAACACCACACCTTGCAAAATGTGGGTAAAAAACACATCTGTCTACCTCTCCAAGCGTGAGACTACGTATGTAACTAACGTGTAAATTTTACTTATTTAGGAAACCATAATAAGCTTTAATAAGCAACCTATCTTTAATCACACTTCATTTTTTATTGCAGGTCGTCGCCCACGCATTCCTCAACAACACACAGGCTCGAGCGTCCACTCAGTCCAATCCGTTCAGTCCATGCACTCGATCCAATCCATGCATTCGGTGCAATCAATCCAGTCGTCGCAGTCCGTCCCGTGCAGTCAGACGGTGCAGCGCGCCGGGGCTAGGAGCGCTTCGCCGCGGGACCGCAAGCCTGGCTTTAGACAGATATTGCACAATTTGAATATATTCAGTAAGTATAGACTTAACTTATTTACTGTCTGCCACGACTTCATTTGCGTTTATTTTTCAATCATATGAAAATCTCTGGAGTGCAAGACATAATTGAGCGAGAATTGTTTCTTGTCACAGCAGGCCGCTGCAACTCGAAAAGTTAATCTTAATCCCTCCACAGGGTTTGCTACTTCAATCGATTTACTGATTTACCCTTAAAAGTAACAAGAAGACAGAGTTCGTGCATTTTTAATTTAGTGTGCATTTATTACGTTAAAGATTATAACGTATTTTTACGCGATGACCAAATGTCACGGTCTTTTTATAAATGAACAATTAAAATGAAAGAATATTTATTTTTCTCTTGGACAAAATAAAAGTGGTATTTACATTGTCATATATAAGAGAATCAAGTATTACAATGTTCCGGCAGAATTTCGCGGTAGCCTCTATAATCAACCGATCTTCCTCTAGGCCATAACAACAAACAGCCCGCGCAGATAGAAGCGAAGCACAAAGAAGAAGTAGCGGAGGAGCAGCGCACTGATACGGAGTGCAGCAGCACTCGGTCAGGCCGGCGGCACAGTGTCGACACTGTGTCCACCTACCTCAGCCATGAGAGCAAGGAGAGCTTGCAGGTAACCATCAGTTCGCTAAGAAAAAAGAAAACATCTTTACACGTGCACGCACACGCACGTGCGTACGTATACGTGCACGTAAAGTAACTGACATAAATCGAGACACACTTGAAAAATTAAAATAAATGCTAGTTTATTATAGCAGTAATTGACGATTAGTTATATGACTTGTTTTAACAACAATTGGTTGTTATTAACCTCTGAGTCTTTGAAGAGTTTAATGAAAACACTATATGGGTCTGTGTGTCTGTCTGTTAGTGACCGGCATAACTCCGGAACCACTGGACCGATTGACTTGTGACTTGGTGTTGCAGACACGTTGGGGTCATACCTCGATCGAGTTTGAATATGGGCCCTGTGGGTCAAGAGACCCCCGAGATATAAGAGTCATTTCTTTTCATTACTTTTACATTTAAGACGAAGACGTTAAATCCTGGGTTTTTACACCCATCTCGTTTAAAGTAAAACATATTTCTATTGTCGTAGCTGTTTATGCTTCTTGGTCGACTAAAGTCTCGACTGAGTTATATGCCTAGCAATAGCGTGTTACCATTATATTATCGGTTTGTATAAGTTTGCTAGCGCAATAGGCTCTTTTTGTGTATATCTAGCTTATTCATACAATCTATTAACAAGTCTCAACGATATATATATATATATATAATACACACATAGACCGAATTGAGGTAGTACAGAAACGATTTGTTAGAGCATTATGCACGAAATACGGTCTCAGGCGTAAAATACCTATTTACGAAAACCGACTTCAAAGGTTTAAGTTGTTGAGTCTAGACAAAAGGAGATGGGTGAGCGATCTGTGCATTTTATATAAAATTATAAACGGCTCTATAGATAGTACCCTGATAAATCAAATTCATTTTAAAATACCGACACGATCCGTACGCACTCCACAGTTGTTTAGCATACCTAGTAGAAATAACAATGTATCTCAAAACAGTCCACTTATTAGATTATGTAAAGAATATAATCATGTTTGTTCTAAATTAGACATTTTCCATGATAGTTTTCATATCTTCAGAAAGGCCTTATGTACGGAAATGTTGTCTTGCAATCAACTCTAAATCGTAACACCTGTATTAAATTTAAAACTCAGTATAAACTTAGTTCATTGTTTAATTGTATTTATTGTAATTCCTATAATTAAGTAACGAAGCTAATTGGTTACTACTGAATGCTGTGTACAGTTGTAATTGAACACCAGATTTATGACTTGTATTTAGTTTAAGTTCTTTCATGTAACTATTGATCTGATGTTTGTATCTGTACCTAATAAATAATAAATAAAAATAAAAATAAAATAAAATATTGACTGGTAACCGTAGGTACCAGTTAATTAAGCCTTTACATGGTTCTTTGCTTGCCCGTTTTGCTCTATAAGTTAAATTTTCAATTACTAACATTATCGTTAGTATACTTACTCGCGTAGCAAGAAGAATTAAGGACAATGACTTTAGTCTCTACTACCTTCAGAAAAGATTTACAATATGGCATTCATAATGGTGCTTGGCTTCTGAGCGTGATGCTAGCACAATTGTGTGTGAGTAACATAAATAGTTAGCGTAGCCGCAGCGTAGCGTAGACCGTACTGACTGCGGTATCATACTAAGTTCTATGTTTTTATTTGCTGTTCTTTGAAGTAGGTCTATTGATGTTTACAGCAAGCAGCTGTAGGAGAGCTCTTGAACTGCAGCGCGGGCAGTGATGATGTGTTCGAAAGCTCGCCACCACCATTGTCGCCCAACACGATGGAACCTGATATGCCTACTTCAGACGGGAGTATTGTCGGTAAGTCTTAAAAGAGATAATTATGCACGATTCTCGGTTGTTAGATTTTTGATACCGAATACTGTCAAAACGTTAAATATATACGGATAGTTTAATTGTAATCGGTTATTGCAACACTAGGCGTACCATGTAAACGTGTTTGAGACTAAGTAAAATCCTTTTATTTTATGTTTGATGTTTAATACTATAGTTATAAACGGCTTGTCTGATTAGAAACAGCGCACAATGAAATCGGCGTGATTTTTAGGGGTTATGATCAACGACTTTGGGATTTTGCGGTTTGATGTTTAAACCTGTCAAGTTTTGCAATGCCTGACATAATAATAATAATAATAATAATAATAATAAATGTTTATTCATCAAAAACTTATTATAAGTACATGTTAGTTTGGACTACACTATTTAATACATTACTGTTGGTACATGTGTGCGGCTGGTGCTTAAAAAAGGATATCATCATAATTAAATACCTATTGTGTCTGGCCGCTGACGTGCCATTGCGACTCAATAGGTATTTCTACTTGCAATGAGAAGCCTCCATTTGGCGTTAGCCGCGTTGGCTGAAGCAGTTCGTGATACAAAATGTGCGAGACATTGTTTCGGACCGTGACATCTTTTGTAAAGGCTGTGGGCCACAATTACACTTAATCTTTTTCTAAATTTATTTATCTTATCTCAAGTTAATTGATAGGCCACTAGTTTTATATTTTATGTTTTGTTTTTTTCTACTGTGTCTCACTGTCCTTCCAACAATGAATATATGTTATTTGTTGTCTACTGTGCTGCATTTGTAAGACGGCGTGCGCGTTTGATCGTCGCTTCACAGAGTTTTTAATGATTAAGTCATAAATCCGTTTTGAAGTATGACAATATCAAAAACAGCACAAGGTTGTTGGGTGATCTTGTCTTCTATAATATTGTCTTACGTCTATGCTAATGAAATATAAGGAATAAAAAAAGTATTTAATAAAATAGTTAAAAAAAACGCGGTGAAATCCGTATAAAGTAGTTTAATTTCAACATCTAGTCTTGTGTTAGGTATTTTTTTTCATTTCCTTTATTTCCTGTGTCTTAATTTTTATTGGTAAATTCACATTCAAACTATAGATAACGTCGTAGACAGATATTACAATATGGGATTTCTACAGACAAAATTTAGTAATTAGTTGCTATGATACTGTATCGGTAGTTTTCAATTTCTAAATGTACTGCTTCATTAGCTACATCGATTTTAGGGTGCGTAAATGCTTCAAAATTTCAGTGTCTTGAGAGATGGCAATGAGACCGTCAGAAAATAGAAAATACACAATTACATTGTTCACTAACGAATTCACGATACAGATCGGACATCAAAAATATTTCTATATTAATAAGATTACTTTCACGTAATTGATACTAAAAAAGACAAAACGCGTGCGGGTCACGGCGCGCGTGACGCAAACGAAACTTGTGATCAAAATGAAATCTATCAATTACTCAATTTATGATCGCAAACTATATAACATCGTATGTGGCGGTGTGTGCGCAGGCGTGGACTTCGCGGCGGCGCAGGTGTGCGTGTGGGTGCGCGCGGCGCCGTGCCCGCAGTGGGGCGCGCTGTGCCCCGCCTGCATGCGGCCGCTGGCGGCGGCGGGGCCCGAGCCCGCGCAGGCCGCCGCGCCGCCCGCGCCCGCCGTGGCGCTCGTGGGCTGCCAGCACCTGCTGCACCTGCACTGCCTCAACCGGCAGCTCGAGGCGCTCAGGGCCAACCAGGTACGTGCTCTCACTGTCCTACTTTATACCATCAATTGTCATATCTACAAAAAAAGCTAAATTTAGATTTCTTGTCTGCAGGTAGTTGATAGTCATTTCTTAAATCACAATCATAATTAGTTCACTAGAAAAGAAGTATTTTTCTCCTCTAAAATTTACTTTACTTTTTAATTTTTAAAGCGTATGACGTGTTTGACAATGTTAGTTACACGGTATTGGATTATCAACGACGGTATGTCATTTCCGTCGTACGTAATTTAAGTACTTGCTATTGTTTACAAAATATGAATCAAAAAGTTGCATTTAAAATTTTACAATATTCATTTTAATGTAATTTTTTCCCAATTTTACTTAATTAAATTAAAGTTAGGTATTAAATTTAGAAATATGACATTATAAATAAGTTATAATTAGTATTTATGATTGTATGACGTGTGCAGGAGCCGCTATACATCTCGTGCCTGGTGTGCGGGCGCACGTACGGCGGGCGCGGGTGCGCGCGCGCCGAGCAGCCGGCCGGCACGATGGCGTGGACGCTGCAGCCGCAGGCGCTGCCGCAGCATCCGCACTGCACCTCTTCTATACTCGTCACTTACAAGTAACTACTGCTAAGACTCACTAACTGACGAATTTTATATAGTATAAAATTTATAATACTGTCAAAAATATGTTAACTTGAAGCAAAAAATAGGTTGGACGTCGTTATGGTAAAATAACACACACCTTTTCATTTATTTGTAAATTATCACATAATTATCACACCTTTAAACGGTTAACATAATTCTGTAACGGTTTAAAAGTGCGAGACTGCGTATAGTACTAAACCGTGAAGACTTTGGTATACAAATGTAAAATTTACCCCAAAAACAGTGGTCCCAACACATTACCTTAAAGCAATCCACCAGTTAAATTATGTTGTATCGGTAAACAGATTTATCTCGAGGTATCGTAATATGTATTTAACTAACATTTATCCATTGTGTTATTATTAATTTTATTAATAGCAATATAATATAATAATCCTATCAAGTATATTATTTATTATTTATTTATATTATTATTTATTTCGTGTAACACAATCAAAGGTTTACGTCAAGTCACAGAAAATACTCTCTAATGTATTTAAAGTTATTTTTTAATAAAACTTGTTTGGCACTTATGCTTAGGCTTTAGAAAATTTCAAACCTAATTAGTCATTATGATACAGTAAACTGTTATAATATATTTACTAAAAGAGGGTTTCTTTTGAAGTTTTCAATCAGGGCGTCAAGGCCCGCAGCACCCTGCGCCTGGTGCTCCGTACTACGCTGTGGGGTTCCCTAGACATACTTTATTGCCGGACACAACTCTTGGAAGACAGGTATGTGATTTTATTTGTTACTATTTGTAATAAAATATAGGATTACATGAGTTACTTAATTTTTTTATGGTGCATTCTAAATTTCATGTTTAGTAACAAATATTTAAATGTTTTTTGATAATATTCTGTTCGCTTTTAATATAAATGTTTCAGATAAATAATGTTTAACCGCGGAGTTTTGAAGTCCTATCTCATGTTGTAGTAAGTTAACGACAAAGAATTTGTGTGCCCATCTTGTAAAAAAATTAAAACAATATATTTTTGTTCGCATTTTGTAAAAAGTTTACAATAATAAATTCTTCATATAGCGATAATGTTGAAGAATATTTCCCATGTTACGGTCAGTTGTCAGCTGATCCTCGATTATCGCTGAGCATAACCGAGCACCGTTGTTTGATAGTTTAATTAAATTGTTCTTGAATAAATTGAAAACGTATTTCCCGATGAAGAGTGATTAATTTCGATCCAGTAACAAGATGTATGAGAATGGCGTTGCTTCTTTCAAGCATCTTCTGACTGATGTAGGTGATAGCCACACCACAAACATTTTTATAATTTCTTTTATACAAGGTTGTTTAAACAGTGAGGCTTTATTTCTATCTACATATAGTATGTACTATATACAAGCTCTACACCAAATTTCAGTTCAATAGGAGCAGCAGTTTAGCCATATGAGAGCTTTTTAGTTTTTGCTAAACTGGTTGTATCTGTCGACAGCCAACAGCTGACCGAGAGTCTAAGCATAGGTATCTAAGGTCATGCACCTTAAAGCGAGAAAAATGTAGGAGACGTTGCCGCTCTGATACTAAGTATACATTATTACAGTAGTCAACAATTACTTCAAAGTGAGTCTTAATGTTAGCGCAATAAGAATGAAAACACAAGCAACATTACATCATTAGTTTTTAACACAAATAAGGAAGCAATAAATAAATCCCTGACAATAATGAAACAATGCAAGGAAGTAATAATGAAACAATGAAACAATGAAATACAACAGATATTTATAAAATATGGTGTTTGTGTATTAAATTGATTTAATTTGTTTGAAAAAGTGATTTTCTATTTTTATCCTTATCGTGTTTTTAACCGTTTCGAATTAACACTGAGTCGATACGGAATACTCTGTCCATTTTAATGTCCATGGATCATAGCAACCCTGTATATTTTACCTTTATTTTTTCTGTTATAAGTCGATGCCTGTAGGGCGGGGATTTCGCAGTTGAGTTGTGATGATACAATGGTCATTCTTTTCAGTAGTGCTTTGGTAGTGGCTGATATTTGGTGTCAGAATGAAAGCACCAGTATTTGGAACGTTTCGTGTAGTTTTGAGCCAGAAGACAGGCGTGTGTATGTGGTGTGCGCTGGCTGGCAGGTGCTGGCGGCGCTGCGCGCGGCGTGGGCGCGCGGCGCGCTGTTCCGCGTGAGCGCGTCGCAGACGACGGGGCGCGAGCACGTGGTGGCGTGGGCCGCGCCCGCGCCGCCCGCCGCGCCGCAGCACTACGCGCCGCCCGCCGACGCGCGCCGCCTGCTGCGCGCCGCGCTCGACGACCTCTACGCGCTCGTGGCCGACCGCTGACGCCCTTCTACACTACATACTGCACTTCTCAGATGCGCATTCGACTCGAGCCCGCTTCCTATATCGTCGTTCGCCATTCGATACCGCTAATGCGACGTTAACTAAATTTTACAGCAGAAAAATCCTTTATAATTCTTGCTGTACACCTACAATTTTAAGTTCGCAATTTCGCACGACATGAAAAATAAAAGGCCAGCAAAAAAAAAAAGTTGACCAAAATTTATTTGCAGGATAGGGTATTTAACGTATAGAGCGATATAAAGTAAAATTCTGATTTTTAAACCACATGTCATCAATGTTACATTTGCGGTTTCGGATGCCGAACGACGATATCATAAAACGAGTCGTTTTACGACAGATATTCTGTGACAAATATGTCAAAATTTAACTGTTCGTAGATAAAATGATTAAGTTTCTTGATATAAAAACCAGGCGTCGTAGGTGCATACCCCATCGCGTGTCATTGCTTACGCACATATACAATTTATTTCAAAACACCACACGCAAATCACTCGATTAAATTCGAAATATTGATAAGTATACGAATTTGTTAATAGTTTTATGGTAAAAAGTAACATTGAAGTTGATCATATCGATATCAATATGTTATTAAATATTTGATTATATGTGGGATAATAATCAGTAACAACGAATAAATCGACATACGAATGAAAGATAATCCAATTTCTGAATTATTCGAATTGTTTTTAGTAACAATTGCGCATTAGTAATCCTCAGCAAGTGCAGATAAAATACTTTAATATGCACACTAATAATATACATCGGTTGTAACCACAACCGTAAAATATTTACTCGACTAAATAAACGACATACTTGTGTATTCGAATCTGATAAATTAACTATGATGATTTTAGAATATTTTAAAACATACGTTCTCTTTGATATACAATATAATAATATACACAATATAATGAAATGATGAATCCACACTTCGAATGAAAGTACGTACTAAATTCGATCTATGGAATTAACTATACAACGAAAGCTAACAATATTTAATTAAGTAAACTTTTAATTTTATTATCAAACAGTATTTCGAGCATTTTAAAGCTACTGTAAAAATGAAGACTGTTATAGATCTGCATTTTATAATTATTATTATACAGTTCAGTATTGCATGTACAATCAGCAAGATAAGTACCTGAACAGTAAATAAAAAATGACATAATTTTGTAAGTATGAACTTCTGAAGGTGTTTATCGACTTATGTTGCTAAATGTACACGAAACTTATATAAATAATGTTTATCAGGTAGTGTGAATGTCAACTTCTAAGCGAGGTGGCTACTTATAATTGACAATGTCAATAATCTTGTTCATAACAGACAGCTGATTATGTGCTACATAATATTATGAACAATGGTAATACTGCTTGTGCAATTTTCTGTATGACTATTCAAACTCGTAAACCATTTAATGAATCTATTAAATTAACATAAAAATACATAGTCACATTAGAACAGATTTAGGTTTAATTTATGTGTTAAAATCTATAAGACCTAAAATTTACATAGCAATACTGCCCTGGTAATCGATATAGCAGTAAGTCAGAAAAGGCAGTTTCCAGAAAACAGCGCGCTAAGATTTTGTTACAATTTTAGCGTTTGTGATAAAACTATATACTCGATTTTTATGTTCTATATGTTAAAAGAAAGGGAAAAAATGATTTTACAGAAGAGTAGCATTGCAAATAATTATTAAAAAAAATGGCCACCTTTGCCTTACTGCCCTCTCGATTAACACGGCAGGTACATGTTAAAATTAAATTCTATCGCACTACCTAGTGAGACTGCAAGGGTAGTTGCCATCTATTGGTTCATATTATAATTATCTCAAATTATGAACTTTATAATTTACCGCACATTAAAGACGGTGATATATAGCGACATGAAATACAAATACAAAATATGACTCGGACCTAATAAAATGCCAAGATGTCAAAATCGTTTTGAACCAGTGTACTGGTTGAAAACGTGTTATAAACCTTCACGTACGCGTTGCCAATTGATATTGCCAACACGTCGCGCAGGTTTTAGGGCAACCATAATCCCTCTCAAATGACATGGTTATCCTTTAGTAAATATAAACTATCATTATCAAACAAATCACAAATATTATCAATGTAAATATATAAGTGCAATTACGCTAAAATATTGCAATATTTTTGGGTCCATTTTTTTTAATATTCTCCACGTCTTCCAATGTTCTTCCTTGAAATGTTATGTATTTTTGGTAGCTGTATTATAAATAAGAGACTGAGATATATACATCGTTATATAGATTTGTTTACTATATTATTATATTAAGTATAATATAAGAGATTCTCACATAAGTTCACATTCGAAATTTATGCGTCTTGATCCCCAGCGTCGAAGCAAAACGTTCGTGAATCAACATTTGTATATTTAAGAACATCAAATGTTTGGTTCTGCCACAAATTTAATAAAAGCTGATCGTCACCTTTATAAATATAACACGCCAATACAAACGTGTACGCATAGCGGCGTGCGTACAATCGTCTTGAATCAAGTTGAGCAATGTACTGTTGAATGCCCGTGCGTCGATGTTGAAGTGACCGAGCCGGCCATGTGCTGTTGTTTAATTTGTGATTATGGTGCCCTAAATGCAGAACTAAACGAGAAATAACGAACTATCATGTCAACGAAAATTTGACGCTGGGTTGGGCTGGGCTTTGAGACTTGATTATGTGAAGTGATTTTGGTCCAGTTAGCAGTTTGTTAACAGAATTTGATATCCTTGTACTATCTATCGAATTAAAATTGTCTTTAATGTCGTGAATAGTACAAAAATGTCACATGATGGATTTGGCAAATTTTGGACAAGATAGCAGCTGTGAGTGACATAACGATGATACTTTTATATTTAGACATTATTATTGACTACCATTATGTCAATGTTAAAATTAAATAAATGCTTAGAAAGCTAAGAGAAAATAAATACACGTTTTAAGAAAAGGTAATATAATTTATTTACTTACTACAAAATGATTTATTTTAAATTTTGGAAATTTGAAAGTATGTAATAAAGTACCATCGTCATGTTATGTACAATCAGTATTTAGTTATAATATATATTATATATAGTATTTAGTAGGTCTGTAAGCATCTTGCCAGTAAGAGGGAGTAACTGTTATATTGCCAAGAGTGTTATTAGCGTGGCGCTAGTGTCGTGTCATGGCTGTTAGAACAAGTGGAAGGGAAAAGAAAATTATTTTTTGGTGTAGTACATCTCTGCTTATCCCATT
The DNA here is from genome assembly GCA_930367265.1 of Catocala fraxini. Classification (NCBI taxonomy): domain Eukaryota; kingdom Metazoa; phylum Arthropoda; class Insecta; order Lepidoptera; family Erebidae; genus Catocala; species Catocala fraxini. The sequence goes on along the minus strand of OV884036.1, from coordinate 6,327,474 downwards.
AGTAAGACACAAGCGTGTTTATGATGACGTGTGTATGATTGGATCACTTCAATCAGATTTTTGTTGTGCGTACCTCTACAGTTCCACTCATTAAGAAAGATGAAGCGTGCTAACAGCGTGTTACATAGTAAATACTTTTCAACTACGTATATTATGACGCTATAGGTCTCTGAAGCATAACCGTTTTAAAGTAATTGGATTAAAGTGGGGTTACGATCTCTAATGGGGTCATCATCTCAGCCGAAAGACGTCCACAGCTGCATAGGCCATAACAGTGGAGTTACGGTCTCTTGTGGAGTTATTATCTAAGCTAAAATATGTCCACTGCTGGACATAGGCCTACCTCAAGGTTTTCCATACAGACCTGTCTTGAGTCACCCGCATCAAACTGCTTCCCACGACCCTTACTAAGTCGTCGGTCCACCTTGTGGTGGGCCTACCCCTGCTATGTCTTCCGGCCATCACTCCAGAACCTTTCTGCTTCAACGGCCATCGGTTTTGCACGCTATGTGCCCTGCCCACTGCCACGTTGTATGTAGCGTAGTTATGCGTATATAGGGTGTCTAACTTGATGTGTAGCCGTGTGTACAAACACTCCGCGTAATATTAAATACACTGATTACATTCGATATGTATACTCATAAAAAATAATGTTCTCGTCATCAAAATTTCCACTTGTCCTAACACCTTTATTTATTTATTGTGTAAAGTTTGCGTAAAACTGACAGCGTAGTATAATAATAAATATTTATGTAGTAAATATAATAAACCCACAATGACCTCTATTGGTATTAGCGCTATCTGCCGACACGAAGCTCAAACTCTACAGTGCCTAGTAGTTTTAGTTTTATATAGAGATAAGATAAATTTTATTTTTCGTTTATTATTGTATTAGCATGGTGGAGTGGGTCTTTAAAACATTACAAGAGGTATAAGACCTTTAATCTTGCAGTATTTGGATAAAACTCGGCCTCGATGGCGTAGTGGTTAGTGTAACTGACTGCCACGCCTGAGGTCGCGGGTTCAATCCCCGCACAAGTCAAACATTTGTGTGCATGAACATAGATGTTTGTCTTGGTCTGGGTGTTTCTAGGTATAATATGAATGGATTTACAAAAAGAAACCTATATCATTATGTATGTTTATCCATTGTCTAGTACCCATAGTACAAGCTCTGCTTAGTTTGGGCTAGATGGTGTTGTGTGTATGTGATAGAATATTATTATTATTATTAAAACTGACTGTGTAGGGGGATTTAAAAGCTTTTTAAGATATAGGAAGAGTTATTCTATTTTTAAATCTGCATATTGTCATTTTGGCGCATTACTCGTATCCAACATTTTGTTTTGTTTTTGCGAAGGATTGATTCGAGTTTAAAAATATAATGCATTAATATTTACAGTATTCGGGTTATATAAAATTGTCTGTCTATTTTCGCCATTATTGTCAAAAGGCATGATATTTAGACGGTGGTCACTGATTTGCCGATTATAAGTCAATGATTGGTTCAGGTTGTATCTGCCTCGCCCACTCTACCATTCATCTTATACACCTATTACAATGATTTTTAATACTATGTTATTGATTGGTAAAATTGATCTTATTTAAATAATAACTAAATCTGTATTCTCGTTAATATTTAAATGCTATTACTGATTATTATAAATATTAGTTTAAGTTTGTCATCACACGTCTTCCTGATGCAACTCTCTTCCATTAAGACATATTTTTACTTGTTATTTAAATATTATGTATAGAGTAAATATTAATTTAATTGTAAATCAAGCATTTATAACACACTTTGAATGATAAAAATCAATATATTTCGGTGCAAACAATTATTGATTAAAATTATTTGTGTTATATTTTTTGGGATATCAAGTTTGAAGTAGCTCTCTAAACAAACTGCGTATTAGTATTATTGTGATTTAGACGGTATAAAATTACGGCCTGTTTAAAATAAGATGCTTAAGTAGTGCTTCAATAGTGCCATAGTCCCAAAGACTATGTCGCCACAACTAATATTTTTATATTATTTGATGCGCACTACTGCAGCTGTTATGAGTCTTCCAAACGAGCAATATTTTCTTATAATATGTGGCTGCAATATTTTTAACTATAGGCCGGCCAGTTTAGAATATTTAACTATGTCGAACATTCCAAACAAATTATTTGGATTTGAATATGTACAATAATTATGTGTATTCCATAATATTTTACGTTTTTGCTGGCCAGTATATTGCAAAAATAATGCCCGTTTAGAAGTCCATTTACACAAACTTCTAAATTAAAGGCCTTCTAAACATTGCATAAGTGTTTGCGGTGGTGTCAGCTAGATGCATTTTCGTTGCGCTAAAGGAGACATTTCTTCTAGGATAATAGTATTATTTGGAACCTTGTGGGACAGGCATTATTGTACCAATTTTTTAGTAGACTCCATAATAAAGAAAAAGGTTTTGTAACACCACCGCCACCGCTGTGACTGTAACTTGTTCAAGACATGACTCTAAATTGTTATTAGTTTGAGAACAGCGCGTGATCTTCATACAATGCTGTATTAGAGTGTCTATTATAATTGTATAACACTGGACATACCATGACACGTTGATTACCCATATATTTTCTTATCTGTAGCATCGTTGATGAGCTTAACAAATATAAGAAAAACTAAAGCAACGATCAATCGCGTTCAGCTGTGTTGATAGTAATAAAAATGGTTTATCCAATAAATTAAATAAGGTGAAGTAAAACAAATAAAGCCGCATGTAGCCAAATGTTGCCATACTGTAAAATATTAGCTTGCCAAAGTAAATAACTGTTGAGTATGCTTTGGATTATATTATGTACGTATACAATAATTACGTTTACAATTACAAATATTTTGTTTATTAAATTTAGTTATTTATATAAAATGTGTTTTATTTTTATTTTACGATTACATAATCATAAAAGACTTGTTCCCTTTCCACGTATAAGAAAGCGCCCTAACTTGTGTTAAACCATAGATGGAGTAAATCAATGCTTTTAGATGCAATATTAGGAATAAATTAAAATCTAATTAAAAATCCTTGCCTCATTATTTTTAGTAGTATTTGAAATTAATCTGCAAGGTACCTACATATTTCAAAATACCACTTTTAACAGTTCTAACCACACAAGTTTCTTAATAAGTGTTATTAATTAATTTCACATATAATTAAGTTAAAACAATGTTTTACGAGTTAAATATGGTGCAATGCCTAATTTATATGTTTTATCAAGATCAGCTAGGGGTCGTTAAAGAGCAGTTAATCACAAAGGCGTCAAATATTTTATACATTAAATTTTGGCATAATTATGGCACGCATATTCTATACAATTTGCTTTTGTTATCTTTACACAATGCCTGTGCTCAGACCTCATTTTAAAAAGTGTCAGGATAAAGTATAGATTGGATCAAAACAATTTAAACCTTGTAGCAAGGAAATCTTAATATAACATGCAGTCTACAATAAAGATCTCAATTGTCTAATATGCTCGTAGCTGATAAAAATAGACCACACAAGTAGGTAATCTCTTCCCGGCGTCGTAGGACGTGAATCAAAATAAAGCTGAGTTTTCATGAGTACAGTAAATACTACAGTATTCCTACAGCAGTAATACATTCCATGTAAATATCATTCCCAAATCATTTTCGACTGTAGGGTTGTCATAGGTACTTTGCGTAGATGGTTGCTGTTGTAGTTTCAGCGACCTACCCACCATACAAAGAAGCGAGTAGGCAAACCGTGCTGGTTATAGTCGATTGGCTCGAAGTCTCGGGTGAGCCCAACATAACCCTCTCGCCTCCCCTTGTGGAGAGGGGATATGCATAAGCAGCAGTACACCACGTTGAAAAAAAAATTCTGCTTCGCCTAGATATATCTTATGTTTTGTTTTATATTTAGCAGGCGTTTCGTAGGTGGTATTTGTTTTGATGTGTTAAAGTGTAGATGTACCCAAACATTATTTAAATACTAGTATTATTATTTACGCGGTTATCTTGAAAGATCATGTTTGTTGCTTTTTGGATTTGAGTAAATTAATTACTGGATCCCAAGCTGGAACATTCCAACAATCTTCTCTATTGAAATTAGGATGATGAGTAACTTATTAAAACTATGTTACAAAACAGGTAAGCTTAACGGAATAGATAAATATCTGTAGTCTCTACTTGTTTCTGCGGTGTGTAAAGTTTCTGCTATGCTGTTAGGAGGCGGTACAAGGCATAGCTGTCTCTTGCGCTTGCACTGGAGCGATTCCTTTTTTTAGAAATATCAGCAACGAATTAGAGTTATTTTTGGTGTTAGGATTGTGGAGAAACGTGATATTTGTCACTCCTACACAAAGGGAAGATACTAGCTATTATTAATATATATATATAATTAATTTAATATTATATATTAGTAATAGCAACTTACTATGTAAATTTCGCTTGCGCGATTAAGGATTATACAGCGCCATCTCTTGTCATATGTCGTAACATATTAGTCTACGACAGCTCGCTACTGAACTGTTCATAATTTAAGTACTCGCGTACCTACTATCGGGCAAGCTACGTTTACGTTTTTATCAGTAAAACAAGAAACGTCATTTGGCTATCTTGACTTCGACGTTGCCAAAACACACGTGCTTTGTTTTCATAACACTGTGTTTACCAACAGTATCATAAATACTTCAGCTACTATGTAAAGTTTAAGAGAGGATATAAAGAATTTGCTTATCATGTTAAGCCTCTCGTGCCACTAACATTAAACATTACGTAATTAAATCAAACAGCTGTTTCAGGCAACTATACAAAATATATTGTAGGTATTTTTAATGACTATTATATGCAAATTATCGTTTGCAAACATGAATAGGTAGATCTAATAAAATGTAAAACAATCAATGAAGAAAATCTTGAATTATTTCTGTTTATTATTAATAGAAAATCATTTTAAATAATAGATGGCCTCGAAGGCGTATTGGTTAGTGTCACCGACTGCCACGCTTTAGGTCGCGAGTTCGATTCCCGCACAAGCAAACATTCGTGTACTTGAACATGGATGATTGTCTTGGTCCCCGACCAAGACAACATCCATGTTTCTATGTATGAAATGTACGTATTTACAAAAAAAGTATATAATATGTATGTTTATCCATTGTCTAGTACCCATAGTACAAGCTCTGCTTAGTTTGGGCTAGATGGTGTTGTGTGTATGTGGTAGAATATTATTATATTATTATTTGTTGATCATTTTTACATTAAGTATGAATACTTTAAACCGTGTGTGGTACTAGCAAATAAATAAAACCTTATCTTGACAATTAGATTAAAAGCTCAGTAAACTATACCGGTAACTATATCAGTGTGATCCTGGGCTAAAAGATTATGCGTAATCTTCTTGACAGTATTAGTTGGACAGACGCATCTATCAACTATTCTACAAGTTTGTGCGATATCACACGCTTGTGTAAATAGTTACTTATTAAAGGATTATTAGAATTATTAGAATCATCTTTCTTATTGTTATGGTTTATAGAAAAAATACTTGTTAATTATGTAGTTTAGTTAGTCCTGTATCTTTAAAGTAAGTTTTAATTTTAAGAAGTGAGTAAATATTTTAGTGGTATCAAAAGCGTTTTGTTTACAAATCTAAAGTGGCAAATAAATATGGGGTCGTCCTGAGAGCTAAGGGTTACCATGACCAGCGCAAAAAAGCTGATCCGCCAGCGCAAACAATAAAACAAAGGGGCCCTAACTGACAGTAAAGTACCTAGTCTCATTAGGCATTTTGGAAATTGTACTCACCGCTAGGACAATACAAAAGGTAATTTATCTGATGTTTCTCGTGAGGTGGAAGTAATCTTCTATTCGGGCTATTGCAGGCTTGATTGTTACCAAGTTCTATCTTTATTTGCCTTAGTACTATCTAACGTCAATATTATACAATATTAATCAAATGTTAGTTGTCTAGATGTCTAGATTTCCACCTCGAAACAAGAACAATGAAATTCTACACACCTGATGCCAAACAAGTTGTTCTAATCTTTTAGTAAATATTAGTTAATTATGCCATTTTAACCGACTTCAAAAAAAGGAGGAGGTTCTCAATTCGACTGTATGTTTTTATGTGTGTTACCTCATAACTTTTTTCTAGGTGAACAGATTTTGATGATTCTTTTTTTATTTGCTGGAAGCTGGTGCTTTTCATTTGGTCCCATTTAATTTTGATCAGGATCTGACCATAAGTTTTCGAGTTATCCTTAATAATGCGTATTTGGTTGAGTTCGGCTACATTGATGATGTTCTAATTTTTGGCAACAACAAAATAAACAACTGTGTAGGATGGTTTGGAAGCCCCTTGTAGTGTTTCGAGGTAGCCCCATTCTAATTTGGCGATGTTTTGATAAAGATCTTCGGTTTTATACAACGGAATTCTTTAATAAATGACAGCAAATCTGCCGTGATTGCTACAATCACATGTATCACATGAGCTTATATGTATTATTTACACAATTCCATATAGGTTTTTGATAACATTTAATAGTAAAGGGTTATGTGCAACTGTTAAACTCATCAAGGTTTACACAAAAAAGCTAATAACAATTTTTTTTCTGTATTCAGACAAATAAAATCAGTAATCGAACTTAGTGATAAATTTGTATTCACAGTTAATATAAATACGTCACTTTAACTACTGTTACACAGAGTTTAATTTAGCACAGTAATTACTACAGTTTAAACAAATAACGAACTGTTATTTATAGATAACATTTTAATATATAAAGAAACAGTAAGACAATAGAACATTCAAATTTCAAGATGGTTGGCAAGGTTCCACTGGTGCTTGAAGAAATATTGACTGAGAAGCAGATCCACCATGTCTTGAAGCAGTCTATTGGAGAAGATGTGGTATCGGATTTGAAAAGTAGTGAAGTGAGGCCGGCTATGGATGGAATAGCTGGCTTCCTCGGGGATCATATGAAGGCAGTCTTGAACGTGGATGTTGGAGGCGAAATAAAAAAAGTACATTTATTTATTAAGCGCATTCCATCCTGGAATAAACCTAAGTCAGATTTTATTAATGAATTTAACTTTTATAGAAGAGAAAAGATGATGTTTAAAATATTGGCAGAAATTTATAAAGACGGTGAGTTTATTTTCGCTTTAGCGAAGCAAAATTGCAATATTGAATGAAATAAAGTGTTTGTTCTTCATTAATCACACAGATTCGGTATAATTTCGTAATGAACTTGAACCGGTGTGATGTCTATTTTGACTATGTCGATGTTGGACCTAAACCTCAAAATCACAGCAGAAAAAATTGCTGTAATTTTGAGACAAGACCGTTAGATAGAGAAAAAAAAATAGATAGAGAAAATATTATACATATATATTAAAACAGGACTCTTTTGAATCTCCACGAGGCATCACTTTTGCTTACACTACATTACAATGCATTAGTATTATCATTATATATATATATATATATATATATATCATTTTGTAAATATATATATACACTATATACGACATTAACTGCCTACAGATTCATTCGAAAAAGTTTATGACAGCAATTTACTTTATGTAAATGAGTAAATTTATACAACGTTATCGATGGGGATTAAACATTAAAATGTACATACATTAAAACCATAAACAAAATAATAAAGTACAAAATATATCTTTATTTCAGAGCCAAATCCCTGGTGCGTAAAAGCTTATATTTACACCAATTCTATGCTCGTTATGCCAGACCTAACATTAGATGGGTATGCACCACGACCTTTCCTTGATACCTTGGATTTAGAACACCTCCTTCTGGCAACAACATCAATTGCACGCTTTCATGCAGCAGTCGTGAACTACGAGACGAAGAAAAGTATTGAACTAAAACATCCATACAGTACTTTACAAGAGGTCGGCCATTTGTTAGCAGAATCAACGTTTTGTGACTCACCATGGCTGAGGGCATGTCCAAAGTATTCGAAAATTTTACTTAATACCTTTTCTACGAAATCCTACGGTAATCGCCTAGAATTAGAGTCGAAATTAACTCAGCTGTATCTCGATGCATGTGATAGCTTGAGAGAATATGAAGATACAGTAAATGTTATACTCCACAAGGATCTATGGGTAAACAATATTATGTTTAAGTATAAAAATGAGAGTCCAATCAACGCTATATTGGTAGATTATCAGTGCTTGCGTTACGGACCTCCTACTTTCGACCTGATGATGTTTTTATACGTGACTACAGATAGACGCTTTCGTCAAGAACGAGAGAAGGAAATTTGCGATCATTACTATTCTACAAGATTTAGGCTATGATAAAGAGAATTTCTTCAAGTGGTGTGAGAAAGCAAGAATGTTTGCAATGGTTGCAGCTATAGGTATATATCCTTTCATCCTCATGGATCCCAAGACTGCTCAAACAACGTTTGATGACCCTGAAACTTATGAGAAATACCTTTACGAGGACCGATCGGAACCTGTTGTGGCCCATGCTACTAGATGCGAAACGTATAAACATAGGAATTTAGAAGTTTCTGAAGAGTTCATCGAGACTTATATGTTGAACGAGCTGTGATTTCATATTGTGATTATATGCTGTTTAAATTATTAAAGGATATTTCAATTTTTGTTGTGTTTATTCTAACGTGTATATTTATAATTAATTTTATTGCTGAAATTAGATCACATTCGGTGATAGCCAATCGATGGTGAGTGGATTGCGTTCACACACCTCGTGTCATAGATCCTCCTAATAGCCATGGCATGTTCTCCAAGGTACAAGGAGAACTTTCTTTCTAAACTTCGTGTTGTTATACGAGATAGTTGTAGTACTACTTCATGCTACTGCTGTAAGAGATTTTGCCAGTAATTTACTAAATATAATAATTAAAGGTGGAGGGAAAATACATTAAATAGCTAGATAGGTATGAAGAACAAGAAAGCGTACAAGGGATGACAGGGTGGTACCTAGATAATATGAATGAAGAGAAAACGATGGAGATAAAGAGATAGTTAACATAAATAGGGACAATATTGGCGAAATGCGATGGCACGAAATTTTATAACCGCCAAGCACGACCACCCAGCCTAGTCACAGACTTCTACCCTTGTGTCAGATCACGTCAGGGTCACCACTGTGGAGGAATATGGTACGATGTTCCTCCAACTTAAAGAGCGGATCCTCCGACTAGAAGTCGGGGTAGATGTTGCGTATGATAATATTTATAGCGGATATTCTAAGCGATAACTTTAACTAAGTTGTATGTTTAACAAGAAGGGCTTAATCTCAAATTAATCAGTGTTAATTATCGTCAGTGTTAACAATCAAGAATATTTCTTCATCCACAATGGATACTTCAGTTCAGTTACATGAAAAACATTAACTGGTTTTGCAGTTTCGACATAACTTAAGCTAAGCTTCTAGGTAGGATATTTTTATAACATTCTTTATTGTAGCTAATGCGTGCTTTCAATTTCATATACTATCTATTAGTAGGTATATTAAAATCCTTAACCTTTATAAACGTGAAAGTGTGTTTGTTGGTTTGTATATCTTTCATGTAACAATCTTCTTCTTCTTTCTTTCTTCTTCTTCTTTCTTCTTCTTCTTCTTTCTTTTTCTTCTTTCTTTCTTCTTCTTCTTTCTTTCTTCTTCTTTTCGTATGGTAAGTGGCCAACCTGATATCAAGAGTTGATCAAGGCGCCCGTAGGCCTCTGACATGAATAAACGACTGCTGTCAATTTGACAACAACCGAGACTGACTTTTTACGTGCCCTCCGAAGCACGAAGACGCTTAGATGAAATACCACTAAGCGGTCACCCATCTGTAGCCTGACCGCACCCAACGTTGCTTAACCTCGCTAATCGTTTACCGATCAGTGAGTGCAGCTGGCTATGAGCGCCTCGACAACAATGGTAAATCGGATCAATATGATTTTTCCATAGTGATGCTTACTAGCTGGCTATGGAATAGGCCTTTATCCCAGAAAAGGGGTGTACAGGTATTAGCGACATTTTATTAATTATTTGGATTCTATTGTTTGTATTATTTCTCGTACTAGGTACATTTATTCTAGAAAATAATTGACAATATTGAAAATAACATAAAATATAATATTCTTGTAATTGAAAATGCGATAAGCAGATTAGCAAGTAAGAATTATTAGTAATAAATTGTTAATTTCGTGTAACACGTGCCTACAATTTTGCGAGAACGAACATCAATATTGCAGGTACACAACCTCGTATGTTAGATACTTATCTATCTATATACTATAAGAAAATTATGAGAAGGCTGCATCTCTCAGTTGTATTTGAAAATAATTTGGTTTCGAATGGATATTTATTTGGAGCCATAAATACATATCTGTTTCTTCTTAGGCAAACTCAACACCTTGAAATTTAAAACTTTGTGTTGTGTTCAATTGTTTATTTATTATATTTATATAGGTTTTGTTTAGAAAGTTATGAAACATTTATGTTAGTTGCTGGGTTCAGGTAAAGGTTAAGCCGCAAGAAAAGATACACTCTGCCATCGCGATTAAAATATATGTATATATTTATACGTGAAGCAAAAAATGTTTACCTCTTTTTACGAAAATTGCGCGGACGGAGGAGTATGAAATTTGGCACAGTTAAAGTTTATATGGAGAAGGAGGGGCAAGTCCTAATATTTTTATAAAATATGCATTAGAAATACATCAAATGAATGAAAAACCACTACACGCACACAACCATGCATTTGACACACGCAGTCGAATCGCGTTCGTAGTATTTCAAAATTTTTCGTCTGACGTCGTCGTTCACTCGTACAATTCTTTGTAACTATGGTTACCTATACCTTATTTATATGTTATAGAGAAAAACAGAAAACAAAGTAGCAAGCTTAGGAATTTTGGTCGAATTTTGACCACCAGGCGAACGCTTTTTTTTTTTTTAACGTCAGGGGAATTATTTAACCCACCGTCCGCGCCCGGGCAGGGCGCGGGTGTGTGGGACTCGAGCCAGAGAAGCCGGCCCCATACCCACTAAACCCCTGACGACGTTTCTCCGGTACCTAGTGTCGGTGCCACGGGATTCGCGCTAACATTCACCGCGACACCGACAGGTCTTGGCCCGCCACGTGACTGGGGCCCGCCTCCAGCTGTTTGGGGGAGGATCAGATGGTACAGCCCTTCCCTCCACTGAGGGGGGCGCGCGGAACGCCTATGCCCCTCTCTCGGGCCTGTGCTGCTCGGGCGTCAGACTGCCCAAGTTCACCGCCCGCAGGCCGCCCCCTAGGATGGCTGGAGGTCTGTGCGCGCCCTACGGCGGCGCCCTGGACGTCTCTTGCGGTTTGGGTAGGGAGAGACCAGCTCCCTCTCCCGTTCCGCCGCCTCCTTCGCGGACATCACTGCCTCGCAGAAGGTGACGGCGGCCTCCCATGCACCCTCGCTCCGGACCATGGATACCATTGCCGGCAGCGAGAGGATTTGGACACCCAGTGCCCCGGTTAACGACCGGCGCTGCTCCTCCCAAGCTGGGCACTCCACGAGTGTGTGCAACGCCGTATCCTCGGGGCCGTCACCGCAGTGGTGACAACAAGACGTCTTCTCCCGGCCTATACGACACAGTACCTCCCGAAGCATCCATGCCCGGTGAGGACCTGCGTCAGCCGGAAGGTCAGGGCGCCATGGCGCCGCTTCAGCCACTCCTCCAAGATCGGACTTACCGCCGCTATTGCGGCGTGCCCTGCACTCAGTCGCGCAAGCCGTTCACCCCAGTCCGCCCTTAGGACGTCGCGGAGCTCCGACCGCCGCGCCTCCACCTCTCTCGGCAACGGCCGACCGAACACCGGTAGAGCGACGCGAGAAGTCTGGCCTCCAGGTCCCAGGGCAGTGATCCGGCCAGGAGGCTTGCCGCCTCAAAGGAGATCGTGACCCTGACGGCCAGCCTCCGCAGCAGGGCGGTGACCACTAGGCGACCGGTAGTATAACTTAAATCTTTCAAGTTCTACTTAATAGGGCCACGAGCCTGTTGCCGCCTATCGGACATACTACCAGACTAAGTGCGTCTCCTGAGAATTTCTATTTCAAACACCCTATAACACTTTGCCTACCAAGTCAGGATCTTAAGATTTGCCACAGAACTTCAACAAAGCACTCTTTAAAAGACTTTATAATAATGAATACCTATATAATAATAAAGAAATCACATGGATTACTGGTCAATCTTATAAGAAACTACCTGTTACCTGCGACTTCGTCCGCATGGAAATTTACAGAAAACGTTCTAAAATAAAGTAGCCTAAGTTACTCCTTATAACATCTGCTATCTGCCGAAGAAATTCCTGTCAAAATCGACCCAACCGTTTCAGAGATTAGCCGGAACAAACAGATAGACAAATAAAAATTAAAAAACAATTATGATATATACCTACTTTCATATGCATGTAGTTAAAAGCAGTTATTTTGACATTACAAACAGACACTTCAATTTTATTCATTTCTATAGATATTGAGAAGTGCTGAGAAAATAGTTAGCATGCAATCAAAGATATGCTGGTATGGCTGGTGTTCCTTTAAAAATGCATCTAGATAGAGCACAAGATATATGAAATATAAAAAAACCTAATCTACGTATTTTAAAAATTATAGACATTTAGAAAAACTACAGCTTTTTGAATTATTTTTTTTGTAGAAAAAAATCGAAATCGTAGATGAAAGAAAGAAAGAAAGAAGCATTATACGAGATCTTTTTTGTATTTTTCTGATAGCTATTATAACTTAGCCTGTAACCTGATTCCCGCTTGATGTCGACTTCTGGGACTTCCTGTATAATACCTACCTCTAGGACCACATTTTATGCAGATAAATTATTGACCACTTATATTGCTTAGTTAGCTCTTGTTCCAAGGTTTGCTAGTAAAATACAATGAACTTGACTGTTTCGTTTATCAATGTGAATGAAGTCGTATTAAATTGATAGCCGATATATAGAAGTTTCTAGATACTGCTTCTAATGGTTCTTGTATACAACGCAGTTAGCTGGTTACATAATAATAATAATAACATCTTAAGAGGCTTGCGTTAGGTGCCTGGGTCAAGGGTCAGATGTAGATGGCGGTCTTCCTAGATACGGCATGCATAGTGGGGAGGTTCCTCTCTGGACCTCTAACCACCGACAGCTTGGACCTTGTCTCGGTGCCGGTGGGTCTCCATAATGTTTATATTTTAAATGTTTCTTTTTTATAAATATATTTGAAAATGTAATTTTTATTGATTGATGATAAATAAAGGTGATAATAATAATATTCTACCACATACACACAACACCATCTAGCCCAAACTAAGCAGAGCTTGTACTATGGGTACTAGACAATGGATAAACATACATATATGCTTTGTTTTGTAAATATATACATATTATACATAGAAACACTCAGACCAAGACAAACATCCATGTTCATGCACACAAATGTTCGACTTGTGCGGGAATCGAACCCTCGACCTCAGGCGTGGCAGTCGGTTACACTAACCACTACGCTATCGAGGCTACAATCTACTACATGCGCGAGTCATAGGTTTTTACATGAAGCCAGTTCTGCCGATAATTATTTAGCATGAACTATGGTAAAACCACGATTACATACGAAGGAGCGCACTTTTACAACAAGATACCCTCGACCACAAAAAATGTTAACTCGTATAATACATTTAAAAAGAGACTTTCACATTTTATTGTAATATTATCATTATTTTAATTAAATTAAGTATGTCTATGGTGAATTAATTTTTTGAACGGATATCTGTGAATGCATTATCTATTTAAGTTTAATATTGTAATTGCATTATTATTTTTTGTTATTTTTCATTCTCGCTCTCTTATATCATGTTCTCAGGGAAGTGATGTAGATCTTCTTATATAAGAATAAATGTCTTTAAACCTTTTTGGCATGGGTTGCATGCGCAAGCTATGCGCGGGCCACAATCATGCGCATGTTAATTATATGGATAGGTAGGTAGCTAGGTACTTGCCTCGAAGACACAGCAGTATTGAATACTACTACTATCTATAAGGTCACAAATTCCTTTATCGGATCGAGTAAAGTGAAGAAAAGGAAAGCCTAATATGGATCTTTCTGTCAAACATTTTTAGTAGCAGAACAGAGTCTAGGGTCGTGTGTCCAGTAAACGGCAATGGACGGGGTCTCTATTACGTGTGATAATTTTATAGCTGGCAAAATGTAAGTGTATTACCCTTGATAATTGAGGGATACTAACCATACCAGCAAGTAACTTTGAAATAGGGATGTTGCGAATATTTGCATCCGCATACGCAATTGCGGAGCTTTCGCATAGATTTGGACATCCGCGTCCGCATCCGCATCCGCGGATGTGAGCTTTAAAATATCCGTATCCGCATCCGAAGCCGCGGATGTCAAGAAATCTTCATCCGCAACAGCCCTGCTTTGTAAAATCTTACTATCTGAATATTTGATTGCAAGCTAACTATTTTCTCAGCATTTTCAAAATCTATACAAATAAATAAAGTTTAAGTATCTGTTTATAATGTCAAAATCACAGCTTTTTATTAAATCAATTTTAGGATCTTTGTCTGTCTGCCTGTTCGTTCCGGCTAATCTCCGAAACGGCTGAACCGATTTGACGGGACTTGTTTGTATTACCCTTCTACCTATCTCTTCGAGGATTAAAGCGTGAGACTATGATGAATGACTTGTAGTAGTAGTATGTCTTCATAAGTATATTACTAACGCAAGTGTTTCAACTGGAGCATTTTATCTGCGTAGTGTACAAGAGCCTTTGTGACTCGGAATTAAGATTCGTGTCGATGCTTCAAAGCAACTATTATTAAGCTGACCAGCTTCCAAAGGAAGTGCAGTCATTTATTTAAATAAGTTATTAAATAATATAGAACGCAGCGATAGCTCAGTGGGGAGACCAACAGACTGCAATGCAGAGGGTCTCGGGTTCGAACCCATGTCGCGCACCTCTGACTTTCGGAAGTTATATGACTTTTCGAAATTATGTGCGTATTGATTGACAATTATCGCCTGCTCCGTGCCTCGGAGAGCACGTTAAGTCGTCGGTCCCGGCTGCCATGAACATCTATGGCAGTCATTATTGGAAAGTCAATACCCTCTAATATCCTGACACTGGTCTAGCCTTAGGGTAACGTTAGCCTTCGGGTTGCGGAGGTCAGGTGGCAGCCGCTCTGTGAACTGATATCCAGTCAAATCCGGTTAGACCAGAAAAGCCGACCCCAAGTGACTTGGGAATAATAAAGGCTAAGAGAGAAGAAGATTAAATAATATAGACGACGGAGTCTGACAATGTTCAGTGCACCGAGTGTTGTGCATCTGAATTCCTCATGTGTTAAATTTGTTGTGCGATTTAGAAATAGATAGTTGTTCCGAGTCAGGGAGTTTTTGCTCTTTCGTTTGCTGTTTGACTATGTGTTCCACGTGACAGAGGCATTATATCAACCACAGAGTCTCTTCCAAATATTTGTGCCGATATTTTAGTATATTAAATATCCGAAAAATATGATGCATGTAAATTAGATTAATTTCAAGCAGTAGATTAGAAAAAGCTACCGAAAAGCAACCGAAACGTCGGGTAAAGTGTAAAAATAAATTAAATCTAAATAGTTTTAATAATAATTTAATTAGCTTAAAAATTTGTAAAGTTTAATAGTAGTAGTAGTGTAACAATTTTCAAAATTTTGTAATAAAGTGTCAAATAAACAACGCGATAAAATCCGTATATAGTAGTTTAATTTCGATGAGTAGATTAGAATTGAAAATCTCTTGTAAACAGTAATTGGAGACCGCCATGGCACCTCAATGGTAGGTAAATGACTATGACAGAATTTATCTAAGACTATGTGTGTGAAGATAATTGTCCGATCGTCGCTTAATAATAATTGCCATCAAGTTCTAGATGTTTAGATTGTGTCAGTGCAAAACAAGATCTAGTGACCTATTAAAACTTTTGATTGACAATTTAAAAGTGCCTTTATTAAGTTCCATATTACCAAAGATAAATACAATTAACGTACGTATGTATCTTATGTGGGGGCCAGTCAATGCAGACAGGCGACACTTCGACCCAGTGGGATCTTTTGTGTCGACACTCTCCCAATAACGACTGCCATAGAAGTTCATGGCAGCCGGGACCGACGGCTTAACTTGCTCTCCGAGGCACGGAGTAGGCGATAATTGCCAATCAATACGCACATAATTTCGAAAAGTCATATAACTTCCGAAAGTCAGAGGTGCGCGACGTGGGTTCGAACCAGAGACGCTCTGCATTGCAGTCTGTTGGTCTCCTTACTGAGCTATCGCTGCTCAATTAACGTAACACTTTTAAATTAAAATTAGTGACGAATTTGGTTCCGTAGTCTCTGAAATAAAATCATATAACATTTGATAGCTAAGCCTGTGTAGTAATGTAAATAGTAAGCTAATATTGTTCAAATTATGATATTAAAACAAACAAGACAAAAGAGCATTGTTCTATAAAGATAAAATTGAGCTATATATAAAAGAAACGTTTATAAGACGTCATAATACGGTTTCAAGATGGTGGGCGATCGGCAGTTGGTGCTTCAAGAGATTTTAAATGAAAAGCAGATTCTACATGTCTTGAAGCAGACCATTGGAGATGTCCTACCATGTCATGTGAAAAATAGTGAGGTACGACCAGCTATTGACGGTATAGCTGGTTTTCTTGGTGATCATATTAGAGCGGTTTTGCATGTGGATGTTCAAGGGGAAGTAAAGGATGTTCATCTGTTCATAAAGCGTCTGCCAGCCAGTAACAAACCTAAGGCTGAATATATTGATGAGCTTAACTTTAACAGAAGAGAAATGTTAATGTTTAAACTGATAGAAGAGATTGGCGTAGATGGTAAGTTTTCTTGGCATAGATTTGTTTTCAATGATTGAATTATGTGTTTTAGAATATATTTTAATTTCTTTTATTTGCGTAAGTGTTTACGATAGTGTTTTTAAGCCTTTGTTGTGTCTGTCTATTTTTCAAAACAAAGTGAATGGAGCTCTAAGCGCTTTTATGAACAGCCGAAATGTTTCCGAAAAGGCACGTTTGGCTGTTCATAGAGGACTATTAGTGCCCACATTTATGTATGGAAGTTATGGCAAAAGAAGCAAGAGAGCAGAATAAATGCTGTAGAAATGAGAGCGTTGAGAAATATATGTGGTGTGACTCTGAAAGATAGAATAAGGAATAGTGTGAGTAGAGAGAGATGCGGCATGAAAGTGGATATAGTGACAAGAATAGAAAAGGGTATGTTAAGCTGGTTTGGGCATGTAGAAAGAATGGACGAGGAAAGACTGACTAAGAAAGTTTATAAGGCTAGTGTGAATGGAACAGTCGCAAGAGGAAGACCGAGGCGAACGTTTCTTGATCAGATCGGAGGCGTTCTGGACAAAGGCCAGGTTAAGAGCACCTTGAACCGACGGGCGTGTATGAGGAATGTGATGAAAGTGAATGAAGCCAGAGAAGTGTGTCAGGATCGTAGCAAATGGAAATCCGTAGTCTCTGCCTACCTCTCTGGGAAACAGGCGTGAATCTATGTATGTATGTATGTCTATTTTTCAGAGGTTAGATAACCTTTCAGTATCAAAATTCGAGGGAAATTTACTAAATTATGCGTTATAAACAGACATTTGTTATTTTGCTATAGTTGCGTTGCGCTTTAGTTTGGGTAAACAATGTTTCTTTTATCACAATGTGACATAACATATGTCTACGGAGAGTTCACGGGCTAGGCAGATATATAACACCGTATATTGCATACAGTGCACATTATCACATGTTGTATTCTTGGCGATAAATTCCTAACAGCAACGCCCAAAGACCTACATTACAATCAACGACACAGAAAGTGCCTTACCTGCAATGAATTAAATGTGCTTTTATTTTAGATCCGAATTCTTGGTACGTGAAAGCCTACATTAATACAGAATCCTTAATCGTGATGCCAGATCTGCAGTTAGAGGGGTACGCAACCCAGCATTTCCTCGACACCCTCGACTACGAACACATCTTCGTGACTACAACATCGATAGCACGTTTTCATGCAGCATTTGTTAATTACGAGACGAAGAAAAGCATCGATCTCAAACATCCATACAATACTTTACAAGAGTTCGAAAAGATATTAGCAGAACCATCTTTTTGTGACTCTTCATTGATAAGATCAGCTGCTAAATTATCGGCGAATTTCCTTAAAGAGTTTTCCACGAAATCCTACCGTAAAACACCAGATTTAGAGTCGAAATTAGCTCGCCTGTATATCGACGCATGTGACAGTTTGGTTGAACATAAAGACACGTTGAATATTTTACTGCATAGGGATCTTTGGGTGAACAACATAATGTTTAAACATGAAAATGGAGTTCCAGTCAATGCTATTTTGGTAGACTATCAGTGCCTGCGTTATGGACCTCCTGCTTTTGATCTGATTTTGTTTTTGTACCTTACAACAGATAAACGGTTTCGACAGGAACGTAAAAAGGATATCTGCGCTTACTATTATTCTATCTTTGTAAAAAATTTAAACGACGATTCTAAAAAGAGACTTAATGGTATAGGATATAACAAAGAGAGTTTCTTAGAATGGTGTGAAAAGGCGAGAATGTTTGCAATGCTTACAGCTATTGTTATTTATCCCTTTATCCTGATGGACCCTAAGACTGCTCAGAAGACGTTTGATGATCCTGAAACATATGAGAAATTAATTAATGAGGATCGCTCGGCACCTGTTATAGCCTACGCCAATGTATCTGAAACCTACAAAGACAGGATGTTGGCAGTCACTGAGGAGTTCGTCGAAACTTTTATGTTGGAACAGCTGTGATATTATAACTACATTTTAAGTTATTACAGTGTATTTATACATTATAATAATAATTATATTAATATGCAAATACAAAAGGAGCATTTTTTTTTGTTAATTTAAAAGGGGGTGAATTAAACAAATATTGGATGCGTTGCACTTTGAATGCCTTTAGAAGCCCATATCATACAAACTGTTGTCTTAAATAGAAGAGTATAGAAACTTCTAAACGGGCATCATATTTTACCACAATATTGGCTGCAATATACTGCCGGACAATAATAGCCATGTTATAGAATACACGTCAATATTTAGCAGGCATATCCAAAGAATTATGTTTGGAAGGGGTGAGGCATTCAAATGTTTTTGAACTAGTTGAGCTACGGTTGCAAAGATTACAGCCATATATTGAAGTAAAATATTGCCCGTTTAGATTCAAATTTAAATAATGTACCACACTAGAAATATAAAATATGTCGGCCTCGATGGCGTAGTGGTTTTTTTTTTTTTTTTTTTACTTGGGGAATGCTTTGACGCATACCTCTCCGCGTTAGTCGGGCTCACCGGGGAAAAGATACCCCGGTAATACCGACTAAACCTACCACGGTGTTCCTCGACATAACCATAGACGGCGAGGCCGCGCGAATCGCTTTCACATGCAATCGCGACCCCGCCGTGTTTTCGGCCCGCCGTGTGAAACGGCAGGCCACTGCACGAAGAATATTTCCTCCACCATCCCCCTGAGCGGGGGGGACAAAGACACGATACAGAGGCGCACGTGGGAACACGCACGCCGCCTCTCGGACCTGGTGCTGATCGGGTGGCGAGCAGGCCCACGCAGCCCACCACCCCCAGGTCAAAGAAAAGGTCAAAGTCAAAGGTCAACACTATGGCGTAGTGGTTAGTGTAACCGACAGTCGCGGGTTCGATTGCCGCACAAGTCAAACATCTGTGTGCCTGAACATGGATATTTGTCTTGGTCTGGGTGTTTCTATGTATAATATGTATGCACATATAAAAAAAAGTATATTTGTATGTTTATCCATTGTCTAGTACCCATAGTACAAGCTCTGCTTAGTTTGGGCTAGATAGTGTTGTGTGTGTACAACATGGTAGAATATTATAAAAAAGGAAAAAATTAAAAAAGTTACCTGACATAGTTGTGTAGATAAGAATATGCACAACTGTATCACATTATATTACTTTTGTTTTTGAAAATAACAAAAGGATTGTTGGGTTGAATTATAAAATGTTGTTTCAAACAATACTGCTACTAAAAACCACCTATATTACGCGATTGCTGAATATATGGTCTTGGTCTTCGATGCCCGGTTCTGGTATATATATATATATTTATTTTTAAAAAGGAAGTAGTTAAAGCCTTCAGCTAGTTTACAGTCAACGAACAGATATAATCTTGTATATAATCTTGTCAATATTGTCTTTTAAAATTGACATGTCCCGCACTAGGATTAATTCCTGTGCCTGCGACACAGTAACTGAGGCGCTCATAGCCAGTTGCACTCACTGATCGGTAAACAATTAGTGAGGTTAAGCAGCGTCGGGTGCGGTCAGTCTATAGATGGGTGACTGCTTAGTGGTATTTCATCTGAGCGTCGCCGTGCTTTGGCGGGCACGTAAAAAGTCGACCCCGGTTGTTGTCAAATTGACAGCAGTCGTTAAGCCATGTCAGAGACCTACTTACTTACGAGGCTTGAACGACTCTTGACAACAGGTTGGCCACTAACCACACGAAAAGAAGAAGACACAGTGACTTTACAAACATTCAAACAACGTACACAAATAACACCTAGACTCGGCACAACCATTTGGGGACCACACAGATTTTTGTCTCGTTTGGGATTCGAACCCACAACACTCGGCGCAGCGGCAGCGGCAAGGCGACCACTTAAACCATTATACCATCCGTGCAGTCAACAACACACAAATCGAAACAATAACAAATCGAAAGAAGATGATTCCCTTTTATGTAAAGTTCGGACCTGATGATTATGTGAGGTTAGTATGTAGGTTTGCGTTTAGAATACATGTATTTCATAAACGTACTTCTTCCAATAGTTTTCTTTTATCCCATCTTTAATTCCTTTTTTTTAGGGTCTTCGCACGGGTAAGCTAGCAATCGAGGACATATCTACCTAATGATAGCTTGCAACATTAATTATATAAAGTAAAATGATCGAGCGTAAGGTCCTGGGATCGATTTCCAAATCAGGTAAAGCAGCATAAAATTCTTAGTCAGTCAGTAGTAGCATGGAGTTCAAATACTGTCCAGTAGCCAACATTAAGTTGGACTCATATTATATGGGTCCTTAAAGCTTTTCTTTTAGTATTTCTACTGAGGATGTCTTAATAGAGAAACCTAAGAAGTCTTTGCAGCGATTAGGAAATTGCACCCATTAAAATTTCCTCCAATAATAAAATTTTACGTATGACGTATGTGCATGAAGTGACTCTACGTTGTAAACTAACTATTAATTAACAAAGTTGCAGATAGAACGATAATAGAAGCAGAACAAGAAAAATAATTACATGGTTTTTTAGAATATAATATGTGGGGTCAAATTTGCAATAGTCACATAACTTTTTTTAGGGCACACGTTTGAGGTTTTGACAGCTTTTGTATAGAAAATATATCACACCGCAATACTTATTTCTAATCAGTCCTTGTCGACATACTTAATAACGGTAACTAAATGATCCAATGACGTCGCCTGATTGTCTGACATCGCTGTAGTCTTGATACAGGATCTTGTGCGCAATAAAAATCACAATTACTTGTATTGAGTGTTCCGGTCAGAAAATAAACACAATCTCTCATCCTGTTGTAGGAGGGAACTAAAGTCAGACACATACATACTGACACCGTAGAGTAATATATATAGGTATATGTTATCATTAAATATCACAATAAGGAATGGTCCGAAAACAAAACCTTGTGGTACACCTTAATGACAATTGTAACTATATCGACAACTAGAGTAGGGCACAAGTTGTCTTTGTCCCTTGCGCTGGCAACACACTAACTCTATTGGTAAAGTCAAAGGGGATTAATAGATAGATATTTATAATATGGAGTACGATATTCAACCATATTTTGGATTTTCATATCCAGGCATAAAATACTCATACAAGCGATACATATAAAGCTCATGCTCACTACTAAAACGTAGGATTAGTTATTTAAACACAAAATCAGAACTTTTCTTACGGTATAACTTAATTTACGTTATGTTTTGAGACTTTTTATACAAATAGCCTAAAGGTTTGCATACAAATAGGCTGAAGGGAAGTCTATCAACTCTGAAAAATGAAAAACAGAAGTATAGTGGCCTTACTTTCAAACTAGCGAGAATGCGTACGTTTGATTTTTATTGCAATGTTAGTTTATTTGTTTACGAACGAAATGTGCCAAAACAGGCGGTCACAGTTAAGTGAATAAAATCAACACATTTTGTTTAATTCAAATATAAAAAATAGATTTACCGTAACAATTAATGTGTTTACAATTACTCCGTGTAAAAAAGTAATTGCTTGACAATAAAGATACATATTTATCAAGAAAGCACTTCAAATCCTCCATACAATTTCATTATGGCGGCCGCGCGCCGATTTGAATATGCGCCGCACGAGTTCTGTCATTATCTGTCTTACGCTCGGCGCAGTCTTAATAATATGAAGCATTTCATATTACATACATAAGTCTGTAATATTATTTTTATTATTGTTGCTTTTGGTAGCTGGCGGTCTGCGACGGTAATCGATGATAGTAAGAGGTAACCGGCACTTAGGTATGGATAATAGTATTGAAGTCACTACGATGCTACTAGTACTTTGGAATTGTTCAAACAAGGAAAAATAGCCAAGCCGCAACCTAACGTAAAAGAAAGGCAGAACAGGAACGGTTATTCTGTCTTTCAGCGGTTTGCGACTGAAATAAGTGGGTCAAATGGAGGTACCAACTCGTTAGGAACCAATATTAAGTGGTCAATCCAAATTAGTATGTTATCCTACCATCAGTAATATGGATGTGCAGCATCAATGGCTACAGAAACCGGTGTCGCATCAGGTTACAGTTAAGAGAGACGACGCAATGCTTTGAAAACATATATACTAACGGCCATATTCGTAAAACTTACAAGAGGTTATAACGTCGGTATAAATAAAATTCTAAAAAGTATTGTTCACAATAATGCATAATGAATGCTAGCTTCTCTAAAAACGATTCTGTATATAAAAAAATTACAAACAATTTATTAATAAAGCATTTTTACAATGCATTTATTACACATACCTACTAAGTATTTTATCTACCTATCGTATAAGGCCTTTAGTAAGATATTTTCATGCATAAGACCGTAACAATATAAATTCTGGAACTAGAATTTGGTGGAACATACAAATTCTGCTGTATCATTCTACATAACGTTAATTACGGTAATATATTTTTGTCGTTAATTAGTATTATAATAGTATCTAATGTCAATATTGCACAATATTTATAAGCTGTCAGTTACTTGTTTATTTTAACTCGAACTTGAAGCGTGAACAATGAGCATCTGGTGTTAGACTGCAGCTATCCTGATCTTTTAACAAATAAGCACTAGTTATGGCGGACTATAAAGACTTGTCTGTTCATACTGACACATGACACACGTATTATACATACATACAAGGCAGTTTGTGTAATAGTAATAAATACAATAGCTGTTATTTACCTTATAGATAAAATTACTATATAAGAAAATATTAATTCTATAAAGTAAAGTAAATATCAAGATGGGAGATGTAAGACGACTAGAACTTAAAGAAATTTTAACTGAACAGCAGATCCACCATGTTTTGAAACAGACTATTGGAGAGAATATTATATGGAATTTGAAATGGAGTGAAGTGAGACAAGCAGCCGATGGTTTAGCCGGATTCCTTGGTGATCATTTGAAGGCTGTTCTGCATGTGGAGGTTCAAGGCGAAGAAAAACTAGTGTATTTGTTCTTGAAGCGTCTTCCAGTCGATAATGAACCGAAGACTGATTTTATTACTCAGAATAGTTTCAACAAAAGAGAAAGGTTGATGTATCAATTACTGGAAGAGATTTCTATCGAAAGTAAGTTTACTTTTACATGCCTTAATATATTTGAAATAAGAAAATTTGCCACTAATTTAAGATAACTGACACGTCTGAGAGTTTGCTGTGGTGTTCTCAGTCTTGTGTAGATTTATGACAAGCGCTTTGTCAGAGTTGTAAACGATAGCCTTATTATCAACATTTTGAGAGGCTGTGATGACAGGGCTTTATGTTAAATATGTATATATAATGCTATAAGAGGATCAAAAAAACATACGTGTGTCTGCAAAAAATTATGCATTGTTTCTATTTCTTAAATATACATTGGCATAGGTTCTTTTTTTTTATACAACACTAGATATGTAACAATAATAATATAATGTTATATAGTCAGAGCCCAGTAAGCATTAACAAAAATAATACATTATATATTTATTTCACAGGATCGAATCCCTGTTGCGTGAAAGCCTACATTTACACAGACTCTATAGTCGTCATGCCAGATTTGGCGATGGAGCGATACTCTACCAAGCATTACCTCGACACTTTAGACTTGGAACACATTTTTATTGCTACGTCATCCATTGCACGCTTTCATGCAGCAGTTGCTAACTACGAGACGAAGAAAAGCATCGATCTCAAGCGTCTTTATACCATTTCTCAAGAGTTCAGTGATATATTGACAGAACCGGTATACTTTAAAAGCTCGCCTTTTTTAGGAGCGTGTCATAAAGTTTCAGTAAAGCTCCTGCAAGATTTGTCTACAGAATCCTACAGTAACTTGCCAGAGATAGAGTCTAAATTAATGCAGTTATATATCCAAGCGTGTGATAGCTTGACCGAATATAACCATACTGTAAATGTTATAATCCACAAGGATTTGTGGGTAAACAACATAATGTTTAAGTACGAAAACAATGTCCCAATTAGCGCTGTGCTGGTAGATTTCCAGTCCTTCCGCTACGCACCTCCTGCATTTGACCTCATGTCGTTTTTGTACCTCACGACAAGTAGACGCCTTCGAGAAGAACGAGAGAATGATATCTGCAATCATTATTATTCTACCTTTATGAAGAGTTTGAACGATGATTCTAAGAGAAGAGTAAAAGGATTAGGGTATGATAAAGGTAACTTCTTAAACTGGTGTGAAAAAGGACGAATGTTCGGAATGCTTTTGGCAATAGCTTCATATCCCTTCATCCTCATGGATCCAAAGACTGCCGAAAAGACGTTTGATGATCCTGAGACATGTAATAAGCATATACAAGAGGATCGTTCTGAGCCTGTGGTTGATTACGCAATCAGATGCGAAACCTACAGATTTAGGAATTTGGAAGTTACTGAAGAGTTTGTCGAGACCTATATGTTGGAGCAATAGTGATTAAATTTATTGCTTTTGCTTTATGAGGATAGCATTATGTGGTTGATTTCTTTTTATATATTTTGTGTCCATTATTTTGGCTCTGTATAATATTGTATATATAATAAATTCCCAAGCGATATTGCTGTCGCCATATATCAATAAATTCAGTAGTTATTTAGTAACCACGATGTTATAATATCTGATATAGAATAAACATATAATTTACATTATATTTACTATTTATCTAGTTGTATTAGGTAAAAAACCTTTTTATTAAAGAGTAGAAGTAGTAATTTATTGCATTGGTGTATAATATATTTTTAATTAGCTTTGATTTTATTTATTAATACATGTGTTTACCATTAATATTGTATTTGATCCTGAATAACTTGAAGATTATATAAATTAAAAAATATTTAATATTATATATTATTATTAGCATTGTTTGTCTTTCTATGCAGAAAAGTATATTTTTCTTGTCCAGCTCGTTCTATATATTATACTACTTACATAAATTGCGGTTTGCAAGACAGTTTCACTTTCCCCGGGTCTTTACAAGTGTCAAACTTCTATGATCACCACGTGAGAACCTGATTATATAAGTGATACAGTTAGGTTATACCGAAATAGAAAATACTCTAATTTTCTAGCTAATTTGTTTGCTTTAACTACGGTTTCACTCGCAATATCGTTGAGTAAATCACATTATGCATTATTGCTTCGGTTTTATTGAATGGAATTAGATAAAATTTTGCTTAATATTTTAATTTTAACTATAAGCTGCGGAGTATTTGTATTGCACCAAATGCATCGAAATTAGCTTAGGTAATAGTCTTTGCGTGCTGCTAGAAGAAACACACAGACAAACATTCTAAAATCTTTTAAAGATTCAGACTCTAAACAGTAAATTTAAATTAGTTTAAAAAACAATCCATTTCCGAACGATAATTATATTTAACAAATTCGCAAACTTTTGTGAATCAGGCTGTGTATTTTTGCTAATACTTACTAAATACTTGTGTTCTGTTTTTTTTAAGTACTTTTATAGTCTTGCGTTTGACCGCGATCTCACTTGATGTTAAGTGAAGATGCAGTCGACGATAGAGCACGCTTGCCTAGAAGATACCTATTCACTCGTGACTTGAAGACACCCAAATTGTACTCATCGGGAAACATAGACTTAGGTAGTGAGTTCTACTCCTTTGCGGTACGCATTATAGAAGTGGGAGCAAAGTGCTTCAAAGCGCTAATAGCGCTGATAATGATGCGTTCAATAATTACAACAAGAATTTCAATAATTAGCGTTCTTAGTTCGACTAACAGAAGTATTCTGAATTCTTGCGCTAGTATCGATCGTCTATTTATTAGTGATTAGTTAGTAATTAATAACAGAAAGATTTAATAATTAGTTATTCCCGGAACATAAGTAGCACTTATACGAATAATAATAATATGTTGTTGATGCTGTTGTTTGATGATTATCGTAAATATTATCCTTAAGCCCGTACTCTCGACTAAAGTTCAAACTCTTTTCGTGATTTTAACCATATTTTACCAAATGTGGTATAGATGCGTACGGCTAAGGAGTAGACAGAAGCAAGAGAGAAGCAATTCCGCTTCTCTCTTGCTTCTGTCTGTGCTGCCTGAAATGTACGACCTGAATAGTTACCTGTTAAGCGAGCGTGCTTTATCGTCGACCACTTTATCCCTTAATATCTGGTAAGATTTTGGTCAAACGCAAACCTAAAAGATAAAAAGGCATATGATATATTCTCAAATATGGCAAAGCTAATCTAATCATAGTGCTATAAAATTTAAATATACAATAGCGCATTGCCCGCATCTGAAAATGCCTAAGGCTTGAAAATGTCTCCGCAGAATAGGTACCATATGACGTCATACTCCGCGCCATATAGCCGATACGTAGTTTTATACACAAGATAAAATGTGTTATAATAATAATAATATTATATCAGCCCTGATTCCTAAATATAAATGTCTCACTGCTGGGCACGGGCCTCTTCTCAATATGAGAAGGGTTAGTCCATAGTCCAACACGCTGGCCTAGTGTGGGTTGGCAGACTACACATATCTTCGAGAGCACTCAGATATGCAGGTTTCAGGTTTCAACGGTCTCCCACTACGCTATCGCTAGTATGTGTTATGTCTGGACGGAACTGGGAAAATAATTACAATTAAATATTAAACAATGTATTAAAAATGTTTTGAAAATTTATTTGTTACGTAACACGAATAAGGTGTATAATAAAAGGAAGTAAATCATTTCCTTTTATTATACCCACACCTTAATGATACACATTGTAGAACAGTATATAATAATAAAAACCTCAATTGCTTGAAATGGTTCTTCCGGCAAAAATTACCACTCATAATCTCTTATCGCAAGAGACAAATAAAGCTTGATTTACACGATAGCAGTTATGGTACAATATTATCGATCAGTGTTGACGGCCAATCCGAGAATCACGATAATATTTTTTTGAAGGTAACCGCCTGATTTGGAATAATTTATGTGTCACGGGATCCCCGTGTTATGTAATAATTTATGACATATCAATTATTCCTTTATGACTTTATTTTAAAAAGACCACTGAAAACACTTACATTCGAATCAACTATTTGTTCATCATACAATTTTGTTTGTACCGTGTTGGAATCACATATATAACACTTGGCTCAGCATCAGTGACGAAGCGACCATTTAAACCTGTACGTCATTGGAGCAGTCAAAATTGCTGAAATATTTCATTTGATTCACTGCAGGACGAAGGCTGCTTCTATACAAGTCGCAAATCCGACTACAGATTAGGTATATAAACGTTTATTGATATGATCAGCAAAATAAAAAGATATTTAAAAACCAAACTAGATATTTTTACACCAGTTTATATTTACTAGTAGATAGGCTCTTGTCACCACTGGCGTTCCGGCACAGCTTGAACCTCACGCCTTGGTATGCTACGATGGCAAGAGACCAGATGGTATGTCATTACTGCCATGGAAAATGGGTAGGCCTTTGGTGTGGGACGCAACTTGTGTCGACACCCTTGCCCCATCACAACTTTCTAGCACAGCAGGTTGTGCTGGTGCTGCTGCTGCATCAGCGGAGACGCTCAAACGGCGCAAATATCAAAACCTTATTGGTGAGTACATATTTGAGCCGTTTGGTGTCGAAACGCTAGGCCATGGGGTCCAAGGTCTGTTTATAGAGACTTAGCTAAGCGGCTGATTCACGCTTCATGTAACCAGAAGGCTGGTATTTTCTTTGCACAAAGAATAAGTATTGCCATTCAACGTGGCAATGCTTCCAGTCTTCTGGGCACGTTGCCCATTGACGACGATGCGGAGGAATATTATGACGCTTTTTAATTTTATTTTTTTATTTTTCTCTTTAGTTAATATTTCTTGTAAATAATTTGTGTATATATTATTTGTTTTCTAGTAAATTGGAGCAGCGATAGCTCAGTGGGGAGACCAACAGACTGCAATGCAGAGGGTCTCGGGTTCGAACCCACGTCGCGCACCTCTGAGTTTCGGAAGTTATATGACTTTTTGAAATTATGTGCGTATTGATTGACAATTATCGCCTGCTCCGTGCCTCGGAGAGCACGTTAAGCCGTCGGTCCCGGCTGCCATGAACATCTATGGCAGTCGCTATTGGGAAAGTCAGTACTCTCTAATATCCTGACACTGGTCTAGCCTTAGGGTATCGTTAGCCTTCGGGTTGCGGAGGTCAGGTGGCAGCCGCTCCGTGTAAAAACTGATATCCAGTCAAATCCGGTTAGACCAGAAAAGTCGACCCCAAGTGACTTGGGCATAATAAAGGTTAAGAGAGAAGATTTGTTTTCTAGTAGATTAAAGCACTTGATTCGAAAGAAAAGAAGCAATACGTATCATGCATATTACTAGTTCTTACAAAAGGGAAGAAACATGTATCAGGTAATCAGTTTAATCATCCCACTACTAGTTAAGCCATTCAAATTGTCGACGATAATTATATATTTATTTATTTATTTAATCTTAGGAAGGCTTACAGACTAATATAAATCTATAAAGTATACATTTAATGGTTACACATGTTGCTAATAACAAGCCTCCACATATGAATATTAAAAAATAACTAATAAAAACCAAAATAATCTAACAAAAGAATACAAAAGAAAAGAAAAAATAACAATTACAAATAGCAAACACAGTTTAATTAAATTACAGTTTTACAGTTTAAGTTCCGCTACCCACGATCAAAGAAAGAATTGGCCAAGTGCCTACCTACTGTTCTGGCACTTGTGCAAAATAGAACAATGCTAAGAATAACTTCTTTAAGTAAACTTCGTTAAGTTAAAAGATGTTTAAATGCAAATTTAGTTGTTTTGAAATGCATGGTAAGTTGCACAATAAACAGTTGCATTTTTAACTGCTGGGCAGGGGCCTCTTCTCAGTGTGAGAAGGGTTAGGCCATAGTTCACTACGCTGGCCCAGTCTGGGTTGGCAGACTTCACATAACATCGAGAACTTTAGCAGCAGACATGAAGGTTTTCCCACGATGGATAATACGCATATAACTTCGAAAAGTCAGAGCCTCGGGATTAAAGTGACGACCTCTGCGTGGTAGTCCATCGGTCTTCCACTAGGCTATCGCTGCAACTTTATTGACAAACACATTATATTTTACTTGCGATCCGCCCCAGCATCGCACGGGTAGTACAAAACCTTAACAAATTATACACCTAAACCTTCTTCATAAATCAATCTGTCCATTGTTAAAAACCGCATGAAAATTCGTTCAGAAGTTTATGAGTTTATCGCGAACAAACAGATAGACGCGGCGGGGAACTTTGTTTTATAATACGAGTATGTATTGATTTAAACTATACACTTGTAACAAAACCTAGTGACGTAAAAATATTAGGATCTAGAGTAAAGTATTATTGTCTTTTCAGTACGTGTGTACTAGACTGAAGGGGATATGTCTTTTAAAATAGATAGCATTGAAGGCACAGACCCATTCACTGGAGTCTTAAATGAACTGCGATACCATTCGCTAGTGGGGTCATGAACTGAGATAGGTAATATCCTGATCCAGTATTTTATTAGAATAGTTTATGCCAGTGACACATTTTAGCAGTGGACGCTATAAAAGTACGTTCTTTTGTTTTATCTTATGTTGAAAATGAATTAAAATGTTTTCTTAATATAAATATAAAAATCTTTTATGTACTTTGAACTTTTTGCTCTTTATAAGTTACTTTTATTCGAGTTTTTGTTTTATTAAGAACTTTGTACTACTGACGCAATATATTAGCGCGTGTTTGGACGTTAAATGGTAGTTTGAAACAACACATTTAAATGAATAGATTTAATTCTATTTAATTTTTAATT
This sequence comes from Catocala fraxini, assembly GCA_930367265.1. NCBI lineage: Eukaryota > Metazoa > Arthropoda > Insecta > Lepidoptera > Erebidae > Catocala > Catocala fraxini. Next base: position 6,296,744 of record OV884036.1, on the reverse strand, counting down.
CCTAATACGATGTTTGGACACTGGTGTCTAGACATAATGCCTTCTCATCATGTTTATTTATGGTGATGACTTCTGAGATACCAAAGTGTGTCGCTGGCTCATAGAAAGAGATAGAAAGCAAGGCGTCTGCCATTGAGTAAAATTTAAAAGCATCAATATTAATTATTATAAATTAAATTATAACATTATGTTTATTAAAATGTCGATATTGAAGTCTCTTTCGATTTTAAAGATGGTGGAAGAAAAACAACGACTTGTGCTTGAAGAAATCTTAACTGAAAGCCAGATTCAGCATATTCTGGAACAGTCCATAGGGCACGTTCAGTGGAATCTGAAGAGAAGCAAAGTAAAGGCGATGGATAGCATGCTTGGGTTCCTAGGCGATCATATGAAGGCTGTCCTGTTTGTAGACGTTGAAGGTGCAGAAAAGAAAGTACATCTGTTTTTGAAGTTAATGCCAGTCTGGAACAAGCCAAAAACTAAGTATATAGATGAAAATAACTTTTTTAGACGAGAAATGTTGATGTTTAGAATATTGGAAGAGATTTCTGAAGACGGTAAGTGTTTCTAGATTAATTCGATTTTAGAGATGTGATGTGATGTGATGTGACTTTGAACTTAATTATCATTTACATTTAGCTAAACGAAAATAATCTTATTTGCTTGAAAGTATCTCTAAAGCATTAGGCACTACCTAATACAGGAATATAAAGGATATATGGAACTTTATTAATCCAAGATGATGATTTGACGAATCTTAACTTGAATAAATACATTCAACATGTATTTTTCTATATAAAGTATTGGTCACAAAGGAATTCACAATTATTGACAACAACACATAAAATGAGCTTATGCTGAGATTTATATTAGTACATGACTAGTATATACAAAATATTTACGTTGATTTTTTATGTTTCAGGTGCTAATCCCTGGTGCGTGAAAGCGTACATTTACACAGACTCCATATTGGTGATGCCAGATCTGTCATTAGAGGGATACACGACCAGACCTCCCCTCCAAGTCTTAGACTCAGAACACATATTTCTTACTACGACAGCGGTTGCTCAATTTCATGCAGCATTTGTCAACTATGAGACCAAAAACGGCTTTAACCTAAATCTTCCATACAGCAATTCTCGAGAATATGATCATATATTAGCAGAAACAACTTTCTGTGACTCGCCATTTCTTAGGTCATGCTCTAAGCTATCGTCGAACTACCTAAAAACATTTTCTGCGAAACCTTATCATAATATGGAAAATTTGGAGTTGAAATTAACAGAGCTATTTCTCAACGCGTGTGACAGCTTAGCAGAATATAAGGACACTTTAAATGTCTTAATCCACAGAGATCTATGGGTGAATAACATAATGTTTAGGTATGAAAACGATGTGCCAATTAATTGTGTATTGGTAGACTACCAGTGCATACGGTACGGACCTCCTGCTTTTGATTTGATGATGTTCATGTACCTTACGACAGACAGACGTTATCGACAAGAACGAGAGAAAGATATTTTTGATCATTACTTTTCAATCTTTAATAAGAATTTAAATGGAGATTCTAAGAGAAGAGTGGCAGGTTTGGGTTGGGATAAAGTGAATTTTCTAAATTGGTGTGAAAAAGCAAGAATGTTTGGTATGTTTGGAGCTATAGCTATACAGCCCTTTACCTTCATGGATCCAGAGATAGCTGTAAAGACTTTTAATGATCCAGAAACTTATGAGAAATACCTTTATGAAGACCGCACGGAACCAGTTGTAGCCCATGCCAAAAGTTGTGAGGCTTATAAACACAGAAACTTGGAAGTCACTGAAGAGTTCGTCGAGACCTATGTGTTGAAACAACTCTAATATAATTTGGTTGTCATTGGTTAAATGTTAATACTATTATTATATTTTCAATTTTATTGGTGCAGGGATAGAATTTTCAAACACTTGTGCTCCTGGTACTGGTATATCTACATCATTATACGTTTAGGAGAATCTCTTGATATAAATGAAGAAGGCTCAATGCAAGGTTACCAACCCTATCTAAAAAGTGGTCGCGGTGCTGCCAGTACCAGCAGCAATGCTTACATTGACCCCTCCTATTTCGAATTACCGAAGTGCGATTATCGACTAACATTCAAATTTACGAATGTAAAATAGTTTATCGTTATTTGGATGCATTCTCTGTCAATCTTTGTTAACGTGGTGTAATGCATTGACCCGCACCTCTCCGGGGAAAAGGAAGATTTTAACATAATATTTCATTTAGGCAAATAAATAAACTGTAACAATCCTAATACGCAGAATATAATATAGATTAAATTAAAATATACTAAATAAAATAAAATACTGATGAGTTTTTCAATTATCAAAGGAAGATGACGATTGCTATAAGAGCATATTTTAGCTAATTGTCAAATGCAACATGTTTTGAAGCCGCCCTTTGGGAAGCATCTTCAAGGGTACTTAAAAACAAGTGAAGTAAATACAAGAAATGGCATTTCTAGTTTTATGACAGATTATAAGAAGGTTGAAGAAAAGGAAAACCTCTGCCCACACTTTTGGGGCAATACAGGCGTATGCACACACGTATTTCATGTATCAGTAAAATAAAATTAATCTGTGAAAGTTATTTCTCAAGTGAAACCTGCGAAACAGGTCTAGTTGCAAAGTGCAGTTGATTTACTTAAAGAATACATCGATGCTTAAAGTTTGCTCTATCAATATGCACAAGGTTTAAGGGATTATATGAAATATGGTGGCATTAGATGCATAGAAATGTCTACAAACGAGATATCTAACGTAAATGTTATCATGTATAGGAACAGTGAACACTACTATTGCATCATCATGTTCAGTAATATATCATTTTAATTGTAGCTGGTTTTAAGTTTCATTTATCACGTTTTTGTTTTCTACTACCAAATGTCAGAAGAGCAGGTAAGACGCCATATTTTATATTTTTGTGATTGCCGGAATACTAGCCTTGATTTGAGGTCATCTTCTAATAGTTAGATAGAAATATTTTTACCCACATTTCGCCAAGTTTGTAAGAATCAAGGTTCAGAGATTCATGCATTTGGATGCTATTATGTAATTACTAATAAAAAATAAAAAGTAACACTTTGCTGTATCTTAAAAAAAATGAGCACTAGCTTCACGAATAATATATTGCAAATATGTTACTGAACTAATCCCTATTAGTTATACCTATTAGTTCCCAAATAAACTACCCTTAGTTTATTTGCCGAATTATCTAACTACTTTGGCTAATAAAGTCGCAGTAGTATTAGCCTCTATATATGTATTTATGAAGTGTCAGTTGAAATGGTTAGGCTAAAATTACAAACATGTAAAAACAACGACTCATTTCAAAAACAGGTTTTCTGATTCTTTACCAAATATTTGTGAAAATTATTTGTGGCGATATACTGTCCACATTTCTTATTACTACTACAAATGAAAATTAAAACGTTCTAAAGTGATTGTTAATTAATTTAGATATGTTTCCATTATGCAAGACAATAATAACTAAATTAAATTTAAATTTTAAGATGGCTGGGGAGTTACGAATTATGGTGCTTGAAGAAATCTTGACTGAAAAGCAGATTCATCATGTTTTGAAGCAGATTGTTGGGAATGTGACATGGCGTTTGAAAGGAAGTAAAGTAAGACCGGCTGCCGATGGTATGGCCGGTTTTCTCGGTGAACATATGAAGACAGTTCTAGACGTGGATGTGGATGGTGAGGAAAAGAAAGTGCACCTGTTTATGAAGCGTGTCTCTACCGACAACAAGCCAAAAGCTGACTATATTCATGAAAACAATTTTTACAAAAGGGAAATGTTGATGTATGAAATGCTAGAAGAGCTTTGCGGAGAAGGTATCTATTTTTTAATTAGAGTTTTATATATTTTATGTCAGTAAACAGAATTTATTTACAAATCCTAAAATAAAAAGACTGTGTACAATTATTGAATATAGTGTTTTCAATGATGTTCGAAACGCTCTGATGCCTGAAATTAATTTTAAGTAAGCTCGTTGTCTCGGCAACACTTTAGGTTCACAATGTAGATCGCAACTTATTCCACCACAGATAGAACTGAAAATCAATAACAAATTAATTAAACAACTTTTATTCATGTTAAAAATTGGTACTATTATTTATTATCTAGTAAAGATTTTTACATGATAAGAGTTGGGTATCTTAGGAATATGTTTGTATATTCTTATTGTGTGTTTATCTTTATTCCAGATCAGCGACCCTGGTGCGTTAAAGCCTATCTTTACACAGATTCTATAATCGTGATGCCAGATCTGACATTACAGGGGTACTCATCTCGAAATTTTCTCGATACCTTGGATTCAGAACATATATTTATCACCGCAACAACACTTGCACGATTCCATGCAGCATTTATAGATTACGAGATTAAGAGAAGCATTGAACTAAAACATCCTTACAGCATTTATCAAGAATTCGGTCATATATTGGCGGAATCACATTTTTGTGACTCTCCATGGTTAAAAGCCTGCCCTAAAGTGTCAGCAAAGATTTTGCAAAAGTTCTCTACGAAATCCTTTCGTAACCTACCAAACTTAGAGCTAAAATTAACACAACTTTTCCTTGACGCGTGTGACAGCTTGACAGAATATGACGACACAGTAAATGTTTTACTTCACAGAGATTTATGGGTGAACAACATAATGTTTCAGTATGATAAAAATGTTCCAATCAACGCTGTATTGGTAGACTATCAGTGCTTGCGATATGGACCACCCGCTTTTGATCTGATGTTATTCTTGTATCTCACAACAGACAAAACTTTTCGACAAGAACGAGAGATTGATGTATTCAATCATTACTATTCTACCTTCATCATGAATTTAAACGCTGAATCCAGGGAGAAAATTATGCGTCTTGGCTACGACAGAGATAACTTTTTAAAATGGTGCGACAAAGGAAGAATGTTTGGAATGGTTGAAGCCATAACTTTTTATCCATACATTCTCATGGATCCAAAAACAGCGCAGAAAACTTTTGATGATCCGGAAACCTTCGAGAAATATCTTAATGAAGACCGATCGGAGCCTGTTATTGCGCATGCTATGAAATGTGAAGCCTACAAACACAGGAACTTAGAAATTAATGAGGAGTTCATCGAGAAATATGTGTTAAAATAGTTGTTATAATATATTGTTATCTATTTATGCCATTAATAAATATATTGAGAGTGTTATTGTTATTTATTAATTTTAAATCAGCGTTGTATGGTGGTCACATATAGATGGTGATTATATACAAGTCTCAGATCAAAATTACTGCTAATTGCAAATATAAAAATGCAAGCGTTATTTAGAGGTGGTTTGCTATTCATACATAATCATCTATTATGAAATACTGAACTTGCAATATATATTTGTCAGTTAAAAATAAAGCAGTTGTAATTGGTTGACCATTTATTAATTGTCAACTATTTTGTCCATATAATATTATATGCTCCTTATCTTATACTCCTAGCAAAGCTGTTTTACTCGTCAGAAATGGGTGTATGATTTTCAAAACTGCTGCGTGTGGGAAAAAGTCACGTAGAACTTTAGTACTTATTAATTAATAAGTACTAACTTACAAAGTAAGTACTTAATATCAAAGCTCAGATGAGATTACATTGAGTTTCCAATTCAAATTATTGAGTTCTCAAAGACTTGCTGTTTTGCATGTTATTAGGATTTAGTAAATCAATTAAACTATCCCTGGTATTGATATTCAGTTATATAATTTGTAGGTGTAATGTACGTTTGACAAATACTTCGAAGATATGAACATCTTTGAAGAGTTTGGCAAGAGTATATTGCACCGACACTATGTTCTTCTTTTTTTAATAATTTTATACGTACGTAGTCTATTATGATCATAGGATTTTCAAAGATTATCAAAATTCAAGTAATGTTTGATCTCCTTTTGCTCTTGTTTTCATAAACCAATCTTTATTAAGCTCCTATTTTTAGAATTAATATCTAATAATAATAATAATAATAATAATAATAATATTCTACCACATACACACAACACCATCTAGCCCAAACTAAGCAGAGCTTGTACTATGGGTACTAGACAATGGATAAACATACATATATACTTTTTTTTTTTTTTTTTGTGAATACATACATATTATACATAGAAACACCCAGACCGAGACAAACATCCATGTTCACGCACACAAATGTTTGACTTGTGCGGGAATCGAACCCGCGACCTTAGGCGTGGCAGTCGGTTACACTAACCACTACGCCATCGAGTCGTCATCTAAAATTAATATGATGTGTATATATTAAGTAATATAAATAGGCAAATATATTTTTTGTTTTTTAGATCTTGAGTGACGTAACATTAATTTAAAAACTAATTAAAAGATTACAAATAAAACAATTATCAGATATCTAATTAAGCCGAACTAAATGGTTAAATGATTAAAAAGATCAAACTACTTAATTTGTAAAAAATTATGGAAATGTTTCGTTACTGTAATATTATTATTAAAATTACAGTAGTAGAGCCTCGCTGATTTCAGCATGAATGGCCGGCTTAATCGGGGTAGGACTACTCTCTCCCAGAATATCGACGTGAAATAGCAGTACACAGCGAACGAAACACAACAGTTCCTACTTTTGTGTTTCGTCCGCTGAGGCCCAATCACCCCCTTTTCCCCATTCCCGCTCCTTCTCCTTCCCAATTCCTTTCTTAAAGAGTCGGCAACGCGCAAAAGATGCCTCTGGTGTTGCAGGCGTCCATAGGTTACGGTGACCATTTACCATCAGGTGGGCCGTGTGCTTGTGGTGGCAAAGTTGAATAAAAAAAAACAACTTTATTTGCATCTGAGATGTAGATATAGGAACATAAATAGATCAGATGTCAATTTACATTGTATTTGGATTAGAACTTGAAATATGAACAATGAATGAGTTATCTTCAACAGTAGCGGTTATGATCTTCCTACAAATATTAATTATTTGAGATAATTACTTACGAGTATTCACGTTTACTTTATTTTAGATAAAGGTTGAATAATGCGAAATATTTATAACAGTTGATAAGATTAAGTAATCTAGGTAGACTATATATATGTATATATAGGCTATAACTTAGCTAGGTAGGCACGACGGCTGGTACTTGAAGAAGACTTGACTAAAGTTTTGAAGTCAGTCAACAGAGTACCATGAGAAATGAAAGCAAAGTAAGATCAGCAGCAGATGCTGTAGCTGAGTATGTCTGATTTATATTTTCTTTTTGCCGGCCTCGATGGCGTAGTGGTTAGTGTAACCGAATGCCACGCTTGAGGTCGCGGGTTCGATTCTCGCACAAGTCAAATATTTGTGTGCATGAACATGGATGTTTGTCGTGGTCTGAGTGTTTCTGTGTATAATATGTATGTATTTACAAAAAAAAAAGTATATATGTATGTTTATCCATTGTCTAGTACCCATAGTACAAGCTCTGCTTTGGGTTAGATGGTGTTGTGTGTATGTGGTAGAATATTATTATTATTATTATTATATTAAGTCTGCATATAGGCTTCAAATAAATCTAATAAATACATTCAAAGCGCGAAAAAAGTGTAGTAATGCTTCATATCTGTAGCAATAAATATTGATAAGATATATTATTACTTGTAATTTTGATTTATATCAATAATTTGATTTCCAATCTGTACTGCTACTTTTATAGTTATTAATATTATGTGTTCAACATTTTTAAACAAATAAATAAAACTTATGTTATCTTATCTTTCGTAACAACATTGCAAATATTAAAACACCTTTTTATTTTCTGACTTACGCTGCCTTTGATACAGCAAGAATGGGCTCTTGTTGTCGTTGCCAACTATTTGGTACCTATACCAATGAGTGGGAAGCCGACTTTTTACAGAAAAACAGTGTAAAACTTGTAATGGCGTTACTGCGTTTTAACTAGTGAGTAAGACTACCGGCGTCTCATTCCCCTAATTTTCCCATTCCTTTAACTGAAATTTCTACGAACAAGTACTCTGGTATTATTGCTGTTTATAGTGCAATGCAGCCTCTGTGCTGCTACTTAAAATTTCTTGACAAAAATAGACAATAAGGCTTTGCATAAATCAACTCTCAATCAACACTCACCGAGAAAAACACTACACTACTTATATTTTTAATTTATGTCATATACTTTTAAATGTGAGAAAAAACTATCGATTTGATTGAATGCAGATTGCTATTGCAAAAGCTACCTCTTAGACCTGATTATATTTAATAGCATAATGTGTGTTTAGATGAACGCAGTCACGCACGCCCTTCCACCCATCCTCTACCCGTTGGCTACGGTAACTGCTTAACATCAAACAGAATATATGCTTCATTACCATCTACATATTTAGCTGAAGGCAGAGGCATGTTTAGAATTGCTTTTGTTATGCAAAAAGTACGCTGTGCAGTGATTACAGCTACCTATCAGGTGGACCTGGCTCGTAAGCCACCGACAGCAATAAATATAATATAATATATAATATAAATAATAATATAAATAAATATTATGATATAATATAATATAACATAATATAATATGATAATATAAATAAATAATAAGATCATTATGTTTTGATTTTCATGGCTTATGGAACGACTAGATTTTGCTCGCAGCATCGCTCGGGTAAATGTAGGTGATGTCATTTTTTATCCCTCAGAAACAATACTTTTTCTGTACGACATATACCTTATGCCATATTCTGTATCCCTGTCAACGTGTATGCGAAATAACATAATGTTCAGTTGAGTAGTTAAGGCGTCAAAGCGTAAAAAACAAACTCAGATCCGCATTTATAATATTAGTTAGGATTAGTAGGTTTATACTAATAATTATTATAAATGTATAAATTTGTGTAAATATTTGCGTAACAAAGGGTAACAAACAACTAAACAAACTCAAACTTTCATAAGTAAAGATCCAGTTTACCACAGTTCAACGTTTCTTTTATTTAACATAGTGTTACCAAGCAACCTAATACATATTACGTGTTAATTTATTGAAAACTTTCCTAGCTACATCACCTTTATTTACATCTGTGATATCTAACGTCAATATTATACAATACCTACGAAATGTATTGTTGTGAGTTTGCTTTGCATACAAACGCGAACTTGAAACATGAATAATCAACGTCTGATCTCAAATAGATATCTGGCAACAAATATTAGTTATTTATGATAAACGTCTATTTATATAAATTAGAATTTACACGTTTTATCACAATTACATGAGGTTCTTCGTTGATCATATGACGATATCAAAACAAAGCACAAAAAGAACTACTGTATCAATAGATAACATTACACTATATAATGAATAGTCAACGACAATACGCATAAATATCTATTAAGATGGTCGGGGAAAATCGACGGCTGGTACTTGAGGAAATCTTGACTGAAAAGCAGATCCATCATGTTTTGAAGCAGTCCATTGGAGACGATGTTTCGTGCAAATTGGAAGGGAATGAAGTAAGACCGGCAGCGGATGGCATAGCCGGCTTCCTCGGTGATCATATGAAGGCTACCCTGCATGTGGACGTTCAAGGCGAGAAAAAGAAAGTGCATCTATTCTTGAAGCGGATTCCTATATTTAACAATCCTAAGGCTAAATTCATTCATGATAATAAATATTTCAAAAGAGAAAAACTCATGTTCAAAGTATTGGACGAAATTTGCGATAACGGTAAGTTTTACTTTAGCCAGAAATTTTGTGGCATGCTGATGGAGTGTGTCAGAAGCGAGGTCGAGAGAGAGTCGATGATAAGAAAGTATGGTATTAATAGGTTGGATGTAGGGTTTTTACAAAGTGCTTTGAGGCATCCTACTTCGGAAATAACGTCAGCATTTTACCAGCTAATACCGCGGACTCAGTACCGACTTCTTTAATAGCTAATTTTTAATTAGGTCTTGTATATGTGCAATCGGTTTGATATGATTTTTTAAAGAAATCCCTAAATAAAATGAAATAAAAAAGAACGCTCCGTGCACCCGCTTAACGCAGCGGACGGCCTTAGACCACATGTACTATGGTCATACTATATATGGCATTGCCACAAGTATGTGAAAAGAGCGAAGATCCTATTTTCATAAACTTATACAATTTACCCAAGTATAATACATTTCAAAACTATTAATTTGTTTAAACATATTTCAGAAATGTTTCTTTATTGAAATCTTGAATTTTGAAATAGCTATGTTCTGTAAAAAAGCTAATTCTTGCAATACGGCTTATTCGAGCTAAGATTTGGCTAGGATTTTACAATCTTCCTTGCGGTCACCAATTATTTATCAATATATACTTTTTTCATAAACATGTGTATTCCGTATGATATATTCATGTGCATATTTAATAGACATGCTGTGCGCGTGGTTACCAAATATAGGAAACTGATAATAAAATAATTTTATGCAATACATAAAAATATTATTATCATATACAAAATCTGTTATTAGCAAATTATAAATAGAAAAATTTACTTATAATTTATCAAACGCATCATGACATTTCGCCACTTCGTAATGAATTGGCAACGTTCTTTAAAAGACTGGCAGGATTGCTACATTGTATGACAATGTTCATTTAAAGAATTGCTGTATAAAACCAGCCTTTTATTTACGTGAGGCGTCAATCGATATAAATAGATTGATTTATAACCGTTTATGTTTTCTAGATACGAATCCCTGGTGCGTGAAAGCCTTCATTTACACAGACTCCATGGTCGTTATGCCAGACCTGTCGGTAGAAGGATACTTGCTTTGCCATTACCTTGACACCTTGGACTCCGTGCACGTATTTGTCACTACAACATCACTTGCGCGCTTTCATGCAGCATACGTGAACTACGAAACACAGAAAAGCATCGATCTACAACGTCCCTACAGGATTTCTCAAGAGTTCGATCATATATTGACAGAACCAACTTTCTGTGATTCAACGTGGATGAGAGCATGCTCGAAGCTATCAACAAATTTTCTGAAGACTTTTTGTACAAAATCCTACCGTAACCTGCCAGATTTAGAGTCGAAATTGGCATATCTGTATATTGAAGCATGCGATAGCTTAACCGAATATGAGGATACTATAAATGTTTTAATTCACAAGGATCTTTGGGTCAACAACATAATGTATAAGTACGAAAACGATGTTCCAATCAGTGCTGCATTGATAGATTATCAGTTATTGCGCTACGCGCCTCCTGCGTTTGACCTGATGATATTCTTATACTATACAACAGACAGACGCTTTCGACAAGACCGAGAGAAAGATGTTTTTGATCATTACTATTCAATTTTCGTGAAGGATTTAAGTGATGATTCTAGAAAGAAACTAAATAATTTGGGTTATGATAAAGAAGATTTCTTAAAATGGTGTGAAAAAGCAAGAATGTTTGGAATGCTTGAGTCTGTGGGTTGTTGTCCTTACATTCTGATGGATCCAAAGACTGCACAGAATGCGTTTGATGATCCTGAAACTTATGAGAAGCACCTTAGCGAAGATCGTTCGGAGCCTGTTATTGCTCATGCACTTAAGTGTGAAACATATAAAAATAGAAATTTAGAAGTGACTGAGGAGTTCGTTGAGACATATGTTTTGAAACAACTGTGATATTATATTGTTTTTTGATTTTAGTTTTGTATTTTTTTTGTGATCAATCAGTGTATACCTAAATGAGGCATAAAATAATTTTCAACTAATTCAAATCCTAACTGATATTATAAAAACGAATGTGTGTTTGTTTGTTGCGCTTTCACGCTTTAGCTACTCGACCGATCATTATGAAAATTCGCATACACGTTGTCAGGGGTAAAAAAAGACTATGGGTACCAAAAAAGAAAAGACCAGAAGGAAAGAGTTTCATGCAAAAAAGGAGAATAGAATATTGACATATCATACATTTACGCAAGCAGAGCCACGGCAAAATCTAGCAATAATAACCTAAAATACTAATCAACTTGTTAAAATGAAATTCATATCGACGGCTTTTATGAGCTGTTTAAGTCCAGACAGCAGCAATTAACATGCCTTTGTTATCATATTTGTATGTCAGCGTGATTTGCAGAAACCGGTGGCAAAAGTAGGGTTATTGTACATGCAACAATAAACATTATTGCTGAATGTTTCTATATAAGACCAATGATTACATTTTATATATAAGATGACAGCGATACCATATCTAGTTTAATCCCCAAACCTAGAAGTTTTGACGCAAGCAGTAACCAAATGAACATTTCAAAATCTGGCGGCCTCAAGGATATAGGAGGACCCTAGCCCGTTTAACCACTGTATACCTAACACATGTTTAGCTGATGATGTTGTATTAATAAAATAATGTTTTCTATATAATAAAAAAATACCTGTGTGCAAAATTGTATAACCCTTTTGTTTAACCTTTGCAATGTTAAGTTAGTCAGTCGGTTAGTTTACTTTTTATTTCAGGCGTTATTATTACCACTATGTTGTATTATTGATGGAATCTTACAATTTTACGATTTTAATTTTCATACAAACATTATCTAGTCGCGTATAATATAATTAAAAAAATAAAGAAAAGATTAGATAAATGTACATACAGCGCCACATCAATCTGTCCTAGACTGTTTGGACTTTGAACTATTAGAAGTTGAACGCTGCGAATCGTGCGCGAGAGTGCGTTATATTTTTGTTATTTTGTCTCATTCACGCTGAACGGGACGCGACGCTCTATCCTTACCATTACATCGACACCACTATGCACAGTCCTTTTCCGCCAATTCTCTATTTTGTATGTAGCGTAGTTATGCGTTTATAGGGTGTCTAATTTGATGTGTAGCCGTGTGTACTTTCTTGAAGAGAGTAGTCCCCTAAAAATTAAATCCTTTCTTGCTAAAACACTAATATATATATATATATATACAGCCACGTGCAAAAGTATTAGGCACCCCTATTGTTTGTCTCTATCTCAACAATGAGCGCTCGGATAAGGGTTTTATGGTCTTACTATTGCATCGGCGGCATTTTGAAACAAAAATAAAACAATAACAAATATTTATGACACCCAGGTGCAGTTTAAAACGATGTTTTTACAAATTTGCAATTTTAAAGTTTACTCTTTAGGGGGTTATCAGTGCTTGCAGTGAACAGACACATATCGTACGCAATTGTTGTTACCATATTCCTGAAGACTAATATTCATCGAGTTAATAATGCCTAAAAAAGCAGAACTTAGTGCAGAACAGCGCCTAAAAATTAAAATTTTACATGAACGAGGCATGTCTCAAGTGAAAATAGCCCGAGAAGTGAAGTGCTCGCGTTGTGCAGTGCAATATGCACTAAATCGCTTCAAAGAGACCGGTACTCATGAGAATAGGCCAAGAACAGGCAGAAGAAAAATAACTACAGATCGTGAAGACCGATTGTTAATTAGGCAGTCTCGCTCGCTGCAGCTTTATCTGAAGCAAAAAGCAGATCAGTGAGCGCGTGTACTGCGAGAAGAAGGCTTATTGCAGCTGGATTAAAAGGTTGCAAGGCAAGAAAGAAGCCGTGGCTATCGGAGCACAACAAGAAAAATCGGTTGCAGTGGGCCCTCAGACATAGAGATTGGACAGTGGAGGATTGGTCCAACGTACTGTGGTCAGACGAATCTAACTTTGAGGTATTGTTATTTAATTTATGTATTACACCAAAACACATAGCCGTCTTTGAAATCACGTCCTGCGAGGGAAATATGCAATCTTGAATTAAGTTATTTTTTTGCTTGTTCCATAGGTGTTTGGAACACCCGGTGTTACTTACGTCAGGCGAAGGGTGGGCGAAGAGTACAACCCAGATTGTGTAGTGCCCACTGTTAAACACGGTGGAGGCTCAATAATGATCTGGGGTTGCATGGCTGCCGATGGAGTGGGCGAAATGGTGTTGTGTGAGGGGCGAATGAATAGCACCAAATACACAGAAGTTCTGGAAACAGCTCTAGCACCGTCTGTTACACAGATTTTTGGCGATACAAACACCGACGGCGTAAAATTCCAGCAGGACAACGCCACTTGCCACAAGTCAGCACACACTATGGCATGGATGGCTCAAAACGGCATAGATCTTTTGGACTGGCCGCCACAATCACCGGACCTCAATCCTATTGAACACATTTGGTCTATTTTGAAAAAAAATATCCGTAGACACTCGATAAGCAACAAGGAAACACTGCTCGCCGCGTTAAAGCACGAGTGGCAAAAGATATCCCAAGAGGAATGTTTTAAGTTGGTAGAGTCAATGGCAAAAAGAGTGGCTGCTGTCATTAAATCCAAAGGTGGACCGACAAAATATTAATTATTTTATAAAAATAAATCTTATTAATCATATGTGTTGTTTTCTTTACATTCCCTATGCTGAATCACCCTAAAACTGGCATTATTATAGGGTGCCTAATACTTTTGCACGTGGCTGTATATATATTATATATATTAGTGTAAATTACTATAAATAAAAAAGGTATAAAATAATAACAATATGTTAGCTATGTTCGTTTATTTATCCAAAAAACGGCGGTGGTGGTGGTGGGGGTGGCGGTGGTGGTCCATACACTGGTGGGTAGCCTCCGTATCCCCATCCAAACGGCTGAGGGACAATGGGTATCCCAAATCCAAACCTTGGGTAGAATATTGGTCCTCCACCAATCCAGTGGCTTGAGATGCTCTGTAAACGAAAATAAATCTTTATATATATAAACTAGCTGTCCCGACAGAGGTTCTACGGAACATACGTAAAAAAAAATACAAAGCTAAACCATTCTCGATTCCACTTGAACACACACAATTTTTTTTATCAAAAGCGGTCCAATCGTTTAGGACTCGTTTAATTACAAACACACGCACAGAAAATTTATATATATATATATATATATATAAAGACCATATTATATATAATTACCATAAAAAAATTGGCTTAAGAGGAAATACCACTACCTAAATATTAAAAAAAAACATGCGGTGCAGTCTTTGGGGACTGCCGATAGAAGTGAAAACTAAGTAACTTATGAATTGTATTGTCGAGCTATTAGATTATGGGTAGTATTTAACTGTTCCTCAATTTTTTGCCTTTGTTCCACCAGAAATACTAATTGCACACAAAAATATGCTTACTAAAATATTTTAAAGAGATCAACCTATTTTTGGGTAGGTTTAAGACGGAAACTAACATTTTTTTTTTACGTCGGGGAATTCATGACGCATACCCCTCCGCGGGGGTGGGCGGAGGGGTTATGTCGGACTCACCGGGGTAAAAGATAGATAGAATAAGAATAATGTACCTCCCGGAATACCGACTAAACCTACCACGGTGTTCCTCGACAAAACCACTATCGACGGGGCCGCGCGAATCACTTTCGCATGCGGTCGCGACCCCGCCGAGGTTTCGGCCCGCCGTATGAAACGGCAGGCCACTACACAAAAGACCTACCCAAAGGCACTCCTCACAAATTATCCCTACTGTCCCCCCTAGAGGGGACACGGACTCGAAACAGAGGCGCGCGTGGGAACATGCA
The DNA here is from genome assembly GCA_930367265.1 of Catocala fraxini. Taxonomy (NCBI): domain Eukaryota; kingdom Metazoa; phylum Arthropoda; class Insecta; order Lepidoptera; family Erebidae; genus Catocala; species Catocala fraxini. Next base: position 6,281,176 of record OV884036.1, on the reverse strand, counting down.
CGCCGCCTCTCGGACCTGGTGCTGAACGGATGGCGGGCAGGCCCACAAAGCGTGTCCTCAACTACGTCGCGGCAGTCGCCGCAGTGGTGACAACCGGGCGTCTCTTGCCGGCGTATACGACACAGGAACTGGCCAAAACAACCGTGGCCAGTCATTACCTGTGTCAGCCGGAAGGTGAGGGCGCCATGCCGCCTCTCCAGCCACTCCTCAAACACGGGACTTACCGCCACGATCGTGGCGTGCCCGTACTTCGTATCACCTATCCTAACGACATTAAAACTCTCCCATCGCTAAATAAAGACAGCAATCATCATCATCATTTGTAATCATCCATTTAGGTTTTTACTATCTTCCTCGCAATTTTTCCATATTTTCTCACCGTTTAAACCTTCCCTGGACTACGACAAACATTTCCAAACTATAATTAGCTAAATCGGCCCAGCCGTTCTCGAGTTTTAGCGAGAGAAACAAACAGCAATTGATTTTTATATATATAGATTTATTTCGGGATGGATGGATGGATGTGTAGTTGTTTCAGATTTTGTGATATGATGGATGTTTAGTTAATTACTATGTTACGAATCATTTATTGTACTTATGTAAGCCGATGTAATAATAATTTATATATATATCTTGTATATTCTGTCTGATAATATTAATGTAAATAATGTTCTAAGTTTTAACTTGTACAACGATTTGGTGTATACCATTATGCTGTCCATATGTTTATAATAAATAAATAAACTATAAAGATAATAATAATAATAATAATAATGGAAATGGTTGGCTCATTGCAATGAGTCTTATAAAATAAATTTCTTTCAAATAAATTAATATTATTATTATATACATACAAAGCAGCGATAGCTCAGTGGGGAGACCAACAGACTGCAATGCAAAGGGTCTCGGGTTCGAACCCACGTCGCGACTTTCGAAAGTTATATGACTTTTCGAAATTATGTGCGTATTGATTGACAATTATCGCCTGCTCCGTGCCTCGAAGAGCATGTTAAGCCGTTGGTCCCGGCTGCCATGAACATCTATGGCAGTCATTATTGGGAAAGTCAGTACCCTCTAATATCCTGACACTGGTCTAGCCTTAGGGTATCGTTAGCCTTCGGATTGCGGAGGTCAGGTGGCAGCCGCTCCGTGTAAAAACTGATATCCAGTCAAATCCGGTTAGACCAGAAAAGCCGACCCCAAGTGACTTGGGAATAATAAAGGCTAAGAGAGAAGATTATATACATATAAATAATAGATAAAAATGTATACAATATGTAACGGGTTTTAACGCGATCATGCATAATGTTTACCTTTTCTATGCTTGACGTTTCGACCAGGTTACACCGGCCGTGGTCACAAGCTGACTGCGTCAAGTCAAGTCAAACATATTATATATACATATATCATGCAACGCGAAAGTTTAAAAGTTATTAATAGATAAAAATAGTTGTAAATAGAATCTAGGTACTTCAGAATTTTGATCACTTATTGACGTTCAATTATTGTTGTAATAATAGAAAAAATATACTAGTGCTTCCTCCTTTCTTCCTTTCTATCTATTTTGCCTTGCTCGACAGTGTCCATATTTGGCATTTTATATTCTTTGTAACAACATGTAATACATATGGAGAGCAATAAAACATTGTAATTAAAATTAAATACATCATACAGAAATAGCCAAAATCCTTGTTAAATATATCGTTTATTAAATAATTTTAAGATCGGTTTAGTTTTGAAGGACGGAACAGGGGAATACAAGATATGGATTTTATTCGTTTTACAAAGTCCGAGAGAGTTGTTCTAGCTCTCTGGCACATTGATTTTTCGTTCAAACCTAGCGGGCAGTTACTTCAAGATTCTTTTTTTTACCGGTTCTTTAAACCGAATCTGAACTTGTTTGAGTGCATACGATACAATGCCATGTACGCTAACGGCAAGGCGCGATGGCAACTGCCGGTGGGCGAAGAATTTCTACATTTTGGAGGAAGGGAATGTTTTGGTAGATCATTTCTATTTTTTGAATATCAAGTATCACATCTTTTTAAGAACTTTTGAGCTTAGAACTTCTATAATTCGGGACCGATTCATTGGAAACAGAACCAAACCTGACCTGGACCGGAACTGTACCGGAAAAGAACGTTTTCAAGAACCGCAACTCATACTTCTAGTTTGTACCGGTTCTCAATGCCTGCCAGCGCGACATCAATAGACCTGATAGAATATCCTTTCTTTAAATTCGTTCAAATCTACTGCCTCGGTAAAGAACGGCTCCGTAGATCAGCTTATATTCTTCATAATTTATCTAAAAACCTAAACACTGATACTATTATTATGGCATATCATGGTCTGGTTGTCTCGGTCCTAAGGTACAGGTTAATATTTTGGGGCAATTGTAGCGAAAAAGAAAGAATATTCAGAGCTCAGAAATATTGTGTCAGATCAAAGACTGGCTTGAAATCAGTTGAAAGTTGTGTGCCAATGTTTAAATCTCTCAAACGATTAACTCTTTCAGCATTGTATATATTAGAAGTAGCAATGTTCGGTAAATCGAACAAAAATCTGTTCAATCAAAGGTCAGATCATTCAACAAGACCGGCACTAATTATGTCTTAATACAAAAACCTATTATACACAGGCAGTTTTAACACGGCATTGTTGAAAAAGAATATAATGCGTATGGCACCGGTTATTTACAATAAGATACCAAACAATATAAAAAATAGCACAACATACATTTTTAAAAAGAAATTAACGAGACTACTGGTTGAAATATGTTATTATTCCATCCATATTTTTTTTAATACGGGTAAATGTGCAATTCAAATTCGCTATCGCCGGTTTTGGGGCGGGGGCGATGGATATATGTCGGGATCCAGCCCATAAGACTTTTTAAATGATAATTCCTTTTGACATAATTATATTATTATTATTTTTGTATAATATTCTCATATTTTTTTATTTTCATTAATTAATAATTTTTATTTATTTATTTATAGGACCACCAGTGAATACAACAACAATACAAAAAAAAATGTACGATAACAAATTTTAGTTGGTTGCGTAACCTTTTAAGGCAGCCACTGCATGCACAATTAAATGAGATTAGAAATAAAAGTACCTAAAAGAAAGAAGTATGCGGTGTGTATATCAGAAAGGTTATGTAGACCAACTTTAAAGATATCATAGTAAAAGTTATACAACATTTGAATAAATACATTAAGAATAATAAATTATAAAATACATTATCAGAAATTACATAAAATCAAATCAAATAATCAATAGTAAAAAAAAGATACAATATTATTATTGTATCTTTTTTTTACTATTGATTTTTATTGTGAATTTTTAATATGCCCATTTAAATGTATCACATTATTAAATTATATGACATTATAAAATAACAATGTATAGATTAGCATGCCAAATGGTTAAATGTACTGACTTCTATGTAATACCAATTTCACCATTAATATCATACCTGCATTCTTAGCAAATAAATTTCTGATTCTGATTCTGATTTAAATGTTTTGATGTCCATATTTAACGCTAAATTCACTGCAGATTTTCATTCACATGCTAGACCTTTATCTACGAGTACCATCTTCCTAATAAAAAGAAAATAAATTCCACTAACCTGCACTAAAGCCAGAATCACGGCAATAAAAACTAACAATTTCACCGCTGCCATTATTAAGTCTATACTTATTCACTTAAATAATAACGATAACAATAGAACTTTGGACAAGACATAGGAATATATAGCTAAAACCACCAATTAAAATTTACTATTGACAAAATTGTGTAAGGTCTTTATAAGAAGTACATAAGGTTGATTTTCGAATCATTTTCAATATGCTAGGTGATTTATACTATTTATGTACTGTGTCATTATTTGATTTGACATATACATGCGAAAATTATATTATTTAGGGTGATACAAGATAAATATTGATGACAAGGAAAATTGATGCGGATGGGTACTTATTCAACTGTAGTTTCGTGTGTTAATAGTATAATATGATATATTATTACAATACTTATTAACTAATAAATTGCTATAAAGTTAACTTTCAAATATGTTTGTTTTAAACTGTTAATTCTAATGTAATGTAATGTAAATTGTAACTAATATTATAAATGCGAATGTGAGTTTGTTTGTTACGCTTTCATGCCCTAACTATTCGAACAATCATCACGAAATTTCGCGTACACGGTGTCAGGGGAACAAAAAAGGTCATAGGGTACCTTTTATCCAGAAAAAAGTACTGTTACTAATCAAACCTAATCTACATTTACGTGGCCAAAGCCGCGGGCAAAATCTAGTTATACATAATGCTTAATTTTATATCACAACTTGTTTTATCCTCCAGACCGATTTCGGCCATGGCTATTGGCCAGTCTTAACGGAGACTGGCCAATTACGCAGGAGATATTATAGTGCACAAGTGTGTGCGCAAACCCAAGTGCACTCTCTGTTCCCTAGCTCTCATAATCCGATGGGACGGTAATCCGACACGACCGGAGAGAGATCAGGCGCAGGACCAACGGCTTTACGTGCTTTCCGAGGCACGGAGGTGTCTTACACCGCCAACTTCCTAACTCCGGGCTGCTATTGAGATTTCCTAACTGAAAAACCCAATAACTGTTTGTTGGTCCAACCCGGGATTTGAACCCGAGACCTCATGCCCAGCAGTCGCATTCACTACCGCTGCGCCACGAACGCAGTACGAGTATAATGACCAAGTATAAATATTAGACCTAAGTCGTAAGACTTGTAGCCTAGACCTACGTTATAGCCTATATCCCAGTAAACAGAGCGTACTGTTTACTGGGATATAGGCTACAAAAAAATCTAATCTTATTACCATGTTTCTTTTATCACAGATATTTTCAAACTTATTACATTAGAAAAATGTCCGGCTCTTTGGACGGTTAACCGAGACATGGGTCCAACGTGAAGAGGTCCTTCGAGAGTTTTATTTAGTACTTGTTTCTATCCGTGGCTTCGACCGCTTTATCTTACGTACACATGCCGAGAAAAGGTATTTTATGTGTAGAACATCTGTGTGTGCTAAGTTTTATCCAAATCCGTTCAGCAGTTAAAGCGTAATTAATATTATAATAATATAATAATAATAATATCAGCCCTGTATTAAATTGTTCCACTGCTGGGCACGGGCCTATTCTCACGGTGAGAAGTGTTAGCCATCGTCCACCACGCTGGCCTAGTACGGTTTGGCAGACTTCACATATCTTCGACAACATTATGGAAAACTCTCAGACATGCAGGTTTCCTCACGATGTTTTCCTTCTCCGTTAAAGCAAGCGATAATTAACTGGGTATTTAATACGCATATAACTTCGAAAAGTCAGAGATGCGCATCTTGGGTTCGAACTCGAGACCTCTGCGTGGCAGTCTACACGCTATTTATACTATCGATTAGTAACTTTTTAAATGGTAGTATTAACTGTTACTCATTTTTTTGCCTTTGTTCCACCAAAAATACTAATTGCACACCAAAATATGCTTACTAAAATATTTTAAAGAGATCAAACTAAGTCGACGGGGCCTCGCTTCGCGGGGCTCCTATTTTTGAGTGGGTTTAAGAAGGAGCCTAACATAACCTAACCCTTCCGAGGCGGAATGCAGTGATTTGAGGCGTATAGGTGCTCGTTATGATATATTTTAGTAAGTATATTTTGCTGTGCAATTAGTATTTTTGGGGTCATTATATTTAATCCTCTTTTTAAATGATGTGAGTATTCTGACAAAAAAGTAATTTTATATTTATTTTATGTAGACGGTACGGTACATACAATAAAATTTCAAGACAGAAGTTCCATTTTCTGCCGAGAAAATCTCAACAGCTGTCCGGAGTTAGGCAGTTGGCGGTGTTTGACACCCCCCGTGCCTCAGATAGCACATTGACCCGTTGGTCCTGCGCCTGATCTCTCACCGATCGCGTCAGATTGCCATAAACATAAGTGCACTCTCAGTTCTCTATCTCTCATAATCATCGGATTAATCGGTACGTTAATCTGACGCGATCGGAGATCAGGATGATCAGGATTGCTAGGCTGATGTAATAATGAGTAGAACACATCCTGCGCAGGCGAGCTCTGTTAAGATTGGCCGCTGTGACTATTAGAGGACATTTTATTATGCGCCTAACGAAGTGTTGCCAGAACATTGAGGAATAAATATTACTCAAAGTAGCAGTTTGGTGTATATTTAACAGTTTTGAGATATTGATAAGGAAGCTGACCGGTGTTAAACACTAAAAACCTACATATATACTAATATGGATTGATGATGATGAGATGGAATTATAGTGTCACTGTTTTGCATACCCAAGTACACACAGCGACACATCAACCTAGACTGTTTGGACTTTGAACTATTAGAAGTTGAAGGCTGCGAATCATGCGAGAGATTGCGTTATATTTTTGTTACGCTCTATCCTTACCATTACATCGACACCACTATGCACTGTCCCTTTCCGACAATTCTCTATTTTTTATGTAGCGTAGTTATGCGTTTACATGGAGTCTAACTTGATGTGTAGCCGTGTGTACCTGAATTGTATTTGCTAGATGCAAATAATTTCATCAATTCATCAACATGCGTCCGACGGAGACGCATTACAAGGATAACGTATCACATGTTATTATACAAGACATGGTCTATCTGTTCGCCAAGTTTCTATCATATATTTATATCAATAACAAATATCCTAACTCCTATACAACCTTTTACGTTTATAATATACGAGCTATCCCTCGAACTCAGTACTTTTTTCTAGATGAATGGTAATGTAAAGGACTGCATACTATTACATCTGTACCACCGCCAACGTGTATGCACCATTTTATGATAAACGGTTCGAAGAAACAAAAAAACTCACATTCGTATTTATAATTAGTTAGGATTCTCTTTCTCTGGCTTTTTATTCAACCTGGTGTCAGCCATTTTTGTTATCTTGTTCCCTTCGCCGTATCATTTATTAATATATTATATAAAAAAAATATTACTAGCAATTTAGTTTACAAATTACATGTCACCAACCAGAATGCTTGGCTTCACATCAGTAGTGCAAACTATAAGAATAACTTTGTCATATAAACGCTAAATCTAAACTTGAACCGTAAATTTAAATAGAGAAGACTTGGCTAATCCTGTCGTGGATGACCTGAGGCTGTGTGGATGTGATGAGGCAAGCGGCGCCATATGGTCGCGGACATATGCCAACTGCCCGGTATGGTCACACCGGCCGGCTGGCTAGGGCTGGCGTTGCGACTACTTATAGTCAAGAACACTTTTTTTATGCCATACGCTTGACACAATATATATTTTTAATTATGTCTGGTATTCTAAGACTTGACAGATTCACCAACTCACCACCATGTGAAAAGAATGTCTTCCAGACCAAATTTCGATTACGGCGGTCAATCTTAACAGAGACTGGCCATCTGCACAGCAGATATTATAGTGCACAAGTATGTGCGCAAACACAAGTGCACTCTCTGTTCCATAACCCTCATAATCCAATCCGACACGACCGGAGAGAGATCAGGCGCAGGACCAACGGCTTTACGTGCTTTCCGAGGCACAGGGGTGCCTATCACCGCCAACTTCCTAACTCCGGGCTCGTATTGAGATTTCTTAAAAGAAAAACCCTATAACTTATTGTTGGCCCGATCCCGCATTCGCACCCGAGACCTCATAAATAAATAATAATTAATAAAAATAATTTATTTTCATTAACTGAGCTTAATCTAGTTACAATATTGTTGAAGCGCTCCTTTCCTCCTTATGCACAGCAATCGCATTCACAACCGCTGCACCACGGAGGCAGTTAATCATATAGGCGAGAATATGAAGTCAGAAGTGGAATTCACCCACATTCTATTTTTCAGACAACTTCCACAATATGTTTAAATCCTTTGTGGCGTGGATCTTTACAAATATTCTAACAACAGACACAAAATACACCCAAATTTGGAATAACTATTTGTGAATCACACAAGTTTTTGTGTCGTTTGGGGATCGAACCCATAACATTAGGCGCAGTGGCAGAGGGAAGGCAACCACTTAAGCCATGACGCAACCACGCAGTCAATTTCATATTGACTATTGATATTAATAATGGTTATTATATTGATAAACACACTCGCAGCTTAGTAAGCTGATACATGTGTGATTTCAGATTTAAAGAATTGATCTAGTCTGCTCTTAGAGCAGTTCAGAGACAATGCCTTTATGACACTTTTAGGGTGTTTGTTCCACGCTGTAGCTACTCAGTTTAATTCTTACCAAACCGCGTAATTGCAGCGTGTTAGTGATAATGAGTCACTTAATATTGTCTTCTATTTACGCGAATATTATTCATTGAAATTAAACTGCTATATACGGATTTTATCGCGTTGTTTATTTGACACTTTATTACAAAATTTTGAAAATTGTTACACTACTACTACTATTAAACTTTACTAATTTTTAAGCTAATTGCAATATAATGCAATTGCAATATATGCAAAATAGCACGGGGAATCTCCCCGTGACAATGGCTGCTGAAAAGCAACCGAAACGTCTTGGAAAGTGTAAAAATAAATGAAATCTAAATAGTTTAATAATAATTTAATTAGCTTAAAAGTTAGTAAAGTTTAATAATAATAATAATAATAGTAATAATAAAATATAGTCACTTCTTAAGGTGTCAGTGAGTTCTGCAGGACGAATGCACGAGTGATCTCTGCGCCTCGGCCACAGGTTGAGAAGGAACACCGTGGTAGGTTCAGTCGGTATTACCGGGATATCTCCATTTTTTCCCGGGTGAGTCCGACATAACTCCTCCACCCGCCCCCGCGGAGAGGTATGCGCCAATGCATACACACAGATAAAAAAAAAAGGATGTCAGTGAGTTCACTTTAAAATTATCGATTTATCGAATACAGTTCTTACTACATCGTCGACTATTCCAAAGAAATCTAATATTTCACCCGAGAACCTCGAACTCCGTAATAAACCAGCTAGGGATAAATGAGGTAGTCTTGGCTCAAACAAAAATAATGAGCAACCTCACGCAATAATATTATGTACATACTTATAAAAACGATACACATACATTAGACTCATGCCTTTTTTCTGAATGGATATGCAGAAGTGTATAACTCCAAGATTTCTCTAGATATGGACATAGATGTGTGAAGTGGATATAGTGACAAGAATAGAAAAGGGTATGTTAAGCTGGTTTGGGCATGTAGAAAGAATGGACGAGGAAAGACTGACTAAGAAAGTTTATAAGGCTAGTGTGAATGGAACAGTCGCAAGAGGTAGACCTAGGCGAACGTTTCTTGATCAGATCGGAGGCGTTCTGGACAAAGGCCAGGTTAAGAGCACCTTGAACCGACGGGCTTGTATGAGGAATGTGATGAAAGTGAATGAAGCCAGAGAAGTGTGTCAGGATCGTAGCAAATAGAAATCCGTAGTCTCTGCCTACCCCTCTGGGAAACAGGCGTGAATCTATGTATGTATGTATGGACATAGATCCTACGTAATGGAGAGGCAATCTATTGACACTATATATCGTAAGCAGATTTTTTTGATACCTTCTTACCTTTTCCGTTGCAGGAATCAAACCCGTGATCTCATTTACTAGTTTCAGCAAGCGCATTTACTACTGCTGCTCTACCAAGGCAATAAATCAAATGTTTTATAGGAAAGATCAGGCAACCCTGAATATGACACAGTTAGCACCAATACTATGGACTTGTCACGACGCTCGCCATATCGAGAGTGAAAAACATCGTATTTACTGCTAATGCAAGCCATTCCGTTCAATACTCGAAACTTATGTAACACGGTGTTCGAACTAATAGTGCACACAACATCTGTAGCTAATCTTGTCTGAGAACGTGACTGAATCTTGTAAGGAAAGTTAGAAAAGAAGTTTGAGCAATGAGATCTGCTGCTTGTATAAATTGTGGTTTGTCTCGCTGCTTGTTTGAGCGAACTTATATAAACAGATAAACAGAAAAGGATATAGGGTACCTTTCATCCAGAAAAAGTAATTTTACCTAAGTTACAGTTACATGAGCGAAGCCACGGGTAAAATCTAGTATTAGATATATTTTAATATATTTTTTGACATATTTGTAATTCGATTAATGTCCTTATTAAGATTTTAAGACATGTTTAACTATATTTACTTTATTATTATATTAATTCTGTCAATGATTAATTACTATAAAATTAAACAACATTTGTACGCCACGGTGTGGCAAACATGTAAGAACAATAAGTACCTATCTTGTAACATCCTACATGCCTGAAATTGTATGTATACACATGTTTATGCAAATAAATATTATCTTATCTTATCTTATCTTATCTAACAGCTCAAATTACAGCGCAGATTTAGTGGCGAATGAAAATATGCAAGTATTCACAGGTCTCACGCCTACATGTCTGAATGGGTGAAGATAATATATAATGTATACCAGAGGTCCCCAGACTTTTTTTCTCATAGACCACTTTAAAAATTTAGCTGTTTCCGGTCGACCACCTGCAGCTACATTTCTACCATATTTATTGGCATTCGTATTTATAATAGTGAAGAATGACCTTTTTTTTAAATACATATAACAATAAATTTTTAAATATGGAATATGCAAGTTTTTACAAGTAACAGTCGCTGAGCTTCTTAAAATATTATCTGCCTACAGTGATAGATGAAGTCAAGCTTACATTTTAGTGGACCTCCGCTTACGAGTTGTGGACCCCATCTTTTGTCACGCCAACGTAGACCTTCGTCGAGTCTCCCGTGGACCCCTGGGGGTCACCTGGACCACTTTGGGAACTAATGATGTATACATTTAACCAGCTATGATATCTCCCAGTAGAACAATTTCGGTATATATGGTTATTGCCTATTTTCTTATGAGTTGACATGTCCCCTTTGGAGCAAAATAACAGCATCAAATTTCTCTCTCTCCCAGGACCCAATACCAATCATAGTTTTAAAACGGAAAGAGTTCTACTACACTAACGGCTAGCATACGTAATAGGGATACTGTGAGTGTAGTTTGTGCCGGTACATGGACAAACAAAAATATGCCAAAAGTGAGGGTGAATCAAGATTCTTCTGCCTCACAGACGGAGACATGACATCGCAGCACCAGTCAGCTTGTGACCACGGCCGGTGTAACCTGGTCGAAACGTCAAGCATAAAAAGGTAAACATTATGCATGATCGCGTTAATACCCGTTACATATTATATATATATCATGCAACGCGAAAGTTTAAAAGTTATTAGAGTTCTACACTATCGTCTTTAACATTGAAATTAAATTGCTTTATAAAGATTTATCAGTATGTCTTTTTACACATTTATTAAATAATTTTGAAAATATTACTCTACTACTGAATCTATAATACAATTTTAACTATTTAAAATTATTAAAACTTCTTAGATTTAAATTTACATTTTCACCGACATTTCCATTAATAATAATAGTAATATTGTACCACATACACACAACACCATCTAGCCCAAACTAAGCAGAGCTTGGACTATGGGACTAGACAATGGATAAACACACATATATTTTTTTAAATACCTACATATTATACATAAAAACACCCAGACCCAGACAAACATCCATGTTCATGCACACAAATGTTGGACTTGTGCGGGAATCGAACCCGCAACCTCAGGCGTAGCAGTCGGTTACACTAACCACTACGCCATCGAGGCCGACAACATTGCTGTTAGACAGCCATGTTCACAGGGAGAATAAAATAAAATCCGTATATAGCAGTTTAATTTCAATGTATATCATTCGCGTAAGCGTATGACAATATTATGTCTTTACCATTTAAAATATGTTAGTCGTGATATCTTGCTGATAGCAAACCTCTCTTAATATTACCCTATTGAGTGGCAGCGGCACACCAGCGTCCAGACACAACAGGTTTTTAATATATGTCTTGCATTACTACAGTTAACAGGTTAATTTACAAGGTGAATTGCTCGCGGTAAAGTCGGGATATTAGGCAAACGGGACTCGGAATTCGAAGCCGAGATGTCACGCACAGCAGTCGCATTCACTACCGCCGCGCCACAGAGTCAGTTCAGTTTGTCGATTTGGTATCATTACTAGGTCAATAACCAAAACACTTAATTTAAATCAGTAACAACAGTTTAGCACACATTACTACAATACAAGTTTTATAGACCCTACCTATATCTAAGTACTGTTGTAGAAGTAGCATTTAAACAATGGACGTATTGTTCGACATGCGCAAGCGCATCGTCAGCGAGTCACGGTACTGCGCACGGCCGGTGCGAGATGACACCAGGTGCCCTTCAAGGAACCTGACTATGATATAACAGGTGCACTGGTACATATCTTACAAAACTACTCCAAAATATAAAAACTCCTGCGCAGAACAGCTGCTGAGCTATTTGACCTTGGCTTATTTAAAGGTTATTAATAGTTGCCAAAGACATCACTATGTACTATTATTAGCCATGTTTTTGTTAAAGGCTGATTCTTGCCAATTAAACAGAGGTACATTTCTAGGCAAGAAGGTGGGACTGGACGTTTCGTTTTCTGAGCAACATTATATCTAGAAAATTCAGTTTCAGAGTACTTTCGGAAGATTACACTATTTCTATCTAATAAGGTAACTGAAGCGAAGTAGTATAAAAGTGGCATACCAAAGCCAGTATCTCTAGACATGGCTAAGTTCCTTTATTAGAAATTAAAAAGAACTTTTGTTTCAGTCATAGAATCGATTTTTAGATCTGTCTGAAATATTCGATCATTTCAATAAATCTATCATCAGCTCAAAGCAGTCAAATTGCGAAGATTTAATTATATTACGAAGAAGCACGGTTGCGAAAAAATAAAGTCTATTAAGAAAAATGTCAGTCGGCACGCACTGATTGTCGATTCGAATCCAATTGAAGATCGATATTGCACTGATTGTCGATTCGAATCCAATCTAAGATCGATTTTGATCAAAAGTGTTAATGTACAAAATATCGCTAAATAGTCTTAATTCGTGTGTATCTATTTGAAAAGCATGAGACGAACGTGCTAGCGGCGTAGTTAATTAGAGACAAACTAATGCCACGCTACAACACTGTTACTGCGTTTTACACGGTGTACAGAAGTACTAATAAAGCAATCGTACACTGACTCGTAGCGTGATGTTATATATCCTATGTAATGCTTCGCCACTGCTTCTGCACTGAGTTTGATCCCCACACGGGACAAAAATAACAACCACAACAACTATTATGACTGTGTTAACTCACTGAATATGTTGTAAGTTGTATTGTTACATAAGTGAGCTTATTAAAATTAATTTTCCAAATAAAATACCAATTTATAAAGTTAATATATACCTTTGATCGAACATAAAAAAGGTTTAATAGTTAATTACACAGAATGCAAACGTGTAAGGTCAGTCGGTTCGGTGCTCGGTTGCATCAGATCGTAAATCTGTCTTCGTGATACCCATCGTGCCTTCATGTGGCGCTGTATGATTCAACTCTATAGGGTTGAACATGATTCTGTACATAATTAATTTTTCATTTCTCGGTGGCGCAGTAGTATTTTATACGACTGCTGTGCATGAGATCTCGGGTCCGTATCCCGATGGAATTTATTGAAAAAATCAATATCACTTTGCCTGACAGAAAGAGTTTGTGGATTTTTCGGACAATTAAGTATTTGTAGCAGCACGGTGTCTAAAACTACGCGCAGATGGCAATAGGTTTGCAGACTATTACGTGGGGCCTGAGACCATAACTAACCACTTTTGAATGCGTGAATATTGAAACGATCAGCGTAGATTACTATGTGAAGTGATGAGGCAGACTACCTCAAAAAGAGTTATTGTGAAGGGTTTAGTCTCTTTTATGCAACAGTTGCTGGAAGAAAATAATTAATGATTGAAATTAAACTGCTATATACGGATTTAATCGCGTTGTTTATTTGACACTTTATTACAAAATTTTGAAAATTGTTACACTACTACTACTATTCAACTTTACAAATTTTTAAGCTAATTAAATTATTATTAAAACTATTTAGATTTAATTTATTTTTACGGGGAGAGTCTCCCCGTGACCATGGCTGCTGAAAAGCAACCGAAACGTCGGGGAAAGTGTAAAAATAAATTAAATCTAAACAGTTTTAATAATAATTTAATTAACTTAAAAATTATTAAAGTTTAATAGTAGTAGTAGTGTAACAATTTTCAAAATGTTGTAATAAAGTGTCAAATAAACAACGCGATAAAATCCGTATATAGCAGTTTAATTTCAATGAATAATATTCGCGTAAATAGAAGACAATATTAAATAATTAATGTACATTTTTGTCGTCGTCCAAGCATTTTATAGAAGATTATAATACTGCAAGAACGGCTCAGAGGTTTAAATGATCGCCTCGTAACTGCAAGGAGGCAAAGTGATATGGTTTCGATTCGAAAAAGATTGCTGTTCAGAGAATAGTTTAGTCCTTTGTGTCAGATGTTACGATATTTGTAAAATATGACGCGACTCGGGATTGGAAACAGGGATAAATGACTCATATGTTTTATTATGTAAGTCAAATAGTTACATTATCCAATTTCTAAAACACAAAGAAATTGTTAATACTACTCAAAGCAAATAAGACCCTACAAGCGTTTAAATATAAATAATGGTAAAAGTAATTATAATAATCATAATAATAATAATCATTTATTCAACTTAAATTGGTACAAATTGATACAGAGCTTAGGTTACATTGTAAAGGTAATATATAAGGGGTGCCTGTACTAGGGTAAACCTGTGCCACAGGCATTAAGGGCACATACTATCTAATAAAGATATAAATTCTAAAACAATACTTATAAAACATTATTCTTTGTATATAAAAACTTACGAATTATATTATAAACTAAGTGAAAACTATGACGACTTAAAGAGTTATTTTATTGCGTAACACTTATTGAACAACAGTCATCAAATTTTCTGTTTGATCGTAGTTCAAGGTTTGTAAATATTGTTGAACTAATTGCTTAGTGTTAGCATAATTTTTGTCATAAATCGCAGTTATTTTGTTTATATTATTATAAAGAAAAGAACCTAAAAATGAGAAAAACCTATTGGTAAAAATATACTTAGATTGAGACTGAGTAGTACAAACGATATCTTTCCGTCGTTTAGTGTTAGTAAGTTCCGGGTTATAATCAAGAGTAGTATGTTGTTTGAGTACAGTGTGCATTATAAAAAGCTGCCGGACTGTTAGTACTTTAGAATTTTGATACAAAAGGCATGTGGGGTAGCGAAAAGGTCGATGTGTAGCTACTTTTAGGAGTGCTCTTTGTGCTCTTTCAATTGGAAGAATAACCGATTTTGCGATGCCTCCCCATGAGGTAATACAGTATTGAATAATGGATTGGCATAGTGCCTTATAGATCTGTATAATAAGATTATTGTCTGCGATATAACGCAGTTTTTTAAAAACGAATATTAATTTACGAAGTCTGCTTGATAAAGCGGCTACATGTTGTTTAAATGAAAGAGTGTGATCTATTATAACCCCCAGATATTTAATGTTAGTTGCATTATGGATTGCAGAACATGTGCAATCATCATTAATGGTGTTGTTACAATGGTGTGCATATAGTCGAATATTACTTAAATGATCTTGTTGATTGCGCATGTTAAACTTAATGAATTTGGTTTTATCAGTATTTAATGTAAGTAAGTTATTTCTAAGCCATTTATTTACCACACCGAATCCACGCTGAGCATTTTTAAGGACTGCCTCATTTGTGTCGGCGGAGAAGAGAAGAGCGGTGTCATCTGCGTACGAAACTATTTTGCCGCTAGGTAAACTTAATATTAAGGTAATTGTCGAATAACAGAAAAATTAAGACTGCGCCGAGCGTAAGAATCAATAAAAAAAGAACATTAAATAAAAAAGAAGCCAATGACAGAGCTCGTGCGGCGCATATTCAAATCGGCGCGCGAGCACTATAGTAAAATAGTATGGAGGATTTGAAGTGCTTTTTTGATAAATATGTATCTTTATTGTCAACCAATAACTTAAATATTTGGGACGGACAAATTGTAATATAACTATTTACGTTTCGTTTAAGCTGTAAAATAAGATAGATTTCTACTGTAATAATCTAAAAATCACGTAACACGAGCTTACGTTTTCGTGCAAATTTACGTAATTTTGTAGGCGAAAATATTAATGAATTTAAGTTTTTTACACGGAGTAATTGTAAACACATTCATTGTTATGGTAAATGTATATATTATATTTGTATTAAACAAAAAGTATTGATTTTATTCACTTAACTGTGACCGCCTGTTTTGGCATATTTCCCTCGGCGCAGTCTTTTAATGCTTGATACAAACTGTGACGTAACCGCTATTTAACCGCAGCTGTGCGAAGAAGATAGCGAGTCATCTCCACTAACTAACCTTTTCTTATATCCAAATTAAAATATTAATTAATCCCTTATTTTTCAACCAATTTTGATATTATGTACACAAAAAGATTTCAAATGATTGTTATTACCGCTTATTGTATGTAAAGTATTGTACCAAATCAAATTAAGACAATTACGCTGTAACTCCAAATACGCCAGTTCCCAAAACATAATTTTGTTTAAGCGTGCCAGCCCTGGCATTCACCCTCGTGTATGGGACAAGGGCGGCGTGTTGCCAGATACGGTGTCGTCAATGTCTGCCTCTCGATTTCATGTGCAAATATCTCATACACGCCACTACGTACTATCATAATTATGCCTTATGGCAACGATACACTATATACTGTGTGTTTTATTGTAACTGTCATGTTTCATGGATGTTTTTTGTTACAGCGATTAAGTAAGCAAGTGTATTTCACTTACATTTTGCCAGCTATGGTAATAGGTACCACGTACCTGTATCCAGAAGGGCACAGGTTCAGACACAATACTACATATTTTTTTAAGAATACCAAAATTCGTATACCATGTTACGTACATATATTGTAGACACACAAGTAAAATATTATAAGACGTGTAATAAATAATTAAAGGCAAACACATCATGTAAATAATGAACATAAACTAATTGTAGGTACTAACTTAATTAACTAAAACTGAACTAAATGTTAAGCGCAATGCAAAAATAAATGTTAAAGATGAGCACAGTAAGATTAAACGGTTGGGTTTTTGCTATATTTTATAAGTGTGGATCGAAACGTGCGAAGCGAGTCTGCGTGTACCTATATAAGCGACATCACTACATTTATTTGCTAATTTGGAAAGCCTTGGAATCAGTGAGTTAGCTTAAAATACTGTCCTACGGAATGGCGGGTGTAAGGGTGTAATGCGGTTGCGGGGGTACCTTGCTGGTAATCGGATATTAATTTTACCTAATATCTGAAGACAGGTATAAACGTTGTGTAAAATTTTGTACATAAATATATTATCATTAAGGTCCATACGATCTTGCAAAGAAGCCATTCTATAATGTTGAAGTTTTCCGTGATATGGTATGTTTTTAAGTGTATGGCTATTGTTCAAAATATCTGTACAGGAAAGCCCAATAACAGTACACATACATATTATATTGAACTAGATTTTGCCCGCGGCTTCGCTCGCGTTAGTCTTGATGTAGTCACTTAAATTCTACCCCTCGGGACCAGTACATTTTTGTTTAGATGGAAGGAATATCTTATCTCTACCACGGGCAACGTGCATGCAAATTTCTTGATGATCAGTCGAGTAGTTAAGGCGTGAAAGCGTAACAAACAAACTTACATTCGCATTTATAATATTAGTTAGGGTATTAACAACACGAAGAATGAATTAATAACACATAATTTTATGATAACGTATGAATAATGACTATCTTTCTGACCGCCAGCGCGGCGCTTGCGTACCATATATGGGTCAATCTCAACTTCAATGGAACTATTTACAGGAAAACTGCGTTAGTAGAACTACATAATGATGTCACTAATGTCTGGGCCTTGTACTCATTTGTATAGGTTGCTAATTTACCTGTAAATACTATTTTTAGAATAGGAAGATTCAAAGCCCATTAATACTGACAATGATACTAAAAACGGTATGGTTGGATTGAATGAGGCTTGTTGTACTGCCTCGGTATTCCATACGTGAATGCGATAGACTGCACCGATAGCGTAGTGGTTAAAGCGGTCGCCTCACCACTGCTGCCTAGCCGAGTGTTATGGGTTCGATCCCCACACGGGACAAAAATTTGTGTGATCTAGTAATGGTTGTTCTGAGTCTGGATGTTCTTTGTGTCCGTTGTTTGAATGTTTGTTAAGTTCTCCGCGACATAGGAATTACAATAAGTGTAGGAGTAACCTTTTAAAAATAAAAATAAAGCTGTGATGATTTTTTTTTCCCGAATTCAATGCTCGGATTAGGTACTTTTGCTATCAAGACATTCTCTGTAATAACACGGATTTTGAAACTGTGTCTGTTGGAAGGCAATAGGATCACTCCTATTAACCCTGGTGGGGCCTTAAACCGTAGGTGGTGAAATTTGGGTATAAAAACATCTCTGCCCAGCCCTTGTGGATGATACGTGAGACCATGCATGTAAAGGCAAAGAGTTTTATTATAAATATGGTGATGGCGATTCCGGTTCATTGCTTTAATGTTTATAAGGTAAACTCATCAGAAAAATCAATATGTAATCCTAACTAATATTATAAATGCGAATGTGAATTTGTTTGTTTCTTACGCTTTCACTACTCGACCGATCATCATAAAATTATACATACACGTTGTCAGGGTTACTGAAAAGGACACAGAAAAAAGTACTGTTACTAGCCTTTTTTTTAATATAGATATTGCCTTGACATATACTTCTCCACGGAAAAGGGGAGCGGAGAGGTTTTGTCGGGCTCACCCGGGAAAAGATGGAAAGTCCCAGGTACTACTGACTAAACCCACCATGGTGTGCCAACCCGCTGCCTTGGATGGTGGGTGAGTCGCTTGAACTGAAACTACATCAGCGACCTGTTACTAACTTAACTTACATTTATCAAAGTGAAGTTGCGGGCAAAATCTATTATTTTATAATTAGCTTTTATAATTACGAAAATACTGAACAAGCACTCATAAACTTAATTCTTTATATTTCTCTCAACATAACTCGTTTTACAATTTAACATTGGCCTCAATGAGTAATATGACGGGCGAGGGGCGTCTGTATCGCTAAATAATATTGGAAATACGAAGAAATGCTCGTCTCACTTAGGTATTCAATTATCGCGGTTACGAGAAATATTGTAAACAAATAACAAAAACCATATTTGTAATTTATTCATGTCTATTTTTAGTTGAATGATGTAAAATTAAAGTCACATGTAAACAGTACATAAATAAGTTATGTTGTTACTATTTTATTTCTAATCAGAAAGAAGTGAAGTATATATAGAGCCTGCGAGATGGTTATCGAAGCCTATGACTCTTTTTAATACGCGGGGTATATTTCACGCGTTGCCGTGTTTTGAAAAGAGGAAATTAAGGAAATTGAAAGGGTAGGTAACTCGTATACATTAGCCGAAAAACAGTAAGTGCTGTCGCTGTTATGCCAGATTTTTGTAAGAATGTGATACTTGCCGGGGCGAACTAAACAATTTTATATATACTACCTACCATCACCCAATAACTCACAATAATAACTAACAACACACTATATCTGGCAAGACGTGGTTGATGATGATGATAGACCATTGTTAAATGAATTGCTGCAATGGTCACTGACGGTTACGAAATGTAGTTTAAAAACCGCGATCGAAATACGAATTGACTGGACAGATGGTGCAACGGGCAAAACGTCGCCTCACCGTTTTCGCGATGCAAAGTATCGTGGATCCGCAAGTGTTCAAAACCGAATGTGTGACCCACAAATGTTATTCTGAGACTGGGTGTATTTTGTGCTCGTTTATTGATAGTTCGTAAAGTCCGCTGGCGCCGCGACAGAGAGTATGTATGTACTAGTGCGGGTATCTAAAAAAAGCATGATCACCTCATAATCCTTGAGTGGCGAGCAAATTGGCAGCCGCGACGGCGTAGTGCTTAGTGTAACCGACTGCCACGCCTGAGGTCGCGGGTTCGATTCCCGCACAAGTCAAAACATTTGTGTGCATGGACATGGATGTTTGTCTTGGATGTTTCTATGTATAATATGTAAGAATTTACAAAATCAAAATATATGTATGTTATGTATTCATTGTCTAGTACCCATAGTACAAGCTCTGCATAGTTTGAGCTAGATGTTGTTGTGTGTGTGATAGAATATTATTATTATTACATTCGTTTACCCTCATGGGTAAGATAAGAAGGGCATTCTAACTTCCAGCTCACAGATTAAGTAAATATGTAACAATATGCCAGTTTACTTATATATTTAAAAGATTAAGGCTTTAAGGAGAAATAAATATAAACTGTATTTTAGAAAAGCAAACACAATATATTTTTTGGGCTTTCCAAAAACATATATTTTGAAACTTTTTGCCCATTTAACAAGATATTATAATTTTTAAAATATAAATTATAAATATAATATTCTTTTAGGTTTCATTATAGCTACCAATACCAACGGTAATGCAAATAATATTTTGTATTTCTTTTTGTTTTTTTTGGTGGAACAGCAAAAAGTATTACCTAACGAGTGAAAAATATATAATACTGTTTTTAACGGTATGGTACCCTAGCTAAGATAGAGATTGGGGCATCACAAGGTACCGCACTATGCATTCAAAAGAAAAGATGTGACCCTGATCAGATTTCTTTTCATCTCGTCTGCAATTTAACCTTTTTGTAAGAACCCATTTACCTTTTTAAATAAACTTTCACTTTCTTTTAAGATAATGGAGTCTATTAAATAAATTACTTTATAAATGGATCCATTAGTTAGCTCATTAGTATTGTGACAAAACTGGATTTAACTCATTCATATCACGAATCGATATCATCAATTACTAAATGATAAAAAATTATTAATTATGATTCGACTGGTTTTGGCTTACAAAAGTTTATACGATGTTTTAAAATAATAGTTTCTATTATCCCCGTTGAGTATTGTTTGTTGCCTATCAAAATGTACTTGAAATTATATTTTAGATACGTCATACACATCTTCGAAAACATAATGGAGAACTCTCAGGTGTGTTGTGGGTCAGTCAATTGATAATATAATTAATCAAGTGTTAAACAAGAACTTTTTCTTTTTATGTGAAGTGAAGAATATTTTCAAGGGTTTGGGTTTAGGTTAGTAGTCTGCAATGATGAAGATGAATTGAACTGCAATATTGACTGTCATTGGTATTCATGTCAGATCTGACCGATGTATTATCAATAATGCCTAATAAAACTGAAAGAAAATTTAATGTCATGTTGTACCAAGAAGTCAAAGTAATGGCAGAGAATAGAGACATGAAAAAGGCTTCACTGCCAAGAGCAAAGTTCTTCGACTCTTAATTAATTGATTAACAATTGAGAATTGGCAATGAATTGCCGTAAATCTTACAGTTCGGAAAAATGGTTTAAGTAATATGCAAAGGTCACGTGATACCACGTGACCTTGAGGTCAGAGGTCATAGTCATTTCGAGGGTATATCGACTATGCTGAGTCGAATGGCGTTGATCGCGAGTCTCTAGCTCTTATGGTTCTTGAGTTGAAAGTTGTATAACAGACAGGCGGACGGACGGACGGACAAAGCTGTTGTATAAGAGATTTTTCGAACTATTAAAACTGACATTAAAAGTTTTGTCACTCGCGCGATATTTCATATAAACATATGATTATATTATTTGAGGGTAGCTACTGTAGCTGTTTATAAGTCAAAGAATTCTAGAATCTGTTTGGTTAACCGATTTTAAAATTCTTCATTTCAAGAGACACATACAAACGAACAAATTTTATCTCTTTATAATACTATAGGTTGATCGTATCATCACATCGCCTAATGATCAGTGCGGCATCATTTGTCAACTGATCGTGATCGTCAAACGTGACGTTTTTTGTTAGATCGCTCGTCTCGATCACTCTCTCATAATAATATATAGATTTATAGACGAATGTTAAGCTTTTGAATAACGCAGACAAACTTAATATATGACTCCATATTATATATAGGATGTGATTCAATTGGTGGGTCGGGCAAAACGCTATTGGAATTCTCGGTAGTAACATGACTCTAGCGCAATCTTATGCTACAAGACCAATTAGACATATTAAGTATTTTGCGACTTAGAACATGATCCATAATAAACTAGATAGACAGTGTATCACACAATTAATGTACTATGTGGGGTAACCCAATCCACAGCACTCGGCGTAGTGGCAATGAGGAGGCGTCTGCATTATTCGTGGAGTCAAAGTTTGCGTTCCTGCGCTTTCCAGGCTCCTTGAAGAAACGCTGTGCTATCAGGACTTTGTGCCTTCAAGTGATGAATGATTCGGCCTGATGTGGACAACGTAGTTGACCTACCCAATTATAATATTTTTTTAAAGGATAAGTGGTTATTTAATTATTTACATAAATAAAGCAAAATGAAAAGTAACAAAATAAAGAAATGTTTGGTTTAGGCAGCGTCGTAAAATTCCTCAGCATCGCTGTCGACTGGAAATGTGCCCAGAAGACTGGCAGCATAGCCACGTTGAATGACAATGCTGATTTTTTGAGCCAAAAAGAGTACAGTATTCTGGTCACGCGAAGCGTCGATTAGCCGCTTAGATATCGCGCCTGGACCCCATGAAGCTGGCATCTCCACCCCAAACGGCTCGAAAACGTAATTACCAATTAAATTACTGTATTTACGTCGTTTGAGTTTTCCGCCGCTACAGCAGCAGCACTGGCACATAATAACATTGGTTGTATACGAACCACAACGATTACGATAATTTGTTTATCGCTACAGATGCATGCAGAAGTGTTCACACCTCTATTCCGTCAGTTATAGTTTAAAGTCTCACGTAATAGGGCTAAAAGTTGAAACCCAATGACACCTGGGAATATTTCCAGACACCATCTGCTACTGAAAATATATAGAAACATCCAATAATATTGACTGACACAAAAAACGAATTTGCGACGTTACGACTGCCGTAAACCTTCGCTACATGATTATCTTAGCTGAATATAATAGTACCTATATGACATACTGTTCATAATATAGTGTATAATAACTTTAATATGATCATAAACTTGCAGATGCATCAGAATCTATTCAATGTCCAACACATGTGTCATACCTTAGTATCAAGGTGGTATTGTGTCATCGATTCGAATCTTGGCCACTAAATAGGGAAAATATTGTTGCAATACCTACAGCTGTGGTTTACATACAATATGTACCCATTATTTATATTTATAATTTCACAGAATACAGGTGCTACCAGATTTAACAACGGTGAATAGTTCAGGCTATATTCTACCTGTATTAGGCACGCAAATATTAATAACTAGTTGACCCGCGCAATTTCGTCTGCTTCACATAAGATAATTCTCCCGTTATGCAACATTTTCAACTGATGCTCCTCTCCTATTGGTCGCAGCGTGATGTTATAGCCTATAACCTTACTCGATAAATGGGCTATCCAACACTAAAATAATTTTTCTATTCGAACCTGCAGTTCCTGAGATTAGCGCGTTCAATCAAACAAACAAACTCTTTAGCTTTATAATATTAGTATAGATTATATCTTCTCCCTAGCCTTTATTATTCCCAAGTCACTTGGGGTCGGCTTTTCTGGTCTAACCGGATTTGACTGGTGATTAGTTTTCACACCGAGCGGCTGCCACCTGACCTCCGCAACCCGAAGGCTAACGATACCCTAAGGATCAGTGTCAGGATATTGTTACGTGCTGGGTTCGACGGATAAGAATATAAACAATATTACCGACTAAAACACGTTTTATTCAAACACACAATTAAATTTAAACACAACAAACACTATACTTCACTTTTTCACTGAACTGCTTCAAACTCCGTAGTATTTCCGCTTCCGTTCGCTTCGATGAACACTTGATCGCTTACGATTGTAAACTGACTCAGCGGTGCGCGTGCGCCCTATTTATACGCGGGTAAAGCGCTTCTAGAGCTTTCCAGCAACGCCGTACTCGGCGTGTAAACAGCACGATGCTTCGAGAAAGTACCAGCATTCTCTCTAAGATTCTCGTACCGTACTACGCAGTTCCGTAAGATGTCAATAGATGGCGGTGTAAACTATTAGACGGAACCGCCGAGTCCCTCCCACAATGCCGAGAGATGTCACTGGGCGTAACACTGCCCCCCTCTTAGACATGTTCGTCCCGAACATTGTTGGATCCGTAGTAGCGTGCCAATCGATCCACATGAACGATCTTTGGTGTACCTCGTGGTCCTTTCTGGATCCGGTAGGTGACGTCATTTATCTTAGTGACTATGCGATAGGGTCCATCCCATTTTGCCTGCAACTTAGGAGATTTTCCTTTGCTGCGTGCCGGATTATGTAACCACACCAGCGATCCTTCCTCGAAGCCTTTATTGTTCGCCTTCCGGTCGTAACGGGTCTCCATCCTCTCAGACATCTGCTGACCGGTCTGTTTGATGTGCTGGTGTACATCATTCATCCTGCTGCCAGTGCGTAGTCCCTTCATGGCAGAACAACTCGTGCATTTACGGCACCATTCCTCAACGTCTTTTCGACAACGGATCCGATAAAATCGTTCCCGGATCTTAATCAGAGTTCTCTTAACTCCCATGTGGCCTCCTGAACTCCCATTATGACAGAGTTGTAAAACTTCCGGTACCTTGAGCTTTGGCACAACCATTTGCAGGTGACACTTGTCACCTCGGGCATTCTCCCATTTCCGGCACAGAACTCCATCCTGGATAACCAAGTTTTCCCACTGTGCCCAATAACTCTTGGTGGTAGGGCTCAATGCCGCAACTTCACTCCAGTGAGGTGTCGAAGCACCTGTTTTCTTCCATTCGAGAATGGGTCTTATGTCTATGTCCTCTCGTTGTGTTCTCTGCATAATTTCCTCCCAGTCTTCGCTAAGATCCGTCCTCAACATCCTCACTAGTACTTCCTGCTTGGCCTCTTTCCTGGCGCAGTGGTGCTTACACTGGCCGGTACACGGTCTACGTGACAGGGCATCCGCATTACCATGTGACTTGCCACTGCGATGCTGTATCACAAATTCCTGCAGTTGTTGCCTGGCACGCACATCAGGTGTTCCTCCTACCGGCGACTGGTTTCTGTTACGTGGTTTCCTTTGCTTCGGGCAGCTCAACCTGATGTGGCCTCTCTCGCCGCAGCTATAGCACCGGGGTGAGGTCAACACTTCCCTGGTACGGTGAGCTCGATCGTACCGTCGCACTGTTTCCACCTCCAGAGTGTGGGCCGGGGCATCCTTTAAATTTTTGCTGCTTAGATTCCTTCGCTTCGGGCAGCTCAACCTGATGTGGCCTCTCTCACCGCAGCTATAGCACCGGGGCGAAGTCGACACTTCCCTGATACGGTGAGCTCGATCATCCCGTCGTACTGCTTCCACTTCCAGAGCGTGGGCTAGGGCGTCCTTCAGGTTTTTGAAATGTCCGAGTCTTACTGCGGCCCTAACCTCCAGGTCTCGGATCCCGTCGGTGAAAGCTTGAACAAGGTTTCCGTCGATGAGCGCAGGTGAGGACTGGTACGCCTTTCGAACCAGCTTCTCCATCTCCAGGGCCCACTGCTGCAGGGTTTCACTAACACGTTGCGATCGGTCTTTCAGCTGGGCGCGAAACACGTGTTCCAGGTGTGCGTCGCCATATCTCGCCTCTAATGCCTCCAACAGTTTCTCGTACGTGATGTCTTGACCAAGCGCCTCTAACACGGTCAAGGCCTGGTCACGAAGCCCCAAGGTGAGAGCGGTCAGAGCCTGTTCTTGCGTCCACCCGTTCGATTTCATGACGGCCTCGAACTGGATCTTATAGGCTGACCATGACGATGATCCGTCGAATGGTGGAACTTTAAAGCCTCGTGGCGAGGGCGCCACAACCGCAGGTGCCACGATCCCATCTCCAGCCTTGAGCCCACGTATCATTTTCTCCAACTCGGCGATGCGACTTTCGTGGCGTTGGACTTGTTCTTTCAACTCCTTCATCTCCTTTCCAACCGTCGCGCTGAGGTCTTTTAGCATCATCAGCTGCTCCTCCTGGCGGCGCATACCCTCCTCCTTATCGCGTTGCAGCTGTTCCTCAAGGCGGCGTGCCTGCTCCTCCTGGCGGCGTGCCTGCTCCTGCATAAACGCCATCAGGTTCGCGAGGTCTAGGTTTACCGGCGAGTGATCTGCACTAGTTGGTTCCTGCAGCCGCGGAGTCACGTTGTCCACCTGACGACGGCGAGGGGGCGTCTCCAAAGCGCCTCTGGTCCACATCTTGCTGGCGCTGGTTCCTGGTGCGCACCCCTTCTACTTCCTCCTTCGGTAGTACTGACATATTCTTACCTTACTTCTGACACCAATTGTTACGAGCTGGGTTCGACGGATAAGAATATAAACAATATTACCGACTAAAACACGTTTTATTCAAACACACAATTAAATTTAAACACAACAAACACTATACTTCACTTTTTCACTGAACTGCTTCAAACTCCGTAGTATTTCCGCTTCCGTTCGCTTCGATGAACACTTGATCGCTTACGATTGTAAACTGACTCAGCGGTGCGCGTGCGCCCTATTTATACGCGGGTAAAGCGCTTCTAGAGCTTTCCAGCAACGCCGTACTCGGCGTGTAAACAGCACGATGCTTCGAGAAAGTACCAGCATTCTCTCTAAGATTCTCGTACCGTACTACGCACTTCCGTAAGATGTCAATAGATGGCTGTGTAAACTATTAGACGGAACCGCCGAGTCCCTCCCACAATGCCGAGAGATGTCACTGGGCGTAACAATATTATAGGGCACTGTCTTCCCAATAACAACTGCCATAGATGTTCATGGCAGCCGGGACCGACGGCTTAACATGCTCTCCGAGGCTCGGAGCAGGCGATAATTGTCAATCAATACGCACATAATTTCGAAAAGTCATATAACTTCCGAAAGTCAAAGGTGCGCGACCCTCTGCATTGCAGTCTGTTGGTCTCCCTACTGAGCTATCGCAGCTCTTTATTAGTTTATATTATTAGTATAGATTATATAAAACAATTAAAATATTACTAACTGCTATTGTGTATTAACGTTTGCACGTATCTTTATTTTAGTAAATAAGATGAAATGTGTCTTAGATTTTAGTTTAGACCTATGCTACTAAATTGGGTACCCACATAATAATCTGTTCAGCATTTTTTGCGTGTAGATCTTACACTAAAACAAACACGAAAAAAGCTAAGGTTCGTATTCAGAAACAATTCGTTGGGATTTTTACGTGTATAATATAATATGTATGAATTAAGATTTATTTTTCAACCAAATTTAATAAAATAAAACTAAATCTTAAGTCCTATTTATTTTAATACATATCTGAAAACTACATGCAAGTTGATTTTGTAATTATGGAGACTAGCATGCAGAAACTGACAGAGTAATACGTATATGAAAAATCCATTTTTTAATACTTATTGAAGCCTGTGCTTTTATCACTCTGTTTCTAAGACTTATAGCGTGATGTTAGCTAGTCTTCCTGAATAATAGGCTATAAAACATTTAAATATGACTAGTAGTTCCAGAGATTAGTGCGTTCAAACAAACACTCTCTTCAGCTTTATAATATTAGTATAGATGTATGTAGGTATATCCTTTGCAAGGAGAACCGGTCGATATAAATAACCAGTTTTGTTGTAAGTAACAATCGCGCAGTACAATACCTGCGTCTTCTCTCCCGCGTTAGCAATTCATCGCCTTTCTTTATTGATACCATTATATTTAAGTCATAATTTTATAGAAGTCTATAGAATATAATTTTACGCTTTATTTCTTATGGACATAAGAGGCAAAACTTACTCTAAAAGTTGATGAAGCTGATACTATTTTTTTAAAAGCGGATTACAAAAACACCTGAAACAAAAGCATGTCTTGTAACGTAATCTTATATATAAAATCCTCGTGTCACAATGTTAGTTACCATACTCCTCCGAAACGTCTTGACCGATTTTTATGACATTTTATATGCATATTTAGTAGGTCTGAGAATCGGTTACTATCTATTTTTCATACCCCTTAGTGATAAAGTAAACATAAAAAAAAGATAAATTCCTTATGACAGAACGATGTCTGTCCGGGCAGCTAGTATGATATGAAATAAAGGGTCTTAATTGCGTTGTAATTTATTAATATGCAAATTGATAAATTCTAAAATTATATATTACGCGACCAAATTATTGAATTAAATAGCAAATAAATAAAATATACCAATTGGTTGGCAAATGTGAAATGAGGTAATGTACATAAAAAACAAAAATAAAGATGCGAATCGAGTTGAGAGACTATATACTCCTTTTTTGAACTCAGTGGCCTGCCCGCCACCCGATCAGCACCAAGTCCGAGAGGCGGCGTGCGTGCGTGTGCCCACGCGCGCCTCTGTGT
This sequence comes from Catocala fraxini, assembly GCA_930367265.1. Classification (NCBI taxonomy): domain Eukaryota; kingdom Metazoa; phylum Arthropoda; class Insecta; order Lepidoptera; family Erebidae; genus Catocala; species Catocala fraxini. The sequence continues at coordinate 6,252,571 of OV884036.1, read as the reverse complement.
CGTATGTCCGTCCCCCCATTAAGGGAGAACAGTAGGGCTTGAATGTAGTGGTGCCCAGAAGGTAGTCTTGTTGCGTAGTGGCCTGGCGTTTCATACGGCGGGCTGAAACCTCGGCGGGGTCTCGACTGCATGTGAAAATGATTCGCGCGGCACCGCCGATTGCAGTTTTGTCGAGGAACACCGTGGTAGGTTTAGTCAGTATTACCGGGATTCATTCATTTTGGGTCCATTATCATCATTACCATCTTTCTTTTATCCCGGTAAGTCCGACATAACCCCTCCGCCCGCCCCCACGGAAGGGTATGCATCAAAGCATTCCCCCATGTAAAAAAAGAGTTAGAAACGTATGCCGCAATAAAGATAGATATGCTTTCTTTTTCCCAAATAGTTGTGCCGGGTCTGGGTGTGTTTTGTCCTAGTAATTTCAATATATAGTCCCTAGTGCTACAGCAAATGTCATCGTTGAACTGATTCATTATCATAAAAACCAAACTCTAAATCCAATTCTAATTCTAAATGACTTTTATCAAGATCCCACTATCGTACTGTCGGAGCAGTCTCGCGCAATTCTTTTTGGTTATAGAAAGTGATTAATAGTGTCGCATTAGAGGCTTTTATCGTTGTTTAAGTGAAGTTATTAATTTTAAGAAAAAATACTTGTCCATTTGTGTCTCTGAGAAGTCCAACTAGTTTGTTGTCCAACTTGTAAAGAAAGGTCACCAGTATAACGAATTTTCGAATATTCGAATATTCGAATGCTGTGGCATTGAATTGACTAAGCATAAAACAATTATTGTCTGCGTATATAGAGTGCCAAAGTATAATAATTTAACTGTATTTTTTGAACAATTTGAGAAATTATTGCATTTATTAAATAAAAAGCACCTAAAGAGCAAAATTGTTATTGCAGGTGATTACAACATTGACGCTCGTAGGCGTGATAACACTTCAATTGAATTCGAAAGCTTGCTCTTAAATTTCAACCTAAAATTAGAATTCAATCAGCCAACGCGATGTGCAAGCGGCACATGTATAGATAATTTTGCACATAATTTTGGTAGAAAATGTAAATCTGATATAATTGACTTCGGACTATCAGACCATACGGCACAAATATTAAATGTTCCAGTAAATAAAACTTTTTTGATAAACCACTGGAAAATAATAAGACGTGATTATAACAACGAAAACATGAAAAAATTTAAAGATTGTTTACGTAGCATTTCTTTCTCTGAAATGTATAATACCAATAACGCTAACGTTGCTTACGATACATTCATGGAGACTTTTATGCTCATGTACAATCTATGTTTTCCTTTTAAAATAATTATTGTTCGGCCCAAAAGTAAACCGCGATGGTTATCACGCGGTATACAACGTTGTAGCAAACATAAACGAAAACTAATGTGGAATTATAGACTAAATCGTAATGACGTAAATAAAATAAAATTCAAAAAATATGCTAATTTATACAAAAGAATAATTCAACTAACACAACGTGCACAAAATAGTTATAAAATAAAAACTTCATCAAATAAAACAAAAGCAACCTGGGCTATTATAAATGAATCGAAAACAAACATACCAAAGGATTTGATTCAGTCTATAAGGGTAAAGGATAAAACCATAACTAGTCCACAGAAGATTGCAAATGCATTCAACAATTATTTTATAGAAAAAATTAAACCAATATCAGGTTCTGGTAAACAGGTAACCGCTAAAATTGTTAAGTCGAGTGGGTCTATGTTTATGGCCCCTAGCACACCTTACGACATCTTAAAAATCATTAGATCGCTTAATAATACTTTAAGCGTTGGACACGACGGAATTTCAACAAAAATCATAAAATATGTTGGGTATCACATTTGTGCCCACCTTAGTTATATTTTAAATATTTGTATAGATACAGGTTTATACCCAAACAATTTGAAAATCTCCATTGTCAAGCCATTATTTAAAAAAGATAACAAACAAAACATGGACTGTTATAGACCCATAGTGCTTAGTTCAATACTATCTAAAATATTCGAAAAGTATATATATTCACAATTGTATGATTATGTAGAAAAATTTAATATTCTCACTGATTGCCAAAAAGGTTTCCGTCGAAATAAAACTATAAATATGGCTGCATTCGACTTCCTTGGTGAAATAATGAATCATATGGATAAAAAGAATCCAGTGTGTGCCGTGTTATGCGATATGACGCAAGCCTTCGATTATGTTAAACACGATATCTTGCTGAGTAAATTGGAAGCATACGGCATTAGAGGCAATGTATTGAGGCTTATTGAAAACTATCTAAAAGACCGTAAACAATACACAAAAATTACTAAAATAAATTTTAAGACTAAATCTGAAGAAACATATGAATCTGACAAACATATAGTTACATGTGGTGTCCCACAAGGGAGTGTATTGGGCCCTTTACTCTTCATAATGTACATAAATGATTTGCCTACAATAACTAATTAACCAATGTCTCTTTTTGCTGATGATAGCACGGTCGTCATACACACAAATAATAATAATAATGATAAATATGAAAATGATATCATAAACACACTTGAATCAATAATTAAATGGCTAAATAATAACAATTTAAAAATTAATCTGGTAAAAACAAAAATAATGTTTTTTAGTCAACGCGTAACTCCACCAGTGGTGCACGTTAACTATCAAGGTACATCTATTATCCATGTAGATAAAGCAAAATTTTTAGGTTTAACATTAGACAAGAATCTAAGTTGGAAGGCACATATAGGGGAACTAAACAAACGAATAAGTTTCTCTGCTTATGCACTTTTCAAACTCGCGCCTGTTCTAAAGATTGAAGCACTTCTAACTGCCTATCATGGTGTCGTGGGTTCCATTCTGAGATTTGGTCTCATATTTTGGGGAAACTCAACAGATAAAGAAATCATTTTCAAAGCACAGAAAAGGTGCATAAGAGCTATGAAAACAACCGATAGCTGCAAACCTTACTTTATTCAGCATAAAATCCTAAGCTTGCCATCTTTATTTGTTTATGAAGTAGCTTGTTTCGTAAAGAGCAACCCCAAATACTTTAAGAAACTATCAGATGTTGCAACACGTAGTCGCCGTGATAATGACAGGTTGTGCATCGTAAAATCTACAACCGCGTTAAAACACAAGAGCATTTTTTGTTTGGCACCCATTATTTATAATAGAATACCAAAAATAATCAAACAATGCCCTGTTTCCCAATTTAAAATACATTTAAAAAAATATCTTATATTGAAGTGTTATTACAGCTTAACAGAATTTTTGAATGATATTGTTTAAGTAATAATATATTACTTCTTATTATTATGACATGATAGAATTAATAGAAACTGTTTCTTATTTTTTATATTTGACATGAATGGTTATCGAGATGTTGAGCTAAAAATTTTCTAAGAATTAACCTTTCCTTGTTTTCTAATGAATATTTGTAGATTCTTTTGAATAGATAATTCTAAAATGTTCATTTCCCAATATTATTTCTTTTATCTTTAAAACGACATCTTCTGCTCTAGGAATAATTGTCACAGGGGCATTTACAAACATTCAAACAACGGACACAAAGAACGCCCAGTCTCGGGATTACCATTCGTGGATCGGTCACGGGCATCATCTCAGTGTGAGAAGGATTAGGCAATGGTCTACCACGCCTAGTACCGGTTGGCAGACTTCTCGAATCTTCGAGAACTTTATGGGGAGCACTAGAAATAATTTCTGTGACTTTACAAACATTCCAACAACGGACATAAAAACACCCAGACTCGGTAGAACCATTTGTGGAACACACAAATTTTTGACCTGTGTGGGATTCGAACTCACAACACTTGGCGCAATGGCAGTGGTGAGGCGACCATTTAAACCACTAGGCCGCCTGTGCAATCAATTTATTGAGTAAGTTAAAGTGTAGCAATGTGTTGTGCATATTACCGTCTTTTTAATGGATTTCTGGCCATTTTAGTGGTAAATCTATACTTATATATAATGCTGAAGAGTGTTTGAACTCGCTAATCTCAGGAACTACTGGTTCGATTTGAATAATTATTTTAGTGTTGGATAGCCTATTTACCGAGGAAGGTTATAAGCTACATAAAATCACGCTACGACTCACGAGGGCGGCGCAGTAATCATAAACGCGGGTGAAACCGCAGGTACATCTAGTTAATAATATTTTTGATAACGCCTCGAGCTAAATGCTTGGTTAAATTAAAAGAGTAGGTTCGAGTCAGTAGCCAAGTGCCAATGGGGATCGAACTCACAACCCCTCAATCGCACGTAATGCCTTATCTATTGGATTACCGCACGCTGATTTAAATGATATATGAGGGTCGAATGATAGTCATGGGATGTTGGATATGTTTACAGTACATTGTTTTACAATTGGGCCATTGTATAGACGTCACGTGGTAATAGTTTATAACTCATACTACCTGAGCTGTGCCAAGAAAGCCGATGGATGAATTTTGGTGTTTTTTACATAGCTTTTGCATCGGCCTAGGAAGCTAATAGGTTACTGGAGAGCTGTTTTATTACTCTAGAACGTCCAGAAGCTTGCCAGCAGTAAGACAATTAACCTGTAAATTGTTGGATTGCCAGACATGATTCAAAACCTATTGAATCTGGCCGCCGGTGTACCGCTGTGACTCAATAGGTTAATACCTTAACCGTGCAACGCAATAGTCTAAAAGTTACTAATACCTATGCCACTGGACCAGCCAAACTCTTACTCAACTAGATATTGTATGCATATACATTTATATCGCACCCTTAATAAAGCAGAGACTTATCTCAGTATTTTGGATTAAACAAATTTGAACTCAATTGCAAAGATTTAACACAAATATAATATTAGAATTTAACATATACGATTAGAGTTCAAATTGCTTTACTTTCAAATTTCGAGTTAAGTCGCTGTTTTATTAAGAGTGCGAATTATCTTAATAGGTAAGAGTGAAAGAAAACATTGTAAGGAAATCTGCGTATCACTGAGAACCCGTAACGTTTTTGAAGATACACGACTTTCAACTCGACCTAGGCTACCTGGGTAGAATATAGCAAGTCCTCTCATATTGAGATGAAACCCGTTCTGGTGATATTGTTTATTAAAGCGAGCGATTGTTACCTATGCCTATATAATTATGCAAAGCTAGAGGTGGGTACCTTCAGATCGAACTCAAGATTTCTGCCTGGAATTGCATCAGTTTTTCCACCAGACTATCGCTTCTTATCTATTAATTATGACTTATTATTGGTAAAATAATGTAATTTCTGGACTCTGCGGTTGGTGTACCGTTACCGGCAGCGTGTTGTATCAGTTGCGACATATTGGGCGTTGCGCCTTCGCTTACGACATGCTGTAAGTTATACTTTGTGCTTTTTAGGACACGGCTTATTCACTCAACGGCCCTCGTTTATTGGTTAATGCTTGAGAACTTTATACAACTTTTTGGATGGGTGACTAGATGGATTATTCTAGTCTGAAACATTATAAACACTGGAATAAAAAGTTTGATTTGCCCCAATTTTCTCTACGAGCATGCAGTAGGTACGGTCCGGTGCAAAAGTTGAGTAGCAATTTTAAAAAGCGATAGAATCACAACAATTTATACTTACGACCTTTTTCAATAAAATCATTGCACACATACACATAAACCCGCCTCGCTTATACTATCGCCTGTTCTAATTATGATTCGGAGTATTAATTTCAAATAGACAACTAAGTGAGTTTGTAGCTACGTTGGTGATAGAGCGATCTAAAATGTAACGCTTGTTGGTTCGATCCCCAGGCAGCGAATAATCTTTGTGAATTTTCCTAAATTAGAAACGTCGATGACTTGTTACTTTACTTTAAGACTTATTTAAACCGCAGTTATTCAAAAGATGAGGGTGGATTTAAAAATATAATAATTTCTCACTTGAATAGAATTATGTGATGTTGGCTAGTGATCTTTGTTACGACCATTTGTGTCATTATTATTGCAATTATTTTTTTTATAATCTAATTGAAAGTTTACATTTAAAGTGCAAACTTATATAAATATTGAATCAGGGCAAATATATGGCATATATATGGGCTTAATATATCTTAAATTGCCGACGAAACTGGACTAAACTCTAAGAGTAAGGTATTTTTTAAATATTATGTTATGGTATTGTGATTTACGATTTCGCTGTTAAGGAATCGCTATCTACGATTATGTCATAAGATTTTTGATTTTTATTTCAGAGAAATACTGTAAGTCGTTGGGTGAAACGATTTGTAGAAGAAGGGAGCTTAAAAAGTCGGGCGGGAAGTGGAAGACCGCTTCTTATTAACTAAACTCAGCGAAGATGAATAGTGAATGCATATGAATCAAAGGGTATCATACCGACGAGACCGTTGCAAACTATGTGTGCTAATATTGTGACCTCCATGCATCTTAGACGTCTCTTGAGCTTGAACAATACAAAACAAAGTTGTTTCAAATAGAGGACGTGCTGGTTGACGATGTTAGAATTGAGGTTAAGTTTCAATCCTCTTTTCCTTGTGAAAAAGAATAATTAAGGTATAACCTCAATTGTCATTATAATTGTAAATATTATTTGTAAGTTAAATTAATCTAAATAGTAAAGACTAAATATGTTTCTTTCTTATAAGTATTGAAACATTTACGGAAAATTTAATAAAAGTTATTTTCGGTAATCATATTTTGACATTGTTTTTTATAATGAAATATTATTGTTATAAATTGAATAAAATATTGTTTTACTTAATTATAATTTGCATTATTTATTTATTTATTAAAATAAAAACAAAATGTGATTTTTTAGTAATTATACTAATTTTGATATAATAATTATAGTAAATTAACTAATTAAATTTTTAGATTAATTCCTAAAAACACTTTTTATGTTTTTTATCACTCTAGCGTAATAAGTAGACAAAAATAACGTATATCTTTATTATTTGAAAAACTCGATAATACAAAACCAAAAAGTCGAAGTAGAGGACCCAGGATTTGAACCACCGTCATTATATTTTAGTGATAAAGTGAGAAGACTCGTTGACCGCTCCGCTATCGCAATCTGCGATACATTAGGAAAATTTAAGCATTAATTGTAAATGCGGACTAACAGAGATACTGTAGTTGAATATAAGGGATAGTAGTTATTATAGTTATATATACAAGAACTCGTTTTTGTGTCGCCTTGCACACATGCGCATGACGAACTTCACCTACTATCATTACATTGAATAATATTTAATTGTTTGCGTTAAAACATCACACACACAAAGATATTCGCTCGGCTCAGTATGCGAATGTGTACCTTACGACGCTACTCGACTTTTGTCTTTGACCATACCTACATGACCGCATATTTGGCAAACTGGTTTAAGTGATCGCCTCGCCACTGTCAGTGCATTGAGTGTTGTCGTTTGACACACGGGACAAAAATTTGTGTGATCCACAAACAGTCGTCCAGAATCAAGGAGTTGTTTCTGCCCATTGTTTGATTGTTCATAAAATTCTTTGTTACACAAGAATCATACTAAAGCGGCAACTGTATTATGAAACAAAAATAAGGAACAATTATTTCCTTATTTCCCCCGTTGTTTCTTTAACCTCTTAACCAAGCCAGTTATCAAAAATAAGAAAATACAAAAAAGCTATTCAAACAAAAGAAGACTCTAACTCAATACTTAATTAAACGATAGCAACGAAGCAACGAAGCAGCGATAGCTCAGTGGGGAGACCAACAGACTGCAATGCAGAGGGTCTCGGGTTCGAACCCACGTCGCGCACCTCTGACTTTCGGAAGTTATATGGCTTTTCGAAATTATGTGCCTATTGATTGACACTTATCGCCTGCTTCGTGTCTCGGAGAGCACGTTAAGCCGTCGGTCCCGGCTGCCATGAACATCTATGGCAGTCGTTATTGGGAGAGTGTCGACACAAAAGATCCCACTGGGTCGAAGTGTCGCCGGTCTGCACTGACCGGCTCCCACATAAGATAAGCTAAGATCATGACAAGATTTACGATTCCATTCACCTAATAAACGCTAGGTTAATGGGAAAAACGGGCATAATAATATCACCAGTCGGTGCACAGGATTCTCACGGATGTATTCTGAGTTTACCCCATACGGAAGCAGTGACAACAAGTCGTCTACGTCTCGTCAATCCGTCAAGATACAAGGCTGCGCCTACGCAGCGTTTGATTAATAGTTCCTACGAGATTAGCTTGTTTATGATGCGGCTGACACTTTACCTTATACAGTGTTGCAAACTAAATTTATTTATTTATTAAACTTAAGTATAGTATATGTATATGTGTCAAATGATTTATTGGCCAAATATGCAGTTATTAAAGATTGCTATTACGAAATTTAAAGCATGAAAATATCCCAGGTAGACTTGCGTGACTTGCGCGACTTATTACGTGGGACTTCAAAATATAACCACCATGGCTAGAGATTGTATAAAGAGTTTGTATATTTGGGTACTTTGTTTACAAGGGATGGTAAACATGAGGGAGTCTCCCCGTGACCATGGCTGCTGAAAAGCAACCGAAACGTCGGGGAAAGTGTAAAAATAAAAATAAATTAAATCTAAATAGTTTAATAATAATTAAATTTTAAAGTTTAATAGTAGTACTTAGTAGTGTAAAAATTTTCAAAATTTTGTAATAAAGTGTCAAATAAACAACGCGATAAAATCCGTATATAGCAGTTTAATTTCAATGAGGGAGATATTGAAAGGAGAACGATTTCGGGCAACAAAGTGAATGGAGCTCTACGCGCTTTTATGAACAGTCGAAATGTTTCCGAAAAGGTACGTTTGGCTGTTCATAGAGGACTATTAGTGCCCACACTTATGTATGGAAGTGAAAGTTGGGTATGGCAAAAGAAGCATGAGAGCAGAATAAATGCTGTAGAAATGAGAGCGCTGAGAAATATATGTGGTGTGACTCTGAAAGATAGAATAAGCAATAGTGTGATTAGAGAGAGTTTCGGCATGAAAATGGGTGTAGTGACAAGAATAGAAAAGGGTATGTTAAGCAGGTTTGGGCATTTAGAAAGAATGGACGAGGAAAGACTGACTAAGAAAGTTTATAAGGCTAGTGTGAATGGAACAGTCGCAAGAGGTAGACCTAGGCGGACGTTTCTTGATCAGATCGGAGGCGTTCTGGACAAAGGCCAGGTTAAAAGCACCTTGAACAAATGGGCGTGTATGAGGAATGTGATGAAAGTGAATGAAGTTAGAGAAGTGTGTCAGGATCGTAGCAAACGGAAATCCGTAGTCTCTGCCTACCCCTCTGGGAAACGGGCGTGAATCTATGTATGTATGTGTAGCTAGAGATGTATTACAACTATATTTTGCCATTTCGAAGTTGCGTGTAATTGAAGGTAATTCTACTACTGTCTATCAAGCAAATTTCTTTGCTTCCTTGCTTCTATTGATAAAATTGTGTCAAAATTAAACTTTTAAAACTAGCATATCTAAACAGTTCCTTGTCTCTCCTAATAGTGCTGTGCCCAACAGGGTCCATAATTTGTTACTTATTTTAAGCTTACCACCTGTAAATGTATATAATGGAATGCAATAAATTGTATTTAAATTTGACAACCTAATAATACACTGCCTTACTCGGGTATCAAACCTGAGAGCTACCGATAGACCGCAAACATAAACGCAATCTTACAGTACCAAGGAGATAAGACTAATGATTTATTAGATAGATATTCCACAAGGTAAGGATAACCTTCAATATCCGTGTCATTATCAGCCCTATGACAAAACAATGGCTAAAAGAAATGGAGTACTTTCGTACACGGCTATCTGTTATGCGTGCGCGCATTGACACGCGCGGCTCGCGTGCGTGTGCGCGAGCTCCGTGCCGCGCATGCGCGCTGCAGACGCCTACGCACGATGCGCTTTGTGTTTGTTTATAGAAGGATGCCTATGTTAATTAAGTCATTTATATTAATTATAAGATATTTATTGTATAACATATATATTCTCAATTTGCACCTGAAGGTCTTGTTGACCCAGGACCAGAAGCCTACGCATCAAATCTGCAGATAGCAGATAGGTACATACATAATATTTCCATACCTGTATCCCTGACAGATAGTATACGTACTATCTGTCAGGGATACATGGTATGTACGCATACAGGTACATAGGCTTCCTTGAATCCCTGAAAAAGTAAGTAAGTAAGGGTGTAATACACCCACGTTTTACTAGCTATAGGTACCGATATCATTTTTAATCCGTCTAGCGCTTCCCGTTGGATGGATTGCGTTCCAGACTCGTTTAGCCATCGAAAAATTCTAGAAATACTAATCCAAAAACGCTGTCATCGAAATAGTTGCATTCACTATAGCCGCGCTACTGAGGCAGATAGTGTCGCTTCAAATAAAATCTAGATGTAATATATCTCTGCTTACCTCAACAGGGATATAGATTCGTAAGCTCATTTATGTATTTTTGTCCAAAACACTCCGCTTATATTGATGCCTTTCTATCGAGTAAAGATAAAAAGGCTGGTACACCTGCAATATATCTCTAACTGTCCAAGTAGGATACACATGTAATTATCCTTGATACACGACCGACGTACAATCCGATCGATCCAGCGTTAACCCATTCTTGACCACTATGCCAATTATGTACCTCAATGGCGTAGTGGTTAGTGTAACCGACTGCCACGCCTGAGATCGTGGGTTCGATTCCTGCACAAGTCAAACATTTGTGTGCATGAACATGGACGTTTGTCTTGGTCTGGGTGTTTCTATGTATAATATGTACGTATTTACATAAAAAAGTATATATGTATGTTTATCCATTGTCTAGTACCCATAGTACAAGCTCTGCTTAGTTTGGGCTAGATGGTGTTGTGTGTAAGTAATAGAATGTTATTATTATTATATCATAACTGTTCCCAAATTGGCACAGTGGTCAAGAACGGGTAAGTAATTTTTTTTAATACAGTCAATTGCCAGCTATGATGGGATAGGAAGTAGGAACAATATCCTGGGACTAATTGTAATTGGACTCCCTTTTCTGCATTTGAACTCTAAGTTGGTCCATTACGCGTGAGAGTCGGCCGGTTACGGAGATAGCCAGCCCAACTCCGCCCAGAAGCAAAGAAGTTTCCTGGGGTCTTCGCAGGCTTCGCGGAGTGACCCCGGGTTGTTGAGGATTTCCTTACGTTGTGCTGTTACTCCCACACATTCCAGGACTACATGGGCAGCAGATTCTTCTTCGGTCAGACAGGGATGTCTGACCGAAGAAGAATCTGCAGGGTCTACAGAGTGGGCTGTCTGTTGCTCCGATGTTGTAGAGATGTTTGTTCAGGGGACAGTGTCCTGTTAGGATCCCCACGATGGTTCGAAGGTCCAATCTTTGTAGGTTGAGCAGGCGGTGTGTCAGACATGGTGAAATGGCCGGTAGGGCTGCTCTCGACTGTCTACAGTCCTATCCTGGGACTAACAATGAATATGATGGGACAGTCTGACTATCAACTCCAAGGATCACACTATTCTGCTCTTTCGACTCTGGAAGCTATCAATGATCTGTATTATAACGTAACAAAACCCTTTAACTAAAATAGTGTTTTAGGTGATGGGGGTATATTTAGCAAGTAGCGTCTATGATTTTATTACTTGTAAGGCCAAATGACGAGTATTCTCTTATAAAACTAAATTATTCTCGAGAAATGTAAGGTCTATAGCTTTGGTTGCTGATGTAGTTTCAGTTCCGGCGACCCACCCAACATACAAAGCAGCGAGGTGGCAAACCGTGGTGCTTTTAGTCGGTAGGCCCGAAGCTCGGGAGAGGTCAACATAACCCTCTCGCCTCCCCTTGTGGCGAGGGGGTTTTCCATGAGGAGCATTTCCCCACGTAATACAGCTTTAACTGACGAGCTACATAAAGAATTCAATTCTATGCAAATTTTAATTAAGCAAGTATTTATCCTGGTTGAGAATTATTAATATAACTGCTTGCAGATAAATTTATTTAAATACTTTCCGTCCTATAGCAGAAAACTTAATTATTTCCCTACATAAGGTGAATAAAGTGATTTCATTCATGTATTGATCACGCTAGCGGTGTGTAGGCGCAGGTGACGTCACCGCTGCGCGCGCGCCCTTATATGGCTGCGGCACTCTCGCGCAGCCTCGCGTTAAGTCGTAACATCGGTTAATGTGACTAGTATGTCAATATTCCTTCTGTTGAATAGGTAAGATTATTTCTCAAACTCATTTGTTTAGCCAGGTTAAGAGCACATTGAACCGACGGGCGTGTATGAGGAATGTGATGAAAGTGAATGAAGCCAGAGAAGTGTGTCAGGATCGTAGCAAATGGAAATCTGTAGTCTCTGCCTACCCCTCTGGAAAACAGGCGTGAATCTTTGTATGTATGTATTTATTTAGTTCCAAGGAAGACGCGGCGCGTCAATTGGTAATTTTGACCACTATCACTGTCGGTTCAGTCATATGTAAGCTACGTTGTACTAATCTGTAAATTTTTGGAATAGTAAACATAATGGAACAGCAAAATTGTTTGTTAGTCGGCGGACCGCTGCGATTCAGAGCGTTGTTAGGTTGCTCTAATATATACTTATATACATATATGAACATTTGTAAGTGGAAAATTTAAAAAAATCCGTTCTTGGTGGTACAAAGTCATAAATATCACAAATGGTATTTTCTTATCTCTAATAACATATTTCGTATCAAGAACTAGTCTTTGTATTGCAATTCCGTCGAAAAGTCCTGTATTTAGATTAGAAAACTGACACTAAATTGCTTGGAAATACAAGGGCCAGAATGTTATTAAGTTCATATTTACTTGTGAAATTACAGTTTTCGAATAATAGACAATTACCAAATTTCTGTAGTGGTATTAGTACTTTTATAGTGGTGAAAAGTAGGTCAATGTATTAATTATTATTGTCTATGCCATACTAGCTCTGTAAACAAAACTCTACTAAATGCATGAGTTGTCAATTAGTACAAATAAGATATTTAAATGTAAATTTATTGACTAGTTGTTTGAATAGCGTTTCTTGTCAATATAGTCACCATTTAATTAAACCAGTTTTGATATTTATCCATTGATATAGGATTCATAAGAAAATTACATTATAAATATTTTTTATAGTTATTCAGAATTGTAGGTAAGACGGTAACCTATATTTATGGATACAAATAATTCTATTCCTAACTAATATTGATCATGTAAATAATGAAGAAGAAATAAAAATTATAATATTAACTAATATTATAAATGCGAATGTCTGAATGTCCGTGCCTCGGAGAGCACGTTAAGCCGTCGGTCCCGGCTGCCATGAACATATATGGCAGTCGTTATTGGGAAAGTCAGTACCCTCTAATATCCTGACACTGGTCTAGCCTTAGGGTATCGTTAGCCTTCGGGTTGCGGAGGTCAGGTGGCAGCCGCTCCGTGTAAAAACTGATATCCAGTCAAATCCGGTTAGACCAGAAAAGCCGACCCCAAGTGACTTGGAAATAATAAAGGCTAAGAGAGAGAAGATTATAAATGCGAATGTGAGATTTATTGTTTGTTACGCTTTTACATTATTTAAATAATTACTCGACCGATCATAATTTCGACAAAATTTCGCATACACGTTGTCAGGGGTACAGAATAGGTGATAGGGTTTTATTCAGAAAACGTATTGGTCCCGAAGAATAAAATTTATTGACAAACAAATTCAAGTATGATATAAAAATGGCAATATGTTTGAGTACAAGTTGAGTACAGATTTGTAGTAGATATATTGAAGTACCAATTCCCATTAATCCTTCGCAAAATTATACTAGAGGATAGAATAGTGAGATCCTCGCAGAAACTTGTAGTTACCTGATATGGGGAGTACGATTTTCTATAACATGGCAGCCAAATACCCTTATGTAGAGCGATGAGGTGCCATAAGTGTTAACCACATAATCCTAATCCTAACTAATATTATAAATGCGAATGTGAGTTCCCTCACAAGGTTGTGAGGCCCACAAGGTGGATCGACGACCTGGTGAGGGTCGCGTGAAGCGTTCGGATGCGGGTGGCTCAAGACCGGTCTGTGTGGAACACCTTGGGAGAGACTTATGTCTAGCAGTGGACGTCTTTCGGCTGAGATGATGACTGCGAGTTTGTATGTTAAGTTACCGCGACCGATCATCATGCAATGTCGTTATCACATTGTTCACTAGGAATAGAAATTTACTGTCTAAATTTAGATTAACGTGGACGAAGCCTCGGGCAAAGTCTAGTATTATTATAAATTATGCTTCTAATAAAAGCATGGCGTACTTCAATTACACCTTTAGTAAAAGCACGGAGCAGTATTATAGTAGAAGCGCTGTGCCGTATTCCATGCACTGTGATACAGAAGATCGGCTGTCTATTTAACTGCTTTGATTCAGAACCGCTGTACCTGCCATCTTTAGCCATGTGTTCTGTGCTATACCTCTGACCTTTTACGTCATTTATTGATCAATCTATACCTCATTTACAACATTGATTAGTATGTAATTATGTTTTTGCTTGTAACTCAACGCTTGATATAAACAAACAATTTAGTTGTTACCATCAATTTGAACATACATAGATCTTAGACATTATAGAGCTATTAGAGCTAATTGAAATGTGATACCTCGCTAGTTACTCGGTATTATTTAGTATATATGTAGTATAAGTATATAAGGTATACATGTTAATGAATTCTGAGAATTTACATAATGCTCATGTAAATGTATATACGTTTATTGTATCTAGTGGTTGGGTAGGAGTTTGGTTGGTCCAGTGGCATATGTATTAGTAATTTCTAGACTATCGCGTTGCATCTTCTAAGTATTAAGCGTCGTGAATAAAGGGCATCATGCCGAATAATAATGTGCCATTTTGGAACGCTTGAATTTTCGGCCAGGTCGTACTGGCATTGATTACAAGCAGACTGAGTATAGTACAATGACTGACTGAAGGTACTGCCACAGGTAGTATTCGTTTGGCACATTCTTGAGATGCACAACACCGTGTTAATGATTTTTTAGGAAATTTTCAATAAAGCATTATAGTGCTCGGTTATATGAGACTTATCGAGAAGCTAACAAAATGTGACCGTTTTACACTTCCACCATACCCTTCGGTATTACACAGGTATTTAATTACCATACTTAATTAACGCTTGTATATCTCTTTATGAGTAAGTACCATCTACATTGTTCCTATTTGTGTAAATTAGAGAGATGTCACTTTTCCTACATTTGAACTTAAGCTATTTAAACAAGAATTATCTACGGTACCCATATGTCAAAGTTTCTTGGTTTAAAAGTTTTTTAGCTGAAGGGCTCGCCGTACTTGATGATAGTATCGAAAGGACTTTTCACCCGCAAAAGTACCACTCTCTTACAGATAAACGATGTATGAGAAGTACCACTATTACTGCGTTTAACAACAACATACATTACACATTGTAACTATACTCTAGGACATTAATCTGTAAGCTTTCCAATAAAATAAATTTTGCCCTGTAAGTAATAGATCCGGAGTACCTATCTTCCCCACATTTATTTCCTTTTTTCTAGAGTCGGTAACGCATACCTAAGATAAATCTTTGTTAAGTTGACTATCATTGATTGTGACTAAGTAGCCAAGTAGCCGTAAGCGGTTGTCCTAGTAACCGCTAAAATAAGGCGTGCTATTTCTGTGCCAACTTTAAAATAAATAATATCAACTGTCCCACTGCTGGGCACGGCCCTCTTCTCAGTGTGATAATAGCACCATGGCCCAGTGCAACTTGGCAGACTTCACATGTCTTCGAGAACATTATGTAGAACTCACAGACATGCAGGTTTCCCCACGATGTTTTCCCTTTCACCGTTAAACTGAACGATAATTAACTAATATTGTCTTCTGTTTACGCGAATGTTATTCATTGAAATTAAACTACTACATACATATATACGGATTTTATCGCGTTGTTTATTTTACACTTTATTACATAATTTAACACAGGAGGACATCTAAGACAGGAGACGGTCAGACGGAGGCAGTCTCCCGGTGACCATGGCTGCTGAAAATCAACCGAAACGTCGGGGAAAGTGTAAACTTAAATCTAAATAGTTATTAGTTAAGTTTAATAGTCCCTAGTAGTAGTGTAACAGTTTCTAAATTATGTAATAAAGTGTCAAATAAACAACGCGATAAAAGCCGTATATAGTAGTTTAATTTCAATGATAATTAACTATTTAATACGCACATAACTTGGAATAGTCATAGAGCTGCGCCTTGGAATCGTACTTAAGAACTTTTTACGTGGCAGTCCGACGGTCCCGGAATAAGCAATCTGCTAAGCTACCTTTGTTAATTAAAAAGAAGGTTTATAATGTAGCCATATATCTATTTTTATCGCACACGTTGGAGTGTCATTGTTCTGGTCTGTATAAGGTAATGTTGGCGCGTGGGCAACGTTTGTGCATATGATGATATCTGAACTTACTAATATGTAGGCGATATCGTCTATAAGTCTGCTGGATTTCGGATTACAGAATGTTTTGGAGGTGTGTATAAGACTTATGTATGTTCTTAAAAGGTTTGATATTTCTATGTGTATTGGGATTGGAATTAATCTCAACTACATGAAAGCCCAGAAGACATATTTATGAAAATTTTATGTATGAGCCATAAATAGTTGAGCAAATGTGGGTGATTAAAGAAAGTCTACTCAAATTTTGACATACAGCAGTTTTGTAAGGAGCGGCTACCAAATTATCTCTACTAGCAGAGGTAGGAATAAGAATGGTCTTCTTGACCCAGGATAAATGATGATAATGCTTACACTCAATTGAAGACCTTGTTCCTGATGCTGGTAACTCATCCTACATTTAGTTTTAAATGTTTATTTGATTTATTTTATCTTGATAAATATTTTATTAAAAATATTTATCAAGATTAAACAAAGGTCAAGAAATGGGACATTAGATATGTGTTTTTACATAATATTGTCTTCTGTTTACGCGAATGTTATTCATTGAACTTAAACTACCATATACGGATTGTATCGCGTTGTTTATTTTACACTTTATTACATAATTTAGAAACTGTTACACTACTACTACTAGATACTATTAAACTTTACTAATTTTTAAGCTAATTAGTGTGACTGCGGACTCTCATACATTGATCAAACCATGAGAAGCATAGGCATGAAAGAACACATAGCTGATGTAAAACACTAGTCTGCTATGTGTGAACATGTGCAACAGGGGACCAACCACTACCTGAGATTTGACAAACCACAGATCCTTGCTAAAGAACACCGATTCCTACCAATGATGCTTCGCGATGCTATTGAAATTAAAAAACATCCTAATTTCAATAGAGAAGATGGTTGGAATGTAATATCTGTAATACAAATAGTCAAACCATCGCATCGCATCGACATTGCAGCACCAGTCAGCTTGTGACCACGGCCGGTGTAACCTGGTCGAAACGTCAAGCATATAAAAGGTAAACATTATGCATGATCGCGTTAATACCCGTTACATATTGGAACAACCATTTCTGGAACACACAAGATTTTTGCCCCGTGTTGAAACGCACGACACTCGACATATGACATGCTCAGATTATTTCTATCTGCAAAAATATTTGAGCATTGTTGTTTAACCTGCCAAGTCTTGGAATACCAGACATAATCAAAAACCTAATGTATCTGGGCGCCGGTGTGTCGCTGTGCCTTAATAGGTTAAGTTGGGTAAACGGAACGGGTAGCATTAACAGCTTAAATTAATTTAAAAGGCCTCTAAGTATTTAACATAAAATTAAATTCGAGTGACGCCATTCACCGATTCGCCAATAAAATACCACCAACGCACAATCGGCGACTTCACACTACATATAACTTAGATAGTGACTTATAAGCATTAGAGCTATGATTTACGAAGAGTTTGATTTATTCTGACACTCTCGTTTTATATCTGCTGTGACTAATATCTGAGCCTTTTAAGTAATTTATATTTGGAATGAAATATTGCATTGTAAACAAACAAAATGTATATTTGAGATGTTAAGACCACCCAATAGTATCAGCTACATCGTTATTAAAGTAGATATTTTGACTTGAGTTTTTAGAATACTTGTATCTGCTAATCAGAGCAGCGATAGCTCAGTGGGGAGACCAACAGACTGCAATGCAGAGGGTCTCAAGTTCGAACCCACGTCGCGCACCTCTGACTTACGAAAGTTATATGACTTTTCGAAATTATGTGCGTATTGATGGACAATTATCGCCTGCTCTGAGCCTCGGAAAGCACGTTAAGCCGTTGGTCCCGGCTGCCATGAACATCTATGGCAGTCGTTATTGGGAGAGTGTCGACACAAAAGATCCCACTGGGTCAAAGTGTCGCCGGTCTGCACTGACTGGCCCCCACATAAGATAAGATAAGATCTGCTAATCAAATAAAGGTTTATACACCAAAAAATATGATAATATTTATTGCCAGATTATAATTTAGATTCTACATAATAAGTATATTCTCATATTCCAGACTTCTTGTTGCAACTGAGAATTGATAAAAACTAATGATTTGCTTGACGCAAGAATCAAATCCAGGACTCTATGAGTGGTTGTAAATATGAGCTCAAACTTGCGTCATGGGTATAACGAGGGAATCTTTTTTTTATACTACTAAAGTGGCAAACAATTATCCGGGCCACCGTAGTTTAAGTGGTCACTATAGCCTATGGACGCCTGCATCACCAGAGGCATCACTTGCACGTTGCCGACCTAGTAAAAACCTTTTAACGCCCTTTTTGAAGAACCCTATACTGTAGTCTTGTGGAAAACCTGGGCAGGGAGTTTATTCCACAACCTGAACGTCCACGGGAGAAAATTTAAATCTACAGAACAAAATTAAATAACACAAAAGTTTATATTCAAATAACATACCGTAGTATCTCGCCAGTAAATCTCCAAAGAATTAGACAGGTGTATCTGACCCACACTTCACTTACTATTCTTAGGTCTCACTTCGAGGGAGAACTCATTATCCATAACCTACAGTTCGCCTAAACCTATGTATTTTTTTATGGCGCCTTAGCTATTATTCCTCTGTCGCGGAGAATTGCAAACATTCAAACAACGGATACAAAGATCACCTAAACTCGAAACAACTATTCATGGATCATAAAAATGTTTGTCCCGTGTGGGAATCGAACTTAGCACTCGGTACAGCGGCAGTGGCGAGGCGATCATTTAAATCACTGCGCCATCCGTGCAGACGAATTACTTTTACATAATTATTATCAATCCCGGCATCTGACACTTGACGCTTGCGCAATATTATTATGTCGTTTCAAGCAATAATTTTCGTATCGTGCTTTTAATCGCACAGTTAATGTTGTCCTTTACACGGTACAGTTTTGGCTATCTGAGCGCACCATATTAGTAGGATGAAGTCATCGCCTCATTCTGCTCCAATTCCATAAATTTATTCCGCCATATTCGTATTGCCTGTCGTAGTGACTTTTAATTCCAAAACCGTCGTATGACTAAAAATGTATACATTACTTTTGCATTTGTCACAAAGTGCAAGTGTATGCGCTTTCATGCCTCGTATTGATTGATGACTGCTAATAATATTACTATAGAAACCTGTTTGTTTTATTTATGTTTTCCAATTGTTTCTTTTTTAAGATTTATAAAGTCAGTAATTAATAATGATTATGGTATAATGGCAACAACAACGTGTACGTGATTATGAGTTATTCTTTATGACCGTTGCTTAAATGTTTGAAAAGTCACTGGCGACACGGAATTAATTCCTAGTGAAAGAGCAATTATTATAATATAGAATGATATATTAATGGCAATTTAAAAGACCCGCCGTGAGTTTCTTGCAGGTATCTTGTTATAGGCTCCCATTACCTGAGCTGAGCAACTAAAATAATTGTAAATGTTGTAACTGCAGTAAACTTACTAAGTAATAAATTTAGTCGTCCATAGATGTTACGTTGTAAATAGACGAATAAATATATTTGTCTTTGAATTTGCCTCAGTGTACTTTTTTATAGTTTATTTGAAAGGTCGAGCGATATAATTTATTATTTTCATGTCTACTATTACAATTAGCTGGCTGAAATTAAGACTGCGCCGAGCGAAATGTGCCAAAACAGGCGGTCACAGTTAAGTGAATAAAATCAACACTTTTTATTTAATACAAATATAAAATATATATTCACCATAACAATGAATGTGTTTACAATTACTCCGTGTAAAAACTTAAAATAATTAATATTTACGCCTACAAAATTACGTAAAAATGCTGAAACGTAAGCTTGTGTTACGTGATTTTTAGATTATAACAGTAGAAATCTATCCTATTTTACAGCTTAAACGAAACATAAATAGTTATATTACAATTTGTCCGTCCCAAATATTTAAGTTATTGGTTTACAATAAAGATACATATTTATCAAAAAAGCACTTCAAATTCTCCATAAAATTTTACTATGGCGGCCGCGCGCCGATTTGAATATACGCCGCACGAGCTCTGTCATTATCTGTCTTACGCTCGGCGCAGTCTTAAGAACAGCCTATCAAATTACTAATGAGTTTATTAACCGTTTTTATACATCATTAATTGGCCTTTTAGAAACAGGGTGTAAAATATTTAACCGATCGCTGCACGGATGGCGCAGTGGACAAACAGTACCTTGCCACTACAACCTTGCTTGGTGTTGTGAGTTAAAATACCTGATTGGATAATTATTTGTCTGAACTACAGATGATTTTTCTAAATCTGAGTTTACTTTTGGTGGAGTAGTTCAGGCGTTAAAGCGTAACAAACAAACAAATTCACATTCGAATTTATAATACTAGTTAGGATTGCAGGCATAAAAATCAAATTCATAATCATAACTCAAACGTTATTAACCTCTGAGTCGTCTTCGAAGAAGTTAATGAACATAGTTTGTGGGTCTGTGTGTCTGTTAGTGACAGTTTGTTAGTGACAGGCATAGCTCCGGAACCACTGGACCGATTGACTTGTAACTTGGTGTGCAGACACCTTGGGGTCACGAGTTTGAATATGTGCCCTGGGGTCAAAACACCCCCGAGATATAGGGGTCACATATTTTAAATGAAAAAATATTGACTTGTAACTTGGTGTGCAGACACCTTGGGGTCATACCTCGGTCGAGTTTGAATATGGGCCCTGTGGGTCAAAAGACCCCCGAGATATAGGGGTCACAAGGTCATAATATATGTATTTTAAATAGCAAAATGGCTTCATTTATATGCAGGGTGGTGGTGTGCTGATTCGAGTTGGTTGCTGCTGTTTGCTGTCGAGTTTTGTCTTGTGCTGCGTTTTGCAACACAACATGCCCAACAGTGGACATGATGCCCAACAATGGACATGATACCCAATAATGGCGATAATGCCCAACAGTGGACATGATGCCTAACAGTGAACTGATGCCCAACAGTGGACATGATGCTCAACAGTGTGCATAAAGCCTAACAGTTGGTATGACGCCTAACAGCGGGCAAGATGCCCAAAAGTGGACATGAGGCCCAACTGTGGGCATCATGCCCAGCAGTAGGTAGCAGTGGGCATGATGTTCAACGGCGGCCATGATTGAAAAGTACGTTAATTATTTATTATTAAAACATGTACACACTATATAATTATATACATATAACATTAACTTAAGTAAATGTTTAAATATAATTGAAACAAGGTCACATGAAGACGAAGAAGTTGAATCCTGGGTTTTTACACCTATCTCGTTAGTATTGAATTCAAATCTAATTATTTATAGTTGATTTGAGTAGTCTTTTAAACAGTAGCCTAAACGTCGAATGTTTATAATACCAACATGGTGGACGCGACTCTGTGTTAAGAGTCGCGTATCGTAAGTATCGCGTGTCAAAACAACGAGCTTGTAATGTCATCGCCTCGTATAAATACAATCATTAATTAGTACGAATCTCCAAGAAGTATGACAGTGCTAGGAATCACTTGTGTTGCAAAACAATTAAGCCAATAACTTGATGACAGAATAGAACTATATTCAATAACATTTTTCCATTAATTAAGTCAATTAGCCAAAGTTTAAAAAAAGCAATTTCTCAAATCGACTCAAAAATAAATAAGGTAAAAGAAAAGAGCGTTTCAAATCTAAGGTAAATGTCAAATTACTGAGAAAGGGTGTACGATGTTGTCTTACGTTTACGCCAATTATCCTTACTAATATTATAAATTCGAAAGTAACTCTGTCTGTCTGCTACCTTTTTACGGCTAAACCACTGAACCGATATAGGTAAATGAATTTTGGTACAGATATCTATAGTTTAAAACCTGGGAAAGGACATAGGCTACTTTTTATTGATGTAGGTACCACGCTGGCGGCACCGTGCGCAAAAGCTAGTATTACATAATATTGAAAATATTCAAAAACTAGTAGTTAAAATTAAATCTATTTAGATTTAATTTTAACTACTAGTTTTTGAATATTATCCGATAGGAATCGGTGTTCTTTAGCGAGACTCTATTATTATGTAATTTTGAAAATTTAACTACTAAAATTGTCTTCTGTTTACGCGAATATTATTCATTGAAATTAAACTACTATATACGGATTTTATCGCGTTGTTTATTTGACACTTTATTACATAATTTTGAAAACTGTTACACTACTACTATTATTAAACTTTACTAATTTTTAAGCTAATTGAATTATTATTAAACTATTTAGATTTTACACTTTCCCCGACGTTTCGGTTGCTTTTCAGCAGCCATGGTCACGGGGAGACTCCCCGTGCTATTTTGCATATATTGCAATTGCATTATATTGCAATTAGCTTAAAAATTTGTAAAGTTTAATAGTAGTAGTAGTGTAACAGTTTCAAAATTTTGTAATAAAGTGTAAAGTAAATAACGCGATAAAAGCCGTTTATAGTAGTTTAATTTCAATGAATAACATTCGCGTAAACAGAAGACAATATTATAATAATAGTGTTTGATAAAATATAAACATCACTATAAAATTCTTATGAAGTAGTTTTATTTTAAGGGTGCACGACACAAAGTGTGAGGTAGTCGATATTTAAACGCAACTGTCCGAGGGAGATAGCGACATATTTCAAATTACTTACTTTTTATTAAATGCAAATTTAAAATATTCATTCCTTCATAATATGTATGTATTTACAAAAAATATATATATGTATGTTTATCCATTGTTTAGTACCCATAGTACAAGCTCTGCTTAGTTTGGGCTAGATGGTGTTATGTGTATGTGGTAGAATATTATATTATTATTATATTATTATTATTATTATTCCTACCCTATTTTGCCACCAATTTTAATAATATTTGCACATAAAGATTTCTTTTGTTCTTTTGTGTAAAACAATTTACAAAAACAAACATAGGCATATCATATAGGCATAATCCTATTGCATAAATACTTTAACTTTTTGCTAGGTACTGCTTACCATCAGTCCGGAAAATAAAATAATGCTGTTTAACCTATTACGTCCCAGTAGTACACCGGTAGCAGACACAATAGGTTTGCAATTGTGTCTAGCATTTCAACAATTAATAGGTTACATGTATTATTTATATTGTAAAATTATGTTTGGTGGAAAATAAACAAATTAAATTTTTTATTTGTCATAATTTTCGAAAAGTATCGATTATTCATATTACGACTTAAGGAAATATTTAAAGTGCACACCTACTTGGAAAGTGGCAGAACTTAAACTCTTGCTAATGTGCCGACGGCATTTCACCTCGTTTAGTCAGTTACTGTCAGTACTGGTAGTACTGCTACCTCACCAAAGCAGTCCAAAACATACACCTGTGCATGAGATCTCGGGTTTCATGCCCAGATAGAGCAACATTTTTCTGTCAAGTTTTTGTAGCCGCACGGAGCCTGAAATTGACAACAATAGGCTCGCCACCTATTTTATAGGACCCAAAACTACAGTTGTACAGTTATACTACTCATGTGGCAAACAAGCTTACGGCCCACCTGATGGTAAATGGTCACCATCGCCTATGGACGCCTGCAACACCAGAGGCATCACTTGCGCGTTGCCGACCTTGTAAAAACCTTTTGAAGAACCCCATACTGTAGTCTTGTGGGAAAACCTGGGCAGGGAGCTCATGCTAATAGGCTCGACTCTTATAACATGGGACCTAAAACCTAAAACAGACAAAATTAACGAAATTTAAGAGTAGTACACTTTTGCTTATCCTTTCAGGGCGTATATACAAATTGGTGCAAATATTATCACATTAAATGATACCACATGGTATTCTTTGACGATTCACATATTATGAACCAAATGTATTCAGTAGTTTAGTCACAGAACATTTATTTTGTATTCACATTTTAGAAATTTTAGAACATCATGTAATGCAGATATAATTAATGTACTTAGGTGTCAAAGACCTTGAGCAGTGATATTAAAAAACCATCGTATTGTAATAATATATTATCTGGTCCGGCAATTTCCGGATCCTAGCGAGTTGACAAAGACAATTTCTCGGCACCTATGACCGTTAACGTGCTGGCTACAGCGCACGATTGGTTACAATAGTGTTCCAATTTGTGTCTAATTTTATTTTATTTATTTTGTTCAAAAAAAGATTTCTTAATTTCTGCGAAAATAGGTTTTTTGTTTATGTTAACCGTCTTATATCAACCAGCTTAAGGCAATATATCATTTAATGTGATAACATTTGCGCTAACTTGTACGAGAAATGTATAAGTAGACAGAGTATATCGTAAGACTGTTTTTTAGCCCGAAGACAACTGCAACTCTAGCATTACATCCTATATCGCAGGGAGCTTTACAAACATTCAAACAACGGACACAAAAAACATCCAGATTCCTTACAACTATTTATGGATCACACAATTTTTT
Source organism: Catocala fraxini (assembly GCA_930367265.1). NCBI lineage: Eukaryota > Metazoa > Arthropoda > Insecta > Lepidoptera > Erebidae > Catocala > Catocala fraxini. The sequence continues at coordinate 6,227,602 of OV884036.1, read as the reverse complement.
GTCAATCGTGGGATTCGAACCGACAACACTCGGCGTAGTAACAGTAGCGAGGCCACCACTTATGCCACAATGCCATTCGTGCATCTAAGTTGTAATGACCTACACTAATTTACGTTTTATATATAAAACCAATAATGATTGCCAGTCACCTCACACCTTCATTGTTCTGTTATGGTGGTGGTAGTCTGGTGGACACAATGCGTGGTGCTGGTGCACGATTGTGATGCTAATGCGTGACGTCAGCCTGTGCCTGCGCACCGTGGGTGTAGCTGCCAATAGAGTGCAAGCTTTCGGTGCATAATTGTTTAAATACATAATGTTTTATAGAAAACTGCTTAGTACGTCCCGTGATATGAAATTGCATTTATAGTTGATTGTGAGGCCTTCGGACTTATTCTAGAACCGGATAGGTGTTATTTGATTTTTATGTTCGTGAAATTATAAGATGCATTTATAATATCAATTATTATATAATATCATATATAATAATACCAGCCCTGTATTAAACTGTCTCACTGCTGCGCACGGGCCTCTTCTCACTGTGAGAAGGGTTAGACCATATCAATTATTAATCAAACATAATATATTCAATATAATTTATGTAGTAGTGGTAATTTATGTAGTATATTTTCAATGAGAAAACAAATTACAAATACATAAAAAAGCTGTTTTCTATTTTAGTTTGGTGTCAATTGTCAGTGTGTGACAAAGAATCGTTGCATACAAGATGATTTTGCGTAAAGTTCGTGACACAGATTAATATTTGTTATTTATCGATGTAAAAAATTTAATATGTTTCAAGGTCATATGTATTTTCGCTAGTTCGTGTTTAATATATTAATATAATATCAGCCCTCTACATAAACTGTCTCACTGCTGGGCATGGGCCTCTCCTCATGGAGTATGACCTAACTCTTTTTACACAGAAAGGTTAGGCCATAGTCCACCACGCTAGCCTAGTGTGGGTTGGCAGACTTCACATATCTTCGAAATCATTATGGTGAATTCTTAGATATACAAGATTCCGCAGAATATTTTCCGTCACCTTTAAAGCAAGCGATAATTAACTATTGAATACGCACAAAACTTCGAAACACACTAGGCTATCACTGCTAGTTGTCAGTCCTATTACTGTAATACATACGATTTCAGTAAAAATATTTCATCTACCCCATACTCATCAAAATTTAAATAGGATACGCACTATGATCAACGTAATCAAAAGCCTAACTCAAATCCGAATATAGTGCCTAGTATTTTATTATAATAAAATAATTCAAAGTATATTCATAGTATTACCAATTATGGTGCTTTATTGCTCTAATATACTTGCACTATAAAATTTTCCCTCGTTGCTACTGCAATTAATGAAGTAAACATAACTGCATAACTAATGAAACTTGCCTGCGTAATACATAAAATTGCTTCGAGTACAAGCTTGTTCCCAGACTTCCGTACAATTTTGTAAATAATCTTGATGAATATGATTATTCTATTTCTATAAAAGTACTAATTTACGTTAGCTGCTGTATAGCATACAAATTAATATGCCAATCATGGCAATATCACCCTAGATGGCCAATGCTATGCACTGCATGTTGCAGCAATTTGATATTACGACGAGAATATTAAAGTTTTGGGTAAATGGAAATATTGCGATTTATAAATAAGGTTTTCAGTAATAGGATTGGCTTCTTCTTCGTACTTTAGAGCTTGGCACTTGTCGGCGGAGTATACGTCATCTTTCTCGACCTTCAGCGGAGAGCTGGTCTCTCTTATAATACATGATTTTCGCCTGCTCTTTTATTTGTTGAGGAATCGATACTCTTGGTCGGCTTTTTAAAATACGGTTTGCATGGGAAGTTTATTGCTGCATAACAGTTACCAGTTCCTAATTATAAGACTTCGCTGCTTTTAAAATCGACTTTTTATAGAAGATCTCAATATTCTTCTTCTTCTTTTTGTGTGGTTAGTAGCCAACCTGTTGTCAAGAGTTGTTCAAGCCCGTAGGCCTCTGACATGGCTTAACGACTGCTATTAATTTGGCAACAACCGAGACCGACTTTTTTTACGTGCTCTTCGAAGCACGGAGACGCTCAGATGAAATACCACTAAGCGGTCACCCATCTATAGACTGACCGCACCCAACGTTGCTTAACCTCGTTAATCGTTTACCGATCAGTATGTGCAACTGGCTACGGGATATACAATATCAATTTGCTGGATATGGGCACCATGTTATTAAACAATGTGTTTGTAAAATTAACACACTAATTTGGCAAATAACTTACAACTTTTAAATAGCTAAATATATTTTCATCAAGCAGGTCTATTAGGCTCGCTATTACAACAGGACCAGATGACTAGTAGACTTATTTGATAAAATATGCAGTAATCAATTTTGAAATCGACCTTTTTTAGGCACCCTTTCATACATTTAATGAATAAAAATGAACGTGAGACGTCCCCAAAGTGTAATTAAGTCATTAACGTCAAAATGCACCACAGACACAGAGATAAACATAGACATGGGTCTCTAATTCAAATAAACAGAATATCTAATGTACATATGTATATTATATACATACATTAAAAACGAAATTAATCTCTGTCCGTCATAAAATTAATAGTAAAACGATTAAATAATTCTAGTGATCTAATTAACTACTTAGTTATACATAGCTAATAAGCTTACGGTTCTGCCTATGTCTATAACTTAGTTCTATTGCTATCATGGCGCAGCAGTAGGTAGGCAATGTACCTGCTTTGATTACTGTAAAGTTATTGTAATTTCTTGTAAAGAAATATCAATAGCAACGCGGAGTTAGGAAGATGGCGGTGTAAGACACGGCTGTGCCTCGATAAGCACGTAAAGCCTTTGATCCTGTGCCTGATCTTTCGCCGATCTAGTCGGATTGACATCCCAATGAATTATTAGACTTAGGGTATAAGCAGCGATAGCTAAGTGGGGAGACCAACAGACTGTAATGCAAAGGGTCTCGGGTTCGAACCCACGTCGCGCACCTCTGACTTTCGTAAGTTATATGACTTTTCGAAATTATGTGCGTATTGATTGACAATTATCGCCTGCTCCGTGCCTCGGAGAGCACGTTAAGCCGTCGGTTCCGGCTGCCATGTACATATGGCAGTCGTTATTGGGAGAGTGTCGACACAAAAGATCCCACTGGGTCGAAGTTTCGCTGGTCTGCACTGACTGGCCCCCACATAAGATAAGAAAAGATAAGATAGGGTATAGAGAGTGCACTTGTGTTTGGGCACACACTTGTGCACTATAATATCTTTTGCGCACATGGCCAATCTTCGTTAAGACGTATAATAAATAGGTATTTATTTTCTTTACATAATTACCAACGCGATTAAGACACGTTGCCTAATATTATATTAAGTAATTATTGCTTTTTTTGTTGTGGCGTAAAATGGGAGAATTTTACGTCCAGCAGTGGACTGTGCTAGGCTGATTGAAGAATTACTCACAGATATTTCTTTCTGTAAGTATTTAAATAAGGTCGACCACAACGTTGTAGGTAAATATTTTATTGAGCTGTTTACATTCTGACATAGAACGAGAATTGCCTATAATTACTGTAATGAATTAATTACCCAATACTCAAGATCAATCTATTTTAATGTCTATACAGAGCCCAGACAGTTCTAAATTACGTATCTTAAAGATGTTGCCTCACCACGATTTTCCGAGCATCTCAAACATTCAAACAACGAAAATAAAGGACAACCAGACCCAGTACAACAAAGTTGCCAGATTCTAATTACGTGAAGTTGGATATAACAGCAATATAAGCTTGTTGGGTGTAGTAACACTGACTTCAAATATTTATTGAATTATTTCACTAAATAATTGCAGCCGTCGTTGCAGCAGCGCACATGTAAACTTAACGGTAATTAAAGAAAACGCCTTAGAAGTATTCCTTATCCAAACTAAGAATACCTCCGATGCATAATGCTTTGATTTTTAAATATTGCCTGTTGAATAACAAATGACTATTCTTGTTAACCTTAAACCTATTTTGACGCCTTATAGACTAATGATAAACAAAACCGCTGGGGTGAGGGTAGGACAAAGAAGAAGACGTAACATTTATTAATGTGATGAACAGCTACTAAAAATTTAAAAGTACGGCGGTGTATCATGTTTCGAAAATTGGGAGAGACCTATATCTTTCCAGCAGTAGATTGCAACCGGCTGATCGAATGAGACCCTCTCATTGGTTGCAATGTACTGTCTAAATGACAAAAATTAAAACACCCTACCCTGTATCTCGCTTTTATTTATAACTATTTATTTAATGAAAATGCAACTCTTGTATCGTAATAATCCTAATTGTATTGTTTCACATTGAAATAGCGGACACAAAGATCACCCATGTTTGTTAAACAAACAAAAGTCCAGTATAGGAACAGAACCCACAAAAATCAGTTCACTGGAAAGTCGACCAGTTAAATTGCTATGCAAATGCAAATTATTCTCATAATACTTCTGGAAGGTATATAATTCCTCCTCAGTTTAGTATGCGTATACTATTTTAAACTAGTTATGTTGATTAACTAGTTTAATCTCAATGAATATTAATTATTGGTCATTTCCGTTATATTTAAAACAGTGCGCTTCCATGCCAGTCATGTGCACTAATTAGTATTGCTGTGCCATGCGAGTTACTGCGAAGGTTGATGGCTGTTCTAAAGTGATCTGAATTACTTGTAGATAAATAGATTTATTGGTAGGTTTAAAAGGATATACTTACTGTCTGTATTTTATTTTATCTGCCAATAGTTATAGGGTATAGCTTCGGTAAGCACAGCAATAGAATAATATATTTAAAATATCTATACAATATATTTGACATAACTAGTACGCAGTTTCTGTTATATTTGTGTCTCTAGCAGGTCAAAAGATTGAAAGATAGGTTATTAATTTTGACAATACTCAGAAGCCGCACGGCCGGTGTCTGTAAAAATGCCCGGTATACGGCAATAGAGATATACATATATGTACAGACCGGCGAAGTGTCGCCGGTCTGCACTGACTGGCCCCCACATAAGATACATAGATACATAGGGCAATAGGCTCGTCGCTAATTACGTAACGTTCTATTCATAAAAAGTAAAAAGTCTTACCTAAAGTACATTACATTACTACTGTACCTTTGTCTTGATACGTTCAGTAGTTAAAATACTTATTAACTTTTTGTAAACATCATCAATAAACGTTTTCAAACCATAATTATATACAACATCTTTTTTAGGCAGGTTGGTATTTATATGCATTTTTATTATATAATTGTTCTTTAACCACATTATAACCTCCTATTATGCTATATAATTAAGATTGTATTGACTTTTAAAATGTGTATATCTAGCGAAATATGACCGTAACATCCACCAACCTGTGGAGGTTGGTGAGAGTAGTCTCATAACAAAAGTCGACAACTTGACGTCTTCAGTTAGCTATTGATTGTGTACAGATTTTAAGTAAAGCTCGGTTATATTAAAGAACTAGTCGTTTCACGTATATACAGTTAATCTTTGACACATATGTCTGCAAAATATGTCAAAGTTTAACTGTCCCTAGGTAAAATGATTCGTTCCTCGATATAAGAACTGGCCCTAAGTAATTATGGACGTATTATGTGGGTTAAGTTTGTATATAAAATAATATAAGTGTATATACGATTTTATATACATATAAGTTATGATGGCTTTACCACAAATACCTACATAATTTAATCCAAACGTTCTTTAAGACAATATACACTTATTGCTCAAAAATGCAGCTCTTTCTTATCCAATACACCACAGCTGGTTTTTACTGTTGTTTTTTAGCCTTGTGCATATAAATATTACGTGATGCATAAATCCAATCCTTGCGGTAGATGAGTAGGCGGTCGCCAGAATCGAATGATGTCATAGTATAAATGCTGCCTACTTTTGCAAGGCAAACATCGATTCAGTTGTACTGACCTCTATTTTTTCTGAAATGAATAACTTTTAAGTTACGTGGGATGAGCAGTCAGGTATATTAGGCTTTACTCTTTCATTCATTCGTTTCTTAACACTAGTTATGTAAGCAATATGTTGTAAAGCTCGCCGTACCTCCGTCAATTCAGACTTAACCAGAAATAAATATAATCATATATATCATAATATCAGACCTGCAAGAACAAAAAGAAATAAGTAAAGATCTTGATAAAGACAATTTACATGGCATTTTTCTTGCACAAATGTAGAGTTTTAAAATCTTGATTATGATTCAGTGTTACCCAAAGGAGATCACAATTAGTTCTGGTAATCCCATTCCAAACCAAAACTCATGTTAGGTAGCATTTGAACTACTCTGACAAAGCAAAGTGCGCTGGAGAAATTCGGTGCACTCGTTCCTTTCGATATCTCGTGGTTTTCCATTGGCACATTGAGGTTGACCACCAAGGGGGATGAAGTTTTAGATAATCTAATCTCCACTCAGTAATTCAACAGGACAGATGGTTTAAGTATGACTACTTATGTCGAGGTGACTCTCGCCACTACGCTGCGACAAGTTCAGTGGTCCAAATTTGTGTGATTCGCGAGTCGTTCTTACCGAGACCGGATGTCTTTGTCTACGTTGTTTCATAATTTGTAAAGTGCCAGTATTCACGAAATCAGAAACGTAACTATGTGTAAAGCGCCTATCTTTTATATACTAACTCATTGATTGAGAAGAGAGGAACCCAGACATCTTCAGATTACCTATCACAACTATTGCAAAAGTAAAAGTTGACTATACTAAACCCTTATGATGATAGATAGATAACTACGGCAATCCTGAAGTCCGTGCATACTCTAACTGCAGTTTTCCGCTTCAAACACAAAATATGTGTCGACACTTCTTTCGCTTTTGTGCGAGGCATCTGCAGGAAAGTTTACCAGCTAATTAATTTCATTACAATTAATAAATACTCAATAGCAGCGCGGAGTCTAATACTATGACCGGTAGATGACAATAGGCTTGTTCTCGTGGACCTAAATGGTAGTTGGCAGATGGCGTAGTGGTTATTGTAACCGACTGCTACACCTGAGGTCGCGAGTTCGATTCACACGCACAAATCAAACATTTGTGTGCATGAACATGGATGTTTGTCTTGGTCTGGGTGTTTCTATGTATAATATGTATGTATTTACAAAAAAAAGATATACCTAATGTATGTTTATCTATTGTCTAGTACCCATAGTACAAGCTCTGCTTAGTTTAGATTTGCCTATGTTATTATTTGCTTAGGTTAGATGGTTTTGTGTGTATGTGATAGAATATTATATTATATATATTTATATTATTTGTTTGTTGTAAGAGCAGCGATAGCTCAGTGGGGAGACCAATAGACTGCAATGCAGAGGGTCTCGGGTTCGAACCCACGTCGCGCACCTCTGACTTTTGGAAGTTATATGACTTTTCGAAATTATGTGCGTATTGATTGACAATTATCGCCTGCTCCGTGCCTCGGAGAGCACGTTAAGCCGTGGGTCCCGGCTGCCATAAACATCTATGGCAGTCGTTATTAGGAAAGCCAGTACCCTCTAATATCCTGACACTGGTCTAGCCTTAGGGTATCGTTAGCCTTCGGGTTGCGGAGGTCAGGTGGCAGCCGCTCCCTGTAAAAACTGATATCCAGTCAAATCCGGTTAGACCAGAAAAGCCGACCCCAAGTGACTTGGGAATAATAAAGGCTAAGAGAAAAGAAGATATTATTTGTTTGTTACACTTTCACGCCTTAACTACTCAACCGATCGTCAAGAAACTTCGCACATACATTGTCAGGGGTACAAAAAAGACATAGGTATAGATAAATAGTACTTACAATAATATTTTGATTCTGTTTACTCCACTAATGCACCGCCCAGTTCCACTGAAGTGATCTAGGTCGTCGAGCTATAAGGCAAGCATTCCTCAAATTCAATCTGTCTCGTATGGCAGTGGTCAGGTGAGCACAGGCCATAACGTTAGCATTTTTATGGTCCCAATCGAGGCCGTGCGACTGCACTCGAATTATGTAACTTATACTGCAACAAACAGAACCTGATATACAATTGATTACTACATAGATTCACACATGTAAATAATTATTTTTCTCAAGAGACAGAGGTTTCATACCCACATTTTGTCTCTTGTGTTTTGGTTGGTCTATTGCAAAGTTACATAAATAGTTTTACGACTATGTTCCCAAAAAAATTGTACTGGAATTGTAGTGGCTTCTGTATATACCTACAAGTTGGCCAGCATCGCGGCGGCCCGCCAGGCGTGACCTGATCAGAGATCCCTCTTTTTGAGTTATGGGGACATAAACAATGTTCTTCAACAAGAATTGCATCTGCATTTCGCCCGATATGTTTTTTGACACACGGGCGCAAATCTATTGCCGTCTATTGGGCATAGTGGCAGACTCTATAGAGTGATTTTCTTGACAGAAATTCCAATAACATTATGTCCTACCCAGCAATCAAGCCCTAGACTTCATTCACATAAGTTTGCAGCATTGGTGGACACATTTTCAGACTTCTACTACTACCAGAATTATCATAACAGGAAACCTTTATTTAATTTTGCCTAAACCCGGATTTGAATAAGAGAGATAAGTTATTTACACACATGAAGGCATTGCCAACTTTGTATAGAGCTTTTGAATCAACAGAAATATTATGTACTCCACTAAACAGTTACAGTCATGATAAATACATTGCTTAATGATTCAAACAAAATCACTTAACATACATACATAGTACAAAATATATACCGTTTACTATTTGGCAGGCAGATTACTTTCGACCCACACTCACTAGAAATAATTAGTTTAGTTTAGAATCATCTAGAATCGACTTGAATAGATATTGAGCCAGTTATTATTCGACATTTGGGTAGGTTAAAAAAGCTGACCAGATTATAATTCTTCTTTTTTGACAACTCTCGCACTAGTAATAATTCCCGTATCGAGGGAGAGTTTACAAACATTCAATCAACGGGCACAAAGAATACCCAGACTCGGAACATTTGTGGATCACACAAATTTTTGTCCCTTGTGGGATTCGAACTCACAATATTCGGCGCAGTGGCCAGCAGCGAGGCGACTGCGATGGTGCAGTAAAAAAATGGTAAATAATAATAAATATAAACAACAACAAATTTAATTTTACAATAATTAACTTTATTTTGAAGTAATTGTCGTCGTTAAATCGTATTAAGTTAAGTTAAATTTTGAGCGGGAGAGGGAGCGTTTAAACCCTCTCCCCAACCGCAGATCCGGGCGCCGGAGGGCGCGGGACGGCCTCCAGCCACCCTGAGGTTTGACCTGGGGGTGGCGGGCATTGTGGGCCTGCCCGCCATCCGTTCAGGCACCAGGTCCGAGAGGCGGCGTGCGTGTTCCCACGCGCGCCTCTGTTTTTACCCCGGCGAGTCCGACATAACCCCTCCGCCCGCCCCCGCGGAGGGGTATGCGTCATGCATTCCCCCAAGTAAAAAAAAAAAAAAGTTTAATTTTTGATCAACTTATGGTGTTATAATATGCAAATAATCTAGTCCTTATTTTTTATTTAAAATAAAATATGGTTCCTGGTAAGCTATTTAAGTATTTAAATAATGCCCACTAATAATATTGTCTTACGTTTACGCGAATGTTATGAAATAAAATAATAGTTACGAGCCCGTTCGCCCCTCAAGGTTCGCCACTAATTGTTAGGTTTTAGGGTAATTGTTAGGTTTCTTCTTAAAATCCACCCAAAAATAGGAACTCCGCGAAGCAGGCTCCGTCTTTCTATGAAAGGGGCGAAAGTCAAGGGGCGTATGGGCTCGTAGCCAAAATAATAATTGAAGTAAACAGTAACTAGTAAAAGTCTGTAGCAATAGTAGTTTAAAGTTTCAAATTTATGTTTTAATTGTGTTTTATGAAAAATAAACAACGCGATAAAATCCGTAGAAAGATGTTTAATTTCAATGCCCACTAATATTATAAATGCGATTTACATATGGTGTGTATTTACTACCGTGTATACGATTTGGATGTAATTAGGATAGACAATGTCCTGGATCAATATAATTATATAACGTTTCATTCCTTTATATGTTCTAATGGGATTCATACAGTCAAAGATGCGAACAACAATTTGTCAAATATAAACTAACTAGATTTTGCCCGTGGCTTCGCTCACGTAAATGACTTTTTTTGGATTAATGGTAACCTATGTCCTTTTTTTGTTTCCCTTACAAAGTGTATGCAAAATTTTATGATGATCGGTCGACTAGTTAAGGCGTGAAAACGTGACAAACAAACAAACTCACATTCGCATTTATAATATTAGTAAAAAAGAAAATAGAATATATTGACAATACACTACAACGCTCGTAAAATAAATGTTAAAATCCAGCGGTCACTATTATAAAAGATAACGAGAAAAATTATGATGGATGGGAAATATGGATGAATGTAGAAAGTTTATTGATCATATGCATATAATATATGACGACTCGATGGCGTAGTGGTTAGTGTAACCGACTGCCACGCCTAAGGTCGCGGGTTCGATTCCCGCACAAGTCAAACATTTGTGTGCGTGAACATGGATGTTTGTCTCGGTCTGGGTGTTTCTATGTATAATATGTATGTATTTACAAAAAAAAAAGTATATATGTATGTTTATCCATTGTCTAGTACCCATAGTACAAGCTCTGCTTAGTTTGGGCTAGATGGTGTTGTGTGTATGTGGTAGAATATTATTATTATTATTATTATTATAATATGAATAAACTTACAAAAGCACAACAGAACTGACTAAGGCATTATGGTACAAATGCCTGGAATCGCAATACGTATAAGTTCTGTACTACAAACACTGCCAACAAATTCAGATTATCCGATTGTTTGGTAGTAGATATAATTGAATTAAAAGATGCCAATTACATTCATGCGTAGCCTAATAGGTACATAAATACAGGTTATTAACATGTATCTTGGATTCACCAAATATTTAATTTTAAAACCTTATTCCAATAAACAATTGTTAGAACTACACCCTGCAGCTCATATAAGAAAATAAATTGATTTGTATTGTTAAACATTTGGCGATTGGAAAGAGTGGCCATGAGTTTCTTGCCTGCTTCTTCTCATGAAAGCTCTACTCTTCGAACAGGCTTTTTTCAATCCGATATTTCTATTTCCTTTTTATTGTTCCATTTTTTATTAATATATTTTATATAATTAATTGTCGTGTCCAGAAATTGTTTGCTTATTTATACATTCATTAAGTTTAAGTACAAATTAAAAACAGGTTTTTGTGCATTATATATTTCTGGTTTATTTACTTCATGGTAAGCTGTTATCTAAGTCTAGCACGCACACACGCTTTGTCAATGCTGCCAAAAATAAATCATTATAATGGGTATACATGGGTTACTAGATCCCATACTTATAACACAGCGACGGTTGTGTATTTAACCTTTTGAGCGCCAACCTATTCTGAACATGTGTCCTCCAGCGCCAAGCTTTAAATCTATAACAGTTGAAAAATATTGGCTACTTCAATTTTGCTGTTTTTAAAATAAACAAAGGCCCCTCTTGACATAAAAATGTAAAACTAGAGTTTTAGGCAAAAGTAAAATGACGCACAAAATAATAATAACTATTTCTTTTATGTATTTTAAAATAAATTTTACGATTAGATATTGTATTCTAATAAAGATGTGGCGTGGAGGGCACGGAAACGTCTGTCTTCTATACAAGACCGTGGCGCTCAAAAGGTTAATAAGTTCTCTTGCCTGTTACCCATAATGTATTATACTTTACACCTATAAACCTATTTTCAGCAAGCACCAGTTTACAAGAAGTTGGCAGATATGTGATTTCCAAATTATAGAAAACTTAATTTAAGTTTTAAGATGTCCAAATAATCTTTCTAAATATTTACTCATAGTTTATTTCTGAAACTTTAACAACTTACATAAAAAAACGCTTTCTATATCTGCTTATTCCGTAAACCAACGAATTTGTAAACCAGATTTAATTTTATAAGCAAGAATTTGCAATTTTAAACCTTATTTGCAGTTATTAATCATTATCCCTAAATAGAACCAATTGTTTCTTGTTTTTCTTGTTTACATTAAGTAACCACCTTAGTTTTATGATCCTCTATTAACCTCTTTAAGGACACAACAACAATAAATTTCGTTGCTACTCAAGAACCGAAATGAACGACGCCTCAGAACATGTTATATAAAACCCGTTATTTCGTAAAGGTTGACCTCGACTCATTATTTACTGATAAGACCCTGTCACAATTAGCTTTTTGCGATAAATTAATAAAATTTGCATTCAGAGTAAATAAATTGGAAGCGAATACTTTCGGTTGTGTTTGCAATAGTTGTTAGTGAAGCGAGATCGTTCAGTTTCGGTTTAGAACAATAGCCTGGAGCGTCATTGTCCGATATCTGCCCATATCGTCGTCACCGATCTCGATGTAATCAACATCACTTCTCGATACGTTATTGTCTTCCAGATTATCTTCTCGAACATTTATCTTTACCAAAAGATCATCAGGGTTATGAATCACTACTTTCGTCGTTGATTTATCATTCCCAAGATTGTTTTCTTGCTGTTCAAGATGATCTTCTTATCGTCTTCCAATACGAATCGAATCAGTACCACCGAGAATTTTGGCGGTACAGTTAAAGTCACCGTATAGTACTAGTAGATTCAACTAACCCATAAACGTTGTCAGTAAAACAAGCTTTTATCGCATCAGAATAAATAACACACTTATACTAATTAGAGTTGTATGTGTGTATTGTAACGTCGCTTTCTCGGAACGCGGTTCGATAAGTGTTTTATCTTTTAGGGCACGAAAGCCTGAGGGAGAGGGTTGAGGGAGGAGTAGGAGGCGAGCGCATCCCGCGACCGGCCTGGCAGGGCGCAGCGCTGGATACTGCGCGCGCGCACAGCCAGTGATCGCTCGGACGCCGACCGCGCCGCACGCCACGTTAACCCAAGCCCCTCGCCCGCAAGCCGCTCCACGCGAAAAAACACAATAAAACCAATCGACCCCGAGTGACCCCAAAAGTGCATACCGAGCGGCCGACACGAACGAAACGACTTCGCGAAGACACTCAGAATAATACAGACTAATACTAACGCTTAGCATAACACGTGAGCTTCATTAACTGTTAATATTAAGTTATAATTAACATAAAGGTGGAAATTAAACTGTGCACTGGAAGATCTAAGTTCTGAGCGAATTGTTTTAAATTTAAATGGTAACGGGCGAGTTGTAGCAGCCGCGGCGGTGCTTCACACAGGTAAGTTTCAATTAATTTCTTAAGTTCTCACATTATCAAGTGTGTTTCGCTCAGCTGAGCGCTTTAGCCGGAGTTTTTGACAGTTGTATTTTTTTAAACGTGTTCACGCATAAATTAGGCTTACGACCCATTCACATTCGGCCACAGAGGTTGTTTGTTTTCTATTTTAGATGTATTTATAAGTTAAATAAGATGTTTGGTGAGTTGTACAGTGCTGTGGTATGACTAATATCGATGTTATCGTCGAATGTTGAGGTGTTCGCTCGTTGTTTGCTTACGCCGGTATTTGTCTCGCTAGCGGAATGCGCCTGCTTTGTCCCGTCTGATCATAACAAATATCTTTGCGTCTAGGTGTGCGGTATGGCTGCTCGGATGTTCTTGTTTGCACATCTGTTCGCTGGATTCTTGTGCTTCTGCTATAACCTTTGAAGTTCCTTTGCCACAGTGGTGTCCATATTATCTTGACAAAATTCCTTGACATTATTTCCTTAATTTTGTTTGACCGCTACCGGACACCGTTTACGTTTAAACAAACCATTGTTTAAAGCCTATTTTGGTGGTTAAACAATGCTCGTGTTATTCAAATGTTATTCTGACTCATGGAGGTGCTTTTTAAGTTAAGCTGATAATGTAAAATTTTTTTGTTTGTTCTGTATTCCTTAACAGACAAGGATAAATGACGCTAGACTTATGCGTTAGTCACATTTTGCTTTTATGCCTGTTCTACCCACATAATAAGGCTTATAGGCAATACATCTCCATCTTCAGAATTAGATTCAGTAATCTTTTATTTTACGAAGATTTTAAACAAGGTGGGTAGATACCTATTTATATTTGAACGTTTTGATGAGAACTAAATTTCTTTCTACGGATAATCAATACAATTATTTTAAGCAATTAGACATTATTCTCTTATATAGATATAATTTAATGTTTCTTGATAATAATTAATATAAAGACAGACAGACATATCTTTGATTATTTTGCGTGAAAATTAAACAAGTTAAAAGGATTCATAGCCCTATATCATATAAAATATTGGTATTCAACTACCTAGCAACGATGGTGTAAATTATAATTTTATACACTGTCTGTCGGGTTTAAATGATTGTTTTATTATAATTTCGATTACAATAAATGAATCATTTCGATTGAAACCCGTTGATCGAGCCTCTTACGTTGTTCCAGTGTTGTAAGAATGAGAATATGCGCAGCATTCCTGATTTGGTTGTTGAGGTTTGCCTTAGGATATTCTCAGTAGCGTTATGAAGCTTGTAATCGTTCTTAGTCGACGTCAATAGGTTTCCTCTACATTACATACCAAAAGATACCTACATAAACAGTCACACACCTATTTCCCCTAAGGGGTAAGCAAAGGTTTACAACCACAATCTGGTATAGTTTAAGGTCCTACGTAGTGGGGTCTAGCCTATTAAGTACCATCTAACAGACTAGGTAGGTGTTTGGCGCTATTCAGAATTATTTATCAGAATTCTGAAGAAACAGATGAACATACTGAACAAAATCATAACTATCCGTTTTGTTTCTCCATAGTTGGGTAAAAATTCAACAATACTTAATGCGATCCATACTCAAATTCGTGTTCTCAGGTACAGCGTCACTGCTGCTGTACTAGAGTTATAGAACCAGTCGTAACATAGCTTACAAAAGATAAGTGATACACCTCTGGATTTAGCGTCATGCGTTTGCAATGGTTCCAGAAACAGACAAACAGTTAGCAATCATAAATAGTTCATAACATCAATGACTTGTTCGCTTTTCTAATAAACATCACGACCGATTACCTATCACAAACAAGGCTACTCATCATTTCATTGCTCACTTGATCACCTCACGTTTACATCATCATGTTTAGTCATCAGACTTTACTTTTATATCATTTCTTGCAAATAGTGATATCCAATTCTTTGCAATTTCGTATGTTTAACATCGATTTTTTTTTAGTCATTGGGATCTATCGATAATGGTAAATACAAATTATTGACGGATTCATGATTCAGTAACTTCTATCAAAATAGTAATTATATCAAATTAATATTTAATGTTGCCTGCTATTATACTCACTTAATAAAATGTATTGGGTGATTTATCCTTGCTTGGTTTGCAAGCTAGATACATATATATACAAATTATAGTAATATAATTAGCTCATCGATGTTTAAAAAAGACAATATGTAGAAAGCAAATTTACATCAAAAATAAAACGGTAGCTCCCCTGACTAAGTTAACGCCTACCATCCTGCCACTTATCACTGCAGCAGGATTCATCCTTAGGATCTGGAAACGATTCCATCCGGGTGCGCATGCAGCATTAATTCAGCATTCTCTGGAATAATCCACTAATCGCGGGGATTCCCATTCGCTATGACTTGTCCATATTCAAATTAACGAGGCCTATATATTATTGGTCCAGTGGACTGTGGCTCAGCTGTGTAGGCTCCTGCTATTGCTAAAAGCCATGGACGGTGGTTTCTATTTACCAACAAAAATGCAGCTGATTCGTTTGCCACTAGAAGCAATAAAAGCATCCCTCCCCTGGAACGGTTATTTAGCTATGTTCAACTGAGGTGACATTCGTGAGATCCGGAGGAAAGTTAAACTGTTCTGGGATAGGCGTGAGTCTCTATGTATGCGTGGTAAATAATTAAATGAATGACACCATTTTTTATTAATATTTACATTTTATGTGACTTTTTTATATACTTTCATAGGACATTAGGAAAAATTCCTGTGTCGCGGGTGACTTAACGGGTGACATATATCCAAACTTCTTCTCCCTAGCCTTTATTATTCCCAAGTCACTTGGGGTCGGCTTTTCTGGTCTAACCGGATTTGACTGGATATCAGTTTTTACACGGAACGGCTGCCACCTGACCTCCGCCACCCGAAGGCTAACGATACCCTAAGGCTAGACCAGTGTCAGGATATTATAGGGCACTGACTTCCCAATAACGACTGCCATAGATGTTCATGGCAGGCGAAACCGACGGCTTAACGTGCTCTCCGAGGCACGGAGCAGGCGATAATTGTCAATCAATACGCACATAACTTCGAAAAGTCATATAACTTCCGGAAGTCAGAGGTGCGCGACGTGGGTTAGAACCCGAGACCCTTTGCATTGCAGTCTGTTGGTCTCCCCACTGAGCTATCCAAACAACATCCAGATTCGGAACAACTATTTGTGGATTACACAAATTTTATCCCGTATGGGTATCAAAACTACAACACTCGACGCAATGTCAGTTGTCATCCACGCAGTATAAATCACGGAGTCATCATTGTTCTTAAAAATGTCATCGCTATAATAATATAGCTAAAAACCACATTAAGCTATTCTTGGAACATAATCTCATGCTTCTTACATACATAACGAGATGTCCGTGTAGCTTTAGTATAGATCGGAACTTGCCTGGCAGGTCGAGCGATCCAGTCCGGGTGGTTTCTTGAAATAATCTTACGCGATGTTAAATAACACTGTTCCCACGCAATTACTAAACGAGTTATTAATAAAACTATTTATTCTATATTAGTATTTCCGTATTATGCAAGTGAATAATACTTTATGTTGTTTTGATTTTCGATTACTACTAAAGACTTATGATAGCTTTGTTCTTTTACGCATGTTTTACTGGTTACTCCTGCGAGGAAGCTGTTTTACTCGTATCGTCAACAAATTAGTTCTAACAGGGGACTCCATACGTTATATATAACAATATCAGCCTTGTATATAAATTGTTCCAATGCTGCGCATAGGCTCCTTCTCCGTTTAAAAAGACTTAGGCCATAATGCACCACGCAGACCCAGTGTGGGTTGGCAGCCTTCACATATCTTCGACAACATCATAAAGAACTCTTAGACATGCAGGATTAATTACGACGTTTTCCTTTACCGTTGAAGCGTGCTACAATTAACTATTTAATACGCACATAACTTCGAAAAGTCAGTGGTGCCTTGGGATCGAACTCGTGACTTCTGAATGGCAACATCCATAGGTACTATCAACTTGAGCGACGGATGACCACTCCTAAGGTTAAAATCGCATAGCAAGCTAACACTTGGTCGGGCGCAGGGCGGAGTCACTTAAAGTCAACATGTGCAAGCGAAATTTTTTCTAAAATCGTCAACCGTCGGTCAAGTCGATAGTACCTAAGATATCCTAAAACGTAATTCTCCTCAGTAGTCATATCATGTGCCAGATTTGGATAAAAAACTAAGTTTTTTTTTTTTTAAACGATGAATTCACCAATTATATGCAAATAGATACAATTAATATAAAAAATAATCATCAATTAAATAAGAAGCGCCCTCAACATCTATAAAAAGATTCAGAAGGCTTTACCGCTTTAACAGCCCACGCTCTAAAAACAAAAACGAACACACAAATTAATAAAAACCAGTAATTATAATAATTGTAGTGTACGATGCGCAATATACCAAAAATGATGACGTCATACGGCATGCGCCTCTTCACGCCTTTGTAAACTTTCGTGCCAATGTTTGGAACAACCCTCGACTTCTCCATCTCCTTCTAACTCCTTATATTAATTCGGATCTCTCATTCAAATCTGTGGATATGGTAACAGGTTCGTATTTATTTTGAATGTCTTTAGAGCATTCACTCAGATGGAACCAATCGGTTTTCGTGTATGTTTTTGTTTAACCTCCAACGATGACTAATTATGCATATTTCTAAAGAAATGTTCATCTTAGACCTGCCATACCAGTTTAGCACGAACAGCCAGCCTAAATTGGAATATAGAACTGTAATTTCTAGCCTAATTTTGATCGGCATATCTTCTAGACCTTTAATGGTGTGGCTCAATATTAGTTTTAGCAATAATAATACCATAAGATATCTTTTTGAATTTGCACCTTCATCTTTAAGTCAAGTTTTTGTAGATGTCCTTAATTCTTTATGTTTTGTTATAGTCTACTATGAGTCTAATTGAACTTAATGCAAATTAGATTTACGAAAAGAGTCCCTAATATTGTCTTTGTGAATAATTTTAAAGTACTTTTTACAGATTCTAGCGCGGTTAATTTTAATGACAACTAAACTATCATATATTACATTTAAATTAGGTTATATTTTTAATCCTACTTTTCTTGCTGTTTCAACTGCTTTTTGACAGCCATGTTCACGGGAAGACTAAGGTGGTTGTCTGCACAATCTTGAAATGTAAAGTTAGTTCAAAGCATCCGTACATTGTTTCTTCAACTATAGTTAGTACTTCAACAAAGACGAATTTTAAAAAAAATATCAACTCAAACTCAAATCTGGTGACCTACCGCAGATTAATATTTCACATATCTATTATAGAGGTTCTGTGAAGTTATTAAGGAAACAGGCGCGCTTGTATTACTTAGTTTTGCGTCAGTATTTGTAATATCAAAATCGTATGCATAATGACGTCATAATATTGAATCATAATATGGTCGTGCAAATAATCACAAATATTACTTGATTGTGTTTGTTTGTTGAGGCGTTTATTGACTGGCTACACGTCGCCGGCCGTGACATATTCATTACATTACTGATTCAATAGGACAGGTTGGTTCTATAAATATGAATTTCAACAATTTCTTTTTATTGACATGTTTCATGTTAAAACGACCGGATTTAAAATTTACTTAATTGTATTAAATATTGTCTTACGTTTTGTGAATGTTACACATTGAGATTAAACTATATTATACACGTTTACAGAAAAGCAAGACAGCATAATTTTTTGAGCTTATTCTGCGTAAATAAAGATACCAATCATTAATTTAATTATATGGTAATACGACAGTTAAGACATAAGGATATACTACCCGCATTTTGCCAACGATTTTGTGGTCCTATATCTTAGGAGCCTATTGTTCTTCAGGCACAGTTCCAGAGCTTATTACCGTCCCCTATTAAATTAGACCTTAAGTTTAGCTAGCCAGATGTGTCAGACAACATCTGCCTATAATAATAATAAATTTATTGATGCTAACAGGTTTAGGTGTTTTCCTTTACGTAAATACTAGGTTTTGTCCGACGCTTTGCTTGCGTTAATCTCGAATTTGTCAATTAATTTCTTTCTCGGAATCAGTATCTTTTGTTTTGAATAAGTGGAAGCTGGAGTACAAAATGGCCATAAGTGGTACCTTATGGCCATTTTGTACTCCAGACAACGTGTATGCGAAATAACATGATGATCAGTCGAGTAGTTCGGCTGTGAAAACGTAACAAACAAACAAACTCACAATTTTATTTATAAATAGTTTTCCTCGCGGTTTCATCCGCGTAAGTCCCGTTCCCGTGGAAATATCGGGATAAAATATAGCCTATGTGTGAATCTAGGTCTCCAGCTATCTACATACCAAGTTTCATCGCAATCGGTAATCAGTAATTTTTGCGTGAAAGAGTAACAAACATCCATACATCCATACAAACTCTCGCGTTTATAATATTAGTAAGGATATATTTTATAAGTTAGAGTGTGTTCTAAGCCACTGCTCTTCCATAGCCAATTTAAATGAATATTCCATTTCTTTGAAGATGAAAGGCTTGAGATAACGTATCTACGTAAAAAGAATATTACAGCAGCTACAATATGTTTGTCTATTTTGCACAATACTAGTATGACCTTTAAAATACAATGATATTAGAACTACCACTGCACACGATAATGTTATGTCGCAAGTGCACGTGTCTAAACACTATGTGTCTATCGGGCACGTGTCTATCAGTTGATGCAGCGATGTTGACACACACCGGCGGCGCCGGAGACTTTGTTATGTTATTCTATGAATTTCGAAATCCGGATATGACGGATATGGAAATTACGGTAGACTTTCTGTTTTTGTACAACCATAGTTTATTTACTATTATTATAACTTATAAATTAACTTAATGATGTACCTTTATATTCTTCATTCATATATAATTAATTACTTTATTTATCTAAGTACTTACTACATCATTCTTATTATTAATACTGTACTTATACACATTGATTAGTATTTTTTAAAATAAATAATGCCTGTGCCCATCCTCGAAGACAACAAAAACCTTCACTATTGTTTTGTTGATGTTTATTTTGTGAGAGAGCACTGGTACCCATAACACAAGTTAAATCTTAGCATGGGTACCGGTGTTCAAATATATAGTGTACTTATACAAAACTGTAACATTTCATGTGTAACTTATGGTACGTGTGTTTGTGAAATAAATGATTATTATTATTATTATAATAGTGGTAAACAAGCATACGGCTCACCTGGGGATAAATGGTCACCGTAGCCTATGGATGCCTGCAACACCAGAGGCATCACTTGCGATTTTAGTTATAACTACAAAACAGGAAATTTGCGAAGAAGAAGGATTATGATGGATGCTCTGGATTTAGTGGCCACTTCCAGTCCCAATGTATCGAGTTCTGGAGATTCGATCCATACGCTGGATAAAAAATTGTATGATCCACAAATAGTTCTCCCAGTAAAATTGCCCGCTACAATTTGCCCGGGTCAGATAAATTTTAATTGGGTTTTGCTCTCGAAAAATTGGCAGTAGCTGCACAGAACCTGGAACTGTAAATTACTGCAGCAGGCTCGCTCCATATTAATTTGCATCTAAAACCATAGATAGCGAAAATTGGTTGCAAAACGCTTCTGCTTACCTTTTTATAGAAATAGGCGCGAGACTATGTATGTAAAACAGGCAATAAGAACCGTTAGTATTTCAATTATATCTGGCATTATAGCAATTTACAGATTTATTAGCACAATATCCTTGTTTTAAATAAAGATGACTCCCGCAATAAGAATAAATCCTGTAACGCGTAACTTACAAAGATTCAATCAATATAAAGATATATAAGATATATCAATATCAAGAGGTGCTCATAGCCAGTTGCACTCACTGATCGGTAAACGATTAGCGAGGTTAAGTAACGTTGGGTGCGGTCAGTCTATAGATGGGTGACCACTTAGTGGTATTTCATCTGAGCGTCTCCGTGCTTCGGAGGGCACGTTGGTCACGGCAAAGTTGGTTCCGGTTGTTGCCAAATTGACAGCAGTCGTTAAGCCATGTCAGAGGCCTACGGGCGACTTGAACAACTCTTGAGAACAGGTTGGCCACTAATCACACGAAAAGAAAAGAAAAAGATTCAATCAATGAATATGAAGAACACCTAGAATCGGAACAACCATTATTGGGACACTTTTTGTCCCGTGTGGAATTCTAATCCGCAAAACTCACCAGTAGTGGCCGTAATAACCATTTAAACAACTGCCATCCGTGAAATAATTTTATATTGTTTTATTTTTGAAAAGACATCTCCCGCACTAGGTATAAATTCTGTATTGTGGGGGACTTCAGTAACATTTAAACAATGAACATGAAAAACACCCAGCCTCGGAACAACCATTATAAGTGCACTTTTTGTCCCGTGTGGGATTCTAATCCATAAAACTAGCAATACTGGCCGTGACAAGCATTTAGGTCCCTATATCATAAAACGAGTTGTTTTACCTGCGGACAAAATTCAACTGTCTGTAAGTAAAACGACTTGCTTCTTGATATAGGGACTTGATAAGCGGCCACTACGCCATCTGTGCTATCAATAAATTAATTAGTACTATTTCTAATTCGGTGTATGACATGTTTGACTAAGTTCTGAATCAACAAAGATAAACTGCCATTAGTTTAAGTTGTGTGGGTGGTTCACTTATTGATATAGAATTGAACGTCACTTATTTAGTCATTTGTATTTATGAGTAATATGTAAATGGCGTCTTTGTGTGGCCTATGTATTAAATAGATGTTTCTTTATAATAAACTAGTTTTTGCGCGCAGCTCCGCCTGCTTCATACCTACATCAATAAAAAGTAGCCTATATCCTTCCTCAGATTTTAAAGTATCTCCATACCTAATTCCATCCATGTCGACTCAGTGGTTTAGCCGTGAAGAGATAACAGACAGATAGAGTTATTTTCGAATTTATAATATTATTAGTAAGGACGCACGCTTTTATTTGTGAGAGGGTAGGCAGAAGAGAATCTGGTTATTGTTTTATAATAGGCTAATACTGCGTTTTTTTGCGTACTATCGTTAGGGCCCTGGCTGGGCAGTGGGTTGACTTATAAAAATGTGGAAACCTTGCGCTTCTTCGATCGGGACGCGAGTCCTGGAACAGGCAAACTATTTTTGGGATTTTCTACAAGAAGTAGTCAGTAGCAGCAAGATTTTAAAATATGACCCACAAGCTTTTGCTGGTGATTTTGCTCGCGTAAAATTGTGTAAGGTTATGTTAGTAACAGTACATTTAAAAAAAATTAAAGTCTATGTTACTTGGTGATAAAGAGCAGCGATAGCTCAGTGGGGACACTAACAGACTGCAATGCAGAGGGTCTTGGGTTCGAAACGTCATGCACCTCACCTTAAGCCGTCGGTCCCGGCTGCCATGATCATCTATGGCAGTCGTTATTGGGAGAGTGTCGACACAAAAGATCCCACTGGGTCGAGAGTCGCCACTGACTGGGCCCCACATAAGATAAGATACTTTGTGATAATATAGTTTTTTATGGTAAAAGAATTTTATAAATTCGTTGCTAAGATTTTGAGTTAATTCCATACAAACAAACAAAAAATCATATCTTTTCTCTTTATAATATAAGTATATACCTACACCTCTTTATAATATACCTCAAAGCTAGTTAGCTGTTAATTTGTGAATCTTTCTGAATTTCTATTCTCTCATTAGGTATATATTAGTAGAGCCTCGCTGATTTCAGCATGAATGGGCCGGCTCGACCGGGAAAGGACTACCCTCTCACAGAATATCGACGTGAAATAGCGGTATTCCTACTGTTGTGTTTCTTTCGCTGAGTGAGAGTACCGGAGGCCCATTCACTCTCTTTCCCCCTTCTCGCTCCTTCTCCTTCCCACTTCCTTTCCTAAAGGGTCGGCAACGCGCAAGTGATGCCTCTGGCGTTGCAGGCGTCCATAGGCTACGGTGACCACTTACCATCAGGTGGGCCGCCGTATGATTGATTGAAACATTAGTCGTGTAAAAAAATGTTTTTATAAATGTAACACAAATGAATCTATCCTTTGACTTTATAGTCGCCTATTAAATCGTCAAAGGATAGATAAATTTGTGCGTACGTACCTATATAATTTCTTTTAGATTTGAAGAAAACTATTTTATACGGATTTTATTACATATACAATAATACTATCACATATTCTCCTCCCTAGCCTTTATTATTCCCAAGTCACTTGGGGTCGGCTTTTCTGGTCTAACCGGATTTGACTGGATATCAGTTTTTACACGGAGTGGCTGCCACCTGACCTCCGCAACCCGATATGACCCGTATGTTTGTTTGCCAACTTAGTCGTATAAAATAAAAAAATATATATTATATATTTACTGTTGGCAAACCAAATAAAATAGGCTCATCTGTCACATAAAACCTAAATAGTTGGCCTATTGTGGATGTAACAATACACCTCTACTGAGCCTTTTTGAGGTATATAGGCGTGAATCTAGGTATGTACAAACTGATTATTAAAAGAAAATGTATGTTTTGGTTTTGCAATAAATATGTACTAAATATTTAATGTATAGATGAATAATATATATAATGAAATAAATAAGGACGCCGGCCTATTTCAACGACGATGCTACCACTTTAAATTACTCGATAGATACTAGATTACTACCTAATCACGATTTTCTCGATCAAGAAAGACTACCTAAATATACCTATTTAAAATTTCCTAGCCGAAATTGAAATTGCCCCAATCTGGACATCGAACTCGGCACCTCGCGATAGGCAGTCGCACACCTCCGCACACCACCATAAAGCCTCTAGGTTAACGAACCTTGTAAATTATACATAATTTGAATATTAAATCAACATTTGAAGACATTTATTTTTAAATGTTCTCTTTTTACTGTTTCTTGACAAACACACATTAATATAATTAAATAAACCGTTAACTTACGTTCTTACATAATTATGTGGTAATGAACTTCAAGTGATATTAATGTAACTTCATCTCTCTCTTGCAAATACTATAAGAGAGTGATGGATTACTTGAATGACTGAAGAGCATATATGACCAGACAAAGCGCTTAAGATGAAATATTTTGATTTGGTAATGATAAATTAAAGCACTAGAAGAACATTGAAACAATACAATATAATATTATAACTGCGAATGTGAGTTTGTTTGTTGGTTACGCTTTCACGCCTTAACTACTCGACCGATAATCATGAAATTTTGCATACACGTTGTCATGGGAACAGAAAAGGACATAGCGTAGCTTTTATCCAGAAAAAAGTACTGCTACTAAACTAATCTAACCTAAATTTGTGCGAGTGAAGACGCGGGCAAAACCTAGTATGTTATTAATATTATAAATTATAAAGCGTCGACAGTTAAACTGCTACGACGAGGTCTCGAGTTTGATCCTAAGGCATGCAATTCTGACTTGTCGAAGTTATAATAAAAACTAAATAAATAGTTAATGTCCGTCAAGAGCCTACAATATGGTAGTTCCTGTGTCATGGAGAACTCTACAAATATTAAAAGAGCAGACACAGGAACATTCAGACTTGGAACAGCTATATGTAGATCATAATTTTCTCATGTGGATATTAAACCAACTTCACTTACGGCTTGGCAGTGGTGATGCGAGCACTTTTACGGCCTCCATACAATTATCCGTAACCCGTGACCAAAATTTAAAAAAGTATTATTTACACAGGCGTTTCAAGCCCAGGTGCTTTTGAGAGTTCGAAAAAACTCTTATAAAACAGCTTTGTCCGTCTGTCCGTCTGTCTGTTATACAACTTTCAACTTAAAAACCGTAAGTGCTAGAGACTCGCGGTCAACGCCATTGGACTCAGCATAGTCGATATACCCCCGAAATGACGTGGTATCACTTGACGTCAAGGTCACCATTTTTTCGAACTCTATGATTTACGGCAATTCATGGCCGTTTCTCACTTATTGAATATAGATTAAGAGGTGGACTACAAGATAGGCTCACTGTATAGAAGATGTAAAGTTAAACTAAAGTATCAATAATATTAAAATATTATTTGTAGCGCTCCATAGCCTCGTTAAACGTAAGAATTTAGCAATTATCCTTACTAGTCCTTACTAATATTATAAATTCGAAAGTAACTCTGTCTGTCTGCTACCCCTTCCTCCGATTTGAATGAAATTTGGTACACAAGTAATTTAAAATCTGGGAAAAGACAGGCTGTTTATTGATGTAGGTACCACGCTTGCGGCATTGCGCGCAAAAGCGAGTATTTTTATAAAAATATCTACCTATATTACTGTTTCGGTGGGGCAGCCTGAGTGCAACAACTGCTGTGCTTGAGGTCTCGGTTTTGATTCCTAGCTTGAGTAAAGTGTTAATGGTATTTTGTGAGAAGAAACTCTCAGTAGCAGAATGGGGTCGGAAACTATGCCCAAATACCTCTCGAGTCTTATGAGACTAGAGGCGTTGTGTAGGGTTATTTATTAAGACATACTCTACTGCAGCACGAAGTTTGGAAAAGTTTTCGATTAGTCATATGTAACGATTACGCGGGACGAAAACTAAATTGTATATAAACGGGTATGCCAAGACGCCATAGTAATTCGGGCCCACAGTGCACACCTATAAAGGCTAATGATAATAATAGTAAGCAATGCCAATAATTAATTAACAAAAGTGATTTACAAAAACTTGGCATTTTAAAGTTATCAAATCATATCTAATCAATACAATTTATATTAAATACTAGATGACCCGGTGTACTTTGTATCACTTATCCTAACGAAATTTTCTATATTTTCTCATCGTTTAAACCTTCCCTGGACTACGACAAACGTTTTAAAACCAAAATCAGCTAAATCGGCCCAGCCGTTCTCGAGTTTTAGCGAGACAAACGAACAGCAATTGATTTTTATATATATAGATGTACTTATCATTTTATACATTATTTTAATATATTTATGAGTACTTTTTTATTTTTTATTATCATTAGGAATGAAATGAAACAGAATAGATTGCACTTTAAAAAAAAAGTATATATGTATGTTTATCCATTGTCTAGTAACCATAGTACAAGCCCTGCTTAGTTTGGGCTAGATGGTGTTGCGTGTATGTGATAGAATATTATTTATTTATTTATTTTATAGCTTATAGGTAAAAGTCGTCGATATTAACCGCAAAATATAAACACTAACCGTCACAATGGAGTTGCAAAACAAGCAATAATAATAATAATAATAATAAATGTTTATTTCGAACTTTCAAAGAACATAATTAGATAGGAATATAATATAAATATAAATAACACCACACAACGACCTACAAGGGCGGCGCAGCAAACAAATGATAATAATAATATATATTTTATTTTTATTTCATTTATTAATAATAAATAGCTATTGACATTGACGTAATCAATGTCAATAGCGTCTGACAAGTTAGAGGTGGTGTTGCCATAATAAACACAAAACCTCGATACATCGATAATGTAATTGACATTAGTGTATTTTAAGTTAATCAACTTACCATCAGGTGGGCTGTATGCTTGTTTGCCAACAAGGTAGAATAAAAAAAGAACGTTATAAGTAATATAGTTATATTATTTAAAGGTTAGGCAACTCTAAGACGTATTCTTATAATTATATCTTGATACCTCCTTATTCTTTGATTTCTTTTATATGCCGTGAAAGTGCAGGTTAGGCACGAGAGCTATTAAAAATTTAAGTACTACCAACATTCTTCAAAACCTTCATACAAAAAAGCAAAGAACATATTAATTAGTATACAAACAGATGCAACGAGTGCGCAATGATTGAATCAATCATGGTAACTAGCGGGTAATTACGTCACGGCTCGTCTGCGGTCCCATGCGCCTGCGCCGACGGTTAATGGGACCGAGCCAGTTTAATGGTGGCCAGTCGAACGACCCATGCTATGTCGAATACCTTAGGGTCTACGGATAATGATAAGAAACTCTTTATATTTATACTTCTATACGTGTGTATGTCATTGAACTCCTTCTAAATGGCTTGTCCGATTTTGATGAAATTGTTTGTGTGTAGATGGTTTTCATTCATAATTCGTGCAAAATGGCAAAGTTTGTCAGCTAGTCTTAATATATATTTTTCTGTATGTATATATGTCCCTGAACTCTCTCTAAATAGCTGGACCAGTTTTAATTAATATTTTGTCTTGGTGAGTAGTCGCTAAATGATTCAGATTTACAATAATTGGACCCGACAACGTCTGTTGGATCTGCTAATTTTCTTATAAAATAGTCTTGACAATATAAATATCAGTTATATAATATGATCGTAAAAATGTATGTTTATACGATCATATTGCATAATTTATGTCAGCTATATGGATATATAGATAGAAATATAACTATATCACGGCTTGTAACTAACACTTGTAAATATTCTTACACATATTTTACAACGGAATGTATATACAACAATACACCTTCTCATGTATGATAGAATAAAATAACGGTTATCTATTTCAATCAATATGATAAACTAGAATTTTCCCGCGGTATCGCTCGCGTTAAGCGAGTTTTGAAAAAAAAATGTATCCTTCGGGAACAGTTCCTTTTATCGGGGTTGTACCCTTTATTCCCTATACCGCTGACAATGTGTATGTGAAATTCCATGATGATATATCTAGTAGTTAAGGCGTTCGACGTTGAATGCAGGGATGGCGTAGTGGTTTAAGTGGTCGCCTCACCACTGCCAATGCGCCGAGTGTTGTGGGTTCGAATCCCAGACGGGACAAAACTTTGTGTGATGCACAAACAGTTGTCCCGAGCTTGGGTGTCCTTTGTGTCCGTTGTTTGAATGTTTGTAAGTCCGCCGCGACACAGGAATTATTCCTAGAGCCGGATGTCTCTAAAAGATACAAACAAACTCACATTCGCATTTATAATATAAGTTAAGACTAACTTACCCGCGCTACTTGGTCTGCGTCACATAAATTCGGCTCGAAATTTCCCCGCTTTTGCAACATTTTTCATTAATCCTACCCTCCTATTGGTCGTAGCGTAATGTTATATAACTAATAGCCTTCCTCGATAAATGGGCTATCCACATAAATCCAACGACAAAATAATTTTTCAATTCGAACCAATAGTTCCTGTGATTAGCGAGTTAAACCAAACAAACTCTTCAGCTTTATAATATATAAGTTAAGATGGGAAAACCGATAAGCTTCTCTAAAACACAGTTCATATGGGCGAACTTGCGTGTAAAGTCAGACAGTGTGAATGCAGACACGCGCAGAACATGACATTCATTAGACGTAACATGAAGCGCACATGGACATTACAACAGCGCAGCGAAGTACTGGCATTGCTTTTAAATTATATACATTTTATATGCATTTTATACACATGATGGCAGATGGTTGCGAACGACGAATGAAGTCTTTTTTACTTGTGTATATACAAGTATTTAGTTGGTACCTACTAATCACTGACGGTGGTTTTGTCATTGATCAACATAAATATATCTTGTGTATATATTTGGTACTAACCTTTGCCCGTAGTTTTTAGTCAGATAACGTAATGTAACGTAACTTTCTTTTCAAAAAGTTTTTTTATTAATTTGGGTTAAAATTATTATTTTTCTTTTAAAAAGACAACTCCCGCGCTAGGAATATATTCTGTGTCGCGGGGGAGTTTGCAAACATTCAAACAACGGACACAAAGAACACCCAGACTTGGAACTACCATTTGTGGATCACACGAAGTTTTGTCCCGTGTGGGGATCGTACCTACAGCACTCGGCGCGGTGCCAGTGGCGAGCCGTTCACTTAACCAATACGCCATAAGTACAGTCTAAAATTAAAATTAGTAGTATTCTTGTTAATCCCTCCAGTCCAGATAAGCTACAATGCTTATGTAAGTAGTGGGTTCACGTCGCTACTGCAATAGGTGGAATTCGAGACTACGATCTCTCGATCACACGTGCAATCCCCGATCCATTAACCTGTTGTATGCCAGAATACCAGATATAATAGAAAAAGCATTGTGTCTCGCGCAGATCCACGTTCCGGCATACCAGAGGTTAAATATCGCTATACCAAAAGTGAAGACACCATTGTATAACGATTGTATACTAACCAACAAACACATAGTTACGTTTATAATATTAGTTAAGAATACGAGACAAAGCTATACACTATAACACACTGTCTCTTTCACTTACATACAATAGAAGCCTTAAAAGACAGTGGTAAGGATTATCCAGTCCGCACTAGACCTTAGCTCGCCTACACCGACCCTCCGCAGTTTACGCCGTTCATTGCCGATTATAATAGCAAGCTATCTCGTATAATCTGTGCTAGACGAGCAATCAATCATATGTGTAATGATTGCCTCGTTACTCGTTATTACTCGGTAGACACTGACATTAAACCCGCCCACACTTACACCGGTGCATCTTATGTAATAAGACCGTGGCAGGTACAAAGGATCTAAGTCTTGAAGATTCTATAGTGATATATATTAGTCTGTTTGTTATTGTTATATATGTGATAGTATATAGCGATAGCTAAGTGGGGAGACCAACAGACTGCAATGCAGAGGATCTCGGGTTCGAACCCACGTCGCGCAACTCTGACTTTCGGAAGTTATACGACTTTTCGCCATTCAACATCACAACACTATTTACTTGACCACACCGACACTCGTGATGCGCGAGAGTTTGGCCGGACACAGTTACTATCGACCATGACGTCACCTGCGCAAGCGCTGATTTTGTCGTGATCAGGTGCCACTGTAGGCTGGTACGTATCAAGCGTTTGTTAGACATTAAAAATATATAAACAGTAACATGGAATTACATGATCAGATAAGTCATACATACATGTATTTTCAAAGATGAGCTAGAGTGTAATTGGGCTAAATTTCTATGAAGTATATAGTGTACAGTAGTATATATAGTATATAGTGTAGTACATACCTGCAATAAAACAAAAATTCCGATAATTTTCCGTGTAATTTTTTATTGCGATAATCGTCTCCAATTTCGATCGCTTAATCACTTAAGAAGTAGTCCGATCACCAGAATCTATTTACTGTGAAAGAAAGACATCTGAAGAAACTTCATGGCAAATAAATTTATTTCGTTCTGCCCGAAATTTCGGATATAAATTTTCATGCTATAGCCTATTGCGTATGTGCTGATTTTGTTGTGTGTCATTTTTAGTCACATTACTGACAGTTTTCTCGTTATTTATTACAAATGACTAGTGTTCTCACTGAAAGAGAATTCATATCAGCTGTTTTGTTCAACAAATGCTGTAACAACATATTATTTTTATCTATGCAAATTAAATTGACATAAAGTTGTATTTAAATTAAACTTTATTAGGCTAATTGTTAGATGGCAATGCCCTCATTAATTATGCTGTTTTGGTATGAACATTTACGAGGATGACGTACTATTCACTTTTTTTTAGCAATTACTTAACGTCAACTCTTGTATTCTCGAGGGAAAGAAGAAGAAGAAAGAAAGAATTTTGAACTTTAAGTCGTATGTAATCCTAACTAATATTATTAAAGCAAATATCAATTTTTTTGTTTGTGTTGTTGTAAAGCTGCTGTCAGATACCGAGATACCTGGTAAGAAAGAAATACATTTTAGCTATAGAAGTAGTGAAATGAATACGTTTGATGAAGCAACAGTTCGGTACGTCAAATCGTATGATTCTAGACTTGCTTCATACCTACATAGACTCACGCCTGGTCTCATTCCAAAGGGCTAGGCAGAAATGTCTTACACCCAGAATTAACCAACTTTGTTTAAGTGACATAGCATGTGAGCGAATTTATTACTATTTATCGCCAGACTCCTTGGTACTACTGAAAATATCTTAACAGAAGAACACTGCGCCCAATAGAACTCGAGGCCACACAGTCAACTGCAAACACTAACGAAAACTTTTACCACCAACAGGATAGTTTGAATACAGAAGTATTGTTTGTAAACTGCTAGATAATAAAATGGCAGTAGCTTGTGTGATTACGTCACAATTGTATGTGTGTTTGTATTATGGTAAGTACTTACCACATATTATTTACAACCACAAATGACGCCAGCCTTTTCTATTCGCATGTAGACCGCAGTTATTAGGACATTTCAATGTGGACTCTTCTGATTATTGATACTGGCCATTCATCAGAAGTGCCATACTCAGAAGAGATAATCAGCTGGCTTTTGTTGAATATAAGTATGGTAGGTAACTACAACTATTAAAAAATACTGGCTAATACATATATAGTTTCACATCTAGGGATTCAAATTTTTTCCTTTTATTATACTACTAAGTTGGCAAACAAGTATACGGTCCACCTGATGGTAAGTGGTCACCGTAGCTTATGGACGCCTGCAACACCAGAGGCATCACTAGCGCGTTGCCGACCCTTTAGGAAAGGAAGTGGGATGCAGAAGGAGCGGGAAGGGGATAAGGCGGTGATAGGGCCTTCGGTACTCCCACTCACCGAACGAAACACAACAGTAGGAATACTGCTATGTCACGTCGATATTCTGTGAGAGGCTCTTCCCCGGTCGAGCCGGCCCATACATGCTGAAATCAGCGAGGCTCTACTAACTTGGGTTAAAATGGGTTGACAGATATAATTTTACGTCCTACGTAACTACATAAGAGTGAGCCTAATGCCACACGGCACAGTTCTAGACTCCGTGCTACTTCTGAAAATTTGGAGACACATTTGCAGACTGCGAACTGCTACTGAAAAAGTCTCAGCAGAAGAACTCAACAACATTTTTTTCGACCCCGGGATTTTTACCTGGGATCTTACGACCGCAAAGATAGCCGTATTTTTATGCTATATGTAAAACGCACATCATTTGCGGTTTATTGCATTGAGCGTCAGAAACTTTTGCTACTGTTCTTAAAAAAATTGGATATTTCTCTTTTCATGTCTAGATGTACTAAAGTATCATACACAATGTTAGAAATTCAAAGTATTCAAACATGCAGTGTAGATATTAATGCTGCGACGAAACCCCCTGTTTCTTGGACCCAAATAAAAATAAACATATTTTGTAACAAGTACATTATAAAGTACACATAGTTAGGAACTTAGTTTAGAACATAACTGTAATATGTATTTATATTCAAACCTACTTGTACTTCGTTCTGTTTTGTGTACCTAAAATAAATAAATAAAGAGAAAAGATTTGTTTTTTCGGTTTGTTTTAAAAAACGACTGGAACAATTATATAAATATTTCACCATTAGGAAGGTACTTTAGCCAGATGTAATATGGATTATATATCGCTACGAGCCACGAGAGCGAAACAGAATATATAAACTTGAATGAAACCGCGAGGAATCATTGGTTTGAAAAATTTTACAATTTGACATTTGCTCTGAAGTAGTACGCGTAGCTACCTTATGATTTACCTACTTATAGCTTATGGCTTATTGGTTGTTTCGCAGGAATCTATATGAAAGATTACATTTAAAAACAATTATTTTTGTGTCGATTCACACTAATCCATATAATTTGAATGCGAAACGATCCGATCTGGAAAACAAGGTATTATTATTGAATAGGGTAACCCACATATATCTATATACAACTGTTCATTCTGAAATATACATAAAAGATTCTCTTACTGTACTGTACTATCCATAATTTAAAATAGAATTAAATAATTTATTAATTTATCTTATAAACACTTTAGCTAATCGTTCAATTTATTTTCCATAGATTGTTAAAATTACTCAATCAAATGCATATGCGACAAATTACTACGCATTAATTTATTGCGTTGTAACTTCGTGTGATTTATGATGCCTCTGTATGACTGCATAACACTTAAATATACCTAAAGCAATATATTCATAGTCGATACTAATATTATAAAGAGGAAATATTTGTTTTTTGTTTGTAAGGATGTAACTAAAAAACTACTCAACCGATTTAAAAATTATTTTACCGTTAGAAAGCTACATTATCACCGAGTATCTTATCTTATCTTATTTCGGGGCCCAATAAGTGTAGACCGGCGACACTTCGACCCAGTGGGATCTTTTGTGTCGGCCCTGAGATCTATCCCTGAGCTATCTCCCTATGAATGTACTGTATCAGTCGCAGCGTACACTTCAGAGGGAGAAGCCTGAAGTCTTCAGGGTTCGGATATGCCAATCCCATCAGACCCATCCTTAGTCCAGCCAACGCGTCACATTCACACAGTAGGTGTGATATGGACTCGTCCTGTTCATCACAGGCTCTGCAGATCAAATTGTTTGCCAAACCCAATCTGCACAGGCAGTCGTTGGTGCGAAAATGACCAGTGAACGCTCCTGTAAGCAGGCCCTTGTTGTACCCGCAGAACTTCCGGGTGAAGCCCGTGGCTCTGTTTGCAATGAATTTCTTGGAGTGTTCCAGACCCCTAAGGGCCATCCACTCCAGCCTGTATTATATAGTATATCATCGAGTAACAAAGGATACATTTTTTTTTTTAAAGTACTGTTTCTAACATTGCTTCACCTTACCTAATCTACTATTACGCGAGCAAAACCGCAGGGAAAAGCTAGTTAATTAAAAAAAACACAGTTCATTATTACATGTTCTTATGTCTGGTGTTTTTGCGTGGATGTTGGATAAAGCCAGACTGCGTTGAATTCTCTTGTTCAAAATTGTAGTCGCAGGAGTAACTAGAATCATTTTTTAACTCAGGCGTTTTGAGTTTTTGGAATGTGTAATATTATTTAAGACTGCGCCGAGCGAAATGTGCCAAAACAGGCGGTCACAGTTAAGTTGATAAAAGCAACACTTTTTGTTTGATACAAATATAAAATATACATTTACTATAACAATGAATGTGTTTATAATTACGCCGTGTAAAAAACTTAAAATAATTAATATTTTCGCCTACGAAATTACGTAAATTTTTAGTTTATAACAGTATAAATCTATCCTATTTTACAGCTTAAACGAAACATAAATAGTTATATTACAATTTGTCCATCCCAAATATTTAAGTTATTGGTTGACAATAAAGATTCATATTTATCAAAAAAGCACTGCAAATCCTCCATACAATTTTACTTTGGAGGCCGCGCGCCGATTTGTATGTCGAGTTCTGTCATTCAGTCCAATCGCGTCTTACGCTCAGCGCAGTCTTAAGGGTTTATTTTATATGATGTAGGTAGTCTTTTAATAACATCATCATTATCACTAGTCGGCCTCGATGGTGTAGTGGTTAGTGTAACCGACTGCTACGCCTGAGGTCGCGGGTTCGATTCCCGCACAAGTCAAACATTTGTGTGCATGAACATGGATGTTTGTCTTGGTCTGGGTGTTTCTATGTATAATATGTAGGTATTTACAAAAAAAAGTATATATGTATGTTTAGCCATTGTCTAGTACCCATAGTACAAGCTCTGCTTAGTTTGAGCTAGATGGTGTTGTGTGTATGTGGTAGAATATTATTATTATTATTATTATTATCTCAGCCGAAAAACAGCCACTGCTGGACATAGGCTTCCGTAAGTGGCTAAGGTTTGCCACACAAATCTTAGGCCACCCGCATCCAACCGCTTGCCGCGACCCTTACCAGGTCGTTAGTCCACCTTGGGGGAAGCCTACACCGCGTCTGCTGCGTCTGCTGCGTCTTGCAATGCGTGGTTGCCACTCCAGAATCTTTAATAATAGCATGGAGGCCATAAAATATAGGTATATTTTTTGCCTCGTAGGCTATGAACTGTAGTGGACATTACTTAGAATTTTAGTTTAATGTTCTAAGTAATGCCCACTACAATTCATCCGTATTACAATGTAGTATCTAAACAGCATTAGCTTAATAGACATATGTGAGATTTGCGACTGAATGAGAGTGAAAAGTCGCGGATCGATCTCCACTATCCGACGTAATGCCACCCCTGTTTTTCAATTATTTTTAAGAAGAAAGTAAAATATTCTATTTTGTTTACATCCTTGACTTTCTCTTCAGATGATGGTTAATTAAGTACAGTCGTAGCCATGACAAGTTTATATAGCTATATATATACCTTTGACCTGGGGGTGGCGGGCTTTGTGGGCCTGCCCGCCATCCGTTCAGTACCAGGTCCGAGAGGCGGCGTGCGTGTTCCCACGCGCGCCTCTGTGTCGAGTCCGCCTCCCCTCTAGGGGGGAGGCAGTAGGGTTTAAAGTGAGAAGTGACTTTGGGTAGTGGTTGGCCCCGTCGATAGTGGTTTTGTCGAGGAACACCGTGGTACGACGACGTGGCGACGTGTCTTACCATTTGTTAAGCTTTGTTAAGCATAAATGACTCAAACACTTAGTCAATCGTTTTCTCAAATTGTATCTGTCTAAATAGGGTTTTATATTATTAACTGCAGAGATAGCGTAGTGATATAAGTTATCGACTCGCCATTGCCATTGCGCCGAGTGTTGTGAGCTCGATCCCCTCACGTTACAAATAAAATGTGTGATCCACAAGTAGTACACTGTTTGTAAAGTTCCCCGTGACTCAGGATTTAACTAAGTGAGGGTATATATTTAAAAAAAAAATGAAATACCTTCATAAAAAATCTTAAGCTGTCAATCCACACACTCCAACATGTCCCAAACAATTATATAATTATATAAAAATTTGCAAAATAGAATAAAAACCGCGTCATCTGCCCGCGGACTATGTGTAGGCGCAGATCGGTACAGATCGAGCGATTGTTTCATCCACCGGCCCCCGCGCCGCCGATCGACTCAGGCGCACTTGCGCGCGCGACAGTCACTCGACCGATTGTGCACAGCCTTAGCGGATCCTGAATACTCCTGAATATCCTGTTATAGTTTTGTGTGGAGAAGAAGAAGAATCTACTTGTGTGTTGGAAGCAGTGGTGAGTGATAACGGATTTATTACTTTGAAGTTGTTACTTTCATTGTCAATTTTGGTTTTAGTGTTTCTGTAATGGTTTAAATTAGAACCTTTTACCGTAGTTCTTTTTTTCTTTCTTTTAGGCAAAATAATAAAAATATATTTCAAGTAAACAATACATATAAGTTAACATAAATAAAGATAGATGGCACGTTTTACTTTTTGTTTTCTTTATCATCTGCTTTTTATGTCAATAACCAATTTCAATAGCAAAAGATGGTGAATAAAAATTAAATTTAAAAGTAATGAGCCACAACATTGTTGGCCAGTGATACACAATACAAAAAGTAGAATGAATAACCAATGTCAAAACAGATAATGAATTTAAAAAAGTACCGACGTCTCGTGGAAGGATGCTGTCTACAAATACCTTTATAAAAAAAGTGTTCTTGTCCGCGAGTGTGGGTTTACTGTAGGTTTTAATATATGTCGTGTCACCTTCAAATCATTAATATTCCAATACTTGTTTAATCCTTAACTGTCTTTCGTATGTCGTCCAAAATCTATCAGACGATTCCATTAGGTTTGTTTTTGGAAAATATGTAATCTTTAATGGAATTTCTGATCTTATTTATAAAACAAATATCTTTCTTTCTAATAGTGAATATGTAACAAGGATACAAGATGCGGTAGTCTCAAATTAACGCAATAACTTAGAGAGATAACATCTTTGATTTTTGGATGTCTGGTCTACAACTCATGACGAAGGTCGCGCTTGATGTATTTTGACAATTTAAAATGATTTAACTAGTTCTTTAAAAGTCTTTAAATTCTCGATTTAGAATTAGACCACATTCATTATCATGAGAATATACTTCCCTAAAGTGCAGTTTTCCAAAAGGGTCTAGTAAATAGATCCTTCCCTGTTTATCGACAAATATATGTATACTTGCCAAATTACCTAAACACCATGGTACTACCTGTTGTAATTATTTACGACAAAAATATTGGCAGACAGTATTTTCAAATATCTTTCAGATTGGTCTATGCATAAGATCATCATAAGAACGGCAAAAAGCATTTGACGGTATCAAATATGTAGGCTTTACCGACTAAAAGTCATTTTCTTCCTCTTTATCTAGATATTCTTATAAGTAACTACATAAATAGCCATATTAAATTTGAGTCAAAATCTTTAAAACTTATTTTAATTTTTATAACATATGTTGCAGTTATGAATTATTATTCGTAACTTACCGCGGCTGATTAAAACATACAGAATTTTTAAACAAGGTATTAAAAGTATTTATGATTAAACGTTACCTAAGGTTTTAGCAAGCATAGTAACGGGAACTGACTGACATGACTGTATAACATGACAATAATGGGCACGGGCCTCTTCTCAGTGTGAGAAGGGTTAGGCCATAGTCCACCACGCTGGCCCAGTGCGGGTTGGCAGACTTCACATAACTTCGAGAATATTATGTAGAATTCTCAGATATGTAGGATTCCTCATGATGATTTCGTTCACCTTAAAAGCGAGTGTCAATTAACTATTTAATACACACATAACTTCGAAAAATCAGAGATCGCGCCTTGGGATCAAACTCAAGACCTCTGCGTGGCAATCCAACGGTCTCTGAACTATCGCTGCTCTAACATGACAATGGTTTTATCAAAATCAACCTCGATAAAATCCGATTAAATTAGTATATTTGTATCTATGTATAACATTCGCGTAAATATAAGACAATAATACATATTACTTTATTTTAAATAAAGTGAGCCATCTTATAAGTACAGTCGTTGTTGGTGAAACAGATAATTTCAATGTCAATAAATTGTTTGAACAATCGGTCTTATACTTACCAGTGATATCACCTTCAAGTGTCCATACAAATCTAGAAAACGGATAAATATTAATGACATCACGTCACCAATTTTTCAGAGAAACCCGTGACTCATGTTTATCAATCAATTCACGGGATAAAGCAATGATACTACGGTCACAAATGTTGATGGGTGACCATTCCAGAAACCAAAATGGACAGTCTTCTGTGCGTCAAAATCACGTAATTCCATCGGTTCCAACAGTCATTAATTACTATGATACATCTTGTGATAAGTATTCTAAAAACTGGTCCCTTGCTGCGTATTAGTTTAGACTAGCTAGATAATACAAAAAAGTTACAAATTTTTCTTTTGCGTATCACTAATATTTTCTAAAGTAAAAGTAGCCTAAGTTACTCTTTATACCATCAGATATCTGCCAGTGCAAGACCCGTCAAAATCGGTCCAGCAGTTTCATAGATTAACCGACAGACAGTCAAAAACTAAATAATGGTTTCTTGCTATAGTACCGTATATACTTACATATGCATTTAGCAAAAAGCTGTTATTTTGACATTACAAACAGACATTTAAATTTTATTCATTTGTATTTATGTATTTTTTGTATAGATTAAATTTAAATATGGGTTACATAAAACATGATTATTTAAAGAAAATCCGTAATGCAGGGAAACGTTGCAAAAAATGACATGGAATAGACAATTTCCGTATATAATATGTGGCTTTTATTTAAACAGTACGTGTCTTTGGCAAGTTCATGTTTTGTACTAACGCCTAGTCTAAAGTCTGATATTAAAGGTATTACCGTAATAAAAGAGACTTACTAGGCCTGCTTTAAAACTGACATAGTATAAGTTTTGTAATAAGAAGGATATAGTCTGTTATTAGGGAAGGTAGGCAGAGACTACAACTTTACACTTACTGCGATCCTATCATTTCTCTTTTGCTACGTTTACCATTGAATACTTTCTTCATGCAGACTCGTCAAAGGTACTTCTTAACGTGGCCGTAGCAAGAAAGAAGCAGTGTAAATCAATTCGTTTATCAGTACTAACTAAGCAGCGATATTCTAGAGACCGTTGGACTGCCACGCAGAGGTCTTGAATTCAATCCCACCTCTGACTTTTAGTAGTTATGTGTGAATTGATTAATATTAGTAATAATTGCTTGCCTTCATGGTGAAGGTAAACATCGTGAGAAAACCGGCGTCTCTCTCAGACTTCCTCAAGATGGTTTCCATTTTTAATGGCCCTAAAATACGACGCAGAAAAATGGAAACCTGACAGAAACCTATCTATCTGATTAATAATACATGAATGGAAAAATAAGGCTACTATATACGGATTTTATCGCGTTGTTTATTTGTCACTTTATTACATAAAATGAATAATAATTTAATTAGCTTAAAAAATTAGTAAAGTTTTATAGTAGTAGTGTAACAATTTTCAAAATTATGTAATAAAGTGTAAAATAAATAACGTGATAAAATCCGTATATAGTAGTTTAATTTCAATGAATAATATTCGCGTAAAGAGAAGACAATATTATATAAAAAAATAAGATTTTATGACAATTTCAAACATTTTATTCATTTATAATATTCATAATATAAACATCTAAACAAACGCATTACATTAGTAACAAAATTGGCAACTAGTCATGAATGTATATGTATATGTTATTAATAAGTCGATAAAAAGGAAATGCTATATCTGATTTAAAATGATGTATACGGATTTATTTGCCGCAGTTTTTTATTGTACAGGGGCTATATTATGTCACATTAAATAAAAACCTTTTTGTTACACGCTGTATACACTTGGCACATTCGAATACTCTTTCCTAGCCCATAATTTCTTTATATCATAAGTAAGCGTTAATAATTTTACATGCACTTTGTCGTCAATGGCGCCACTTTCAATCACACAGCAGACTTACGTGATCAAACATAATGATTAGATATTGTGACTAATACACTCTGCGAACATATTAATGACTTTACAGTTCGCTATCCAGTCCTAAGGAAAGCTCAATTGTATTTTTCTAAATGCTGTCGCTCTGTAATTGTATAATAATCCCTATTATACATAGATATTTACAATAATTCCAACAAAGAGCACAAACCCAGACTCGGAACAACTATTGGTAGAGCCCACAAATTTTTGATTGATCTTACTTTACGCAAAGGCAGTATCGAGACGACTACTACGCCATCCGTGCAGCCAGCTTAAAAGCTACAATATGTTTAGTATTACGTTACGTTTACGCGAATGTTACGTAGATATTGAAAGTATCACGGGCAGATTCTTTTTTTTGCCGTGACCATAGCTCATAAACATACATAAAGTCAAACTGTTGAATGTTACAAAATACATATGTTTAGAGTCATGGCTACAAGGATATTTTACGTCTCACCATGACCATGGCTTATGAAGGTATCATAAAATCTTTTGCTCCGTGCTGATAATAGTTCATAATTTGAGTATGTATTTATGTATCTATGTATCTTATGTGGGGGCCAGTCAGTGCAGACTGGCGACACTTCGACCCAGTGGGATCTTTTGTGTCGACACTCTCCCCATAACGACTGCCATAGATGTTCATGGCAGCCGGGACCGACGGCATAACGTGCTCTCCGAGGCACGGAGCAGGCGATAATTGTCAATCAATACGCACATAATTTCGAAAAGTCATATAACTTCCGAAATTCAGAGGTGCGCGACGTGGGTTTGAACCGGAGACCCTCTGCATTGCAGTCTGTTGGTCTCCCCACTGAGCTATCGCTGCTTATTTGAGTATGTACATTCTGCGTAAATACTCACAACAATAATTGAATAATGTTTGGATAAGTTGGTGTTGCTTTCGATCTCTTATTGAATAAGAAATAAGAATGTTTTGAGTAGTATCATATCCCAGTTTTTTTTTTGTATATAATAAAAAGTCAAAACTCAGTAACATGTAATTAAATTAGTAAAATGAATGCCATTCTAATGTGCATTTCGCCTAAAATAATAATCACCAAGTATTTTAAATTTTACACGGATGTTATGTGAAGATACAAAATGATTATTTTAATTTAATCTCTCATTTTGCCTATTTTGTATTGTATTATGTAATTGTAGTGAAAGTGTTTGCTGTGCATTTACATCTCGCATTCGATTCTTGAGTCGGCAAAGAGTATTTGAAATATTCTATCAAGAAATTGACAGTAGCAATACGATGCCTGCATGTGTGAACTGTGCCCGGACAGCAATAGGCTGGCCTGATATTAAGTGCATAGCATACACGATATCGACACATCAAAACGCTCTATATAACCTAGCACCGATAATCCTATACATTACCCATTTACCTACTACACTAGTTACTATCAATAAACCGCTACTTCGCACAATATGTTTTCCTTATTGATAGTTTATCATTAAGATCTAATGACACAGTGGCTCACTGTCCGTCCGGCAGGGGGCCTTCTAGTCGCAAATACGAATGACTTCATCGCTCCTTCAATGTCATGCATTTTCTAAAGCAATAAAAATCATCACCTTTAATTTACCAGTTATTTGCTTTAGAGGTAATGCTCTGGAATAGATCGCTGTGTCATTGCCAGTGGGAGGAATAAGGGACTTATTACGGATTAAATTGCAGTGATTACTGTTTATCTAGTACTTCATCAAGATCATTTGTTTATGTAATCGTTAGGGAGATTGTCTGTTTGTAATATAAGAGTTTAGCAAATGGTGTTAGTATGGTATGCTAGTAGCTGGTGTAGGTACATGCGCAAGTTACTAGCGTGGGTTACATGCGGCAGATACATGCGCGGTCAACATGTGTCTATTCAGACATGTTACTTATGTGACTTGCGTCGGTCAATTCGTACAATCTTTTCATGCTTACTTGTGTTCGTTAGGGAATATGCGTAATACTATTTGTAAAACATTAGTCGCGCGGCATGCCTCAGCGTAAGATCACAACTACTAATCGTAGTGTCCAGTTTTTTCTATAGAGAAAGAAATTATTGTTAACAGCAGATACTACATCTGTAAAGGGTATAATTATAGGACATGGGCTATATATGGGCTATAAGATACCCAAGTATGTGGAACTTAGTCATATCAACTGGAAATGTTTTTTAATTGATAAAATTAGTGTGGATTGGTTTCGTATATATACTTTTTTAAGTACCACTCTATAAATAAATCCTCTGCCGCGGGGAACTTTACTAACATTCAACTATTTATGGAACACAAAAGGTTTTGTTCCCTGTAGGGATCGAACCCACTACACACGGCGCAGTAGAGAGGCGAGACCACTGAAACCAACCGTGCAGTCATATGAAATTATGTTTTGATACATTACAATTGACTTATTATATTCGCAACAGAAGTCTTCATTATATATTTTATCAAAACTCCAACAATTTACCTCATTGAGGTAAACATCGGTTCATAACCTATGGCGAGGTGGACACTGCTAGATATTCTTCGTAAACAGTGGCTCATGACCCGGTTTTATTTATACATAAGTCATTGATGTCATTACTGTTAATTTGAATTGATCATAGCCTGTTTTGTTTCTGACGTAGGTATGCAAGTTGAGGCAGGCTTGGAGTCGCTTCTTTGAAATTGTGGTATGATCTCTGGTCCCTTAATAATTGATTTTTGCGTCTATCTGTTTGTTTGTCCGTGTAGTTCTTCTAAAGTAAGTAACGGACTTCGATGCGGATTTTACTATCATATAGAGAATTTATTTCTTAAATCATTTATGAAAAATTCAATAGTTATATGACTCGTCTAGCTTTTAAAATTCAAAGTCTAAGTAAAAAATAATTTATTATTTTAGGTCACAATGTATCGCTTATGAACGTCAAAAGGGTTAGTGTGTTTTAAATCTGGACTCTTACTTGGGCGGTCAGATACTCTTATTAGGCCAAAATGTAAGAACTATCATGCCATTATCGCAAAGTCAGTTATTGAAATAATGTCCTTGTGGTGACAGGAGTAGAGTCAAGATGATAGCAAAACTAAAAATAAACTACAATGCCTTTCATAATATTATCACACAAAAAGGTTTATAGCTTTTGGTATAAAGTAATGTGTTATTCGGGCTTCGTTTCGTATTCTGATATGACGGTATCTGGCGCAAACATTTTTGGTCGCGTCCTGCAAGGTACTATCTTTCACGTGGGTAAGGCTAGCAATACGTTAAATCGTCCCACAGTGTAGTCCAATTGCAAACTAGGTAAATAATAGTTCACCCATCAACCTGTACAACCTTTTGTAAATGTCGTCATTTGGCACATAAAGCCTTAATCCTTGACACCAAACATCTGGAACCAGTCCTCATGACTAATACATTTACACCAACATTCATAATGCTTGCGTCTGTGTGCGTCGGTGTACATAAACAATGCATGTGTATGTGTGTGTGTGCTCCGGCGCATTGTACAAACATACGACATTTTGTTAAAGAAATTTATGTTAAAAAGCCATATATGTGTGATGTTTTAAGATATTATTACGTGTGTTGAGTGTAATTTCATAATAATTTGACAGTATATTGTTACAAGTGAGAATAATAAAACAAAAGTGAAGTGTAAATTAATTCTATAGGTGTTTTGAAAACTTATGTAATGAGATATGTGAGTTTTCAGTTATTTTCTTAGTCATAAGGAAGTATTTCTTGTTATGATTTTTCTGGTGGTTATGTCATATTTTAAACAAGTTAAGTGGCAAATGAGTATAACAGCCTTTATTGATCATAAACGGTAACTCATGCGCGTTACCGACAACAATGGTATCACTCCTGCTTTATTATTAATATTCATTTAATATTCATTGATATACCTGTTAAATAATTAAGCATCTGCAAACCCTATACACTCAAGGCTTTTTGACTACGAACGTTTGTAAGGACCTTGGATCGTACCACCATTCCCTAAGTCATT
Source organism: Catocala fraxini (assembly GCA_930367265.1). Taxonomy (NCBI): domain Eukaryota; kingdom Metazoa; phylum Arthropoda; class Insecta; order Lepidoptera; family Erebidae; genus Catocala; species Catocala fraxini. Next base: position 6,183,558 of record OV884036.1, on the reverse strand, counting down.
GTTATTGCATGTGCTAGAATGAGATAGCGCATTATAATGTATAGATTTGTCTTGTTCTAACTTGTGATAACAATGCTTTAGCCTGACTGAGATAGTTTTACTTTTTACTAGTTATGCCCAGTGCTTTAAAATTTACCAGAGAATTTGTAGAGGTCTCTAATAAAATTGTTTCATATCAAATTATTAATGGTTTGATTAATCTTTTAGCTCATTCTGTTATGTTCCACTTACGAACGTGATGTAATTCATAAAGGTAATGATGAATGTGACATTGCTAGGTCACTTTGGCGGAATTATAGACAGGTTTTAAAATATAGATATTGATCGCGATATGGCCGACAAAAATTATGAGTAAATCTACAATGAAGTAAGGATATATTACACTGGGGAATTGCTTAAGTTTAATAAGGGATTGTGCTGAACAAAAACACAATAGAAAAGCTTACAGATAAAGTTTTTCAAATATATTTTTTATGATTTTTGTTTAATAGCATATATATTACGTTTTCTTGTCATTATTATATAGCCGCTTCTAAAATATATATTTAATATGTAATTGTATTTTTATTTCGACCTTCTTTCAGTCATATAGTTATAAAGTCTTATCTCATAACTTCATAAACTAGAGTCAATTTAACAAATCTGATATTTTCTCGTATTCAGCATAACTTGACAGCATAAATTGACTTCATCTCACCATGCCGCAAAATGATTGTTCCCCAGTGTTATCCGTACTAATATTATAAATGCGGAAGTGTGTTTGTTGGTTTATCCTTCTTTCATTCAACGGAGTAATAGATTCACCTAATTATTGTGGAGAGATATGTTATGTGCTGGAGAGAGACACTCTTTTGACCTGCATGAATACATGGTTGACTGTATGATAGATCTCTAAAATCAAACGAGCAAAGTTTTGAGAATAGTTAGTCATTTTATGAATACGGAAGTATTTATTTGTTTGTAAGATATTCGCAGCCAAATAGCTGAAGTAATTTTAATGAAAATTGGAAAGGAACTTGAAGCCTCTCAAGGGAGACACTTGAAGGCAATAGATCTTCTTCGCATACCAAAAAACAAAAGAAATCGCGTGCTTCTGAGAAGACTTCTTCTCCCAAATAAATACTGATTATAGCAGTTATAGTATTTCTATACAAAGAAGTATAACTTCGTATGCCTTCGTGTGTTTTCGGGACGGGTTGCAACTTCAAACACCGCCTGTCCTACTTATGCACTTGCTCAGAGCACAATGCGAGTGGCAGAGCGTACAGACCGGCTCCCGCGCAGGCCGCGTGAAGGCTACCCCTGTACCGTGGGCTCATCTATACACATGCTATATGTAATACGTAACGAGCTAGAAGTGGTTTTGAAGAAAATAATAAGTTGTCCCCTGCTTATTTCCCCGAAGATATGGATGTATTGTACTCATATTACGCCAGCTTTGGTTTGGGCCCCATGTTAAAGGGGCGAGGGTATTCCCGTCCGTTGCGTATAATTCCAGCCGCCGTCCAGCTAACGAGAAATTTCGACAGAAAAACCTAATAAAATAAATTTTGCTCTTACCAGGTATCACGGTCGAGACCTCAATCACACTTTATTGTATTCAGCTGACACCGAGTCTCTTTATCGATCAACGTGCTATTCGAATATAAATTAAAATATGTGATATACTTTAAGTAATTCCCAATAGAGTAGAGCTTGGAAATATGCCCGGCAAAATAAATGCCAATACACCCGCAAATCATAACGTAATGTCTAAATTGCAAAATAACGAAATTGGTGAAATGCTTGTATAATTTACCTCTCTTTACCTGAGTGTATATAGTTCTGTTAACGTAAGACAGAGTAGAGTAGTACCATTTCCTAATACAGAGCGTCTTGGTTCTACGATTTACGCATAAAAGCTACAACTTCTTGTGATCCTTGACATACAAGTGAACAAGTAAATATACATCTTACGCAGTAATTGTGCTAATTGCAGATATGTTAATTGTATTGTTGAGTAAGAAACAACGAATTTTAGAGAACTCGCCTTACACTTGCTCCTTCATAATCCCTCGAACAGATGATCAATAAGGCATGTATTTGCGCTGATCGGAGCAGCAAAGCTTGATATCCCATGTTTAGTGGCCGCGTGTGTCCATATTACCAGAAAACGTCCAATAAGGCTTTACTAGTTTTTTCAATATGAGCATTTCTGTGTACCTACAATTGAAAACGTATATGCGAAATCTCATGATGATTGGTTGAGTAGTTAAGGTATGAAAGCGAAACTTAAAAACAAACTCACATTCGCATTTATAATATTAGTTAGGATTTATATGCGATATGTGGTATAACATAAATATAATAAATACTGCTTACTACTTCAGATACATAAAGGGGTGAAGGTCTAAAGATGGTCAATCAAAATCACAATAATAGTTTAACTTTAACCAATATGAGAATTCAACGCCAAAATATGATACGACTAGAATAGTAAGCGAACCTAATCGCAAATAACGCCAATAAAACAAAAATGTGGTAACATTTATTTTCTTCGATAAAATGACGTACCAAGGGCTTGTATCAAATATTTGGTTAGCCTCCTCCAACTTCAACTCGTTCAGAACTTGATCGTTAGAACATCCTAGCACCTACTCCTATTTTATACGTAGGTAGATTTTATACAGAGCTAAATCCTGTGCAGAACTGGTTTAACTACTCGTGGGATGCGGCCAATCGCAGCTGTTTGCGCTTATATTTATGCCTAACGCCAATCTTGGACCAACTCATCAGTAGAGTATATATGACAAACGTTTGATCAAAGTTTATAATTTCCAATAGAATTCTCTTTCTAGAAGGTTGGGTACAATACGCCAATAATTGGATAAGTTGCATCTAATGGAATGGAAGTCCATTGTCTTATTTGTGTAGATAACTATTGTCGCAATTCTTAAAATCTTTACCCATATTACTCGGATTCCGTTCTCGAGAGCAACATCATGAATACTGGATGCGAATGCATAATTCCTGAAACAGAACCAATAATTTTGGTTTAGAAAAACATCCTTTCTTAGTTGCACCGTAGACTAGTAAAAATTACAATCCACCGATTTAAAAGATGCCAATCGACCTTAAGCTTCTCAATGACAAATATTGGGACAAGTTAAACAATATAACCACATAGATACAATCAAAATCATACCTTAAAAAAACACTACTAATATTTCTTTCCCAAATCAAGTTTCCAAAATGGGCAAACATACCAAAAGGATAAGCAGATGAAATCCCATTCAATATTATACCTTCCTGTTTAAACTTAGAGTCTAAATTTCAGTGATGCTAGTTACCGAAAGAGGCTAAGTTCTTCGATGGTCGTATACAAGAATTTATTTTTTGTACCTCCTTGTAAGGTTGGCTAAATACCTTAAAAGAATCCCACCTACGTACATTTAAAGTTATGAGTTAATTTACCCGCAAAGTCACACTTCTGGTCTGTTTGATAACTTTGATACTCAAAGATCATGACTAAACCATATTTGATGTAAAATGAGAGCAATTTAGGCATATGTCAACAACTTATCATAAACAGCACGATGTAAGCGATCTATTTGGAAGAAATATAACGCTAAATAATAAAATTTTATTACCGCATCACTAATTATTCCTACATAGGAGCTATACTCACATGGAAAAATAAATTGTTTGACCTAGTGTCAAATACAACAGTAAAAATAAAATAAATTGTTGTTTCAAATATTTGTAAAACCTCACGACACTGGAAATCGCAAAGAAATGTACGCGTTGCTTCAAGCAGATCCACCAGTGATGTATATCGCGAATGAACTTTAAAAAAGAATAAATCATTTATGCGTTATTTTATAAAAAGTTCGATACAATATTGGTGAGTTAATTTTCTGAATTATCTTCGTCAATATTACCCTTCGTAACTTAACTATTGACATCTTTAAAGTAAGAAATTTCATTGTTAACATTTGTGACTTAGGTAAGGACAAATATACTTAAGTATATATCTAACCATAAGCATCAAATGATTCGCTCCAATAAACCCGTGGGAAGGCTTCACGTATTCGATCTGCAACAGGCGCGCGTTGATTCCACGAACCGAGTAGATGCCATGTTTTGGCGGCGGTAACGCGACACCAACACTTCTCAAAACAACGCTCCACATCTCACACGAACACGCTTTTTAGTGACAAATTACGACAGTTAATGGATTTATTTTATTCATTCATTCGATAAAATTAAAAGTATATAATGCTTAGGTAACTTAGGTTTGAAAGGGATTTGTATATCTTTTTCTCGAGTTAAAACAGAGAATTGAAAGGTGTTAACATTTTCACTCAGATGTTTGACAGAACTGTGTGTTATGAATGTTGATATTTTAATACGAAAATAGATATCATAAGGTTAATAATGGTGACCCTGTGTTATGTATCAGTTGAAAAGGAAATGTATCAGAGAACAGCACTACCAAGAAAATGCCATTAAATATTATGCAAATCTTGTTTAGGTTTTACAAAATTTTCCAAAGGAGTTTCATACTCGTTGTATCTTAACCCATTTCTTTTATAAACTGCATTTTGTTTCTTTTTACTCTATATATCTTTGCTGGCTTATAAGAAGTGCATGCTAGTAAACTTTGCATTTTAATAATGTTCTAATACTGGGCCTTCGTATAAATTTTTCATGTTTACGTAAAGGTATAGAAACTTCAATTGATCACACGTAACAACAGTTGTCGAATAAAATCGTCACCTTGTCTCAGTTTTATCAATTACAATAATAATTATGACTGTTCGATTACCGCTACAAGCGGCAGTGGGCGGGTGACTCAAACTGTGTTTGTTCCTTACAATGCCATTGGCGAGGTCACCAGGCTACAGAATCTACGGATTACGTGATCTGTGGATTTCGCACTTTCCTAGCGAGCCCACATATTACGTAGAAGGATATTTAGTATCATTCTTAGTATAGCAGCAGGATTAAACGTGGGTAACAACTATCAATATGTTATCAATCAGTATTGGCGAGATGACCTGGATGTTTTCCAAAGGGCAATATTGGCAGGGAATATTTTGCCCACCAGTGGGACATAACAAAAGGCTGATGAAATAATAAAATTGGTGTCTACTCATCTTCTTAGCCACAGACGTCGTAGAGCTATCCAAAAATGACTTTTCATAATGTGTCAAACGTTCGTATCTTTTCTTATTATATATAATTTTTCTGTAAGTATGTATGTCACTGAACTGCTCTTAAACGGCTAGACATATTTTGATCAAATTATATCTATGTGTTTTGGTGGGTACCTGGGTGGGTAACATTGACAATTAGACCCATAGTAGGTGGCGCTGCAATCGGGTTGCAAGCCAATGTTCAGGCAGGACAACATCTGCCGAGTCTGCTAGTTATTTATATCTCAAACATTCCTCATTTATTACAAAGATAATATTGTAGATGCAAAGTCTGCCTCCAACAGTCTTTAAATTTAAACTATTATAATAGTTTAGTTGTGACATCTCGAGAATACTAATAATCGTTTGATGGATCATGTTACATTTTAATATAATTTATTCTAAATTTAAGAGCTAAACATGTTGTCGTTAAATGTATACAGCTATATATGTTCATGTCCTTTGCTTCCACCGAACCCATGTCTAGGTGTGTTCGAAAGTACACACCTACGATTTTGTAGTAACTCCGACAATAGTTTAACGCTCACTTATTATCTCTGTACTTGCTTGCAAGGATAGTCTGTTCAATTTCCCATGTTGCCATTTCAAACTCACACACAGCTTCGCTATAATTTTGTTCCAAAGTGAAATTTGTTCAATTTGTAACATTTTCTTCCATAATCATCTACTCTAACAACTTTTAAAAGCAATTACTGAGCAAATTATTGAACAAACAAAATACTCAGACATAAAAAATAAACAGTTGACAAGGAAACGGAAACGATTTAAAAACTAAGTTTGCACAGATAAAGCTAAAACATGTGAGATCATGTCTATATTGTCTATGTCATTATGACGTAAGCAGCAGGAAGTTTTTGACTATTTCATTACATTTTATTGTTGTGCTAACATTGTGTGGAGTGGGATGTGGTCAAATTGAACGGTTTAAGGAGATTTTAGCGTGATTACTTAAACGGTGGTCTAGCTACCTTTAAAATCGTCTTTATCTATATATAGATTAATTCGTATCTAGTGGGGACACCCACGCAAGATGGGGATTAGAAATAATATCAGAAGAATTGACAGTAGTAATCAGTACAATGAAAGCCTTCCTGCATAGTGCAGATTAACCTGGGAAGAAGTACGGTCATTTGGCCTTGATATCTGTTGCACTTGATTGTAATAGTCATGTAATAAACTTGTCTTACGTTTACGCTAATGCAACATTGAAATTTAACTGCTTAATACGGATTTTATCACCTTGTTTATTTCAAAACTACGTCCCATGACCATGGTTGCTGCAAAGCAACCGAAACGTTGGAGCAAATGTAAAACTAAATCAAAATAGTTTTATAATTAAAATAGAAGTAGTATAATAATTTCAAAATTACGTAATATTGATGTTTTTAAAATAAACCACAGATCATAGGTAGTTTAATTTCAATATAGTCACGTAATTTTTTATTGCTGATTGTGCTATAGAATTTTGTACCACGGCTTTTTGCGCAGACGACTTAAAAGGGTAGTTGTCGCTTTACGACTTTAAAAAATCAAAAATTAATTAATGGCTTTACAATGTATTTATTATAAAGAGTGGTAAAGACGAAATCCTTACTAATATTATATATTCGAAAGTAAAAGTGTCTGTCTGTTACCTTTTCACGGTTAAACCACTCAACCGATTGAGATGTAATTTGGTATAGATATCGTTTAAAACCTGGAGAAGGACATAGGCTACTGTTCATTGGGTACGCGGGCGGCGCCGCGCGTAAAAGCTAGTTTCCTATAAATGAAAAGTATAATTAAGGTCTAACTAATTAAATGCCTAATCGAAATTGTAATTGAGTTTGATTTCTATTTTGATGAAGATCATAATTTCATCTGCTTTTAAGGGTGATCTAGGCACATTAGGGGCTTTATCACCAGGACTATAAAATGATAGTACTGTTCAAACGTAGGTATAATAGTTACAAGCATCTCTCAGAAAGTGGGATTTCTCATTAAATACTGTACGAATGGCGTAACGGTTTTAAGTCTTTGCCTCGCTGCGCCAAGCAATGTAGGTTCGATCCCCACACGATACAAAAATTTGTGTGATCTAGAAATAGTTGCCCGTGTCTGGATGTTCTTTGTGTCCGTTGTTTGAATGTTTGTAAAATGCCCCGCGACACAGGAATTACTCATAATGCAAGAGTCACCCTTTTAAAACAAGCAGAAAAATAAACATTTTCTTACGACTTCTTTCTTCTCCACTCTCGATCATTCTCGAGTTTGATGGTAATTGCAATATGTGTTGTGTACATTTTTTATATAAAGGAGTGCATTGAATATTTTGTTACATTTTTATTACGGCACTTAAGTACTACGGTCGTAATAGTCAATAATGAGAGTTAATTTTATTGTTTCAACTAAGAAACCACCAATTTGGCACTGAAACTACAGTTTCTGTTTGACATTAATTTGGTGTATCGCAGACATTACTAATTTATAGCAAAATGCTATTAATGACTTTGGTGAGACGTATATTTATTCTGATTGCAATCTACGGGCGAGTCATTAGGATTTTTGATGCTATTTTTCAATATTTTGCTGTGAAAAGTATTTTTACTTACCCCTATATTTAGAAGTGGTAAATATTACAGCTTAGGATTTAATTATATTTATATAAGTTCAGTTCAGTTCATCATAATAATTATATTATCTTGTTGATCTGTCAAGACTAAGAATTCTCTTCTTAAAAAGACAACTCCTGCTCTAGGTTTAATTCCTGTATCGCGAGGGAGTTTACAAACATTCAAACAACGGACATATACAACACCCAGACTCGGAACAACCATCTGTGGATCACACAATTTTATGCTTATGTGGGATTCGAACCCACAACACTCTGGAGTGGCGAGGCGAACACTTAAACCACTACGCCAACCATAATTAAAATCGGTTGTGTTTGGCCACAGGTGTGCCGTTACGTTTAAATAGGGACTTCATCTCACAGGTTCTAATGTAATAATTATCTGCTATAGAGGTCAGGACAAGATAGTAGTAGTGTGGATAGGAGTAGATAGCAGCGATAGCTCAGTGGGGAGACCAACAGACTGCAATGCAGAAGGTCTCGGGTTCGAATCCACGTCGCGCACTCCTGACTTTCGGAAAGTTATATGACTTTTCGAAATTATGTGCGTATTGATTGACAATTATCGCCTGCTCCGTGCCTCGGAGAGCACGTTAAGCCGTCGGTCCGGTTGCCATGACTATCTATGGCAGTCGTTATTGGGAGAGACACAAAAGATCCCACTGGGTCGAAGTGTCGCCGGTCTGCACTGACTGGCCCCCACATAAGATAAGATAAGATAAACATAAGACAATATTATTGCCAGCACATTTAGTATTACATGTTCTATCCCTTGACATGACTGATTTGTGTTCGACGTCTTTAGCCAAACGAGAATGTTACCTAGTACTAGAAGGATCAGGATTCTACAGCTGCCACCACGTCATTTATACGTCACGTTATGTCTATACTCCACATAAGATAGTTGTTTGATATATCCCTTTCTTTCTTTAATTAATATCGAAATAACATTCGACATTTTTTTCTTCCTCATTCTTTCATTTTATTTGTTACTGATGCAGTTGTGACGTCACTATAGATAATTGTATCAAAATCAGAAGTAAATAAGGCACGCAGTTTGATGGACTGACGGTTATATTATCATAATAATTATTATATCAGTCAGAAGACTTCCACGGTTGGACTTAGGCCTCGCCGAAGGTTGTCCACAAATACCGATCTCGGGCCACCCATATTAAATAAAATATAAGTATATCTACTGCTTACTCAAAGCCTACATGTTTTCTTACCAATATCATGTCGTCTCGTGGAGTCTCACTAGGTATTCCACTAGTGCCATTTACAAATGTAAGTAAATGCTATAAATCTAAGTTCATTAATGGACTAATGTCACCCTGCTCAATTCGGGGTGACGTCACCGCCGCCGGCGCATCCGCTGCATCAACAACTTGTTGTACAAGGTCGAGGTCCATTCTGTTCATAAATCTGACAATTTATATTAAATTTGGTTTGACTCGTACCATAATTTACACTTGTTGTGTGTCTATTGTTAATTTTTTGTCCTTTTCCGCTTGAACAATGTCAATGTCATCATAAAAGTACTTACCTATTTATGTGCAACAAATTCTTAAATTAGTTCATCAGTCATCACATCATAATAGTAATACAATCGTGATGTAATTAATAATTATAATATAACTGAGATCTTATCATAAATTTTAGAAAAGATTACAATACGCTTGTTTTCATCAAGTATTATTAATAATAATAATAATAATAATTTTATACAAATTTTGACACAAGTTAAGCTACAGTAATTTAGAATTCTGTGATTAATGATAATAAATTTTTAATTTTTTAATTACGCCTTATATAGATTGGAGAAACACTTTTAAAATCGTTTACGCTTTGTGGCATAGGTATTCCGTATTCCGAATGGCGATGACATAAACAAGTGTCATACTTTGAGACTTTTAAATGTAGTTAATTAATGTGTTACCTACGCCTTTATTTTCAAAATTATTTAATACATAATATTAAGTAAACTAAAAGTGTATCATACAGTCAATATAATTTTAATTGAAGTCCTTTTTCAATGCACATTGCGCATCGAAATATTCGACCCAATACGTATGTACGCTCTTAACTTGCAACTCAAATTTCTTTAAACAGGCGTTGTACTACTCGGAGGTCTTTGGTGTTTGTGCCGTGTATAATATCATTTTCTCATAAAATTGGAAGACGCGATAGTCTAAGTAGTTATTATAAACGTATATAGGCTAAGAAAACCGCAAAATTCCTTAAGCTGTTTACATATTATAGGTATATGTACTGTGTTTAATATTCTTCTTTTTTTAAATACAATTCTCGTACTAGGAATATTTCTTGTGCCGCAGGAGACTTTAGTTAGTTAGTTAGTTAGTTAGCGGGAGACTTTACAAACAATCAAACAAGGGATACAAAGAACATCCGGACTCGGTACAATTATTTGTGAATCACACAATTTTTGTCCTGTATGGGGCCAAATCGAACCCACAACACTCAGCTCAGCGGCAGTGGTGAGACTTGAACCTCCACGCCACCCGTGCAATCAAAATTATTGCATGAAACGCTAAAAATATAATTCAGAAGTCAATAAAATGACATTTTTTGCGTCACTATTAATAATTTCCTGGCATTGTTATTCGCTAAATACTAAGTAAGGAAATAAATAAGTATTGAATGCCAGTCTGAATCAGCCTCACCTTGAACTTATAACTCACTTACGTAACCTGCATGCTAAGTAATGCTTACATTTCACTTTCTTAAGTTTTACATATTGTTTGTTTTTTACTTAGATGTACGTTTTTGTGCCAGTTGGTATGTAATATAATATCAGCCCTGTATTAAACTGTCCAACTGCTGGGCACGAGCCTCGTCTCAGTGTGAGATGGGTTAGTCCATCGTCCACTACGCTGTCCAGTGCGGATTGGCAGGCTTCATATATCTTCGAAAACATTGTAGAGAACTCTCAGACATGCAGTTTTAAACAAAAAGTATTCTCTCTACTTTTTTATTAAAAAAGACAACTGCAGTGGGAGTAATTCCTGTGTCGCGGGGGACTTTGCAAACATTTAAACAACGGACACAAAGAGCACCCAGACTCGGAACAACCATTTGCGGATCGCACAAAGTTTTGTCCCGTATGGGATTCGAACCCACAACACTCGGCGCAGTAGCAGTGGCGAGGCTAACACTTAAACCACTTCGCTTTCCTGGCAGTCAAAAGTTTGCAAGTATTTTTACAACTGATATATTAAAACTCTTTTGACTTGCAATGATTTGGACTTATTAAATACTAGCTTTTACGTGCAGCTCCGCCAACGTGGTACCTACATCAATAGCCTATTTCCTTCCCCAGGCATTAAAATATCTCTGCACCAAATTTCATCCATATCAGTTGAGTGGTTTAGTCGTGAAAAGGTAACAGACAGAAAGATAGACAGACAGACAGATAAACAGACAGACAGATAGACAGACAGACAGATTTACTTTCGAATTTATAATATTAGTAAGGATTGTATGCAGTTGTATAAAATATATAACAAAAACACACTACGAACCCAAAACCTCGTAGATAGATCAAAATATAAATCCTATAAAATTACTGGCAACTTTTAATTCTACTTATTAATTAAGGTAATCATACTTTATAGTTAGCTTACCCTAATTAATGACTAGAACCTGTCTACGCGGGTTAGAGAGATTAAGATACCATATATGCTAAGAAGGCTGTCAAGAGGTTGATGACAAGTTGACAGTATTTTTTATATCTGTCACTATTTTGTGTTGTTACGAAAGAAAGCTCGCCGCAGCCTTATGTTGCACTAGTTTTTGCCCGCGGCTTCGCTCTCGAAAAAGTAGGTTAGGTTATGTTAGTACGAGAACCTTTTTTAAAAATTAATTATAGACTATGTTACTCGGTAATAATATAGCTTTCTAACGGTGAATCAATCATAGCCAGTTGCACTCACTGATCGGTAAACGATTAGTGAGGTTAAGCAACGTTAGATGCAGTCAGTCTATAGATGGGTGACCGCTTAGTGGTATTTCATCTGAGCGACTCCTTGCTTCGGAGGGCACGTGAAAAGTCGATCCCGGTTGTTGTCAAATTGACAGCAGTCGTTAAGCCATGTCAGACGCCTACGGGCGGCTTGAACTTCTCTTGACAACAGGTTAGCCACTAACCACACAAAAAAAAAGAACGGTGAAAGAAATTTTGAAATTGGTGGACTGGTTTTCGATTTCAGTCCTTACAAACAAAATATCAAATCTTTCTTCTTTATAATATCAGTATAGATGTACTAAGACTGCCTTATTTGTCTAGAGCAGAGGTTCCGAAACTTTTAAGATAACGGAACACTCACCAAATACCTTTAATTTTATGGAACCCCATATCAAATGATTACAAATCAAAGACACTGTAATTTAAATAAGAACAGAAACTTTACTTCTCATCACATATTTTGCGCTATTACAAAATAATATTTGTACTTAACTGTAGTATTATTTAACAGCCAGAAATAAATAATAATGTGCCAGCACCTTGGTGACTTTTCTATGGAACCCTTAGGTTCCGCGGAACCTACTTTAGGAAACGTTGGTCTAGAGTATGCCTACGAATTACAACAGTTCGATTCACAGTTCGGCTCACCTTCAGCCATGGTTAAGGAGAGAGAAAGACGACGTTTCTCTCTCAAGAAATCGTCTGAGAGTTCTCCATATTATTCTTGAAAATAAAGTGGTCTGCCAATCCGCACTGGGCCAGCCTGACAATGACTTAAACCTTCTTACACTGAGAAGAGACCCGTGCCCAACAATGGGACAGTTTAATGCAGGGCTGATATTGTTATAAATATAACGCTTAAGCTAACTGGGGCATCGGACATAGCACCACCATCAACAGTCACACTTACCCCACTGTCCCACTATTTCAAACTTCAACTTTCTTCCTAATATTACCATACATATACTTTACAAACAGTATTGGAGTTAAACGATCTCATTGCTTTCACTCTCAGCACTTAGCCATTCAAATCAGGCATGACTTTGTATTCAGGCTGTGAGCCGGTGTGTATTCTACATATGTCATGTTTTGTGCTACAATCCTGCCGATATCGACGCCGGATGTTAGCGTGAATCTGGTCTCGTTCTCACGAAAACTTCCGTTTATTTGTGTTTTTGGAAAAGGAATTTGGTTTTGTGTTTTTCGGGTAAAAAATTTGTTTTATGGTTTTAAATGATAAAGAGGATACGATAAATGAAATGCAAAATCGGTTGTACTAATAGGTTTTAAAATGGTACCAAATAAGCATAGTTTCTCTGGTGGCGAGCTGTTACCACAAGCATGACTCGTTATTGTCGACCCTTAAAAACAAGAATAGCAGTGCATCAAGCAGAAAGGGCAAGCAATATGAATGTACTGCACATATGGCCTAGTGATTTAAGTGCCCGCATCATTGTCACGGGTTCGAGTCCCACCCGTTGCACTACCGACGTAAATCCACTTTTAAAACAAGCATTCTAGCATGGGGGAGGGGTCAACAAGAACTAGTAATTTATACATACATACATAGATTCACGCCTGTTTTCCATAGGGGTAGGCAGAGACTACGGATTTCCATTTGCTACGATCCTGACACACTTCTCTGACTTCATTCACTTTTATCACATTCGTCATACACGCCCGTCGGTTCAAGGTGCTCTTAACCTGGCCTTTGTCCAGAACGCCTCCGATCTGATCAAGAAACGTTCGGCTAGGTCTTCCTCTTGCGACTGCTCCATTCACACTAGTCTTATAAACTTTCTTAGTCAGTCTTTCCTCGTCCATTCTTTCTACATGCCCAAACCAGCGTAACATACCCTTTTCTATTCTTGTCACTATATCCACTTTCATGCTGCATCTCTCTCTAATCACACTATTCCTTATTCTATCTTTCAGAGTCACACCACATATATTTCTCAGCGCTCTCATTTCTACAGCATTTTTTCTACTCTCATGCTTCTTTTGCCATACCGAACTTTCACTTCCATACATAAGTGTGGGCCCTATAGTCCTCTATGAACAGCCAAACGTGCCTTTTCGGATACATTTCGGCTGTTCATAAATTTATTTTTATTTTATTAATTGTTCTTTGGGAAACAAACAGATGTTATATAACATAAAGACAGCAAGATACAAATAAAACATAATCCAGAATAGTTTCCACACATTGCTTTTACATTCTGCGACGGATAATAAATAGTTTTAATAGACTATAGAACAAAACAGTATAAGTAACAATTTCGAAAGCAATATAATATATGAATAATATGATATGCATTATTAACTATTGTGAAGGATCATTGGTAAGCGATCTTTTACATTTAGTCAGAGGTATATGAAATATATCTATATCATCATTGCTCCCACTGATTTCAATTAGGTTAGGTTAGTATTTAAAACCCAAATGACAAATTATTTGCTAATGAGTTACCATTAATAATTAATTAAATATTTCATTTCATTGTTTTATACATACAAAGCTAAAACGACTAGTTGTCGCGTTAATTCTTATTTATATCGTAAAAAGAAATAACCAATAACATCACATTTAATCTGTTTTTACAAATGTAGAACCTTATGCAAAAACATAATCGTCTTGTAGTAAACATCATAAAATATGAATAATTCGGTACGGTTAATAATAACTTTAGAACCAGTCAAGTATTTTAATGAACTTATTAATATTCGTGTGTCGTGTCAATGTTATGTCCTTACTTATAAAATGTATCGTATTAATATCACGACTATACATATCCTAGTGGAAAACTGGTGGAGTTGTACGCAGAGGTCATGAGTTCGATCTCAAGGCATGCACCTCCGACTTTTTGAAGTTATGTGCGTATTAAATAGGTAATTATCGCTTCCTTTAACGGCGAAGGGATACATCGTGAGGCAAATTACATACAACTTACACCCTAATTTTAATAGAGAAGATGGTTGGAATGTCCCACCAGCTTGGGATCAAGTAATACAAATAGTCAAACCCAAGAAGAAGCAAACCACAGCTAGACTTCATGATACGTTGAGCTCATTCTGCGTAAATAGAAACACCAATGATTAAATCATGTTCGGGTACTTTGAAATAACTACACTGGAACATTGAGACCTTAGTCTTCCCGTGACCATGGCTGCTGAATAGCAACCGAAACGTCGGGGAAAGTGTAAAATTAATTTAAATCTAAATTGATTTAATAGTTTTAATAATAATTTAATTAGCTTAAAAATTAGTAAAGTTTAATAGTAGTAGTAGTAGTGTAACAGTTTCCAAAATTATGTAGGTAATAAAGTGTCAAATAAACAACACGATAAAATCCGTATATAGTAGTTTAATTTCAAATTAAACTTACATGTTTGAAAGTTCTCCTTCGAGTCTGCCTAGCCGCACTGGGCTCGTACCCAGCAGTGGGTCTGTTTAAAACAGGGCTCATATTATATACTTCTTTAAATGGCTTGGCAGCAACATACGTAGTATAAGTACAGATTTATTATATCTACATATCGCCAACTATTGTTTCAAGTTTCATGTGATATCGATCATGTGATGATCAGAGTTTGAGCCTATTGCTGTCAACTTTATCCTAACTAATATTATCATTGCGAATGTGAGTTCCTTTGTGTATTTGTTACGCTTTTACGCCTTAACTACTCGACCGATTATCGCAAAATTATTTTATTTTATTTTATTTTACAATCTTAGGAAAACTTACAGCTAAATTACTATCATAGACAGATTTGATACGAGAAAAGAAGGCCAATTAAAAGTTTTCACTGATAGCAGAATAAAGTGCAAATAATAGAAGAAGACATTTAAAAAAAAAAGAAACAAGATAATAGCAAGAAATAGACACCATTACATCTGGTTTCTAGACATAAAGAAAGCGTTACACAAAGTTTTTTTGATTTGGCTATTAATGGCGTCCTTTTCCGTACCTCTGACAACGTGTATTCGACATTTTAAAATGATCAGTCGAGTAGTTAAGGCGTGGTAGCGTAACAAACAAACTCACATTTGCATTTATAATATTAGCAAGGATATAAAAAAGCGACCAGTTACAATGTTATTATATGTGTAAATGTATTTTTGTTTAGTAAAATTAAAATAATGTAGGTCATTCACGCTAACATGCGAATTAAGATAACCATGATAAAAAAGTGTTTCACATTAGATTTTAGATTGAATCGGATTGATATCAAAGACTCCTTCAGTTAAATTAGCATCGCGACTGTACAATTTAAAGGATTACATCACACATTTCGTCAGGTATATAAAAATGTTATAAGAAATGCCTATTAACATCTACTGGGCACTGCCTACGAGTCCAGACAATATACTTACAATCGGTATCTAAAAGACATATCGATATGGAAAGATCAAATTCATGTCATGTAATTTGACTGGCTGGAATGTATTAATCTCGGTAGTGAATGAGTTTTGAAACCATGACATCTCGATTGCAATACCTTATAAATAAGCTATCGCCACTTTTAAACCGATGCAAAACAGTCAGACTTAGGACAATTATCCGTAAATCACAAAAGAAGCAATGTATTCGAATCCACTCTGTTGTGAGTGGTGACTTCTAATATTACTGCACCATCTGTACTGTTCCCAAAACTGAACTACTCAACGGTTTATCGCCCCAAGCGATTTCGTCAGTGTACAGGTATGTACTCGGGCGCGCGTGAATCACAGGCAGGTTGTATAGGCGCAGGCGCAGACTGACGGCTTACCTGAGTCCTGTGACCTTTCCCGCGGCAATATGCTCCTATAGGATTTTATAAATATATTTTAGTTAGCCTTTCGGAGAGATTAGCATTAAGATTTTATAAGTATTGCTATTAGAATAAATTATATAATATGATAATATCAACCCTGTATATAACCTGGGCACAGGCCTCTTCTCAGGGTGAGAACGGATATAGGGCTAGGCTGGCTTCGGCCTTAGAGGCGTTCAGGCATAATCCCGCGGATGGTAGCTTCGCACCACCGGCCGCTCGGCCGAGTGCATGAACCAAATGTCCGAAACTGCGGTTCCTCTCGTACTGAGCAGTATTACTATCGCAACGACAAACCATCAGTAGGGTAAAACTAACCTGTCTCACGACGGTCTAAACCCAGCTCACGTTCCCTTTTGATGGGTGAACAATCCAACGTTTGGCGAATTTTGCTTCACAATGATAGGAAGAGCCGACATCGAAGGATCAAAAAGCAACGTCGCTATGAACGCTTGGTTGCCACAAGCCAGTTATCCCTGTGGAAACTTTTCTGGCACCTCTTGCTAAAATCTCTTTATACTAAAGGATCGATAGTCCGTGCTTTCGTAGTCCCTATGCGTACTAAACATCTGGATCAAGCCAGCTTTTGCCCTTTTGCTCGACGCGAGGTTTCTGTCCTCGCTGAGCTGGCCATTGTTCACTACGCTGGCCTAGTGCGGGTTGGCAGGCTTCACATATTTTCGAGAACATTATGGAGAAATCTCAGACATGCAGGTTTCCTCACGATATTTTCATTCACCGTTTTCATGAGCGATAATTAACTATTTTATACGCACATTACTTCAATAACTCGAGACAGCGTAGCAGACCAACGGTCTTCTAATAAGCTATCGCCATTGCTTGCTATAAGAATCCTTTTAATTTTAATACATAGGTACATACTTAACTTAACGCCGTTAAATCCTCAAAGTGTTAAGTAGAGGTGTATTAATACATACAGATTTTACTAGCTGCTTGTAGCTTGCACAATACAGGGTGAACCTATTGCCAACGACTGCACAATGAAGTCGAGACGACATGAATAGCCGTCGCATTCACCACAGCTGCGTCATCGAGGCAATTGAACAGTATGATTGTATATTGTAATGACTACATGGATAGCGTAATTGTTTAAGTAGTCCACTCGCCACTGCGGGAAGTGTTGTGGTTTCGAACCCGACACAGGACAAAAATTTGTGTGATCCAATCTCTGGGTGATTTTTGTGTCCGTTGTTTGAATGTTTCTAAAGTCCTCCGTGACACAAGAATATTTGAAATGTGGTAGTTGTCTTTTAAGAGAATAAAACTAAGCGAATATCAGGTTTATGAATACAACATACCAACGATGAATCAGTAAGTTAGGGCCTTAGGATACATTGTATTCCTGCAACGCGATATTGAGATGGCGTTGACGATTAAGAAATTATAAATTACTAACAGCACCTGCCGTTCCCAAAACATAATTGTCTTTAACTTGCGTCACCCGAACTTATTTACAAATACTCGCAATACTAGTTACGTGACGCGCCTTCCTTCGTTTATCAGCTCCATTAGCTCATCTAGTCGTAGCCAGCAAAGTAGATAGTAATCATCGGTGACAGACGGACAGACGGCCATTAGGTGACATCATACTAGTTTGTTTACTAACTCTATCCGTCAGGCAAGGATGTAGATGTTTTGTTTCACCATTTACTGTTTTGGTAATCGATTCAACTTGTATTGTTTGTAATATTTTAGCGATAGCTAATGGTTCAAAGAACATATCTTGGTTTATATTGAGTTTGGTAGATTTAATGTGGGCCCTGTGTCGTTCCTTGAGGTATACCGCCCATATCTAGGAGGAAGACTGCACGAATGGTTCGCTAGCATGCCACTAACAATGTATTGAATGTTGCAAATTTGATCAAGTATGAAACCCAAACCGTGCACATTGCTAAAACTAGCTTATACCGGCGACTATGTACGAAATTTGTAATATTTGTATGCTAAACACCTTGCTTTATTTTGATTCAAACTATTTGAGCATGTACCTCGTATCTAAAAAAACAATAATAAATTTCGCAATTATAATCTCAGTGACGATTCATAGTTACTTACACCCAAAAAAAATTGTAACGTCTCATGTCATTCAGAAAATGTCACGCATACCAATTTTATCTTTTAAAAATAATGCTCGCTATTTTTAGGGTCCCGTTTACCACCGAGTCAGCCGTTTCTATATAGTACCCAACAAACAACCCTAAGGCCTTCCAACATGAACCAAGATTTTTTTAATGCAAAACCTGCTATTTTTACTTTTGCTTTGTGCTTAACAGTACTAAAGTAGAATTAATATTACATAAGCAAATATATTTAAATAAAATAATTGAACTCGCGACCTCCGTAACTAGGGCACGTCAAATAATTCCAGTATGTTTTTTCTCGCGATAAAAGTAATGCCTCCATATATGTTTTAAAGAAGGACAAGGGCACCTTGGTGAGCTTATATGGACACAACCTTCTTACTCTGGCGATTGGCCATATGGCGCAAGGGTGACAGATGCCTGCTTTAAGACCATAGACGTTTTAGGTATGGTCTAGTACCAATATAATGTTAACTATATTTATATGATAATTAATGGAATATCTTTGATTGATAAAAATGCGATAATGATGTAGATTACATGTAAATTATGTAGTTTCGATCTCGGTTATTTACTCCAAAAACAAAAGTATACGAGATATACATACATATGTATATATAAATAAATACAAGTAGGTAGGCAAAAAGGGTCCTCTTCTTGTTTTCGTGTGGTTAGTGGCCAACCTGTTGTCAGGAGTTGTTCAAGCCGCCCATAGGCCTCTGACATGGCTTAACGACTGCTGTCAATTTGGCAACAACCGGGACCGACTTCTTACGTGCCCTACGAAGCACGGAGACGCTTAGATGAAATATCACTAAGCGGTCACCCATCTATAGACTGACCGCATCCAACGTTGCTATAAATCGTTTACCGATCAGTGAGTGCAACAGGCTATGAGCGCCTCTAAAGGGTAAATCTCAAAAAGGGTAGGCAAAGATGTTTTACCCAAATAACACTAACATGTTTTAGCCCCACGCAACAATGACACACTTACCGGGAACATGTTTAGACTCCGTGATCCTAATAAAAACCTCCTAGCATATAAACTTCAAATAAAACTTCAAAAGAAGATACATATTTTCAATATTTACGACTATAGAACGCTGCGTAATTTCTTAAATGCAGGTTCATGCACAATAACAAAAACCATTGCCCCACATTTCTTAGCAATGCTTAGACACCGTATAAAAAAAGGAAATAACTTTAAACGCTGAACTATCACTTAAAATCTCCTGATTGAAAAACCTTTACACAAATGCAGAACACATTCAATTCAGATGAACAGATTTATAAGGTTACATGAAATAATACAAATGCATCACAAAGCGTGCAAGTATTGCTCATAAATCTGGCAATGATGTTCAGTATGACAGTGGACAACGACTAATTGTTCCAAGGCCTCACGCACTCGCAGCTAACGAGACACGACTTGAATGAGAGCATGAATGAATGAAAAAAATTTGAAAAATTTGAAAAAAATGAAATGAAACGAATTGAATGAATCAATGCTGATGTGTTAATTAATGATATAGTCATCGTTGTGATAACTGTGACACTGCAAGATGGTAAATTTAAATGGACCTTTAAATTTAATAGAATCTGAAGTGTCAATTTCAATAATGTCAGTAATGATTTCAACTTCTATTGTACATATCCGGCAAAAGCATAATTTGCTTGTAGATATATGTTTCCAAATCATGAATTTCATGTGTATTTTATTTTGCCTGCTTATAACGTATGGCTTAATTGCTAAGTCAAATACAGTATAAAGCTAGCTTGAACTCTGGAGTAGCATATAGGCTAGGAAACGTGAACGAAGCCGCAGATAATGGACAATTCTATATAAAATCACCATATCTGTTAAAAATGGTGTTACAAGACCTACATGCCATGCCGAACTTAAAGAACGCTGAGCTAAATAGTAGGACCCCATTAGATAGAAAGATGGGGTAGAAAACATACAAATCAACCCAAGATAATGAGATACAGCTCAGAAATACAAGAAGATAAATTGATTTGCTAGAATATATTGGATGTTTTCGATTAGACTGACCCTAAATTTACTGAGAATTAAAGCTAGGTATATAAAAAGAAGAAATATATCAGTGAATATGTCAGCGTCTAAATTCAGTTCGTAGCGCCCCGCACCAATCACCCGACCGCGATTGTTTAATTAGGTATTATTCACATAGACGTATATTGAGATACGAGCTGTCAATGTTTATTAAACGATCGATATTCCACGCTAAACATATCTGTAAATTAAAAGACGTTATATAAAATAATACAAAGAGACGCATGCTATCTTGTAAAATATATTTGATAGTTTTTAAGGATTATAAGCAAGAGAAGTTTTATTGTGTCCTTCGTTGAATCTGTGGTATCTGTAGTCTAGTAGGTTGGTTAAAGAAATAGTACAGTATAGAAGATCTCAGTTAAACACGTGATTTGATTTCGAGACTCCTAAAGCAGGCTGCACCTGCTTTAGGAGTCTGTGAACTGTGAGCAGTAGATCAGCGATCATAGGATTAGCAATGCCGTGACCGCTCTCAACTCGACATTTTTTAATGTGAATAAAAGAAGTCCATAATTAAATATAAGCTGCCATCAGTTAGGCTGCATGCTTATTTGTATAAAACTATATAGAACTTAGGCTAAATAGTAATAGTACTAATGATGATAATGAGTAATGAAAACGACACCACGTTGACACACTTGAATAAAAATTGATTGTGATTGACACGAAAGTAAATAGACATTTTGTGAAAGAGAACTACTTAAATAGCCTGTCACTAAGATAATCACATCGTTACATAAGTAGCCTTCTTTAATTTACAATTGTCTTTAGTTTTAAATACAGCGGCGGAATAAAATAGATACGTTGGTCATTTATCTATCGGAATATAACTTGTCAATCACTCTAGTATGATTATTTGTTTATTTGTTATAACGATAGCATACAGTGTCTAATGATTTGTGTATATTTACAGAATGTCTGAGGGCGACGTGTCGTTGATCCACGACGAGGACTTACTGCGCCGCATGGTGAGAATATTTTCTTTCTACCTAAGCTATTACTAGTCATTTTTCATTTTTAAATAGTAGTCAGTTGTTAATTAGTTAACTACAACGCCACCATTAAACAAACAAACAACCATCGATTCTTCAATATGATATTTTCGAAAAAAAACTGATAAAATAAGTAACTATATTTTTGCTGTTACGAAATTCCAAAAATTAATATTAAAATTCAAAGAAATTCAAGGTCTGCACGAATGACATAGAAGTTCAAGTGGACGCCTCACTAATGGGTTCGAATCTTTTACAAGAAAATAGTGTGTTCCGCAAATTATTCTGCCGTGACTATATCCCTCAGACCTAATTTCTATCACGTCAGCCAGTCTTAACGGAAACTGGCCATCTGCGCAGGAGATATTATAGATCTTAAGTGCACTCTCTGTAGCCTAACTCTCATAATCCAATGGGACGGTATTTTGACACGAAGAGAGATCAGGCGCAGGAGGTCCGGGCTGATTTTAAGATTTCTAACCCGACACCTCATACACAGCAGTCGCATTCTCTACCGCTGCGCCACGGAGGCAGTCATTTCCTAAATACGTGTCTCGCGATCAACAATAGGTTGTCCTTTTATTACAAGGGACCAAAAAACATAGCTGAAATAAGAAGAAATTAATGTGTAATAAACCTTCGCCGCTCTGGTATATACTGGCACAAATATGTATCTCATGTAAGAAAGGAAATATAATAGGCCAGTTCAAATACGTTCAAAGGAGACGAGAATAGTTCTGAACCATCATCTATTAGTTTTAGATAAAACTATCAAAGTTATTAATATAAATCGATATCTGCAATATCTAAGCCATGTGTATGAATGTAAAGGAAACAATTTTCTTTACGAATGCGCCTGATACAAAAATACATGCAATAACACTACAGCGTGGCGCAAGTCCAATAATTTATTTTTAGAAGGCATATTCCTATACAATGGTAAATAAGTATTCAGCTTACTAATTGGTATTTTAACCAAAGGACAATATATAGATGAATATTTTTCTAATTGTTTTATCCCCAATAGAATTAATTTATTCCATGTTATCTATGCATTTTACTTAACAAGTACTGACACTTTAGACTTAAAATTAATATAATACTATGTACTTATTTTTTCACAATCACACACAATCATTTTATTTATTTATTTTATCTTTGTGCTAGTAGCTCAAGTATAAAATAAATAAAAAAAGCTTCCAAAAAATGTATAACCTTCGACGGCATTAAAATGGTGACATTTAAATACTTCTTTGACTATACTTGTATACTTACTTCTTCTGATCAACAATCCTTATCATTCCAGTGGCAGCAGACGGAAGACTTCTCCCGCAAGAAAGAGATTCGCGCGCACATGTACCGACTGCGAGAGGAGCGCTTGCGCAACCTGTACTCACCCGAGCCCACTCGCGATGGGAAAGGTAACCCAACCCTTCTACTAGTACTTTCCGATAGGTACAAATTCAGACAAAAGTACACTTGCCTGATTTTGTACCTGTATTCTGCCATAGGTTCCAAATCAGTCAAAAAACTGAAGGAGAACAAAAAAATACAGTTTAAAAGAAGTAGCAGATAGATAGTCATTATGTCTTACTTTTTGATATAGTGACCCTTTTGCAACTGCTACCTAGAGCCTTACCACCATCTCTTTAAGAATTATTGCATGCACACGAATGAAACAAAGCCGCCTGTAACGCGCTGTCTCATTTTCAAGTTGGCAGTTGTTCTGTAAAGACAATGATGTTTAGCCGTATCTGGTGAGACTCTATAATCAAACCTATTAGTATGACATTAATAAGTCTTAGAAGAAGAACTTAAAGAAAGTAGTTTATATAAACACTAGGCAGGTATATGACAAATATGGTTGCAAATTATACTGATGCGCTGCGTGCTGAAGATTTGAAGACGTATGCACACGTCGAATGTTATCTGTGAACCTCAAATAGTTGTTCCATATATGAATTAATATGTACCAATGACTGCTATGTCTGTAAAGCAAGGAGACGATACAGAGATAAAATCTTACTTAATAGAGCGGCAGTTTTATTACTATAATAAGTTACAAAGAAGAAAGTATATTATATACAATATAAAATGACATTATATATGGCGCATGATTTGTTGATGCGCTCAGTCACAATAACCATGATTCGGTCCATCAATAACCGTATAAGTCATTGGTTATAACACGCTCAAGCTTATAGAGAAGTACCCAATGAAGCCGTGTGCCCTGTACGTTTACGATATTATCTGCATTGATAAGCAAAATGGAATAAATTTATTCCACCACAGTAAATTATTTTGATAGTGCATATAATCCCATGTCTAGTCATTGCCTAATATCCCCATATTACTTTCCCTATGGCATTTCATGCATTACACAAGAACTTCTAGTTAGCGTAGTTGTGCCCGACTCAACAGGTAGTGAGTTCACGGCAGCGCAGGACCACGTGAAGTCCTTCGCAGACCAGAGCTTCCAGTCCATGAAGAGCAAGGAGGTCCGTGACGCGGGTTCCCCGCCCAAGGAGTTCACGTACCGCGGCCAAGGTGCACAGCCTGCACGATACACAAAACTACCCTAACAGAACTAACGCTTATTAACCGGTAACGGTGAAATGACACTACTATCAGATGCTAATGTTAGTCTCTTTACAGATCTGAAAGCGCTCTCCAATGCTGGCTGGAATGTGGAGCAAGAGAATAAGACGACCGATGACGGGCATACCCACGTTAAGTCTGTCAACGCCAACATCGAAGGCAGATATGACGTCGACGGCGGCAAAGGTCAGTTTGCTGCTGTTGATCATCATAAAGAAGCTGTTACCGAATACCATGATGATAACAGCAGCCTCAAACGTAACGAGACGTCATCCAACACCGCTGCTCGCGAACATGTCGTGCGCAAGACTGACGATGGTACCCAAATCTCGTCTACCACCAGCTCTTCTACTTCCACTTCCAAGTTCCAACAGATGTCTTCAAAAAGACAGGAATCAGTGCCATACATAACCAACGACGACTATGACCTACGAAGCTATGATACTAACCGTAACGAGGACGCTTCCTCGGTAACAAGGAGACAAACCATAAAAACTAATGACTACGAAAAAAACCTGAAAAGTAATGATTACGAGCAGAGTTTGAGAAGGAACGATTATGAACAAACTGTGAGGAGGAATGATAACGAGACTGGAGAGCTCGTGTCGAGGAAGATAGACTATCCTGATGATAACACTCGAGTGATCGTCGAGACACGTTGTTTGCCAGACGGTACTCGAGTTACTAGCACTAAACGGGAGTTCCGTGCACCGGTGCAGAGTACGCGGTCTGAACAATCTTACCAAACACGAAGTGAAAATAAATCCTATTCAACCCAACAACGATCAGACTTAAGGGATTCGTCCAAAATTATTCGACACGTGATCGACAACCGCGACAATCGCTCCACTGATATCGTCGATTCCCAAAGAAACGTTGATGACTATGATTTTAAGAAACAAATAGCTGATTATACGAGGGACACTGACGATTATTCTAATGTAAAACATTACGAGACGAAAGTTAATAAGAAAATAATTGACCATTCAAAATTTGACGATGATTATTCAAATGTGCAGCGTGTAACTAAAATTAACAGAACCGTAGTCGATCACGCTAAAAGCGATGATGATTATACTAACGTTCAACGCTATAATACAACAATCAACAAAAAAGTAACTGACAATACTAAAATTGACGATGATTATTCTAAAGTGCAGCGCCAGGAAACTACAGTCAACCAACGAGTGACTGATCACTCTAAAACCGATGACGATTATAATCAGACAACTCGTTATGTGACTAAAACTCACAAAGTTATTGAATCAGCGGACAATGATGAGTACATAAAAACTCACCGTGATACAAATCAGCGACGCTATGAAACTAATGACGATCGACGTGAAATACTAATCACTCGTGATACCCATTCTACTGAACCAAGAGATTATAAAGATGTCCCTATTACTAGGGAAGCTGAGCCTAGGGAAACCCAACCTCGAGACAACCAATCAAGGGGCAGTCAACCTAGGGAAACCCAACCTCGAGACAACCAACCAAGGGGCAGCCAACCTAGGGACAGTCTACCCAGGGACGGCCAACCCAGGGCTAGCCAACCCAGGGACAGCCAACCCAGGGACAGCCAACCCAGGGACAGCCAACCCAGGGACAGCCAACCCAGGGACAGCCAACCCAGGGATAGCCAACCCAGAGATACTGAACCCAGGTATAGCCAACCCAGAGATACCGAAACCAGGGGTTATCAGCCTAGAGATGTCCATCCTAGAGATAACGAACCCAGAAGTGCCCAACCCGGAGAAACTCAGCCCAGAGGTTCCAAACCAAGAGAAACCCAACCAAGGGATGCTCAGCCCGAAAATACCCAACCCAGGGACACTCAACCCAAATACACCCAACCCAGAGATACAGAACCCAGAATCACTGACGAAAGAATTCACAAAATCACAAGAGACAGAAAGGTGGAAGAGATTGTCGAAAAGAAGACGAACACAGAACAGTACCAAACTACTTATAACACAGATTACTCTCAGAAGAAAATCAGTAATGACTGGAGTCCTTCACATACTGCTTGGGCGAGCACGCTTCGTGCTGATACACCGTCTACTCCTCGACCATCAACCCGGGCATCATCACCAGGTAGCAGAACTTTTAAGTCTAGCACCTCTTCTTTAAGGAGTAGCGTTAGCCCTGATAAAACTCACCGGAAGCCATCAAGCCGTGGAGGTAGCCCCAATAAAATTGACAGGTCTTCTCCCACTCGCACTATCTCTGACAAACACTCCACTACGCATTCTACTCATTCTGTAACTGAAGTAAAGTCTCATAAATATAGCACTCCTGATGATCGTAGACCTCCATCTGGCCGTTCCCCGACTAGGCCTGGATACAGCCCTGAGAGAAAGTCTCAGGATCACCGCCAGAGGCCGAGTGCTAGTCCTGAGAAAAGACCTCATGATTTACCTCTTAGACCCAGTGCTAGTCCAGACAGGAAGCCTACGCAGAAAACTCCAACTGACAGCTATCCTAAAGTAGGATCTCCAACTCGTCCCTTGGATCGACGTGATTCACCTTCTAGACCCCGAGAGAGTCCAGAAAGAAAGCTAACTCAACCTGTTCCTTCTGTTCCTGGATACCCTTCATCACCTAACAGAGCAAGAGAAAGCCCTGAAAAAAGCCCTGCTAGTCGTCACCCTAAAGACTCTTCTGTAAAGTCTAGCCAAAGTCCTGACAGAAAGCCAGGTTATCAAAAGCCAGGGGATGGACGTACTGCTCCAAGCTCTGATCTCCCTCGAACTGCATCTCCCACGCGGCCCTATCAACCTACAGGCAGTTCTAGAAAACCTGGTACAAGTCCTGATCGCAAACCTGGTTATCCAAGCAGCCCAACTACTGATAAACCTTCAGACAAACAACCAAAAGACTCAACTCCAAACAGAGGCACCGTAAGTCCTGATAGGAAACCGGGTTACATGAGGCCTACTGCTACAAGCCAGCCATCTGATGATCTTATAACGCCTGTAAAGCCTTCACCTACAAAACACGTAGCTTCACCGACTCCCACTCGTAAGCCTCAAGACCACACTACAACCATCAGTAATATTCAAGAAGATCATTATAAATTTATTGATGAGGAAACAAAAATGTATACTCGTGGCGATAAAACTCACACTGATCTTAGTAGGGATACGCTGACTGGCCCAAGATATCCTACTCAGAGGGATAAGAGCCCTTCACCTTCAAGGAAGGCTCCCACCAAGGAGACTGATAATGTCAGCGACGTACCCAGAAGGAGGTCACCGTCACCTAAGCAGCATGTCACCATCACCGATCGAATAGATACTACTGTTAAAACGACTGATGTTACTGATAACGTGACAACCTCCTATCGTACTCCAAACGACAAGGATATTCCCAGTGATAAGACAACCACTCCAAGAGAAAAATCACCTTCTAAATTTGGGACGTATGATAAGAAAAAGCCTTACACAGAGGATACAACGGAGGTGTCTTTTACATCTACTACAGATACAAAAGATGCTAAGTACGACTCCGTGACGAGCTGTGAAAAGTCTCCAAGGAAAACGTCTGAACAACCAGCATCGCCAACAAAGAGAGCACCTGAAAGAGCAGAATCTCCTGTCAAGAAAACTACAGAACAACCACTGTCTCCTACTAAGAAGGCTCCAGAACAACCAATGTCTCCTACCAAGAAAGTGCCTGAACAACCAGAATCGCCCATCAAAAAAACACCAGAACAAATAGGATCTCCCATTAGGAAAACACCTGAGCAGCCAGCATCTATTATCAAAAAGATGCCTGAACAACCAGGTTCTCCCACCAAGAGGACTCCTGAGCAACCAGGTTCTGCCACCAAGAAAACCCCAGAGCAACCAGGTTCTCCCACTAAGAAAACACCTGAGCAACCAGGTTCTCCCACCAAGAAAACACCTGAGCAACCAGGTTCTCCTGCCAAGAGAACACATGAGCAACCAACATCTATTAAGAAAGCACCTGAGCAGCCAATATCCTCCACCAAGAAGGCACCCCGTGATAGCTTCTCTCCTATAAAAGACACTAAGTACAAACATACTACTGACTTCTTAACTACTGAGAGAACTACCGAAGACTTTAATAAAAATACTACAAAGGAACATCCTCGACAGCTTATTACGCCGTCTTCTAGCCCTAATAGGAAGCCTAAAAAGCCTGATACTGAACCTTCAACAGGTCAAAGCTCTCCTACAACTTCTGTGAGTGGCTTTGTCTACTTTAGCAGTCCTCGGACCGAGAAAACAGTAGTTACAGATTTGGATGATCAAGAACTTTATACCGAACACTCTGAAATGCACTCAATCGATGATACTACACCTTACAAGAGACCTGAGAGTCTCGATGTTAGAAGGTCTCCATCTCCATCTAAAATTCCATGTAGGTCACCATCACCTGAAAAACGTACATCTCCTTCAAATAGCCTGCCAAGAAAAAGCTCTTTGAAGAAACCGTCAACAGATATTACTCAAGCATCGCCAGTAGAAAAACCACCATCCAGTTTCCGGGTTTCACCTACAGAGGAACCAAAGGAATTGCCTGAGCACAAAGTAGTGAAGAAAGACCGTCCTGGAGAAGCCGACGTGAAGGCTCCTGTTAAGGCTAAACCACCTTTAGAACGTCGTGAAACTTATGAAGACCGCTGTCGTAAGATATTGGGTATGACTGAAGATACCACTGAAACTGTTAAAAAACAAACTTCATTTTTGAAGGATCCAGAAGCTGATCTTAGTTCACCTAGCATCTCCCCATGCCGCAGTCCAATACCGAAAGATACTCCATTCGAATATCCAACATCGAAGAAAGTTACTGACACTAAAGTTCATGTCACTGACTTCATCACTCGTGAACAAGAAAATATTATAAAGACAACAACTACTCTTCAAGATGATAAACCGGCGGATAAGAAACCAAAATTGCCACGAGATAGTTCTCCTACCAAACTTCAAGACATCATCACAAAAGAGAAAATTCTTATTGAGCGCGATGTGACTACTGGTGATGTCGAAGAAACTGATGTCAAGACAAGGACAACGACTAAATATCCTTCACCCAGACAAAGTCCTGAACGGAAACCGTCTTATGAACTATCAGCTGATTCTCCCAAGAGAACTTCTAAAGACAAGCCAAAATCACATGCGGGCCCTGAACGTCCCGGTCAACAAAAGCCCAAAGATGTAGAATCACCTCGGTCTACATCTCCTAGTAAACCTCACCCAGGTAGTTCTCCGCGATCTAATTTAAGCCCTGAAAGAAAACCAGGATATGAGCCAACGGAGAGAATACAACTGAAAGTACCGAAGGATGAAACTACTAGCTACACGGAGACAACCACAACAGTTTCTCGCAGCTATGACGAAGCTAAAGATACTGAGGAGATTACAGTAACAACAAAGTCAAAGGACAGAAAACCGTCACGATCTACGGAATCTCCTACGCGAAAGATACCGGACACGAAAATATCTAGGTCATCTCATCCTTCTGATAAAAGCCCACAACGCAAGCCTCAAGAGCCCAAAAAGTCAGGTGATAAGTACCCGAGGGAAGATTCTCCAACTAGGCCAGTCTATTTAGAAAGTACAACTTCTATGGTAGCCGAATATGGTTCTATTGAAGATTTGCAAGAAACATTATCTGAAACTATTAAAACGCGACACCCTACTTCTAGACCTGGTGCATCACCTACACGTAAACCCTCTAAGCCAACAGTGGAGTCGCCAACTAAACCTGGCCATCTATCTAAAAGTCCAATTCGCAAACCAAGCTACGAGCAGCCATCTAAAGTTGGCCCAGAAAAAAAACCGGGTGATAAGCCTAGAGATTCATCACCAACCAAACCAGGTTATATAAAAACCACAGTATCATCTAAGTATGACACTACAGAAGATCTTCAACAAACTTCTATTTCTGAGTCGATTAGAACTACGACCACTCATTCTCGTCAATCTGAATCACCTACTCGTAAGACGCCGGAAAAACCTGATGATTCTCTACCGAAACGAGACGTTCCTTCAAATAAGAGCCCAGACCGTAGAACTGTTAATGAGCAACACCCATCATCAAAAGAAACACATCTTGACAAAAAGCCTGGTGCCAAACATCCTAAAGATTCTTCACCCACTCGTACTAAACCAGAAAAGATTTCAGGATATATAAAAACTACGGAATCCGTATCATCGAAATATGATACCACTTCTGAAGATATTGAAGAAATAACTGCTGTAACGACTACTGAACGTCATCATCCCTCAGGCCTATCGGAATCACCAACACGCAAGACATCGAAACCAGATGAATATCCTCAATATCCTCGTGGTGATACAGAGAAGAGTCCTCATCATAAACCTTCCGTCGGGTCTGTCTCTACCAGAGAATCGCCGGAAAAGCAAATACCTGGTAAATATTCGCAAAAAACATCACCTCATATAGAGAAAGTTCCTCATTACATGCAACCGATTTCTCCTCATCACCACTTCCACGAATCTGAGACCACAGTAGAAGACGAATATGAAATCAGTACATCTACCGTTGAATATTCATCACCGCTGCAATCCCATTCACCTACTCACCAGCCCCAAATAGATGACATGCCGCATTACATGAGACCGATTTCACCGCATCGACATATGCATGAAACTACTTCGACAGTTAAACATGGTCAAGACATCCATACTCATGATTCACTTATCCGTAAACCAGACACAGGTAAAATCCCTCACTATATGACGCCTATTTCGTCTCATCTGCATAAACATGAAACCGTGACTACTGAAGGCGAATTCGAAAGTTATACATCCACCGTCATAGAAGAGAAGTATCCATCTTCTCAGCATGTTGATTCGTCCACTCGTAGACCATTGAAACCTACTGATAAATTATTGGAATCTGACCACCCTCGTACAGTTTCACAGAGCAGGCCCCATCCAGAAAGTAGTCCATCAAGGCAGAGCCCTGAGCGTAAACCCGGATACCAACAACCATCGGAACCAATCAGAAAACCCACTGACAAGCCTTCAAAAGAACCATCTCCGTCTAGACAAACTAAAACTCCATATACTCCCGGTTACGTGAAAACTACAACTTCTAAACATAACTTTGACACTACTGAGGGTCATGACGAAAACACTTATACTAAGATAGTACAGACGAAGCAACCATCTTCGCGTCCTTCAGATTCACCAACGCGTAAAACGCCTAAACGTGATGAGTCTCCAAGGAAACTTGCCGAGAAAGACCATAGTCCAGACCGCAAAATACGACACGAGGGATCACCTAGATCTAGTCCAGAAAGAAGGCCCACTGATAGATATCCCAAAGATTTATCCCCAACAAGGCAGACAACGGGCTACATGAAGACCACTACATCAGTAAACTCTAAACACGACACCCATACAGAAGATATGGTCGAGGGCATAACATCATTAACAACTGAACGCCACCGTCCATCTTCTCGTCCAATGGATACTTCGCCAACACGAAAAGTACCTAAACATGCCCCGGAACATCCGCGATCAGATTCACCAAATAAACCTCGTTTTGCTAGTCCTAACAAAATGTCTTCTACGCCGAAGGATAGCTTCACAAAGAAGCCTGGGGATAAACATCCAGAGGAACCAACACTCACTAGACCTAGTTCCAGTCCTGATAGAAAGCCAGGTTATATGAGACCAACGGCTTCTATCACGTCAAAACACGACACTACCACCGAAGACGTCGAGATTATTGAGTCTGTAGAGAGGTACCCGTCTCCAAGGCCTTCAGTATCACCCTCGCGTCGATCACCAGATGAACCTCGCAAAACAAAACCTGGTTACCTGACAGAACCAGAAGAACCAAGGCAGCTTCGAACTCCTTCACCAACTAAAAAAACAATTAATGTCACTGAAGTCAGTACAGATTTCCTTATTTCAGAAAGAGAACAGGAAGTCTTAGATCGGGTACAAAAATCTCTTAGAAAATTATCACCCGAGCGTAAAGAGAAGTCGCCAAGTCGTGAAAGAAGTCCAAGCAAAACGACAACCAGCTTGCAAGACATTGATATCACACACACAGCAAAAACTGACGAAATGATAAGTGAAGAAATAACAGAATTTACAAGAAAACACTTCCCTAAAACTGATATCACACGGCCGGGTAAACCAAAAGACGAAAAGCCCAAAGACCAGAAAGCGCCAAGCAAGCCGTCTTCTAAAACTGTTTCCCCAACAAAGAAGCCGTCAGGAATTGTTACTCCCGCTAAAATCGATAAAAGCACTGACTCACCGACTAAACCAAGGAGCATTTCACCAAAAAAACCTGTGTCTCCTACAGAACGCCCTCAATCTCCACAAGTACCAAAAGCGAGTGGCATCAAACCTAAAGAGCAGATACCTTCTCACTTAACCCGCAAACCAACACCTACAACTCTAACTATGACGAAGATAGAAAAAAATGTAACTGACTTAAAGAAGACTACTGGTATTACTTCTACTACAAAACAAAACACTGTCTCGAGGATGACTACTTCCAAGATTACTGGCAAGGTGATTCAATCGCCAACTGGCAAGCCAAGTGAGCCACGAGCCCTAACACCAAAGGGAATCAGAGAGAGTGGAATTCCTAAAAAGGAAACTGATACAAAAGTTATCCGCACTGTTAGTGATATAACTATGAAGTCAAAGAAGACATCACCCACTTCTCCTCAAAGAATGAAATCCAAGCCTGAAATACAAGTTAGTGACATGTCAACCACAAGACCCACAAGTAAAACTCAGAAGTCTTCTTTAAGGGAGCCTCAGTCGAAGCTACCTGGTAAGCCTAAGTCTGCTACTACATTAAACACTCCTAGTGATGAAGACGATATTATCATTGATGTTCAACAATCTAAGTCATCAAGAGAAAACTCACCAGATCGTATCTGTCCCACTCCCGTTAATTTCGGCGATGACGTCGGTACTCCTCGTTATCCTGATGAAGTAAAGGAACCAGACGATGAGTTCCGCAGGCGCACTTACCATACGATCCATGAAACTGAATCTATTGTTGATGATATTGTTGAAATTTGTGAAGATGATGAGCTATTTGTTAAGAGACCTGGCGTAGAATATTTGACTGAAGAAGACGAAAGCTTACTAAGTGTAACTGATAAAGTTACTAGGTTTACGAAGGGCATCGATACGAAAAAACCTAAAGATACCACGACTATGTTCAAGGAAACTGAAAAGAGAGTTCATTCAGATTTCGTTGAAGAGAACCTAAAATCTGATGAATGTTTATTATCAGTGTCGGAAAAAGTTAATAAGTTCGCCAAAGGGCCTAAAGATACGAAAGATAAGAGTCCTGCTCGCAGAGTTGTCGATGAGTATGACAAGAATACAGTATACACGGATGATTATACAAAACTCAGTGTACATGACAAAGCCCACATGTTCGTCGAGACAGCAGAAAATGTAAAAGCTCCTAAGATCAAACCTGCTCTACAAAAAGTAGAACGACCTGACTTCACAAATGTCGACGAAGCGTTGAAGAGTGATGACTGTTTGCTTAGCGTTTCCGACAAAGTACATAAATTTGTTAAAACAGCTGAGCAGTTCTTAACAGAGAACCAAGAAGTTGAAGAGAAAGAGAAAAAGATTAAAGAAGAACACGACAAAATAATGAAAAGAATTGTCGATGATGTTGATGATGATACATATGACATCGATAGAACCACTGTAAGTGAGGATATAGAAGTCGTTAGTAGAAAAACACCAGATCGCCGTAATGACAAGCCTTCATTTACTAAGGAAACATCATCTTCTCATCCAAAGGTAAGGGAACATAGCAGCCCTAGCTTAAAACCTTCAGAGAGGGCACCTACAGTAAAAATAACAACTCTGCGAAGTAGTGAGGCTGTAAAGAAGGCCAAAGCCCTTTTCGAAAACATCGCTTCAACAACACAAAAGACTAAAGAAACTACTCCTTCGAAGACCACTACAAAGTTGACAGACATCGGTGTGATGAAAAAGACACCTAAAACCGAATCCACTACAGTCTTACATCCATCTGTAGAAGAAGGATCACCTAATGTGACAGATTTAGACAGCGAAGTGGATGCTACTCGTCATCATCCAACAGAACGTAGTCAGAAACCAACTACGGTACCTTCACAATTGTATCAACGTCCTGATGACAAGCCACGAGCAAGTCCTTCCCGTCTCTCTGTTCAAACACCCGAAGGACGGAGATCCAAATCACCAATGCGGCAAACGGTAGAAACTACAACAACTACTAAGACTGTTCTGACGAGATATCCGGCAACGCATAGAGCTGAGTCCCCAAAACAACGTCCCGAAGGTGACAAGCCTGATAAAGTACCAGGATATTTACGCCCAACAAAGACCAGTCAAATTAAAGAAGAGGCGAAGGTGATAGAAGAAACTGAAGTGAGCAGTCGCAGAGGCAGTGGCAAATTTGGGGTGGAGCTCCGTAGAACCAGTGTGGAGAGATCGACGGTGAGCAGCGAGCGCCGGCGCAGTGTCGAACACCCCTGCATCGAAGATATCTTCGACCTGGACCTCCTGGAACAAATGGTTAGTAACCACAAAATTTGCATGCTTGCACTTATTATTTCAATTTCTATGATTTATTTTAACTTTTACTGACTATATTCTTATTTTCAGTTGGAAAAGGTCGTTGGTTACGAGCAAAGGCGACGCATCAGAGCTCAAATACGAATCGCTCGCAAAAAATCGGAATCCGATCACGAATCTACTACTCACACAAGAACTAGACAAACCGTGACTTCTACTACTCAAAAAACCCGGTCTCCTGAGCGTCATCAAACTAAATCTCCGGATCGCACTCCAAAATCGACTCCTCACAAAACTGCATCACCTGACCGACATGCAAAGACTCCCCAGAAAACAGTGCATGAACGTAGTCATCCTAGAGAGCACGTACAACCTGTGCTCAACGGACACACTAAGGAACCAGCTAAGCTAATAAGCGATAAGCGTCAGAGACCTCAGAGTCCCGAGAAACCAGCTCCAAAGTCCGTTCTCAAGACAAAGAGTCCAGTTCGTCAAGCTAGTCCAGACAAGAAGACACGGACACAGTCCCCAAATAAGATCGCCACTCCAAAACCCAAGGGTAGCCGTTTCAATGAGTATGCGTCAGCTTACATGAAGAAAGTGGGCTTGAGTGAGGCTGACAAACTCAAATTCGCTGAGTCGAAAAAGAAAACTACTGAAGAAAAGCGTAAGATGCAATACATGGAAGAACATCAAATTCAAGAACAATATTCTACAGCTAAACATTTTACTGAGAGGACCTCTTCACAAGACGTTATTGAAGTTGTTCAAATGAACGGCAGTAAAAGATCTCCATCACCAGAAAAGAGGGAAAGTCCTGACCGTAAAGCGCTAAGCCCCGATCGTAAGGCACATAGCCCTGACCGCAGAGTTTATAGTCCTGATCGTAAGGACCATAGTCCGGAGCGAATTTATGAGCGCACACCAAGCCCGGTGCAGAAACAGCCTGTCTACCACACGAGATCTGAACCTACTAAAAAGGAAACCATTATAAAGACAGTATATGATATTGAGAAGAAGATACCTCAGAAACAAGCTCAGGAAGATAAGCCTTCATGGGTGACCAACAGGAACTTAAAGAAGATTTCTTCTGAGACCAGGTCCTTCAGTAGTAAAAAGATTGAAGAGAAGCCAAAGTACAGGGCTCCTAGTCCCTCCAAGGTGATTACGAAGCCTATTGATGTGATCACGTCGAGCTATGGACCGGGACCTTTGGACGCTGATGGTAAACCGCTCTTCGGCATTAAGGCTCTAAGGAACGGGGCTAGTAACTATCAAGGTGAGATCTAATATTTTGTTTGTACTCCCTGTTTGTAGTTATGACCACCTCATTAAACCCCTAGACACTCCACGACAGCATCGAATGCTATCGTGGAGTGTCAAGTCGTTCATTATAGAGTTTTCTGTTACGTATACACAACAATAGCCTAGTGGCAGATAGAGTGCCTGACAGATGTTTCGTATTCCATTCCAAAACACGCCTTCAAGTTTCTTATGTTATGTACTTATTAAATAGTTAATATTATCGTTATAAGTAAAAGATCGTGAGGAAACTCGATGTCTTAGAGTTCTACGTAATGTTTAGGAACATATATTATGTGTATATTATGTATATTGCCAGTCCGCACTGTCTCAGCGTAATAGACTATGATCGATGATGGTATATATATACATATATATATATTCCGATTAGCACATCTAGATTAGACCCAAGCTCCCGGTTAATCAACAGATACAGTAGAGTACATTAGATAGGGATTAAATATAATGACCACCAAAAATACTAATTGCACAGCAAAATATGCTTACCAAAATATATCATAACGAGCACCTATACGCCTCAAATCACTGCATTCCGTATTCATAGCCAGTTGCACTCACTGATCGGTAAACGATTAGTGAGGTTAAGCAACGCTGGGTGCGGTCAATCTATAGATGGGTGACCGCTTAGTGGTATTTCATCTGAGCGTCTCTGTGCTTCGGAGGGCACATAAAAAGTAGGTCCCGGTTGTTGCCAAATTGACAGCAGTCGTTAAGCCATGTCAGAGGTCTACGGGTGGCTTGAACAACTCTTGACTACAGGTTGGCCACTAACCACACGAAAAGAAAGGAAAGAAGGCTGCATTCCGTCTCGGAAGGGTTAGGTTCTGTTAGGTTCCTTCTTAAACCCACCCAAAAATAGGAGCCCCGCGAAGCGAGGCCCCGTCGACTTAATTTGATCTCTTTAAAATATTTTAGTAAGCATATTTTGTTGCGCAATTAGTATTTTTGGTGCCACAAAGCCAAAAATAAATTGAGGAACAGTTAAATACTACCCCATTAGATCTACCCAAATGTACATAGGTGTGATAGACTTCTGTTTAAATCTCATAAGATATTTACTCATAGATTACAATATTTATTAAAAGTTAGTATCGCAGACAGTGAGTAGGTTCATATCTCATATGATTCACGTACGTGTTTCATTGAACAAATATTGTCTCAGCTGAAGTCGAGACTATTTCTGGCGGCCGTACAGTAGTTGTCACCATGTTAGGTAGACGCGACTTGTGTTAAGTGATAGCTAGAAGCGTGCTGAACGTACGTACCTAGTCTTTAACATTAGTAGGTGTGTTATTGTCTATTAGTATCAATATAACGCATGTATTCGAATAGTTTTCGAACGCGGTGTCTACTTTTAATTGTCGGATACGTGATTCGAATATAACTTAAATGTATACATAGTCATTCAAAACAAATGACTGCACGGATGGCGTTGTGGATTAAGTGGTCGCCTTACCGCTGCCATTGCGCCGAGTGTTGTGGGTTCGAATCCTACACGGATCAAAAATTTGTGTGATCCACAAATGGTTGCGCCGAGTCTGGGAGTTATTTGTGTCCGTTGTTTGAATGTTTGTAGTCCGAGCGTTACAGGAATTATTCTTAGTGCGGCAGTTGTCTGCTTTAACAAAAAAAAAGACGTTTTACTTTAATTAACTTGTGTGTATTAACCTATTACAGTAACAATTTTAAGGTCCCTACAGGCCACTGACATAGGTTAGAACCAATTTTAATGGTTTGTAAGGTACTATGTATGTATTGTAAGATAAATATTTATTTAAAGTGATATAAAGTTTAACGTAAACTGATTATGTACTTCTATTTGTATGATAGAACTTGGTGTCTAAACTAAGCACTTATTCACACAGAAGACAACATAACAAAAATAAATATTTGAATGATGCCGTGTTCTGTGGTTGTGCAATGTATAAAAAGGTTCAGACTACTTCATATTATTAGATACTATTGTATGTCTATAGTAAAAAAAATTATCACCAAAGCCTCCATACTAAATTGTGTTAAACTCAGCCGTTCAGACGCCAACATTTAAAAACAGAGTTTGCTTCATATCCTAACTACCTAATATTGTAAATGCAAATGTGAGTTTTTTGTTTCTTACGCTTTCACGCCCAACTACTCGGGGGAAACTGTCAGAAGAACCGAAAAGAAAATAGGGATCCTTTCATCCAGAAAAAAGTACTGTTGCTAACATAACCTAACCTGCATTTACGCAAGCGAAGACACGGGTAAAATTTAGTTGATAATATTAGTATGTATATAATACTAACCAAATCGTCATTTTCCAGTGAAAGGCACAGTGATCCGCCAAGAATACCACTCACGTAACGGCGGTGAGCCTGAGGGAACAGTCTCCGTGACCGCCTACTCCACGGAACCTGAAGAACTGGAGCGACTGCTGCAGCGTCAGGGCGAACAACCCTCCAGGATCCACGGCCTGGCTGCCATCACTACCACCAAGAAGTTTGGAGGGGACACTGGAACTACGCTGAAGGAGATCCATGGGGTATGTGTCTGTTAAATTGTAGGACGTAAAAAAGGAATTAGTCTGGAGAGGCTGGTAGTCTGTCAATTAGGTCTCCTAGAACAGATACCAATCTCTCACATAAAAGCAAATACATGTCTAGATTAAGTTTATTTTTTTTATTTTTGGAACAATAAACCATTAGATGTTATTATTAATGATAGCAGCGACAGCTCAGTGGGGAGACCAACAGACTGTAATGCAGAGGGTCTCGGGTTCGAACCCACGTCGCGCACCTCTGACTTTCGGAAGTTATATGACTTTTGGAAATTATGTGCGTATTGATTGACAATTATCGCCTGCTCCGTGCCTCGGAGAGCACGTTAAGCCGTCGGTCCTGGCTGCTATGAACATCTATGGCAGTCGTTATTGGGATGTCAGTGTCCTATAATATCCTGACGCTGGTCTAGCCTTAGGGTATCGTTAGCCTTCGGGTTGCGGAGGTCAGGTGGCAGCCATTCCATGTAAAAACTGATATCCAGTCAAATCCGGTTGAACTAGAAAAGCCGACCCCAAGTGACTTGGGAATAATAAAGGCTAGGGAGAAGATTAATGGTCCATGGGCTATCTTTGCCATGTGGCCAGGCCCAGCAGTATGTGTCATTTTATGTACAAGGCAAAGTTCCTCTCTTAAGAAACAGCACAGGACCTAGTTTTGTAATCAGTACGCTAATAGTTTCATTCTCTATTTCGTGAAACTTTAACATGGCACCTCTCTTTACCCCTCAAAGTACAACATTGTACAGGGCATATTATAAATATATATATATATATATATTACACTAGTTAACAGTTTTGCAAATTACTTTTTGCTTGTATTGAAATAGATATACCTATTAATTTGCGCTCTCAAAAATATTTAAATCATAACTTAACAGGCACAAAGAAATTGAAAGTCATGACCTGACACTGCTGTTTACTACATAAAGTACATCATTGTACACGCGGAAATCAAAATTCTGATAAAAAAATTATATTACACAATTTGCCAATTTACTTTCTGTTTGTATTGAAAAGGATCCTTACCTAAAAAGGGGTTTGTGCCCTAAAAAATATCTAAATCATATAATTAACTAGCTGACCCGCGCAACTTTGTCTGCTTCACATAAGAGAATTTTCCCCGTTTTTGCAACATTTTTCATTACTGCTCCGCTCCTATTGGTCGTAGCGTGATGTTATATAACCTATAGCCTTCCTCGATAAATGGGCTATCCAACACTAAAAAGATTTTTCAATTCGGACCAGTAGTATCTGAGATTAGCGCGTTCAAGCAAACAGACAAACAAACAAACTCTTCAGCTTTATAATATTAGTATAGATAGGCACAAGGAAATTCAAAGTCACAACATCTATCAAAAAAAGAAACATTCAGATGTCCCCTTCGATTTTCTAAAGTAATTGTTCCGTACTTAACTGCTGAGCGCCTGCCAATTTTTTAATAGCAATGTGTAGTATTGAATATTGATACCTGTTTTATGCAGTTCTGTTGACTTGTTTACACAGAAAGCCATGTGCATACATTATTTGGCACAAAATAATTAGATTTAATAATACCTACTTAGAGAGTATGTAAGAACAAGAACACAGTGACGAAAATAGACCTTTGCCACTACCCGTGCGACGAGTAGGTACCTACATATATCTACATATATATTACATATATATACCTACATATACCTATGTATAGCTGGTGTTATTTCTTTGCGAAATATCCGTAATACGAAAATGATTATTTTAAAATTTTACATATTGATACTTACTTCTCCCTAGCCTTTATTATTTCCAAGTCACTTGGGGTCGGCTTTTTCTAGTCTAACTGGATTTGACTGGATATCAGTTTTTACACGGAGCGGCTGCCACCTGACCTCCGTAACCCGAAGGCTAACGATACCCTAAGGCTAAAATTTTACATATTAATACCTACTACAAAACATATTTCGTTGCACAAGTCATTACTTACAGTATTAACTAGTAGGTAAACTATTCTTTAGTCAAGAATCATTCAGTGCAACAATCTACATATCTATTAAATATTATTCACGAAAGAGACTGTGACTCTGGTTCCTAAAGGTAACTGTAAAAGTATTAATTAATTACGACACTGCCACGTAATTAGGTATTAAAGGATTAAAAAGTAATTTATCGACGTATGTTGCTTTTTAACAGCCATGGTAAGGTGTAAGCCAAGTGATATTGATATTAATGTCTTGAAGTATAAATATAAACTATCTTAAATAAAATAAAATATTATATAAAAGTGTGTAAACAACCGTAATTATATTCTCGCAGAAAGAAGAACGCGCCGCAATAGAACATTTCACGCACAGCGACCGCCGCGTCAGTGACACGAGGATTGAAGATATCTCCGAGAGCTTCACCAGCAGGCAGGAGATCCTCGGAGAATCTAGACGCGTCGACACCAGGAGAGAAGAGATCGTAGAAGATATCATCAGAGACAAAACGGACAACAAAACTGAGAGGATGCAGAGACCTGTGGAGAAAGTCGAGAAGATAGAAAAGAAAGGTGATCGAGTGGGGAAGAAAGAGAGGCCCGATGATAAGAAGACTGTCAGGCAGAGCTCCGTGAAGTCGCTCACTGAGAAATACATCAAGAGTGCGAGTGAGTATATTTTGTTTTAATAAATTAGCATATGATCAATTTTAATACGCGTGAACTGTGTACCTACGCTTCGCCTGAGCCAGCTCGTGATTACATTCATGTGAATGTAATGCATTCTATGCGTCGTATCTCCAGTCCTACAGTCTATAATCAGACAAGCCATGTCTTAAATTTTAAGTTTAACTGCAATGTACTAAACTGTGATGCGAAACAAACAGGCAGACAAACATTTTGTCAACCGTTGTTAAATTCGGACATGTACTAATCCCAACCATTTAGTTCATCCTTCGGCGTATGGACGCCGGCATCTGGACATAATGCTTTTTCTTTACATTTCAATATGATAAGGCTGACAAATCAATATTTATTTAATATTAATTAATTTCATTCTAAGAACTAAACAGACAACGGCATGGGTTACGGACGCATTTAGGTATTACAGCATAATGACCACCATAGTCAGCCTGGGGTAGTTCACTACTGGATGTTGAGCTGTTTTAGTACAAAAAGCTACCAAATTTTATGAAAAAGTACTTAAACATGAAGGAAAAGGTAAGTAATACTAGGCGTAGTATGTTATCTGGTCGCCTTGCCACAGCCAATGCGCCAAGTATTGTGGGTCCCACACGAGACAAGAATTTGTGTGATCCACAAATAGATACACCGCGTGTGGGTGTTCTTTGTGTCCGTGTTAGAATGTTAGATAAATCCCCTGTGACACAGGATTTACTCCTATTAAAATGGGCTTAGTTTATTTAAAAAACAAACGCCCTCACTCAATTCCATATTTGAATGATAGTTAAATCTCCGACGACACAGGATTAGCTCCTATTAGTGCGACCTTATCTATTCTAAAAACAATGTCCAGCTGGCTGTTCTGTCACTATAATTATTATTGGCAACGCCTCTTTCACATAATTACTTCATTGACAGTATTATTAAGTAAGGATACCATAGAAATCGTTAGGGCTTGTAACATTTAACAAATTACAAAACTGTTGCCACACAATCGACGTGATGGCGACGGCGTAAACACCACGTTTTTTTTTCTACAATAAATAAACATTCAATAGAAAGTGAAACCTATTGAATTGAAGTACAAAGACAGTTACAACTCGACCTTACTATAATAAGGTACAAAAGTACAATAGGTACAAAAGTACAATAGGTGCAAAAGTACAATAGGTACAAAATAATAATATGCACCACTAGATTTTGCCCGCAGGTTCGTTCGCGTAAATGTAGGTTAGGTAAGGTTAGTAAAAAAATAAACCTTTATTTAAATCACATATTATGTTTAAATTACATTGTTTGGAGATCACCTTTTAAGCATGGAGTTGCTTGTATTAGATGAATCTGCTCTGCTCTTTAGTA
The DNA here is from genome assembly GCA_930367265.1 of Catocala fraxini. Classification (NCBI taxonomy): domain Eukaryota; kingdom Metazoa; phylum Arthropoda; class Insecta; order Lepidoptera; family Erebidae; genus Catocala; species Catocala fraxini. Next base: position 6,140,765 of record OV884036.1, on the reverse strand, counting down.
ACAGTACTTTTTTCTGGATGAAAGGTACCCTATGTCCTTTTCTGTACCCTAGACAACAGTTATGCGAAATTTTATGATGATCGGTTGAGTAGTTAACCTTTGAATACTCGCGCGCAAGTGCATTACACATTTACTCGCGAACGGTGTCTCAGACCAAAAGTTGATCTCGTTTGTATTATTGTAATAATATTATTTTTTAATATAATTGGTTTTTATTTTCAAGAAGAGAATATGTTTAAATAAAAAAGCTAAGTAAATATATATATGTACTTTTCATTTATTTGGTGGAAACAGACTTTTAATTCAGCCGCTTATAAAACGTATTTTATGCACTCTAGGGTAAATAACAAAAAGAAATAGAAAGAAAATAACAAGAAAAGAACTAAGAAATATAATAAATCAAAATAGCAAAACAATAATAAAACAGAAAAGTATAAATCACTAAAGATTTCATTGGTGTAAGAGTGTTACCAGACCAATCGATCGATCGTCGATCGACGGCATCGATCGATGGTGAAATGGATTAGTCGACGTCGATCGATAGTGTCTACCAGACCAATCGACGTCGACCGATGCCATCGATCTTCTATCGATCGATTGGTCTGGTAACACCCTAACAATCAGAACATACCAAAACCGCATGCTCGAGACAAAATTATTTCTTGCATTTCATGCAGTTGCATCGTGCCTTACGATTTCTTTTTGAAGAGCAAAATGAACAACGGCCTTCTTGATGATAACCAGAAGATGAAGGTTTGGGATTATCAATTTTGCATACTTCTAATATCCTCTGTCTCAATGTTATTGGCAAACTTCTTCCATTGTGATGTGTGATGAAATTTACTAAAAACAATTAAAACTGATCTAAAATAATGTTATACATTATACTCATTACATAGTTTATACCACTAAAATTAATTCTTCTCCCTAGCCTTTATTATTTTCAAGTTACTTGGGGTCGGCTTTTTCTAATCTAACCGGATTTTACTGGATATTAGTTTTTACACGGAGCAGCTGCCACCTGACCACCGCAACCCGAAGGCTAACGATACCCTAAAGCTAGACCAGTGTCAGGATATTAGAGGCTACTGACTTTCCCAATAACGACTGCCACAGATGTTCATGGCAGCCGGGACCGATGGCTTAACGTGCTCTCCGAGGCACGGAGCAGGCGATAATTGTCAATCAATACGCACATAATTTCGAAAAGTCACATAACTTCCGAAAGTCTTTGCTGCGCGACGTTGGGTTCGAACCCGAGACCCTCTGCATTGCAGTCTGTTGGACTCCCCAGTGAGCTATCGCGGCTGATTAGCGACCACTAAAATTAATTAATACATTTTATTAAGTAATATTTAAAACAAAAAAAATATTATCTTAAAATAGTAACGCCTATACTCGCGTCGATCTCACGGACCGATAACAGCAATAAAGTAACACTTGTCCACTTAGAAACAGCGCTTACGACGCACTAAACAATGGAGGACGACAGATAATGAAGCTACTAAGAATCACAAAATCGCAGTGAAGGTAATGAAAAAACAGCAAATTATCGATTTGTCGGTCCGAGAGACCGACGCGCGAGTAAACGAAGGTTAAGGCGTGAAAGCGTAACAAATAAATGAATAAACAATGAATTTAATGTATAATATTAATAGTAAGGATGCTGGTACGGTACGGTAAAGACGAAGAAAAACACTGTGAGGAAACCTGCATGTCTCAGAGTTCTCCATAATGTTCTTAAAGATATGTCAAATCTGCGAACCCGCATTGGGTTAGCGTGGTGGACTATGTGCCTTTTTACACTGAGAAGTGACCCGTGCTCAACAGTGGGACAGTTTATACACAAAGCTGATATTTAGTACTGCACGGATAACGCTGTGGTTTAAAAGGTTATCTCGCCCGTACCAGAGTGCTGTGTGATTCGAGGACACAGGACTAAATTTGTGTGAGCCACGTATAGTTGTTCCGAGTTTAGCTTTGTTGAATGCTTTATAAACAACTGTCTCAATAGCGCAGCGGTTGTGAATGCTATTGTTGTGCACGAGGTCTTGAGTTCAATTACAGGGTCAGGCTGGTGCTACCGTGGTTTCCTATCAAGATATTTTCAATAGTAAAGTTTGGATTGTGCCTGGTAGACGGCAAAACACTCGCTCCCTATTATGACACCATACATATGTATGGTGTCATAATAGGGAGCGAGTTTTTTTTTTTTTTCCATTGTAACCTTTAGGGTTTACTTTAGGAGAAATGTAGATATATTAGGAAGTACAATGAGAGAAGGTATAACAAATACACTTTTAATGAATTAAGATACAATTAAAAGAGACAATCTTTACTTATAGAACTATAGTCAGGGCGTGGTTCGCTAAAGACTTGCTTCGTGGTCCTTGTATAATCAGGACACTTAGCTGGGAGTGTGAAGCCGGGCCGCAAGGAGCGACTGACGCCGTCCGATCCTTATATATCTCGCACCACCGGTCGCGAGAGGTGGCTAGTGACGTGCGCCCGCGTTCGCCGGGCGTCTAGGCGATTATCGTCACACACCCTCCTCGCTGGCGAAGAGTTTTTCCTCTCAGGGAAAACTCGGTCCCTGGAATGCTCCTCGCCACCGGCAGCCACGGAAGGACGGCATCTGAAAAAAAAAAAAATATTTTTATTATATATAAAAAATACATATATATGTAGGTATGACCTAAAGCCTTAACTAGCGTAATGCGATTGTAATTCAACTTTGGAATATAAACGTCAAACATTTCGCTGACCTATGAAAGTCACAATAGCAATTCTATTGTCATGTATCATATATGATACATTGGACAAGAAAACTTTTAAATATAGTATCACAAAAGCAAAAACGTTATATAAATCATTTATATACCGTTTTTGCTCGAGAACCGTATCTTTTTTCTGGATAAAAGGTATCCTACGTCCTTTTCTGGGCCCCTGACAACGTGTATGCGAAATTTCACGATGATCAGCCATGTAGTTACGGCGTGAAAGTATAACAAATAAACTCACATTCGCATAATACCTATATATTCTCGCGATAATGAAGATTTTGTGATTAATTTCTATTTCTCGAGAATTGCACCTTTTTCTGGATGTAAGGTACCATTGACAGCGTGCATGCGCAGAGTAAATATGCACGCAGTATGAGTCGAAACGGCACACTGGTCGCCAACCGCAATAATTTTTTATAATGTGTGGTATTCTAAGACTTGACAGATTAAGGCATGAAAATAACAAACACACAAACTCACATTCGCATTTATAATATTAGTTCGGATATAGCATTTTCATATGTGGACGTCACGGACTAAGCTGTGTAGATAATCGGTTTAGTTCGTCACACCACTCGTGCCTACTTAATTTGACACTAACGGTATCATGTGTGATGCCTCGCGACTAAGTAGGTTACATAGTATCACGCCTATATCCACAAAAGGCTAGGCAGAGGCGTAATAAAACAACTATTGAATCGAATTAGGGAAAACCATACTGATAAAATTATTAGGAAGAGAAGAACCCGCCATGCAAACGGTCCTGAAGCCTCGCGCTAAAGTACAACACGGAATATTGTCTTCTGTTTACGCAAATGTTATGTCTCCCTGTGAACATGGCTGCTGAAAAGCAACCGGAACGTCGTGAAAAGTGTAAACCTAAATATAAATAGTATTGTAATTTAGTTAGTTTAAAAATTAGTAAAGTTGAATAGTAGTAGTAGTGTAACAGTTTCTAAATTGTGTAAAGTGTTAAATAAGCAACGCGATAAAATCTGTATAAAGTACATAGTTTAATTTCAATGTAATACTGCAAGTTGGAATCCACCCGAATCCCTCGAACTGGCTGTCCCCATCCAGAGGAGTTCGGTATTATCAACCTTTTGCGATTGCAATAGTTGGGGGGGAGATTCCGAGGATGCGTGGCAGGTTTCTCTCTATCCAATATTTTTATTACCATGTACGGTCTACGTAATAGAGGTCATAGAACTAATTAATTAAAATTTCTTTGTTGATTTAGATCACAAAGTAACTCTTATGAGCAACAAAATAACCTATTGCCATGTTTATCAAAGCAAAGGCGTAGAAAAGAACGGACAAGACGTGAGTGCCTTGGGCTCCTTTTTTCAATCGTCAATTTTACAGTACTGTTTATTTTGCTTATGGCACTTATAAGGGTCGCAACCATCACACCATTTACTTAATATTAAACTCACATAAGCATTTAAAACACTATTATCAAATTATTTTGTTAAATACTACTTAACTTATTTATGTTATTATTGTATGTAATGCTAGCGAAGAGCGAAGTTTCCACACAAGCATTAACTGTTTAAAAATAGACTCTAAACACTAAACTAATGAATGTATTTGAGCCAAAATAAATATTATTATCGTAACTCCTGCATTATTAATAATTTCGGCATCGCGGCGGCCTTACAAACATTCAAACAACGGACAGAAAAAACGACCAGATTCGTGACAACTATTTGTGAACCACACAAAATTTTATTCTATGTACTGATCGAACCCCCATCACTCGGCGCAATGGTAGCGGCGAGGCAACGACTTAGCCATTCGTGAAGTTATATTAGCTTACCTTAAAGATTTATAGGGTATATTTATAAAAAGGTTTCAAATGCGTAGTGCCGCGTTTACAAGCATAACCTATGATAACTGATGAGTGATGACCATAAAGTTTTCTATAACATTTTCCGACTATACCATGGAAATCAGTTTCGTGCACCACATAATGATAACGTAACGTAAACGCACGCGAGCGCGTTAGCGTAAGCCTTCTTACGTAATAACTTTCATACTTTCATATTGCACCGAACGCGTTTACGTTTTCAGTCGACAACAGACACTCGGACTAGCCCGACGAGGTTGTGTGTTCAAGTGATTTTAATTTTGTTTATAAAATAAAAACGGACTTTGTTTATTAAAAATGGATCGGAATAATAATTGTGGTTATAATTTTAAGTTGTTATTAAGTATTTATCAAAAGTTGGGTAAGTTACATTTATTAAAAACATTTGTTAATTTTTTATTATGTTTGACATTAAAGTTAAATGTTTGTTATAACTTATAACTAACCTACGGGTATTTGGCACGTACACACTTATGTAGAGCTAAGTATATACTTAAACAGATGTTAAGACTCTCAAACTGGTACAGGATTCGATTCCGATTCGAATCGGGAGCAGAGCTACATGATTTTTCTGGCATAATTACTCAGGAGTCACAGTGTCTCAACTGTTTCGAATTGAAGGGTGGTGTATAAACTCGTGGTGAAATGTGAATGTGACTTTGAAGGTAGGCAAGCGTGATCCTATGTTATGTGGTTAAGCAACTTCGCTGCGGTCTGAATCGCGATCGGTGTCAGTTGTCATAGTTTCGATGATGAATGAACAATATAATTATTTACTAATAATAATGCTGCGTATGATTGTGTGTGCTTCTCACAATAAGATAATATTACATTGTTAATAGATTCGGTCATAGGTATGGAATGTAGTTTTTTTTATTACGTATCGTATTGTTCATGTAGTTTAAAATATTTTAATTATTTCTAAGAATAACATTTCGAAGATTTACCAAAAAAATAAAATTCTAGAATTTAAAAGTTATTCGAGAAAATAAACTGTGAATAAATACATGCATAGATGTATAACGCGATTGATTTAGCGTTGTGTAGTTGGTTTGATTTCCAAACTGGTAAAAATGTGATTTACTAAAATTAATTTCAACTATTTTTTACTATAAATAATTAATCGTTATAAAGTGGCTCTAAACAAATTAATCCTTAATACATGAATGGTACAAAGTAATCAATAATAAGTAAGTAGTATTCCTGAATTGTTCATAATATTATTTTTATTATGTACAGTCAGCAATATAAGGAGATAACATTAAAATAAATTCTAAAGGATTTTGTCAATTAATATCCAAATTATTATTTTATATTTTTGCACTATGATTATCCTAACTAATAGGTAATAGATATTGTAAATGCGAATATGAGTTTGTTTGTTTGTTACGATTATGAAATCGCTTAAGTACGCGATCATTATGAAATTTATTCGCTGTCATCTGAGAACAGAAAAGGACATAGGGTTCCTTTCATCCAGAAAATAGTACTGTTACTCACCTACATTTATGCGAACGACGCCGCGGGCAAAATCTAGTATTAACTATTTTTAAGTATAGCTGCTATAAAAACTGACATTTGCCATAATTTTGAAAAATAGCGGCAGTCGAATTCTCGCAAGTATGTATCGAGTCACGTTGCTAACTGTATCTTTCAGGATTCGGGCCACGGTGTGTTAACAAAATCAATAAACACAAGATTTTCACAAATACAACCAATGAACTGTAACTTTAGATATAGCTTACTTCTATAGACACCCGATCAACAAATTCTTACCACCCTAACGATCCTACGTATGTATGTATGTATCTTATGTGGGAGCCGGTCAGTGCAGACCGGCGACACTTCGACCCAGTGGGATCTTTTGTATCGACACTCTCCCAATAACGACTGCCATAGATGTTCATGGCAGCCGGGACCGACGGCTTAACGTGCTCTCCGATGCACGGAGCAGGCGATAATTGTCAATCAATACGCACATAATTTCGAAAAGTCATATAACTTTCCGAAAGTCAGAGGTGCGCGACGTGGGTTCGAACCCGAGACCCTCTGCATTGCAGTCTGTTGGTCTCCCCACTGAGCTATCGCTGCTAACGATCCTAAATAATATCATAAATGCGAATGTGAGTTTATTTGTTTGTTACACTGTCACGCCTTAACTACTCGACCGATCGACATGAAATTTCGATACACGTTGTCAGGAGAACAGGAAAGGAAATAGTACTTTTTATCCAGATAAAAAGGAATTTACTAAACTAACTTATATTTACACGAGTGAAACCGCAGGCAAAATCAAGCCGATCAAAAAAAGATTGGATGTTTTCCACTCAATCACGCATAAACTACTGAACTGATTTGCATGAAATTTGGCATACAGATAAAGCATAACCTGGATAACACATAATTTTTCTCGGTATGCGTTCCCGTGGGATTCAGACAGGCGAAGCCGCGAGATCTTGTATATCAGTTGACAAATGAATATAAACATATATTTGATACAGCGATTGTAGTTGATTTTTACGCATCGATGCATATCAAGTAAGGCGTAATAGTCGGCTTTTCATTGTTGAGTGTTTAACCTTGTGATTATGTATGTCAGTAATACGAGGCGGGAGTTGACATGATTATATACAATAGCGGTCACTTAGAGGTAGACATACTAATAAAAAAGGAAACATTTACTATTATTAATAACTAGCATTTACCGTCAGTATAGGCTAGGGTGGTAGCAGTACTTTATCCTGGATAAAAGGTACCTTAAAACCTTTTCTGTGCCCCTAGCAACGTTTATACGGAATTACATGATGATACAAACAAACTAATTTTAATAATTTTTAATTTTTAGAAATCCTAGCCTTTGCCTAGCTGTATTACACCAACATTTTGCCAGCGATGTCTTTAGGTTATACGTAATAGTGATGACTGTATTTGAGGTATATTGCCATCTACCAAGCACAGCTACAGACCCCAAACTGCTATTGAAAATCAATGTATGGAAAAATCTAATATGTATTAGTAATCTCAGTATTCTCGAGTCGGGCATCGTACCTAAGACCTCGTGCGCAGCGCTCGCATTCTTTACCGCTGCGCCACCGAAGATATCTAAACTAATATATAGCTCAGAGGAAAGATTAGATTTGAAGGCTATATGTTTTTTAAGTTCTATTTCTAACCTAGACTACTTCTACGCGAGCAAAGCCGCGGGCTAAAGATATATAAAATCCTAACTAATATTGTAAATGCAAATGTGAGCTTGTTTGTTTATTTGTTACGCTCTCACGCTTTAACTACTCGACAGATCATAATAAAATTTTGTATTTACGTTGTTAGGGGCACAGAAAAGGACATAGAGTACCTACCTTTTACTTATCCAGAAAAAGAAACTGTTCCCGAGGGTCAGAATTTTTCGAACAAATTTTACAGTAACCCAGGCGAAAACGCGGGCAAAATCTAATACAAATGGGTAGCAAATAATATAAATATGACGCATTGAAATGAAAATGAAATAATATAGAATTTGTTGTCATTATCATTATAATAAGCATAGATAACCTAGTTAGTCTAAGTCCGTGGACTGTTGAGTCAAAGGTCTCGAGTTCGAATCCCTTTGACATTTCATAATCACGTGTATACATAGAAAAGGCGCAACAAAATTACCGATAACGAATTACCTTGTTGGTATTGTGACATAAGTGTGCCTTACAGCTGATCGCTAGAGACCAGGTACGATTCTCGGACTTTGATTTAGGAATTTTAGTGTTCATCGGTTACAACCAAAAAAAATATACTTTCTTAGACCAATAATAGGGATTTAATATATAATTGCCATTTTGCCGGTTTTCAAACTAACTACTTCATCAATATTTATTGAATGGCCATTTCAAATTCTATGCTCCTTTTACCATGTACTTATTTCATTGAATTTAAACTACTATATACGGATTTTATCGCGTTGTTTATTTGACACTTTATTACATAATTTTGAAAAACTGTTACACTACTACTACTATTAAATATACTGCTGAAAAGCAACCGAAACGTCGGGGATAGTGTAAAATTAAATTAAATCCAAATAGTTTTAATAGTTTTAATAATAATTTAATTAGCTTAAAAATTAGTACAGTTTAATAGTAGTAGTAGTGTAACAGTTTTCAAAATTATGTAATAAAGTGTCAAATAAATAACGCGATAAAATCCGTATATAGTAGTTTAATTTCAATGAATAATATTCGCGTAAACAGAAGACAATATTATCTACTTATATATGTATATGTTGTATTCAGCCCACTATAGTTTGTCTTAAATTAACAAAAATATACGGCGCATTGAAACAAACAAATATCGTTTAGTGTCAAACGATATAACTTTCAATACAAATTGTATAAATGGGTTAGTAATTTTTTTTTTTTTTTTTTTTTTAATAATACATGTTATTAATAGTATGTTTAGTCTATTCTGGAAATATAAATGAATATTTAAAAACTCGAAGAATAATATAATAATATATAATAATAATATAATATTCTACCACATACACACAACACCATCTAGCCCAAACTAAGCAGAGCTTGTACTATGGTACTAGACAAAGGATAAACATACATATATACCTTTTTTTTATAAATACATACATATTACACATATAAACACCCAGACCAAGACAAACATCCATGTTCATGCACACAAATGTTTGACTTGTGCGGGAATCGCACCCGCGACCTCAGGCGTGGCAGTCGGTTACACTAACCACTACGCCATCGAGGTCGTCTAAATATATATATAGGTATTATTATTATTATTATTATTTATATATAGGTTGAAATATAAATGAATTAAAAAATAACATTTTGTGTATATGTATATATAGATTTGATATAGGACATAAACATAAACATATTTCATAGTTAAAACTAATATTAGTATAGATGTAAAGCTGACATTATTATTATTATTATTACTTATTTATAATTTTTTTATTTGGGTTTCAAATTATTAGTTTTCTTGTTAACCCCTACAGCTAAACTAGAATGCTTTTATTAGGAGTGGGTTCACGTCAGTAGTGCAATGGGTGGGATTCGAGCCCGCGACTTCTCGATAGCAAGTCCAATACCTTATTGGACTACCGCTGCGCGCCGCTTGTATTGTACATTGCATTGTATCATTCTTATCAGCAGAATTCAGATGAAAGACGATAAATAGAATATGCAGCTCGGAAGCTGTTTCTCCGTATCATATTTACATGTTTTTAAGAGTATATCTTTAGTCAGTTATCATATCACTTATCTTAATACGTCTTATCTATGCGATTCTGATTAAAGGTATTTGTTGATACCGTGAAGTATTTATATAAGAAGGTCATGTGTTCGAATTATATGTATTATTGAACGGAATGCAAATATATTATTTAAAAGAGTATGTATGTATGTATCATATGTGGGGGCCAGTCAGTGCAGACCGGCGACACTTCGAACCAGTGGGATTTTTGTGTCGACACTCTCCCAATAACGACTGTCATAGATGTTCATGGCAGCCGGGACCGACGGCTTAACGTATTCTCTGAGGCACAGAGCAGGCGATAATTGTCAATCAATACGCACATAATTTCGAAAAGTCATATAACTTCCGAAAGTCAGAGGTGCGCGACGTGGGTTCGAACCCGAGACCCTCTGCATTGCAGTCTGTTGGTCTCCCCACTGAGCTATCGCTGCTCTTATTTAAAAGAGTAACTTACATATTATATATGTACATACAGTATGCAGATAAATGTAATGTTATTTCATACTATGGACTGCACGCATGGCGTAGTGGTTGAAGTGCTCTAAGTGATGTGGGTTCAATCTCCATGCGAGCCAAAAAATTTGTGTGATCCACAAACAGTAGTTCCTAGTCTGGTTGTTCTTTGTGTCCGTTGTATGGATATTTTTAAAGTCTTTCGTGATTACTAACTTATTGTTTCGATTCCGTAGCTCGTAGCGTGATGTCATATATCCTATGTTACATCTGGATAAAATAGCTTACTATTGGTAAAAAAGGTTTAAAATCGTTCGGTAGTTTCTGAGTTTATTAATTACAAACGAAAATATAATTATACAAAAATACAAATGTTTCCATTACTCTCACCACATCACATTAGCCTACTGTTGGTACACTACCTTATTAAAGCGGTTACATAAGTATTTGCTTCTTTTTGTCGACTGTGACTAGGAATGGGTTCGATGCCCGGACTAAAAATGGTTTAGTTTTGCAAGGAAATTCTAATTAACAGCACGCAGTCTGGCAATATGTACGATATGTAAAAGTCTCAACAATACATAGTAATACAATGTTTCCTACCCATTCGGTTACCTCCAAGAATAATATACAAATTCCACCTCAAAACCCTAACCGTCACGGCAGTTTAACAAATATTGAGAAAGGGCTTGCGACTATCCCTGGTCCGCAATTGATTTTATCAGATATAGAGTTCGAACCTACCACACTCGTCGCATTGGCAGGAACAAGTGACCACTTTAAACTACTGCGTCACACGGGCAGTAAAACAACATAAACATGAATTTCTAATGACACACCACCTTCAGTCATCTTTTTAATGAGTATTTGAGGCCGTTCACCTCGCCTGACTCATCTTTTATAACTTAAGTAGGTATACAACTCGCGATACTTGTTTCCTCTAAAAAGCATTGCAAATAAAAGGCTGGTTGGCTGTACTGGCGTCATAAGGTAAAAACACGGATCTAAAATGTATTTAAATTTAGATTTTTACCTTTATGGAATCAGTACAAAGAGAAGCATCTGCCATTATGTTCACTTGTAAAAAAATTGTATACCTCTTTTTCCCTTATGTCAGCAGTATAACACATGATATATAGAGGATCCAAGAGATTTTTTTTTAAATTATCACTTAATATTCGGACTTCAAGAGTAATAGGATTCTTGTTAAGACATACATATGTACTATATATAGCTACATAGTGTTACGCCTTTATCACTAATATGGTAGGCAGAAGAGAAGTCCACATTTCGCCAGAAGCGATAGCCTAGTGGGAGACGGTTGGACTGCCACCAGAGGTCTCGAATTCGATCCCAAGGCGCGCATCTCTGACTTTTCCAAGTTATATGCGTATTAAATAATTTATTATCGCTCGCTTTAACGGTGAAAGATAAGATCGTGAGGACACCTGCATATCTGAGATTTCTCCATAATGTTCTTGAAGATATGTGAAGTCTACCAAGCCGCACTGAGCCAGCGTGGTCGACTATGGCCTGACCCTTCTCACACTGAGAAGAGGCCCGTGCCTAGCAGTGGGACAGTTTAATACAGGGTTGATATTATATTCGCCAGAAGCGGAAAAAAAACATGTTTAAGGTCCACGTTATAGTGTGAGGGTCTATTGTCGTCTTCTAGACACAGTACCAGACTCTGAGCTGCTATTAAGAATTACTTGACAGAAAAACACAATAACACACCTGAGAATCGAATCCGAGACCTCATGCAAAGCAGTTGCATTCACGACCGTTGCGTTACCGACTCAATCTACCTACAACTAAAAAAATTACCTATTTGTAATCTTGGTATAGATTCTTCTCATCTTATTATATACTAGATGTGCCCGCGGTTTCACCCACGTTTATGATCACTGCGCCGCCCCCGTGGTTCGTAGCGTGATGTTATATAGCCTATAGCCTTCCTCGATAAATGATCTATCCAACACTAAAAGAATTTTTCAATTCGAACTAGTAGTTCCTGAGATTAGCGCGTTCAACCAAACAAACAAAATCTTCAGCTTTATAATATTAGTATAGACTAGATGTGCCCGCGGTTTCACCCGCGTTTATGATCACTGCGCCGCCCCCGTGGGTCGTAGCGTGATGTTATATAATAGCCTATAGCCTTCCTCGATATATTTATCGAGGAAGGCTATAGGCTATTATATAACATGCTTATCCTATCTATAGGCTATCCAACACTGAAAGATTTTTTCAATTCGAACCAGTAGTTCCTGATATTAGCGCGTTCAACCAAACAAACAAACTCTTCAGCTTTATTATATTAGTATAGGTTAAGCCTGAAGTCGTCCTAGCCGACCATGCGATGCCTTTCATTATTAATGCGTGTATTTCTCTCACCAGACGAGAGCTCCAAAGCTGAACGCACAACGTATCCCAAGGCTGGTTTAATCCTCCGCACCGCTACTATGAAGGACAGCGTCTCCAGTGACTCCTCGGCACATGCTGGTTAGTATACACCCTTTATTAACCTGTCAGTTTTTGGAAAGCCAGCCGTAATTGAAAACCTGTTGTGTCTGGCCGCCGGTATGCCGGCGACCCAATAAGTTAAAAGTACCTGCAGTATAATTCGTTGTAATAGTCGAAAATCCTGAACAGAAGAGAGTGCCGTACAGTTCTAAATGGTAAGATCTGAACAAATGTTCATGTTCCTCCTTCAAATGATTTGAGAAGATAAGATGATAAGAGAGTAATACTATCACGGTAGGCAATGGCATAGCCGTGTTGACTCTTGATATTACTGAAGTCTATGAGCACTGGCTGCGAATAACCAATGGGCCGCTAGATCCTCTGCCAGTAAAACGTTGGAATAGAAGCGCTGATATTGTTATAAATAATTCATAATATTTACAAATAAATAATTATATAATGCAAAATGTTTAAAAAATATATAGTATGTATCTATATCTTATGTGGGGGCCAGTCAGTGCAGACCGGCGACACTTCGACCCAGTGGGATCTTTTGTGTCATCACTCTCCCAATAACGACTGCCATAGATGTTCATGGCAGCCGGGACCGACGGCTTAATGTGCTCTCCGAGGCACGGAGCGGGCGATAATTGTCAATCAATACGCACATATTTTCGAAAAGTCATATAACTTCCGAATGTCAGAGGTGCGCGACGTGGGTTCGAACCCAAGACCCTCTGCATTGCAGTCTGTTGGTCTCCCCACTGAGCTATCGCTGCTCTTAAATATGTATATAGTAACTAGGTATAAATACATACAAAAAGAAGAATATAAAATAAGTAAGGCAAGCCCAGCCTTTTAGTCACACATAGTGACGAATAGCCGTTTTGCCAGTTCTCTGAAATAAGCCTGTATAATTTATTGATTGTTTTTGATCTTGTATTTTGTTTATACTGGAAATAAACCTGTAGAAAAATTACTGGCATAAGAATCTTGCTGAAATGGTAAAAAGAGAGAGAGAGAGCTCATGGTACACCTTGAGATAAGTTTTAATTCGCCTTGCCGCCTAATACTTAAGTATACTTGCTGGTATAAAAACTTAAGTATGAGTTAATGTTTTTTTTTGTCGAGCTTTAGGTTCCAATGACAGAGTTTGATGTTCTGTTCGTTCAAGTAATATAGGGATTTTCTGTTAAGAAATTCACAATGACAGCAAAGAGCGTAGCGTCCTACCGTATATTGGACGCCCCTTGTGTAGGACCTAAATTTTCTTGGAAATCTTTACTTACATTAAGTTATTGCTTCGTAGGTTTAACCCGCACAGACAGTGAACACAGCTTAGGCTCAGTAGAAGACACGGTGGTGACCACGGAGCGGTGCGAGGGCGGCGTGAGGACGGTCACCACCACCAGGACACACGGGCACGTGACGCACGGAAACACCGGGTCCAAGGCCGAGAGGGTCCAGATGGAAGAGCGGTCTTTCCTCGACAGCAACACTAAAGTGACTGGCGTGCAGGACATATTGACCAGGATGAAGAATGCTGACATAGGTTAGTGAGAGATGACTTTTCTTTTCTCAGAGAAATAATATTATTATCTATTCTATTCTCATTACATTAATAAAACAGTGCTTATCTTGGGTTATTCGAATCTGACAGCTTTTTGTCTGGCTTTTACAGATGGATGTGTCGCTATTCTTCAAATATTATAAATATAAAAAAACAAACTTATGTCAATAAAGAGATTTTTATTAACTTATGTCAATAAAGAGATTTTTATTATTAAAAAAAAAAAAAAAAAAAAAAAAAGTCTGTGAAAATGTTTATAGTCTAATCATTTAGAAAATCTATTATTTTAATAAGTGAATAAGCAAACGAAAGGAAACAATTTAAATGAGATTGAATAAACTGTCATAGGTTGTGGCAATCCCTGTCACGGTACGCTGGTTTACAATATTAGTTGTTTATAAGAAATACACATAACAGTACACTTGTTTTGCTGGTCTTTGCTACTAACTAGGCCATGTCCCGTCTCCATTCTGATCATGGTTGCTTGTTCTCCAGTGATTCAAGAAGGTGACACCTCTGAGGACACGGAGGCGCGCGCACTACTGAACAAGTTCCTCGGAGCCACCGTGCTGATGGCCGGCATGCAGTCCTACGTCACAGAGAAACCCACTGGGAAGGTCGTGGTCAAACAGGTCAGTCTTAGCAATAAGGATTTTTGTGATTCATAATGTCACGTGTATATGTAACGGCTTGCAAAATCAAACAACAAACTATGACATGAACTTTGATATAAAATTGTTATACGTTTACGCGAACGATATACATTGAAATTAAACTATTTTGTATGGATTTTATCGCGTTGATTATTTCGCATCCTTAATAAAACAGAGACTTATCTCAGTATTTTTGATTAAACAAATTTGAAGTCTATTGAAAAGATTTAACACAAATTTTTGGGAATTACTATAGATAAATACTGCAATTGGAAAGCACACATTAGCGAATTGTGTGCTAAGGTGCAAAGATTTGTATTTGTTCTGAACAGAATAACACGCGTAGCTGGTATCGAAGCAGCATTGCACGCTTATCATGGGTATGTATCATCAATTTTGCGCTATGGCATTATAATATAGGGCAATTCAGTTGATATAATAAATGTTTTCAGAGCACAAAAAAAATGTATTAGGTCAATAAATAAAGCTCAAATAACAGAAAGCTGTGTACCACTTTAAAAAAAAAATAAAGTGTTACCTCTCCCAGCCTTATATATTTACGAGATTTGCATCTTTCTACAGAAAAATTTAAACTTGTTTGAGACGCATAATGAAGCTGTCACTAGAAAAAGTCGGAAAATGCGTAAATTATATGTACCCCAGCAAAGATTAGAACTTTATTCCAAGAATGTTTACTGTATGGCAATCCGAATTTATAATAAATTACCCGATACTTTTAAAGGATATAACATTGCTATATTTAAAAACAAATTATTTCACTTTTTATTGGATAAATGTTATTATACAACAAATGACTTCCTATGTGAAAAATTTGACTCAAAGTTTTTATTGTAACATGACATTGTCATTGTCATTGTCATATGTCATATTTTACTGAAATTCAATGCTTATTACAAATTATTTATAATTTTTATTGTAATATTTTATTTTCTAATCTTGTAGTCATAAGCTATCTTATCTCAATAATTGTAACATGACATTCATATGACATAGAAATATTTTACAGACATTTTATGTTAATTACAAATGATATATATTTTTTATTGAAATATTTAATTATCCTACTATTAATCTTGTAATCTCGTTTAAGATTTGTACGCTGGAAACGGCAGAATATTATGAACATTTTAATTTAATAACACCATTGTAAAACAATATTCTCACAAATAAATGGATTATTATTATTATTATTATTATTATTTAAATATAATATTAGAATTTTTTAACATATACAATAAGAGTTCAAATTGGCTTACTTTCAAATTTCGAGTTAAATCGCTGTTTTATTAAGAATGCGATTTGTAAACTTGAAAATGTGATAAGTACTAAATCTTAGCAGTTTAATTATTTAATTAGCTTGAATAGTAGTAAAGTTTAACAGTAGTAGTTTAATAGTTTCAAAATAATGCAATAATAGTGACTTATAATAAATAACACTATAAAGTCTGTATTAAGTAGTTTAATATCAATGAACTTTGAAGTTACGATGGGTAATTACGTGTGCTAAATCAAAACGAAGGAGGTGGTATTTACCTGTCATGCGCGTGACACTAAATGGTTATGTGAACAGCTATTTAAACATCGGATTATGTGCAAATGTACATATATATGTATATCAGAACCTAAATAGAGTTTATATAATTAATTATTTTACATGTAGCAACTCGATGTTTAGAATTAGCTGTCCTAAGATATACAAGCGCCAGTCATATCTCGTCAGCGTATTTAAAATTAATACATATAATTAAATGTTTATACTGTCAACGTCGTCGGTCGGTCGGATTCCTTGTACGACGAATTCATGTGCCTTAGATATCATCTTTCAAATAATATGTATAATAAGCATCATAAGCTAATTAAAAGAAGTCCTATTTCAGCAATATTTTAAAATACATTGCGTAGAAGAGCCACGCGCTTAAAAAAAATTAACAACTAGTACAAAGTACCCCAGAATCCATAGTTGTCAAACCGCGAAATAAACCGATAGAAATCTCTGCTCTGATTTTGAGTCTGAGTGGTTCAAAATTGTCCCTACGATGTAGTCAAGTGAGTCTTCTATCCCGTTACGAAATAATCTGAGTTCTTTGTTGTTTTAATGTTTATAAACTCGCCTATGACAAGCATTATTCCACGAACAGAGTACTTCTTACCTTCCATAGTCATTTATTCATATACAACACCTATTTCCAATACTGTTTACGACTTAACTAGTAATATAATATGAGTGCCTCACGTATAACGGTAGTGAGTACAAACAAGCTGCATAAATAAAAGTTTTTCGCAGAAGCACGTGAGCTAATAGAATATTGCGACACGTGCTTCTGAGCTCATAGATAGCTGTTTGAAAATGATTGACAGCAGGTGTATGGAGGCATTCAATCACCGCTAGGTTCCAAGACTTAGTACAAAGGTATAACTTACCTTCACGAATGTGTTGGCTGTTATGACATGACTCATGTGTTATGATCTAACTTAAGGAATAGAGAGTACGCATGTCGAAAGGGTAGGCAGTAGAGTATTGTATCCAAATTTCTTTTTCTTTTAAGTGCCTCGTAATACCGGACGAATCTATTGCCTACCCAGCACAATACCAGACTTCGTACAGCTACTGAGAACTTTATGACAGAGTCAATTACACTGTGCTCCAACCCAGCATCGAAACCGAAACCTCGCAGCTGTCGTATTCATTACCGCGTGATTTAGGATGACCAGCACTGATGAATACACCTAGTATTGGAACTATGAAACTAAACACTTTACAATAATCAACTTCATTGACACTGTATCTTTAATAGAAGTTTTAATGCAGAATGCATATTTATTAATACTTATATTTAGGGCAAATCTTGTGTAGTTTTACTGACAGTAAATTCTAGTATAGAACTGGTGAATATTTCGGACGCATTTTAAGTGTATATATAACAGAACTGTCAGAATGCAGATGTGCTACTTTTTTGCTAACAAATCTTTTTTTATGACGTTGCAAAACGAATGCATTTACGCGTACCTCTACGCGGGAAAAGAGCAGCGGCGAGGTTATGACGGGCTCACCCAGATAAAGATAGGACGTCCTGGGTACTACTAACTAAACTTACCACGGTGAACAAGACGCTGCCTTAATGGTGGGTGGGTCGCTGGAACTGAAACTACATCAGAGACCATCGCTACCAGACTTGCCGTGATGCTAGCGGCGTGATTATATGACAATATAATTACTTTAGTTACCAACTTTCCAGTGAAAACTTTCATCAACGTCATTTTATTTTACTTTATAGTTACTGCTCACTTTAAATTAGTTTTTACAATATAATTATTATCGTGGTTAAAATCTCTTTAGATATTTTCACTTAATCTTAAATTACGAATTGTTTTCAGCGTCCATGACCACAGGGGAAATTTAGACGTTAACTTTCTTAAATTCTTGCAACATTTTTATTTATTTAATAATTACACATAAAACAATTGATATCTCAACTTTTTTATCGAAATATATCGAGCTAATTCACAAAGATTGATTAGTCATATTCGAATCTTAAATTGACACACAGACAATTTATTTTTATACATTCTCTCTCTTTCGTCTTGTGGTTGATAAGCGTAAACGGCTGCCCAATTTCAAAACTCGGTTCGAGCAAAACAGAATAGTTTTCTGTTAAGTAATTTTCCGTATCAACCCGAAATTACAAAATTTTGTGGTGTTAGATCCCCAATACCTTAGAAAGCACGTAAAGCAGGTGGTCCTACACCTGATAACTCTGGTCCGGTAAGGTCGTGTTGGATGCCGTCTCATCGGACTATGAGAACGAGGAAGAGTGCCAAAAACATGTGCGATCCACATATCAGAATCTGGCTGTTTTTGTGTCCATTATCTGAATGTATGCAAAGTCTCCCGTGACACTAGAACTATTACAAGAGAAAGAGAGGTCTTTAAAAATATATATATCGTTATATTATCATGTTTAAGAACTTGAGTACACATGGTGTAATCTTACAACGTACATTAGCAGTGTCATGTGAGGTGATGTACATTTGCGGTTGGCACGAGACGTAAAGCGTATGATTCACGCGCATATGCGCCTAAACGATTGTGCTATTTACCTTGTAAATTGTGTTTTGGTTGTAGCGTATAGAATTGTGCTTGTTTTCCCGTAGACAGAGACTATGGGTTTCTTTTTATTTATAATCATTCGGTCATATCTGTGTTGGTATGGTTTGAGTGATCGTCACGCCATTGCAACTGTGCCGAGTTCGGTTCACACAGGACAAAAAATTGTGTGGTTTACAAATAGTTTTTCTGAGTATGGATGTTCTTTGTGGCCGTTGTTTGAAAGTTTATAAAGTCTCCGCGACACAGGAATTATTCATAGTGCAGTGTTGTCTTTAACACGAATACAAGACAAACATTAAATATTGTGTGTCGAGTATTACTAATAAATACTAAATTCAGTTCATTAATTAGTATTTTGCCGGGTGGAGTAGCTAGAGACTAAAGATTTCTACTTACTATCATCCAGTCATGTCTACTTGGCTTTATAAACACTCATCGGCTTACATAAATACGTTTATTAACGCTTGTTGATGGGGTAAGCACAAAGGCTTTTCTCGCTACGATCCAGGTATACCGTTTTTGCTTCATACAATCCCATTACATACTTTATAATGGGATTGAATATAATAACCACCAAAAATACTATTTGCACAGCAAAATATGCTTACTAAAATATATCATAACGAGCACCTATACGCCTCAAATCACTGCATTCTGTTTCGAAAGGGTTAGGTTAGGTTCCTTCTTAAACCTACCCAAAAATAGGAGCCCCGCGGAGCGGGATTCCGTCGACCTATTTTGATCTCTTTAAATATAATGCGGTTTTAATTTTGGTGATCATTTACTATTTTTGACTGTTATATTTTACTATATCTGGTGATAAGTTAAACATAAGCCCTTTATAATATATCTTTTGTTTAATTAAATCTTATTACATTCTCCATAAGCCTGATCGTCAGTTTAATATACTCATAATATGGCCTTTGTTTAGGATGTCTCTGGTCTGATCAAAAAACGTTTCTAAGTTTTTAATGTCCTATTGATATTTTGCATCCCTATATAAGTAGGTAGTGGTGTATTCCACTCATATTTCGCCAACTATATTTTAGGTTCAGCGTAAAAGACGGCGAACCTATTGAGAACGCTATTGCGAATTTCTAGAAAAAGAAACTCCCGTAACACTTTGCAATCCCTGAAATCGAAATCGAGAAGCCATGTACACCAGCCGCATTCACTATCAGTAAATCATCGAGGCAGTTAATTAAATAGTAAATTGTTTATTAACATATAAGCCGTCCCCGGCGGTTTTACTCACCTTTATGATTGCTACTCCGCTCCTATGACTTATAGCGTGATGTTATATAGTTTATATTATTTCTGAATAAAGTATCTTTCTAATAGTGAAAGAATGATTAAAATCGGTCCAGTAGTTTTTGAGTTTTAATTACAAACAAAAATACAAATATTTTCTCTTTAGATATAATATTAATGTAGATAAAAGCTCGCGCCAGCCCTAACTCCGTTTGCAATCTATAAATACATCAAAGCTCCATATAGGGTCATCAGCTGTTCTGATCGCAACAACACACTGTCCAAGTGTTGTGGCGAATGAAACGATGATGTATTTGCGCACAAGCACACACTACACGAGCAAATTCACGCGCGTGGAGTGCGCACGCGCATCAAAGTGTTTATTTATCATTCTTGCGATTGTAAGTATTTGCACGATTTGCGCAATGACTTAGCGGGCACATAGTCTCAGGGGCAGATAGACGCAGAGGTCCCAAGTTCGAACCCAAGGCACGCATCTCTGTATTTTCGAAATTATGTGCGTTTTAAATAGTTACTTATCGCTCGCTTTAACGGTGAAGGAACATATCGTGAGGAAACCTGCATGTCTGAGAATTCGACATAATGTTTTCGAAGACATGTGAAGTCTGCCACCCTGCACTAGGCTAGTGTGGACTACGACCTTTTCCTTCTCACACTGAGACGAGGCCCGTACCACTGCCCAGCAGTGGGCCTTTTTAATATAGGGGTGCTATTATTATTGTCACTGGTAATACGTCTTGCTACTCGATAGATACCGCTATAGAACAAAATTTGAATGGTTTTTGAATACCTTTAGTTGTTCCGAGTCTGGGGTATTGATGAGAATCTGTGTCTGTTATTTTTGCATTAGTCAAGTTCCATGCTCCATTACATAAATAAGTATATAATCCATGCAGCCGACTACGATTAATATTTAATTTCTATTATAAGTATATATCGTTCCTAATACGGTTATAAAATGTGTGGCCTTATACAATCTCTGAATTTGGAAAACTATATTAGAGTTCGGAATAACTCTTATACAACAGGTTTGTCCGTCCGCCTGTCTGTTATACAACTTTCAACTCAAAAACCGTAAGCGCTAGAGACTCGCGGTCGGCGCCATTCGACTCAGCATAGTCGATATACCCCTGAAATGGTTATGACCTTTGACCTCTGACCTCAAAGTCACGTGGTATCACGTGACCTTTGCATATATTGTTTTTCGAACTCTAAGATTTACGGTAATTCATTGCCGTTTCTCACTTGTTTATATATATGTATGTGTTATATATCTAGATGTGCCCGCGGTTTCACCCGCGTTTATGATTACTGCGCCGCCCTCATGGGCCATAGCGTGATGTTATGTAGCCAATAACCTTCCTTGGTAAATAGGCTATCCAACACTAAAAGAATTTTTCAAATCGAACCAGTAGTTCCTGAGATTAGCGCGTTCAAACAAACAAACAAACTCTTCAGCTTTATAATATTAGTATAGATTTCTTGTAATAATATTTTATAGAATATTTTCAGTGTCCCAGGAGACTATGCTAATATTGCACTATACATTACTAGATTGTGCCTATGGCTCCGCTCGCGTAACTTTTGGTTAGGTTAGGATACAAACAGTCCATTTTCTGATTGACAGGACCCTGTGAATTATGTACCCCTAACAACGTGTATGCGAAATGTTATGATGATCGGTCGAGTAGTTAAAACGTAAAAGCGAAACAAACAAACAAACTTACATTAGCATTTATAATATAAGTTAGAACTTAAAACTATTCTAATGTACTATAAGACTCTCATTATATATAATTTCAAAGTAGCGATAGCTCAGTGGGGAGATCAACAGACTGCAATGCAGAGAGTCTCGGGTTCGAACCCACGTCGCGCACCTCTGACTTTCGGAAGTTATATAACTTTTCGAAATTATGTGCGTATTGATTGACAATTATCGCCTGCTCCGTGCCTCGGAGAGCACGTTAAGCCGTCGGTCCCGGCTACCATGAACACCTATGGCAGTCGTTATTGGGAGAGTGTCGACACAAAAGATCCCACTGGGTCGAAGTGTCGCCGGTCTGCACTGACTGGCCCCCACATAAGATACATACATATATAATTTCTGCTAATACTAGTCTAGGAAGCGTTTCACAGTCATCTTCATTCCGTAACTACTTACTTTGTTATTAACATACAAAGATAAAACAATTCTCGCCATCCAAGCATTAGAGGAGAATAAATAAATCCGTTTGTTTGCCGATTCTGTGCCAACACATGTTAGCAACAATCATTATTGTCCGAGTCACTTAAATTTGCCGAATTTACAGTGAATTCAATGTAATTAATCTGAACATTTCTATAACACATGCCGCTTTTTTCTTACCAAAGTGGTTTTCAACTGCTCGAACGGCGCAATGGGTTAAGCGTTCACCTCCCTTGCAGTTGGGATATCCCGAAGAAGCTGACAGAGGTGTAATATACCACCATATTGCTGCTATGTTTTCATGTCCGACGTAATAGAGAGCATAGTTCGAGACACAATCCTACTAATTAAAATTCCTAAAACACATTGGAATTGAACACGGAATGACGCCGACGCACGTAAACTTAAGTATGCTACGAAAACAGAAAACGGTTTTTAGACTGTCTCTTTTTACAGCAAATTTGGGCAGTATTATTATTATTTTATTTGCCGAGAGTACGAAACAAAACTATATATATTTTGTACAACGCTGCGTCGCTTCGTCATTAGGTAATATTACAATAATCGATATATTAATACGTAAGGCTAAAACTTTGTACCCCTTTTTACGGAAATCGAGCGGACGGAGGTATATGAAATTTGACACAGTTAAAGTTTATATGGAGAAGGAGGGCCGAGTCCTAATATTTTTATAAAATATGCATTAGAAATACATTAAATTAATGAAAAAAGCACTACACACACAACTATGCATTTGACACACGCAGTCAAATCGCGTTCGTTGTATTTCGGCATTGTTCGGCTGATGTAGTAAAATTCTTCGTTACTATGGTTACATATCTAAGGTACCGTGAAATGTGATTATAAGGGTATAGTTATAGGCAATAAAACCTATATAGCGATCTAACTTAAAATTTAAATCAATTATGGTCGAATTTCGACCACTTGGCGACCGCTAGTACGCATATAATAGCTGCTAGTACGGCTCCAAGTCTAACAACATGCCCCGGATATAATATCATCTCTTCAACGAATATTATACAACATTTCTCCGCCACGCATAATTTAATTCACCATTGAATTCAATCAACTAAAATAGTAAAGGAAAACTTGCGAACAAAAATGCGTAAAGCTTTTCTCGAAACCGTATCTATTTTTTACAATTTGACGCGGTACGCAGATGGTACATAAATATCGATTATCGAATGTAGATGCTAAAAATATATTTATTTACGTATTATTCCAAATTTAAATCAGAATATGGCCATATAAGGGGATATGAAAACTACTGAACATGAATCTACATGTACATCTACATTTACTGAAAATACTAAAAACCTGTGTACTTTTCTCGGTTTATACGCGAAATTGTTGCCGATATAAGGCTCGCACCGGCGGCTGCGTTAGCCAGGTAGCCTACAAAGCATTACTACGAACTAGTAAACAAAGCTACGAGAGGCATACGAGTATTGCCGTTTTAAGCCACGCGTTGTAGCGCGGAAAGCGACGAAAATCCTATGCAAAAATAACACGCCCGGACCGACATTTCACTAAATACGATATAAAAAAGTCACAAAGCACAAAATGTAGCACGCAATAATCATCGTTATAGTATTTTAAATAGGAAGAGTTTTACGCCAGATTCGCCTGTAAGGTTTACAGGACTATATTTGGCTTCGTGACGTCAGAACGAGCCGCGCGCGCAGTCTGTCCCCGACTCCCGCGCAACCGGCACGCTGCCGAACGCCATGAAATTGAACATATTATGCTAAAATGAACCATAATATTATGGTAAAATAAAATTATTTAGTGCAGTATTACCGAGTAAAGCCCGGTGTAGACTAGTGATTGGATTAAGGATTTTATGAAAAATATTCTTCTCTACTTTTTGTGGTGAGTTCATACTTAACAATATTTAATTTTTTTGTATTTACTGCATACTCTTTTATGTTTGTGTATTTTTCATTTTTAGTTCTGTTTTTATTTTTAATACATTTTAAATAAAATCTTGTAATATAAATATATAGATTAAAATTAACCAACTGTATTATAGTAAGATTGTGCTTGAGTGTGAAATCCGCGCGTGACGTCACACTGCCCGGACTTTGAACTTTTGCTCTGGAATAGAACATACTTGTACTATTTCTACACAAAAAACTAACAAGAACTGTCTTTGGCCGTCTCAAGACTTTTCCCGCCACTTCAACTTTTTGCTAAAAATGTCTATAAAATTATAAATCAAGCTGTATAATGTTACACGACTCTGCTTTTAAAGCATGTTTTTTTGTCGATGACATATTCTATCCATCGGTCTAATATTAACTGACCTTATAACAGACAAATATTTAATTAATACGCTAAACTAATACACATTACGCCTGTGTAATACTTAAAATATTAACGAATCGTATAAAACCTTTTTTAAACACCCAAAATGCAACTACGCACAACATACTCCAAGTATCCGATATAGGTTAGTAATAATAAATAGGTTATTGGCCCGCGGCCTACAAATACCTATTCCTCATTTCTAAATATTCTCAGCTTACAATGTTTGAATGCTGAAACAGACTGCACTGATACTTCAAACTACATAACAATAATATCATTAGAAACGCACTTAAAGTATATAAATAAAAGATGATTCGCAAGACTACTGAAATTACAAAGCATCCTCATGTCAGTAAAAATTATGATTGGGATGTAATTCGAGCCTAAAAACGCATAATTCATTTAATTAAGGATCATTAATCGGATCACCCAGCCAAACACAGCTCTAGCTGTGTTGATCTTGAGTCTACTCAAGACACATTAAGCTTACTCTGCGTAAATATTAATCCTAATAGTAAAACTTTGAGAGTTGCCTCATCACTAAATGCTGCGATAAGAGTAGATAGCAAAGGTTAATAAGACGCGATAAAACTCGTAAAAGTACTTTCAGTTCAGCTATTGTAACATCACCAAAGATAGTATAAATCAAAAAATCTCGTATACCGTACACAAAATACGCGAGAAAATATCCCTCCAAATATTATTATACAGTAGGATAACAGTGTCTTGAAATATAGCATATTATTATGTTACTTGGGGGTAATGTAGCGTGCTGCTTTTTTTTCCCGAAAAGAATTCTTAAATCGGTTCAGCGGTTCAAAAAGTTAGCATTTACATCCAAATAAACAAGCTAATGTCGCCACTTTATAATAGCAGACCTAATAATAACTATTAATTCAGCTCTCAAATTTAATGAATAGTTTTGCGAAAACACACGACATAACATAAATATTCTGTGTAGTAATCGACCTACACTCAGGTGGGCTGTCAAATATGACATTGCGTCTGTCAAACGCACGTCAACTGGAGGTCAACGTTGCGCCACTTCGTCGCCACAGTTATGCAACTGAAGTTTAAAAACAAATAATGCTGAGCCTATAAATAATGTTACTTTTTTTGTGAATTGTAGGTGACTATTCTTACAAAATTGTTGGCGACGCAATTTATGAAATGCAGGTAATTGATTTAAAAAGCGTTGTGAGACATAAAGGTACAAATAAAATTTATAAGGACTGCTATTTAATTAAATTCTTCATTTATAGTTAGTCTTTTGGTCAACGCTCAGAACAAAGTTGTTCTCTTTTTTTATTCCGCCTTTTATATCGGCTATTCAAGTGAATAGCCGATATAAAAGGCGGAATAAAAAAAATGTTGTATATTGTAAGTTTAATAGTAATAATTTCATTAAAGAAATTAAGACTAATTTGCTTCGTAATTTCAAGTAATAACGCGAAAACTAAATATTATAAATAACTTAACATAAAAAATAACTTTCCACCACCACAAATGTACAATAACGGTTTCACTGGCAAACAACTCGACGAAATAACTTCATCATTATACATTTTCTCCGCAAATTGCCGGTGCCAATCTTGTCCGTAACAAGCTACAAGAACTCACAATAAGCTGTCAGAGTCCACCATTACACTCGGTAGAAAACAGCTCGAAACAAATGATACACTTGCTATTTATTTAACTACATAATTCGCGATGATTGACGTTAAGGGTTTGTTCAGACAGGACAACTTACGAAAAATTGCTTAGTCGGTTACGCTATTTGCTAACTGTATCATGCCAATTTTATAAATTTCTTAGTTTGTGAAGATGTTTGGATGTATGTTGCTCAATTTCGCGTAAACTGTTAAACAAATGTGGATGAGAGTAACTATGTCCTGAATTAACACAGATAATACTTTTTAACCGGTATAGGAATCCTGAGGGATTCACGCTGCCACAGGAAAAACCTAGTTTAAAATAAAACGTTTATCCACAGTAGACAATTGCTTAAAATATACTTAAAATGCACGCTTGTAAATCGTTTAAGAGTAGGGCAGATGTGTATCGAACTCACAAGAAAATTTTCCGATTTACTTGAATTTTCTTACGTGTTCTAATTGAAACATTCTTGTCTAATTAGTATTATTCGATGTGAACATCTGCTATATCAAATTAAATAAAACCGTTACGCTTTCAGAATAAGCTACTAAATGATATAAAATTGTATGCAAGTCTGCACAAAACGTTACACCGTAGATGGCAGCGTTATGTTAAATTATATTATTTTCTTAATACTATGGTATTATTACGTTTCTCTACTTAACCGTAAATCAACGGTGGTTGCAACACACAAATTTAACGACAAGAACGGTTTAATTTTGAATGTCAATGTGCCAGTAATGGCTAAACTGGTATTCATCACACAAACAGCACTAAAACAATAAAAAACAGAGAGGAGAATGCGATTAAACATTAAAAATATACAAATAAAAATGCAGTATCGGCAATCCTTTTCTTACTTCATCTTTTTAGCAATCTGACTGGGAATGTTCTAGATTATCTAGTTTTATTTCAGCCCTGTCATAGTATTATTGCGTAGTAGGACTTCCAGAGCTTAAAGCGTACTATGTTAGAAGTAGACTCTGCTTTACAGAGTCAGCAATAAGTTCGTGATACTGGTATTGCAAACATCCACAAGTTACTGTAGCCATTTATGTTATTGGGAGAGTGTCGACACAAAAGATCCCATTGGGTCGAAGTGTCGCCGGTCTGCACTCACTGGCCCCACATAAGATACATACATACATACTGTAGCCATACGTCTCCAAACATTCCGAATTCTTCTTCGCTTAATAGTAAATGAAAGCGTTTAAGTATCTGTTTTATCCTATCCATTTATCCTATTCGTTGACCATACTTTGTTAGCAAAAATCACGTTTAAAGGCAACTTCGATGCAAGCCTGCGAAAATATATATAATTTTTAGTTCGGATTACGAATTACTAGTTTCCTTGATAAGCCTTCCAGCTAAGACAGTATGCTTGTTTTAGAAGTGGATTCATGTCGATAATGAAATGGCCGGGATTTGCCACCACGAGCAAATCCAATGCCTTATGCGTTTATTTAATTATAATCATATCATCTTAAGAACATATGTGATTACTTTCATTTAACTTTCGCATAATCCAACATCATTTAATTACATTATTGTTCAAACATTATATAAACCTACCAATAAACTGTTAAGTAAACATGACTACTTAAAAGCTTGTCCAGACTGGTCTTGAAGCGATGATAAGCACTTTTGTACATCAAAAGACGTAATTTTGAGAGAGTGTTTCAGCTTTCTTAAGTCACGTAATATTGTCACTTCTATTGATTTAATGTTTGTTTGAAGCTTACTAAAGAATAATTAATTAATGTCTTTGAATGGTTGAAATTGATGACACTTGTTTAAGAATAAGAAACGCAGTACTACATTAAGTATTATGTCATGCCTGCGTCTTTGCTTACATGGGCTACAACTCCACTTCTCGGATTATATGCATAACTTCAGTTTTAGTTAACGGAATTATATGTATCTGACTTGTAGTTCCAGAAGATTAAATGTCCGAATATATTTTTTATTTAAAGCATAAGTGTTTTTCCACTTTGTTTCTTCTGCCTCCGTTTTGCTTGGCGGTGAGTTTATTATTCCTTGTGTAAACTATGTAACGCAGTAATTAATAATAGCAGTAAATTTTCTCTTGTAACGGTCGTGGTTTCAAGAGCGCCGAAAACCGTATCATTTCATTTTAAATGTGTTTTAAAATGAAATGATACGGTTAAATTAACCTGTATATTAATTATCATAGTTTTATGCGTTTTCTTATCTCAAAAGTAATACCTAGCAAAATATAGGTAACTAGTCGTTTTCCCGCGGTTTCACCCGCGTAAGTCTCGTTCCCGTGTGAATATCGGGTTTGACCCCTTTCACTCCCTTCGGGGTGGAATTTCCATAAATCCTCTCTTAGTGCTCCCCTACACTCTCCAAGGAACATACATGCCAAATTTCAGCTTCTTGCGTTCAGTAGTTTCGGCTGTGCGTTGTCTGTCAGTCACTCTGTAACGGCAGAGTTTTATATATATAGATTGAGACTATATTCTGCAGTTTGGTAAAACAAGCTTTCGAGAACAATTAAATATAGAGATAGGTATGGCAAATTTTTTAGTGATATATTCTTACACCACTAACCTCTTAGCTTAATCATATTGTGACATGACAAAAACATTGTCTGGACGCCTTTGTCCGTACGCCAATGGACGATGTATAACGAACTAGCTTTTGTGCGCGGCTCCGCCCGCATGGTACCCATAACAATAAAAAGTAGCCTATATATAGGTACCAAATTTCATCTAAATCGGTTGAGTGTTTAGCCGTAAAAAGGTAACAGACAGACAGAGATACTTTCGAATGTATAATATTAGTAAGGAAAAATTTACAGATGTGTGAGCTTTGAGGTTCAATTAGTGGCTTCTTACACTCCTATATCGCCAAAGTGCTAGGCAGACCTAAATACCACAACCATATTTTGCCATCTACAGTTTTAATTGCTACGTTGCCAAGAGGCGGCGAACCTACTCTCATTTAACGGATACCCTTGCGGGCTGCTGCTAAGATTATTCTACAGTACAACCCAATAGCACCGTGCCTAAGCCTAAACGTTATAGACCAGAGGTTACCAGACTTTTTTTCTCATAGACCACTTTCAAAACTTAGCAGGTTCCGGTGGACCCTGCAGCTACATTTCTAAAATATTTCTTGGCATTCGTATTTATATTGGTAAAGAATGACCTTTTTTTAAATTCTCGGGATTGAACAGACCACGGGTTTGAAGTTTTTTTTAAATTCTCTACCGAGTAATCGATAGGTTCGAGACCACTGGTACTGAATATGGAATATGCAAGTTTTTACAAAAGTAACAGTCGCTGAGCTTCTTAAAATATTATCTGCCTACAGGGATAGGTGAAGTCAAGCCAATATTTTAGTTCTTCATTATCACAAGCAATAAATTTTCGTGGACGAAACTATCTTACGAACTTACGTATTGTGGACCTCCATTTTTGACCAACGCCAACGCCAACGCCAACGTTGACCCCCGTCGAGTCTCCCGTGGACTCCTGGGGCCACCTGGACCAGGTCCACCTGGACCACTTTGGGAACTAATGGTATAGACTAACGTTCCACTATCGAAGTAATAAACTCTAAAACCTTGAAGCAATATTTTGTTGAGATGCCGGACAAATATTGGTCCAGATTATTTTTATTTCGACTGTAAGCTGTCAATCTAACAGTCGACAGCTCGCTAGGTTTTAGAATAAACTATTACTGTTTCAAATATAATTTATGTTGATTTTATAGTGACGTAAAACCGCAACATTTTGCGTCAATAGAACTAAACCGAGCTCCCATTACAGTGCCGTGATTATATGTAAATGAAAGTTTATGTGTTTCATCGTAAACATCCCGATAAAATACATATATGTGACGTTCCACGGTAAAAGGGACCTTATGGTCATACTTATAAGGTCTCTTTACCTGTGGTACGACACATATGTTTTATGTCAAGGGGCTAACTTCACGCCTGATTTTCCTCTAAGGATTAAGCAGAGATGTACCTATAGTGCATATGGCTGCACGGATGGCGTAGTGGTTTAAGTGGCCGCCTCGCCACTGCCACTGCGCCGAGTGTTGTGGGTTCGAATCCCATACGGGACAAAACTTTGTGTAATCCACAAATGGTTGTGCCGAGTTTGGGTGTTAATTGTGTCCGTTATTTGAAATTTTGTTAAGTCCACCACGATATAGAAATTATTCGTAAAGCAAAAGTTATATTTTTATAAAAAGAAAGATTTTTATCAGCTACTAAGACCAGTATCTCGGTCACCTACTGCTATTGTCTCAGCACAAGAATTACTGTAAGGAAATTCCCAGCATATTAAAATTTATTTTATAAGCATTGCCCAAGCTAAGGAAGAATGTAAATTTTAACAGTGGAGAAAGACAATCTATCTCTTCAACGCTCAATCACGGTATGGTATATTCCTAAGAAGATCTGAACCATCTGAATCTGAACCAACGGAACAGTTATATACGAAGAAAACATGACATATTAACAGACAATAGTTATTTTTATACAATGCTTAAATTTTGGCTTCTTTCCTGCCTTTTGTACTTACTGACAAGAAAGGTAAAATATAGCTTATAAATAAATCGACGATTCAATTTAAATCAGACCACGACTGACTTCATTTTCCTCGTTCTTAAAAGAAATATCAGTAATTGAACTACTTTATACGAATTTTATTGCGGCATATTAAAAAATACATTTAAATTTATATTAACACTTTCCTGACGTCTCAGTTGCTTTTTAGCAGTCATGGTCACGGAGAGACTATGATGGCGGTCGTTTCATTGCCATGAAGTATAGTTATTTCAAAGTATGCAAACCATGATTTAATAGTTACTATGTATTTATCCAGTATGAACTCTAGGTATCTTCCATTTGTTTGGATGGGAGAGTAGCTCGCATAAAATAAGCAACGCGTGCAAAATTTAAGACTCGTACGATACAAAAGTATTATATTTGTTGGATATAGAGTGCTTTCAGTAACCCCATCGATAGATATAATGCGGGCGTACAATAGGGTCATCGAGCAAAGCGAAATAATAAATATACACTAAACACTTTTATTGTCTTTACAATAAATTAACACGAATGTCTGCACGAAACGAATGACTGTTCCTAGCGAGGAGGTCCGCACTCGCCGACGGTAAAATGATTCCCCATCGAATATAGGGCGCCTCCATTTAAGTAGGCTCTGTCGTAGCACGCGAAGTTGGCTGCGTGTTGACGTCATCGCAACAGTGCTGCCACATCTTCACTAACGTGCCGCGTTTCGTAACCGTACTAATGACCGTCTCCGACATATTTATTATAGTAGATTAAAGGCTTGCTTTTACTAGCTGACATATTTTGTCTAGTATTTCTGTCAACAATTAAGTTAAATAAATGTAGTAGATATTTTAGATTCTGTTTACAACACGCGTAAGTGCCTAAGCTCATGTTACCTAAGCAGTGTAGCAGCGTCATACCAATCAAACTTTTATATGCCTCAACTAGAGGCATATAAAGGTTCTTCTACTGCTCATAAGCCTCTACGCCACTGAGTCCAACCTTCAGCTCTCCTTTTTCCGTTGCAACTAGCCTCTCTATATATGTATGTCCGCCCTCCATATGTAGAGGGATAGCTTATAGTACATCCTACGCAACATTTGACTGACTGACTTGAGGACTGCACAAATGGAGTAATGGTTTACGTGGATCCCTCACCACTGTATCTTCGTCGAGTGTTGTCGAATTCCATACGGGACAAAAAATTTGGTGTTGCACAAATGGTTGTTCCGAGACTGGTTTTCTTTGTGTCCGTTTTTTAAATGCTTGTAAAGTCCTCGCGCGACACAGGAGTTATTCCGAGTGCGGGGGCTTTTTAAAAGAGAAGAAAGAAGACTTATCAGCCCGTCACCATCATATTAGGCTCCCTTGCCATATAAGCCCAGTTAAACTAACACAAAAGCGTAAACCCTATTTATAGAAGATAACATTATAACATTTAATTGCATCTAACAATTATGCAAGACGCAATATAAACTGTTCATTGCTGTAAATGTGTTACAAATTGGCAATTATCAAGCTATTAATTATGCGAAGAGAATTGAATGGATTGAAGGCTTGTGTCACTTGCCAAATAACTGTAAGGTAGAGGACATTGTGTAGACGCGAGCGCGGAATTAAGATGCTACGGTTTTCGTTACCTAAACATCAGTAATATCTGAAATCTAAAATGGCAATATTTTTATAAGTTTAGATATTATGTAATAAAAAATAAGAGTACGTTTCTGTAGGTTTTGGTGATAGGAGTTTATTATATTAATATTATGTTACAACAACTTCACACCATTATTAGATTTATTATATAATATACTATACTTATAATATATGAGTAGGTTTTCTTTCAGATAGACAGACCACAAAATTGTTTATGCCTATAAGGTACTTAAAGAAAAATTACTAGATTTTAATTATAGTAACAAAAGAATCTATCTTACATTTTGTTTAAGTTAAAGTGGCAAACAACCACTTTAATTTTTATAACAAAATGTATACCCAGTACCTCAGTATAAAACGCGATTGCCGGCCATTCAAAAGAGGTATAACATCGCTATGACGACCTAGTAACTTACCTATCAAAGAAATATATTTTTTAAAAACAAAGCCTACACCACACATAAGTCCTTAGAGACTTTACGGAAATTTAAATAACGAACACAAGAACCCCAGATTCGGCACAACCATTTGTAGTGCCCACGATTTTTCCGCCTTAACTTACAACAGGCGCTGAGGAAGTGGCGAGACAGCTTCATAAATCCAACACTATTTTTGCAATCATAATCCTCGCTACATTATCCGCGGCCGCGCCCAGCATATCCTTAGCCTATAGGTCACTCAATGCTGTAACTGGTCGGCCGTTCACCTCGCTAATAATACCCCACCACCTGCGCCAAGTCAAGTAGGTCAATCGACCATTAAATAGGCTCAATATTATCAGATGATGGTGTTTATAATGTCAGTAGGACCGGGAACTGATAATGTTAGCTATTCCTGGGAGACAGACGCCTTATAAAACATCACCACAATTATACACCCTAGAAGAAAAAGCCATAAATTCATTGAAATTAAACTACTATATACGGATTTTATCGCGTTGTTTATTTGACACTTTATTACAAAATTTTGAAACTGTTACACTACTACTAGATACTATTAAACTTTACTAATTTTTAAGTTAATTAAATTAATAAAACTATTAATACTATTTATATTTAAGTTTACACTTTCCCCGACGTTTCGGATGCTTTTCAGCAGTCATGGTCACGGGGAGACTAAGATGGTAGTTGTCTCAATGTTCCAGTGTCGTTATTTCAAAGTACCCGAACATAATTTAATCATTGGTGTTTCTATTTACGCAGAATGAGCTCAGAGTATCATGAAGTCGATAAAATCCGTATATAGTAGTTTAATTTCAATTCGCGTAAACAGAAGACAATATTAAATATGCCCATATTTCCTGATAGAACTACCCAAAAATACTTTGCCTGACTTCGAAATTGAACCTCATAATATCGCGCAAATATAGTCCCAATATTATGGACATACAAGGCATGGCATGTCTCATCATAATATTAATAATATTAGCCCTGTATATAATCTGTCCCACGTCTGGGCACGGGCTTCTCAGTGTGAAAAGGGTTAGGCCATAGTCCACTACATCTGCTAACCCACAGTGGCAAGTCATTGTGGGTTAGCAAACTACACATATCTTTTAGAAGATTACATACATAGAACTCTCAGACATGCAGGTTCTTCACGACGTATTCCTTCGCCGTTAAGCGACCGATAGCTACTTAATTAGCACATTACTTTGAAAAGGCAGAAGTGTGTACCGTGAGATCGAGCTCAAGGCATCTGCGTGGCAGTCCAACGGTCTCCAATGATAGCCTATCATCATCATAATGTAGTAAAAAATATTCTAGTTAGTTTGTACGTGGAAATGTGCGTGTATTCGGTCCAGCCTCAACATGGGCGAGTCGAGTGGTCTATATATAGGTTTCAAGTAGCGCAAGGTGAGCCGTGTGCCATCGACATCTACCAGCGATCAGTTTAATAGCTCCTCATACTATTAATGGACAAAATAAAACTGAATACGAAACGAGTTTGTGGAACAGCTGCGAATGACGTCTGAGAGCTAGGGTTAATAGATGTATTGTACCTAGGACATCTCAATGAGGCAAGCCTAAGCAAGTCGTGTTTTTACAGTCGAAATTTTGTTCCCTCTTTATTCTTTTCAAATTTAATTATATATTGTGAATGAGTGGATTTCTCACCAAAGTACACTGAAGGCATGCTTGCACAAGCATGCCTATATATGTATAAAGAGGGAACAAAATATATTTCGACTGTAAAAACACGACTTGCTTAGGCTTGCCTCATTGAGATGATTGTATGTTCTCGATCGACCAGGCAAGGTTAGGTTTTGTATTTATATGATGGTATCGTCATTGCTGGGCATCATCACAATCATATATATATACTTGTAGCAAGATAAGTGTTGGTTTATTCCTATAGGTTTTCGAGCAATAACATTTCTTGTATATTAATATTCTTATACTCGCGACGAAACAATCCGCAATGTATGGTCGCATTTTAAAGAAGTAAAAGGTTCTAAACAGCAGTTTTCTTTTTTTTTAGTAAGATAACGAGTACAGTGATATTGTTTTAGATCTTATACGTACGTGCATAATACTCTTTATTAAGTCTATTAAATTTCTTTTTACTTTTTATTCAATGAGCTAAATATTAATAAAATACAAGACGGT
Source organism: Catocala fraxini (assembly GCA_930367265.1). Classification (NCBI taxonomy): domain Eukaryota; kingdom Metazoa; phylum Arthropoda; class Insecta; order Lepidoptera; family Erebidae; genus Catocala; species Catocala fraxini. The sequence continues at coordinate 6,105,303 of OV884036.1, read as the reverse complement.
GTATCACACCTGTTGTGAATATTAAATTGGATTAGATATGTTTAGACACACTGCCTACATATCTCATACAAGTATTTTCACGAAAATAATAGTAATTTTCTTTACATCGCCTCCGAAAAATCCTTCAGACATTGCTGTATCATTAAATGTATATTTCCCCTTACGATGTCCGTTTATGTCTTTGTTCGTCCAAAAATACCCGCGCGTAACGTCACCACGCGTTTGACTAGTCACCCGCACGAGCTGCGAGCGCCACTGGCAGCTTGACCGATGTGCCACAACACGGAAACGAAGTGGCCAGACATCTATCACGCCTGTATATCCAATCCCAAATGGGTGGGCACGAGTGTAGAAGAGATACTCTCTGCGAGCGTCTATTAACGTCACATTTAATAGAGGATAATAATCGCCACCTACCTGCTTCCAACTTCCGTATTGCTACAGAGAAATTCTTCGCAGAAGAATGCAATAATTTGCCCAGTCATAGCCAGGTACTTGCACAATCCTGTGACCCAAGTTTCTAAACCTTACAGAAGGTCGCACCCACCTTCAAGCCAAGGGAACCTTAATGCCATCAACAGGAAACCGGTGACCTGAGCCCTGCCCTGAGTGAGTGCTCTCAAGAAATCCCCTCCTGTTTTGAAGGGTCAGAAATGCCCAAATTTTGACAAGTGCATCCCTGATGTTAAAAGCTTTCTATGACTACGGTGAACGTTAAGCATTAGGCGGACCCTAAACTTTTGCTAGCTAGGTTGCAATAAACCATATGTACGAACTTACGAAAGTGTCTCATTATGGCTCGTCATATCAAACATTTATACTGTAAAACATTTTACTGTAATAATATTCCTCAAAGAAAACTAGAAAGGCGGTCTGAATATTAGTTACTTACAGAATATCCGTGCAACTATTCATTGTATATTAAAATATATTCTAGGTCATTGTACTCCAACAAAATAACAATCAACTATTGTTTTTGGCAGTATTACTACCATTTCAACAGAAATACGGTAACTGTCTACATTATATTTGACACTACAGTACAGTGCCGTATGTAGGTATATAGGATTAATATACATTATATATAAATATAATAAACTATTACAACAAAGGAAAAGAATGATGCTATTTCTACTGTTGACATTTGTCATACTTTACGAAATATAAAGAAATTTTACTCTTACAAATAATTTGTTTGCAATAACGATTCATCTAAAAAAAGAAAGCAATTTCTTTCAGTACTTAACTTTAAGAATGAATACTCTAACACAATGACAATTATCATCAAAAGACTTCGCACCAAAAATACAATTCGGCAAAAACAAGTGACACGCGTGCGCAGACGCAGCGTGCCTTCATTGATCCCGTGCCAAATTGCGCATCTACAACACAAGCTAATGACCTTAGATCCCTGCTTCCCCCTTCTCTTTATATAGAATAAAGTGATAGTTCCCGGAAAATTGTCCCTAAAGTGTCCTATCGCCCTTGTGCATTGTCCAAAGTAACCATATTTGCAAGTGCAATTCATTCGTAAGTTTCTTGCCAGCATTTTTCTTTAACCGCGGAAGGTTATATAGGTTTAGAACATGGTGAAGCTATGTAAAAATTTTATTCTGATGAAGCAAATATACTGTACCTAACCAATTTTTAATGTTAAATTTAATTGTGCGCATTAGAATCAAACCAGAAATGCAAGTTTTAACAGCAATGATCGGCGATTTAGTCTTAGACAGTAACACTGGACAATCAGTCATAATTTTATTTCATTGTTGATCGGATCCGAAGACATTCCTCATTCTTTGATGAATAGTAGTAGTCTAATATATACTTTTATATAAAATTTATATTGAACATGCTTATGACACGGAAAAGCACCTTCAGGAAAAAATTGCCATGAATGCAAAAGCTTTTACAAATTTATATTTGAGTCGCAAAAAAGCCTTTCATTCCAACATTGTAAAAATGACTGCCAAAACCTTTGTATTTTATTTATATATTTACATATTTTTATTATTCGTATAATTCGAGGAATGACCAAGTATGAATTGGAACCTTTACAACTTTTCTGAGGAATGGTAACATTTGGTATGCAAAAGTAAACAAATGTTTTGTTTAATGATGTCTGAATATATATTAATTTAATTACCTGTTTGCGTATGTATGCCAAGGAGATTGACATATTCACTCCCAATTCAGACATCTCGAAACATTTCCTCGCGATCACAGCGTGAAAAACATACAGTCCTCTCTACAGATATTTATTGTCGCGTTTGTCTGATTTAATTTGTTTCATAAGCTGGTAACCTAATAGTACGTATTGCTACATAATGTTGAGTAGTAAGAGACATTCATTCGCCCGTAAGCCAATAACTCCCCTTCAAATGCTATGTTGCTATGGTCAAGAGAAGAACTATCGAAATGTTGACCCTTCCGAACTCCTTGCATTCGTTCTGAACTATAAACACCCCAGAGATGCTTATAGTTCAGTAGCATAAATCTTTTAGACGCTAATAGGTGTTGACTGGTAAGAAATCAAATCATTAATCAAAGCCAGGATGTAGTTTCCACAGGATGTCCATAGATGTCCATTTGAACCAATCAATCATAGAAAACTTAACACACATGTTACATTTCTGTTCTGCTACAGAAATAAGTGCTCTTTGCCGATAGCAACAGAGTTCAATAACCCATAATTACAGTCCATTTTCTCCGGATACGATAACGTATGGATAGACTTCCATCTTGCTAATTTACGATGGAATGGGATGGCGGTTAAAACCTATGGTTATGTTAAATATGTATATAATATGTTATTTAATGCAAAAATAAATGATAAATAGATAGAATCGTAACTAAAAGTCAAAGATGCAGATTAAAAAAATTTATTTTTCAGCGTTTCACATATGCCATTATATACACTAGACCGCAAAGAAAAAGGGGTCGGTTAGAAAAAGAAAATCTTCACGGTCATCATCTTCAAGGTACTTATGAAGATATTGAAGATTTTCTAACCGACGCTTTTTATTGCGGTCCAGTGTACTTGTTTATTCAATTTTATTTTTATTTTACGCAGTATTGTCCTAATTCAGGGCAACGGCCTCAACTTCGCTTTTCTACCTCCCCCTGATAACTAAATTAGAATATATATATATTAAATAAATATTGATTCAGCCAACATCCAAATTGCAGCTGCTTGAATAGCAAATAAGGTCTAAGAAAATCTATATAATCTGGAGTCCGTAAAAGTACCTAGTTAAATAACAATCAATTAATTAAAGCTGCCACCTTTTTCTGCCATAGTTTTGTCGCCATATGTAAGAAGACGATTTGGCTAACGACAACAAAACCGCTTAGAAACAATTCAACTCCAAGCTGTTCTCTCACTCACACTATACAACTCACATTATACAAGAAAACTTATAAGAACATCACCGTCATGCACCGATTACTGCCAACCACGCATTCATTAACAACACAAGTATACGAGCAATTACGTATTTATTCATTACATACATAAATACATAATAAATGTACATATGTATTATGTTCACGAAGCTAAACATCTTCTAAGAATTGGAAGCATAATTGTTGAATATTCATATCGACAATAATCGCTGTAACACTTAGATTTCCATTTTCTGTTTGTAGAAGAAAATAAAGCGAGCTTGGCACAAATTGAAATGAAAATAATCGTTGCCTCAATACAATGCATTAAAACGCACACATACATGCACATACGCTTACTACAACAGTTTTCAAACGCCTTGTGTGAGTTCACCGGTTTTGGCTCGTAGGATTCATTAGAGCATTTGTTTGTACTTAAACTATTGATTCGCAGCGGCACACCAGCAGCCAGACACAATAAGTTTTCAATTATGTCTGGCATTACAACAATTGACAGGTTAATTCGTGATGTCGAGATTAAATAGTGGTGCATAACCCGCCTGTTTAATTAAATGCAATTCCTCATGTCTAGCCAAACTTATCCAACGTCATTATTGATTTCACACTTAAAAGGTTTTGGAAACCTTAAAAAGTTTTTAAGTCACGAGATCGGTTGGTGAATGGATAGGAATGAAAACAATTTATCGAACACCCAAATTTATAATCAAAAGCTATTACAAATTTGGCACTATTCCTGATGATGAGAGATCCAATGATGAGCTTGATTACTTATTCACTACCACTCACGATATTGGCTTTTTAATTCAACAGATATATGCCGATAATTTAAATAAAACTTGTACAAATATAAATAAAGGGGACCATCCTCATTCGCACCCACTGAAATAGCGGTGAGTTGTAAACGATGCCAAGATCCCTTTTTATCTCATGAATCTCCGTGTTGTAAATCTGCTTTTGGTGTTTAAAATACTTTGAATTGTTTAGTCTCTTGTCATCGTAGCCTAAACTTGTATAAATGGTGTTTCGAATCACTCCATTAGTATAGGCAGTCGTGTATTAATCCAGTATTACGTAAAATATACTTCAGTTTCCACGTAAAGTAACACATTTCCTACGGTCTCCTAAACACAGACTTCGTGCTGTTATTGATATACCTGAACAAAAAACGCAATAACTCTTGCAATCATAAGTGTAAGCGTGATTTTTATAAACTGTCTGATTTTGCTGGGTTGACTGCTTCGTTAATCCTGTGGCATAAGATTGCGTCCGATCGTGCAATCTCGGGATGGGATTTCATAGAAAATTCTCAGTAGGAGCACGCTGTCTGGAAATAAGTAGCAGCAGGTCGCCTGTTACTTTGGATCTAAAAACTTAACCGGAAAAATATGGATGTAATACTACATTTTTTTATAATACGCTACTCAAAGCTGCCTGTTGCCCTATATTCATGCTTCTGTACAGTTTATCTTCATTATCAGTCACCAGTAATCCAGCCATAGCCTCATAGCGCCAAGAATTTCTTACCATGATAATACTACAAGCCCCGCCAATTCTATTATGATTTGTGTCGACACTTTCTCCGTCCATTACTTCAACAGACTTGTTCAGTTTTTGTCACCACAACTAGTAAGTTTTTGTCCGTTATCAATATCATAACAGCTGTACTGGTTACCTACACAATTTTATTGATATTCTTTTTACTTGCTATTGTATTCCTAACTGTAAGCAAAAATGCATCCGCAGAAAAAAAAGTGTCTAGCAAAACCACAATCGATTAGTTCTTATAAGCTGTCAATAGAGCTTGCTATTTGTAACGGCACGTGCTACCGTCGCGTGCGCAGCTAGCCGCTGCGCTTGCGCGGGATGCATCGCAGCGCATCGCGTGAAATGTGATGTCTACATCACGGTTATATCAGAATAATGTATCTGGGTAAATATATTACCGTAAATGTGGCTTTTATGCAAACAAAGTTATTTAATGCTGTTTTTATACTCGAGTAGAAAATACGATAAAATATTGGTCATACTATGTTTATGGTCAAACGATGGGTTTTTGGCTTATCACCTCTCTATAATATTTAACTTTTCCACGATAAACAAACATGAAGTAAAAAAGTATTAACAAATCATTGAACAAGCAGTATGTAGGTATTTTTATGACCGTTGGTAAAATGTATGATATAAAAACTATAAATTACAAGTAACATTTTCACATGTTAAACATTTTACGAGATACCATAATTTACTGGCCTTTTATTCGATATCGATATTGAAGCACAATCTAAATCGATATTTTGCGATACTTCTGTGAAAAAAGATATTGTATGAAGCTATTATAAATGATACCTCTCATAAATCTTGTTCCTCAGTAAAACGAAAAAACTTATTAGTCTTTAATTTAGATAGAAAAGATATTAAAAATATACGAATATTCTTATTAAGGAATACATAAAAATATCAGCCAGAGTCGCATTGAATATTAAGACAATTACTAATCCAATCACTGAATCGAATAAATTATATCGTTTGTTTAGCAATTTATTTACTGACACCACTGTATTCAATAAATAACGAGTGTTATCGATAAATTTACACTACAAAATTCAATATTATCGATACATCGAATAAAAATACATAGGAACATCGAATAAATTTTGTTATAAGCCTGTCGATACAAAGTATGCAGTAAACATCGAATGTTATCGATACTTCTATTTACATTAAATATTTCTTAAGTCTCAAGAAAAGCTTTCAAATAATTAAATTATCCATTTTATTGACAATATAATTACGGGTTTTATAAGATTAACATCGCAAGTCAATATTTCCTTATTACGAGCTTTCTTTAAATATTCAACTCGCCTTAAAAGGCAAATAACGGCAATATATGATCAGTGTTTAATTAGCTTAAGTCATCGAGTATTTATTCTTGCGATGGTTACGACGAGTTTATCGGATTATCCTTCTTATACGTCAAAAAGTACGTCAAGGTTAGGTTATAATATCTTTATTTTGAATTATTTGTACTCGTTATGCCTAAATAAAAACAGGAGAACTGCCATTCGAGTGTTTATAGATTTAAAATATTTGATTGATGAAAAACAGTAATAATATTGTTTTCTGTTTACGCGAATATTATTCATTGAAATTAAACTTTTGTTGGTTGTTTATTTGACACTTTATTACATAATTTTGAAAACTGTTACACTATAACTACACTATACGAACACTATAAAACTTTACTAATTTTTAAGCTAATTAAATTATTATTAAATCTGTTAAAACTATTTAGATTTAATTTAATTTTACACTTTCCCCGACGTTTCTGTTGCTTTTCAGCAGCCATGGTCACGGGGAGACTAAGATGGTAGTTGTCTCAATGTTCCAGTGTCGTTATTTCAAAGTACCCGAACATAATTTAATCATTGGTGTTTCTATTTACGCAGAATGAGCTCAAAGTATCATGAATAGTAATAATATGCAAAATGAAATTCGATACATCCAGGAGAAAATATTTTCATATTCGTGTATCTATTGAAAGCTTAAACCTCTACAGCGCTTAATCCGGTAACATAAAAATAAAGTCACCTAACTATTATTATTGAGTGGTACTGCGACTCTATAATAATAGTTAGGTGGGTTTAGTTAGGCACACTGGCGATGAGACACAGTATGAATTATGTCTGGTATTCCAAGAATTGACAGGTTAAACGCGATTGACATATTACTTTATTGCTTGATACTTTTGAATCTTTTAACTCATGATAGGTAAAGCGAGGCGAAAATTTCTACAGCAAGAAGCCTTACAAAAGATCGCTGTCAAATATCCTTAAGTCATATTCCTATGCACGCAGATGGATTTCCACTTGATAGGAAAATCATATGACTAACCGCTACATTAAAAAAAACACTGTTACTACTATCTTCTCCAACATTTCCTGTACAAATATCCCGCATCATCTAACACTATGTGGAAGCGGCGCGAGCGCATATCACGTTATTTTTACATGCGCACGCGCTGGCGTCAGCGCGACCTGCCAAATATGCGCCCCACTGATCTTCTAAAATATAACGCGTTACTATTATTAATGCTATCATACTAACCGCCGTGGTTCATCGATGCACAATGTAGGTCGTGTACAATGTGATATTTTAGTGGGAGAAATGACCTTTGGATGTACGAAAAGGACAATGGATCTTTGTCTTATGTAGGCATTTATAAATATGCATGACGTTTATCTAGTTCTTGATTATATGCATATAATTTATACAAAAAGTCGGGCTTAGTTGGCGATAGTCTCAGTCTTAGACAATAATTCGCGCCAAGATACTCAATAGCGTTTTCCGTCATGCTATCTGAGCCAGCTGCGTTTCTTAGAGATTTTGAGACGATGTAATCACAAAGTATTGAATTTGTCAATAACAGTGTATATAACTAAGGCATTTTAAAGCAGAAAATAATTAAATGAAACTTTATCCAAATCAAAATATCAATGCAAGTCTAACTTCTCAGCATACTAAAATCAGCAAGAACTCAGAATATTAACTAGTTTGACGCGTAGAAGACCCCGCTAGCACCTAATGTTATAAATTTAATAGTATATTGTTTATGAGTGATAATATAGATACTGTTTGTTTTGATGAGTAAGAATTCCAGTGGTACATATATCCTTTCTCCTATAACTCTCATGCTATTTGTAACCCATTTTCCATTAGGTTGGCAACGCGGGTTACCCCTAGTATTGCTGGCAATCATAAACCATTTACCTTTAAGTTGACCGCACATATAAACCAATGTTCTACGCATGTAATACTAAAAATAAACAAATGTCTATCAAACATAACCTAAAAAGAGCCTATCAATACTAAAAATGGCGAGTTAAATAGCCATTAATCATCACGAAAAATCAACTCTATACCGCCCATTAACTATTCGGCGCCTCGAAGACTAAACTATCCACATCAAAGGAACTGCCTATGCAATATTGGCATGGACATTGCCGATAAATGACTGACTAATGTCGATATCATGCTTAATACTCGTCCCGTCAACAGACGCCTACATACGCATACCTGCGGCTGTCCGATGTCAATCATTTGGTCGATGACTTGATATTTAGATGATGAAGATTTATAAATAGATTCGGTATTGTTTGTAGGATTTATATTTGGGACAAAGAAATAAACGACATAAGCATCGACTAGAATAGGTGAAGGAAATGTATTGATTTAAATGATTGCGTGATAAAAGTCATCTAATAAGACTAATTGTGGTGTTGAGATCTGGAGCCGTAACCATCATCTCTTTGTTATTGCTTGCGTCAAAGGTAGGTTAAGCTATACACTGCAGCTCTTCGTCTCGTTTTTGCTCATGCAATAACAATGTTACAAGAGATGGTGGTAAATCTTCTGCTGTCAAAGATTATACAATATTTTGTTTCTCTGCGTTTTTTTTCTCTCTGCGATCTGCGTAAATCTAAATACGAATGTGCCGAATTATACAAAGAACAATCAATAGATATATTTTACTTCAGCTCCATAGTGAGAATTGTAGTTGAACAATGCATATTTTGAAAAGAACAACTGTTGCTCTATAGCTCTCATCAATGAACCTACATACTCCAGACAAGAAAGAGAGACGAGATATCGCAAAACGAAAAACACGCTCCTCACTTATTTCGAAACCGCACTACAGAACAACTCAACCAAAAATATCCTGAAAAGTCATTAGTCTCTTTGCATTCCTTGACAAGGCCATGTGACATTGTGCTCGAATTAAACCCGAACCCGCACTCGTCTTGAGAAAGGAATGCAATAAGAGTTAAGCAAGTCACATACCGCTAACTGACATCAGACTCATCAAGTAAATATATCTGGCTAGTTACCGAGAACAATTGGTTCATACAGACGGATGGCAGACGGGATTGACACGCCAAAAATGCGAGGAAATTGGGTTAATTCGTTCTTTGTAGTCGTAAATAATAGTGAAAGTTAGTTCCAATCTGGTAATCAGAATGTGTTTGTAGCTGGAAGAAACGTTTTGGGACTATGGACAAAAATAGAGCATAACTAGCTGGTTCAGTCCACGTTTCTCTTTCTGGTATTTGTAGCTTATGCAAGCGTGCATGTACTCAACACCAATGGCACATATGGCACGTAGCTGATCCTTCCGAAATAAGACGACGTTGCTTTCTGCGCATAGAATGAAGATTATTAGTTCCCTAAAGACGACATACCTACTATGGCAAAAAGTAACTTAGAAACTTAACTAACCACAGAGCTGTTTGACAGTAATCCAATAATTTTCAGATATGAACCAGATTTAATCTAATTAACCTTTCCTAATGAGTTGATTATTCACCTAAGATTACTTTGAATGGAATATACTGTAAGAAATTCTTCAAACAACACCGGAAAAATATAAGGATCAAATTATTTGGGCATCATTTTATCATAAACTGGCTTCGCTATCCGTCATAATTAGCATTTTTTTAGAGGAATAGTACTATACGTCGTTTTCTGTACCCCTGACAACATATATGCCAAATTTCATGATGATTGATCGAGAAGTTAATGCGTTAAAACGTAACAAACAAACTCACATTCGCGTTTATAATACCAGTTAGTATAGTGATTGCCTACCATAGGCACCTATGGTACTTCATATAAATAATTTAGCTGAAACATATCACATATAAATCCACTATATGTAATATCCTTATTTCCACAAAGCCACAACTGAGATTCTGAACTATTAGCAACTAGCACATCAGATACCATATGTATATTGGGTATAAGTTCCTGTCGGTGACAGCAATATGAAGCTGGATCTAGACCAATACCAGTTATCAAGTCCTCAGATCTCTCAAGCGATATATCAAAGCAGTCAACAGTGATCCTCTAAGACACAACATCATGAAAACGTATTTTATTATGAAGCGTCATAATATTAATGTCAGCTGAGTTCCGCGTTGGAAACACGCCCGGGAGGGCACAGCTCTGGAAGTTGTATAGTTAGATAAACAAACATACAAGTCCTATATATATAATAACTAAATATATAGGTATAGTGCGTTTGGTGAAACTCGTTTCAGCAATTCTAAATTTAAGTATGTACTCTAAACATTAAAAAGCTTCGGTAGAATTTTAACCAACAGTAATTTTTATAACTGTTTATTTGAGCTCGAATAAACAGCTGTGATTAATATCAGATTTTAAAAACGATTCTGTCGTCATTCTATATATATTTTAAAGCTATTCAGTGAAATTATAACCGTTAGCAGTATTAGAGGCCTTAAAAAGAGGTATGACAAAAAAAATACGATGTTCCATACACATCTTTAACCAGTCGCAATTTTTAAAAGCTGTTCCGTAGTGTTACCACAAATATTATTTATTAAGTTGTTCATTAGAGTAAATGTAGGAATAAATAAATGCTGTTTAGTGGAGTCATAGCACACTAGCAATTTAAAAGATATGTTATTGAAATGTGCACAAAAATCTTACAAAGAATATGCAATCCAAAGCGTGTATCAATGTACACTCTAGTTACTATTTTTGTGATCCACAGATATTTATCTTGAGTCTGGTTTACCTTTCAATATTCTAATGACTAGAGAGCGCCTAAAAATAATACAGGAGTTCAGTTTTCTTCCTATTTAACATGAAGAAAGAAACAAATTAATTTAAATGCATTTCGGCATTAATAACATTAGTTAAGATAGTAAAACTTTGCACACTATGTTTTGTCTACGCATTAATCAGTTAGTGTACAAATTGACATTGATTACTCATTATTTTCAACTCATGCCAATTAACCACACTATCTAAATTGAGATTCTTAAATTGTCCATTGCACCTGCGCGATACTACTAATACATAGAAAGTTCTCGCAAAAAGTAAAAAGAAATTTCTATCGGAAAAATTTACAATATTCCATTTGTAATCTATCAGATAATACATCAATCTGACTGTAAGCTATTTGAATGCAGTAGTAAAGATATCAGAAATGTATTAACTCCGTACAGACTATCACAACAAGCGATTAAATATAGTAGATAAAGAAAAATTGCAAATAGGTGGTTGTTTTGTTGCGCGAATATCAGAAATAGCTACAACTGTCCGTTGTACTGAAATACAACTGTAGGGTTGTCAAAATGATTCATTCCTGTCTCTAATTACACGTGACTCGTAACGACTGACGTGATTTAATTTATTGTGCTTTCAATGTTTTGTTTTTGCACTTTAAGACGTTTTTATTTGTTCTGTTTTAAGTTTATTTACTTATTTCTTAAAGTTGAATTTAAAGTTAGCCTATAATCTAATCTAATGCACCACTCTCGTAGATGTTTGTAGCCTGCCACCGAATATTACGGAATCAAATCCCTGACAAAAAGCTTATATCGTGCTAATTTTCAATTTTATCAGTATTAGAACAACTGGCACTTTAATGAAGCAATAACAACTGCACTTTCTTCTTCGTATGATATAACATTTAGAGAGATATAACGATATAATTCTTACCTACATACCTATTTATAGGATCACTAAAATATTTCTATACAAGGTGATTTCGAAATCGTGTAATTCCTTTTAACCACGCATTCTATTGTTAATATAGAATAACACTGACCATATCTTTTTTTTATTAGTATTATGATTTTAGAGAAATTAATGTACGAATTTGGGTGGTAAACATATGACTATCTGAAACTTTCTCACGAAAAAAAACGGTACATTAATTTTCCCAAAAAAATAATTCATATTAAAAAAATATATGGTATGACCATATATTTTTTAATATGAATAATTTTTCATTTATTATTTATTATTATGGTGATTTTATTCTATACCACCAGTAGAATGCGTGGTTACAAGGAATTACACGATTTCAAAATCACCCTGTATATTACAGACCCTCAATCCCTTAGAGAAAGAAAATTACGGATTTCCTTAGTATAATCCTAATATTTCACTTACTTCATTCACTCTCAATAGTTTCGTCATACACGCTCATAAATTATAAAAGCTAGCAACCCTAAGTGTATAAAAAATATTCGATTCAAGGTTAGCAAATGTAGAAACTATCTCGCGGCTTGTGGACCGATTTAGCATCAGAACACACTCGCATTTCCCCCCACTGCTCACCCACAGCGGCTATTAGCAGACTATCAATGAATTTATATTATAAACCATTTTATTTATTATAAAACGTTTGTAACAGCTGTTTTTCTTCGTAACAGTTTATAAAAAAGACCACAGACGAGATACTTTTTTAAGAATATCATCATTGCAATATTAAATTTTTCGTTAGGTGAAGAAAAGTTGTTAAGATTGTTTCGTAAGCCAATGTTACATTTGAATAAAAAAGAAAATTAAAATGCTCAATGGCACCCTCTCTATTTTCGTTTGCCAAAGATTTCAGAAATATTTTCATTTTCATCTGCATTAAATTGACATGATGTTTTCAATTATTGTGTTACCTAATGGCAACATTTTGTACATGACAATATATAGATTTTATTTTTAAAAGCTACATTGAATATTGTCATTATTTAATGCAGCACATATTACTGAACTTTATCAAATAAATGTTACTTATTAAAATGTTTGTCTATTGCAAAACATACCTACTTGTTGGACTGCACTGGACAGCGCCAGCATGTAGTCCGCACTTGCGTTGAGTACCAACGCAAGTGCGGACTACATGCTGGCGCTTTTCTTTTCTCGTTATGGAAATTTTAAAAAAGATTACCCTAGTCCCGTTGTCTAAAGTACAATCAGCAAAGAAGTAGGATTATTACTAAGAATAAGATAATATACTAAGAATTAAGTACTGTACAAATAAAACACAAATTTGAAAATTTTAACTGCCTTTTTGCTGTAAGATCACCACAGTATTGTTAGAAACTCTAAATAGTGAATATTTAACTCAGAAATAAAACAACGCAAGTGCGAACTACATGCGCAAGCTAATCGTGCGGGCTTCATGCATGCGTTAACCATGCAGATAACTGTAACGGGTTACTCGCGCCCGCGCCGGTCGATTATATGATGTATAGAACACCTGCACGAGCCTCAACTTGCACATGGTAATTACATAATATTCAAAACCTTATGTGTAAGCACATGCGTAACTGTTTAGCGTGAGATTACGAATTCAGTAGACGTAATTAACAGTTACTATTTCGTTTAACTAAGCATTTTAATTAAGCATTCTGAACCTATGTCTAGTAAACGTCAGAAGGTTCGCTATGCTTTAGAGGTAGCTGACCAAATGAGTGTTACAAAGTACTGCTTATGTTGCATTACTTGCCTGTGCTTTGTGCTATAAGTATATCACATAATTTGTTTCTTAACTAGTTTCTGACCGCAACTCCGCCCAGATTGTGTTAATACAAAACATTGTTTATCTATTTGTCAAGTTCCACCCAAATCCGTTTAGCGTTTATGCGTGAAATCTTGGTCACGCACTTGGTACATACCAAACATTCAGACATATTACATACTGAATTTTGCTCGAGGCTTCGCTCGCCTGAATGTAGACTAAGTTAGGTTAACAACCTCAACATCGCCTCAGGTGCTATGTGGAAGGCGTGGGGCCACTGCTCTTGGACCACATGATCGCTTACCATCAGGGTGAGTGTGGTCTATTAGAAGAGTAAAAAAAAATTTGTATCTTAAATGTGGATGAAAGGCCCTATGTCTTTTTCTATTCCTCTGACAACGTATATGCGGCATTTTATGATGATCGGTCGAGTATTTAAGGCGTGAAAGCGTTACAAACAAACTCACATTCGCATTTATAATATTATTATGTAGAATTGATTTTACCATGGTAGAGCCACACTTCGGCACGAATGGGCTGGCTCGACCGGAGTGATACCACGGCGTCACAGAAAACCGGCGTGAAATAGCGCTTGCCTTGTGCCTCGTCGAGTGAGTGACGGTACCGGAGGCCCAACCGTTCCCCCTTTCAGGTGGGGGCAGATTTAAAAGGAACGCAACGCACTTGTGACTCTTCTGTTCTTGCGAGTGTCCATGGGCGGCCGCAATCGCTTACCATCAGGCGATCCGTCAGCTCATAAGCGTCCTATACATAACATAAAAGAAAAAAAATCTTCTAACTAATAAAGGCGTTTACACCTTATACTCATTCTTCCACTCTTAAACTCAATATAAAAATACGTTTATCACAAACAAATGTCTTGTGGTACACTTAAATCCATTAATATTGCACATCAGAACATCTTTCAAGAAAAATCACAGCTTTTCAAAACAGAAATAGTAAATGAATCATTGGCTGAAGTGTAAACTAAAAATGCGAGTGGCGCCGAAGGGCGTTCACTTACAACAAGGTCTTTCTATTTTCCACTGTAGTAAAAGAAAATATCCGTCCGTTAAAATGAAAATAGTTTTGTTGAGCAACTTGGGCCACCGAGATAATCGATTTTAGAACGTAATTTCATCATTTCTGAACTCTAAATTGAATATTTATGATGTAAAATATTATCTATAGTATATTAACATATGTCTTGTCTTTTACATTGTGCAATGTACAGTTCAGCGACTTAAAACATAGTGCTACTTACTTACAGTTGTGCAAATCGTTGTGTAATTTGTTACAAATATTGCTCACTTCCGTTCGACCTTGCATAAATTTGTCTTTCGACGGACTTTCTCGCTAAAACAATTGTAAGTTGTTTAAACATTAAGAAATAATTTATACTAACAAAAGATTTGATATTCCGTTTGTTATCTTGTAAGAATTTAATTCAAAAACTACTCAACCGACTTTAAAATTCTTTCACCATTATAAAGCTATATTATCACAGAATAACATACTACATGTTATTTAAAAAAGGACTGTTACTAAAATAGCCTAACCTAACCTTAAGCGAGCGAAACCGCGAGCAAAAGCTAGTTGTTTAATCATTTTAAACCTACAAACATTGGGGTAACAGTAGAATGGAAGAAAGACAACTAAATATTAGATAAAGTTCATAAAATAAGTTTATACTTACTTACATACACTCACGCCTTTTCTGAAGGGATGAGTAGAGGTGTATCAGTCTTACGCCTAAATGTTCCCAAAAGGGTAGGCAAAGGTGTATTACACCCAAGAGCGTCGAACCCGGGACCTAACAAACATAAGCACAAATGCCATGTGATCAGCAAGGCAGTTAATTAATCTGTGACCTAAATTAATTAACACTTGTGAACGTACACTAGGTTACCTCTGTTGTAATTTAAAACTAATTATAATAATGATTATATTATTAAAATCAAAGAGAATGTTAATAATACGTAAGAGATTAGTCATATAATGTTTGTACTGCATAATGTTGTATTTTTCAGTAACTGGTTACAATTATAAATACATATATACACAAAAGTAAAAGGTGTTAACAAAGCTGGCTAATAAAAAATATATTTACTAGTAGCCGTGTTGAAACAAAGAAAAGACAAATATCATTTTAAAATAAAATATTATTATTTCGAACAGTTTGCAAGATTTAAAACGAAGTATATTGTCATACGTAGTATTAAATCTTTCAAACAAAAATGCATTGTCTATTGCTTTCTTTATCTTACACGTATTGATTGCTGCACAAAGATAGGGTACATGAACAGTTTTAATTTCTTAGTTCCACAGCAGACATTTAAAACAAACCAACAAAATATATCGCCAGACAGTTACGTATAGATATTTGCACTTCTTTTTCTTTTAATCTTGATAAATATAGCAAAATATACTATTAAATATATCACAACCGTTTTAGTAGCGATAGTTTATCATAAAGAACGGAATAGATAAATTTGTCAACATAAGCTCTTTATATGTTGCTACGCTATGAAACGACATTGATCAAACTATTTCGTCTGCGTAAAACCTGCTGACCTAATTTACCTCACAGTGTTAGAAGGCTTCCTTGGTCACATATGTATCTGTTTTCTAACCGTAGTATCTGATTGTTCACAGGAGACTGTCCGCACAAGCAGCAGCGGTGGAGGAAAGGTCGCCAGCTCTCAGACACGCAGCATTCAGGAGTTTGACGTAGACCAGTGCTGGGACGAACGTCTTCTCAGGAAACTCGTAAGTGACTTATAGCTGTTCCTTTCGTCAAATTATCACTTTGTTTCAGAGATCGGCGCCAAATCAGTGTCAGTACGGCAAGTTCTGAGCTATTTGACTATGTTGATTATGCTTCCAATCTTAACACAAGAATTTTAAGACAAATGTGAGGAACGTATTAAAGCACAGACACATTTAAAAAAATTGTGGTGATCTTGTTTCTTGCTTGATTAATATGGTTCATAGGCATATTTTATTCAAAAAACTAACGTCCTTTTTTATTGTTTTGGTAATTATATCTGTTAGGACAATATGAGGTACAGCAACGCAATTAATAAAGGGCTTCAAGGCTCTCTTGAGGCTCAATGAAGATTAAAAATACGATGTATATTCTCTTGAATCTTGAAATCTTAAATAAATAAATAAATATTGTCCATTTTTATTATCGTAATCTAATAGCTGTTGTCTCGCTTTTCGAATATAATTGCTGGGTAGTGCATACTTATAATACATGAATAATTATTTATTGAAATCGTAATACTTAATGTTATATCATAGCGAACATAAATATAAAATAATGTTTAAAGTGACATAATTCTGAGTCTGAGAGGAAATTCGAAAGACTGTAATGATCTTAATTTCCTTAATGATTCTAAAGTGGAGTAACATGTTTAACGACATTTTAAATTGCTTAGAATTGTCGGCAGCCATATTATTACTGTAACTGCTTCGATGCTCTCATTTTATTATTATAATTCAAACCGACATTTGACGATGTAGTACATGATGATAGCTAAATTATATCTGTAATCCTTACTTGTCCTGTTTAGTAATAGTTGAAGTAGTCGCCTCTTCACTGCTACTGCGCCGTGTTTTGTAGATTTGATCCCTACACGGGATAATAATAAATTTTTGTGTTCTACAAATTATTGTTCCAAGTCTGGACGTTTTTTGTTTGAATGTTAATAAGTCCTCTGCGTCGCAAGTAGTATTCCTAGGGATCCCCCAATAGAAGTAGTCTTTTAAAAAAATAGCCTAAGTCTCGCACCCGTTTATTCTCAAAGAAGCAAGCAAATGTACTCAACGAACTATGATAGGATTGTTGTCTACCACACGGTGGATTAACTTTCCATGTCGGACTGCTGCAATTTCATTGACATCTTAATATTAATTCTTCCATCTGCAGAAGGACACCAGCTACCAGAATCCAGGCACAAAGCTTATATCACTATGTCTCGATATGATTAGGCTGACAGGTTAAGGGGGTATTTTACTGAGCCCTAATTTTAATGAAGCTATTGGTAATTGGTTGGTTAATTAGCAGGTAACCTTGGTAAAAGTGTAATCCTAACTAATATTGTAAATGCGATTGTGAGTTTGTTTGTAACGCTTTAACTATTCGACCGATCACTCCACCTTTCATCCAGAAAAAAGGTACCGTTCCCAAGGGATAGAACCGCGCGTTATCACTCTTAATCTATGAAAGAGTTATGGTTATGAGTGAGCCTACTGTCTCTCGTATAGAGTGTCATAACATCAACGCATTGCTTGTTAAGACGTTTTCCGACGAGTATTCAAATTGTCGTCAAATAATTCCTTTACGAACTTTGGTTTGTAACGCAACGTTTGGTGTGTAAAACCGTGCCAAAAGTCCCACGAAGCCTTTGTTTTATTGTTTAAAATGCAAAACAATTAAACTTGCGACTTCCCCAGCAAACGATAAACAATAATGATTCTCTAGATTACATTACCAAAGAGAATTAGACAGTGTGGAGACAAGTGCGTGCGTGTTTCGGATCAATTGACGGCTCGGATGGCGTAGTTAATTGAGTGGTCGCTTCGCCACTATTACTATGCTAAGTGAAATTAGTTCAAACCCGAAACGAGACAAAAAAACTAGCCAAAAATATTCTTCCTTTACTTCAATGTTTGTAAAGTCTTTTGTGACACAGACAGTAGGTACGACTAGTGCGGGAGATCTTTTTAAGCTAATTCTGTCTTATATTAGTTACTGCATGCACTGAATAATGCATCTATTGTCAAGTGTTATACTGAATCAGTTTTCTGACCGCTAAACGGGTGTATTAGGAATGGGTCCTCATAGGTAGAGCAATGGGTACCTGATTTAAGATCTACAACTTTTTTTTAAGACTCTATCGAAAAGCATATTATATATAAGACATTCGAATTAAAAATATTAGGTTTATTAAGATTTCGCCCGCGCCTTCACTTGCGTAATTGTAAGTTAAATTAGGATAGTTTAATAACAGTGTTTTTTTCTGGATAAAAGGTACCCTATGTCCTTTTCTGTAATCCTGCCAACGTGTATATAAAATTTCACGATGATCGGTTGAGTAGTTAAGGCGTGAAAGCGTAACAAACAAGAAAACTCACATTCAAAAACGTAAATTAGGATATCCATTACAAACTAACGTCTGTCCTGCGGCAGAAACGTGGTATTCGAACCTACAATCCCTCAATCTCAAGTTCAATGCCTAATCTATTGGGCTAATTTATCATCAGTTTGTCCAAAGAAACTGTAAGAGCAACTATTTTTAGACACATAGCCAAAAATAGCATGCATATCATTCACACATATAGAAATGACATCCAATTTCATTTATGTACAAACTAAACTTTCAATGCTAACATAGAAAATACCGGACGACACTAATTCCTATTAGAGGTGGCTTGTTAAGGAGTTTATAGCCATGAACAGTTTGAAGCATGACTGGTTTAATATCGGTACTGGTATCTTCATCCCGTACGTCGAACAGGAAAACTTAAGAAAGCTGCTTAACAAGTGTGTCTTGTAATCAACTTTCAGTGAAGGGATTCTCTATAATACTTAGCTAATAACATGTGACGAGTAGGTATGTATGTTCAGGAACTATGAGCTCAATATGAAGGTGGCAAACAATATTAGAACAGAAAAGAGTGTCGTAAAAAGTACGTTTCAAACGGATACATTTGTTTTGAATCTTTTAGCACAATCAATATATAGATATACCTACAGAGGTTTGAGTGGAGTCTTTCATAAAAATAGGTATGTAATAACCAAATTTATCCATCTATATTTTTAAGTTCCACGTAAAGAAAGCGATTCTATCGCCGTCTACCGGGCATGCTTAAATTCTGTGCAGCTATTGAGAATTGCTTAATAGCAAATCCTAATTACTCTTTACTTGAATCCGAAATAGGACCCAGGACCTTAAGACGGCTGTCACCGTAAACTCTGTCTGGCAGGATTGACAACATGATACCCGTGATGTCGCAAGCATCTACTACAAAAGCCGGTGGCACTGTACTTCGATAGAAACAAAAATGTATTTACGCGAGCAGTACCGCGTGTAAAGCTAGTATGTAATAAGATGCGCATGAGTCATCAATAACTTATTTAACGAGCGGCCGGCAGTCGCGACTTTCATTCACAAGCCGTCTCACACGGACTAGCTGAGTCACGCGGTCGGACAGACACAAATTAAGTAAATACAGATGGCTCTCAATATAACCCGGAAAAGAGGCGCTTTCACATATACACACGTGTGCGAGAATTAGATACCCTATAATAATTGCTTGCAATACCAAGAATGTCACTCACGCGTTATCAACCAACTCTAGGAAGAAAAGTTCAAGATGACATGAAAGAAAAGGTAGCAATGGTTATGTAAGCCTACGGGCTTCTTACTCAGTAAACGAGGCGAACGAGTCAGTTTTTTTTAAGAATGATACTTTGTCGGGGAATTTAAGCTATTCGTACTTATAACTGTCACAACAACGGCGGTCTCCTTCTCATAATACAACTTATATGGTCCGCAAACGATTCGTCGGGAATGTTATTCCTATATTTCTATTCAGTTGTAAACAGGTCTAAATAAGAAACGTGTTCAAACTCATCGAAGAACCAGTTAGGCTAAGGCAATTATAGATAGTCCAAAATCCATATGATCGAGAGTATGTGCGAGTGCGTCTGTTTCTGCACCAGCCATCTGTATCTTCTTAATTTGTGAAACCAGTTACCTCGGCTCACACTCAGGCGGATTAGTGCCGCGCTACGGGTGTTACGCCTAATTAACATATCAAAAGCTTAGTTGATTAGCGTTAGCTTAAGCGTAACCGCAAGAAGACGAGGGCTCTCGTAATTGCGCAAACTGCTATTGGGTTCCAATATTTACTTTATCAGTACTAAGGTGACAAACTAGCATACAACCTTATAGTAAGCGGTTACGTTTGTGTCACTAGAGGTATCAGGTATAATACTCGTGCGTTGCTTGTATATTTAACCGGTCGTATACCGCCGGCTCGCATACCAGCCGGCAGATTTGTACCCGTCGTAGGCCGGTGGCTCGCATGCGAGCCACCAAATTGGTTTTACTTTAGCTTAAGCTAAAGCGAAGGCGGCGCGCGGCGTTTTGGCGCCAATTTGGTGGCTCGCATGCGAGCCACCGGCCTACGACGGGTACAAATCTGCCGGCTGGTATGCGAGCCGGCGGTATACGACCGGTTAATTACAGTCCTAAAGAACAGTAATTAAATAAAGACTATAATGAACTTAAATTGCTTTAAATTCTGTAAAACTTCTATAAAACAATAGATGTCGCGGAGGAAATTATTTTAACATTTAATTTAACGTTTAGACTCTACAAAAACGTATAAGAGATATATTTAATCTTTCTTTTAAATGTTGAGACGAGTATCATTAGGTTTCTCTTAGGAAAACAATTATGATATTGATGAATAACACAAAGTGAGTGTATGGAAAGTACTGCAAAGAGTGGGGCTTTCTCGTCGCGGTCGGACACTCGCACCCGCGCGTGTCATCGCGTGAAACTTGCACCGAGTCTAAACGAGCGCTCAAGCTTGGCTATTGTTTAAGTCATGAGCTAACGATTAAACGTTTATACGAATAATCTTTTTATAAAATCCTAAAGCTGCAAGGCATTATTGCTTTAAATCTTACTTTAGCAAACGATGCAGAAATTTCAGACAACGTACCTAAAGAAATGTATGCCTCATTGGTCCTGTTTGATTCAATTCCCGGGTCGGACTATGATATTCGTTTTCCGTTAAGAAATTCTCAGTGGCGGGATGGAGTCTAGAAGTACGGCTGATAGATCTGATATGGTAATAAGTCCGCTTCTCATAACGTGGTACTTAAAAATGACAAATTTCATTATTCCCAAACTTCGGGTAGCTACAAAGAGTCTTAGTCAAAGACCTTAATAACACTTTCCACGACCCAGGTATAGACCCTGTCATCAGCACCAATACAATCCTACGAGATAATTAATTAAATACAATACAATTGAACATGAAGAAAGTTAAATTTACTTTAGTATTAACTAGCTATCCCCCACGGTTTCAGCCATGTTGGTGATTAATGCTCCGCTCCCGATAAATATTATGTTACTTATGAATAAAGTAGTTTTCTAATGGTAAAAGAATTATTAAAATCGGCTCAGAATTTTCGGAGTTTATCGATTACAAACAAAAGTTGTTCAGTGCTCCTATTAACCAAAAGTGTGAATGTATCTTAAAATAAAATTTGCTTAAATATGGCATGGCATGTTTAAATATGGCAAAGCACCTATAATCATGTACTACCTAATTTTATAACTACCACAATTTTACGCAGATAACTTATTATTAATATTATTATATAAAAAAATCTTTTACTTTTTATTATATTAGTATAAATAAAACGCTCGCCGCTCATGACTCATAGTTCGATCCATTCACTCATTGAGACTGCGCGAGCGCATCACACGTGGCCCTCGTCATTGGCTGTCAATAAAGATTTATGTCGGACCGCCGATGTCACAACATGACACGAAGTATGCGCATTATTTACGATGGTTGTTCTACAATGACATTTGTGCGAATGATAATTAATGCTGTCCAGTATTTAAATAGAACAATTTTAAATACATTACAATAATTATCAAATAATATTAATAGTGAAAAGGCGTGTGTCTAATAACGTCTTGCGTTGCGTATTTAATTTTTTCATTTTGTACATATTTTTACATATTTTAGTTTTAATTTTGACAGGATAGCCCTTTAAGTTTAAACACAAATTATCTAGTGTGTGACATGGCATGAGACGACGCTTACATTTAGCGGCAATTGCGTCGGCGGTAAAACGTTATTCCAGATTCGACGCCCGAGGCGAGCAGTATCAATTGAACCACCCCATGATCTGCAGTTCCATATGCTTTCACGCTGTCGTGATTGGACTGATTAAGGATTCGTATTTTCAGACCACAGTCGCTCTATTTAATCCTAGTGCAACGGTTACGTCATATAAGACAGCCAGCTAGGTATTGTATAACCCGGTATTCTGTACTCATGAGTTCTGTGACAGCTTACAACATTAACTAATTTGAACACATGCCCTCAAATTAAAATCGAATAAAAATGTCATTATCGCATGAACTATAGCATTACCAACAACTGTGGTTTGTCAGTCATCAGGTCAACCAACAAAGCGGCAGGTCACTTCCTGTTTCCGGTAAGAGAGCGCTTCCGGTGCGCGGTTACTGTACAAACGTGACTTATTGACAGCTTGATCACTCGTGCAGAAACAATTGAGGTTTGAACACACTGCGGATTTTTATTGGCTCTACGAATAATGCCAGTAGTGGGGGACTTAACAAACATCAAATAAAGTACCTACACAAAGAAAATCCAAACCCAAAACAATCATTTGTGAACCACACAAATTTTTGTCTCGTATGGGATTCGAATCCGAATCTAATCCACTACGCCATCCGTGCAGTCAATGTTATTGAATGTTTACTTTCACATTAGACAATGATACTAATTGATAACACAAGGGAACAAAATTATTTTTTTATTTATTGCATGGAATTTAATGCCTGTTATTTATTAATTTGAGGTCGCTGATTTCAAATCTATCCTCATTTTTCTTTAGCAGCTCTCGTTTTTGAGATACCAGCTATTAGACAAAAGATTAGAAATTATATATATATTTAGAAAAGACAAAAATATTGTACATTGAATTTAAAGGAACCCGCCACGCACCCTCAAATTGTTCACCCGACTATTACAATAGAAAAAGGTTGACAATACCGAACTCCTCTGATGAGATACAGCCCCGTCATAATATCCGGGCGTACTCCAACTTACACAATGTAAAGACAACCTAGAAACTATGAGTAAATCTCACTACTATTATTATACCACTCAAGTTTCACAAAGTAAGTAAACCATACAAACTTGGCTTAAGAATAATAAAATACAATAACCATGACATACTATTGACTTGCTATTTTAGCTACTTAAATAAATATATGTACTCACAGCGGAGATGTATTTGCATAAGCTATGTGCACTATCTCATAACCGCAACTTAAAAACCATGGAACAGTAAGTACCAAGGACGTGGAATGAATAGTCCTGAACGTGCCACAAAGCTGGCCATAAAAGCTTCATTGATGCAACTGACGTATTGCGATAAGTGAAGCAATGAAGCTTATATTGTGACTAAGTAAATCAAGAACTATATAGAATACTAGCTTTTGCTTACTATTACTTTACCATTAGGCTGACCGATAGGTCATCGCCCACCTAAAATAAAAAATGCCTATAAAGAGTAACAGCATGTCCATTGACTAGTCGTATTACTCCACGGTAAAACATGCCAGCAAAGCACACAGTCGCCGCGCGTAGCGCTAGTGTGCACACGGGTGTTGCTCATGCGCAATACAAATATTTGCACTTGTATTAGATTACATACTAAATGTTATATTATTTATATTCCTGTAGTCTTCTTATGTTTGTTACGAGTTAGTATACTTCGCCATGTTGAACGGATTACACGAGTTGCGTGTAAGTTTACTAGTTCGTTTTAATACAAATAAATTATGTTTAAAATATTGTCTTGGTGGTCGAACGCATGCGTGAGTGTATGCGTAGTTTCCGATTTTTTGTTTGGATTATGCCGTGAGAAAAATATCTATAGCAGCAGCTTAAAGCCTCATATGGTTTGGGCTCAAAGAACATTCAAAATGTTATTCTATGTTATATTGTATGATATTTTAAATTCATGTCATACCATACAAATAATATCACAAAAATAGGTTAACAATGCTAAATATTTTAGGATTTAAATATAAAATATGTATATTGACTATTATATCATTTCATGCGCAAGTTTGTAAACCATACATGTGATATACATTATACCTAAATTGTCTTTTGGCGGTGTTACAGTTGGACGAGTGCAACGACTACGAGCAACGTCGACGTCTGCGCGCGCGCATCCGTACACTAATGGCTGAACAAGAAGGTAATTGTAACACCACTAAATACCAACATTCGAAAAATTTACTACTTGTAAATTGGCTTTAAGTTACAAGTTAAATATGTGAATGTATTTTCGTAGCATGCGCGAGTGCTGTTACGGAGGCGTTGGCGGCCGCCGGCGAGGCTCCGGAGGACAGCAACGAGGCCCGCGGTGAGTCTCTTCTGTTACCGCTGCTGCAGGGACTGCTGGGCGGAGGCGGTGAGCGCCTGCTGGCTGGGCTTGGAGCCGCGCCCGCTGACGTCGTCGCCGATGTGCGACGATCCCTGTCCAGACTCAGGGCGGCTTTAGCACCACCAGCAGCGCACCCACAAGCGCGAGCATTGCTAGCACTCGCCGATAGACTAGAAGATGCCCTTGATGCTGCTGATAGATTAGATGGTTGCAGACCCCGTCGACCGCGAAGGCGCTCTCGTACTGCTAGACACACTGTCGGCGTCACTAGGGAGGAGCTAGAGGAAGCGCGGAGAATGGTAGACCGCGACCAGCTCACGCTGCCCGCTGATCGACACGGCTCCAGCGCTACTTCCACAGCCTCTGTAAACACCACCAGTGCCGACGAACCCCCTACTCCTGAACGCAAACAAAGCGTTGACGAGGGGCTTAGCTACCATGACGTGATCGCTTCATGTCAAAAGCCCACTTTTTTATCGCAATCTGTCAGCTACGAGCCTGCCCCCACAGTTAATAGGGACGCGCGAGTTGTAGTCGAAAAACGAGCCCCAACGCAACGTAAACCTGATTTTTATCGGCATTCAGTCGCCGACATGGAATCGCAACGTTCTAAGCCGCACCAGCCCCAACCATTACAGCAACCGTACCAAAAGTCGCAACCGGTGCGGCAACCGTCCCCACAATCACAACCGAGACAGGTTCAGCTGCCGCAGCCCCAACCACTCCATCAGCCTCAGCCCGCGAACCCCCAGGCGTTAATGTATCAACCACAACCACTGCACCAGTCGTATCAGTCGCATCCACGCATGGACCGCCGCCCCTCTGAATCTAAGAGCAGCATAGCTGCTATTGCTAACAAATTTGACACCCACGCTCGAGAAACATCTCGCGAAAGAAAAGAAAACTTTCCACGCTACGCACCAATTGAATCTGCTATTCAGCAGAAAGAGATCAAACGCACTAACAGTGAGGAACAGAAACACATGTATATGCCTCTTCCGCCGACTTATAACTTCGCAGCACCCCCTACTAGTCAAGATGACTCCAAACCTCTTAACAGATTCTCGAACAATAAACGGTTACGCATGAAGCGCGCTAATACCATAGATATCGGTCGACCTCTTGCCGGATACAGGGTCGACAGTGATGAGGATGAGAGCCCGCAGCCAAAGGTGCCAGAATTCCGGCCGCAGACTGAGAATGACCGAAAGTTTGTCGCATTCATGAAAAAGAACGAGGCGGCGGAGCGGGAAGCCGCCGCGGGTACAGTCCAAGCAAACTGGAGCAATAGGTTCGGCAATATTAAGAACGCGTTCGAGACTCGCGAGCGGGAAGACAATAGCCGCTCATCCAGTGCTTCATCTGCACGGCGTTTCTGGCGCGGACCTGATGAGACCACAGTTAATCCCGCTGCAGCCCGCCCTAGGAAGTTCTTGACCGAAAATAGTGCTAATATAATAAAACCCCCGTGGGTGTCAGAGCGCCGGGAACCGGCACGCGTAAATATACCTAAGCAGGTCCAACCCGCGCCCGCGTCGATACCAACCCGTGTGCCCGCACCGCTGCCAGCCCGCAAACCTGCGCCGGTACATGCACCTGTTCTCGCACCGGCACCAGCACCCGCGTCACAGCCCGTAACGCCGGCTACTCCACCGTCACACCCGTCAATATCGCAGTCTCCGACAAAACCACTAGTCGTCAAGCCATTCGTTGCGCGTCTTGTACCTGTCAATCAGTTCTCACACGCGCCCATGTCCGCATTCAAACCGCCGACTAAGGTGGCGTCACCAACTACCGCCCCCGCGAATGTCTGGAGTCCCCCATCGGTTATTAATAATATTATGTCTCCTACGGCCGATATGCCGCCCGCGTTTCCGATTAATCGCCCGTCTACTACGGCATTAAGCCCGCCCGTGTCCGGTGCGCCTTGGGCTGCAGCTACTGATGCTGACAAACCGCGGAGGGTCGCTGGAATCGCTGCCGCCAAGTTTAGCCAGGAGGGCAATAAACTTGAGATCGCTCCCACCCCTTACAGGCCGTCCGCGTTCCATCCACCCCAGCCGCCGACTCACGCGCTACCTCAGATACAGAATTACCCCGTGAAGGCTATACCTAGTCAAAATGACCTCGCCGCCCCGGAACTAGTACGTAAAATAGATGATGCAAAATATCCGGCCCAAGATTCATACGTGCCGAGACTCGATGCGCAACAATTGCAAATTGCCTTTTATGAGAAGCAAATTCGCGAGAAGAATCGCCGTGAATCAGCCATGAACGGTCACCGTGATCCTGCAGAACGCAAGCCGCCTGCGCCTTCCGCCTATAAAGTCACTGATTACACGCCTCCTGCAGGCATTTCAACGTTCGTTCCCCTGCAGCGTACACCAGACATAGAGAAAGCGCGAGCACATAAAGTAGACTACCTGCCTGATGTCGTCACCAACGACACCGACCGTCAACGGAGCGGTACCTCACCTATCACACCCTGCGCACTAGCCAGCCCCCTCTCACCGCGCCCTGCACACCCGCTAGAGACGCCCCATGGTTATCAGAACGGAGACGTGCCATATACGAATGGTGTAAACGACGGTGTCACGACGGAACACAACAGCGTAGTGACGCGAGTGATGCGAGGCCCAGTGCGTGGCTCCGCCACCATCACGACCGGTGTCCGGACCCGCAATGAAGAAGGAGACCGTCGGGGCTCTGCTGCTGACAGCCTGCGAGGAGCGCTTGACAAGCTGTCGTCCCCCAAACACGATGTCATCGCACAGATCGAAAGGAAAAAGCGCGAGACGGCGAGGTCGCAGGTACGGGCCCCTGTAAATACTGGCCGATCTCCCCTGCCCGCGCCAGCCCCCCCGCACGTCCGCCCCCCTGCCATAGACCTGGGCGGCGCTTCCCTATCCCCCGGTGCACTCGCCGCGTCCCGCGAGTCCATATCTAGCGAGTCGGTCGCCAGCATCGGCTCTAGTCCACTCAGTCGGTCCGGCTCGTGGCATCAGATTGCTGGCAGCCCCAAATCGGCATCCCCTCGACGAGTCGTAGCGCGTGCTAAGTCCATGCATCTGCTGGCCGTGCCGAAATTGTATGAAGGTGGTATTGCACGAGAAGAAGTGACGGAAAAGAAACGGACCGTGGAGGCATACTTCGCTGGTCAGCAACAGCAGCCGCGACCAGTGATGGCTATGTCTAACAGCCGGCCGCGCTCACTGCGGCAGTCACACAGCTCATCGCAGTCGTACTCGTTGGGCCGCAGCCGCACAATGCCCACTGTATCGGAGCTGCAGTTCCTGGACGAGAGCAACACGGACGACGCGTTCGAGGACCTGGTGTCGGCGCTCGGTTAGCGCCGCGACACATTCCACTAGTTAGGAGCGGGAGGCGAGCGAGACGCGCGTGAGTCGAGTGTGTGTGACGTCATGTCGCTTGTGCCGCGCCCCCCGACCCTCCGCCGCATGTACCCTACCCCGCGTGCCCGTCTCTGTACATATGTGCTCGTAACATCCGATCATCATCACTCCGCGCCCTGTAACAGTGTTATTTGACTAATAGCTTATAGGTATCGTTGTACTGTCTTGCTGATTGTTTTCCAAGTGTTTCGAGTTAGTGTTTAGAGTTTTGTACAAATATTACGTTAAAGACAACTAATGTGAACTGTTTTGGTTGCAGAGGAAGAGGAAGTAACTGTGACATCGAGCGTGAGGAGGAACTCGTCAGAGAAAACTGTTAGCAGTAGCACTACAACCACTAAAACTTCTAAAGGTAAGGCACATACGAAATTTTCTTTTAACAACCTTGCTCATATTAACTGTTTTGTTTCTTAACAAATATTTCGACTTCCACAGTGATAGAGAGTATGACCAGGCCAGCGCCTAAGCCCGTGTCGCCGTTCGCCAAATTCCGGCAACTCGAGAAACAAAATTCTACCAACAGTCCCAAGTGAGTTTCTACCATAATAGCAATGCCCTACACATCTACTTCCAACCAATACAAATCAGAAACATTAAGACTTCATATCAAACATCAAAATACTATATTTTATGTATAAGATCCTGTCGCTTAATAAGTAATTTAATGCAATATATTTTATTTATTTGGCAGCCATATCTGTGGATACAAATAAGGATAGATACAAGTAAATATTCAAGTTAAATATGCATATAACATGTATATTAGACGCTTATACGAATCATTTTCCGTTGAAGGCTAAGTACATACGCGGGTAGTTGTCAATAATCGCATGTGTACTTGACCTGCCATGAGAACATTAAATCACTAGAACGAATGATTTAAATTCTAGTTGACATGAATTACCACGCGTTAATAATAATAATAATTTCTTGTAAATAACAGCGATCCCCATTAATAATATAATAAATAATCTGCACACGCGTTTCGTAGCACACGATGTGTCGAACTAATAGTTTGAACTAGGACGAGAGTAACCGCGTGTACGTCTTTACGTCTACCATGAGTCGACGTAGTTTTAGTCGCTAGCGCTCATGGTACGCGTTTGTCGGTGACTAACCTTGCCCCCCGTTGTAGCTCGGCCAGTCCGAAGAGCCCGGGCTCTCCGGCGCCATACTTCAAGTTCACGGAGCCCGCGCTGCAAGCGAGCGCCGTCACTATAAAAGAACGATTGCTGCAGTGGTGTCGCGACAAGACCCGGGACTACGAGGTACAGACCACACCTCCGCCCCCTCAGCCCTCAAACTGCACCACACCCCCCACTGCGTACACTAGTATATCGTCTAGACATAAAATGTATTAAGTAGATTAAGCAATGGTTATTATAGATTGTACAGTTTTTTTTTTGCAATATACAATATTTATATAGTTAATCAACGTAATGGGGAGGTCGTACTTGCGGTAATATTAAGCAGATGCATATTTTTTACTTTAAACATTTGAACCTGCTAAAATACTCTAATAAGATCCACAAAAAATCTGCATCTGCTCCGCCAGGGCGTTCGGATGTAACGGACTTAACCGCGTTGTCGAGAGGCATGTTGTTAGCGTTCGCTGCGCACACGCACCTAGTATTAACATACACGTCACTACCACTCATCTTCCACGCTTATCTTATCGCTTCATTTCGGCTGCTACTTCTGTATATATTTATATACGTTGTGTAAATTTTGTGTATTGTATATACATTTGTATATGACCAAATTATATTACTTTGGTTTCGAAATCCATGAAATTATGTCTATTTATGTACAATTTTACTTAATATATAATACATTAATAAAATTTTATACAATATTACAAAAATATAATTTATAAGCGACACGAGTGACATGTAACAAAAGGAAAATTTACTAATTTATAACTTACGACTTTCTAAAATTTTAAAGCATGGATTTTGATTTTATTTTTTTCAGAAGAACCCAATGTAAAGTATGAAATCAATAGGCAATTGGAGTGTTATGCATGATTTTTGTGTGTCGATAACATGTGAATATATTTTTGTTCGTGGGTACCAGTTGTGTAAATATGGGTGTATAGATAAATGTTTGTAACGTGACATCTGTATATGAAACGTCCGTAGATGCTTAAAATACGTTTCTTAACGAAGCGTTGGTGGATTCAAGATTGCATTATTTGTGAAATTTGTGCCTACATGTAAATTTGCTACAAAGGGTATAAATAGTTATTATGCACACTCTACAAAATACAAACATTATTTAAAAGTGCACAAAAATCGATAACATATTAAAATTCACATTTACTGAGATTAAAAGCCTAGAGCCGATTGTTTTGAGCACTGTGCACCCAATTCAGCAAAAATGTGTGATGTTTTTGATAACGACCAATCCAAGTATTATATTGGCCTTAATTGTACTTTACTTGAACAATTACGTTGAATGTACACCAGAATGTGAAGCTGGAGAACTTTTCGACGAGCTGGGCGGACGGGCTGGCGTTCTGCGCGCTGCTACATCACTTCCTGCCAGACGCCTTTGACTACTCGAAGCTGAGCCCCGAAACGCGCCGACACAACTTCACGCTCGCCTTTAAACTTGCCGAGTAAGTACATTATTCTTAGTTAGTAGTCCTAAACCATCCTAAACGATAGACCATTTTAATAAATTCATAATATAACTCTTAAATGATTAAGACAATAAGAGAAAGAAACTTTAAAGCTCCATATATCTCGTATGATTCGATAATGTATCGTATCTCTGTACGATTGCGGCGAGTGTTCTTGCAACTCACTCCTTGCACAAGACAAAAATCATATCACGTCGACTTAAGCAGAGATTATTTAATTTTGAACCTGTGTACATTTATACATTTAGAAAATATTATTCTGCGAGACCTTCTTACCAAGTAGCTCCAACACAAGTATCTTAATATCATTATTGGGCTACCTCATAACAAACCTCATGTAAATAAAAACTATAGGATCAAATAAAATAAAATTTAGATGGAATAATTATAATGTATTTAAGTTTAAGGCATAACAAACAGATAAATATAGCTAATATTATCTTTCATAACCGGAGTATTCAAATAACAATATATTGTTTTGATTCCAGTGAGAAGGCGGGCATTTATCCCCTGCTAGACGTGGACGACATGGTGGCGATGCGCAAGCCGGACTGGAAGTGCGTGTTCACGTACGTCCAGTCCATCTACCGCCGGTTCAAGGACCACGACTGACCGCCACCGCCACCGCACCGCCCACGCGACAACACAACACTAATATATTGCCCTACCATCCTCACACAGTCTCGACGAGTAATTGATTAGCATAGTCTAAGATGGCGATTATTTTTAGAGAGCTCTTGTTAAAATTGTTATATTTGGTTAAGGGAAGTGCAATATATTGTTGTTGAGCTTGCAGGGCCCGGCGTCAGCGCCGAGTAGTTGATCGTTGTAGTCACAAATAGTACGTACGAAGTGTTTTATAAATCCAAAGAGCGTATGTTGTTGATTGTTTTGTTATAAATGTTTTATGTCAGTGTCCGCCCAACTCGTATCTCCAAGCGCTGTCTCGACAGTCCTCCTATTTATTATAATCTCAACATGTGATTTTTTCTACGTTTAGCTTGTAAGTTTAACTAACATTTATATATCGAGCGACTACTAGGTCATAGTGTAGACGCACTGCTAAGGATCGCTTCCACTTATATAGCCACATAAGAAAGTAGAATCCTTGTTATTCAGTGTACAGACCGTTTCACGATTACATTAATAACATTTTAGAATTTGACATTATTAATAACAGTGGCTTGATGTATTCGCCTACTGATTTTATGAAATTTGATATTATTATGATTATTATGTTAATTTATATTGATAATGAAATAAATATTGATTAACAAAACATTGGTGTTTTATTTAAATTAATTTTTATAATTTACATTAACGGTGGTTTAAAAACTATAAATCGGCAAACAAAGGATTTAATTAGGGTTTTAGAGAACATTTGGCAAAAAATTTTCTTTGTTTAATTGGCAATGACCTGAATTGTCATCTGTCGTATATTTTTATAAATTTTCTGTAACTTACTAACTTACTAACTACCCTAAGATTTGTCCTCTAGCAGAGGCAAAGCGAGGATAACAATTAATTTAACTAGGCAGAGGCCTGGTTGAATTAATTGTCATCCTCGCTTTTATATTTCTGTTATGTATTTTTACCGACGGAATACTTTTGACAATCCTATTCATATTTTCATCAAGATCATTATTTAAAAAAAACAGGAGTTCTTTTAGGATCGTTGTATTAAAAATGCGAGGCTAGGTATTATTTTTTATTCTATTGGCATCTATTAAAAATCATATTTTCGCCATAATAACAATATTTTGTAGTAAAAATCTTAAAATATATTTTAATTTTCCCACGCTAATTTTTATATTATTCAATTATTTTATCAAAGATGACGCTATGATCTTCCTGTAAGTCACAAAATAACTCAGAATCGTAAAGTCCCAAAACAAGTTTTTAAGATTAACTCATTGAATGATAGCTTTATAACTTCTGAAAATTAATATAAACGGTCGATATCCTGACACGACATTATAGAGAACAAAGTGGCGAGAAGCATAAATGATGATAAAGTTAATATCATAAATATGACGAACCCTGTCGTCATACTGCCTGTATTATCAACAAAAGACTGCGCTTAATTTGGGATTATTGGAGAGACGACCCCGCTTACAGGCCAATTGAAAATTCGCCAGTATCTGCGAACAAAAACAAATATAAGTACGAAATAAAGATAATTATAGAGAGCATAAAAGCGTCCATTATCTTAATATGGGCGAGTTGTATTTAACAATATTTTGATGACTGCTAGTCTTCTCTCTTAGCCTTTATTATTCCCAAGTCACTTGGGGTCGGCTTTTCTGGTCTAACCGGATTTGACTGGATATCAGTTTTTACACGGAGCTGCTGCCACCTGACCTCCGCAACCAGAAGGCTAACGATACCCTAAGGCTAGACCAGTGTCAGGATATTAGAGGGTACTGACTTTCCCAATAACGACTGCCATAGATGTTCATGGCAGCCGGGACCGACGGCTTAATGTGCTCTCCGAGGCACGGAGCAGGCGATAATTGTCAATCAATACGCACATAATTTCGAAAAGTCATATAACTTCCGAAAGTCAGAGGTGCGCGACGTGGGTTCGAACACGAGACCCTCTGCATTGCAGTCTGTTGGTCTCCCCACTGAGCTATCGCTAAGACTAAGCGACTAAGACATTAATTGTTTGGCTTTTGTGACATACAATATTGTTTCAAATTCAAAAACATCTGGAACAGTATTGTTGACCGTCAATTCGGCGTCATTATTTGCCGGATCAAATCTTAATGACCTATCCTGAAAGACGAGAATGATGATGTGTCGATTCCATAGACACGTCTATTGTCGTCAATCTAGGATTCAGTCTAGTGATATAGAATCAGTACATAAATAAATTGGTCTTGATAAATTCTTCTTCAATACATTTTAATTATTTTATCGACATTACCAGTACAACTTATAAAAAATGTTTGGTAAGAGTTATAGGTACAGTTGACTGAGATAACAGCATTGATAAACTTTAAATCAAATGTAACATCAGTCGTACTAAAATAATTTATACTGTGAAGACAAATTCATGAGCAAGAAATCATGGACTAAAAAAAAAAATATCTTCATACCAAGGATCTGGCAGGGTATACGGCAGAGCTACCATAAACGGGTCAGCCACATTGGTGCTTCTATCAGTCGTCGCATTTCCCGCCTCATCGGCCACGATGGTGGTATCAGAGATTTGAGGACTCAGAGTGTTCTCTTCATCAGCTAAGGTCACGTGTAAGTGTA
This sequence comes from Catocala fraxini, assembly GCA_930367265.1. Classification (NCBI taxonomy): domain Eukaryota; kingdom Metazoa; phylum Arthropoda; class Insecta; order Lepidoptera; family Erebidae; genus Catocala; species Catocala fraxini. The sequence goes on along the minus strand of OV884036.1, from coordinate 6,071,002 downwards.
GGGTGCTGTCCCGCCACGCCTGCCACGACAGCTGGTGTTCTTGAATCTTCAGTAGCATCCATGTAGTCAGTAGACCGTTGAGCGCACCTGGTAGGTTGATCATCAATCAAGTTAAGATACTGAGCTGAGACAAAATTCAGATTCGCGTGCAATTGATAAATATATATATTACATAATTAAGATGAAGAAACAGACTGCTATGATACAGAAATATTAAAAGACCAGATGTGCCCGCGGTTTCACCCGCATTTATTGTTACTGAGCTGCCCCCGTGGGTCGTAGCTTGATGTTATATAGCCTATAGCCTTTCTCGGTAAATAGGCTATCCAACACTAAAATAATTTTTAAATTCAAACAAGTAGTTCCTGAGATAAGCGCGTTCAACAAACAAACTCTTGAGCTTTATAAGTATAGATATAATATAAAATACATGGTATGACAATACATTTAAAAGTAAGCTGCCGGTGGTGAAGATTCCAAAGATAGGAACACCCTTTACCAATGCTTGTCGTGTCTAAAAGCACTGTCTTCTGCATCAAATCCTTGATCCAAGCACCTAACGCCTTTAACTGATGGTGATCGAGGCTCTTGGCTATTATTAGACCATTGTCAGTAATGACCACTGGCACAATTATCACTATAGTTAGTTATATTATCGCTCGCTTTAACGGTGAAGAAAATCATCGTGAAACACATTGTCAGATTGTCATTTTATCATATTGACATTTTGTCATTGCTACATAGCCATACTGCGATATCACCATAACTTAACCACGTGACTAATATGTCGAAGTATTGAAAACAAACCAATAACTCCAATAAGCAGCGACGAGAACAGATTGGCGGCTAGAGCCGCACCGCCTCCCCTCCTGGCTCCAGCCTGCAGCACGGCATCACACGCGTGCAACGCGCGCGCAGTGCCCAGCACGCTAGCCGTGCCTAGTGCCAGCGCGCGCCATACATCCGCTGCCAACGCGCGCCCGCGCCCCGACATAGCCCACTCACATAAAGACCGCATCCACGACCATCTGGAAACAACCGTACGTAATAGACCAACGAGGTACGAAAGACTACAAGACCTCTGCAGTCGCTTGTTGTCGCTACCATGAACTTTTATAACTCTCGTACCCTGACTCGTCTATTTGTCAACATCCTAACTAAACCTTAGTAGGTTCATCCCACTTTTACCCTATTAGTATAGGGTAAAAGTGGGATGCAACTATCCCACTTTTACCCTATTATAAATGTGAAAGTTTGTTAGGATGGATGGATGGATGGATGGATGTTTGTTAGTCTTTCACGCTAAAACTACTGAACCGATTGCGATGACATTTGGTATGTTGATAACTGGAGGCTTGGCTTAACATATAGGCATACTCATACTTTTTATCCCGATATTCCCGAGGCATAGGGACGTGGGTGAAACTGCAGGGCGCATCTAGTATTATAAATGCGAATGCGAGTTTGTACGTTTGTTACGCTTTCACTCCTTAACTACCCTGTGCCACCTTAAACTTAATATCAAAACTCAATTTATTTATTGACAAGCATAAATTAATTCGTGTTGGAGGCCGCCTATGTAATTCTGTCAGTTTTACATTTAATTTTGACAAGTAACATCCCATATTATTGTCAAGTAACCATTTATATACAATTTTGTTATTTTGTTATGAACATAAGAGAATGTTACATGTGGGCTCACAGACACTTTTATTTAATTTAAGAGAATCCGTGTTAATTATTCTTACAGAAACCTGGCTTAATGACATTGTATTGGATCATGAATTTATAGATAATTGCTACAGAGTATTTAGGCGTGATAGATGTAATACAATATCTTCAATCAACAAAAAGGATGGTGGTGGGGTCGCCATTGCAGCTCTTGAGAAATATGAGATATTGAGAAGAGTCTCTACTAACGCATTGTGAACAACTCTGGATTACAATTCAGGGTGAAAACGCTTTTTGTTTAAATATTTGTGTGGTTTATGTTCCACCACCCGTTGAAAGCAAGATTATATTAAAGATATTTTTAATAACTTTACAGATGTAATAAATAAAAACAATAAAGGCAATTTTTAGCTGTTTATTGATAGGAGATTTTAATATGGGTAGTATTATTTGGGAATATGATGAGGAATCGCGGCTGCTAGTACCAAGAGGATCTAGCAATAATATAGAAAATTATTTCTTAGACATGCTTTTCTTTAACGACTTGCTTCAATGTAACATGATAAATAATGCTTTCCAAAAGCTTTTAGATCTAGTACTAGGTAGCAGTGATATTAAGGTATAAGTTTCTCAAGCGAAAAACCCAATGTTATCAATTGATTCTCACCATCCAGCTTTACATATTGTTACGTGCTGGGTTCGACGTATAAGAATACAAACAATATTACCGACTAAAACAAGTTTTATTCAAACAAAATTAAATTTAAAACACAACAAACACTATACCACACTTTTTGCACTGTAACTGCTTCAAACTCCATAGTATTTTCGCTTCCGTTCGCTTCGATGAACACTTGACCGCTTACGATTTTAAACTGACTTGGCGGTGCGCGTACGCTCTATTTATACGCGGGTAAAGCGTTTCTAGAGTTTTCTAGTAACGCTAAACCCGGTATGTAAACAGTACGATGATTCGAGAAAGTACTAGCGTTCTCTCTACGATTCTCGTACCCATACCTACTACGTAGTTCCGTAAGATGTCAATAGATGGCGACTGCCGAGTCTTTCCCACAATGCCGAGAGATGTCACTGGGCGTAACAATATAATACTTACAAGCGATAATACCACGCTTTATGAGTGTTGAATCTATACACCTTCTTTGTATGTGAGCGTAACCGTTGAAGGGGGGCGTTCTTAAATGTTCATCAACACGGGTTTCGTTCAAAAAAATCAACTGTCTCCAATCTGGTTGATGGTTCAATCTCCGTGATATATCAATTGCACTGGATGCCAGTAAAGAAGTACATGCTATCTATAAAGATTTTAGGAAAGCAATCGATCTAGTAAACCATGATATCTTATTGTTGAAATTGGAGAATTCAGGCATCCATGGGTCATTGTTGCGTTGGTGTGAATCGTATTTGAAAAATAGATCACAATGAATAAACTTAAAGGGTTTTAAATCTAAAAAGTATATAATTCCTTCAGGAATTCTTTAAGGATCCTATTTAGGCACTTTTATTTTCTTGTGTTCATAAACGACATAGAAAATACAATTGATTCAAAATTTAAACTCGTTGCTGATGATTTAAAAATATACAGAACCATTGATAGTGAGTTTGATATTGCAAGCCTTAAACGCGATTTAGATAGCGTGTATAGATGGTGTACAAATAATGACATAGATTTAAACCAAGAAAAGTGTTATTTCATAAGATTTAGTAAAACAAAACAGAAGTATCCAGTAGATTATGCAATTAACTCTATTCCTCTTAGGGAGGTTGATAATATTAAAGACCTTGGAGTTATAATAGGTAATGGTTTACATTTCAGAAATCATTTTGATTCCATAGTCACTAAAGCAAATAAATTATCAGGTTTTTTAATAAGAGAGATGATGATCTTCAAAGAACCAAAGCTTACTATGATAATTTATAATAGCGTAGTAAGAAGCATACCGGAGTATTGTAGCAATGGCTGGAGTCCTCATTATCAAGTTCACATAGATAGAATCGAACGGGTACAGAAAAGATTCTTATACCACTTATGTTATACGAATGTTAATGCGCGTTCTCTTTCTTCTTATACGTCTAGGCTTCAATATTATCAAATGGTATCTTTAAGTTCCCGTAGAAAAATCACGGATATTTTATTTTTGGTTTAATTAATTCATGGTTCTATAGATTCTCCTGAACTTCTGGAAAACTTAGATATATGTATTCCTCGTCCAGGTAGCCGATTATTGAACAGGAAAACATTTGTACTGCGATACAATCGCACTAATATAGGTCAAACTTCACCCTTGCACCGTATGATGTCATTGGCAAACTCTATCCGTTATGAAATAGATATCTTCACTGGTTGCGTAGCCTGCATCAAATCCCAATTGAATATCTTTCAATAACTGAAAATTGTCCTAGTGTTGTATTTTTTATTATTTAGTCTTTGTTACTGTAATCTTCAAATATCGTCACTGTGATTAATTATTTACTGTCTTATTATTATGTGCATGCTTTATACACATCTAGTAGATGTCAATCTAAAATGTATTTCAGCATTAGTCTTTTGATAAAGTATGATTGTACATCAGGTTTGTGAATAAAAAATAAGAAATATACCTACTTTTAAAATATAAATAAAATATGAATCTTATTCTATTAAAACAGTGCTTTAACCGGTCGTATACCGCCGGCTCGCATACCAGCCGGCAGATTTGTACCCGTCGTAGGCCGGTGGCTCGCATGCGAGCCACCAAATTGGCGCCAAAACGCCGCGCGCCGCCTTCGCTTTAGCTTAAGCTAACGTAAAACCAATTTGGTGGCTCGCATGCGAGCCATCGGCCTACGACGGGTACAAATCTGCCGGCTGGTATGCGAGCCGGCGGTATACGACCGGTTAAATCGTATTCAAGAAGTAGTATCTAGTCCAGCGGACACCGGTGTGCATTCGAACATCCTCCTCAGCTGCGCGAGAGTTTTCGAACACGCTCAAACATGCGCAAGTATGTTCGTTCAAGACCAACAACAGCCCTTCACGTACGGTCTGTCTGGACCACGTAGGAGGCCACCATGTGTCTACCAAAGTACTCGTCGCAAAAGTGAAACAGTTTAAAATTGATGACAAAAAATGGGTTGATCGCATTGACTTAATGTGCAAGCTACCAGCACCATGGATATTCGCGAGACTGTTCGAGCATGAAACGTGAAGCAGTTCGAACACACGCGCGACTCAACCGACGTGCTTGTTTTACGTTAGGTGGTGCTTACTTATGACTTCTAGTAACGACATAATGATGTCGGCACAGCTCGCAGTACGAGGTGGCGGCCTGCAACAGCCAGCGCTCCAGACAGGTGCGATGCACGGCTGCGATGGTACCCCGGCAAGAGCACGGACGAACAAGACGCTCCGCCGACTCCCCTCCAAAGCAAATGCGACAGATGTTGTCCGACCGAAGGCTGCCTGTGAAACTCGTCACCTCCTTCGCGGCTACCGGGCCCTGTGCAGGCTGCAAATGGCATTTGGCACAGACATAATTATAATTATTACCTTCTAAGAATAATTGTTTTAATTCTGTCTAGTGATGCCAGAAATAATACCTACGCAGCAACGCGACAAGACTATACAATAGATATACATTCTGTAATCAGCTGTCTCGTTCACACACATGCAATTAACATGCTAGTATGCTGTGGGATCTGCACTGTAATGCTTCATTAAATTTAAATATGGTTTAGAATAGCGATGTGCAATTATTGGATAGCATTAAATATTAAGAATTGTTTAAATAATTCGAATGTATTTAAATCATATTAATCTATATTCGAATATATTAATTGAACTCCAAAATCATATCAATGCATTTATTTTTATCGATGCATATTGTTGAATATTCGACCGTTATTCGAATAATAATAAGTGACAGAGGCCAAATTGACATTTGAATGTGGGATTTTTCTATTTCTAATCATTAAAATTGTTCGTTGCTAATAACGTGTATTAGTAGGTTACGTACCGGTTTATTGAGCAGCAGGGCACACACCGAGCCGAGTATAGACATGGACCTGCCGCCAGAATGCAACAGCGACGACGCTGGCGACGAAAACGTCAACGAGTCCGCGATGCGCGCGCGCATCATGCGCTGCTCCTCATTATCGTTTACGTTGGCTGGAGAATTGAATTCAATATTTATATTACTAAATACATATTATAAACCAAAGTCCTCCGCCGCATCTGTCTGTTAGTTAGCGATAAACTCAAAATACGGATTTTAATGCGGTTTTCACCAATGGTGATTCATGAGGAAGACCTAGGTGTATAATTTGTTAAGGTTTTGTACTACCCGTGCAAAGCCGGGCAAAGGGGTGAGTCGCTAGTTCCTGTATATCGCTAAAGGAGTAAGCAGACATGTATTAAATCCTCATTTTGTCTGCAATGATTTAGGTGCCACGTAATATAAGACGAGCGTATTGCAGACTATTAGGCACTTTTTTAGACTTTGTGCTTCAAACCCAACAGCTCACCTGGCCTAAGAGTCAAGGTTGGAACGTCATGATCGTACGCAAACGTAATCTTATGCTACAAAATAAATGAGGTAGAGAGTAGATACGAATGCAAGTGTTATTTTAAGTAGGCACGGATGGCGTAGTGGTTCGCCTTTGCCGCTGCACCGAGGTTTGTGGTTTTAATCAACACAGAATAAAAAATTATGTGATCCATAAATAGTTGTTCAGAGTCTAGATGTTCTTTGTGTCCGTTATTTAAATATTTGTGAAATTCCCCGCTATATAGGAATTACTACTAGCGTATTAATTCATACTAGATTGTTTAGAAGTATAAAAAATTACTTATTTATCAAAGGTAAACCTTAGTAGGAAAGGTGGCTGAAACATAATTAAAAAAGTTGAAGTAATTACTTGGCGAGGAGATGCCGGGTGAATAGCGGCAGCTGATGTCTGTCTGTTGGGCCGTTGATCGCAGCTCTTTCTCACGCTGCTGATGATTTGTAGGCGACATCTGTGTACAATAATAATAATGTCCTCCAGACCGAATCTCGGTCACGGTTTATATAATTACAAAGTTCGGAATAAAAGTTTAAAATGGGCTCATTTTATAATATTTAAACATGTACTCACAGGCATATGCAACGATGAACAACTAGAGGCGGACATGCTCATAGTAGCTTTACTGTCAGACCTCTCCAAGCCCCAGTACATCAACAGGGTCTCACCCTCACCTACATCACATTCCTGAAACGTTACAATTATTTAAATGAGTCCCCTCTTCTCATTGGTTCTATGCCCTTGCTTGAACAGGTAAATTCATATTTTTGTTTAGTTAGTGTAACCTAGACGTTCATAATTGTTACTTTGTGATCTATATGAAAAAGGATATTTTTATTTTTCTAGTGCTGTGTACAATAATAATTGCTTTCAAATTATATCCTAACGAGGCAGCCCTAGAAGGTTATGGCAATACTAGACACATATGATTATAAAGGATAGGAAAAAAGGAAGGAGGAAGGGGAGGCCTTTACCCTGCAATGGGACAGCAATAACGCGTACCTATATAATAAATATTAACAACAATATAAAGAAATGCGTACGCTGCATTCTTGATCATACAATGTAGGTATCGTATTGCATATTCGAATATCATTAGGTACAATAAAATTATAGGTAGGTATGCATCACTACAGTGCTTTATGATCATTTAAGTTTATGATAGTTATAAAGCCAATACTTACTACAGTTCATTTTTATAAGTTATTTAGGCATCTTAAACTATTTATAACTTGTAAACATAATGTACCATTTATATTTGTAACTTATGCTTTTCGTACGAGACTTCATTTGGCAATTAATGATGATACCTCGCGCTGAGGCGAAACACGTGTCAAGGCATGTTTTGTGTTCAAAGTGCAAGTTGCAGTAAGTTGCAGTAAGCCCGGATCCCATGTCACGACTGTCCTTTATCAGAGGAGTTCGGTATTGCTAAGCTTTTTTAAGTGCAATATTTTGGATAGGCAATCCGAATGTGCAAGGCGGTTTCCTCTCTGCCCAATTATTTTATAAACTGTACTTGAATATCATTGGAACCTAATGAAGCGCATCATTAGCTGTCTACCGGCCACATGTCTGAACTCCATACTTATAACTTTATAAAAGAAAATCACATTAATTTCAACCGGGAGTCGAACCGAACATGATCGACCAAATTATGCCAGATGATGATGATGATGTACCTCATCTAAATGATGCATCTAAGCCTAAGGAATTATCTTATGTGCGTTGTAGTTATACAGGTAGACTAAAGGAATAAGAAAAATACCCGAATGATATTATAATAACTGCAAGTCCTGTGAAATCTGAAATTGACTCTTTGTAAAGCTTGCTGAATTTTGGGTGTATATTGTATAGGAGCAAGCACAGACTGCCTTAGCGTTTGTATTACATTACTTGGAAACGGCTCCGTATCATTGCTATCCACTAAACAATTTAAAGCAACGTATCTACGCATTTTTTTATCTTCATCGCGGAAACATTTTTTTGTTTACCGTACGTTATAAAAATATATTGATAATAAAAGTTACATAATAACGTCACCCATTGTGTATTTTAAATTGTTTGACAGTTTTCATAGTCAATGTTATTTACAGTTTATTTTTCATACATTAATGGAAAAAGGTTTAAAGGTGTATTGCTAAAAGTTCATATTAATAGACTTGCTTTTTTTTATGTAGATGTTTCGTATCATTGCTATTTAAATAGCTAAACATAATCGCACTTTATGTAAAATATGAACACCTTATATAGCAAATTTAAACATAGAACTTAATATTTTGCACACCTTAGGAGCATTTCAGATAGGTATTATTAGAAATATGATTTTGTAAATTCTGAACGCAGTAATAATGACCGTGCATTCCAGTTCAGTATAATTCATAATTCTATGCATCATGCTACATATATATTTTCTTTATTTATTACTCTAGACGGTGCAGTACCAAAAAGACAAATCTTGAAATGTAGTTAATAAAATTAAAACATTTAGTTCATGTTTACTCCTACTAAAGCGCGTCGTAAAATATGTAGTATACTTTCCTTTTTTTGCGCTATAGAATGAGACAACAAATCTAATGTTCTTCAATAAGATAATTGAGGGGGAACGCGCTATCAAAATAAAGTGTGCATGCTCTTGTCAAAATGACGTAAACCGAGCCATTTGAACGCAGATCCCCGTGTTATTCTCTCCACGTGAAACTTTTTGTTGTGAAATACTTTGTAATTACACATAAACGGTAAAACAATGGCAGTTCGCGTCCAATTCGAAAACAATAATGAAGTGGGGGTGTTTAGTAAACTAACAAATTCTTATTGCCTCGTCGCTATCGGAGGATCGGAGAATTTCTACAGCGTGTTCGAGGCGGAGTTGGCGGAAACTATTCCTGTTGTACATGTAAGCATTGCGGGCTGCCGTATTATCGGCCGCATGACTGTCGGCAACAAAAACGGACTTCTAGTGCCGTCGTCCACAACAGACACAGAATTGCAACACATTAGAAACAGTCTCCCGGACCAAATCAAAGTGCAGCGTGTGGAGGAGCGGCTCAGTGCCCTCGGGAACGTAATCGCTTGTAACGACTATGTGGCCCTCGTCCACCCAGACCTTGACCGTGATACAGAAGAAATATTAGCAGACACATTAGATGTGGAGGTGTTCAGACAAACGGTAGCTGGAAACGTACTAGTTGGATCTTACGCCGCGCTCAGTAACCGCGGCGGCCTCGTCCACCCAAAAACTACAATTCAAGATCAGGATGAGTTGTCATCCCTATTACAAGTACCATTAGTGGCAGGCACAGTGAACAGAGGCAGTGATGTCATTGCTGCCGGAATGGTTGTCAACGATTGGTGCGCCTTCTGTGGTCTGGACACAACATCAACAGAAATTTCAGTAATTGAAAGTGTATTCAAGCTAAATGATGCTAGGCCTACTGCTATCACATCCACAATGAGAGCTTCACTTATTGACAGTATGTCATAACATTAAAATGGTCGAGTTGCAGACTGTTTGTGATACCTAAAATTTATTTGAGTAAGAACTGTACACACACCCTGCGAGATAAATTGTTAAATACTATATTGTCTGTTGATCAGATCACATAAAACCAATGACTCTTTGGACTGTTATTTTTTGTAAAAACAAGCAAATAAATTGTGAAAATGGATGAAATTTATTGTTTTTGACTAACTGTCGTATTTCAGAGACCTACTACACTGAGTCCGGAGACACCATCCAATGTTATTAACTTATACTACTGTTTGATACACTTTGTTATGCTTCTATGATATTACATTTCTCATGTGTTACTAACCCACAGATCATTTATAACAGCACATATCTTACTATCTGGTAGATTCTATCAACTGTAATAAGAATTGTATATACTATGTTCTGTTCCCAAAATATACCAACATATGAAAGCATACTATAAAATGATCATTAACTCATTGAGTTGCAGCAACACACTGGTGGCCAGTCCCAATAGGTTTGTAATTATATCTGGTATTCAAAGATTTGACAGGTTATATACAAAATTGTGAGTCATGACAAAATTTATTTGATGCTATTCCTTTTTAAGTACTATAAAGATAAAACAACTCATTTACAAATAAATGGAGTTAAAGTTAAGGGTTCAATAAAACAGTAGAACTTATAATACATTTTATTTATAAACATTTGTTAGATACAATTCATCTATCTACAGTTGCCACATTATTTCTCTGGAAGTTATTCACCGCCAATAGGAACCAAATTAACAATAACATTATGCAAAGCAAATTTTCTAACATGAAACATAATATCTATATATAATCTAATAGCCTACCAATACTATGCAGCGTCAGACAGACAAAATGCTAGGGATGGATGTTACAATGGTTTTCTGTTAAATCTGAAGTAATTATTGATTATAATGATTCTTCATGCTAGTTAAAGTAAAATATCATAGACTACATAGAGTTATAATCATTGTGATTTAAGTATCTGTGAATCTGCCACTGCATATTTTTGGCGGGAAAATGAAGCATACGAATTTTTATCTAACAATTAATTCATGAGTAAGACGAAAACAAATACATGTTGCGCAATATTATTGTGTAATCTTGCAATAAGTTCAATGCTATTTCATAACATGATGTTACAGTTGTTGTAGAAATGTGAATGGGATGAATATTTGAAATCTAGTGATATTTCATAATCAACATATTTTTGTGTATGTGGTTTATTAATTTCTGTCATTGTTTTATAGGAAAGACATGCAGTTGCGCAAAATAATGACTAAGCATAGGTATAATTATCTTGTATATTTTAAGCACATTTACCTGAAGTAAAAATATGCTAACATTTGCATGTCTTTGTCTATTAAAAATGTTACGTTTGTAGCGGCTGCTGGAATCAAAACATATCGAATAATTACGTTTGTCGCCGTTACAATGTTCATGTGAAAATCCCTGACGACCTTTCTAACATAGCTATGACTCATGCATTGCTGCAATTTCAAATAATATTGGAATTATATCTTATTGCGCAACTAGTATTGAGTACCAGATTAAAATATATAACAACACTAAAGATGGCTCTCAACAGTTCTAAATTTGGTGGGCATTACAACTAATATCCTAAAAAATATCTATAGCATTCCTGGTTCTAAATTACCGGCATTTTAAACAAAAATTATGCAATTTCTATTATTCTTTCGATTGTTTCTTACGAAGATCATTTGTGCTGTACCTATATTAAGTGTAAGTACCTAAATAGTCTAAAACTAAAATATCGTTAATTAAGTTCAGTTGACAGAAAAAACTGATTTAGATGGGTCTTTATGCTTACTATACTAGACTACTGGACCCAATATAGACAGAAATAGAAATGAAATTTATCAGTTTTGGTTGTGATTGGTATGTTTTTAGGGCCTGTTTCACAAATAGACACAGTTACTATATATATTAAGGCGGTACACATGATAAAATAATAAAAAGGCTTAATCAATAACAAATGTCAATACAGGTCTCGACTGTCCAAAACCACTTGACATAAACCAACTTACTCTGTCATCTGCACTACAGAACCATTTCGAGCCTCAAATTGCCACAATAATTAAAATAAATAACAACTAAATCTACATTTATGCGATAACGATTACATGGCATCACTCTGCTCAGTCAAAGACACAATTAATGGCCCATTTTCACCAATTTAGGCACGAATATACCCTCTATACCTAATTAAATTTTACGATTTAAACATAAGGACAATTTCAATTTCACAAATGGACATTAGCCTTGCTAAGATATATCCAAAAATTTATAAAATGAGCATTATATAGTAGAAAATTTGATTTTCAAAGACAAGTTTTCATAAAATTATGTACATAATACGGTTGGACGAGTCGTTCGTATTAAATAAATGCAATAGTAAGTACAGTAGATGTGATGGCAGCTTACTCTGATTATAAATACAAAGAAAAGCTATTAAAACCCTTAAAGAATACCCGTAATATGTCATAAGTAGTAACTGAAATGTTACCGAAATCTCTTGCTTTAAATAACAGTTTTAGGTTTCCTTAAATAAATTATTATCTCATTCAGCAAGCATTCATCTCTGCGCATATGATCAAGACCATTATAGGCTTAATTTATTTAGGAGCGTACTTACATGCGTTTTAGCATATTATATGCCAGTGAAGCTTGGGTTCTCCAATTGCGCAAGAGTATATTACGATCAAGTCGCAAGAACATATTAATACGCAAGTGCAAATTACTACTCAGTTGCGCAGGACCATATTACTATCCAGTTGCGCAAGAGCATACTATTGTCCCGATGCGCAAGAGCATGTTACTGAGCGGTTGCGCAACGACATGCTTTTATCCAGTTGCGCAAAAATCCTAAGAACCATATTTTTCTGAATGAGTAATAATTAGGATGACACTATTGCATCAGAATAAGCCACCGCCATTGATAAAAGACAAATGCAAGTATGTTAAAATACAAGATTGAGATACATAATTCAATAGAGAGCGTAGCCAAAGGTATAATGCAAAAACAACCCTCAATTACAAATAATTGACCCCTCCATGAAATCGTTACTCTTAGTATGAGGCCTCATAACACTCGATAACGATGATCATCGACATTGTCTAACAGCGCCTCAAGTGGCAACTTTGATGAACTAAACTGTATCGAAAAGGTATACCGTCATTCATTGATATTAAGTGTGATGAAAAGATACTAAGGGCCCTAAAATCCGTTGAAAACATTTTACCGTCTACCCTCAAAAGGCTTCGCCCATAATTCCGTTGACAATTGGACGATATAATATTTAAATGTAATACAGTAACATAAATTCGTGTTCCATTTTCAAAACTTGCCTTAGGCTCGAGAACACACTAAAAGAAAGAGCCTGTTCCCCAGAGGGGTAGGCAGAGAGAGATGTTTATTTAAAAACATAGTAGTTTGTGCTAAAATATAAAGGTACAGACACACAAGTCAAAGCCGGAAATCTCACTCAATATCATGGCACACATATTACTAGTAAGGGATACTACATCGTTCCGCATTATAGTATTATGGTTGGACCCCACACATATATCTTCAAGCACTTTTGTGATACAACCACGGTCGCAGAGCATATGGCTTGCCTGATGGTAAGCGGCTACTATAGCTTATGCTTGCAACACCAGTGATATCACAGGCACTGGCAACCTTCCAACAAAATAAGTCAAGGTTGCCAACGCTATTAACAAAGGTTACTGGTTCATTGCTCTCAGCTTACCAGCCTCTTTGAGGGGTCTGGCAATCCTGCTCTTTCACTGATAAGAAGCACGGTTCTGCTATGTTCGTCTTTGTGAGATCCAACCCTCGCTTTGCCACCAATCTATAACCTATAGGTTTGACTAATGGGAGGTCCGTTGAACACGGGGCACACCAATTATTACGAGCTAATTACACACCAAAGTCTATTTATAAAATTCACATGTAACTGTTTAGCTTCAGTTAAGTTATGCCCAAGATTAATAATCTATCCGATATGGGATCTTCAGATTTAATGGATAAAATAGCGCCGTTTATTTGTTACACGAAAGTTATTGGTATAACCACATTCGATTAGTGGGAACGGTCGATATACGTATTGTTATACGAAAAGATTTTAATAATATTTAGGTAGGTATATGTACAAATTTCAAATGACAAAAGTGAACATTTTTAATCACAGCACGATTTGAACCTAATATTAAGGCGTATCTCGAATCGCGTTGCCAACTTCAAATTCCAGCCTTTTATCCAGTATCCAGAGATTAGTAGGTAATGCGTATAATACAGAATACATTGCATTAGAATACAGTTGTGCGTAACGCGATACCTACTTTATTTGTATTTTTATTAAAAAATTTACAATTCCCATGCTAGTAGTCAAGTCTGTATTGCGGGGGACTTTACAAACATACCAAAAACAAAAGCACCCTGACTCGGGACAACCATCTGTGGATCATGCAAATTTCTGTGTGTGGGATTCGAACCCACAGCACTTGGCGTGGTGGCCGTAGCGAAGCGACCAATTGAACTACAACGCTATCCATGCAGTCAAGGACACAGCGCACGCACTACGATCGACGATACTACACGATATATTCGAATATAATTCAAACGCAATCGTGCACTACCTACCACTCACAAAAGTATTACCAAGTGTCAAAGTACTTTTCCATCGCAGATTGTTTAACCAGACTTTTTTTCACTTTATACTCTATAACTCCAAGAGAACACACAGATCTTTGTAAGGGTTTTAGGCGTTAAGTATTACCTGAACACACAGGCGTGCATAAGATACGCACAACCATCGGTCATGGATTTTTTGGCCAACGGTTTTCGGTTCAACGGGTTACTGATTAAATTTCTTAAACTTTTCTGGCCGTAAAAATTACATGTATATCTAATAAAGTACAGCAAATCTTTATACATATAGTGTAGGTAAAACTGTTTCTAAACATTCCTACACACACGAGTATTGGGGCTTAAACTTGGTATAGAATAGCAGATAAGACTGTTTCTAACATATTCACTATTGCTACAAACTACAAATAAAATATTTCCTGTCCTAACAATACATATTACGTCATAATTTACGACTAGATACAAAAGCCATATTATATAACAAAGGGATATAAATATTATAGTTTTGTACTAAAAGGTAAAAAGATTACGCGGACGATATAGTCACGTCGAAGTGTTAGGCGAGTGAAAAAATAGATATTCTTTCGTTAGAGTTAGGATGGAAATAATAAATTATAGAGTGCTAAAATGTTTATAATTTTATGTTAACCCTGTAATTGATGTAACCCAAAGAGATGGCAATATTTTAAGGTTAGACCAGTTATCAGAATACTTAGGACTTTGATTATTTATAAAAATGGACATAGATGTTCATAATAGCTAACATCGACAGCTTTACGTACATTTTTCAACCATCTATGAATATGATTGTGACCAGCTTGGGTAAACACATGAATAAGTAAGGTCTATTTTTTGGAGGACAAATATGTAGTACTTTTATATTTTGATATAGTATTAATATTAATTCATATTAAAATATAAATTTACCGCTATTTTTAAATGTTTATATTGCCTTTAACAGAACTACTTACAGAAAATTCAGTCAAACATTTTAGCACATTATACTTAAGTCGAAGAACTACAGAATGACCTCAGGACAATGTTAAGTAAGATGCGAAACGACTCACTAATGGGTTGACAACATTCATTATTTAACTATTCACTTTTTACTAATACAATAATAATTAACCTCTTTATTAATAATTATCGTTATATGACTTAGATATAGCCAAACCGTATAATTTTTACGAAGACTGACCAAAAGATCGAATAGTATTGAAAGAAGATTTTTAAAGTCAGTCTTTGTGATACATAATTAGGGCGAATTTAATTTTTTTAGTAAATGACATCAAACTTTCTTTAGCGAACTTCAAATGTGTATTGAAGATAAAACAGACACTTCTTACTTTGTATTTGCCTTTCACACAAATATGACACCTAGCGCCATCTAGCGTAGTGCAACGAGTTTTATAGAAAGACTGTTTTAAGAAAACGAGCGCTATCTAGTAACGGAGATTATTCATTACTATTATGTAATTTGTGCGGTAATTTCTAGAAGAAACAATAAGCTTTAGACCAAGTTCTTTCAAGTAACTACATTCGTTAAAAAAATAATATCATTTTAACCTTTCTTTTCAAAGTAAATGAAGTACATACGGCTACAAATCAAGTTAGACACCCTATATACACTTAACTACGCTACATACAAAATAGAGAATTGTCGGAAAGGGACAGTGCATAGTGGTATCGATACCATTACGGTAAGGATAGAGCGTAACAAAAATGTAACGCACTCTCTCGCACGATTCGCAGGCGTCAACTTCTAATAGTTCAAAGTCCAAACAGTCTAGGTTGATGTGTCGCTGTGTGTACATTAGATAAAAATACTTTTGCATTATTTTTGATTTTTAAACTCTTAGTACATATTAAAACAGATTTTAGCATTATTATAAAATTTTCTTGTAGTTTTCAACGCCGTATTGAAATGGCGTGATTGTGACATAATTTTCAGAAGTAATAGAGATAAAATGTCCACTGTCCTGAGGGAGAATAATTCGATATGAGTGTTATATATACATCCAAAGATATGTAGCTTTTATAAATGCACGTGAGACATATTTTAATTCGAAAACATCAGCGATTAGTCTTAAATATAGTACATTGGATAACTTAATGAAACAGACATTATACAAAACTAGCTTTTGCACGTGGCTCCACCCGCGTGGTACCAACATCAATAAAAAGTTGCCTATGTCCTTCCCCAGGTTCCCCTTAAACAATATCTGTTCCAAATTTTAACCAAATCGTTTGAGTGTTTTAGCCGTAAAAAGGTAACAGACAGAGAGACAGAGTTACTTTCGAATTTATAATATTAATAAGGATTAGCCCCGTTTACAAACTGTCACATAACTGAACAAGAGCAATTACTCACAAATTAGGCCATTCTAATAAAGATAATCAAACGAAATTAGCAGTTTAATGGGCACATAGCATCAATAGTTAAAGTTAGATGCTATGTGTTTGAACTAATGATCTCTGACCAGCAATGATAATCACAAAGCCGTTCCTATTATAGACAAACATTTAGTGTTTATCGGTACTGTACTTGCCATAAATTCATTTTATTTAAAAGAAGTCTGTTCCACTAGTCTCCCAGTGTACTGAAACATCAATTTTATTATACCCTACTACGAATGTTGGTAGTTTTCAAAAACTGTAATATACTTGCCATACATTTTCAATTTGTTTCTGAATTTTCGTCAAGGACTCTGCTAGAAAAAAAGCAGGTGAGAAATACTTTATAGCATTTCGTACTACGCTCTGTAAAGGACTTGAGTTTTAGTCATTCTTTCGAAATTTCGAGTCTCACCTCTAGTGACAATGTAAGAAATTAAAATTCAAACATCTATTTTATAGCAGCGCCCCCTAGCGGCAGTTTGAATGAACTATAATTGTCAGTATAGTATTTTAACATTCATCGAGAAACATGTTGAAAATGTAAGACAAAATACGACACATTTATAGTTTTTGAAAATCATCATATCTACAAGTTTTCGAAAACCATCAAAATTCATCAAAGGCTTTATTTAATTAATACTGATAAAAATGAGCTTTATGTGTGAAATAGAAATGTGAGTGAAATTCTGTACATTACACAGCCAAACTTTAAACATAATTACTATCCAATAATCGTTAATTTTTGGGGATATCAGTTCTCTTTTTGATGTTAGTCATTTATACATTAATTTCAGGATTATCACTCCTTTTATACACTTTAAGCCTACCACATACAGAGAGCGGAGGCGTAGCGGTACCTGTGGCGGATTTATTGTATTGTTCGAATTAGTATGCAACATTACACACAGGATCGCGTGTGTAATAATAACATCATAATATTAGCCCTGTATTAAACAGTCCCACGGCGGGGACGGGCGTCTTCTCAGTGAGAAGGATAAGGCCACAGTCCGTCACGCTGGCCCAGTACAGTTGGCAGACTTCACATATCTTTGAGAACTATGGAGAACTCTCGGACATGCAAGTTTCCTCACGATGTTTTCCTTCACCGTTACAGTGAGCGATAAATAACTATTAAATACGCTAATAACTGCGAAAAGTCAGAGATGACCTTGGGATCGAAATTGCGACCTTTACGTGGCAGTTCAACGGTATCCCACTATCTATCGCTGCTGATATGATATAATATGTAATGTATCATACAAATTCGAAGAATACAGCAATACCGCCACCTTTGTCGCTCCGACTCCGGTGTTTGTATATAGAAGGCTTTAATGTCTAAAGAAACGCAGAAGATGTAAACCTATAACACAAATTAACTAAATACAGATGGCCAGCTGAATGCCAAATGTCAATGACGTCACTAGCCAGTAGCATGATTCAGAATTTTCGTATATATAAGTAATCATTCGAGACAGTATAATACCCTTTCTACTGCGGGTACCTACTTACTCGTTAGAGCTATTTAAAAAAATCATATAATCGAATCGTTAATGATAAATTATAGATAACCTACAAGCTGCATAAGTAAATATTAAATTTTACTCTTAGCTGTGACATTTACACCCAAGTTCTAAGCAGATCAATATAAGATTTTGTTAACAAACGATCAAACACAATATGTCAACTGTTAAGATTGGATTACCAACAGCCAATGAAATCACTCAACATGAGTGCGATTATAAAATGTGATCAATTAGCCTTTTAAGAGTCAGGTGTTAATCAAATCAATCGATAATTGAAATGACGAAACATTTTGAATCGTACTGCTGATCGCAGATAGCGTACGTATCTATGTGTGAGTTTATTTTTCTTTCGTATTAAGCCGGTCCATCTGTATCCATCTAATTTATGGTTAGTAGTTATCTCTGCTTGATGGCCTTTGACCTTTTAATTTGGAAAGCTTTCTTACCTATTACATAGCAGAACGCATTTAGATTATAGATAGTTAGAGGTGTAGAATCCACACATATATCCATCTATGTAATCTATCACATAAGACCTAAACACGAATGGCTAACTCTCTAGAATTAGCCAGTATAACAGGTACCCTATAAGTACTTTTTAATCTATTTACGAAAATAAAGTATACCAAAAATTACAGTAGCGAAATATCGACAAAGTGTAAAGGGAGTGATAACCCAGGTACTGTGTTACATCTCGAGGAGTTAGAAGTGATGGGTGCCCGCGGTAGAGAGCACTCCGTCGGCGCGCACGCGCTCGTAAAACAGCATGTAGGCGGAACACCGTAACACCTCTTGTAGGGACACCTCGTGGACCAGCGTGTCTGATGTATACCACCATCTGTGTGGGGAAATACATAATATTATATACATTTACTTACTGACCAACATCTTACTTTTTCGTGACATGGCTCCTGAAAAGCAACCGGAACATTGGGAAAAGTGTAAAATTAAATCTAAATAGTTTTTATAATACGCTTACTGTTTCGATGGCACAGCGGTAGTCAATGCAATTATCGTGTATCCGGTACGTATGGGCCTCGGATATTTGTTAACAAGCAATATAATATCTAGGACTATGCTTGGTAGATTATAAAAGAGTTTCCTCCTATTACATGGAACATTAAAATAAAATGTAGGTATATAATATTGTCTTCTATTTACGCGAATATTATTCATTGAAATTAAACTGCTATATACGGATTTTATCGCGTTGTTTATTTGACACTTTATTACAAAATTTTGAAAATGAACTATTAAACTTTACTAATTTTTAAGCTAATTAAATTATTATTAAACTATTTAGATTTAATTTATTTTTACACTTTCCCCGACGTTTCGGTTGCTTTTCAGCAGCCATGGTCACGGGGAGACTAAGATGGCAGTTGTCTCAAAGTCGGGGAAAGTGTAAAAAATAAAAATATTAAACCTATATAGTTTAATAATAATTTAATTAGCTTAAAAATTAGTAAAGTGTAATAGTAGTAGTAGTGTAACAATTTTCAAAATTTTGTAATAATGTGTCAAATAAACAACGCGATCAAATCCGTATATAGCAGTTTAATTTCAATGTACGTATATGTAAGAAATGTTTACCAACAGTTTCGAGGGCAAGGCGTGAGACAATATATCATTCTCTTAATAAAACAGAGGCTTAACTCGAAATTTGGAAGATCGATATATCGTTCTCTAATAAAACAGAGACTTAACTCGAAATTTGGAAGATCGATATATCGTTCTCTAATAAAACAGAGACTTAACTCGAAATTTGGAAGATCGATATATCGTTCTCTAATAAAACAGAGACTTAACTCGAAATTTGGAAGATCGATATATCGTTCTCTAATAAAACAGAGACTTAACTAGAAATTTGTAAGATCGATATATCGTTCTCTAATAAAACAGAGACTTAACTCGAAATTTGTAAGATCGATATATCGTTCTCTAATAAAACAGAGACTTAACTCGAAATTTGGAAGATATATATCGTTCTCTAATAAAACAGAGACTTAACTCGAAATTTGGAAGATCGATATATTGTTCTCTAATAAAACAGAGACTTAACTCGAAATTTGGAAGATCGATATATCGTTCTCTAATAAAACAGAGACTTAACTCGAAATTTGGAAGATCGATATATCGTTCTCTAATAAAACAGAGATTTAACTCGAAATTTGGAAGATCGATATATCGTTCTCTAATAAAACAGAGACTTAACTCGAAATTTGGAAGATCGATATATCGTTCTCTAATAAAACAGAGACTTAACTCGAAATTTGGAAGATCGATATATCGTTCTCTAATAAAACAGAGACTTAACTCGAAATTTGGAAGATCGATATATCGTTCTCTAATAAAACAGAGACTTAACTCGAAATTTGTAAGATCGATATATTGTTCTCTAATAAAACAGAGACTTAACTCGAAATTTGTAAGATCGATATATCGTTCTCTAATAAAACAGAGACTTAACTCGAAATTTGTAAGATCGATATATCGTTCTCTAATAAAACAGAGACTTAACTCGAAATTTGGAAGATCGATATATCGTTCTCTAATAAAACAGAGACTTAACTCGAAATTTGGATGATCGATATATCGTTCTCTAATAAAACAGAGACTTAACTCGAAATTTGGAAGATCGATATATCGTTCTCTAATAAAACAGAGACTTAACTCGAAATTTGGAAGATCGATATATCGTTCTCTAATAAAACAGAGACTTAACTCGAAATTTGTAAGATCGATATATCGTTCTCTAATAAAACAGAGACTTAACTCGAAATTTGGAAGATCGATATATCGTTCTCTAATAAAACAGAGACTTAACTCGAAATTTGTAAGATCGATATATCGTTCTCTAATAAAACAGAGACTTAACTCGAAATTTGGAAGTTTGGCAATTTTAACACTAATTTACACAATATTAGAGTTCAAATTGTCTAATGCCTGCTGCTGCTATCCTGACACATTTTACCGTCATTTAGATTTAACCGACTTCAAAAAAGTAGTAGGTCTCATTCGATCGTAATTTTTCTTACAGAAGATAGTCTGCAAGACAAAATTACGATCGAATAAAACTCAGTACTATTTTGAAGGCACATTCATTTTTTATATTTGATTTAGTGTATCCTCTATTTCTGTTCAAATACCATCATATATTGCCACAATACGTATATTATAAACTCCAGCTATAAGTAACACACCTCTTAGCCTCGAACCCGTTCCCTCGTCGGTAGGTGGCGAAGTGTCCGGAGCGCGGGCCCCCCACGTGCACGACGACGGCGGCGAGGCGGTAGAGCGCGGCCGGCCCCTCGCCGCCCGCCACGCCGCTCTCCGCCGCGTTCAGCGCCGACAGGCCACTGCGCAGGCGACCCGGACCCACCAGAGATACTAGGTTCATCTGCACACATATTCAAAGGCTCATCAAGTCATCACGTTACACACCCAAAAATTCATACATACGCGAGTGATCGCGAGCGACTGCGACTTGTTACAAGCGACGCCAATTGAGCTCTATACAAGTTGGCGCTTGCCTTCACTCGGCCGGCTGGGCGAGTGATACCAAGCATTTCCAAGGTAAAGCAAATACACCATCTATACGTTGGTATTAGCTGTCACTCGGCAACGTTGGGCCAACATGTATTATTATGCCAGCTTAAAATAGTCTTTATGTATACATATTTTTGCATTTTGCACACCTATTATTACTAGCTTGAATATACACTATTCCAGAGTACACTGGAATAGTAAACAGTAGCTAAAACGCACTAGGTTACGGTTTGCCTGGAGTTTACTATATACAGGTTGATTTTGAAATCGTGTAATTCCTTTTAACCACGCATTCTACTGGTGGTATAGAATAACCGTGACCATATTTTTTTTATTAGTATTCATTTTTTTGAAAAATTTATGTACCGTTTTTTTTCGTGAAATGGTTTCAGATAGTCATATGTTACCACCCGAGTTAATTAATTTTTTTTATTAATTGAAAAAATATATCAGTTATGAATGTCGTAAATACTTAATAATGATGTTATTTTTTTTAATTTGTGTAATATTAAGATTGTGTCAGGTAGTTAACATATGACTACCTGAAACCATTTCACGAAAAATATTCGTACATTAATTTCTCCAAAAACATGATTCTAATAAAAAAAATATGGTCTTCTATATCACCAGTAGAATACGTGGTTAAAAGGAATAACACGATTTCAAAATCACCCTGTATATATTATTCTAGTAACTATTGCCACAATGATGTGACAGTTATAACTGGAACCAAAGTTATTATATTGGTCTGCTAATTCGTTAGAAGACGGTGCGTTACCTTAGGTTGTTGTACAACAGCAAAGGGTGCCATGGAGAGCGTCTCGGAGAAGGCGACGAACTCGCTGCGCTTGTTGAGTGCTCCGCCCAGCCACTCCACGCGCCCGATGTGCAGGCACAGGCAGTATGGCAACTGGGGAAAGTATATTAGTTAGTTTTTTTTTACTTAGAGAATGCATACCCCTCCGCGGAATCGGCGGAGGGGTTAAGTCGGACGCACCCGGGAAAAGATGGTGACTTCCCGGTCATACCGACTAAACGTGGTAAGTTTAGTCGATATGACCGGGACGTCGCCATCTTTCCCCGGGTGTTCATAAACATTACCAAAGTCAGCAAGGCCGCGCGAATAATTTTACATGTACTCGCGATCCCACGGAATATTATTCAGAACTGCTATAATAATAATAATAACATTCTACCACATACACACAACACCATCTAGCCCAAACTAAGCAGAGCTTGTACTATGGGTACTAGACAATGGATAAACATACTTATATACTTTTTTTTTGTAAATACATCCATATTATACATAGAAACACCCAGACCAAGACAAACATCCATGTTCATGCACACAAATGTTTGACTTGTGCGGGAATCGAACCCGCGACCTCAGTCGTGGCAGTCGGTTACACTAACCACTACGCCATCGAGGCCGACATCTATGCTTATAACTAGCGATGCGACTCGAGTCCATTTTTACCGCTCTAGTTGCTTGGATTTTTACTATTTACTTAGCATATATATGTTTATTTACTTTGCCAAAGCTGACAGTGCGTATGTGTTTGGTGTATGCTGTGGGCGGCGCGGGCGGGGCCGGGTCGGGCGACTCGGGACAGCACTTGATGCACCGCACGCCTTTCACCATCTCTGGCGCTGTGAACGCTCGCAGCAAACCTGCAAATGTTGTAGAAATTTATTGTATTATCGATAACAACCTTTTATTTGTTATAGGCAACACACGCTTTACATACATACCCCGAAACACTAGGCAGATATGCCGGTTTATTTTTATTAACACATATTTATTAAGATTAAACTAGTTTAATCTTAGCTGGGTGTGCTGGGGTGCCAGAGTATCAAACTACTTGTGAGTACGAAACCTAAGAATCGCAAGCAAACTTAGTCAAAGTCCATAAAAAAAGGATTTCTAAAGATAACAAGTGGGAACGGCAATGAATTGCCGTAAATCTTAGAGTTCGGAAAACAATATATGCAAAGATCACGTGATACCACGTGACCTTGAGGTCAGAGGTCAAAGGTCATAGTCATTTCGGGGGTATATCGACTATTCTGAGTCGAATAGCGTTGACCGCGAGTCTCTAGCTCTTACGGTTCTTGAGTTGAAAATTTTATAACAACGGACGGACGGACAAAGCTGTTGTATGAGTTTTTTCGAACTCTAAATAAGGTATATATTTACACACAATCCAAGATTAAAAAGTCATTGTATGTGAAAGACCTGCTTTTCATACTATAATTTTTAGATAATTTATCAGTTATGTGTTTACAATTTTTCTAGATAGAACGCGATTTAATCGCTGTATAATAGGAAAGAAATGATACGTACGCGATTTATAAAGCATTTTTATGTCCGATACGCTAGCAGATAAAAGGTTAAGTATAGATAACACGTTGTTTAGTGAAAGTAAGATGTTGTTTACCTTATAAGTATAACATAGAAAGCTCACCTGCGAGACTGAACGAGCCGCCGAGGCCGGCGCTCGCGTTCGTCATCGATAACGATATGCTATCGAACTTGTCGTACCGGATTGGACTCTGTCGAGATAAACATATACCATATAGCAAAACACCGTTATTCTAAAGCTTTTTTTAGAAAGTTCTAGACCTGGTTCATAATAGTTCGACACGATATTTATGTCGTTGGATGCCTGACGGCGTCTATTATTCACAAGAATTGGCGATTCAGCAAGTGGGAAATCGCAACGCCAAATTGTAAGGCCATAGCAAAGTGTTCTATAAAATTCTGATAAATGGGCCGTCGTAAATAATAGTGATGCGTACCTATTTATTAGAATGAAATTCGATTGCATTCAAATGAATATTCGATTGTATATAATTTGTATGGTGATCATACACCAATATGTATCCAACCGGTATATGAAACAGACTAATGTGACTAATGTGACTCTTATTTATGTTTTATAAAGTTCGAAAATAATACTATTATATTGGCGAATTTATCTCGTATGTCAACAGATAGGGTAGTTGCGTATGAAACACAATCTAATTATAGGCAAATGCGTATGAAAAATATATTATGTACCTACAGGCAAAATTATACACTAGACAACTCGTTACAATGGCTCGTATCTAGACATTCAAAGCAAGCCCTTCAGTACGCAATCAACTATTTTATATCATAGAGATGAGCTTATCAACCGGGTATAAGAACAACGCTACATATAACCAATGTATAAAAACTTCTTATTCGCACGCGAGCGTCTTGACGCGGGCACTGCAGTACTGCCAGGAGTACTGCTCCGTGAATGAGTGCCAATCCATTTAATTTTTCGGTTTGCCAACTCGTTGCACTGTATGGTAGGTGGGTCAGTAGGTCAAGCGCCTATCCACTAAGCCCAACACAGAAGCACCTGGAGAGTCCTGATCGCACTTGTAGTGGTCATGATTCTCAGCCATGAGGATACGACGAAAAAGAAAAAGCATAGAAGACTTTCGTAATACCTATTTGTTGTTACCTTATGAGAGCAGACGGTACACTGTAGCCTCGAGGCGAGAGTTCCGCGGAAGGGCGGCGCGGGCGGCGGTCGCGCGGTCGCCGGTGTCACCCAGCGCCGCCCCACCGAGCTCAGGTGGCACAGCGAGCGGGACACGCCCTTCGTGAGCCGGGGCATCATGGGCTCTGTAGGAAAACTATTGATTAAGTATCTGACTCACTTTAGACAATCACTTAAAGTTTATTTAAGTTTTTATTTATATTTTATTTCTTTACTTATATTATTTATAAAAAACAACCCGCTCTAGGAATAATACTTGTGTCGCGGGGGACATTACAAACTTTAAAACAACGGACCCAAAAGAGCTCCCATACTCGGCACAACCATTTGCGGATCACACAAAGTTTTGTCCCGGGTGGGATTCGAACCCACAACATTTGGCGCAATGGTAGTGGCGAGGCGACCACTTAAGCCTCTACGTCATCCGTGCAATTAATTGAAAAGTCAGTTAATTGTGGAATGGTCACTATATAATTTCTGCCCAATAGTTGCCTCTGTCGTTGTATTCAACCGGATATACCTATGAGTGGTATCTAGTGGATAGCTTTTAAGATGTTATCATCTAAAGTCAATGTTGTTTAGCTAAGGTTTAAGTTAAACTGCGTAACTTCAACTGGCTGACTAAAAACAGTAAACTCACACATTTAAGTCATGTCAGCATTGCAATTTTGCATCAATCAGATTGTTGCTATCCACTGCTGAAACATAGAAGTCTCCTACTTGCATCATAATAAACTCTCCATATCGAACATAATACAGCCGGTTTCTTCCCCCATCCTTGGTTCACTTGGAGGCCATCCCATTGTTTCGTTCGTTTATATAGAACCGATTGTCGACTGATGGTCTAATAAAGTTGAATTAGAGCGTATTGAAGTGTTAAATATTAGTTTCAAATATATGCAAGAACTTAAGAGCAACTCTTATAATACAATTACATTTTGACTTAATTTTTCTCTTCTAAAATTGTCTGAGATATGTTACCTGGTTCCACCAAGTCAGGTTCATCAGTGGGCGCGGCGGACGCTGGTCTAGCTGACAACGCTGAAGGTGTGGGTGGCGTGGAGTCAGCGCGCAAAGGGTTCGGCGCGGCGGGAGGCGATGCTGGGGACGCCAAAGCGGACCACGCCCGACTGCCACCCAGCCCAAGGGCGTCAGACAAACAACCCGGCTGAAGGAAGCATAATTTATACACCTATAGTTGTGGATCTATAAGAAAGATTAAGAGTTGATACAATGGCCCTACTTGGCATAAGACAATTGAGTCAGTCGTCGCATCCGTTCCAGCTTCAGAGCGTACTCAAAAAGAATAATATATTCAGCCTATAGCTTAAGTAACAGAACATGATTAAGAGAGATGATAAATACTCCTACTCCTCCATAAACATGTAATCTGATCGCTGTGACAATTGCTAAGTTCTATTTGATAAGTGAAGATGATACCCACTTAGCTGGAATTGCTATCTGATAACTTGCAATGGTATATTATGTGCATTGGTAGCGTCTATTTGGAGCATGTTAACTGGAATCTTTTAAATTGTACCCTCAGATCATAAATATATAATAGCAATGTGAGCATGCAAGCATATCTAGAGTAAATCCAGCTTAAATGAATAAAGCTTGATTAAGGAGTATACACAACTACTCTGTATTTTAATAACATCTGTTTACCATAATATTGAGATGAAGGACATAGAGATCTCTCCTTTTAAACACCCTAAACAACTAGAGTAATGAGTTAAAGTGATTTTTCATATTCTATAATATGATCTATAGGCAACAACAATGGCCTACTATCAAGTTAGCCACACATATTTGCTACTTTTATTACATAATATTGTGTTCTATTTACGCGAATAGTATTCATTAAAATTAAACTGCTATATACGGATTTTATCGCGTTGTTTATTTGACACATTATTACAAAATTTTGAAAATTGTTACACTACTACTACTATTAAACTTTACTAATTTTTAAGCTAATTAAATTATTATTAAACTATTTAGATTTAATTTATTTTTACACTTTCCCCGACGTTTTGGTAGCTTTTCAGCAGCCATGGTCAAGGGGAGACTAAGATGGCAGTTGTCTCAATGTTCCAGTGTAGT
Organism: Catocala fraxini; assembly: GCA_930367265.1. Classification (NCBI taxonomy): domain Eukaryota; kingdom Metazoa; phylum Arthropoda; class Insecta; order Lepidoptera; family Erebidae; genus Catocala; species Catocala fraxini. The sequence continues at coordinate 6,043,487 of OV884036.1, read as the reverse complement.
TATTTCAAAGTACCTGAACATAATTTAATCATTGGTGTTTCTATTTACGCAGAATGAGCTCAAAGTATCATGAAGTCTAGCTGTGGTTTGCTTCTTCTTGGGTTTGACTATTTTTATTACTGGATCCCAAGCTGGTGGTACATTCCAACCATCTTCTCTATTAAAATTAGGATGTTTTTTGATTTCAATAGCCTCGCTACTTTTATTACATAAAGAAACAAGAATCTTTGCCGAACTTATCTTCCAACCTATGTATTTATTAGAAAGTTTTACCTTTCTCGCCATAGCAGTGGTCTCCTCCTCAATACAAGATAACAGCACATGAAGAAGTTCATGAGCGTCTTGTTGATCTGCTGGCACCACCCAGCCAGCAGCCCGGAGCGATTGAAGCACTCCTAATGGACACACAGGAGTGCCTCGGGCTGTTTCATGTGTGCCATTTACAACTGAAAGGTAAAATAAATTTGGATATATGTGGGTGAGGAATATATGACCATATGTAGAGGACATCATAAGGAAATGGCTAAAAGGCAGTAATAAGAATTTTAAAACTACTATTATGGTATAGGCATGTAGTAAGAATGAACATATCTTGGAATGTTAATTGGGATCATTTTTCAGTTAAGAGGTTCTTGTACTACCTCACAGACATGCTGAAATGCCTTGCATACTAAGGTAACCAATGAGTATGAGAGTGATGATGTAAGTGATCAGGGAGAATGCAGCAAGAGATATGCCACGATCACAGCCAGTGGAGATTCTGAGTGCCTGCCTTATTGATAATACAAATGTGACTTGCTTTATATTATTATGCAAATAAACAATGCGATAAAATCCATATATAGTAAGTAGTTTAATTTCAATGAATAATATTCGCGTAAACAGAAGACAATATTATGCAAAGCAAATTCTAGATTATAAGATAACATAAGCAAGAAATCTTGCAACCTTGGATTAATGACAAGAACTACTACAACTTGATTTACAGATGGCAATGACAATAGTATTATAAAATAGCACACCCCTGTTGCTCCGGATATTGTCTGTTATCGCATGTTATAGGGGATGATCCTATTGCCGTTTACTGGGCACAGTTCCAAACTCCTTACTACTACTGATAATTATCTCTGAGACCTCAAAATATAGATAGAACACATTTCAGTTTACAATCAATATGTGATTTTGGTGTAACATAATAGGTAAACCATCATATAACGGCTTTAGATATAACCCCTGAAATGTTGACAATCTATACCCCTGCACTACCGCTACATGAAAAAAACTTGTTAACATGATAAGTGCTACACATCAAATAGTTTTTAAAGTTTTGTTTTAATACTTAATAGGTCAGATATTTAGTTATCTACTTAAAAACAATTAATATTTTAAGTAGATAAATAAATATTTTATCTAATAATTCTTTTAGGATATATAAAACTTTACAGTGTTTTTACATTAGGTATTTTTAATAAATTACTGATAAATTGGCTAAACAAAGTACTGGTATCATAAGTAATCTGCCTTTGTTAGAATGCCAGACAGCATAGTTAAACTATGGTTTCTGTCATGCGGCTGCGACTCAATGGGTTAATTCCTAAGACAACATTTGGACTCACACCCAGACACAACACTTTCCAGTTGTATCTAAATACAACTGTTTGAATAGAAAGTTAATTTATTAAATAAAAGAAGGGTTGCTTTTTAGTATTCATAATAATAGTTGTGTTTACTCGCTACTGCTACTCATGTAGCATCAGTTTTGATCCTGGGTGAGAAGGTTAAGTAGTAGGAGGGTAAAGAGGATGATGTAAAATGTGGGTGCATCACACTTCTAGGGATACAGGTGTGACAATATTTATGAAAATAACACATAATTAGTGTTGCCCACACATAGATAAAAATAAACCTGTGGTGGAAAATATTTAGTAAAAATAACAAAGTGATATAATCACAAGGTCATACACTATAAACAGCTATATGTTATCTAGGCTAGGTATAATAATTTGTGGCATCAATCATCCTATCTTTTATGTTTAATGACATGAAGTATATTAATAAAACGTAGGTTTAATGCATAATTAATGAGTTTTATTCCCAGTCTACTGTATTAATTTTCTTAGAAAATAATATTATAATCGAATATAAGAACTAACCTTCAATAACCGTATATAAAGTCGTAATCATGCTATTATGGCTATCAGCTTTCGCGTATTTTTTAAGCCACTCGTAGAAATTGGGGCAAGCGGCTAGCGCCTGCAGTAGAGTATTTAGAAAACATGTCCTGCCGAGGTTCTGGAGACCCGCTATCTGTCCTCGCCGCTTTCGCACTTTAGGGGCCCCACCGGGACCCCACAGTACGAATGCTCCGACTACCACAGCAGCCGTCAGGCCCGCAGCCACCAGAATTCTGTCTCCACCATCCATGGTCCCAATTTAATTTGAAAACCTCTCACTATTTATCACATACTAACGGTAACACATCGTCGAAAAATTCTAGCGATTATCTACAATACCAATACACTGTTATTGCGTTGCGTTTTTCCAAAAAAATCCATGGAAAAAGAAAACTTGCGTTTGACTTGTGTATTCTGACATTTAGGATTTTATTTAAGTTTACGCAGATTCATTAATGTGTTATCTCAGCGACAAGTTGTGATTAAATAATTTTCTTAACAATTATTTAAACTGCAATATAAAACATTCTCCAATTAATTATATTATTAATATAGTCACAAAATATTAAGCATTTTTTGTTCCATTTGAATTTAAGTTCTGTGCTAGATAATACTTTGTCATTTATTATCTTTTTATTCTGCAGAATGTATCGCAATATTTTGTTAATTGAAATGACAAATGACACTTGACAATTCTGACAGATAACCTAAAAATAGCCATAATAAACAGGAGATTTCTCATTGTTTTTGTCACGGTTATAGTAAATTATTAGTGATAAAATAATATAAATCGTAGTAATGGATATCGCAGACGCAGTTGTAATCAATATATTGTTTAGAAATGTATAGAAGCAATGTGAACGTGTGCTAAATAGATCATTCGGCAATTTTGTATAATTTATTGTTTTGATATCAGTTTAATAATAATGATACCGTCAAACACTATATGCGTGTCTCAAGAGGGGCCAGCGAATGCATTGGCTCTAAATAAAGACTGTACACAAGTTGTCATAGCTGGGCGAAATGGTAAATTAAAAAGAAAATGCTGTAAATATATTGTTATCACTACATTTAATTTGAAGCTAGAATGATGTGACTATCTAATTTTATTCCAGTGTTTAAAGTGTTTTCAATCGGAGAAAATGATTTTTCGGAAGTGTGTAATTTACGAGTGGGGAAAAATTTAAACCTTAACTTTTCTTCTATTGATGTTGCTTGGAGTACTATTGAAGGTATAACTTTTTATATTACCCTTTATGATCAAAAAATATATTCCTTACCAATTCTGTATATTTTTAAAATAACAATCAATAATTTGTGTGGTAAATATCACAGATAAGGACTTCTCAAATATTTAAAATATTTAATATCTATAAAATATTTAATTCTTGTCAGGTATTAAACCATTACAATATACTTATTGAATTATATCAAATTAATTTTAATCTATGTATTGTGCATTTTAGAGAACACACTAGCAACAGCAGCAACTAATGGAGCAGTTGTGGTATGGAACTTGGGCAGATCTGGTCGCTCCAAACAGGAACATGTCTTCTCAGACCACAAAAGAACTGTTAATAAGGTAAGAAATATTGTCTTTGCTTCTCTCTGCTCTCCAACACAGCTGTATACAAAAAGTTCTTAACATAATGCATATAAATATGTGGACTTTGAAACACTATCATTGCAGTGTCAATTTACCAAATATAAATATATATGCCAATAATAAATGCCACACCACATTTTAAATATGACTGCTATAATAAAATATAAAATGTTTTCTTCAACTTTACTGTTTGCATGAATGTCCTTTCTGGTTGTTAGCTACAATAGAATAAATAGTGTAGTCTTTATAGTATATAAATAATTACAATACTAATGAAATACAGATTTAAATATATTTAATTCTTATTGTGAACTAAATCTATGTATCATGCAACACAAGAATTATTAGAAAATAATTTAGTCTGACAGTGGCTCATCTATTTGCAAATTGTTTGCAATATAAAGAACTCTAGCAAGTCCTACATACTTTAAAAACCTTCTTGGGCTATGAAAAATAAATCAAATGCCATATTATTTTCATTGTCCTCAGGTTAGCTTTCACTTGACAGAACCAGCACTACTTATCTCTGGGTCTCAGGATGGTATGATGAAATGCTTTGACCTTCGCATGAAGGAAGTGGCCAGGACATTCATCAGGTGAGATAATGATAAGATAGTGTCATATATTAAATTTAAAAAAAAGTTAATGTTTTTAGTCTTAGACATGTCAATATTAAATTACTTGTAACATATATGGTTCTTCTCCCTTTAAAATAGCACAAACTAAATAGATAAGAGATGGCCAGTCAAATGACTGAATACAGTGCGCGAAAAGTTAAAACGCGTGTGTAAAGCGATTTCAGTTCAGCTTTAGATAGGCTGGATCCGAAATCATTGCACTCTTCCCTGTGCTGAAAAGCTGTTATTTGGTTGTTTTAGCTAGACCAAGGAGATTACAATAACGTATTAAATTTTTGTTGTTCTGCAAATATTTCCTCTTTTTTATGATAACACAAATAAGATACAGATGGCCAGTCAGTTGGCTGAATACAATGCGCGAAAAGTCAAAACTCGTGTGTACAGCGATTTCGGTTAGTATCCAATTTCGGCATTAACCCGACTTGGTACTAAATCTCTGCATGCCATGCTCTAAGCAAAACCTTTACAATTTCGACTATAATAGGATGTCAAATACAATACGACGTAATTAATATCCGAATACAAAATTCTATTACTTTAATTCTTCTACAGTAACACAGAATCGATCCGCGATGTGCAATTCAGTCCGCACCAAGCGAACACCTTCGCCGCCGTCTCAGAGAACGGGAACGTCCAGCTTTGGGACGTGAGACGTCACGAACGATGTCTTCTACAGTTCACGGCTCACTCCGGGCCCGTGTTCGCGTGTGACTGGCACCCTGAAACGCCCTGGTTGGCCACAGCATCAAGGGACAAGACCATCAAGGTAACAGAACTCTCTATATAAGACATCCTAACTAATATTATAAATGCGAATGTTAGTTTGTTTATCACCCTTTCACGCCCTAACTACTTGATCAATCATCATCAAATTTCGCATACACATCGTCAGGGGTACAGAAAAGAACAATAGGTAATTTTTATCCAGAAATGAGTGCTGATCCCAAGCAAGCCAAGACACAGGCAAAAGCTAGTATAATATAAAGCATTAGAAAAGATTCTTCAAATTAAAACTGTCTTTATTTATTTATTTCACGAAATAATACTTAAAGGAATGTCAAAGCTACACTTGATAAGCTTAACCTGTTGCGTCTTACATTGCTAAATAAAGCAACAGGTCATTAGAAACAAAAGAACAGTCAAATTCATATAGCAAGGAATACCGTCCGCCGTTCTTTTACTAGAGATGAAAGCAGTAATATAAATATTGCAAAGCGAGGATATAGGTCCTCGAGACTGGCATCGAATCCGAGATCTGACAATCAACGATTGCGTGTGCATTCTCTGCTAACACTAAGAGATCGATCAATCTAATTAACAAGGCAGTACTCCATGCAGAGAACTTAAATAAAGGATGCATGTATTCCCACCGCCAGAAAACGGCACCACGGAATTTACTCCAAGTAGGTGGGGCCTATTAAAACTAACCCGTGTCCTTATAGTGACGTATAATTATATCAATGGGTAGGTATGAGTTCTTGACACTGACAGCAAGTAAATAAACGTCAAAACAAAACAGCTAATAGCTATTTCTTTTTTCTTTTTTCGTTATCTGTAACGCCCTTTTTTGAGTAGTAGAATAGAAGTAGCTGTCACGAATAAATTGTGGTGAGTATGAAAGAACTGCTTCTATGTTTTATTCACGGTTACTAATTTCATGGTCTTACTTAAGAGCAAACGTGAGCCCTCACGATCGCCAGCTACTGCATTAGACGAACCATTAAGACGATGGTAGTCTACTGTAGGAACCTTTATGTAACTTATTGTGGCTGTTCTTTACAACCCATTAAGTAAATATGTGGCCATGTGTGAGTTACAGATGATTTGTATTCGGAGGTAAGAACTGCCTCCAGGGCACAGCGGTAGTAATTGCGACCAGGCCAACAAAAAGTTATTGGGTTTTCTGTTATGAAATCTCAACACCAGCCCGGAGTTGGAAATTTTGTGGTGTTAGACACCTCGTCCCTCGGAATGCCGCTGTTGGTCCTGCGCCTTCTTTATCTGCGGTTGTGTCCGATTACCGTCCCATCGGATCATGAGAGTTCGGGAATGGAGAGTGTACTTGTGTTTGCGCACATACTTGTGCACTATAGTATGTCCTGCGCAGATGAGATATGCGCAGTAAAGATTTGCCGCCGTGTCTGAAATTTGGTCTGGAGGACATTATTAGGAGGTGATTAACACTGGCTATAAATCATAACACGCAACATACAGTAGTGACTATTTCTATTATCTGGCTCGGTTCGATAAGCATATGGGTCAAATAGATAACTCCCGCATATGTAGCCGCTAATAAATATCTACTTGTACATTAATATTATGCGATTCGTTGTCATATATTTTGTTTACAATGTTATTATGTCATTATATAATAAGGGCTGGGGCAAATGATAACTCGTTTGCAACATTTTCTTCAATATTTTTTGCTATTTCTGCACATCTTATAAAACGACATTCATATATCATAATACTTCATAATATTTAAAAGTTCTCGCCTAGAATGGAAGAACTGGTTCGTTGGTCGCGTGGTATAACTTTACACTAATTGAATCTGACGACTGAATTCGTAAGTCGCTAGTTTCGATTTGAATATCAAGTGAAATATGGTGGGGGATTTCAATAAGGGCATTATCAATAAAAAAAAATGAAAATCTTGTCGTTGGATGGAAGTCTTATGCTTTTCTTTTAACCTCTTGATACGACTCGACTCCCACTTTTCCTTGATTTGGTAAACAGAGGTACGTCTCGGTCTTTCCCTTCTTCGCCTTACTTCAATATGACCTTCTAAAATATTTTTAAAGAATTCGTCTTGTCGTATTAAGTGGCGAATTATTTTGCCTCTCCTGTTATCTATGGTGATGAGAGTTTATATGTAAAAATCACTACAGTGAATTCTTATTATTAATATTAGTATAGATTGACCTTTCCTTTCAATCTATACTGATATTATAAAGCTGAAGAGTTTGTTTTTTTGTTTGGTTGAACGCGTTAATCTCAGGAAATACTGGTTTAAATAGAAAAATATTTAAGTGTTGGATAGCCCATTTATTGAGGAAGGCTATAGGCTATATAACATAACGCTACGACCAATAGGAGTGAAGCATCAATGAAAAATGTTGCAAAAACGGAGAAAATCCTCTTATGTGAAGCAGATGAAGTTGCACGGTTCAACTAGTTATTACGTAAGCAAGATTCTCTCTATACCCCCCTTTTTACTCCCTCTCTCTCCCCTATGCCAGCAAATCATCAAAAATAAGCATAGCAAGAACCCACCCACCCTCCGTAGGTACTTACGTAATACTTAATCGACCCCTAAGTGTTATCTAATAAAATAAAACGGGTGACGGTTTAAGGGATGTTTCAAGCGTCTTTACGCCATGGTATCCGCTTACCATCAGTCGGATCGCAGTTTGTATGTCAATCAATTTATTTATACTAGTATTATAAAGAGAAAGATTTAATTTTGTGTTTATTTGTTAGGATTTTATTCCAAATATTACAACCGATTTTAAAAATTATGTCTGTATGATGTACGTTGGGAAGTGACCGTGCCTTACACAGCTCCGGTACCATACTGGAGATATGGGAGGCGGCTTCTCCGTCGGCTTCAGCGAGGTTTTCGTTAGCAACTCCCAGAGTTGCGAGTAGTGAGCGGCTTTATTCCTTCGGTACCTATCTGGAGAATAGGTAGTGTCACTTGGGCACGAGGTAGCTCGCTTACGAGAACCGGATCTCTGAGGTTAGGGTGGAGAGTCGAGATTTGGGGACAAGACCTGTCTATAACTGGTTCCGGAAGGTGCTCTCGGGCACTGGAACGTACAGCGGCTTCCACTATTATAACCTAACGGTTGGTGTAGGGGAATGCTATATCATAAACTGGACTAGTCTTAGAGAGAGGGTATGTCCCCCTACTTTTTTTTTTTTTACGTTGGGGAATGCATGACGCATACCCCTCCGCGGGGGTGGGCGGAGGGGTTATGTCGGACTCGCCGGGGTAAAATAAAGATGTTGAAAAGATGAAGTACCTCCCAGAATACTGACTAAACCTACCACGGTGTTCCTCGACAAAACCACTATCGACGGGGCCGCGCGAATCACTTTCGCATGCGGTCGCGACCCCGCCGAGGTTTCGGCCCGCCGTATGAAACGGCAGGCCAGTACACAAAAGACCTACCCAAAGGCACTCCTCACAAATTATCCCTACTGTCCCCCCTAGAGGGGAGACGGACTCGACACAGAGGCGCGCGTGGGAACACGCACGCCGCCTCTCGGACCTGGTGCTGAACGGATGGCGGGCAGGCCCACAAAGCCCGCCACCCCCAGGTCAAACCTCAGGGTGGCTGGAGGTCGTCTCGCGCCCTCCGGCGCCCGGCTCTGCGGTTGGGGAGAGGGTTCAAACGCTCCCTCTCCCGCTCCGCCGCCTCCTTGATGGAAATGACTTCCTCACAGAAGGAGGCGACGGCGTTCCACGACCTCTCACTCCGGACCATAGACTGAACTACGGCCGGGAACGAGAGGGCAACCAATCCGACTGCCGCGATCAATTCACGGCGCTGCGATGCCCAGGCGGGGCAAACCGCCAAAGTGTGCAGCGCCGTGTCCTCAACAACGTCGCGGCAGTCGCCGCAGTGGTGACAACCGGGCGTCTCTTGCCGGCGTATGCGACACAGGAACTGGCCAAAACAACCGTGGCCAGTCATTACCTGTGTCAGCCGGAAGGTGAGGGCGCCATGGCGCCTCTCCAGCCACTCCTCAAACACGGGCCTTACCGCCACGATCGTGGCGTGCCCGGGTGTCCCCCTACTATCATAACCTCACCAAACCTACTTTTACGCAAGCGAAGCCTCGAGCAGAGGCTAGTTGTATAAATATAGTCCTCATTTTTACTGGGTGTTTATTGTGAATTTTCTTTGTTTTCGTTTTTTCAATACACGATAAGTTTCTCATTTATTTATAAAAGTAATTGTAGTATTCAGGATCATATCTTCTCATACTGAGAAGAGGCTTATGCCCAGTAGGGTAATTTATAAACAGTGCTTGTATTGTAGTGATTGCGACTATTGTACTAAACATCAGTGAAATTGTTACTAGATTTTTTCTGTCCTGAATTTCTCAGTAACACTACGTAGGTTGGTACTGCGCCACCTATAACGCGGAATTTAAAACTATAGCGGGTCAAATATAGCTATAATACACGCCTTTAGTTTCATGATATATAGGCTTAAGATTATGTATGTATATAAAAGTTTCACTATGAATTTACCAGAACAATCTATCAATCCAATATCCAGTTAGATAACACGGTCCTAAAACCGATGACCTTTAAGCGTGCGATCTGAAACAAACAAGCAAACCTCGTGGGGTCATAGCACGTACAATTTTCCTGATAATGGGAAACTTGGTTACATTCGCCGTGACCCTAGATGAATAGTTGTGACTTGCTCACTTTTATCAGGCGTTTGCCGTGATATGTGTGCTGATAAGCCGTGTGTGTTGCGAATTTTGTACTGTGTTGATATTGGCACGTTATTTTTGTATTTTGTTCCAAAAATTACTTACATTATATTTTCTCAGTGTAAAACATTATAATTTCAAGCTTGCTTTAATATTCTGCATTTAAATTTACTAGTAATCGCCCAGTGGTCGAAACTAGGACGTATCTCATTATGGTTTTAATTAATTTTAGTTGCCTACCTTACTTCGCCATCTAACCATTAACTATGTCGAATCTGACATTCCTTTGTGTGCGTAATACGCTTAAAAATGGTACAAAGTTTTTTCTTCAAACAGTAATACATAGATTTACTAGATTCTGCTCACGGCGTCGCTCGCGCAAATGTATGTTAGGTTAGTGTTTGTGGTAAACGCATATATGTGTGTGTGTAAGTGTTGTTCGCAACTGACCGTTCTGTCAAACACGCATATACCGCACTGTGCATGTACACGTTCAACTACAAATAAAGCCCGCTCGCCTTCGTGACTTGCAAGAACTGTAACAGTACTTTTTTCTGAACAAAAGCTACCCTGTGTCCTTTTTTATTTCCCTAACAACGGGTATGCGTATTGTAGCAGAAATATACATCTCTTATCTGCGTTCCGAATTGGTTACTAAGTTGTTATCTGAGTAGCAGTAAAATTATCAATGTATGAATAAACGCTTTCTAGATCAATAGTTTAAATTCGAATTTGTATTTAGATATTTTATTTATGACTTTCTATATTATACAATATTTGGTATGCCTCGCTGGGTTTTTAATTAGCGGTTTTTGTTACTACCAATCTTGAGGTACCGGATTAGAATAACTGGCTTGGTAACCGCGTTATCTAACTAGATATTGGATTGATAGATTGTTCTGGTAAATTCATAGTGAAACTTTTAACGCTTGCTTTTTAAGAACATCTTAGTACCTGTCCAAATAGTTCAATAAGACTCGTTTATTTAAACTCGAATGTTTTACACCTACACCTATCAGGCACATTTCCAGATTTTATACTGGAAACAGAACCCGAGCCAAGCATATGCCAGGGAACAATTGAAACATAAGTAGGTACATAGAAATACAATTTAAACCTCAATTTCAGGTATGGGACATATACGGCAAACCAAATCTGGAACACACCATATATACTATAGCGTCTGTCGGACATGTCAAGTGGAGACCACAGAAAAAGTACGTATAGTATAACATTTTGAATAACCCACTTCAGTATCAATATTATATTACTCTATTCTACTTTACGCGAGAATCTCGCTCAAAACTGGTATTTGGCTGGTGTTTAAATTGGAGGAGCGTACCTTCCCAGATTAGCTCCTCTAATTTAAGAACTATCTTTAAGCTAAGACTAAGACGATAGTCAAACAATCTTGTTGTGTTCCTTTGATAAGTAAGTATTCTTATGCTCTTTTATAACCTACTGTCCTGGGGATTATAAGTTTATATCCCTCGGACTGAATGCACAACGACTCCTTTTTGAAGAGTTGACTACGCGTTTCTGATGCACGCTTGTGATATCCCTGCTGTTGCAAACGTGATTAGACTACGATAAGTTACTATCAAACAGGCCAGCAATATTTTTAACCTTACCTCCTGTCTGCTTGCGTGTATCACAATTTTCATGCAAAGTAATTACAGTAAACGGGTCAAAAAATATTCAATTCTGTCGCCCAGGTACCAAGTGGCATCATGCGCTCTAGTACTGGATTGCGCAGTCCACGTATGGGACGTGCGAAGACCGCATGTTCCTCTCGCCACCTTTGCCGAGCACAGGGACGTCACCACCGCGATAGCTTGGCTTGCCGAACCGCAAACATTCTTATCTACCAGCAGGGTAAGTAAACAAGCAAGGGGCCGCATAGTTTGTGTTTTTAGAAAAGTCGTTTCTTAAAAACAAAGACGCGTTGGCAAAGTGAAGACTACAAATAAACTACTTTTTTTATACACAGCAACGAGATAGTAGTTGGGCTTGGTCTCCATTAATTGCCTACCTTTAGACAAAGATATGAAGTAAATAACCATAGACGTTTTTGAGCAAATGTGTCCTGCTATGAAGTTTTATATTAAGCAAAACTATATATTTTCTTATACAATAATTAGAGTCTGCCTCGTGGTAAACAAACACTGGAGTTCAATAGAAAAAGACATCTATGTGTGTTGATTACTTCAAAAAATATTTTCCCTACAACACTTGAAGAAAGTCCGGTACAAACAGAAGCAAGAAAAATGTGTTGTTATTGTGTGCCAGGTTTTATAGTATTGCAAGAACATGCGACGCTGAATCCTTAATATATTTTTCAAGAAATGCTTTACAGATATCCACACAATTAACTGTGATTGGTACAATCTTATACCCGACAGCCTGATGGCTGATGATCGAAAAGACGGCCGTGACATCGAACGAGTCTTTAGGTGGGGAACGTGAACATGCAAACGCAGTATGGATCACAAACTGTATTTGCTCGTTCACGGCCACCACTTGAAGGTCCTTCAGCAGCGTAGATTATAGACAGCTGTCTAGAAGTCAAGCTTGGAGTTGGAGTCTAACTACTTTGGGAGTTCTTCTTTTTCATGTGCACAATTCGTTGAATAATATTAAGTGATATGTTAAAACAAAGAGTCATAAGTCAAATGAGGCTTCTTGGTCTCAGGTGACTTTATTACTCTCATTTCCCAATATCTATCAGAATTATAAAGTGGTCCTAGGTCGCTCGATTGAATTATGTCTCTTTTTTCAGAAATGCTTGAGTTTGAAAAATTTATCCAACATTATCTAAAATTATTAAGATTTTGTACGTCGTGCAGCAGACTCAGTAGAGTCTGCTGCACGACGTACAAAGTGTTAATAATTTTAGATTTCTTTTTTGTGGAAGGAGGGAGGAGCCTTGCGTAGCCCCGCCTCTACCTGGTTACATCAAAGCCAATATGTGAATTGATCGGTCAGGACTGCAGTCTCTACCGCCACCGGTTCAGCGAGGCAGCCCATCCAGTGTTGTGGGCGAATCCTCAGAGCGTATGTGTGTCAGCGCGAGGAGAACTGGCCCACGCCGCTCCCGAGCGGCCCCTACCTGCCCTGCCTATGGCGCCTGCGCAGCCGGAGAGACATGTACCGGGCTTAGGGTGAGTACAGCAAAAGTATACGAGCTTATATCTTCTTTATTATTTATGCTTATAGCTTGCGTGTCATCAGTTATTTTTAAGTTTCACATTATCAAAATTTTAGTTTTAATGTAAATGAATGCTTTTTAACAGAAATCTCCATGGCGCTTTGACTAATTTTAACCTTCAAATTGCTGACTGGTACCGTGCCTGTACATTCAACTGTAGATGAAGTCTGCATGGTGTTTTTAATGATTTTTGAGCTTGTATATTCGTTCCACAGCCGCAAACAACCAACAGCCGGCTCCCTATCGAGTGTAGCGCAAGCACAACTAGAACGAGCCTTCCCAGGAGGCGCTTCATCAACTTTATGCCGGTATCGTGCTACACCGAACGAGGCAACTGTACCAAACAATTTGCCGCAAGCGACGCTACCGAGTGCTACGGCATTTCCGCGAGCAGCCTTGCCACAATCGGCCTCGTTGCCGCATACTGCGTCGGAACCGAGGGACGCTCCGCTTCATTCTGCGCTGGTGCATTGTGCACTTAATTATAGAATAAGAGGTGGAAGTCCACATGATTTGGCTGCCCATAATGCAGAGGTTGCAAGGTCGCAGAATAGACATATGGTAAGTAGAAAAAATAAATCAATTTGTATGTCGCATAACAAAATAAGTTGAGATAGAATTTTGAATAAATTTGAATGAATTTTTAATGGAATTTGTATATTTGTGCGTCAGGTGAGTCACGTGTGGGAGGTGGTGCGGTGCGTGTACGGCGCGCGCGCGGCGGCGGGGCGCGGTACGCCGGCGCCGGCGCCGCCGCGCGACAGCCTGCCGCCGCGCCCCGACCCGCTGCCGCTGCCGCCCTACAGCTACACATACACCACCAGGTAACTAGTCACGTGTGGGAGGTGGTGCGGTGCATGTACGGCGCGCGCGCGGCAGCGGGGCGCGGTACGCCGGCGCCGGCGCCGCCGCGCGACAGCCTGCCGCCGCGCCCCGACCCGCTGCCGCTGCCGCCCTACAGCTACACATACACCACCAGGTAACTAGTCACGTGTGGGAGGTGGTGCGGTGCGTGTACGGCGCGCGCGCGGCGGCGGGGCGCGGTACGCCGGCGCCGGCGCCGCCGCGCGACAGCCTGCCGCCGCGCCCCGACCCGCTGCCGCTGCCGCCCTACAGCTACACATACACCACCAGGTAACTAGTCACGTGTGGGAGGTGGTGCGGTGCGTGTACGGCGCGCGCGCGGCGGCGGGGCGCGGTACGCCGGCGCCGGCGCCGCCGCGCGACAGCCTGCCGCCGCGCCCCGACCCGCTGCCGCTGCCGCCCTACAGCTACACATACACCACCAGGTAACTAGTCACGTGTGGGAGGTGGTGCGGTGCGTGTACGGCGCGCGCGCGGCGGCGGGGCGCGGTACGCCGGCGCCGGCGCCGCCGCGCGACAGCCTGCCGCCGCGCCCCGACCCGCTGCCGCTGCCGCCCTACAGCTACACATACACCACCAGGTAACTAGTCACGTGTGGGAGGTGGTGCGGTGCGTGTACGGCGCGCGCGCGGCGGCGGGGCGCGGTACGCCGGCGCCGGCGCTGCCGCGCGACAGCCTGCCGCCGCGCCCCGACCCGCTGCCGCTGCCGCCCTACAGCTACACATACACCACCAGGTAACTAGTCACGTGTGGGAGGTGGTGCGGTGCGTGTACGGCGCGCGCGCGGCGGCGGGGCGCGGTACGCCGGCGCCGGCGCCGCCGCGCGACAGCCTGCCGCCGCGCCCCGACCCGCTGCCGCTGCCGCCCTACAGCTACACATACACCACCAGGTAACTAGTCACGTGTGGGAGGTGGTGCGGTGCGTGTACGGCGCGCGCGCGGCGGCGGGGCGCGGTACGCCGGCGCCGGCGCCGCCGCGCGACAGCCTGCCGCCGCGCCCCGACCCGCTGCCGCTGCCGCCCTACAGCTACACATACACCACCAGGTAACTAGTCACGTGTGGGAGGTGGTGCGGTGCGTGTACGGCGCGCGCGCGGCGGCGGGGCGCGGTACGCCGGCGCCGGCGCCGCCGCGCGACAGCCTGCCGCCGCGCCCCGACCCGCTGCCGCTGCCGCCCTACAGCTACACATACACCACCAGGTAACTAGTCACGTGTGGGAGGTGGTGCGGTGCGTGTACGGCGCGCGCGCGGCGGCGGGGCGCGGTACGCCGGCGCCGGCGCCGCCGCGCGACAGCCTGCCGCCGCGCCCCGACCCGCTGCCGCTGCCGCCCTACAGCTACACATACACCACCAGGTAACTAGTCACGTGTGGGAGGTGGTGCGGTGCGTGTACGGCGCGCGCGCGGCGGCGGGGCGCGGTACGCCGGCGCCGGCGCCGCCGCGCGACAGCCTGCCGCCGCGCCCCGACCCGCTGCCGCTGCCGCCCTACAGCTACACATACACCACCAGGTAACTAGTCACGTGTGGGAGGTGGTGCGGTGCGTGTACGGCGCGCGCGCGGCGGCGGGGCGCGGTACGCCGGCGCCGGCGCCGCCGCGCGACAGCCTGCCGCCGCGCCCCGACCCGCTGCCGCTGCCGCCCTACAGCTACACATACACCACCAGGTAACTAGTCACGTGTGGGAGGTGGTGCGGTGCGTGTACGGCGCGCGCGCGGCGGCGGGGCGCGGTACGCCGGCGCCGGCGCCGCCGCGCGACAGCCTGCCGCCGCGCCCCGACCCGCTGCCGCTGCCGCCCTACAGCTACACATACACCACCAGGTAACTAGTCACGTGTGGGAGGTGGTGCGGTGCGTGTACGGCGCGCGCGCGGCGGCGGGGCGCGGTACGCCGGCGCCGGCGCCGCCGCGCGACAGCCTGCCGCCGCGCCCCGACCCGCTGCCGCTGCCGCCCTACAGCTACACATACACCACCAGGTAACTAGTCACGTGTGGGAGGTGGTGCGGTGCGTGTACGGCGCGCGCGCGGCGGCGGGGCGCGGTACGCCGGCGCCGGCGCCGCCGCGCGACAGCCTGCCGCCGCGCCCCGACCCGCTGCCGCTGCCGCCCTACAGCTACACATACACCACCAGGTAACTAGTCACGTGTGGGAGGTGGTGCGGTGCGTGTACGGCGCGCGCGCGGCGGCGGGGCGCGGTACGCCGGCGCCGGCGCCGCCGCGCGACAGCCTGCCGCCGCGCCCCGACCCGCTGCCGCTGCCGCCCTACAGCTACACATACACCACCAGGTAACTAGTCACGTGTGGGAGGTGGTGCGGTGCGTGTACGGCGCGCGCGCGGCGGCGGGGCGCGGTACGCCGGCGCCGGCGCCGCCGCGCGACAGCCTGCCGCCGCGCCCCGACCCGCTGCCGCTGCCGCCCTACAGCTACACATACACCACCAGGTAACTAGTCACGTGTGGGAGGTGATGCGTGCTTCAATTCTGATATCGTGTGAGCATCGAACCCACAACAATCAACACGTGACTGAATTCTCAGTTGCAGCACGGAGTTTGTATTCGGTATACGGCAATAAGTTGGCCGCCTATTACATAGGTGCTAAATACTATTTAATCAGCCTGCTTTAAAGGTTTATCTCAGAGATTAATTGCTCTTACAATATGCTCCCTGCGAGTCTTCGCAGTCAGACCGCACATTATTCCTCGCGCGTCTTTCTACCAATACGGAGAATATAAACCGTTAAATGCTGGCACAAAAAAAATGTTGCCTTCATCATCATCCCTGACGGACGCAGCCAAGGACTCCGTGTCTTGTATATCAGTTATAAGCTCTAAATCATCTCGTTGCCATTGCAATGTATCACCTGCTATTGCAACGGATTCCTCTAATGCATAGACTGGTGGTGCATCTTGACCTAATTTGTAAGCTACTGTAGTTAGGAGACCTTGCTGTGAGTGTATATAGCGCCATCTGTAAGACGTACGCGAAACTTCTTCGTCTGTGCGGAGTCGCCACAAGTACGTTACAAAACAATATCTTAAAAAAAATTACTTCTTAAACAGTAACGCAGTAGAAGAGGAGCCATTGGAAGAAGTGGAAGACTGGGCGGAAACGCAGTTCCATAACAGTGGAGTGCTGGGCAAGCCTACGCTAAGCATTTACATCCCACCTGCCAAGCAGCCTGCTCACGTCCGGAACGAAGGTAAGGAAGGTAGATAACTTCTCTTTATAACCTAAAATGCAAATAATATGACACCAACTGCTAAGATCTTTAAACGCCCGTGATTTCTGATAAATACTTTGTCGCTGGGAACTTTATAAACATTCAAACAACGGACGAAATAACACCCAGCACTCAAACTCCAATTTTGAAAAATTCTCTATAATGACAGTATTGGAATAAGTGTGCGCAATGCAAAATGAATATTTGTTATCAGAGAATGCTGGTTGGGTATCGGCTGCGTCAGCTCACTACGTGGACGTCGAGGCCGCTGATTGGACGCTGCCTGAAGAAGCTTTTCCTTTGAGGACTGCGCCTCCTCCTCCGGCGCCGCAGCATCACCAACAGCATCACGCCTCGCCAGTGCATCATCCACATCAGCACCATGATGAAAAGGATCCTAATGGTTCGTAAATACATTGTCCTAGATACATTATCATCCTCACATTACATCTAAGTTTTATATGGACATAGATTAACTCTTCTCTCAAGGGAGAGGCAGAGCTTTAGTACAGATAAGTTTTTAGGACTCAGGTGATAGACGATGAGCCTATCGCCGATTATAACAGAATTAACCTGAAAGTCGCAGCAATTTACGTATTTTATTTATTTTCTTAGTGAGCAATGTGTTACCATGTTAGACTGGCCTGCAAATAGTACCGATTTAAATCCTATTGAAAAAATGTGGTACGTCGTTAAAAAAAAGTCTCCGTTAAACGTAATTCCAGTCAAAATGAACTTTACGAAGCCTTTGTTGAAGCATGGAACTCGATCCCACTCGATAAATGTATGAAATTACTTGAATCGAATCCACGTCGTTGCAGAGCCGTCATTAATAACAAAGGCTACGCAACTAAATATTAATTTTTAAGAAATTTAGTATACCAAACATAATTTTACATAAGTAAATAATTTGAAATTGATGACGTTAACACGTTAATAACTTTGATTATTACCTCATTTCTTTATTGTTTCTAATTACTTGTCCATGACGGATGGTACTGCAAATGTCGGTTAGTTTTTTGTACGTAAATGGTAGTTGTAAACTCGGATATTTATTTGTTTTTTAATGAATTATAAGTTGTTGAACGTATTCTATGCATTTTGTTGTTTTGTTTCCAAAAACAAAAGTTTTACGGCTATGTGCCTTGTATAATGTGAAATACGTCGCAAGTGTTTCTAATTATATGTCCACCACTGTATATCTTGCTTTAATCACTCTACATTATTTGTGCCAAATTTATTTGTTGGATTTAGCTACTTTTAAAATGGCTTTCAAAATATCTCCTTTCTGGATATACTTTCAAGAAAGGCCTAGGTTATATAATAATTTATAACAATTTACCACATTGAATTGTTTTTACGTGCAGCATCACACCGCGGTAGTGGCAGCGGTGGCGGTGGCACTTCTCCTGGAGGCAGCTCCTCCCCAGGGTCAGGGTCCAGTGGCTCTGGGTCAGCTTGCACTGCGCCGCCCAACTTGCACGCACATTATCACAATAATATGCATGTGAGTAATTTTTTGGCGAAAACTTTATTCACAAGGGCGTATGGCGCGTCTGATTGTAGGCAATTATCGTAGTCAATTGGTACATAGAAAACCGTGGTAGGTGGATTTATCATTCTCCTTCCACAATCTTATCGTCTGTGGGCGGCAAATCCTCTGAAACCGCTTGGATTGCAGCAGCCATGGTCACGGGGCAATAACAACCGAAATGTTGGGCCAAGTGTATTATAATTTTAATTGTTTTTTAGTAGTAAAGTTTAATAGTTTTCAACATTATACAAATTTATTGTTTTGAAATAAACTGCTATGAAATCCGTATTCAGTTGTTTAATTTTTTTCTATAACTATCGACCTGCCTCGGCTTTGCACGAATTGACAAAATATACACCTAAACCTTCCACATGAATCACTCTGCCTATTGGTGTAAACCGCATGAATATTCGTTCAGTAGTTTTTGAGTTTATCGCGAGCAGACAGACAAACAGACAGAAGCGGCGGTGGACTTTGATCTATAATATGTAGTGACATTCGCAAAACGTAAGACAATATTTGTTTATAAGGCATAATCTCTGTAATTACTAAAACGATCTTAATTTTTTTATAAAATGCTATGCATTAATGATAGTTATATGTATGACACACAGATGGACGACGTATCAGGTGACGTGGGCGAGGGCGGAGGTCTGGCTGTCCGTGTCGGATCGGCGCTGCACCCCCAGCTGGAGTTAGCTCCCCACCTGGCGGCGGCACTGAGGGTCCACGCGGAATTAGGTGATGTTCAGACAGCAGCTGTCGTAATGTTGGTACTACAGGAACATAGGTATGTGGAGATATTACAACTCTTAATTTTGGAGATACTTGTAAAGCAGCGCTTTTCAATCACTCATTAAGACATTCTTTGACAATTTCGTGATTCAGAGAACTGATAATTGCATGGTTGTAATTTTTATACCATTTTAATAGTACTACTACGTACACGTACTATTGTGGTCGGTCCATACAGTTCGTCTATTAATAAACCGTAGTCTATGGACGGATTGACTGCCTTCTTGTTCCCGTGGCATATACTTGCGTTTCTGGCCGTTTGTGAGGTACCAGCTTCGATTGTCGGTATGGGCAAAGATATACTACGTTTGTCTGTTATAACATTCTTAGCAGTAGTGTCCTATTGAGAATTTTGAACTTCGGTCTTCAAAAGTAGCTGGTAATAGGTTCGCTACCTTATACGTAAGTTCTAAAATTGGTGTTATTATGGCTAATGACATACCAAGTGAGCAAAACCACGTAAGGATGCTAGTATATTATAAAATTCAGGATTATCAAAATCCCGTATACTGCAGGAGTAATCAGAAGTGTTCTTTTGGGTAGTCAAATAAAATAATTCTTTATACATATCACGTCGGAGTAACCAATATAGAGGTAATGTTATGAGTTCGTATTGTGGGTGTCCAAATGAAATGCCTCATGATAGATGTGGACGTATATTTACTGGTACCAATCCTTACTAATATTATAAATTCGAAAGTAACTCTGTCTGTCTGTCTATCTCTCACTCTATCTGTTTGTCTGTCTGTCTGTTACCTCTTCACGGCTAAACCACCTTATCCATTTGAATGAAATTTGGTACAAAGGTAATGTAAAACCTGAGGCCTTCCTGCATAGACTACTTTTTATTGATATAGATACCACGCGAGCGGAGCCGCGCGCAAAAGCTAATTACATATAATATAAATAGGGATTAAATATAATGACCACAAAAAATACTAATTGCGCAGCAAAATATGCTTACTAAAATAAATCATAACGAGCACCTATACGCCTCAAATCACTGCATTCCGTCTCGGAAGGGTTAGGTTATGTTAGGTTCCTTTTTAAACCCACGCAAAAATAGGAGCCCCGCAAAGCGGGGTTCCGTCAACTTAGTTTGATCTCTTTAAAGATAATGCGGTTTTATTTTGGTAATCATTTACTATTTTTGACTGTTATATTTTACTATATCTGGTGATAAGTTAAACATAAGCCATATAAATACATATTGACCTACGACCTAACTGTGTGGTTGCGGGGAGGCGACTGCCGCGGCGCTACTGCATACTTGCGCCTGACTATATACAACTAAAGCGTCAGTGTGTCGCTACAATACTATCTTTTATTCCGTTCAGGAGTGACCTGTTTCCATACATTGAGGAGAGCCTGCAGGAACACTGGCTGCTTGGATACATAGAACTGCTGCAGAGACACAAGTTATGGAATGTTGCTACAGAAGTATGTATTCTTTTTATTATAATAACTGAGTATAGTGTCAGTACTTTGGGATGTTTGATGATCTTACAGTATGATGTGGTTGGACGTTGGTGCTTCTTTTTCTAAGCTTTAGTAGTTTAAGTATATAATTACAGTATGGAATCCTTATAATATGTATGAAATAAAAATTAATGAAATCTGGACTTCAACTGATATACAACCTATGCGTATATTATTATCCAAAAGGTATGATGAATAATAACGAACGGTTCGAAAAGTGTACAACTTCACATTCGATTTACGCATTGTCACTGATTATTACTATTCGAATAACAATCAAATAGTTGAACTAGATTGAATGACACATGTTAGTTGTCATAATTTGACCTGGTAAGGGTCGCGGGAAGCGGGTGGCCAAGGACCGGTCTGTGGATAACCTTGGAGGAAGCCTATGTCCAGCAGTGGAGTCTTTCAGCTGAGATGATAATGACGATGTCATAATTTTAATCTTCTATTTCTGTGGTATATCATTAACGGAGACTAGTCACTTGTGGACATTACTGATAACCTAGGAGTATATCGCGTCAAGTATTATTGATGCTATTGGGATATACGGATTTATGTTGATTATGCATATGTTTACACGTGGTACAACAACAAGCAGCGATAGCTCAGTGGGGAGACCAACAGACTGCAATGCAGAGGGTCTCCGGTTCGAACCCACCACGTCGCGCACCTCTGACTTTCGGAAGTTATCTTTTCGAAATTATGTGCGTATTGATTGACAATTATCGCCTGCTCCGTGCCTCGGAGAGCATGTTAAGCCGTCGGTCCCGGCTGCCATGAACATCTATGGGAGTCATTATTGGGAAGTCAGTGCCCTATAATATCCTGATACTGGTCTAGCCTTAGGGTATCGTTAGCCTTCGGGTAGCGGAGGTCAGGTGGTAGCCGCTCCGTGTAATAACTGATATCCAGTCAAATCCGGTTAGAGTAGAAAAGCCGTCCCCAAGTGACTTGGGAATAATAAAGGCTAGGGAGAAGATGCATTTGTTTACACATTGTTAGAAGATAATCAACCAACAATGAATGTATACTAGTAAGAAGCAATATCTCAAATGCATCCAAATAACTTAAATAATCGAGTAATTACACTGTTTATTTATCAGCTGTGTCGTGTACCAAGTCCATTTGAGCGCCCTTTAATATCTTAACAATATGTTTAGTTAGTTAAGTTCTCTAAAACATATTAACGATACACTAAATCCAGTTGAGCGGCCTTAACCATTTCTATGATATACCAATTGCAGTTAAACGCCCTTAAATATTTCAACAGCATACCAAGTTCAGTGCCTTTAAAACCCATAACTGGTCCAATTGAGTGCCCATAAACATCTCAACGATATACCTAGTCCAATTGAGCGCACCCAAATAGCTCAGCGATATAACTAGTCCAGTTTAGCGCCCTTTAACAAGTTAACGATATACCTAGTCCAGCTGAGCGCACCCAAATAACTCAGCGATATAACTAGTCCAGTAGAGCGCCCTTAAACAAGTTAACGGTATACCAAGTCCAGTTGAGCGCATCCAAATAACTCAGCGATATAACTAGTCCAGTTGAGCGCCCTTAAACAAATTAACGATATACCTATTCCAGTTGAGCCCACCCAAATAACTCGGCGATATACGACGCTTTTGAATATCTCAATGATATACCAAGTCCAGATGAGCGCACTTCATCATCATAACATGCTGAATCCAGTTGGGCGCACTTAAACAGCGCTCATAAAAATCTTAGTAATTTATCAAGTCCTTTGAGCGCCCTTAATGATTACAACATATACCAAATCCAGTTGAGCGCACTTAATCATCTCAACGATATACCTAGTCTAGGTGAGCGTTTTTAATCACGGCCTCAGTTTTTCTGTCAATATAACTGTTTATTCCTAATAGTAGTTGTGGTTGCCGTGCAGGTAGTGCGATGTGCGTGGTTGAACTCAGTATGGGTGCTATCGCAACAGTCCAGCGTGGTGGCGGTGTGCTGCGGGCGCTGCGGGCGACGCACCCGGCCGCACGCCGCCTGCGACTCCTGCCACCCGCTGCTCCGGCACACACCCGACCTGTGCGCGGTGTGCCACCAGGTAACTGAACAGTAGCACACCGACAGCATGCTGTCGCAACAGTCCAACGCGGTGGCGGTGTGCTGCGGCCAATTTATTTGGTTAATTTTCCAAGTTTCTATTAATCTTAGAAGGCTTAAGTAATTGCTCAATATTTCCGAACTTAGGTTTCAGAGGCTCCTTCCGCGACCTCTCACAGCAAAGAAAGCCGAGTTTCGCTAATACTTCTAGTAACTACCACATTATCTTTGTGATATTGTATCACCTAAATATTTGGTACTTATTGCTTACCCAATCCAGCAGCCATTAAACTATGACACAGAAGGTGACATGGTGACATGACATGTGACATGGTCCGTCGGCATAACCCTACATCAGCACAATAACATGACGTTGGTACTTCCTCAGGTGGTACGAGGCCTATACGCGTGGTGCCAAGGCTGTTCCCACGGCGGACATCTGCACCACATGCGCAAATGGATGGAGCAGTACCAGTTATGTCCGGCTGGCTGTGGGCACACTTGCCAGCTCGGCTGACACACGCATCCTGAAGATATCTTCAGAAAACCACTCCTGGATAACGGGACGAACAAACCCGTCGAAAAAGACTATTGGTATTGTTTTTATCTGCCATTTCACAATTGGACTAAGAAATAGTCATTGACTAAGCTGTATATCTTATTATAGATACTTTTGTGAGTGGCAATCATATTGTAATCATTAACATTCAGTATAACTATGTACATCCTGATCACATTGTTTCATAAACTTTACCACAGATGGCGCTTAGCGACGCTTAAGATACATACGGAGGCAACATTTCATTAGTTAAGAGACGACGCGACTTTTTAGGTCTATGGTTTAAGTCCTACTTTATGGTATTTTTTGTATATATCATTGAGTTATTAAGTCGTAGCACTTAATAACTCAATAATCTATATAAATAAAAGACTTAGAGGAGACATCTCAAGAAAATTATTTGTAACAGTTGTGAGAGTGCATGCTGTTTACCCAATCTGAGTACCTAGTGCAAGTTTATTTTACATGAACGCGATTGACACTTTTATGAAGTTCTGCGCTCCGATTGGCCCGCTCCAAGCTCTTAACCAATCAGAGAGCCAAACGCAGTAAACGTTTCGATCGCGTTAACGTAAAAACAACTCGCACTAGGCACCCTGAGCCAGGCTAATACTGGAATGACATGTTTGAGTGATATATCGATTAAGTTCTATACTGTGGTAGACCCTCTGTAGTATTCTTTGGTGTAATTACATACATGCAGTCTCACGCATATCATCATCTTAGCCGAAAGGCGTCCACTGCTGGACATAGATCCACCAAGCCTTCCACACCCCAAGGTCTTCCACACAGACCGATCTTGGGCCACCCGTATCCAACCGCTTCCCGCGACCTTTACCAGGTCATCGGTCCACCTTGTAGGAGGCCTACCTGTATCTTCCGGTGCGTGGCCGCCACTCCAGAACCTTTCTGCCCCAACGGCCATCGGTTCTGCGCGCTATGTAGCCTGCCCACTGCCACTTCAGCTTGGCTATCCGAAGAGCTATGTCGGCTACTTTAGTTTTCCTGCGGGTCTCCTCATTTCTGATTCGATCCCGCATGGAAACCACGAGCATACACTCACGCATATATCCCGAAATAATTGGCTGAGATGATGCAACCACGTTACGTTTGACGTATTATAGGAGGCGAATCTATTTCCATCTACCTGGCAGTTTCAAATTCTGCAGCTACTGAGAATCTCTTGACAAAACACGCAGTAGGTAACACTTTGTTAAACCCGCACCGAACCTAAGCCCTCAACTCAGCATATGCATTCACTACAGCTATACCACCAAGTTGGTCTGGTGTAAATAATCTCAATAAATACTGAATATACACTTAATATAATCTTAACTTATCCTACATATAACCTAGTCGCTATCTAGTCTTTTTATTATAAAGACATTTTATTTAACCACTGCGGCAAAAAATACAGCCTGCCTAATAGTAAGAAGTCTCTATAGCAACGTTCGCAACACTAGATAAAAAGTTTTTTTTGTTACGTCACTTAAAATAAGAATTGCTATGTATTTAAATATTATAGGAACTGTATATTGTATAATATAAAATTGTGCTTATGCTATAAAGGTTTCTGAACGGGAATTATATTGATTGCAGTGTGGCTGCAATATATACTGGCCGGCAATAACAACCATATTGTGGAAGGCACGTCAATATTGTGCATATGGCAAAGAAGTATGTTTGGATCGGCCGGTGCATTCAAATATTTTTGTGCTGGCCGGGCTATAGCAGGAATATTGCAGCCACGTATTGCAGTAAAAATATTGCCTCAAGCAGCTCCTTTATTGCTTACCTACTATAAACATAGTTGTACAATGCAACAGAAAACAATGAATGGAAATAAAGCATGGAAGTCTTCTTACCACTACTAATGACACCACGGCTTGTGTAAAAAACTGAGGCGTGTCGCTCTAGTAACGTATAATTTTATTAATGGGTTTATTAATCTTAACTGTATAACAGAACAGCTAAAAGCTATCTTGTAATAACGTCCATTTTTGAGTGGCAGAGTTGAGTAAGTAGCTTTTGGTGTGAATAATAAACTGTGGTTTGTATGAAAGTAGTGCTTTCACGTTCTATTTACGTTCACTGACTTAAACAAACGCAGTCCACTAGATAAAATGCACTGATGGGGTTAAACATTACAGTGGACTTTTAAGGAGACTGGAAACCCTTAGCAGAGAAACACAGCATAAGGTCTTCCAACTAAAATATCTTGTAGGGTGGAAGAAAACACAAGTTTAAGAGTAATGATAGTTTTAAGGTGATTGTTAATGATTGGAAAAACATATTCGACGTTCGATTGCGTTGGGCATGTTTTTCAAATCATTATTAGTATTCGTACAGAAATTTATTTGTAAAGTCTTTAAGAATAATAATAATATATAAAGACACTAAAAGTGTAAAAATATAACTGTACATATTATTTATAAGAACAATATATATATATATATATATATATATATATATATATATATATATATATATATATATATATATATATATAGACTGAATTGAGGGTATGTTTTGTAATTAATGTTTTTTATGTAATATGTAAATAAAAATGCACCTGTATACAATTGTTTTATTTATTATAATAATTATTTACAGAAATATTCGTATCTGTTGAGTCTTTGCGAGGCTAAGCCTAAAGTCCAGATATGATGTTGCCACAAGCTGCTTGAGATTAAATGTTATATATCTGTACATAAATACATGATGTCTAACTTATTTTCTGCTATAATAGTCGACGGTGACAGTTTGTTTGATAACAAAGGACAGAGCAAGACGTTATTCAATGAGAGCTATCGCGCTTAAATTCACCGCTAAAGTTGCTAGGGGATAGTAAAGTCTCCAGTTTTTGAACTCTGTAGTCACTTCAAGAGTAACCATAAAAACCGACAATTACCGCCAAACACGGCTTTTGACAGCAGCTGTGACAGGTTTGAGACCTTACATTAGCTTCAAAACAGCATCGGTATGGTCTAACCACTGTTCTCGAAACACACTGGCTCTCTACTAGAAACGCTCCGCTTATTATGTTCTTTACAATTCAAACGTATTTGTGTGTTTAAATATGAGACTTGTATCGGCGAACTGACGGTTTTGCATGCGCTCGACAGTGTCTATTACTCGGCGTGAATATTATTTTCGTCTCTAGTAGATGCGCAGCGCACAGTATTCTGGAAACATGCTCTTTAAATAAATTTTGTAACATTACATGATATCCAAAGCGTTTCATAGCAGCATAGTAATTAAAGGGCAAAGGGAGGGCGCCACTATTGTAGGATACAGTTCCATCTCATTTTTACACAATCGTGTCTAAAACCAAAGAGTCATTTGATAACCGACCTTATTATCGTATAGATAGAAGCTAGCATACTTGAAAGGCTGATTCTTAGTTAAGTTAACAAGAACTTATACATAATACAAAGATCATAGACGCGTGTAAATCACAATATTTAATAAATATAAATACAATTTCTAAGTTATAGGCATCCAATTACACTAAGAATTTATATATTAAATATAATACTAATAATTATTTATAGAATCTTACTTATGGATTGCAATTATCGTAGTGTTCTTTCCAGACTTTTTGTGTGAAAGTTTCCACTGATGGCACTATTCGAAAACAGAACATGGGTGACGCCAGGGTAGGACAGAGAATAGCTAAACCCCTAGATTATGTAAATATGTGATCTTATACCGGTTTAGTGATATATCTTATTACATAAACGATTTACACTATAAATTGATCGCATTTCTGCAAAATAAAATATAAAGTGTGGCACCGTTGTGAATTTCAATTTTAGCTTTTCTACCTCTCTAGGCCATTTGTGTATAAAAAGATAACATTACGACATTAGTGTCGATGCAAGTTTGTATCAAGAACTTATTGTCCTTGGTAACAACTAAGTATTACCATGGCAACAAAACAACAAAATGGTAAAAATGATGCGATCTGCCCGATTGTTAGCGCCTACCGTAACTCAAGCACGTCACCAAAAATCGTAACGTGTCATTAACCTTATAAAAAGTATCTACTCATGATCATCATATCTGCCAATGAAAGCGACCAATATTACTTCTACCCTGTTGACAGTACAATGCCAACTTATTATTCTACTCAATATTTCAAGGATGCCAATAACTTATAAACCGTCCAGTAAAAGTAGCAGTTCGGACAGGCTGAGTACCGAACGTAGCGCAGATCTATGATGTCGGCGCTAACACAAGGTGCAGCAGAGCCCCTTACTCTTGATATCTTCATCGTCCTCGACAATACTCTGGCCTCTCTTCAGGCGAGACATGCTGCGAATTAGTGACAGGAACGCCTGTGGAGTCCCAGGGAATACACGTTTATATTTGAAGAAATTATGCTTTGTAGCTATCTTAAAAGCTTTGCTACCTAGTGTATGTCCACTTATATTCAATGACCGCATTTATTAGTTTAATCTTTAACCTATCTTTAACGTTACGCCCAAGAAACCATATCTTTGGTTACAGCGGTCAACAGTTACGAAGTTTCTTTCATAAGGCAAGCGAATAGTCGGGATACCAGTGTCTGATTTAGGTTATTTTATTTTGGAGACTTCCTACCCTTATAACTTTTGTAAATAGATTTATTTTATGTTCTTAAGTTTAAAGAATAAATTTTGTTTAAACGAAGGTGTACAGTTACTATTTTACAAATAACCTTGATTTCAATTAATCAGAAAAATAGATACAAAGCATTTAAAATAAATATGGTCAACTTACCAAAGAACAAAATGACTATGGAATAGTTACTTCGCAATTATGCCCCGGTTTGAATCCTAATCGATGACTTTGGAAACTGGATAATTCCTAGAGAGGTAAGCAGAGACTACCTATTCCCTTAACATCTACTTTTCTGGCATATCACCTTCCTTCGTTCACTCGCATTATATTTATTCTCCATGCAAGCATATCGATCTAGGGTTTTATTAACCTGGCTTTTATCCAAATTGTCTCCGATCTGATTAGAGATCGTTTGTCCACGTCTGTTCCTTCTGACTGTCCAATTCATAATCACTTTATGTATTTTCTTGGTCTAAACTTTGTTGTCTATTTTCCACCTGCTGAAACTATCTACGGTTTTATAAATTCTTGTCACTACATCTTCATTCCCGCCACACATTTCTTTTATCATACTGTTCCCATTCAGCTTCAGCCATATTTTTTGTTTATAATATTTTGAGCAATTACTTTGACAAGCGCCCATACCCGGTACAGAATAACTATTTCGCGGCACACCGCAATTGATTACAGCTTTAAGCTTATTTCACTAAAAGTGGTGTAGTGTAGAAGACTTTGAAAAGACCTATGATAGGCTCAACCATTTGCCTGAACGTAACAACTAACATAAATGTAAATTCAGTAAATAAGGAAACTCACTCACCCTTTTCACGTTCATAAGTGTTAATTAGTGACATAAATTAATACATTATTTTTGACTTAAAAGACAGAAATGTTGACTAAATTTGTTTTAAACAGATACCAAAACACCTACCCCAAAAATATACATATATGCGAGTAAACAGGTATATTGTTAGAATCGAACTGCAACCCAGAGCATTGGCAGTGCCGCGGTTTCCATTTAACACTGCGCTCTCCTTACGACCTAACTGCAATCATCTGTATACGTGGTTGTCTGATTGTTAATATCTCTCTATGCTTTTAAAATCAGATTCGCCCAGAAGACTATTCGAACGTATCATCTGATACTTATTAATTTACAGTTTCTGCATAAATACAAAGATTTCTGTATGTTTCTCGATAGAATAAGTGATATCACTCTTGCTTCATTTGCGTTCATCTCATCACATTTTGCATATAAGCTTCTTGGTGCAGCATACTTATGCCTAACCTTTCACCAGAACGTATCTGATCTGAAGGCACATTCAGAATTTCACGATTCTTCTCAATTCTATGAACGAAGCGAACGATGTAAGCCATTTTAGTTCTGAAGAACGTTATTTTTGTTGCATAATGTAATCAATTAATAGTCTAATTATTATTATTATATTTGTTTCTCTTTCACGAGTATTTCCCTAATACGTTAGGAAAATACCCGGCCCTTTGGGAGGCTTACACGGACACATGGGTCCAACGTAAAGAGGCCCTTCGAGAGTTTTATTATTATTGCAAATATTATTATTATTATTATGGTTTATTACAAGTCGCTTGAAAAGATGCATTAGAAATATATTTTATCGTATTATATAATTATTTGTCTTCTGAATCAGACTACAGGTCAGAAAACGTTCGAAGGTTTTTAGTTCTAATTCTTTCCAACCAAAAAAACACACATAATTTTGCAAATCTGTATATTTCCTGCTTAATATCAATCGTTTTGTTCCTGTGACTTCGATATACATACATACACGTAGGTACATAATCATACATTTGTGAACTAAAATAACTATACTATATGAAATTACAAGTACATAGGAATACATGTTTTGTAAAAACGCCATCTGTCGGCGGCAAGTGACAAACACAATGATAAAATTAAGCCTACAGCGACATCTACTGCCGACAGTTAACGTTAGAGGGACATAAGTACGAGCCTTAAACCTTTTGACTGCCCGCGTCGGTTTAATACGACATAATTTTCGTGTCAGTATTGTCCTATATATCTGACAGATAACCTGTGTGACACGTATTTGCCGCCTACTAAGGATCTACTTAGGTGGGTCAGTGCCTATGTATGGTACAATACCGAGCTGTCAAAAGGTTAAAGGCATTCTATTTTCAAAGGGCTTATTTAGTTAAGGTTATTTGTCTTGGCAGTTGGCGACCATTTTAAGATGCAGGGCGGCCCCTTATTATGCTAAGTTTATATTGCTACTTGTGCCTTAGCACGGAGTGGACATATGATGGCATTACAGTAACATACTGAGCGTTGACGGCCATTAGGCGCAGCGTACACACACCACTTAAATATTAATGTAACAAGCAATATTCTATCATTCAACGCAACGAAAACTAACCGTCTCACTGTTATTGCGTAAGACAGATCATCTTACTTTGATTTATTGTTGAAAACTACTTAGAAGTGTTTCTATTACCTTCTGACAGAGCAACAGCTTAAACGTTTTGTTTATTTTAAAATCCTACTACATCATTACTCACTGCCCGAAATAAGTCAATAAAAATTATTTAACTATTGCAACAAGTAAAAATATTTTGGTGTGGAATGCTGAATCTATCAAAATATTTTCCAATTAGGAATTATAATCCCTGTATTGCGGAGGTGCAGCACAGGGATTATAATCTCTGATTGACGAATGACTTGCCAATTACAACAAAGGACATTCAATAATGTGAGAAAGTATTCGTGGATCACAGAATATTTTCGCCAGTGGAAAGTTTGATTCGAACTTAGCGCATTGGCACCAGCACAGTACATCTATGAAGCCAGTGCGCCATGTCGTCTGTTTTACAAGTAGTTGTGAACAATAAATTAATCTTAAAGTAAAGCCAACGTTCCGAAGTGGCAGATAAACAGCCAAATATAAAAAAGTAAATCGTGAGATTTAAAAATATCAGACTTTGTTGCATACAAAACTTAGAATTATTTGTAAGTTTTAACTTTTTGAACGCTCGCGGATAGTTTAAAGTAAATTACTCATTGTCCCATCATAAGTTTTCAACTAATTTTATCGATGGCTCACAAACAAATTGATTCAAGCGCCATCTGTTATTAGAATATGGATTTATATACGTGATTGAACAAGAGCTGTCTACTACTAGCTACGAATACAATTCGTGACTAGCAGTAGTGCCGCAATTTTGTGAGCATCCAGCTACGACAAGAAACAGCATCATATTATTTACCGATTAGGACCTGTACCATTTTTCTAACCAAATCAGTTTTCTTAGCATTAGGTGTTCCTAGACACCTTGATCATCGCCATTACTTTATCAGACATTTCGATCAGTTCATCGAGGTTGTCGCTGGAACGCATTTAGAATATATTTGGAAATACATACTGACGAACAGACGTGGTAAGAAGCAACTAGAATTGTGAAATCTCAACCTTAGATGGTACAGGGTATGGTAGTAATCACATGCACATCTTTTAAGGTGCAGTTGCGGCTTAAGGTAGGTGAAATTTGGTGCTGTACCGAGAATATGGCACTTGTACCTTACCTGTCTAAACATGTATGTATATAAGTCGATGTCGTAAAAACGCAATGGTACTAAAATCATTTTGCTCATTATCTCTCAATATTACAGTGATGTGGCGATCAAAAAGTTAAAATTCACGTATACAAGACATTGCAATATTGGCTAGTCCTGAAGCGATACAATAACGATACGTTCCAGTGCGGGCAATCACAATCTAACGGTATGTTCACTGAAATAGTATTTGTTCGGGAATGTTCTAGATAAGATCTTGTCTTACAACAGGGTTAGCACGGGCTGAAACGTGACAAAATACAAGAGGTTTGTTTATCATGTCGTCTTAATAATGATAATGAATTTCTTTTCTACTAAATAGTTTGTATATTATATATATATTTTGCTACACAATTTCAGTCATACTTATTTTTTGTCTAATGTTTCAGGTACTAGTACTGATAAAATTTGTGGCTGAAATATGAGACACAAATAAGACTTACGCTTGGATAAATCTTGAAGCTTAAATAGCTACAAGGTACTACAAGAAATCTGCTTAACCTCTCAATATGGGACATATCAATATGGGAAATGTGAAAACCCCGTGCTAGGGTCACAAGCGTTTTACCGAATCTCAAATATCTAAGTAAGTTACCAAATTGAAAGTACAACAGTGATAAACGAAACTAATATTGAGACTCCAAGACAAATGTTTCATATTGCATAGTCTGGTTTAATTAAAATTGTTAATTCAGAATACTATTTCATTAAACACACTACCCAGTACCCCTCCCACACATTACACAATACATTTAGCACTTATCACATACAAATAAATACAAAACTTACGCTACCATCCATGCGTGTACGTGTGTCGGTATACGCTGTTCGTATCATGACTTAAAACATCTTATTCTGTAATATTAGCCCACTACTGGGTAAAGCGGGGCAATGAAAAAACACGCATCTCAGATCAAATTTATCGATTATCGATATCGATTTATTTATTTAAAGTATTTTTTCTACTTCGAAATACTCTCGTCATGCATGTATTTTCTCCAGTACGAGCGACAAGTCAATTAAAATCTATTACGACTCCGCGAACTACCGCTAGAGGTCGCTATCACTAGTAAATACATGTAAAGCCCGATAGATGGCGGTAGCCGTACCTATCATAGTTCATACTCTTGTTTGAAGAAAGAAGAAGACCGGTTATAAAAGCATTAAATAAAAAAGGACATTTTTAAAAGTCAATGCGTGCTAACTAATTGTATTGGAACCAGTATCTTAGGTTCCTCCTTTGGTAGGTGATTATAATTTGCGTAATTTAACAAGAAGCTGTAAGTCATGTTACGAACAAAACCAGACTTGTATACTCACGTCTGCGCACCCCACACATATAATATATAATAGCGACGAATACATGTACGAAGCGCTAAGCTTTGATACAAGTTACAACAATCGTTTAAAAAATTATTATGGAATACTGTTCGTAATGAATAATATATTCTAAAACAAAAAAATACATTAAGAGCATTAAATTTTACTATTAATTAAAATATATGGTTTAGGCGGAGGTGAATTAAACCCACATTTTACTTGATACTTTTATGTACTCAAGTAAAAAGGGTGAACCAAAAATATTAACTAATTAAGATCAAACAGTTTCATTTACTTAAACCAGATGGTGTTTCTATCGACATAGTGTACTTAATTTAAATTAAAAATTATTTGCTTGTGCAAGCGCAGGGTGCTATCACAATAATCTAACAGAGTTACCTATTAAGCCATTATATGTATTGCTCATTTATTACAATAAAATATCACCATTACAAACAGTATTCAATAAATGCGAGCACCAGACTGGGCGAAATATATTAAAATTTACAATAGCCTGCTTACACCTAGTGACGTGCGATAACACGCAAATATCAACTTAAATATCAGTGTAATAGAGTTCATAGTACATATGACAAATTTACAAGATGAGTGTCGTGTCTAATGCATTTGATGGCTGTAATATACTTATTCATAATATACTAATCATTGCATTATTTGGTAATGTTTACCGGGATTTTATTATAAATCTATAAATATAGTTTAATTATTGGAATCTGTGTTTTATATCAATATATACTACAGCAATCATATGAGATTTTTGTGTATTAGTGTCCATACAAAACATGACAAACTGGTTGACAATCACTGACGAAACCCAAGCGGACACTGGCGGGCACCGACCGACACCCAGAGGTCATCGCCAACTGTCGTACACCGACCGACATTCGGAAGTCTTCGGCGACTGTCGGACATTCCCGCACGCAGCGCCCGCGCAAACACTACACAAGCTTATGACGTTTCAAACTCGGCATAGTATTTACATTGAATACGTTCATATCAAATAATCCCCCCCTCATTGAGTAACGTCAATATCGAATAAATACATCGTTGAATAACTTAACGTCCTTGAATAGTCCGGCTAGATACCGCCCGGTTGGGGGCGTGGTGGGGAGGCGCGAGGGTCGGAGCTCTACAAAATGTTGCACTTCATTCTCTTTCCCTTTTTTTTCTTGACGTCGCCGTTGGTGGCGCGGCTGTCGTCGGACTTGCGTGACCGGATCTCCCGCATGAGGTCAAAGAATACCTGCACACCATACCGAGTAAGCCCAGGTTCACAAACACGAAGCCCCACACCCAAAAGATGCAACATATAATATAGAAGGGTAGTCTGATATTTTTCTAAGGGAGTATAGACACAAAATACACAGATGGCCGGATAATTTACAACGCGAGACAACAAGCTCACTCACACAAATCTGTACGTAGATTTCGGATCAAATTATACTTGATACTCATACGCTATACGCGTCGTGTGAGTGCGTCCGTTATTGCGAGTCGTATTGGGTCTTCTGTATCCCATGTAATTTTAGTTATAGAGTTGCGTTACGCACTGCCTGGTCTCGAAAGATATGACTGCAAATTGAACTCATTTTTACGGATTTCACCGCGCTTTATAATGTTTACTCGTCATTTATTTTTTGTAGGTCATGATAAGAATACTTAGAATCAAGAGAGCGAGAGGGATCTTTACTTTTAAGTAAGCTTTTATGGCCTCATATTATTTTATCTATACTGATCTCGACGCTTCGTATACTGTCTCTACCCGTAACCATGAATAATGAACAGCATCCGAAACGTTTAGATAAGTATAGATATATTTTGGTAAGAAAATATATAACGCGATAAAATCCGTAAAATGCAGATCAATTTGGATAAGTACAGAAAATGTTCATTTTCTGAAATGTATATTTATTTATAAAAATATGAGACTAGAATTCTTCTTGAACCTTGGCAAGACGTATATGACACCAGATATTTTTTCTCTGTTAGTATATATAAGTCAGTCAACGATCGCTGGCAGGTGAAAAAGTACCGGCTGATCAAGCGGTTAGCTGGTACATTACTTAGCTTGCCTCTCAACCCATTGCACAATCGTTTTACTGCAATCATTAGCAGTCTGTATGAACAAGTCTTAACTAAACTGTGGTTTCAGTCTGTAAGTGTTATTTATCTGTTCGTGTCTGTCTGTATATATGTTTGTGTTTAATATATAAAAATAAGCTTCAGGCGGATGCGGCAACGCAACTCTAAATAATAAGCCAACCGAGCTGCACTTATTTTAAACAATACTTTATCAACTTTCAAGCGTGTGCTAAGCTCGGGCTTGGTTTTAGTGGGATATTCGATAGAGAACGGAGATTTTAAAACTATACGTAATTAACTAATGAGAGGTGCAGGCGTAGTGTGACTGGATGTGGATATTATAGGAACATTGATTGCTTTAGCAGAAACTCCGGAATGCTGCATCTCGTATTAAATACTTGCGAGTTAAAACAGCTACGACTAGGCTAGCACAATTTGAAAAATAAACGGTAGATGCCAGCTGTCCTAATTGCCTCACAATATCTCTCACCGCTTTTTCCCATAGGTGAAAACACGGGGAGTGAAAAGATGTGCACGTAGTTAAAGGTATACAGCGTTTTCATATTGACCGATTAATAGGATTGTATGCTACTTAAGCCTGTCTCTGAATCTGTAAACTACAGAAATATTACATGAGGTTATAACGCTAAGATTCCCTGTAAGGTTGGGTAAGATTTACTTCCCCAGCCAAGCTGCCCCAATTTAAACAACTTTTTATTTTAAAGCTAGTCCCCTCTCTGCCTAACGGAAAGGGAATTAAATTTTCGTAAGAATATGTTTTATTAATCACATTTTTGACCTCAACTATTTAAGGTGAAATTAAGAATCGTGTCACACTCCACGATTATTAACGTCACCCCTTATTGCAACAAAATAAACACCTACACCTCATCACTGCTATAATACGGGCCAATATAGGCCAGGTATATATCGCACCCTTAATAAAACAGAGACTTATCTCAGTATTTTGGATTCAACAAATTTGAACTCTATTGCAAAGATTTAACACAAATATAATATTAGAATTTAACATATACAATTAGAGTTCAAATTGCCTTACTTTCAAATGTCGAGTTAAGTCGCTGTTTTATTAAGAGTGCGATATGTTCCTGTCAACACACCAGCTCGCCAGCACACTACGCCGTGCGTCTCCCCAGTACGTAGAGGCAGCACACTAGCCCTGCCTCCCTACCCCGTATGTGTCTCACCTTGTCGACGTTGTCGCGAGTCTTGGCGCTAGTCTCGACGTAGGGCACCTGCCAGTGCTGCGCGCGCTCGCGGCACGTGTCGAGCGGCACGCGCCGCTTGTCCGCCAGGTCCGACTTGTTGCCCACCAGCAGGAACGGGATATTCTCGTCGTTCTTCACGCGCAGGATCTGTTCCCTGGAAGGGACGAAGCAACATGTCATATTATATTACAAGTCACAGGTAGCCAATCATCGGTTATTGTTTTATTTGCGTACGATCATGGAACACTGCACAGTTTTATAACAAAGGAAAGAAATAATAATATTCGTGACTAGCTTTCGCCCGCGGCTTCGCTCGCATAAAAGTAGGTTAGGTTAAGTTATGTTAGTAACTGTACTTTTTTGACAATAAAATATAGCCTTAGTTAATCGGTGATATTATAGCTTTTTTTTAGAGTTCAAAAAACTCTTATACAACAGCTTTGTCCGTCCGTCCGTCCGTCTGTCTGTTATACAACTTTCAACTCAAGAACCGTAAGAGCTAGTGACTCGTGGTCAGCGCCATACGACTCAGCATAGTCGACATACCCTCTAAATGACTATGACCTTCACGTGATACAATTTTTTCGAACTCTAAGATTTACGGCCGTTTCTCACTTGTTAATGATGAAAATTATAACATATTTTTTTTTAAATCGTTTAAAAAAGTATTGGGTTAAATCCTCACAAACAAACAAAGAAACAAAACATCAAATCGTTCTTCTTTATAATATTAGTACCGACAAGGATTTAAATCATACACGCCTTTAAATATTAGCTCCTTTCTGGACATTAAATTGTCATCCGACATATCGCACTCTTAATCAAACAGAGACTTATCTCAGTACTTTGGTTTAAACAAATTTAAACTCTATTGCAATAATTTAACCCAAATATAATATTAGAATTTAACATACACAATTAGACTTTAAATTGCCTTACTTCCGAATTTAGAGATAAGTCGCTGTTTTATTAAAAGTGCGATATATTGCCAACATGACATCTGAATTATAAATATAATATTATCACGCTCATATTGAAAATTGTACACTATCGTCCTTTATTTAATATGCGAGCTCACTCATCTTAGTGTGGACACTTTGCTCCGATCTAAGTATTATGAGGACACATGTATGATTCGTGACAAGAGATGGACGGCAGCGAGCGCAGTCAGAACTGTCGGTTTGACAGTATAAGTATAATATTTGTATCGCGTGTGTAGTTGTCACTGACACGTGCGGATTGTATAGACTACGACACGCGGGGCGTCTCTAATAGAAAGTTAGCATGTGCAACATATTTTATTTATTAATTCAATAAGAATTAATAATAGACATTACTATGTTTTACCACTAACGCTATGCATCGGTATTACCGTTTACTAGCGATGCATCTGAGACCGTACGGCCTCAGGTACGATTCTCAAGTCGAGCAGTGATATTGGGTTTTACTGTCAAGAAATTCTTAATAAGCAGTATAATCTGAAATGTGCGCGATTGATGATCATGGGCTCATCGCCTTTTAAATGGGACCTGATTTCGGAGCGTGTTCGGCCCAGTTACGGCGAGCGGGTTAAGGGGGCACAGTTCCATCTAGTCGCAACAATATAAAACTTTTTACTTGACATAAATAATAAATAAATAAAAATTGTTTATTACCAAAAAGATTACAACAATGTAAAGATATACAGTGGCCCCACACTAGGCAAGCCTGTCCTGTGGGTACCGTGTCGATTACCATTTATGATTACATTGCTCGGTCGACATTATGTTACCTTAATTGCCTTGTACTATTTTATTTTAGTAACTTTACAAAACTATCTTATATAAACAAAAGCTAAAAACACTTAAATCAAAAAAAAAAAAAAAAAAAAAAAAAACGTCATTGAATGACGTTTATACCGAGCTGGTGAAATGTAGCTGCAATACTCTTCTGCCAATAAGTCAGGACTTTGAAGCATACTCTTAACACATAGTACAAGTACACTCAGAATATTAGTATTTATGTATGTTGCAAATAATTGTCCAGTGTGGGATTCGAACACACAACATTCAGGTTAGCAGCAGTAACGGCGCGCCGACCGCTTGTCCACTAAGCCATGCAATCACTTCAAAATGGCTTTGCATACCTGAACTCTTGTGTTGCGTCGAAGCTCTCGGGCTCCGTGATGGAGAACACGCAGAGGAATCCCTCGCCGGATCGGAAGTAGTTATCTCTAATAGCCGCGTAGTCCTCCTGGCCGGCCGTGTCGAGGATATCGATCTGGACTTCCTCGCCGTCTAACACCACCTGGCGAATGCATAGACGAATATTTAGAAGAAGGTAAAATCTTGCTAAAAATAGCAAAAACAAGTTTTTATCAAAACCAAACTGATATACCTATACAAATGACAAAATTGCTATAATAATATCAGCCCTGTATTAAACTGTCCCACTGCTGGACACGAGCCTCTTCTCAGTGTGAGAAGGCTTAGGCCACAGTACAAATGACAAAATTGCTATAATAATATCAGCCCTGTATTAAACTGTCCCACTGCTGGATACGAATCTCTTCTCAGTGTGAGAAGGCTTAGGCCACAGTACAAATGACAAAATTGCTATAATAATATGAGCCCTGTATTAAACTGTCCCACTGCTGGACACGAGCCTCTTCTCAGTGTGAGAAGGCTTAGGCCACAGTCCACGACGCTGGCCCAGTGCGAGTTGGCAGACTTCACACATCTTCAGAATCAGAATCAGTAATCGTTTATTTGTAGAAACATAGGCAATACAAAGATGTTACAAATTATATACACTCTGTTCTGTCATTGAGACATATACATTTAAATGGGAAACACAAAAGAGAAATAAAAATTCTTCAATGACATGAAACAAATTCAAAAATACAACGCAAATATAATTAAATCATTACAAAAAAGAAATATATTAGACCATTTACAAAATTAAAAATGATATTAATTCTTATTACATTATATATTACATCATGTAGGTTATCGTGTTATTAAAATTGTGTCATTTAAATATTCATTAAAAGAATAATAACTTTTTATTTACCAGCAACTTGAAAACAGTCTTTTTAAAATTAGTTAAAGTCAAGTTTTTGATTTCATTAGGTATTTTGTTATATATCTTAGGAGCTGTACCAAAAACACTCTTTTGCATTAGAGCTGTCTTACACTGTACTTAGTACAGTGTAAGATATAATAGACTCAATATAAAGGACAGTTGTGTAATCAGTTAATCACAGCTGTCCTTTATACGTACACGTAACGCACGTTACGCACGTAATGGACATCTTTTAACCACTGACACTTTAAAAAAAAGTAAACTTTCAAGAACATTATTGAGAACTCTTAGACGTGCAGGTTTCCTCACGATGTTATCCTTCACCGTCAACGCAAGCGATAATTAACTATTTACGAAATTGCTTGCTTTTAAGTATGATTGTATCGTTAACTAGATGGGAACAACCGCTGCTTCATTAGTTCCGTTATAGCGTGACGTATGACCTTATCATATTTACTTGTTGTACTTGTAATTGCGCAAAATGTTAAGTTATTGTACGATTTACTAACAGGAGATGCGCGATTCACATTAGCACCGTGGAGTGTGGAGTTATGCCCGAAAGACGGCATCAGACAAGACCCCTAAAACGCAGCCATTTTATACATATCTGGGTTCCCCCCTTCATAACTCTACGTCAGTACGTATGACACATAATACGACAATTTTATATGTATCATATGTAAATTGATATTATAAAAATACAATTACTAAAACCGCAGAAAATCCGTTAAATCCGTACAAATGATGTAATTGACCAACTTCTAAAATAGCAACATATCGTGAACTCGATGTGACCAACTCGCCTACCGTGAGAATAAGATTTCCATTCTCGAATCTTGCGTAGTGTAATTAAATGATTCTGTTAGAAACTTCTTAGTACTGCACAGCGTCTGACTTGTCTATTAATATTTACTAGCGGTCGCCTAGTGGTCAGAATTCGACCAAAATTCCTAAGCTTGCTACTATGTTTTCTGTTTTTGTCTATTACATATAAATAAGGTGTAGGTTATGCCATAGTTACAAAGAATTGTACGACGTCAGAAGAACAATGTCGAAATACTACGCACGAGATTCGACTGCGTGTGTCAAATGCATGGTTGTGTGCGTGTAGTGCTTTTTCATTAATGTAATGTATTTCTAATGCATATTTTATAGAAATATTAGGAGTCGGCCCCTCCTTCTCCATATAAACTTTAACTGTGCCAAATTTCATACTCCTTCGTCCGCGCAATTTTCGTAAAAAGGGGTACAAAGTTTTTGCTTCACGTATTAATATATAGATATCCTGTAATGTACAACATAGGTAGCAAAATGTTACACCTCTTTTTTTTTTTTTTTTTTAACCTGGGGGAATGCTTGATGCATACCCCTCCGCGGGGGCGGGCGGAGGGGTTATGTCGGACTCGCCGGGGTAAAAGAAAGATGTTAAGAAGAAAATGTACCTCCCGGAATACCGACTAAACCTACCACGGTGTTCCTCGACAAAACCACTATCGACGGGGCCGCGCGAATCACTTTCGCATGCGGTCGCGACCCCGCGGAGGTTTCGGCCCGCCGCCGCGCCGTATGAAACGGCAGGCCACTACACGAAAGACCTACCCTATTGGCACTTCTATCACTCCATACTGTCCCCCCTAGAGGGGAGACGGACTCGACATAGAGGCGCGCGTGGGAACACGCACGCCGCCTCTCGGACCTGGTGCTGTACGGATGGCGGGCAGGCCCACAAAGCCCGCCACCCCCAGGTCAAACCTCAGGGTGGCTGGAGGTCGTCTCGCGCCCTCCGGCGCCCGACTCTGCGGTTGGGGAGAGGGTTCAAACGCTCCCTCTCCCGCTCCGCCGCCTCCTTGATGGAAATGACTTCCTCACAAAAGGAGGCGATGGCGTTAAAATGTTACACCTCTGCTGTAACAAGCATATCTAAGTCTAACTAAAGGTCTTACTCATAAAATAACTTAATCTTCTCTTCATTATCTACAACATATTTATTTGGTAAGTCAAAAATTTATACGAACGATCCTTTT
Organism: Catocala fraxini; assembly: GCA_930367265.1. Taxonomy (NCBI): domain Eukaryota; kingdom Metazoa; phylum Arthropoda; class Insecta; order Lepidoptera; family Erebidae; genus Catocala; species Catocala fraxini. The sequence continues at coordinate 6,001,926 of OV884036.1, read as the reverse complement.
TAGACATATCCATATAAGGATGTTATAAATTGCTTATTTAAATCGGTATATGAATCGAAAAGTTTTTTTGGGAAATACCTTCGCCATTCTCGTACCTAATATATTCTGTATTTCGAAGATTTTTACAAACATACAAACAACAAGCAGTAAGAACACCCAGACTCAGCACAACTATTAGTGGAACATAGAATTTTCTCCTCCCGCTTGGGGATCGGGCTCACTACACTCGGCACAGAGGCAATGGCGGGCTACGAGCCCGTACGCCCCTTGACTTTCGTCCCTATCAGCCCCCTCGTCTTTCTAGACGGAGCTATTTTCGGGTGGATTTTAAGAAGAAACCTAACAAATACCTACTAGGGGACGATCCTTGAGGGGCGAACAGGCTCGTAACTCAACGGTGTGGTGACCATTTAAACAACTACGCCATCTACAGCTAGCATTTTTATAAAAATACCTATTCTATATTTTGTTCTAACGAAGTTATAAGCTTTATAACTTTTATGAATCCTGACTAATATTATAAATGCGAATGTGAGTTTGTTTGTTATGCTTTCTCGCCTTAACTACTCGACCGATATTCTTGAAATTTCGCATACACATTGTCAGCGGTACAGAAAAGAACAAATAATACTTATTATTCAGAAAAATGTACTGTTACTAACCTAACTTAACCTACATTTACGCGAGCAACGCCGCGGGCAAAATCCAGTAGTACTTTATAAACAGCCAATCACTAAAGCCGCAGAATTCCATGATAATAATGAAAACGGCTTGCTTTTGAAATAACATGTAGTAAACTAGAGACCAACGGTCGATTAGCCGCACATCAATAATAGATGGCAAATACATCGACGACTCTCCCGACGGTTACATCCAACGTCGTAGATATCAATTTGCATGATTGATGCACGACCGTCAATCAAGGCTGGAGATTCAATCTTTTTGCAGCGGTATTTATATTACATGCATGGTCTGGAGACTATATAGCCAACACACACACACACACACGCACGCGCACACACACACAACCACTAAAATCACTTCATATTTATTAAAATACATAGGCTAAATAAGTAACTCATCACACGAACACCTCAATAGATTTATTTAACCTGTGGTATGCCGGAACGTGGATCTACGCGAGACACAATGCTTTTTCTATTATGTCTGGTATTCCGGCATACAAGAGGTTAAATAAGTTTATAATATCCAGCGAGAGGCCTGGTACCCAAAACGGTCAAAACTCAAGTTAACTCTTACCTTGGGTACCAGTGTTTCAAAAAATGTATGCTGTAACTTATTTTTAGATTATTAGTATTTTCTGTGTTCATATTGTTTGTAACCTTTTTGAGAAATAAATATTATTATTATGTATCTCTTGTCACAGATATATTTCTATCATATTAGAAAAATATCTGGCTCTTTGGGAGGCTTACACGGAGATTTGGGTCCAACGAGAAGAGTCCCTCCAAGACTTTTAACGAAAGGTGGGATGGAACACTTACGGTGGCATTAGCCGCAGCAGGCGTAGGACTATTGCTACATATGGATTCTAATATATGGGCTACGGGTATGGATATTTGGTGGACCGGTATATTGGTAACTATGGATGAAAATTATTATAATTATAAGTAAGCAGGAATATATTACACCGATATTTCGCGAACTATGTTTTAATAATAATAATAATTTATTTTAGGCTACATAGGCCCATAGATAAATACATTTACTTAAATTGATATATTATAAAATTTGATATTAGTAAATACACCTTATATCTACTATGTTAGTAACATTTCACTTTTACTAATTACAGGTTCCTAAAGTATGTTATGATTTTCTTTGTTTTTAAAAAACAACAACACCCTATAAATAATCCTGAGGTGCGAGAGGCTTTTACAAATATTCAAACAACAGTTACAATGAACCCAGATTCAGAACAACCATTTGTGGATCACAAATATTTTCACCCTTGTGGGTATAATTATCGAACTGGCGACACTCGATTCGACGGCAATGGCACTTAACCGGTCGTATACCGCCGGCTCGCATACCAGCCGGCAGATTTGTACCCGTCGTAGGCCGGTGGCTCGCATGCGAGCCACCAAATTGGTTTTACGTTAGCTTAAGCTAAAGCGAAGGCGGCGCGCGGCGTTTTGGCGCCAATTTGGTGGCTCGCATGCGAGCCACCGGCCTACGACGGGTACAAATCTGCCGGCTGGTATGCGAGCCGGCGGTATACGACCGGTTAAGACTGCGCCGAGCGAATTGTGCTAAAAAAGGTGATCACATTTAAGTGAATAAAATCAACACTTTTTGTTTAATACAAATATAAAATATACATTTACCATAACAATAAATGTGTTTACAATTACTCCGTGTAAAAAACTTAAAATAATTAATATTTTCGCCTACAAAGTTACGTAAATTTGCATGCTCATGTTACGTGATTTTTAGATAATAACAGTAGAAATCTATCCTATTTTACAGCTTAAACGAAACATAAATACTTATATTACAATTTGTCGGTCCAAATATTTAAGTTAGGTTGACAATAAAGACACATATTTATCTAAAAAGCACTTCAAATCCTCCTTTCAATTTTACTATGGCGGCCGCACGCCGATTTGAATATGCGCCGCACAAGCTCTGTCATTATCTGTCTTACGCTCGTCGCAGTCTTAAGCCACTACGCCATTCGTACAGTCAAGTGTACTGTCCCTGTGGAATACATCTTTAGAGACAGACGAGACAGCCAACTAATAATTTGTATACCCTACGCCGGCACTGACAACGCCCTAACCTGTATTCAATAGCGAACCTTAATTAATGGAATGTCTGTCAAGTCTAGATTACTGTTCAATACAGAGGATTTCTTATATATCATTTTATATCTATATATTATATTATAGTAGTGTTGAAAAATGTTCCTACATTTTTCAACACTAATTTAACATGAAATTTTGTAAAAATGTTGCATTTTCATATATATAGTGTTCCTACACTATATATATGAAAATGCAACATTTTGTAAAAATTTCAAGTCATTCGACTACTTTTCGAGTTTTGCGGACAAACATACGAAATTAAATCCTTACTAATATTATAAATTCGAAAGTAACTCTGTCTGTCTGTTACCTATTCACAGCTAAACTGCTCAACCGATTTGAATGCAATTTGATACAGAGGTAGTTTAAAACCTGGGAAAGGACATAGGCTACTTTTTATTGAAGTAGGTACCACGCGGGCGAAGCCACGCGCAAAAGCTAGTTTATATATGTAATGTGTATCATGTGCCTTTATGACGTACATTCAAGTATTAGTAGATTCAAGTTTTACTTTTTAATTTTGTTTAAGCACATTTCGCACATGGATATGTGATACTTGACATTGATAAAGTTTATATGGTAAAGGAGTGCGCAGAAAACTGAGATACGAAATAAGTAAATTACAGTCGAATTTATTACATTACATTACTACTGAATGTTGTCTAACATACCTTCTTCCTGTAACTGTCTGCTTTAGTAGGCTCATAGTCCTCAACGAACTCATCGTACATGAACTGGAGGGTGAGGGCCGACTTGCCCACGCCTCCAGAGCCCACCATGATGACCTTGTGCAGCGTGGGCTGCGCCGCCGGCTTCTTCGACATGCTGGCCGGAGTCACGAGACACGAACACTGGATCATATACAGACGATTTTAAGAACAGAACATTTTAAATAAAGAACTTTTTTAATTGAGATTATTTTAAATAAAGAATTGTTTAAATATAGAAAACATTTTTAAAATTGAACATTTCAAATAAAGATTATTTTAAGCTGAGCTTACAACAACGGACTGACAATAATGGCCACATTGGCCAGCGGTAGTGATCGCGAAAGCTGTGTATGAGGTCCTCTAAACCAGGGTCAGGTGTGATTTGGAATTTCCTATCAATAATTCGATAGCAGCAGTCTGGATTTCAGAATTTCTGGATCCCAGTCCACCGAGCTATCAGTTCCAGAGTCAGGAATTAGAATAGGCACATATCATCGTTTACATAAAGTTCACAATACATTTGCGGTACTCGGTATTTTATTTTTTAATAAACTACATTTTATTATAATCAATTTACCATTGCTTAAATTTAAAAGCGCCGTCAAAATACAACTTATTCAGAAGGGTTATTATTCAGTCAATGACTATTTAAATGACAAAAACTCATGGAACTAGGTGCTTGTTGCATACAGGATTCAAAGATCTGTATTACTTATAAGTCAATTTAGTAATGTAATTTAGTAGTCACAAAGTGTAAGTGTATGCGCCGTCATGCCATCCTACTGTCTATTTTTTTTAGATTTATATTAAAAAAATATACCTTAGCTCAAATTATTTCATCTCTATAATATTATTAAGTTATTATTGTTATTATCTTTAGTTTTTTTATAGTCAGTAGTATATGGCATAATAGCAGCACCTTGTTAATCTGAGTTATAAAATACTGAAATTATATTTAATTGGCAATTTAAAAGAGTGGCTGTGAGTTTCATGTAGCTTTCTTCTCATAGGCTCAACCCTTTGCCTGAACCTGGCAACTAACCTAAATATAGCTTCAATAACTTAGTAAACTCACTAACCTATATATTTTGACGTTCATAAGTGTTACTTTGTGACCTAAATGAATAAATGATTTTTGGCTTTGACTATTATGCGCGATAGACGGTAATTGGCTGGCCTTCTATTACGTGAAACCTAAAATATTACAGCATGCGAAATATGGGTGTACTACAATTGATGTCATTCTACGGCCTGCCTACTATCCGTATAGAACAAAAATGTCTATCCATTTTTACAATGTTGGGCGACAAAAAACCAATGCAACAAAGAGAATTTTACATTTATAACGTTAGTAGGTATGGATTGAGCTAACCTACATTGCATTATGAGTGACGTAATCAACGCACTCGTTAATGAATAGCTGGAGGGTTATCATTGGAACAGACCGATGATGTCATCTCGTAGTGACACGACCCACGCAACCCTACATCTATACATAACTCATAACCCGTCGACGGAAATGGCTGTGAATGCTATTTTAGGGAATTGTTACGCGAAAAGCTAGTATGGACATTCTCTATACTCAACGATCTGAAAGGACATTTTATTGCAGGTATTCGAATTATAATTAAAGTAAAAATGTGTTTTAAAATTTTGTTGCTGAATTCTAGTTAGACTGACTAGAATCCTTATTATTTTGTTTGGTAATAGGAAACACGTCTAGTGCTTTAAAATCAAAACGTTGCCTTGTTTATATCGATTTCTAGTTTATGATATGATATTTGGTTATAAATTTCAGGCTGCATAAGGCCCATGGCCCATAATTACCAAAATTTATATCCGAAATAGGAAATAGGATTTAATAGTGCATCTGACAATATCACATCAAATCACATAAATTATTTCATACTTTGACCGTACAATATCAAAGAGAAATTAAATTTCACTATCGATATTATTGCAGAAACGAGTTGGTCAACTATAAACAGCATCGCCTTATAAAATTAATAGATACAGCTTTAATAATCCGAACCAAGTAATGGAGACCTAATAAATAATATCAATAAAAAACCAATAATAAATATGTTAAACAACACAACGCGTCTATTAGGTGCCATACTAGTATGGACCGAGACCATATACAGATACGTAAAAATATTTAATTTGCGTATTGCCATTTTCACTGCTAAATAAGAACGGACAGGTGACAATGAACTTGAATAACACGTGCGAGACCTTAAACAGTGCTTTTTATGACTATTAGCAACCAAATGAAATCGAATAGAAAATGGCGCTGAATGCCACGAGGCATTTCATCGCCCGTCATATTTTTATATAAAGCTCAGAACGCGTTAACTTAACTACTCGTAGAAACGCTCTGATTTGGATTTGGTTAGATAAAAATGGTAAACATTCTTAATATTTTACCAACTTTTGTAAGAGAAATATCTATATTAGGTCGCTTGTGTTCATATGAATCTTTTATTTCTTGTTTTTGCAAACATATTGGTGTTGTTACTTGGGCTTGGCACAAGTACGTTTCATACATATTGTAGAAAGTATTTCCTTATACTATTGGTGCGTAAGAAAAATAAAGAAATTATTTCTAAAAATACATATATTCGTAATCCTTTTTATGTATGGCAAGCGTGCACACGCGACAGCGCTTTTAGGACGGTTTGTCATATCCACATTAATAGGTGTAATAAATATGATTGCAGTTTGTTTCGTTGTTTGCTTTATTGCTAACGGAAAGCATCGTCAAGAAACCTAAAACCTTTTCGGTGAGTTCTCCATATTTTTTTACCATTACGCACTAGGCCAGCGTGGTAGACTATAACCTAAACCGTTTCATAATAAGGAGAGGCCCATGCATAGCAATGGGACAGTTATTGAACAGGGCTGACATATTTTTATTAAACAAAAACATCTACCGTTGCCCAGATATACACGCGGTAAATTTTACGCTTGTAACATACACCGGCAACAATAACGGCAGCAACACAACAGTAAGTATACATATATAATTCTACATAAGTATTCTACTATCATAAGATATCGATCGACAGATATTTTATCGCAAGTATTAATGATCATAAAGATTATACACAATTTCAAGAAGTAGTTCGTAATCTTTGAGTACATCGTATATCGCCAGGATTATTAGTAATATGCCAATATATACACGCATTAGATAATGCATCTATCCAGACGACCGAAATTAAAGTCGATTTTTCCATATCAATTTAATGTTGGTTATCGAATATAAAATATTGGAAAACGACCCGCATGATAGAAAGCTACTAAATGTTGCCTATGGACTAGGTGGCACGATAAGCATAGCGCATGCTAAACATTTTAATTACCTTTCCTCCAAAAAAAAACTGTGTTGAGCGAGCGAAGCCGCGGGCAAAAGCTAGTGATAAATATAAAAGCGTAAGCTGAATGTGTAGTATAAATATAAGTATATCGCCAGTGTTTGTGTGTAAGAGCTGAATTAAAGAGTTGCAACTGTAGTATGACTTATGCGATGCCTGCTCTGTAAAGAACACGTTGATATAGCAGAACAGACGAAGACCATCATTCCCAATACTCTACCACATCTCGTTATTCAAAGCTTTGAAACTGCTACTTATCAGGAACACGAAAATATTGTTTGGATCTTGTGTAGTGTAGTGTGTGACGCGCCTTCCTTACTATAAAATATAAAAAATGTATGCATTATACAATAATGTACTGCCAAAGTAACGTCTTTTGTGACGTAATTTCTCAGCAGGACAGCTATTCGACTGAGATCCCACTGAGTCGTATCCATATAAAACCAACATTAACCTAGCTAAAACCACATTATGAAATCACCAACTCAAATGTAGGGTGATTTGAGTTGATGACTGTTCCATTTTAGGTAAACATTGGATAACATACTACCAATTTTCAAAGTGAATATTTATGGCACCAATGTAATCTGATCCAGTGGCCTGTCGGCTAAAAGCTTCGAATGACATCACTGACACATTTTGCATTTCTATAATGTTGACGAAACGTCAAATAAAAAGATCGATGTAACGAGTAATTCAAATATTGTTTCATACTAATGGCAATAAAAACAGTAAGGATAGCATCGCTTGAGACGAGAGCGCGTTATAGAGTGCTTCGTCTCGCTCTCATGCATACAATAACATACGTATATACCTATATATTCCTATGCCTGTATTCCCAAAGGGGTAAGCAACGGTCCATAACACCCACATATCGCCAACTACGAGGGACGAGCCTATCGCCATCCACAGTTCCAGAAACGGTGTTGCTTTTGCGAATTTCTTGCCAGAAAGTTCCAATTACACTGCTTGACTAAGGCCTGGTGCCTATATTCAAGAAACGAGTCGTTTTAGCTACGGACAGTAAGTAAGCTTCGATGACGTTACGGGCACATTTCGCGCGTCCACAATGTTGTTGTAACGAAACGTCAAACAAAAAGAGCGATGCGTTTAATTGTAAGCCAAAGCGTAGATAACAAAGGAGGCGTGTATGGCATTGACAATTTGCAAGGCAAAAAGGTTTTATGCGTTAAGTATTTTAAGAGATTCTGTTACTGTGATAATGTCATGATTTATGAGTGCCAGGTTCTCATGTCTAATATAATTCTGCCGTGGTAATCGAGAGAGCAGTAAGACACAGACGGCCATTTTTTTTTATTACTGATTTGGAATGTTTCTCTACTATAAACAACATATATTTTCTTTCTTTTGACATAAAGGACATGAAAATCGAGTATATAGTTTTATCACAAACACTAAAATTGTAATAAAATCTTTGCGCGCTGTTTCCTAAATCTGCCTTTTCTGACTTACTGCCCTCTCGATTACGACAGCAGAATTATATGAACAATATTTAATATGCGCACGAGTACAACATTTTGACATTGACGCTTTGGGAATTACTTTAACATTATAATCGATCTATACCTATTACCTAATATTATAAAGCTGAAGCAATTGTTTGTTGGTACGCGTTAATCTCTGATCCTACAATTTCGATACAAAAAATATTTTTGCAATTTCGAGTCTATTGATTGAGAGAGCATATACATAGCTCTCTCACCGTACGACCCTACGGAGCAGAGCGGATGACACCAAATCTCGAAATGAGACATATCAAACACATTATTACTATTTTCTTTTAAAATAAAACTCACACCGTACCGCACTATATATAATTTCTGTATATTAAACGATAGACTACTGTAGATAGTCGGTGTCATGGACTGGATGCGGAAGGCGGAAGACCGGATGGTGTGGCGTAAAATGGGAGAGGCCTATGTCCAGCAGTGGACTGCGGTGGGCTGATTGATTGAAACGATAGACACAAAATTTACCCAGACATGACATAACTATTTGTGGGAACATAAATAGTCGGCCTTGATGGCGGCTTAGTGGTTAGTGTAACTGACTGCTACGCCTGAGGTCGCGGGTTTGATTCCAGCACAAGTCAAACATTTGCGTTCTTTAACATGGATGTTTGTCTTGGTTTGGGTGTTTCTACATATGTATAACATGTAGGTATATATATACAAAATAGAGTATATATTATTATGTATGTTTATCCATTGTCTAGTACCCATAGTACAAGCTCTACTTAGTTTGGGCTAGATAGTGTTGTGTGTATGTGATAGAATATTATTTATTTATTTATTTTTCTCGTAAGTGAAACGAACCGTCAAAGCGGCGTAGTGGTGTGGTTAACCACTTAAAATTCGAATCGATGCGCCATTCGTGCACTCGGTATCAAATTAATATCAAATCGCTCGGCCACCCAACCGCACTATTAAATTAATTATCAAAACGCCTGCCAGACTAAAAGTATCACGTTTTAACAAATCGATCTCAAACTAAATGATTCATGTAATGAATTAAGACGTCACAGACGGAACATGAATGGACAAAGCCAGCTGTGTAATGAATATCAATGAGTTATCACCTGGCCTGTCGCGCATTCATCACACACATCAAAAGCCGGAAGAAATGATTAATTCAAAGATCGTATCACTCTAATGGAAATAAAAACAGTAAAGTTTTATCGACATTTCTTGAAGCGCTGTTATCGCAGAAGCGAGCTTTACAATCGATATATGAGAGGAGACGGTAAATAAGGATTGGCGTCTTTATTATTTCGCCTTATAATCTATACCAATATTATAAAGCTGAAGAGTTTGTTTGTTTGTTTGAACCCGCTAATCTCAGGAACAACTGGTTCGAATTGAAAATTATTTTAGTGTTGGGTAGCCCATTTATCGAGGAAGTCTATAGGCTATATAACATCACGCTACGACCAAGAGGAGCGGAGCAGCAATGAAAAATGTTGCGAAAATAGGGAAAATTCTCCTATATGAAGCAGACGAAGTTGCGCGGGTCAGCTAGTACGGTATAAGTTTTTAATGCTTGCCATACTTTACAAACTGTAGTAAACTAGTTTGTGCCCCCGGCTTCGCTAGCTCGGCAACAGTATTTTCTGGATGAAAGGTAAGGCTCTGTCCGTTTGCTGTAACCCTGACAACGTGTATGCAAAATTTCATGATGATCGTTCGAATAGTTAAGACGCAAACGCGTAACAAACAAACTCACATTAGCATTAAAAATATTAGTTAAAATAAAAAACCTTTGTAAGATAGGCCAGCAAAAAATCATCAGACACTGAAAATAAAAAACCGCCACGTTATTTACCAGCCTCTCCAATCAGAGACACATAACTATATCTTGTACTTACGTGTGCAATATCAATGCTTTACAAACAGTGACCCTACGACCCCTTAGACTACTAAGTATGTGACTAAGTCGATACGGAATCTTAAATACTCGATAAAAGAATGATTTATCTGATACAGAAGATATCGCTCGTGTTACAAGGAAGCCTTATCTTTTTATCAATCACTGATAAACAAAAAATGTTATTAAAGACAAGCAATATTTCCTTCCACACATAAGTCAAATAAAAGAGTTGTATGATTTCTAGTGTTCTTTTAAATAATACAATGTATGTGTGGAGACCATTAGACTGCCAGGCATAGGTCTTGAGTTCGATCCCAAGGCGCGCAATTCTCTGGCTTTTCGAAGTTATGTGCGTATTAAATTGTTATTTATCGCTCGCTTTAACGGCGAAGGAAAATATCGTGAGGAAACCAGCATGTCTAAGAGTTTTCCATAATGTTCTCGAAGATATGGGAAGTCTGTCAACCCGCACTGGGCCAGCGTGGTGGATTATGGCCTTACCTTTCTCACACTGAGTAGAGGCCCGTGCCCAGCAGTGGGACAGTTTAATACACGGCAAATATTATTATATTATTTATACCTACATTATCTGGTGAGGTTTCTGTTAAAGCAATCGTTACCGAACAAATAATTAATCAAGAATTTCAATTAGTACGAGCTGCAATGCTGGTTTAATTAATAATAAGAACAGGTGTGGACGAGTGTACTTGTGGATAAATGATGCCTCATATATTTCTTCTTGTATATATTAACACGTAAATAACTCTATACTAATATTATAAAGCTGAAGAGTTTGTTTGTTTGAACGCGTTAATCTCAGGAACTACTGGTTCGAATTGAAAAATTATTTTAGTGTTGGATAGCCTATTTATCGAGGAAGATAACATCACGCTACCACCCACGGGGGCGGCGCAGTAATGATAAACGTGGGTGAAACCGCGGGCACATCGAGTAACTTATATATGTATTATCATGTGAAGAAAAAACTTAGCACTGCTTTTAAGCATATTGCGCACGGTGAGATTTTGACTGGATGGCGTAGTGGTTTAGGTCGTCTCCTCGCCCCTGCCACCGCACCAAGTGTTGTGGGCTCGGATCCCACAAGAGACAAAAATTTGTGTGATCCATAAATGGTTGTCCTGTGTCTGGGTGTATTTTATGTCCGTTGTTTCAATGTTTGTGAAGTCCCACGCGATACAGGAATTAATCCTAGTGCGAGAATGATCTATTTTTTTTAAAGAGAAAGAAGACATTTGTCTTGGCAAGCCCACCACACATAGACAGCGGAATTGATGAAACCAAAGCGATTTTATGTCATACTAACTCGAACACTACAACAAAACCGCTATCGGCTTTAAGTTTATATAAAGAAAGAGTGCAGAAAGCTACAATTTATAACAAGTGAGAAACGGCCATGAATTGCCGTAAATCTTAGAGTTCGAAAAAATGGTATCAAGTGACCTTGAGGTTAGAGGTCAAAGGTCATAGTAATTTCGGGGGTATATCGACTATGCTGAGTCGAATGGCGTTGACCGCGAGTCTCTAGCTCTTACGGTTCTTGAGTTGAAAGATGGTATCACGTGACCTTGAGGTCAGAGGTCAAAGGTCATAGTCATTTCGGGGGTATATCGACTATGCTGAGTCGAGTGGCGTTGACCGCGAATCCCAAGCTCTTACGGTTCTTGAGTTGAAAGATGGTATCACGTGACCTTGAGGTCAGAGGTCAAAGGTCATAGTCATTTCGGGGGTATATTGACTATGCTGTGTCGAATGGCATTGACTGCGAGTCTCTAGCTCTTACGGTTCTTGAGTTGAAAGTAGTATAACCGACAGACGGACGGACGGACAAAGCTGATGTATAAGAGTGTTTCCGAACTCTAAAAACGAATGTTATTCGAGTGGTAATGTTATATTGTGCAACAACTGGGCGACTAGATACTTACTAGTAAATAATTAGAAAGGGTGTGAACAGGTAGACTTGAAGTTAGATATTGCCTAACATCATTTTCTTGTCGTGTAGTTGGCATACTTCACAACATATTATAAAACAAAGTCCTCCGCCGCGTCTGTTTGTCTGTTTTCGATTAACTCAAAAAATACTGAACGTATTTTCATGCGATTTTCACTAACAGAGAGTGATTCATGAGGAAGGTTTACGTGTATAATTCGTTAAGGTTTTATACTACCCGTGCGAAGCCGGGGCGAATCGCTAGTATAGTATATTTTTTTACAATCTGACAATCTGTGCACCATAACTCTACACTTCTTTTTTGTTACTTTTGTTGTAATCTACATAATTATATCTCGCATGCTATTAAGGATCGTTTTCTGTTTAAGTTACTACATTGTCATACATGGACCCTTGCTTTTTTTACGTCTTATAGGTTTAACCTAATGATAAACTGTGAACATTTTTTTTTTAAGTTTGGTCTTCTGCTGTCAGCTACCTCTATGTTTAATTTTGCTTTCCATTGCAACCTGTAATTAAGACAGCAACAACACTTGTATACCACTGACTTTGAAACTCTTAGCTTTTAAGGTGTATGTTCTTGTTGGTTGTCCATATAAATAAAATAAAACATAGTTGTGAGTATAATATGTATGTATGTATCTTATGTGGGGGCCAGTCAGTGCAGACCGCCGACACTTCGACCCAGTGGGATCTTTTGTGTCGACACTCTCCCAATAACGACTGCCATAGATGTCCATGGCAGCCGGGACCGACGGCTTAACGTGCTCTCCGAGGCACGGAGCAGGCGATAATTGTCAATCAATACGCACATAATTTCGAAAAGTCATATAACTTCCGAAAGTCAGAGGTGCGCGACGTGGGTTCGAACGCGAGACTCTCTGGATTGCAGTCTGTTGGTCTCCCCACTGAGCTACCGCTGCTCTTATATAATATAACCCTAGTTTCATTGATTCTGTTATTTTTTTTTATACTCTAGTATGCTTGCATTTGACCGTGATCTCACCTGATCTTAAGTGAAGATGCAGTCGACGATAGAGCACGCTTGCCTAGAAGATACCTATTCACTCGCGACTTGAAGACACCCAGATTGTACTCATCGGGAAACATAGATTTAGGTAGCAAATTTCACTCCTTAGCGGTACGCATTATAAAATTGGAAGCAAAGCGCTTCGTGCGTAAATGTGCTATATCCACCATGTACCTGTGTCGCTGGTGTGATTGTCTGGTCGTACGATGGTAGAATTTATATTATGTAGTGTAGCATTTTGGTGCGTCTTTAAATTTTAGTTTAATGTTTAGCTACGCTAATTGATTCATTCTTGTGTCACGAGGGACTGTATAAACATTTAAACAGCAGATATACAGAACATCCAGACTCGGAAGAACTATTTGTGAATTATACAAATGTTTGTCCCGTGTGGAGATCAACCCATAAAACTCGGAGCAATAACAGTGAGGCGACTAATTCAACGAATAGAACGACTCGATGGCGTAGTAGTTAGTGTAACTGACTGCCACGCCTGAGGTCGCGGGTTCGATTCCCGCACAAGTCAAACATTTGTATGCATGAACATGGATGTTTGTCTTGGTCTGGCTGTTTCTATGTATAATATGTACGTATTTACAAAAAAAAAAACAGAGGATATAATGTATGTTTATCCATTGTCTAGTATCCATAGTACAAGCTCTGCTTAGTTTGGGCTAGACGATGTTGCGTGTATGTGAAAGAATATTATATTATATTATTAATAATAATAATAATTAATAGTAATTTGAATATTTAAACTAATAGTACCTAGGTATCTGTGAAGTCGATATAATATCAAGCAAGAAGAACTTTATCAGTCTATTAGACTTTGATTTTAATATATGATTCTGCGTACTTTGATGTTTGTCCTAGAAAATCCTTCGCACCGCCGTCAATCAGTCACCACTGATCACCAAACAAGGCATTCTCCGCACTTGACACACCCGTAGACCTGCTGATAACAATACAATCAAAACGCAGACAGAATTTCTGATTAGTTAGTTGTCAGTTTAATATGCCACCCGCGTGGGTCGAGGTTCAGTTATCGAACAATAAACACTGTTAGGTGTCCCGGTCAGACCTCCACGGGATACCCACGATGGAATGGTTTATTTATGCGACAGTAAGGGCTTGAACTTTGCTATCGTAAGGAAGTGAGACTTTCTATTAGAGTTTCCTATCAATTTGGGTTACAAGTATTCTTGTATTCTTATTCACACCTCCAGGATAGAATTGCTGGAGTTAGAAGTGGATTCACGTTGGTAGTAAAATAGATAGAATTGGAACGGACATGTGACATTAATGATATTAGTAAGATTTTAACACAACGTACCTAAGCATCTATGGACAAATACACGGAATAGAGGTTAAAACATACTGATGCCACTATGTAATGGCTGGCCGGTAGTCGTAATATTTTTTTTTATGATAGGCTATTACACGCGGCGTATCTGTTGTTTAATTATAAACGTACTACGTCATGTTATACTATGATATATTTTATCATACGAAAGTAGATATATATTCTGAATTTAAATCCATTATTAATCCACTCTAGCTTCATAAGTTATATAGTTTGACTTAATTTCTACAAATGCGTCGTTGGTCCCGTGGCACAAGCTTATGTGCGATCGTGAGCGATTTTGAGTCGGTAATAGCTTCAGACAAACTGTTCTTAAATAGATTCTCTGTTAAAAATATCAGGAAAAGCACGGAGTTTGGATATGAACCGGGTAGCCAGCTAGACTCGCCTACTATTCCATGGGATCTACAAACATAGTTGGTGAAACGCTGGTGTAATAAATTTGTGCCTAAACTTACGAAATGTGTAAACTTAACTTTAATAATCTATTGAATTTCAGTTTAGTTTGATAGAAACTCTTTTTTGAGGATCAGACTGACTCAACCGTCTAAAGCCAGCCTAAAAATACGTGACACAAACAGGTTAAAAAACGGTGACTAGAAAAAAGGGCCTGAATAAACCTTATGATATCCGACTAAAAAGTAATTTAAGGCTACATAAGCCAGCAGATCAAAAATATAATGTTGTATTCCATTCCAGCCGACGTAAAAAAAAAGAGTTCACAGGTCGTCGCCTATATTAATTTTTATGGTATAAACCAAAATTGGTGATATTTGCTGCTTTTACCACGGCAAACCGTGACCTATGAATGGTACGATACCAGATAAGTAAAATTGATAAAAGTATAAATATTATTTTAAGCCGACAATAGATGAACTTCTCTTTGAGTTGCGTATCTGCTTTAATTATTTACCATTGCGAGCCGGGCAGTGGTATAAAATTCAAGTTGTAAAAAAACCAAACTTTGCTCATAAAACACACTGTACACTTGCTGTGACTAAAAATAGTTCACTTCCTTCAATTAAATCTTTAAACTGGAACGTCAACGTCATTTATTAGCTTCGGCCTTTTATCTGCAATTATTTTCTTTTATTGCCGACTTGACGTTAGTTGCGGAAGCCATTATTTATTTAGAGTGGCCACAACTTCTGTTTTAGGCTAGTTTAGGAGTTTGATCAAAGAATCCTTAAGATGGAAGCTACTATACATCGTACAGAATTTCACATTTTATTTTTTGGCGTCAATACCGCCTTAGTCCGTCTATGTATTAATTAAGAGATAACATAGCAACGCGCCTTTATACCCGTAAAGGGCATAAAAGCCATAGCCCAAAAGTGAAAAAAATACCTACTGGCTTGAAAACTTTGAGATAAATTAATAATAATAATAATATAAGCTAATCACAAGACAATATAGAGGCAGAGGCGAATCACACCTGCATTTCGCCAGCTGTGTTATGCCTCGGAAAGCACTTAACGCCGTTGGTCCTGCGCCTGATCACTCTCCGGACGTGTCGGATTGCCGTCCCACCAGACCATAAGAGTCAGGGAAAAGACAATGCACTAAAGTTTGTGCACGTACATAAGTATGTATGTGCACAAACTTTAGTGGACTCTCTTTGTGCACAAGTGCATAAGTATGCACTATAAGATCTCCTGCGCAGAAACCTAATCTTTAAGATTGGCCGCCGTGACTGAAATTCCGTATGGAGGACATTTAGCTTCTATATCATGCTATTTCTCCTGCCTTACAGAATAAGCGTCATCTAAACGTTCGCGCTAGTATTCACGACAACGCTACACAAGCACACATTATATTTAATAGGATGTAACTCAACATATATACATTAATATGTGTTATTAAAATTGTACTGTACAAACCATAGCATGAATTCATGCCTTGTACAATCTAATAATAAATATCAAATTAAAACAGGAAATTTTTAAAACCCGCAGGCAAAGTATACAAAAGATTGTACCGTATGTTATGAGGAAAATAAAAACATACCTAACGAATTCACAATGGACAATGTGATTAGGCATTTCCCTCGATACCGCACTCCCGTTTCAGTGTAGCAAAAGACAAGCGCATGTAGTGAGTCCTGCTAACAGTCCTGAGAAGCGATCATATAGTTAACTAGCTTTTAGTAAGTACATCTAGATTATTTTTACGTAAATATACTAATAGTTAATAGTTTGTTTATAAAGCTGTGACTCAGAAGATTAACTTAATTGCAGTATTTAAATGCGTCAAGTAAGTTTGAAAGACGAAGAGAGAAGTAGTCGCCTTTTGACGACTGTTAGCACAGAAAACATGTCGTGAATGTTAAAATAGAAGGATAGACGAATGACATGTGAAGAAATGCAGAATATATATAAATTAGATCGGGATTCACAATGATTCCCATATGCACATGCGCTCTATATGCATATGGTAATCATTGTGTAAGGACAGTTTTATGGCAGGTTCCCAAATCTTTTGGAGGCTCCGAAATAGCTTTGTCTACAACGCTGCCGTCATAATAGCAAATTTTGGAACAAACTCGTGTCGGCGCTTGTACGATATCGTTACGGGTGATGAATCTCGGTTTTATCAGTATGATCTAGAAACGCCTGACAACTAACACGTTCAAAAGTGAAGCGAGCAAAAAGTGTAGACAAAATTTGGTCGTAAGTTTTATTTACCATCTTTTGGTATGGGCACTTTTACGACATTAAAAAAGCGTCAACGATACTACTAAGTTACTAGATATCAGAAGTTTTAACGCTGTAAGCAGTGAACGGTAGAACACCGGCTTTCAAGGGCTACTGCTGCACAATGACAACATGCCTGTGGACTTTCTGAACAGTACATCGGTATTAATTTATAGGTCCTGCAATCCTGATTTGGCAAGGTTCCACGAAATCAAAATATATTTAAAAACAACCTTTTTCATCTTTGGCAGATGCACTGATTGGAGAAAATAGTCAGTATACACGCCGAGAGATAGTTCTTTGAAAAGATAGAGTACTTGATAACATTTAATGAATATCTAGTATATTTTTATCAGTTTTGCATACATTTCTGAATGCGCTCACATATCAACATTACAAACACTCATATTATTATATAATAACACAATTCAGATCAAAACTCGAGACTTAAAAATGCAAGTTGGCTAATTTCTTTAAATGAACCTTGTTAATTAGTACTGTATAAGATCACCAAGATATATGGAACAAGGAATTTTCTAGCAAATTCCAGCGCTCTTGCGCCGTGATACGAAGCCCTAGTAGTTAATAGGATTAATAACGAGCGAGTTTTCTAGTTAAACAGTTCAACTGAGATGCGACTTACGACCTTACATGACTCAGATAAATGAATCACCAACAACATAATAATACTACTTACACAACACAGACGACTCATGCGGTTCTTTAATCCCATTATATCACAAAATTTCTTTACAAACTTTTAATTTTCGCTCACAAACACACACATCCGCTCCCATCGAGTTCTGGATACGAAATGAATTAAGAGTTATTACGCATGTCATTTATCCCCTCCAAGTGACGCATAAGGTATTTCTCTTATTGTTTCTAAACGTAATGTGTGTATGACTGTGACGTGTCACGGTTTTTGCACTTTGAGTCAAAGACACGAAATTTTAGATTACTTGTAATCGCTATTTTCATTGCGGCTTATTATTACGCAATAATAAACCCTACTGAGGTCAGTTTTGTTATACATATATGCAGCTAGACGGATAGCACATCAATAGAGAGATATAAGTATTTCTAGCGGTGAGTGTTATGAATTTGATCTCCACGCAGGGCAGAAACTGTATGATCACTATTTGGAATTTCGTCTGGTAGATGGTGAGGCGAATCCCATTGGAATGGTAACATAGCTATCGAAATGGGTATGCTTTATTTAAGCTTAACCCTCTGGAGACATGCTACTTTTAATGTAGTTAGATCAAATACACACCAAAATGTTTTATAACAATTGGCAAGGCCTATCGGCCATAACAGATGTCAAATCTCATAGATTACGATACTCAGAAAAAGGAATAAGCAACGTAAAATAATATCAGCCATATTTATAATCTCCTACTACTGGATACAGGCTTCTTCTTAGTATAAGAATGGTTAGGCCATAGTTCTCTATGCTGGCCTAGTGCGAATTGGCTGCACATATTTTGTGAACATTATGGAGTACTCTCAGAAATGCGGTATTCCCTACCATATTTCCCTTCATCGCAAGGCTTCCAATAAATATCTATTTAATACGCACAATACTTTAGACAATATTCAGAGGTATGTGCAGTGAGATTTGGTATCTGCGTGCAGTACAACGCTAATTGTGAACTTAGTAAACCAAAAAAACTGTGAGTAACATAATTTTACCCACAACAACAAAAGTGAAAGTGTTGTAGATTACATAAACAGGTTTTAGTATCGGTATTTATTTAGTCCCCATTGTTTGTCGGCGTCGTCTCGCTCCGACGCAAGCGCAGCCGATAACAATCAAATACTTTTTGTACGTATGTTAGAACATTACTCTAAAATTGCTGTGACGAATGTTGTGGTTATTTTTTTATTTAGTATTCTGTTGCCGTCATTATATTACACTATAACTTTCGATTTCTAGAATTGTTATATTGTAGCTATTGTAGGTCATAAAGCTATGACGCAGTAATACGTACTTTATGCAGAAATGCATCACACCAGCTTTACCTCAGGCCTGTGCAATTACTGAGAATTGCCTGCACAGCGTAATATACACTTCAACCTGAGTTTTCCCAATATCTAGAGCACCCTGAATAGGTATGTACCGCCACCCTATTGTAAACTTCTGTCAAAGAACCTTGTGTTGTATTGCTGACCTGTTGCGTATACACTTGACTATCAAATTTGATATTGATTGATAAAATACATATAAAACACGAGAAATCCTGACTATCTCACTTACTGACTCATCAAAGTCCAGCCCAAACTCTTAAACTTAGAAATCTGAAATTTTGCGAAAAAATCAAGAAACGATCGACAATTTCGAAATTTACCGAGATTGGCAATTATTTTGCATTAACATATCGAATGCCAGCGATACACCGGCAGCCAGACACAATAGGTTTTGTATTATATCTGGGTTTTTACTATATTATATAACAGAGACTTCATACTTGTTATATTAATATGTTCTCATAGAGATATAGAGAGATATTTTATAACTGGTGCCAGAATTTTCGAAATTACCTCGTGTTCAATACAAAAAGCGAACAGACTCACGTGCAAAAGCTAGTAGTTAATATAACCACATCTTTAAGTAAAACGAAGGCAGTGACGTAATTTTAAATCCAATACACTAGTTGCGTCAATATAACGATCGGTGCCACTCTCCCACTGGCACTGGCACGGCATCTCGTATCGATGCAGACATTACCTGTCTAAGTACGTATGACGAGGGGAACAGACAGCTGCGAAGCTTGGGGTTCGGTAACCGTGCGGTACATCTTAATTGAATATGAATGTCGAGAATGATATCCGCCGTTTATTGAAAACTGTGCAACAATATACATGAGCCAGCTCACCAGGAAACGTAATACTATTTTAACGGAAATCAGCGTAAGTCGTTCTATGTCTCACCCGATAAGTGAGTTCCAGAGACATACCTACCTATGTATATTTCCTCTCATCCCAATTTTAATCCCTTTTCGCTAAGGCCGTCAACGCACGAGAGATAGATATTGCAAGCTCCGTCGTAATGGCTAGATTATCCGCTTGCTATTAGTACTGTAAACTTAATTGCCGCCATAGAAGAAGTATTTTTTTTGTGTTCTTATTTTTACTCCAATCGTGGTAAATAAGAATACCTGTCTAAGCTTCAAGCGCTCAGTGTTGCCTCGCGCGAAGCAAAAAACGGTCTGTTTGCACCAATCAGTGGTAC
Source organism: Catocala fraxini (assembly GCA_930367265.1). Taxonomy (NCBI): domain Eukaryota; kingdom Metazoa; phylum Arthropoda; class Insecta; order Lepidoptera; family Erebidae; genus Catocala; species Catocala fraxini. The sequence continues at coordinate 5,981,334 of OV884036.1, read as the reverse complement.
GGTTGATGCTTAGAAATCAATAACGTCGCGCGGACGAGAGCTGAGAGCCTCGAGGGATGACCACTAATGGCCCTCTCATTTTATTAAGGCGGTATGAAGCTATGTGGAGTTAATTGAATCATAATTTGTTGAGCTAACTTTAGTAGACAGATTATAGATTGTCAATCATTATTGATGCCGGCTGTGGTGACAAGCTCTATAGGCTACGGTAACTGATTGCGGTACCTTGCGAGCTCCGTTAGTGGACCATCAAATTATGTTCATACATAGACTTATGCCTATCTATCTCAGAAAGAGTAGGCTGAGATGTATTATAACGGTATTTCCAGCTATGTTTTAGGTCTCCTATGAAAGAGAGCCAATGTATTGCCATCTACCGGGAACATAATCAGACACGGTGCTGCTAGTTCTTTTTTCCTAAACAGCACCGATCCTTATTATATGTTACAAGCAAAAGCTCAAACTTATGCCACGAGCTTAATAAAGCTGACAGGATATTATTTTCAACGATATCGATAAATCTTATTTTTTTATTAACATAATCCGATCAACGGAGTAAAACCAAAAATTATATAAATAACATCTATAATTCAATTATGCTGTGGCACAATAAATTTCCCTGGCTCGCGTGACTCATGCGCTCACGTAATGATATATAATAGTCCAATAATCAGGTAAAAACTGCAGAGAAACATCGGACACCAGTCGAGTGGAAAGAGTTCAACGGTTTCCACCAAGCGCCGAAGAATAGAAACTTGTGTGACAATGACACTGTGTTAGGTGATGCAGAGAGACAACTATCCATGTATTACATATGTAACGTTACGCCTGAATATCGCACAAGAAGTATGTGTTTTTAAGTCACACGCATATCTCTCTAGCTATCTTTTGGATAATACGTAAATAAGTAGCGCTAGGCGTATCGCCGCTACCGGGCACATATCCAAAATTCATGCTGCTACTTAGAATGTTTTGAAAGAAAAGCTGCGTAAAACTTCGCACTTATGCCATAGCACCAACAAATATTTGAATAGTCTTTTTATCGATATCGATATTTTTCCGCAACGAGATTAAAAGCGCTTTCAAAGAAATCTAAGACTGGTTTATCTTAAGACTTCTTAGTTATAGTTTATTAAACACATTTTAAATGTAGGTAAGCAACTATCTATCGTTGCGCTGCTGTAGTAAGCCGTTTTATGTTTTTACGACGCGGTTATAGACTATATGTATATACCAGACATCCTGAAGAATTGAGTTATGCCGGAATTCTATCGGCGAAATCTGTCATCGGTGTCTAAAAAACTCTTACATCCAGTATACCTTTACAAAAGATTAGCCACGGTCAGCGCCGGATATAAATTATGATAAAGATCAACAATTGTGTCACAGAACAACTTAAAATCGCCTATTGATATAAAAAAATATACCTAAGCGTGGAAATAGACAAATTGTTTGCTGTTGTTGTCGTCTGTATGTTTGTTATTAAATCACGTCTGAACTGCTAAACGCATTTTGATTGCAGTTTGACACGCGGGTAACCGATTTAGATTGCCATATTGAATACTCTTCATGCTATTAAATTGTTTGTAAGTCTATAGAAATTGTGTTTTACCGTAAAAGTGCCACTGGTTTAATTTTAATCGCTACAACCAACGTTCATGGGTAACTTCGGGCTAGAGCTAGTACATAAATAAAATTAAAGTGTAAACTTCATTTTAAATTACTGTAAACTAAGGTATAAATGGGTCACTTCACGATTTGGTGAATACCAAGTCGTGTGGACAATCCCAGAATTAAATTTTATCAATACGATAACGGGTAAATCCGTGTCTGTCTACCTCATTAAGTGGGTATTAGTCAGAGGGCTATTAAAATAGACTAGCGGTCGTCGAGTGCTCGAAATTCGACCAGTTTGCCTGTAAGAAATTGCTGATTTATGTCATTATATATTGATATATGTAACCATAGTTACGCGCTTCGACTGCGTGTGTTAAATGTATGGTTGCGTGCATGTCGTGCTTTTCATTAATTTAATGAATTTCTAATGCATATTTTATATAAATATTAGGATTCGCCCCTCCTTCTCCATATAAACTTTAACTGTGCCAAATTTCATACTCCTCCGTCCGCGCAATTTTCGTAAAAAGGGGTACAAAGGTTTTGCTTCACGTATTAATATATAGATAAAATATGCGGGCAATGAATAACTTTAACATATGACGAAGAAACAAAACTACAACTAAATGTATTAAAAAAAACATGTACCCGAAAACCAACCACTTTACACTGTACTACAGAACTAGGATCTAATAAGCAGTAAATTGCCTGATTTTAGAATGGGGCAAGCCCGACTATGTAACAGTATATAAAGTTAAATCTATTTCGTTCCCTCTTTATTCTCCAGTTTCACTTGCTGGTCATGGACGAGGTCACAAAAGCACATTAAAGGCACGCTAAGGCTAGACTGATACTAATAACCTATCATATTACATACTGTGTATTGTTACAGCATCTAAGCATTACAAAACAACAAAGTAATATCCTAACTAATAGTATAAATGCTATGTCAGTTTGTTACACTTTCACGCCTTAACTACTCGACCGATCATCATGAAATTTAGCATACATGTTGTCAGGGGTACAGAAAAGGACACAGGGTTGTTTCATCCAGCAAAAACGAATGTTATTAATCTAACCTAACCAAACCTAACCTGGTCTACATTAACACGAGCGGGCAAAATGTAGTAGGTAACATATAAAAGCATCACGTCTGTACTCTGTACTTGACTAAAGCTTTTTGTTACTTCTTCTTCTTCTTTTTTCTTTTTCGTGTGGTTAGTGGCCAACCTGTTGTCAAGAGTTGTTCAAGCCGCCCGTAGGCCTCTTTTTGTTATTGCATAATATCTAGAACCTAAGATATAGACAGTGCTGCCTAAAATGTCGTATCTCATTTTCTTTAAGGAAATAACAAATGTAATCCATTTTATAGGTTTTCGCACGCCGCAATTATTTAAGAAGATTAGTTAGATAAAATATATCCGAGATACGTAAGATATGGTATGTCTGAGGCGTTCCTTTTGTGAGAAAGTCATTTCCATCAAGGAGGCGGCGGAGCGGGAGAGGGAGCGTTTGAACCCTCTCCCCAACCGCAGAGCCGGGCGCCGGAGGGCGCGAGACGACCTCCAGCCACTCTGAGGATTGACCTGGGGGTGGCGGGCTTTGTGGGCCTGCCCGCCATCCGTTCAGCACCAGGTCCGAGAGGCGGCGTGCGTGTTCCCACGCGCGCCTCTGTGTCGAGTCCGTCTCCCCTCTAGGGGGGACAGTAGGGAGTTTTTAGATGTGCCTATAGGGTAGGTCTTTCGTGTAGTGGCCTGCCGTTTCATACGGCGGGCCGTAACCTCGGCAGGGTCGCGACCGCATGCGAAAGTGATTCGCGCGGCCCCGTCGATAGTGGTTTTGTTGAGGAACACCGTGGTAGGTTTAGTCGGTATTCCGGGAGGTACTTTAACATCTTTACCATCTTTCTTTTACCCCGGCGAGTCCGACATAACCCCTCCGCCCGCCCCCGCGGAGGGGTATGCGTCATGCATTCCCCCACGTAAAAAAAAAAAAAAAAAAATGTCTGAGGCGTGGAAATGTTACTATGTAAAAAAGTATAAGGAAAACCTTTAAAAATTAAATAGCCAGTTTACAGGTGATATGCTAGCATTATGAAGACATTTCTCGAGCTATATTTAATGCCTAAATATATACTTTTTTGTTTCTGAATGGCAGACATGCTTTCGGTTCGAAAATAGTACGTGGTTACCGTGGCCTATTGTCGTTTGCGTAACGATAGAAGGCCTAGCAGAAAAATTACGAGTTGCCGACTCTACACACAAAAATTATGAGATTTGCCAGTGCAATGAGCACCATCACATTCGCATGCAGCTGACAACACATCGTCTTCACTGCAGGATCACTAGATTAGATTGCTTCGAATCTTCTGTAGATGGGAAAGGTACTTTCCCATTTAGACTGTTCCAGTTTGATCACAAACCCAGGTTGAAGCAGCAATCCCGCTATCATTTACTTCTCTGAATGTGATTGCCGTCTATCAATTGACTAAGAATTTGCTGACAAAAGGACCTACAACTCTTTGACTAACTCAAAATCTTGAACACTTTTATCACTGTCCACCTACACACCACAACACCATCTAGCCCAAACTAAGCAGAGCTTGTACTATGGGTACTAGACAATGGATAAACATACATAATTATATACTATTTTTTTTATAAATACATGTATGTATGTATGTATCATATGTGGGGGCCAGTCAGTGCAGACCGGCGACACTTCGACCCAGTGGGATTTTTTGTGTCGACACTCTCCCAATAACGACTGCCATAAATGTTCATGGCAGCCGGGACCGACGGCTTAACATGCTCTCCGAGGCACGGAGCAGGCGATAATTGTCAATCAATACGCACATAATTTCGAAAAGTCATATAACTTCCGAAAGTCAGAGGTGCGCGACGTGGGTTCGAACCCGAGACCCTCTGCATTGCAGTCTGTTGGTCTCCCCACTGAGCTATCGCTGCTCTTTTATAAATACATAGTTACATATTATACATAGAAATATATTATTATTGTCCAACACAAATATATTCTATTTCTAGTAATCCAACCAGAAACTATATACATAATTATATAAAACTGACAACCAGCCTTCCCCTAGTGACACTCGTGGGAGATAAAATGGCAATGACGTAAGGGACGTCCGATACACCCAACGATTATAGCGTAACTAACACGACAATAAAACGTGAGTGCCACGATAATTTTTTTATTTATTTATTTATTTATTACACATACAATTATCATTACAGGCATATACCCAATGTGATAATGTAGATTGCCACAAATTAATAATTCAAAGTTAGTGCATAGAATCTTAATTTTAACATTAATAATCATCAATTCATTCATTTCATCAATTGTACGAGTGCCTGTGTACTTACAACAAACATGTAGTATCATTAAATTATATTATTATTGTCAATACATACACTCAGCTCAGTGGGGAGACCAACAGACTGCAATGCAGAGGGTCTCGGGTTCGAACCCACGTCGCGCAACGATGACTTTCGGAAGTTATACGACTTTTCGAAATTATGTGCGTATTGATTGATAATTATCGCCTGCTCCGTGCCTCGGAGAGCACGTTAAGCCGTTGGTCCCGGCTGCTATGAATATCTATGGCAGTCGTTATTGGGAAAGTCAGTACCCTCTAATATCCTGACACTGGTCTAGCCTTAGGGTATCGTTAGCCTTCGGGTTGCGGAGGTCAGGTGGCAGCCGCTCCATGTAAAAACTGATATCCAGTCAAATCTGGTTAGACCAGAAAAGCCGACCCCAAGTGACTTGGGAATAATAATGGCCAAGAAAGAAGAAGAAGACATACACTCAATAAATCATATACTCAGTCAATACAAAACTCACGGCCGTAGATTCTTGTCTATAGTTCGATTTGGTTAGATTTCTTTTTCCTACGTAATAGGGCCCAGATTTTTTTTAAGAAGTCACATCCCGCTCTGCTTGTTTATCCTGTTGCTAGTTGTGGATCTTTACAAACATTCAAACAACGAACACAAAGGTCATTGCTGTCTATCGGCCGCGTTTCCATATTCTGCACTACAACTGACAGACCTCTTACAGAACTGCATCTTTAGTTCAAAAAGTACATTACAACGGCTATCATCCAATGTTTCATATACATTGGGTTAACAAACGAGAGGTCGTGAATTCGATTCCTACCCATACCATTACAAAGGAGCGCTTAAATTTTAGACAAGTATAACACAAATTTAGTTGAAGCGATTAGCAAGAGTACGTCAGTAATGTGTAACACGAAATATCATTAGCCGTTCACATACTGAATGCGTCTTGAATACTTGACCTGGCTTACCGATAAAGTCAACATTCTCCAGAACATAATCGATTTATAAACTTTTGATCGAGCAAAAACTAGTCGATTCAAATCCAATCAAATTCAGAATAATCTAAAGAAAGTTCAGTTTAAAAAAGAAAGGCGTCGCCATATAAAATCAATAACGGAATCGTTTATTTTATTATACCTCCATTATTATTACGATACGGCGCATCTCGCTTTCACAATATAATACAATACCTTTATACGTAGCCTTCCGTCTATATCACAGAAGAGGTAAGCACAGATGTAAGACACTGCAATTTTTTTTAATACAACTATGGTGGCAAACAAGCCTGCTGCCCACCTGATGGTAAGTGGTCACCGTAGCCTATGGACGCCTGCAACACCAGAAGCATCACTTGCGCATTGGCAACCCTTTGGAAAGGAAGTGGGAAGGAAAAGGTGCGGAAGGCGGAATGAGGGTGATCGGGCCTTCGGCCTCTTTCTCACCGAACGAAACACAACAGTAGGAACACTGCTATTTCGAGCTAGCCCATTCATGCTGAAATCAGCGAGACTCTACTACTCCAATTTCGCCAGAAATGGTTTTAAGTATTACGTCATAGGGAGCATGACTATTGGCTCCTTACCGGTAAAGTTTGAGGCTCTATGCTATTACTAGAATCCCTAAACAAAAAACCCATTAACGCTTTACCTGGCCAGGATATAAACCCCAAGACCTCTTGTACAGCAGTAACAGGATGCTGTGGCACTGATAATTTCAATAAACAGCCTAACCACCATATCTTAGCCTATTGGCCAATGCTACGAGCCTGGGGTTTTGTGATAATGCTGTTTTCATTGCGTCTGGATTCTGGAAAATAAAGCATTCGCTAGATCGACGCTGAACGTTACAGGATACATTGCCTTGTCTACATTCAGCTTAGTATAACTGTGTCACTTTTAAGCGTTGTATAGATCCGACCATCTATGTTTATCTAATACTAGCAACCCGCCTGCCTTCACACGAGTAGTACAAAACGTTAACAAATTATACACCTAAACCTTCCTAATGATTCATACATAGATTCACGCCTGTTTCCCAGAGGGGTAGGCAGAGACTACGGATTTCCATTTGCTACAATCCTGACACACTTCTCATGATTCACTCTGTCTATTTGTGAAAATCGCATGAAAACCCGTTTAGTAGTTTTTGAGTTTATCGCGAACAGACAGACGGACCAGGAAACTTTGATTAAAATATGTATGTAGTGATGTGATTCTAGTACATCAACAGCCTATTCTATAAGTCGGCACACTAACTGCCATATACCGGACTAAAATGATTAACAATTTATCAATACAATACTGCCGCTTGTTCTAAATACTCATTAATCATAAACATGACTCACGTTGTACTAAGATAAGTGCTGAAACAAGTTCTACACATAACTATGTTATTATCTGAGTTGTTTACGTCATTTACTGATAAAAACGTACCAGCTATTGTGGATGACTAATGGTTTAGCGGTTACGGGGTTAAGTTTATTTGTTTTGACTGTACGATCGGATCGGATACAAGAGGTTGCATTGCTACCGCCGCCGCGCTGAGTGGGTTAGAATACTAGAATAATTGCTAGTACGGGAGTATTTTTAATAGAAAATTAAAAAGGACTGTCACTTATATAAAAAAAACCTAAAAGAAACGACAGTAAATCCTTGTACGCCCTGGGATTTGATTCATCGAGTATAAAAAAGCAGTAAGAATACTACAGCTGCCATCCAGTTCCGTGTTCCAACATTGATAATGGACACGAAGCCGTGAAACTATATCCAATCACTATAAAGTCAAGTAAATAATTTTTTTTAAGAAATATCCAATTATAAAAACAACACACCAAAGTTTCATCGCGAACGGATAAATAATACGCGAACGGATAAATAATACACGAACACATACATACGTTACGAAACAAACAAACAGACATTTTTTATTCAAGGCTTGAATAGAATAGTGGGCTTGTGTTCCCCGAATGTAACAAAAATAGCTACGAAAAATTACAGATTATGTATGATATGGCGAGACCGATGACCTTAGTAATGTAATTAGGTTTTAAGGTTCATGTTACTAGACCGGTACACAGTGTCATCTATGACTGAATGAGTCACGCTCGACTAACACACTTAATTTCGTACATGACTATGTGTTTGAACCTAATCTAAATGTTTCTATTGTGCTCTCGTAATCACTAGGTGAGTCTGTTTACTCCTGATAACTAGCAGCGATAGCCTTGTGGAACCTTTGAACTGCCACGCAGAAGTGTCGAGTTCGATCCTAAGGCCTATGACTTCTTTTAAGGACATTTCCAGCACTATGAATAATTACTGCGTCACAGGTGACTTTACAAAGGTTTAAACAACGGAGACAAAGAACACCCAGACTGGAAAACTACATGTAGATGAAAAAAATGTTTGCCCCATGTAGCTATCGAACCCACAACACTCGGCGCAGCGGCAGTGGCTACATGACCAACCACTACGCCAACCGTACAATGTCCGTATTCAATAGTTAAATATCGTTCACTTCAGAGGTGAACAAAATATCGCTAGGAAATCTGCATATCTGAGAGTTCTCGAAATGTGCTTGAAAATATGTGAAGTCTACTTAGCGCAGTGGACCAGCGTGATGGCCTATGGCCTAACGCTGTTCACGCAGAGTAGAGGCCCATGTCCAGTAAAAAGTTAGTTTGTCGATTGTATTATTATCTGCCTAGTTTACAATAGTGGTATGCAATTATCGATTTAAACTTCGTGTCATCCAGATGTTCTTGTAAGTAGGTATTTATAATATCAGATAGGTCATAGACACGACCGGTCACATTAAAACAAAAACTTGTTAATTTGTCATCAAAACGTGATTTGAATATTAGATAGATTTTCGAATGATAAATAATCAATGACAATGCATAAATTGATATTCGAATGTGGATTGGTATACTTTTCGAATTACCGTTTCCAGTCACAAGAATTGGCACAGCATAGTGGATGCTGCTACTGATGATATATCAGCTGCAGCATCTACTATGCTGCGCAAGCGCACGTTTATACATTTTACATATATTATTATAATGATTGCCTCGTTTTAGATTTTTTTAGTTTTAGATTTAGGTTTGCGGTGGATCAGAAGATCATGGGTCCCATGTGGATAAGATCGCCCAGTCTTTAAGATAACTAAGTAACAACACAAAGACAAGCAATATGGGTAAACTATTCATGGTGGGTAGGCTTAAAACATAGCTGGTGAAATATGATCTCGAATATCCGAAATTACACTTCTGCTTATCCCATCGGAGTTATGCAAGCAAGAGTCTGTAATATGTATGTATGTAATATGAAGAACTCTCACATAAGCAGATTTCTTCACGACTTTTTCCTTTACAGTTAAAGCGACCGATAATTTTACACAATCGAATAACCGCGAAAGTTCGAACTCGTGACCTGTATTAGCAGTCCACCGACCTCCTTACTCTAGGCCATCGCTACTCCATGTTTCTAGTAAAGAAAGTAAATATAATATGCGAATCACGTTCTTAAAAAACCTGTTTATCAAAATACTACTGTTCGTTTATCGGCGTTCTTGTTTAAGATAACCGTAAAGCGCGTGAGCGATCAAAGGCTCCTGAACAATTCAGAAACAATGGCACTGAGAAAGTTTGGCCGCGTACTGTCTTTCTGGAGAGATCTAATGTGGTATGAATGACCTGCTATTCTTACGTCGTTTATTTACATGAAATGGCCCAATACCGAGGCAAACTCCTGGCACTGAGGACCTTTGGCCGCATACTGTCTTTCTGAAGAGATTTAAAACAACCTGCTATCCTAAAGTCGTTACTAAAATGGATCAGCTGCGAGGTGAACTCTTAGTGTTTCTTATAGAAAGTTTATCACAAAGTAGTTAACTGACGGTTGAAACGCATGTCAATTACTGTGATTGGTTGGATGAATTAACAACAGCTTATCAAATCACATGAACTTAATTTGATTATATTGTTTTTCAGAAACAGTGTCTGTGTAAAAAACGAACTCCTACTCCTCCACTCGTCCCTCCTTACCGTATCGCATGATTCACGTTCGATGACAAATTCTTTTACTGATGGCGCAATGTTGAAGTCATCTCATCACAACACCACGCCGAGTGGATTCAACACTACACGGGGCAAAAACTTGTAGAAACCACTAATCATTGCTTAGGATCAGTCGTAGGTATAAAGACTCCCGCGACAAAGGAATTGTCCCTTGTCTTCTAGCGATTTGGATAACAAATAACTCGTACACTTGTTAATCATCTAGCTAAGTTACCACATTTGGGACACAACGGGTCTCGAACCCACGATATCTCGATCGCAAGTTCAATGCCTTCTCTATTGAGCTACCGTCGCCTCTCAACACGGTAAAGATACCTGTTTACTTTTTACCAACCATTCACGTTCGTCAGCAAATCTAAAAATATCCTGTTGCTCTACGCTCCTTCAGCAATCTCCGTGTATAAATATGCACCGTGGTTTTATAGCCCCTCATTGACGTAAAGAAAGGCACGTAAATTTAGCTGTAAATTGTTAGGAATCTACGGACAAGAAAACCTGGTAAATTTTTGGTACAAATTCTATCCACACTTCTACCTCTGTAACAGCTGTAGCCAGCTTCAGCTGTACTAATTGTTGCTTCGAGTCTGGGTGTTCTTTGAGTCCTTTGTTTGGATCAACGTATAGTCATCCATGAGACGGGAACAATGTCTAGAGTTATAGCTTGCAAGAAAAAGTTATCAATCAATTAATTACTGGTATAATCATTAGGTCTTTTTAATCAAGTGTGTGGTGCTGAACTTTTGTAATCTTTATAATAATTTCATTATCAACTTTTCGTTGATAATAAAATTATTATAAAGATTACAAAAGTTCAGCACAACAACCTATGTCTTCCTTTAAATTTTATTAAACTTTTAACTACAGTGTATATATCCAGAACGAATTTATTCAGGAAAATGTTAGTATGGAGTTAACGCTGCCCGCATTTCCTCTTAACGCACTGCTTTTCGCTACGCTGTGGCGCAATGACATCGGCATACTGATGAACGCGTGAAATAGAAACTGTGTACCTTATTGTTTATAACTTTACCAGCATGTAACGCTTTCACATGACTATTATTTATACAAAAGCCTCAAAATTTACGTTTTCACTGAATACCATTATCTATTGTATAGTCACAGAGTAAAAACTGTATAACTTAGGATAAAAGCCGGATAGTTGCCTCGAGGGGATACTTGCCTCCCCTTCATCATATGGGTATGGTATGAAAAGTTCATATCATCATATCAACTTTTCGTTGATAATAAAATTATTATAAAGATTACAAAAGTTCAGCACAACAACCTATGTCTTCCTTTAAATTTTATTAAACTTTTAACTACAGTGTATATATCCAGAACGAATTTATTCAGGAAAATGTTAGTATGGAGTTAACGCTGCCCGCATTTCCTCTTAACGCACTGCTTTTCGCTACGCTGTGGCGCAATGACATCGGCATACTGATGAACGCGTGAAATAGAAACTGTGTACCTTATTGTTTATAACTTTACCAGCATGTAACGCTTTCACATGACTATTATTTATACAAAAGCCTCAAAATTTACGTTTTCACTGAATACCATTATCTATTGTATAGTCACAGAGTAAAAACTGTATAACTTAGGATAAAAGCCGGATAGTTGCCTCGAGGGGATACTTGCCTCGGTTTTGAAAATACTATGTTAGGTATGTAGGTGGCGTTAGCGCTTGTTGATAATTCAAAGCGCCCATTGGAGTAGGCGCAAGCGTTTTGTTCATGTGAGCAAAAATCTTCCGTGGCGAATCTTTGACAGGCGTCGAAATTACATTGTTAAGAAATTTATATTAAATATTTTTATAACTGATTGTGGTTTCAGTCAACTTTTTGTTTCTTTGCATACATTAGGCGTTTAAATTACACTATTTATTACGTTTTATTGTTGAATAGTTATAATCTATTTCGAAAATAGAAAGGGCAAGTATCCTTGCTGCCCTACGGGCAACTATCCGCAACTATAAATTCTTTAACGAGCAAAGACAGATTTTTGCTTTTGGTGTATTCCAACTTATAGTGACTATAACTTGCTTTAAATAAAGCACTATTTTACTATTTTACAATGTTAATTAATATTTGGATTAATACTGAATAAAGGATCTCAGTAAATAATAAAAATTGTTGAATTAATATTAATTTGTTTCTATTTGATAAAATCATAGAAAGGCGACTATCCCTACGTCAAAGCAGCAATAGCTCAGTGGGGAGACCAACAGACTGCAATGCAGAGGGTCTCAGGTTCGAACCCACGTCGCGCACCTCTGACTTTCGGAATTATATGACTTTTCGAAATTATGTGCGTATTGATTGACAATTATCGCCTGCTCCGTGCCTCGGAGAGCACGTTAAGCCGTCGGTCCCGGCTGCCATGAACATCTATGGCAGTCGTTATTGGGAGAGTGTCGACACAAAAGATGTGGGATCTTTTGGGTTGGGTCGAAGTGTCGCCGGTCTGCACTGACTGGCCCCCCACATAAGATACATAATCCCTACATCAGGCAAGTATCCCCCGAAGTATTTTTAACGTTAGGCTACTATCCGCCACAGTAGGCAACTATCCCATTTTTAGAGGTCAAATAAAACAGAATTTACTCAGAACCAATAATAATTTTGTTCATAAAAATAGGCTTCTATGATCTTTCATCATACACTATGTTTTAAAATACATGTAAATTTTTCAAAAGTGGTGTAAATATACGGCTTTTACCCTATATTGTTTTGGCTCGTAAATGCAATACTTTGTAACAAAATGTTAAGTCGTAATAGAATAAATATAATTATATTATTAAATGTACTTGTTTACTCGAATATGGTTATAATTAGATATTTTATAAATTAATAGGTTATTACATTAACCACATTGACCAGGAGAATACGCGATTAACGGCATACATAGTCTCATTTCTATTTTTATGAAGGAGTAAACAGAATTATTCTATACATACGTTCGTTAGATATTGTTTTAGGTGCCAATTCATAGTGGGCAAGCTAATTAACGCCTACCAGGTAAAAAAATCTTAACAATAAAGCCCAATATTACTACCGAAACGGGAATTGAACCAAAGACATCATGCACTTAGATTTAGAACTGCTGCGCCACCAAGGCATAGAATTAACGGACCGGGCAAAATCATGGTTCTTTCATATAAAGATTCTGCAACTCGCCTCGTATTCAGAAAGAGCATAAACTTGGGCGAAAACTGTACTATAATATTTCATCACTACATATTATTATAAAACAAAGTCCCCCGCAGCGTCTGTGTGTCTGTTCGCGATAAAATCAAAAAGGATTTCCATGCAGTTTTCACCAATAGACAAGAGTAAATCATGAGGAATGTTCAGGTGTATTATTTGTTAAGGGGTTTTTACTACACGTGCAAAACCCGGGCGGGTCGCTAGTATAGACTAATTTAGTTGCTAGGCATTAGTTGCTGTATCATCATCTATAGTCTATACTAATATTATAAAGCTGAAGAGTTTGTTTGTTTGGTTGAACGCGCTAATCTCAGGAACTATTGGTTCGAATTGAAAAAATATTTTAGTGTTAGATAGGCGATTTATCAAGGAATGCTATAGGCTATATAAGATCACGCTACGACCAATAGGAGCAGAGCATCAATGAAAAATTTTGTAAAAATGGGGCAATTTCTCTTATGTGAAGCAGACGAAGTTGCGCGGGTACGCTAGTATTACATATTATGTGTAGTACATATGTTTTTTTATTATAATATATAACGCTGCTACTTATATATAATTATATATAAGTAGCAGCGATAGCTCAGTGGGGAGACCAACAGACTGCAATGTAGAGGGTCTCGGGTTCGAACCCACGTCGCGCACCTTTGACTTTCGGAAGTTATATGACTTTTCGAAATTATGTACGTATTGATTGATAATTATCGCCTGCTCCGTGCCTCGGAGAGCACGTTAAGCCGTTGGTCCCGGCTGCCATGAATATCTATGGCAGTCGTTATTGGGAAAGTCAGTACCCTCTTATATCCTGACACTGGTCTAGCCTTAGGGTATCGTTAGCCTTAGGGTTGCGGAGGTCAGGTGGCAGCCGCTCCGTGTAAAAACTGATATCCAGTCAAATCCGGTTAGACCAGAAAATCCGACCCCAAGTGACTTGGGAATAATAAAGGCTAAGAGAGAAGATATAAAGATTTATATTGGATGTATATACAGTGGTGGACATATAATTAGAAACACTTGCGACGTATTTCACATTATACAAGGCACATTGCCGTGAAGCTTTTGTTTTTGGAAATAAAACAACAAAATGCATAGAATACGTTCAACAACTTATAATTCATTAAAAAACAAAAACAAAGAAGACACATGTTTTTTTAATTATTAAGATAGGCGACGAAAAAGTCTAATCAAATATTTATCTCATCAAATATTTGTTGTAACACTTAACAGATAATGATTCAAGAGTATTCAGTGCAATATTGGCTTTCATTTTTATACAACCAGCGTGGTAAACTAGCATACTGCATTCCTGATAGTAAGTCGTTACCTAAAGTTGGCTACACACGCAACGGTCTACCGAAGAGGTTTCCCTGTGCTGGTTTGAGACCGCGTGTCATAAAATGTACTCCTATGCTACCGTCCACTAACTAAACTGGACGTAAAGTGATATGGAACGCATATGATTAAACGTCTTTTAAATTAGCTGCCGACAGTATAGTATGTTCCGCTATGCCAGAGAAGTCTTTCAGTTTGCGGCGAAGAAAAGCAAGTACATTTCTTCCAATACATGTAGAACATCTGGTCTTTCTCTGAAAGATTGCCGGTCCATATACATACATTAAACACACGCCTATGTAACCTCGTCAGGATAGGCAAAGGTGCACTATATCCACATTTCGTCAGTTAAGTTTTATCTATAAATTAGGATGCAAGTGTCTGGCCACCTTCGATGTGTGCGAAGGGTTAAGCCGTAATCTACGAACGTTACTCGTACGAAGTTTGAATTGATAACAGCACACCACTATTGATAATTAGACAGATAACTCTTAAGAGAACCTGCACATAAACTGTCTCATTGCTGAGCACGGGCCTCCTCTCTGCGTGGAAAGAGTTAGGCCATAGGCCATCATGCTGACCCAGCGCTGGTTGACAGACTTCACACATCTTCGAGAACATTATGGACATCACTGTCATGCAAATATTCTCCGATGTTTTCGTTAACAATTAAAGCAAGCAATTATTAACTATTTTTATAAGTTACGTAACTTAGAAATGTCATAAGTGCTTTGAAATCAAACTTGAGACCTGGCAAGGCGGTCCAACGGTCGACTAGGGTATCGCTGCTATTTATGTAATAGTAGGAAATAAAAATATATTAATAATATATTTACCAATATAATGTCGAAAGCTGTCACGCGATACAAACACAGTAAGACTGGTAGTTAAATTACAAAACAAAAGTGATTTGATGTAGCAAACAATTACGGTTTATTTCACACCATTATTTTAGACTGTAAACCGTCAATTCGAGTAATTGCCACATAATAAACGAGTACAGATGCACCATTCAATAAAACGCGTGATAATTGACGTTTTTGCCGCGGTGAGTGTTGTAGTTTTAAATCGCACGCGGACTTTTGATGTGTGATCTAGAAATCTGAGTATGTGTGCCCTATGTTTGACTCCTTCAACACGGGCAGCAATAACAGATTTTATATTGAAATGTGCCTACATTCGGCTAACTTGATCAGAAATCGACGTGCGCACTCATCATAAGATCAATTACTTAAGAGAACTATAAACATAAAGTTACACCACATTATAAAAACATTGTTTACAGAGACACATATACATACATTTGAATAATGGGTTTGTCTTAATGGTCTTTGGAATTTGTCTTATTAGGCAAAAATCATTGAAAATAATTTAAACTGGAGGTGGTAGTTAATGTAACATAAACACAATAAAACTGTGTTATTTATACAAGAACAATAAACATTAACAGAGCATAACTAATTAGAGCTCGGTAATTTTCATCTCATTCATGAATATTTTATAATATTGTACAATAGGCTCAACGTTAAATACCCATGAATGAAAGTAAAAGTTTCACACTCATCAGATAAGAATAATTTCATGAGAATTTTAATGAACAAATCAAATATTTCAAGTTTGTGTTTTCTCATGATATGGTACACAATGGGTGGAAAGTTACAGGCCATTACAAATGAGTTAGTGGGTGAAATTAACATAAGTTAATGACTACACCCTATGAGGAGAATGTAGATAAATAAGATCATATGCCATGATAGGGCTTTTCATAGAATTTCTTTATAGTCAGTGAAACTCCAGAACATGAGGTATATCTACTGAACAACAATTCAATTTTAGTATATGTAAGACAAACAAATCTGACCACTGATGATTGCTCATAAAATTATGGTTATGCCCAAAACATCAAAAATTTTAAAGAGTAACTTGAGTGATATGCAATGGGCTACTACTAGCATAGAGAACCACACGACAACAATTACTAATTAATGGGTGCAAATAAGATACAGGTAACAGATATGGATAAACATACCATCTCACTGATGGTGACCTGCATCGCTAATAATTAGGGGTCTTGATTGTGCCTGATACAATTGTTTTCTTATTTTGACACTCAATTATTATGCATAGTGTATATATAGCATTTTATTTTTATGTTTCACAAAGAATTATACATATATGATAAAGAAAATATTTTTAATTGTATATTCAAATTGTGTTTTTCTACATATCAAAAATTGTATTTTAATAACAATAAAAAGCAATTGGCTTCTCATGTTATTGAACTTAGTATACACAGAATATGTTAACTACAGAGAAATTCAATTTAAATAATATGTGAAAGTCACACAAATGTTACAAGTATAATATACTAAAGACCTTCATTGTTGACTGCATATATTGAATACCCATAGGACAAAGGGAAAGGAAGATCATTTTACCAATGTCCTTGTGTGTCAAGTTATAATGTTATTGATACCAGAACAGGGCATAAAAAATGCTCTAAACAAAATGAAACTCGCTAACACAATGTACATACAATAAATTATCTGCTAAGTATTAACATCACTATGTATGTGCAGTGATAATTATAGCAATGCATTCTTGTTAGATGAAACAATTAACTAAGAATATCTATCTAATTACAGTATCTCACCTTTTGCTCTTCCAGAAACTTAGTAGACAACTGGTAAGCTAGAGCTGAGAACATCACTAGGCACTCAGCACTGTCTCCGAGCCGCAGGAGACGAGAGAGAGAGCCTCAACACAAACATTATACATAAAAGTGCCAAGATGTTGCACGCAAATATACAGGAATGTTATCGTCTAACGCCTCACTGCAATTATCGATTGCGACAACAGATAATTGCGAGGAAAATTCACGGAAAATCAATCACAAACCGAATAACCGCGTGAGTCACGAACGAAGTCTGGTACGACGCCTTATGGCACTTCATACAAACACATAACTGTACCGTACGCGACCCACGACACTAACGTAGTAGCCCGCCACCTAACCGGGTCGGGAAAAGTACGTTAACACGTGAGAACTGTAAGACAATGCGCGAGAAACTGTGGGAGAATGCGAGGCGTTGCCATTGTAGTAAACATTAAGCATCACGTCATTGACCCACACACAACTGCTGTTGCACTTTCTGAACGACACTGTCTACATATATTCTAGAACTTACCTGCACAAAAAAGACTCCGCCGGTTTCTCCTTGGATTTAGTGTTTCTGTGCAAATTGATTTCACTTATTTCGTCAATGGTCACTCACTTTACGCGACTGTCAAAAAGGGTTGATGATCGGTGTCGATATCGTAGGTGGCGACCTCTTTAGGGCAGTTCATCGTTATATATGAAAATATTACCGAATATGTAAGGAAATTTTAATCTAGAATTGCATATATTGTGGTTAAATTATGAATATACAAATGTTAACAAAATAGGTATCAACGTATAAAATTAAATAAATTTTACCAAATACAAAATAAAGACATTTATGTATTTATTGTAACGTTAACGTAAGATAATATTAAACCAATATCATAGGATAATCCTCAATACTTTTACAATTATTGGTCTTTAACGTTTTAAATATATACATTAAAATTATTGCTTATGTAATAAATACAAAATAAATATAAATAAAATAAGCTTGTTGTTTAAATTACCCGAGGTTGGGTACTTTAAAATTTATATTAGGCAGTACTAGATTCATGTGACATTCTACGTATACGTTCAAAAATCATAAAACTGTATCACGTTTTGCAACTGCTTGAAAATAAACAGATGTCATATAGACGCGTTAAGGATATGACATCTTCTATGTAAAAACTAAACTTACCAACTGTCAAAACATTCGTGTATAGTTGCGTATTTACCTACAAAACAAACATGCACTTTTGTTAAATTTGGGCACAATTCGTTCATGTTAAAGATAAAATGATGTCGGGGGTTAAATTGGACGTGTTGTGGTCACCGGTGCACCACGATAAGTTTATAATATGGGGGCCAGATATAACCTTATACGAAGTTTCTCGGATTAAAGAAATCGAGAAAAAGACAACTTGTACGTATTAATTTAATATAATGTTTTGATCAAATTAGCCACTTCCACAAATAAATATACTTGACAATAAAATATAAAGGATTTATCTATTGGCAGCAATTTTTACAAATGTTTATGTTCACTTTGATAACAACCGTGTATTATTATTATAATATGAACCTTGACGATACGATTGCATACCTAATTAATTTACTGTATTGATTAGTCTGACTACAAACATGATAAGAGTAATTCTATATATGTTACATATAAAATTACTGAGAATACATCTTTTGTTGTTGCTATAGATAAAAGAAAATAATTATAATAATAGCTAAGAAAATAATATTAGATAAAATAACAGTTTAATTCTATATTACTCTACAAGTAATATAATGAAAACCTATATAATATAAATATTATGTTGTTACTTTAAAAAGAGTAGAACTTTATCTTGCATAATTACCTCTAATAAACATTTTTTGATAAAAGTCTGTCATCTTCTTTTGCATAGTCTCATTTTAGATTGAGAGATTGGCACACTTCCCACATCATTGAGAATGTTATGGAAAATTTCAGTCATGAAGGTTTTCTCACAATTATTTAATTTACTTTAGCAATCATGATCTTAATAATTCTCTGTGTCAGTTTGTGATATTGTGAAGTACAATCCAAAATAAATGTTTTTATTATTATAATATCACAGTATGACTTGGTAGTTAAGCTTCTCTAAGAAGGACTCACTTGAACAACTACTTTGACAACTGTCTATCAACAATTGTTTTATCATTTCCAGTCACCCCAATATCTTCAACCCGTGGAGCTACAGTGATTGCATCTCAGAGCGCTAGTGGTGTCCGCTGTGTTGATATTAGTGCGATCCCAGAGCAACCGGAGCCTTTGCTAGCATTGGGATACACCAGTGGCAAAGTAGCCTTGACCACACTAAAGCAGACCTATGATCCGCTTGGCCTTGTGGGCAGAGAGTTCAGTAAGTATTTATGAGAATGTAATTTTAAAGAGATTATTGAAATTACTGGAAAATTTCTATTGCCTGTTTAATTTGACTGAGGGCAACTTGAGTACTAAGACAGAAGTTGCACTGGTAAACAAACTTATAATTATATAAGTTTGTTTAGCAGTGCAGCCTCAGTCTGTCATATGGCAGTGGCCACACTGCTTAAGGGTAAATAATGATATATCTTAGAGTCATTTTGCCATCAACAGTGTCCAAAAGTAAGATAAATCATCTATTAAACTTTCAATCAAACCAGTCTGATTTATGGCAATAATATTTTTGTCGTAATTTCAACATATGTGGCAGAACAGTTACAAGAAAAAGTTGATGATGACCATCAACTTTTTCTTATAACTCTTCTATTACAGATTTAATTATGTATGTGTTTGCGACTTTATAAGCTAGACAATACAAGCACTTTAATATAAAACCATGGCAACCACAGCCATTCAGCAACATGTGTAATGTTATGTAATCTTAATACCTATTCTTCTGCAGCTGCTCGTCATCCGCGAGTATGCAACTCGGTATCATGGAGTCACCAGGAGACAAATATGTTGGCTGTGGCCATGGAGAAGCACCGCAGTGACCACTGCATCTTGCTGTGGGATGTGTACAGAGGATCCGTCTTATGTGATGAGGCTAGAGGTGAAATATTTATTATAAACATAATTATGATATAATAGAATGAGAGCCCACTGTCATTTACATTCTTGTTGGTTGTCTTATCTTATTGTCTTGTCTTCTACAATAGCTGGCGAGAGTGCATCTCCGCCACCCGATCCTGCCAAACCAGTGGCAGAGATGGGTCTTTCAGAGACTGCACACTGCGTCACGTGGGCCAACTTCTCACCCAGGACTCTCATAGCTTCCATGAACCTCAAGTATATCAAGATATTTGATCTCAGAGGTATGTGAAAATAGTGATATTTATCTTTTTGTATGTAAAGAAAACAAAATGGTATCGTTTTAGGTACAGCTTATACAAATATGCATTCTATTGTTCAATTATTCACGGATTGACGTAAGCAACAGTAGTGCTTACTTACTTACGTAAATAAATAGAGGTGACACTAAATTCATTGTCTTCATCACAGTGTGAGTGCATGTTGCGACGTCTGAAAAGTTGTCGTCAGCAAACTTAAATAGAGGTCACACTAAATTCATTGTCTTCAGCATAGTGTGAGTTCATATTGCGACGTCCGAAAAGTAGTAGTAGTTGGCAACTTTGGCAAGTCACCAATAAGCAAAGATATTAAAGACTAAGTCGTTTTTATCTGCTCCGATTTTATCACTTTGTAAACCTTGAAACAGACACGAAAGTAATCTATACTCTGAGGTGACCGGTGACTTCAAATGCTAGCCACTTTACTCTGTTGTCGCAGACCTGTCGAACAAGGCAGTGAACACGACGACGACGCGATACTGCTATGGAGTGTGTGCCGAGCCGTGCGGAGGCTGGCAGCTCGCCTCGCGTGGCGACGGTGTGGCGTGCGTGTGGGACGTACGCGCGCTGCAGCGGCCCCTGCTCACGCTGCAGCACCCCAAGCCGCTCACCCACCTGCAATGGTGCCCCACCAGGTATACTGTACCGCCCGTCACGTGATGCTGTCTAGCACGACCACTGCACGATCTCTTCTTATTCTATACATCCGTTTGTACTTGTGTACTGAATTTTAAATGTATCTCAACAGACGGAATCTGCTTCTATCGCTGCAACGGGACTCCACCACACTACGAGTACACGACATCCAGCAGGCGAGTGAGAACAAGATGAACGTGCCAGATAATATGGTGAGGCTTATTTTATTTTTCCAGTATACATTCTACGATACCCTAGTAGTATATATACATGTCTATATCTTTGGCCAGATAGGTACAAGTGTATTTTATTTGCATTTCGGATCGTGGCTCTGACAATCTAGTTGGTCCAATGACATTAGTTTGCCGTTACATTTGCGACTGCAGTAAATTTTTTATGTTTGGAAGTTTTCAATTGCGTCTCTTTGTTTGTAAATGTGCCCGATAGACGGCGTGGGACCTAGACACATACATATGTGGCAGGCAAATGTACACTCCTGCGTACCTTCGGATATATAGAGGCGTGAGTCTTCGATATTAGAATATATCTATGTTATTTAGACGACAGCCACCGCAGTAGAAGCAGAACTTGAAGAGCAATACTCCCGAGGCCCCAGCGTGATAGAACGTGACGTGTCGCCATCGTCTGCTGCGCCCATAGTCACCTTCAGCTGCCACCCTGTCCACGAGGCTCGTCTGCTATGCGTTTGTGCTAACGGTAAGGATCTCATAGACAACAAAGTACTATATCACTGTCTAGCATTAAAAAGTAAATATAACAGTCTACTGAGCCAATCTTGGAAGATGTGCCATGTTTCATCTAACCAAATTCTTGGTCCATGCGCGGGCTACAACAGTATTTTGTTAAATGATCACTATCTTGAATATGTCGGATAATAGAGATCGTGTAGATTTTCAGAAAAGCTGGTCTAGCGTAGATACTCTAGACCACCTTTTTAGTCCCGATCGCTTACAGTACAATAACTCCTGTTTTATTGGACAATAAAGTTTAGAACAGCCAATCTACACTTGACCTGAGTTTCGTCCCTTGTATTATAACAACTTCTGTTATGCTGGATGATAACGAACTTGAAGGTGTGTGAGATCTCTTAACCTACACTTAACCAGTTTTGTTTTTACCTCTAATAGTTACTTAGCCCATATGTAAGTGGATACTATACGTACTTACATAGGCGTAAAGTAATGAAAGCAACACGCAACCCCATATTCCAGTCCGGGTGAACAGCCTTTCATTTAATGTTGTTCGCCTTCGTTCGTGCCTTAAGCCTGTATGTTCCGGTAGGTGCTTTGGTGGATTATACGGTATGTGAGCGAGTGACAGTGGCGTGGGGGGGCGGCGGCACGCTGCTATGGACGGGTGGGGGCGGAGCCCTGCGCATGATGCGAGACGACTTCTACGCCGCCATCAGGGACATCTCTTATGTCATGAAGAAGAGGGCACAGACTGACTATGGACTTAAGGTTAGTATACACAAGCATGTGACTGATCTCATTTAAGATCTTTATATAAAGGAACCTAATTGTTTCTTTTTTTCGTTTTATAGCAAGATCTGTGGCAAAATGCTGATCTGGCAGACGATGACACACTTAGTGGACTCTGGCATTTTCTGGCGCTCAGTAAATCATTAGTCGAAGATGGTAAGACTTTATTACTCCCGACATAAGGTCGAATGACGTAGGCTGATGTTATATGTCGATTATTAGTACTCAACATGATTTAAAGGGTTCTGATTATGCATGCTATACATGATTAGCTCATGTCTCATAATCTGAGTTCACGGATAGCGAAGTGATTTATGTCGGTATTGTCATTTGGTCGATTGCTGTTCTTGAAACGAAGTTTAAAACGAGCATTAAAATCACAATAGGCAAAGTATTTGAGCCTGGAATAAGAAATTTTCGACGTTAACTTTCTGTGGCAGGTTGTATCCGCAACAGTCCATGGAAGCACCCTGGGGTGCGTACAGTATTGCGGTCGGCGGATGACGGTGGATATCGTTCCGAAATTGTACCTTCCCTACTACCAGACTTACCCAACCGAAGGGTCACAATTTACAGGTGAGAGGCAGGTTTGTAACATAAAGGATGTCGATAAGTGGCAATGTATATGTATGTGTGAATGTTTGTGTGTAGGAGTGGCGAGCGCACACGCGCACTACAGCTGTGCGGCTGGGGCTGGGGCTGGGAGAACGCGTTGGCGGAGTGGAGCGCGCCGAGGCGGAGGGCACGCCGTGTATATGTGTGAATGTTTGTGTGTAGGAGTGGCGAGCGCACACGCGCACTACAGCTGTGCGGCTGGGGCTGGGGCTGGGAGAACGCGTTGGCGGGAGTGGAACGCGCCGAGGCGGAGGGCACGCCGTGCCGCGCGGCGGCGCTGGCCGCTTTCCAGCTGCGCGTGCGCGCCGCGCTCGACGTGCTGGCGCGTGCAAGAGAGCCTGCGCTGCGGGTCGCTGCGCTCGCACTTGCTGGGTTTGTATCGTTATGTTCTTACGTCTTTTGGTAGGTATTAAGTACATCGAAAAACTGTAACTTAAAGTCGTCGTCGGCATATTATTATTATTACAAAGTTAGAACTAACTAACTATCTATTATAAAACTGCTTACATTATTGTTTATTAAGAATTTATAACGTTTACAATAAAATTAAATTTTACTAAAGCTTTTGACTTAGTAACGCATGCTTTCTCTTATAATAACTCATCCAAAGAAATATTCGTAAATTATAGTTGTGTTGGTATGATTAGTTCTTCCGAAACAATTCACAGATAAATCGTCCGGAATTCTACATCACAAAAATAAATTTATACAATAAAGAGTCCCTCAAGGCTTTCCTGTGGGCCCTTATTACTGTTTATAAGAGACTTGACAAACCTCATAAAATAAAAGATACTTTGGATTACACTGCTTTTCTGGAGCTGTTTCGTTACTGGTTCTCAAGATTTTCAAAGTTGCGGATTAAACCACCGAACTAAGAATTGATTAAATAGATAGACAATGAATACAAAAAAATGGCTTTGGTTTTTTATTATTAGCACTATCAGTGTTACGCTTCTAAAACAAACTGTCTGTCGTCAAGTTGACGTATTTTTCTATTCATTATTTTACAATTTCATAAGTGACTTATGCCATGTAAATTGCTTCTATTCGACTCTGAAGCATATGATTAAACAGTAACAATTAATTTAAAACCAGAAACATGTTTCCATTGCAGGCTGAGTGATGAGCGTCTATGGCGTGAGGCGCACGCGCACGCACACGCGGCGCTGCCGGATCCATACCTGCGCGCGCTGTTACGTTTCCTAGCGGCATCTGCGCCTGCGCATCCTACTCATCACCAACCACCTGCGCATTACCCAGATCTGTCCGCTGTATTAGTGAGTATAAATATGTAGGAAGAGGGGTGTTTCCATTGAAAATGCCATCTCCGTTATCCATGCTCATTTATTGTAACACTTTATGGACCAATAAAGAAATACTATCACGTTAGATCCGTCAGGTTCGACCGCCGACGACTGAATGCCTATTTGTCATGCACAAACAAGTGACATAGTCGCATGACTGTTTGTTCGAATTTTATATTTAAATTTTATACGTTCAGCCAGTTGCGCCGATTTGAATAAATTTCAGCCAGTTAAAATATTTGCGCCGATAAATATAGGAATACATCTTACAATGTAATTTTACACAAATAGCAGTTTTGTTTCCAGTTGAATTTAAAAGTTGTGTTACTACTAAACACGGACTTTCTTTTAAAAGGTGTATTTATTATTCAAAGCAAATGGAGTACGTAAAAGGGCGACGTAACGCATTTCACAATTTGATTTTGTTCTAAAAGTGCATTACTGTCTCTACCAAGTTGATTTCGGCATTCTGCGTATCGCGTATCTCATCGCGTATTCTGGCACTACATTGAGTACGCCCGACTGTTGCAACGAGCGCATTACTGATCTGGGTAAATTAAACAAAAAATTCGTCGAATGAAACATGTCGAAGGAAAAAAAATCTAATACGTTATCGGGAACCAAACTTCACAATCGTCGACAGATAAAATATTGTTATGCATTATTAGGAATAAGTGAAAAATATTGCCTATAGTCTAGTAGGCATTTGGCCTTATCCGTTCCAAAACTAATCCAAATTTATGATATAGCGTCCCCTCTTTGCCAATCGCATGGTTGCAAAAGAGAGGGACGCTGTACCATCCAGTGCCCGAGAGCACCTTTCGGGAACAGTTATACAGGTCTTGTCTCCAAACCTAAGGATAATTCGGTTCAGGTTGTAGCGACCTGTCTCGTACCCAGTCGATACAACCTATTTTCCAGATAGGTACCCGAGCAATAAAGCCTTTCACCACTCGCAACTCCGAGAGTTGCTAACAATTATAGGTTAGGGAACGTACCCATACAACGTAACCCATTCTTTTAAATTTTTACCTCGTTGCCTCGTTGACTAAGCGTAGTATATGCATCCCCCTGCTCCTCTAGTTTTCACGTAAATAGGTTCCAAATCATATTTTGCAAACTAAAAGTTTAAAAAATCAATCGCATCTTCAATCATATTGGTTATCATATTTTCATTTCGCTTGAAAAAGCACGGGTTTCTCCTAACCCTGATTACGTGACCCATAACGTAGTATGGGTACGTTCTCTAACGAGGTATTTTGCCTGTTATAATTATTATGTTTGCTATAGGAAGAGACAGGGATGCGTCTGGAAGACCGCGTGGCATTTGCCTGCATCTTCCTCTCGGACGCGAAGCTACACGAATACATCCGACAGACGTGTGACGCGCTCATCGAGCAAGGAGACCTTTCTGGCGTCTTACTCACTGGTATATATGCGCTTATATTAATGTTATACACCTGCCAAGTCGTTCGTATAGGCGTTCGTGGCCCAGTGGTGAAAAATCTGTTCTCGCGTCGGGCAGTGTTATTGGAATTTTATGTCATGAAATTCTCTGTAGCAGCGAAGTGTTTTTAACTGTGCCTGGTAGATGGCTATACGCTCACCTCGATGTCATACGATTGACTATGTTGTCATACTTATGAATTGAAAACATAGTCAAACGTATGACATCAAACCGAATCGATCGACAGCTGATATATCATGGCACCCTAATTCGCATGAATATCAGTTTTCTATTACTTCCGACCAACGCGATCCAAAGGGATAACGGTATTCTAAAGTTAGACCTGATGTCAGATTATTAGAAGCTACTCACTATATTGGCAGTCACACACATAATGTCACACATGTGATATCTGGGACCGATAGCTTGACATGCTTTCCGAGGCATGTAAGTAGCAAATAGCCACGATAACTGTTTTATTTTAAATAACTCCTATGTCACGGAGGACAGCGCACCCAGACTTGGAACAACCATTTCTGGATCACACAATTTTTTGTCCCGTATGGAATTCGAACCCACAAACTCAGCACGGCGATAGTGGCGAGACAATCAATTGAACCAATACGCCATCCGTGTATTTAAGTTTTGTCTAACTGTACTAAAAGTCATGTAGGGTTTAAGCCACTGACCGTGTTGTCTGTGTCCAGGAGCGAGTCCTGAAGGCATCTCGCTGCTGCAGCGCTGGGTGGAGAACACCGGCGACGTGCAGTCTGTAGCTCTGGTGGCGTCACGATGCTTCACCGCCGATTTGCTTAAAGACCAGCGAGCACTTAACTGGCTTGACAGGTAAAGAAAGAAAGAAAGAAAGAAAATAATTTTATTTGTTCCACGCTCATTATATAAGGTAACAGAAAACACAACCAAAAGTACATATAGAACAAATAAGGTCCTGCGTCAGCAATGTTGCAGTATATCCACAACGCTGGTATTCTCGCAGACCCTGTTAGGTACTTTACGGGAGCGAAGTAAAACCCACGACGGCTATCAGCACACTGGTTTATTCACATGTTAACACAGGTGGGGACGCAGCCCGCGCACACAAGCACATCAATAGTTACATATATAAAAATTCCTCCCCTTATCCAACAATATTAGTACACAAGAAAATTACATAAACTGTTTATAATCGACGCGGGGAATGTTTCGCAACAGTCTATTGGGATTCCTTGAGGCTGGTCCCGTTACTGTTTCACCAACGGGTTGTGATGGCGATTCCAAGTTTGTGTCACTTCCCTCCCTCACAGGGGCGGAATCCTGAGTGTTGGTGGTTGACGAATCGCTATGACAGTCCCAGTCGTCAAAGTCGTAATGTTGTTGTTGTCGTTGTGAAACATTACCTTTGTTCATTACGATTTGATTCTTATGTTTTTTCACGTAACACGACGAACACGAGTCATAAATAAGGTATAGAACCTTACCCAGTCTTTTCCTAATTATACCTGGGCACCACTGAAACTTTTGATTGTTTGTAAATGTTTTATACATAATAGGGTCTCCAGGTTTAAACACTTTTTTATTACCTCCTCTGTACCATTTAATTTGCGAACACTGTTGGCGAGAAACATTATTACTAGGGTTTGCGAGTGAGGCCGACAAGGGTTTTGGATTCAACAAATCTAAGCGTGACCTTAGTTTACGCCCAAACACAAGCTCAGCGGGTGAGAACCCTGTGACAGAATGTACGGAATTCCTGTAATCAAATAGATATTTTAAAACTCTTAGGCTACAATCACGTTTATTGCGCGAAGAAAGAATGCTGGCTTTTATGCCCTTTTTTACAATTCGTACAAAGATTTCCGCCTGTCCATTACTAGCTGGATTGTAGGCTGGTGATGTCAAATGCTTAATACCATTAAGTACGCAAAAATTACTAAACTCCCAGGATGTAAACGCCGTCCCGTTGTCACTGACAATTGTATGCGGCAACCCGTATTTGGACATGAAATCACAAAGTTTCCCTATGACGCTTGTGGAAGTTGTAGACGTGCTTACGTCATACAGTTCTACCCATTTAGTATATGCATCTACGACTACCAAATATATTTGATTGTTAAATGGACCTAGAAAATCAATGTGTACTCTGTGGAACGGTACTGGCGGGTACGGCCACGGAGCCAGAGGGGCTCGCGTCGGGGATGGCCGCAGTTGTTGACAAATTTCACACGAGTTAATCATTGTTTCCACAGCTGCATCTACGCCTGGAAACCAAAATCGTGCTCTAGCCTCTGCTTTGGTTTTTACAATGCCCAAATGTGAGTTATGTAATTCTTGCATAACTTTAGTGCGTAGGGTTTCGGGTATAACAACCTTATGACCTCTCATAAGACAGCCATCTTCGAGTGATAACTGTAATTTACATAAATAATAGGGTTTAATGTCTAAATCCGATAATAATTGTCTGGGCCAACCGCTGTGAACGTAATTAATCACCCTCGCTAAGATCATATCTTTAGCTGTTTCTTTGCGTAACTCATCCAGAGACACCGGTATACTTCCCTCAATCACAAAATTGACATATGACGCGCGGTCGAGCGGCGCGCGCTCGCTGGCGGCGGCCTGCGCATCGCCCCCGCTCCGCGCCTCACCCCGCTCTCGCGCACCACGTAGCGTGGCTCGCGATAGATAATCCGCATTATTATCAGCGCTTCGTACATATTCAATTATGTAATTATACGCGCTTAAAAAAAGCGCATATCTTTGTAATCTGTTTGCCGACACTTCTGGTATGCCCTTATACGGCCCGAATATAGAAATCAGAGGTTTATGATCACTACGTAATATAAATGGTACTGATCTCCCATACAAATACTGATGGTAACGTTTCACACCGAATATGATTGCAGTTGCTTCTTTCTGTATCTGCGAGTATCGCTTTTCCGCAGCATTAAGCGTTCGAGAAGCGTACGATATTGGCCTCTCAAGTCCGTCACAACCTATTTGAGATAAAATTGCACCGAGCCCGTGTGGGGAAGCATCCACAGTTAATATTATTTTAGCATTCGGATCAAAATGAGTCAGAACCTGTTCTGAAGCTAAACATTTTTTTATTTCATTGAATGCATTCTCATGAACAGTTGTCCATTGCCACTTAACGTCTTTTTTTAATAGATTATACAATGGGCTGAGTATGCTAGATGCTTGAGGAACGAAATTTCTATAGTAATTAACTAATCCTAAAAATGATTGCAAGGTATTTACATTAGTAGGAACGCAGGCTTCTAGAATAGCTTTGACTTTTAATGCATCTTTCTTTAAGCCGTTCTTATCAATTACGTAACCTAAATAATTAATTTCCTGTTTAAAGAATTCACATTTATCTTTTTGCAACGTTAAGCCCGCATTCCGTAGCCTCTTAAAAACTTCATTCAATCTTTCCATATGCACGTCCACAGATTTTGCTGTGATTAATACGTCATCTAACAGGCATAACACCCCATCTAACCCGGATAACACTGTCTCCATCGCTCGCTGGAAAATAGATGGCGCACTTGATAGACCGAATACTAGACGCGTATAATTAAATAATCCTCGGTGTGTATTAATACATGTTATGCTTTGGGATTCATCGTCAAGCATAAACTGATTATAGGCACTGGACAGATCAATTTTAGAGAACTGTTGACCCCCGTGTAGTTTCGAAAACAATTCGTGAACAGTTGGTAAAGGATATTGTTCAACAACTAATTGTTTATTAATACTAACAGAATAATCCGCACATAATCTAACTGAACCATCGCGTTTAAGAACGGGTACAATAGGTGACGCGTAGTCCGAGTGTTGAACCGGTTTAATTATTCCTAAGTTCAGTAATCGTTCTATTTCTTTATCTACCTTATCGCGTAAGGCAAATGCTATAGGTCGCGCTTTGAAAAACACCGGTGTAGCATCATTTTTCAATTTTAATTTCACTCGATAGTTCTTAAAAGCGCCGAGCTTATCAGTAAATATCTCGGGATAACGTTTTTTGAACTGTTCCATTATACTTTCACTATTGTTAAGAAAATTGACTGAAGTTAGCTTTAATTTAAATGACGATATAAAATCTCGGCCTAGCAGCGGTGGCCCGCCATGACGTATAACAAATACATCGAGTGTGTGTGTGCGTTGCATATATGTTATTGGCATTTGCACATACCCTACACACTCCATTTTGTTACCTGTATAACTATAAAATGTTTTGTAAGAGGTTTGTAGTGACATGTCCATAAACAATTTTTTATACATATGTTCCGATATGACTGTCACAGCTGATCCACTATCAATTTGAAATTGTAATTTATGACCATTTATTATAACCGTTTCTGTCATAGGTTCTCCCCGCGCTGACCGAATGTTATAAAGCGACTTACCGTCGTCGTCGTCCTCGCTCACATTGCCCGTTATCATATAATTCATTTTATTGCACATTTTACGCAAATGCCCTACCGTATTGCACTTATTACATTTATATTTCGCGAAACGACACTGAGACGATTCGTGGTTAGCACGGCCGCACACAGAACACTTTTCTTTACTGACACTCGTAGGACCAGCCGTCTTATGTCCTTTTGTGATCTTAAATACCTGCGACTGACCTGCGGTAGTATTAGCAGTAGCAGCAGCGCCTGCTCGCGCACATCTTACGCTTTCTGCTAATTCTACGGCCTTCGCCAAGGTCAAGGTTTCCAAATCACGCGCGAACAGCTTCTCCCGTTCCGGACCCGTTAACATACCCATCACAAATCGATCGCGTAGTGCTTCCTCGACATTACTAAACCCACAATAAACTGTGAGTCCCCGTAGCCTTGCCGCCCATTGGGTGTATGTTTCGCCCGGCTGCTGCACAGCTGAGTAGAAGTTATGGCGCTCGCTGAAGCCGCATCGCTTTGGAGTAAAGTGATTATCCAACAAAGTGACTAGATCCTCATATGGCACTTCCTGCACATCCTTGGGGTGTGCCAAATCTGCAGCCAGTTTGTAGGTCCCATCATTGAGTGCGCTAAGTAATATAGCTCGCCTTCTGGTTCCCGCCGCATCACTTTTCGTATCAATGTTATTTGCAATGAACCATTGCGCTAAACGACCTTTATAAGTGTTCCAGTCATTAACATTATGATCGAATGTAGATAAAATTCCCCAGAATGACTGCGTCGCCATTTTGTGCACAATGTTCGTATTCTCGCAGACCCTGTTAGGTACTTTACGGGAGCGAAGTAAAACCCACGACGGCTATCAGCACACTGGTTTATTCACATGTTAACACAGGTGGGGACGCAGCCCGCGCACACAAGCACATCAATAGTTACATATATAACAGACCCTGAATGATTTCGGTGCATGTAGGCAATAACATACATACATACAACTCAATTAAAACAAAATATCAAAAAACAAAAAAAGAGTAACTTAAATAAATTAGGCAGAAGGTGGATGGCAGAAAGTAATTTCACACTAAATAATAATAATAATATTGGTATCTATATAATATAATACTTATATGTATACATACATATAGAATTAAAAGTACCTTGAAAATAATAAAAAACAGATAATATAAGATAAATAATACATAATAAAGACATTGTATCAATAAAAACGCCATATTACAACGCAGCATATAATGTTGTGTTACATTTCCGAACGACCCCCGGCTCTTGTCAACAAAACATGACACTGATTGTCATCGATGTCATGTGGGTAGTAATAATTCTAAATATCAATTGCAAAATAAAATAAGCATCCATACTATATATATACTATACTATATATATATAACTTACCTACCTTCGAAAACGTAGTCATCAATCATTACCTTACCTTAGCTTCTTAAACAATATAATAAAGAAAAGTTGTTTCAGGTTTAAAAAGCTAAGGTAAGGAACTTTTGCTTGCGGCTTTTTTCACGGTTAAAAGTTGGTTACATTGCGTTAAGTTATGTAACAGTACTTTTTAAAATATAATATAGTCTATGTTACTCGATGAGAATATAGCATTCTTATGGTAAATTAAATTTTTAAAGTCGGTTAAGCAGTTTCGACTTAAATCCTTACAAACAAACACATCAAATCTGTATTCTTTACTAGCTTTTGCGCGCGGCTGCGCCCGCGTGGTATCTACATCAATAAAAATGTCTATGTCCTTCCTCAGGTTTTAATCTATATTATTATCTGTACCAAATTTCATCCAAATCGGTTGAGTGGTTTAGCCGTGAAAAGGTAACAGACAGACAGAGTTACTTTTGTATTTATAATATTAGTATACATTAGCTAATTTAGGTCAGATATTCAAATATTTAATTCATAGAGCTGCTCTCAACGTACTTAGATCGCAAGAAAATGTAAGAAAAATGAGTTTACGCATTATATTTACATAATGGGAACAATGGTATACAATTGTCAATATAAGCGAGCGTGATAATGCAATATTTATAAATGAAGTGTCATGTTGGCATTGTGTGTCAAATGTCAACTTAACGTCCAGAAAGGTGACCATCCATTTTTCTTGTAATCTTTTGCACATAGTAACATTTATGAACGTCAAATTTTAGTGGTCACCGAATTTACTAAACATTATTCAAGCATTTTTTTAATTTTTTTTTAATTGACTATTGCTGCTGCATAGCAACCGAAACGTCGGGGAAAGTGTAAAATTAAATTAAATCTAAATAGTTTTAATAGTTTTAATAATAATTTAATTAGCTTTAAATTTAGTAAAGTTTAATAGAAGTTTAATAGAGAAAAAAATTTGTATATTTTAATAGTAGTAGTAGTGTACTACTACTATTAAAATATACAAATTTTTTTTTTACAGTTTTCAAAATTATGCATTATAAAGTGTCAAATAAACAACGCGATAAAATCCGTATATAGTAGTTTAAGTTCAATGAATAATATTCGCGTAAACAGAAGACAATATTATTCTTCAAGCTTCCTTTATTTTCATCCATTTAATTTAGTTCTTTTTATTGTTTTCTATGTCTCTTTCCTTTTTGTTATTCTTCTGCTGTTCGATTGCCTCTAGTCCAAACGTTGTGTCGAGAGTTCTGAACCCAGGTTGGGTACCTATTGCTATCGCGATTAGAAATCTCTAGAGCAAATATGTGATAATAATAATGAGTTATAAATGGGGATTTAAAGATTTACTTTTTAGTTATCTGTTAAAAAGATTCCAGTTAAAGAATATATCATTTATATTGAAATAATGTACTAAATTAATACATACATACATACATAGATTCACGCCTGTTTCCCAGAGGGGTAGGCAGAGACTACAGACTAAATTAATTAATTTGATTCCAAAAGGTTGATATTTATCCTACAATCAGATTTCTTCTGGCGAATTGACAACTACTAAAATAAGCAAGAACATGAAATAAATAATAATATTGTTATTATTTTATTTTTATCTCCAATGTTGTTAAATATCTAGAAATTAACTGATCATAAATTTCAGCCTCTTCGGTACAGGGTAGCGTGGCCGAGCGGTCTAAGGCGCTGGTTTAAGGCACCAGTCTCTTCGGAGGCGTGGGTTCGAATCCCACCGCTGCCAGATATTCTTTTTACTATTTCATTTTTATTTAGAAATAGTTTATATATATTTATGATTGAAATTAAGCTGTGTTATATAGTATTTACATGATATTTATTTTCAATTTCTTATTATTATTTATATTAAAGAAAACTTACAGCACTGTTTCAATAGTTATTCGTAATTGGGTGTTTCTATGTATAATATGTATGTATTTACAAAAAAAAAAGTATATAAGTATGTTTATCCATTGTCTAGTACCCATAGTACAAGCTCTGCTTAGTTTGGGCTAGACGGTGTTGTGTGTATGTGGTAGAATATTAATTAATATTAATTATTTCTTAAAAATTATATTATCAGATAATTTTCCACATCTTAGATTGATCAGTAAAATGGTTTGATGTCAGTTAAAAAAATCATTTCTCTAATTACTTCACAAAGTAACACTTATGTATATCAAAGAATAGTGGTTAGTGTGTTTGCTGAAGTTACAATCATATATTTATTTGTAAAAATAGGTAAAACAGAAGAGGAAATATGTTTGGCCACCTTATAAGACATGACTTCATAAGAAACATCATAGAAGGAAAAGTGGAAGGCAAGAGAAGAAGGGGCAGACCCAGAATACATTCACTGACCAAATAAAAGAAAATGCGAAGTCACGTCTTATAAGGAGGTCAAGGTATTGGCCGAAAATCGAGAATGGTGGTGTACATTCCACCGACAAGAGCAAAGCTCTTTAATATGAAGACGAAGAAATATAGGTATATACAGAGATGGAAATTGTGTAACATACCTACAAGAAAATCTTGACTAACCAATTTAAATCGCCATTAGATTACAATTTGTTAACTACATCTCGTATCTGCAAGGTGTTGTATTACACCATATATTACTGACTATCCAATTTTAATTTAGATGTGTATAATAGACAATTTAACGCCAGCACAGAGTCTAGAACTACATTTGGGAAAATGCAATCGGTGCCAAGTCAGATCTAAACATAGGTGTAGGAAATAAGGCTTACTACACCTCAGCCTAACCTTTTGAGCCTCGCTGATTTCGGCATGAATGGGCCGGCTCGACCGGGGAAGGACTACACCCTCTCACAGAATATCGACGTGAAATAGCAATATTCCTACTGTTGTGTTTCGTTCGGTGAGTGAGAGTGCCGGAGGCCCAATCACCGTCTTTCCCCCTTTCCGCTCCTTCTCCTTCCCACTTCCTTTCCTAAAGGGACGGCAACGCGCAAGTGATGCCTCTGGCGTTGCAGGCGTCCACGGTGACCACTTACCATCAGGTGGGCTGAACGCTTGTATGCAAACTTAGCCGTATAAAAAAATTCAAAAAAGTATGTTATGGCGTAATGTTATGTCGTCTAATAAAGTTAAGTAGTTTGTAATGTTTGTATGTTAAAGCGCGTGAATGTCAAGAAATATTTGGTTGATTTTTTTCGCTTTTCTTATAATCTGCGTATTGTAGAAACTAATAGGCCATTTATATTTCGACGATGTAACGCAATGGGGCGGAGTAGTAAACATAAATCTTATTTAACGGGGGGGTAACCGCGGAGCGCGGCTAGTGTTGTATAACATTTGTATTGAATACTTTATATTTTTATTTAACAATATTTTACAAGACCTAATTAATATAAATCAACGATCAGTTTTATGTACTATTGACTATTAATTATAATATTAATTACTATTGCAACTATACAGAGTTTAGTAGCAAAGATTTTCTAATTAATTAATTTTATGTCAATAATATAATTTTTAACATAAAATTCAATAGATATAAAAAGATTGTATCAGGTGTACTTAGTTCCGAAAAGTTTCAAGTCTAGTAATAAAGTAAAATTACAGTTATTAAGTAAAAACCTACTTACAATCATCCACTTGTATCCTACGCTAATGAATTTAAGATTTTAATAATGTTTTTTGCTTTGCATGAGTAATCTGCTCTAATATGTACATGTTGTGTACACTACCTTAGGGTTACTGTCCGGTTTATATATTATGTTCATTATTTAACTACTTACTATGTTAAGACTGTAATCTGTTTGTGTACCTATTATAAATAAATAAAAAGAATATCTGGCAGCGGTGGGATTCGAACCCACGCCTCCGAAGAGACTGGTGCCTTAAACCAGCGCCTTAGACCGCTCGGCCACGCTACCCATGACAATCAGTCACATATATTCACACCTCTTAATTAAGAATGTATAAACAGTAACTGTGGTGAATTATTGTTATTATTGGCATTCGATCAAGATTCAGATTCTAGGATATTGTAGGCATGTTTAAAATATGCATTCTTCAAAGGAATGTTTTAAGACTTTACTTATGCTCGCAGCTTCGCTCGCTCACAAGTAGGTCAGGTTATGTTAGTAAGATAGTAGATTTTAAAATAAAATATTGGCTATGTTACTCGCTGATAATATAGCTTTTTAATAGTGAAATAATTTTTAAAATCGATAGTTTAATTTTTGAGTTAAACCTATACAAACAAACAACTAAAATCTCATTTATAATATTAGTATAGATAACAAAAAGATGTGGTCATATTAATGTGTCGTGATGTCGTGAAGAGCATAAGATAAACAGCTTAGAATAGAAAAATGTAATAAATTACTATAATTAATTATAATAATTTTAATTACTTGCATATTATATACACTGGCCTAATCATTCCCATACTTAAAAGAGGCCCGTGCCAGTAATTTACATACAGGGCTGATTTTATTGTATTAATTACTCAGTTGCAATCTTTGTGTAACAATTCAACAGTTAAAATTCAGTATAATAACTATAAATCCAAAAAGTAACATCTGGCAGCGGTGGGATTCGAACCCACGCCTCCGAAGAGACTGGTGCCTTAAACCAGCGCCTTAGACCGCTCGGCCACGCTACCCTACGCCTATTCCACTCAATTTAGCTAACTGTAACGGGGAATCCCGGCCAGGAAACTGTTACAAGCAGCACACTACTATGAGATCCCTTGGCCAGTCGGCAAAAAGGCTCGCCCCTATCAAGAGTGGTTTTATACAAAATTTGGAATACACTTTTACTTAATCGTTAAGAGATACACAAGCATGCCTGTATTTTTTTAAATGTAGTATTTTTTATCTTGTGAGTCCTACAACTACATTAGATTGATCATAGAAATTGTCATCTTAATTCCAAATTAAAAAAGAAATCCCTCACTATTAATGAATCATGTGTCACGGGGCACTTTACAAACATTCAAACAACGGACACGAATAACACTCACCCACAATTTTTTTTTGTCCCGTGTGTGAAGCGAACCCACAACACTAAGTGTGTCATATATAGATTCTTCCAACGTGAAAGAATCACTTATTATTTAGTAACTAGATTCAATTTATTTTACTAATAGTGATAAATTCAAACGGCTATATTTAAAAAATACTTACCAAACTTTCGTACTATAATAACTTGTTATGTCACTGGATATAGTAGACAGTTATTATAGTATAAAATGTTTTTGCTCATTCATGACATGTAAATGAAATCGAAAAATAAAGAGGGATCAAGATGGCTTCTACTCTGAATACTGCTAAACAACATATCGGGTTAAATTATTCTGTAATTTGAAATACACCGCTATTAAAGTATAAAATAAATATATTTAGAACATTGTAATAAAAAAATACGCCAAAAAAATATCTGGCAGCGGTGGGATTCGAACCCACGCCTCCGAAGAGACTGGTGCCTTAAACCAGCGCCTTAGACCGCTCGGCCACGCTACCCTTGCCACGATGTATCGAATAATTGCTCCTGTATGCTAGATTATATTTATCTTAATTAGCACTTACTGGCCAAAGTCATATAATAACAACAATAAAAACGACAGATAAAGAAAGAAATATAGATATTTGACACTTGATAAATTATTGACTGCTTCATCAATCCAATGACAATATACATGTATTTTCGATTGTGTGGCACGAACAGTCTTGGCATAAAATCATTTCTACCTTCTTTCACCAATTAATAAACTTATATAATCAAAAACAACAATATTATAGGTTAAGTATCAATTTGGTGGAAGTG
Organism: Catocala fraxini; assembly: GCA_930367265.1. Lineage (NCBI taxonomy): Eukaryota > Metazoa > Arthropoda > Insecta > Lepidoptera > Erebidae > Catocala > Catocala fraxini. The sequence continues at coordinate 5,943,575 of OV884036.1, read as the reverse complement.
GATATAGTGACAAGAATAGAAAAGGGTATGTTAAGCTGGTTTGGGCATGTAGAAAAAATGGACGAGGAAAGACTGACTAAGAAAGTTTATAAGGCTAGTGTGAATGGAATAGTCGCAAGAGGAAGACCTAGGCGAACGTTTCTTGATCAGATCGGAGGCGTTCTGGACAAAGGCCAGGTTAAGAGCACCTTGAACCGACGGGCGTGTATGAGGAATGTGATGAAAGTGAATGAAGCCAGAGAAGTGTGTCAGGATCGTAGCAAATGGAAATCCGTAGTCTCTGCCTACCCCTCTGGGAAACAGGCGTGAATCTATGTATGTATGTATGTAAGTATCAATTTCAGTTTAAATAATCATAGTAATTGTGAATTATGTATTTTTGTCAACTTACGATCCTCTTAGCCTGTCAATTGTTGAAATGCCAGACATATTTGGTGTCAGGATCGTAGCAAATAGAAATCCGTAGTCTCTGCCCCTCTGGGAAACAAGTGTGAATCAATGTATATATTTGAAGTCAATGTTGTGTACACGGTAAGTGTCATATATATCAGACAAAAATAATATAACAGATTTAAATTTAATATATTTTAATTTAATATCATATTAATATGTATGATGTGTTGTTCTATTGAATAAATAAATAAAATAAGTTAGAATCGGCTATAAATTGCCGTAAATCTTAAGAGTTCGAAAAATGGTTCAAGTAATATGCAAACGTCACGTGATACCAGGTCATAGTCATTTCGGTGGTATATCGACTATGCTGAGTCGAATGGCGTTGACCGCGAGTCTCTAGCTCTTACGGTTCTTGAGTTGAAAGTTGTATAACAGACATACGGACGGACGGACAAAGCTGTTGTATAAGAGTTTTTTCGAACTCTAAAAACCTTTTGTCAGTATTATATACAAATTTTCTAGTTATCTATAAGTCCTTCGGCTTAGATTGCACGGATGGCGTTGTGGTTTCGTGCCTTGCCACTGCCGCCGCACCGAGTGTTGTGGGTTCGAGCCCTACGCGGGACTAAAATATGTGTGATCTACAAATGGTTGTTTAGAATCTGAGTGTTCTTTGTGTCCGTTGTTTGAATGTCAGTAAAGTCCCCCGCGATACAGGAATTATTCCTAGAGCGGGAGATGTCTTTTAAAAAAGAATTCCTATTGTGTTTTGGCCGCTGGTTTGTCGCTGCCGATTAAACTCCTGGTTACATCAATGTTAATCAGTATGTGTGGTATAATTCCAGTTACCGCACAATCCTGGACAGCTGGCAGCTGTGGTGGGCGCGGTGCGCGCTCGACACGTGGGTGTGCGCGGGGGAAGGCGGTGGTGAGTGGGGCGCGGGAGGCGCGGGCGCGGGCGGCGCCGTGCCGCGCCACGTGTGTGTGGCGTGCACGTACTGCGGCAAGTCCGTCGCCGCGCCGCCCGGACACGCGCGCCCTAGGGTCGCCTTCGCTAGGCTGCCACCTCCAGCTGCTAAGATGAAGGTAACCATATTTTCCACTTTGTGATGTCTCACTGTCTACGGTGTTTATCAGTGAAGTCGTTAAAAATGGGTCCTACTTGATAGATTGACTGAATGACGTCAAAGAGAGGCTTAGAACTATTGACATGGCATAAAATTTATTGAAGCTTTTCAAACCAAAATTTGTTGAAGAAGCACTTTAGGAAGGTAAATGTAACCTGGGAGTCTACCGTGAAACGCGTTATACGCAATTGCGTACGTTCATTCGTGCTTATTCTTACCATGAAACATCATTCGCGTCACGAATATCGTCGTATGACATTTGTACGTCCTAAAAAATCTGAAGTGTTTTCATGGTAGGTATATGCTTATTATTTCGTTCGTAATTCGTTTCGGCACGTCATTGCGTAAAAACATTTTCACGGTAGACCCGTTGTTTTACCGTTAGGCAGAGTTTAAGTAAAAATATATTTTAATACAGATGGTTGCTCTTCTTTTCTCATTCATTTTTGTCATATGCTGGTTTATTTTTGTAAACTGTCAGGATTGTCTGTCTGAGTGGCTAACTGTTAATGTTTTCTTCGTAATCGATAATCGATTCTTCGGTAATCGATTAAGAAAATGTTACTGTAAAACTGTTACGCTTTCGAAATTTTAAATTAAATTCTACATATGATTTTATAATTAGGAAATTAATTTAGTCAAATGTCATAAATAATTTACTTATAATTATTTTATTCACAACGCCTACGAAGTTCGAAGTATATGAGTTAATGAGTTTAGTGAAGTTGCTGAATTTACATTTACATTAGTCGATAGGTTCAGGCAAAGGGTTGAACCTATGAGAAAATACCTGCAAGAAAAGGAAATATAATAAGATTTATGCGTTAATGGTAGTTTAGGTGCAGTAAGATTTAATTTCCCGTGAGTGAGTTGAACCATTGAGCGCCGTGTGCAGCAAATCTCGTCGTGCCCGCACTGCCGCAAGCCGCTGGCGCGCTGCGGCGTGTGCTCGCTGCACCTGGGCACGCCCACGGGCACGGGCGCGGGCGCGGGCGCGGGCGCGGGCGCGGGCGCGGCGGCGGGCGCGCACTTCGCGGGCTGGTTCAGCTGGTGCGTGGCGTGCCGCCACGGCGGCCACGCGCAGCATCTCATCAACTGGTTCAAGTTCGTGCCCGTGCTGTACGCACTGCCGCCATAAGGGAAAAAGACGTATCTACCTAAAAAAAATATTTTATATAAATATACCGGCAGATGCGACTTTTTTTATTGATTCCAAATACCTAAAAACTCAATTTCGAAAGATCATGTTAAACCCGTCTTTTTCCCTTATGACGGCAGTACACTTATCTATAATAATAGTATAAAGAAGATAGATTTCATTTGTTTCCTTGTTTATGAGGATTTAACTCAAAAACTACTCAACCGATTATAAAATGCTTTCACGCTGTTTTTATTTCATTATCACCAAGTAACATGGATTATATTTTATTTAAAATTAAGTAGTTACTAACCTAACCTACTCTTACGCGAGCAAAGCCGCGGGCAAAACCTAGTTTTAAAGTTTGAAAAAATTATTATACAACCACTTTGTCCGTCCGTCTGTCTGTTATACAACTTCCAACTCAGAACCGTAAGAGCTAGAGACTCGCGGTCAACCCCATTCAACTCAGTATAATCAATATACCACCGAAATGACTATAACCTTTGACCTCTGACCTCAAGGTCACGTGGTACCACGTGACCTTTGCATATTACTTGAACCATTTTTTCGAATTCTTTCATTGCTGTAAATCTTAGAGTTCGTCCATTCAAGTTACTCACATATTTAATAAGACGAATGAACGACTACGCTGATGACGTAATAGTTTAAGTGGGTCGCCTCGCCACTGCCCCCCTGCCGAATGTTGTGTTCATAGCCTACATAGAACAAACAATTGTGAACCAAAAATAGTTGTTCCGAGTCTGGATTCTTAGATTCCGTTGTTTGTATGTTTGTAAAGTCCCCCGCGACACAGGAATATGCCCTAGTGTGAGTATCGCCTATAAAAAAAAAAACAATCAAACGCTGGTCATATGAAAAAAATTAATTAACCTAATTCTTATTTGCAGAGAGCACACCGAATGTCCAGTGAGCTCATGCAACTGTCACTGTGCGACACTGGACCCTCCAGACAGACCCTAGCCTAGCGGATTCTAGTCTACCAGAGTCTAGCTTTAGCTTAGCATAGCCTTAGCTTACTATAGCTACGTCACTCAAGTAAATTATAAATAAGTTGAACTATTTACTGTTATAATTTGTTCTAAGTAATGACAGACTGCTCTTACGATCAGAATTCCACATATTAGAAGGATGTAATTATATTTTATATCGGCTACTTGTGTAATATACCCATTAGTCAAAACAAGTAAAGAACTGATTAGTGTGTCAGAAAAACCTGTATTAGGTGTACACTCCAGTTTATTTCTTCTCATTAACGCATGTATTTTTCTAACATATGCGAAAGGTATGCTCAATTACCACCTTTTACTACGAGGACAAATCTAGTGATTCGAATAATATACATTTCGTTTCGATATCACCGAAGGACAATTTATTTATTGTCGCTAGATAACGTTCGAATAAAACATTTGATTTATAATTTGATGATACATTGACATTGGTACAACACTAAAACTCGTATCGGTATATGACAGTAGGAAAATCGAAAACAAAAATACAAATCGATACCTAACCATGCCCAATCGAGTAATTGTTTTAAACTAAAATTACCTGTTATTAACTAACAGTAGTCAACTCCTTAAAAATATGATTACACTTTTCGTTTATTATAAATGTAAAAGGTTAATATTTATAACTTTCTCTTTACTTTTTCTACTTCTGAAATACTTTATTTTACAGTGTACGGTAAAGAGATACTTCACTTAATGTGTTCAGTCATTCAAATATTGTGTATGTTTAGTCATTACAATGTAAATTTATCGGAGTGTTGTAATGTCTAAGTATCAGTCAAGCGAGACGGGCGCGGGGAAATCAGCATATGATAGCATGGAGCATGGATTAGAAGTTAATTTTAAGCATACTATGACAGCCCGATATACGATTCTTTCGCGTATAATAGTAGGTAAATGAAGTGAAAGTCATCTTGATCCTTTTATTTCACTTGCCTATTGTAAATCCGCTCACTAAAACATACTGAAGGATTGTTAGTACAGTTGGCCAAGAAAGTGGTCTACCAGACAAAAGATTTTGGAGATCTAATTATCGCTGAGGTTGACTTTTCTAACTTGACACATGACGTAAATATAACACATGATAAAGAAAGCAATGGTCACTGCCATAATATTATTGCAACGCGAAATTGACCTTGTTGTTTCAAGACGTTCAAATGAACCTCAACCGTGAGGTGGTAGACCACATTTTTGGCCGACTGTACTATATTGATTAAAATAAACTATTATAAATTCTAAACCATTCATTTTAATAAAGCGAGCTGGGTTTTGAAGCTTATATAGAGATGTAAAAAATGACTTAAGTTTTTATGAATAATTTTCATCAGCTATGTAAATAACAAAAGTAAATTATTTTATATTACAATCCTCGTGCGACTGTATCTTGAGACTAAAAATCAATTCACACCAAGTTGTAGCATCAAGCTATTTTAGTTCGAACCATGTTTTAAACTTTATCTTTGTAAATAAAAGATATAGATGATATAGCATGCTCGTCACCATCGCGAGCAGTCGCCTATGTCCGCTCGCCTGCTCGTGGCGATCACGAGATACCTTAAGTAATGATTTATTTATGAAGATGAAGTTTGAAACTTCATTTAACGATATAGTCATGTATACTGCCTTTTTCGCTTCGAAATGGAAAGTTATTCGACATTTTAAGGTTGGGATCGGATAACGCACTTTCGCTTGATGCTATCTGCTGTTTACAAATCTGCTGGCTGCAAATCTCGGTGTGAATTGAGCTTAAGGCACTACATACCTACTACTTGTCTTGTAAAATGTTCAACTACATTATTATTGTGTGAACTACGATGTTACTATAATATATATTACATAATATTATAGTTGCTAAATTTATATATTATTATCATATTATGCTAACGGTCGCTGCAATGGATGCGGTGAGATTGATTGTAAAAGATTATTATATAGGTCTTTCTAGTAGGGCACGCTTGGCTTATTTGAAAGCTACGATACAAATACTGCCTCGATGGCGCAACGATAGTAATATGGGACTGCTGTGCTAGAGGTTTCGAGTTATATTCCCAATTCGAGCAGTGTTAATGAGATTTATCTTTTAAGAAATTCTCAGAAGTAGCCCAGAGTTTAGTACTGTACTCGATAAACGGCTAATGTGTAGGACCTGAACTATCGCTAGTGAAATGTGGGTTTTATAATTCATCATTTACTTTATCTTTGGGGATAAAGACGTGAGACTTTGTACGTAAGTACGATAATTGCTATATGCAACAATTTCAGTGCTTAAACATAAATTATATATTATCCAAATAAAGATAAATAATAATAATAATAATATTCTACCACGTACACACAACACCATCTAGCCCAAACTAAGCAGAGCTTATACTATGGGTTCTAGACAATGGATAAACATACATATTATTATACTTATCCTTTTTTTTTTTTTTTTTTTTGTAAATACATACATATTATACATAGAAACACCCAGACCAAGACAAACATCCATGTTCATGCACACAAATGTTTGACTTGTGCGGGAATCGAACCCGCGACCTCAGGCGTGGCAGTCGGTTACACCAACCACTACGCCACCGAGGCCGTCTTTTTAATTTTAAATTTTAAAATTTATAATATGTTTAATTTTAAAGCATTTATAATATGTGTTATTGTGCTAAATACTATTATATTGTGTTCATAATGTAAAGCTAAGTGTATATTGTTTATTCGTAAGGTTAAGCGGACACGCGCAAATATTTTTGTACTTAGATAATAAGAAATGGGTTATTTTTGTACACAGTTTAATCGTTTTCCATTATTTTGTACATATAAGTTGTTTTATTGCATTTGAAACTACTTATTTTATTTGCAAACTGTCTTTAAGTGTCCTTTGTAAATTTTGACGATGTTGAATAATGGTTTTTTCTGAATCATTTATAAGGCTGCAATAAATTTTATATTTCAGATCTGCTTTTATTTTCTTAATGTTAGTTGTTGTCAGTAATATGGTCGTCTTAATGACATTCCAGTATAAGTTACAATTACGCAAGTACATTTTTAAAAGGCTTGAGCTTCTAATTCGACATTTGTGGAAAGGTACACGTTCTACGTTATCGATAGTTAATAGTAACTCAAATATGGCATTTTGGTCACGAGCGTGCGCTCTTACGCTAACAGTAGCTAAATATACTAAGAGCGAAATTGTCACGCTTTCCTATATTTACTCACTGGACTTCACCACTAAAACCCAATACGCATTATTTGGATACTCAAATTCCACTACTCAAATACTCAATTTAATATTTTGTATGCTCGCCAAATTTCATAAGTGCTACATAACGCTACGTATATGTAATTTTTAATAATGCGTTTCGCCAATTTGATTTCAAATAAAAAAAAAAGAAAATTGAGTTTGCGATGTGTTCATTACTGATATCGATTTTATTTTTTATTTTGTTGAATGGCAAATAGTGTGGCGCTCAAAAGTAAGCTATAGATAAAATCACTTAACTTTTAAGTGTCATAATAAATGTCGTATTTCTTTAATTGAACGTCGCGTCAATTCTATACGGACATTAAAGGCCTATTGCATATTCAATATGTCGGACTTCGGGTAGTCGGCTCCTTGACGAAATATATAGGCAATTATAAAGAACGTCGAAATTTCTTATGCATTTTTTAAAGCCCCTATCGCACCACCTTGCTTTACTTAAAGTAATCAAAAGCAATGACCATAGACAAGTGATATTTTGTAGTAATTGGAAAGAAATAGCGACATCAAACGTGCGTAGCTTTCTCATTTTATGTGATCATTATCAGTCTACATTTACATGTTTATTTTTACATTCAATGCTTGTAATCTTCCTTAGTATACGATCACATACCTAAAGTCAATTGTTATATTATTATTTATTAGTGACTTTAAGATAAGAATAAACTTGGTGTAAAACTCTTAAATGTTTGTGTTATTTTACCAACACTATGACTGATAAATGGTGTAGTGGTTTAAGTTGTATAGATACATATACAGAGAGTCCCATTAAAAAGGATAATCCTGATCCTTTTAGTTGAGCTGTTGGGGGCACAAAATAAATAAGAATGTTTTATAAAATTTACAGCAGCTTAGAAGCAGATGTATTTATTTTTTAATAATCTTATTTTAATTTTATCGTGATATGTAGTTATAGGTCCAAGTGGATATAGTGACAAGAATAGAAAAGGGTATGTTAAGCTGGTTTGGGCATGTAGAAAGAATGGACGAGGAAAGACTGACTAAGAAAGTTTATAAGGCTAGTGTGAATGGAACAGTCGCAAGAGGAAGACCAAGGCGAACGTTTCTTGATCAGATCGGAGGCGTTCTGGACAAAGGCCAGGTTAAGAGCACCTTGAACCGACGGGCGTGTATGAGGAATGTGATGAAAGTAAATGAAGCCAGAGAAGTGTCAGGATCGTAGCAAATGGAAATCCGTAGTCTCTGCCTACCCCTCTGGGAAACAGACGTGAATCTATGTATGTATATATGTAGTTATAAAAATATTTATCGCAAAGCTTATGCAGTAGCCTAATATATTAAACGAAAAATAGTGTGTTTTATTTTGGGCCTCCAATAGCTCTACTACGTGCTTCAGGATTAACCAATCTTTACGGGACACATGTATAATGCATAGGAAACATTGATAAACGATATCTATAGAGACTGATTTTCTATTTATTGAGACTGTTAAAAGTCGCTTTTGATACACTATACTGCATGTCGCACTCTTAATAAAACAGCGACTTAACTCGAAATTTAAAAGTAAGGCAATTTGGACTCTAATTGTATATGCTAAATTCTAATATTATGTTTGTGTTAAATCATTGCAATCGAGTTCAAATTTGTTTAATCTAAAATACTGAGATAAGTCTCTGTTTTATTAAGAGTGCGATGTTTGCATCCTTATCTATTTGGCACACCTGTGGCATATAGATATTTTGGCTACAATTAGATATATAAGAGTTAGTAGAGTTAGTACAGTTTTACAATGTTCACACCCACGCTCAGTTACATCGTCATTATTAATAAAATATATAAATCTAGCATATATGTAAGTAAGTGAAAAGCTGTAGTCAAGCCTTCCGTTCGGAAACAGTTGCAACCATGTAGGCAAGTGTTCTTAGTAAATCATCGTCTTTATTTTAAGATAAACAATTTTTTACAGTACTCACCGCCAGTCCTTAATGTCGATCCACGATGAAAATCCACGGGCGAGGCTTTGGTAGATAGGGTATGGTGAATAAACAACTCTTATAAGAATCGAAATAAAAATTCATTTATATTTCCAAATATATATATATAATATATATACATTTATTAAATAATCATTTCATCTTTATTCCAATTTAACAATAAAATTCTCAAAGACACAACATTTGTTTAACTCTGTTTATCGTACGAGGATCCCATCCCATTCGTACGTTGTATACACACAGACAGCCGTCATACAAAAATATTTATATAATAGAGACGCGCGAGCGAGCGTCAAACCCGCACTCGCGCGCACAGACAAGTCGTCGGCTACAACAAGTTCACTATCCACAAGGTCCGTCATATTCCGCTAGTTAAATACCTTCTCATATAAACAATATTATCTGACTTATGACTCCGGCTCGACATACTTCGGGAGCACTAAGTAAACATTAAATCAACACAGATACACAACATCTCGTCTCCGTGCGGAGGTTATATAGAAATTCATCATTTAATAGTTTAGATATCTTCAACAATTCTAATTCGTTTCATATTCAGTTATCACACGTTACAAAAAGTAGGACGCAGCGTCCCCGAGTGACGTCATAACACATAGCACGAGTACAGGGCGCACAGAAAGAGCTCGGACAATGGAGCGGGACACGCCGGCCGCCGGGACGCGCGGGACACGCGGGACACGCGCTCCGGCGCCGGCACAGCGCGCGTGACGCGGGACGCGTGACACGCGCGCGACAGATATGCTAATATTTTATATCCACCATAAAAAACTTTAATTTACAACAATAGATTTCCACAATTTCCATTATATACACATTGAATAAATACTTTTTGTAACATCAGAATTTGAAACAATCTTTGGTATAGTAGAAAGTATCAGGTCGGGGCGAGGGGAGGCGGGCCGGGGCGGGAGGGGCGCGGGGCGGGGCGGGGTACAGTCGAGCTGCTACTTCTACGAGATTGTTCGTCACGACACTACAACCGGCGGGGCCGGCACAACAATTATATATCAATATTTGTACACATCACCTCCAACTACACCGTTTAAAGCTTTCAAATGAAGATAGTCCCGAGCGGCGGCGCTCGGCCACTCGCACAGATTCGAGATTGTGCCGCACACTGGAGCACGCGTGTGCGTGCGTGCGTGCACGAGCACGGCGCTAACTACGGGCCCGCGGCGGCGGGGGAATGTAGAAGTGTGGCGGGGGCGGGGGCGGCGGTGCGACCCTGCCCTCCTCACTTGCCCTCGTCCTGCTCCATCGGCTCCTCCGACACCGAGCGAGAGCTCTCCGCAGACCTGCCACACATATTGCAACTCATTAGTATTCGCTTATGAAATTTCAGTTATCATGTAGAATCCATTTATATGGACTTTAATAATTTTGATCCTAATGCGTTGCCTTGTGGGATACCACATGTAATTAGCTATTCATCAAAATTGGTGAGAAACAATTTAATGAAGTTGTTATGTTCTGTTTGTGGAATATTCTTTAAAAACAAATCTTAGTATACTTTTGGACATCACTTTATCAAGCTTAGTGCTCATAACAGCGTTCGAAACAGTATCAAAAGCTTTGGTCATGTCGAAAAAATATCATGGCATAGACACATAGAGGTAGAATAATGTAGTATAATGTTATCTGCTTAATATAATTTTTTCCTTTTTAAAAGACAGCCGCACTAGTAATAATTCCTGTAACGCGGGCTACTTGATTAACATTAGGGTAAGCGGTAGTGTGTGTACCTGAGCTCGTGCTGGGCGGGGTCGGCGGGCGGGTGGTGCATGGACAGCGTGGCCATGGCGGCGGCGGTGTCGGCGGCGTCGCGCTCCGTCTGCAGGCGGCCGAGGCGCGCCGCCGCCACGTTGGGCGCCGCCTCCAGCGCTGACATGCCCACCAGGTCGCTGAACCGCTTTAACTGTAAAACAAAAGGAATATTTTTGTTAAAAATAATGTTATGTATTTGTAGAACAAATAATAGCAGCGATAGCTCAGTGGGGAGACCAATAGACTGCAATGCAGAGGGTCTCGGGTTCGAACCCACGTCGCGCACCTTTGACTTTCGGAAGTTATACGACTTTTCGAAATTATGTGCGTATTGATTGACAATTATCGCCTGCTCCGTGCCTCGGAGAGCACGTTAAGCCGTTGGTCCCGGCTGCCATAAACATCTATGGCAGTCGTTATTGGGAAAGTCAGTACCCTCTAATATCCTGACACTGGTCTAGCCTTAGGGTATCGTTAGCCTTCGGGTTGCGGAGGTCAGGTGGCAGCCGCTCCGTGTAAAAACTGATATTCAGTCAAATCCGGTTAGACCGGAAAAGCCGACCCCAAGTGACTTGAGAATAATAAAGGCTAAGAGAGAAGATTTGTAAGACAAATTCTAAGATTCAATCAAATCTAAATTTTTAATATAAATTTGGAATACCGATAACATCGAAACTTTCAGAGAGATACTTGAGAACAGCCAATACCAAGTATGAATCCCAGCGCGCGCACCCACTCCTGCGCGCGCACGCACACGGGCGGCAGGTCGCAGTGGGTAGTGGGTACTTACCGAGGGCCAGTGGTGCTGGTGCACGGCGATGGTGGTGCGCAGCGCGTCCTGCGCGTGCGCGTGCGGCGCGCGCGCCAGCTCGCTGTAGGCGGGCGGCGCGGGGCGCTCGCCCAGCAGCGCGCGCACGCACACGGGCGGCAGGTCGCAGTGGGTAGTGGGTACTTACCGAGGGCCAGTGGTGCTGGTGCACGGCGATGGTGGTGCGCAGCGCGTCCTGCGCGTGCGCGTGCGGCGCGCGCGCCAGCTCGCTGTAGGCGGGCGGCGCGGGGCGCTCGCCCAGCAGCGCGCGCACGCACTCCTGCGCGCAGTCGCACACGGCCGGCAAGTCGTAGCCGCCCTCCAGCGCCAGCACCACGCGCCCGCCCGCCAGCTGCGCGAGCTCGCGCGTCATGTACGCGAAGCACGCCGCCGACACGTTGTAGCCGCCCAGCGGCGCGGGGTGTCCCGCCGCCGCGTCGAACCCGCACGACACCAGCACGATCTCGGGCGAGTACTCCTGCAGGAGACAAATACGCAACATTTACATTTAACTTCATTTATTCGTATACAAAATACATTTATAAAGGCTGTGATTAAACAATCATCGATTATTAAATCTAAAATATCCATCATAAACAAAATTTTTTTTTTTATCGAATTCAATGAAAATCAAAATAGCGAAAATTAAAATAATACAAAATATTTAAGAATCAATAAAAATATTAAGCGGTCACATTATAAAAAACCAATTAAAAATAATATAATTAGTATATTAAATCCAAATATTAGAAACAAGACGAACCTTGGCAATAGGCATGATGACGGATCGGAAGGCGGCGAGGTACTCGGCATCGGCGAGGGGCGGGTTGGTGCCGGAGCACCAGGCCACGTTGACGGTGTAGCCCAGGCCTGCGCCCGCGCCGCACTCGGTGGCGGCACCGGTGCCGGGGAAGAAGTTACCGTCGTCGTGCCGGTGAATGCTCATGTAAAGGACCTGCGACTCCTCGTAGAAGATCTGCTGAGTACCGTTACCGTGGTGCACGTCCTATGATAAAATTTATATTTTATTATTTAGTGTTTTTATTTTAAAGTCAATGTTTTTACTCAATGTAATACGTTCCTATTATATAAAAAATATATTTATAAATTCGTCAATATTTACCCAATCGACGATGAGTATCCTCTGTAGTCGATGCCTGGTGTGCAGGATGCGGGCGGCCACAGCTACTGAGTTGAAGAAGCAAAAGCCCATCGCTTGGTTCGGTTCTGCGTGATGGCCCGGGGGACGCACTACCGCAAATCTGCATTAAGAAAGCAAATGATTATAGTTTCGGATAAGCAAGAATGGTAGCATTAGTCACAAATAAATTTTAAGGATTAATATATTATAAGTTAGGAAGGACCCAAAATCAAACCTTGTGGTACACCTCATTTCACACGAGTTTATTACAAAAATTGTAGATTCTAAATAAGTTATAGATACGTATTAAACAATTGCTACTGGGTTAAATTTTAAAACTAAACAGTACATCGCACGCACGGCGTAATAAACAAGTTTTTCATATGATCAACACAGTCGAATGCTGTTGAATAATCGCTCATCGGTTATCGCGGAATTTTCGATGCATATAGATTAGTTTAAGCAAAGCTACTACTAGAACTGTAGCAGGAGGGTATGGGTGGGGGCGGCGGTACGCACCCGTTGCGCAGGTCGCCGCGCGCGGTGCGCACGGCGAGGTCCAGCACGGCGCCGGCCGCCATGCGCGCGGCGGGCGCGGTGTGCGCGTCGGACCAGGCGGTGTCGGAGTCCACGCCCAGGCCGCCGCACGCCAGGCGCACGAGCTGGCGCACGGAGCCGGCCGCGCCCTCGCGCGCGCGCCCGCCGAACACCGCCACGTGCGCCTCCGAGTGCACCGCCTGCGGACACGCCCGTTACTCAGCTGCCACTTGCACATCGGACCTTACACGTTACGCGTTACACGTTACGTGCATCATAGCTATTTATCGCCTCCGTAATGATGATACTATCGATATTTCTCGAATCAATTTCAATATCATTTTAGATTTTTTTTGTTTCGTTTTTCTTTCGTGATTTCAATTAATTTCGGTAAATAGTTTTATCGATACATATTGACAATTATCGAATATCGTCAAAATATGAAGAATAATTTGTTTAATATTGTAACTAAATACATATGAACATTAATAATCATGAAAAAAAACAATCACATGCGAAGTAATAAAAAATAACATAGAATTTATTTGAAGCTTAATATTAGAGCAAGTATTATATTTTAAAGTTATTAGTAATTATTTACAAGTTGACTGTGTATGTATTTGGTAAGCTAGATGAGTGTACACACCTGTAACTCTTCGAAGGTGGCCTTCCTGGGTCGAGTGCGCTCGGCGCGCGCGGCCAGGCCGGTCTCGCACAGGCGCGCCCACACAGACTGCAGGCGGCCGCCGTGCTCGGGGTGCGTGGGCGCGTGCGCGCCGCAGGCACAGCTGCAACACCACCAACACACACGTTAATACAAAAACATATACGACAACATTTTTTTTAAAAACTGTTGTTAACAAATTTTATCAATCATATAATTGATATTATGTTTCTTAGTCTTGTAGCTGAAAAATATGTACATCATTACACCCTATTATGATGAAATAAAAATTATTTATTGGTATACTAAGTGAAAAAGTAATTTATAATAGTTGCTTAAAACTTAACAGGATTTTACAGCCATAGCAAATTAGAAGGGCACTGCAAAATATTTATTTATGACTAGTTCACATAAAACAGAAGCAGGCAGAAAGTGTGCACCTAATGACGCATCTCTTGCGAGATCCAAAAATTCTACTAAAAATATCATTTAGCCACGATTTACTGTAGAACGGAGATAACTATTCCCTCAGGTACATAGTCCAAACTTTAGCTAAACATTAATTGTTAGTAGATATAGTTCTGCGTTGTACCTATAAAGTAAATGACAAGTAAAATGGAATAGTATAGTTACCCATGTTTGAGCATGAGGGGGTCGTAGGCGAGGCCGGTGGGCGGCGCGCGCGCGCCCACGAGCGGCGACGACAGCGCGCGCGCCAGCGGCGCGGGCTCGCACGGCGCGCCGGGCGCGGGCGGCGCGCCGGCCGCCACGGCCGTGTCGCTGGCGCTGGGCTGCGGCCGCCGCGCCGTCAGGTCGATGACCTCGCCCTCCTCCTCGCGCAGCTGCGCCGCCGCCGCGTCGTGCGCTCGCGTCAGTACCTGCACACCACGATGTGTAATGATGACGATGCCAGACAAACCAGGGTACTTCAAAATATTTTTTGTATTTACATACCGTTTAAGAAGAAATATGATTATAAAAAATATCGGGTGTTTTTTTTTTGTAACTTGTAAAGAAAAAGACTAACAAAATATAATGTAAACTTAGCAATACAAATATTTCCATTTCAAAAGACATCAATTGTACATACCGTTTTTCGTATTTGATCTCTGAGATAATGATGCGCATTAGGCGGCGCAAGCGCAGGGTCTCCGAGTGGCAGCGGCGCTGAGTGCGTTCGTCCGAGTGGGCGCTTCGACCCCCGGGCTCCCAGCGAACCCCACGCGCCGAGGTTTTCTGATACCGCGGGTAGTACCGGGCCCACTGTGCCCACCGCACCTACCCCTCCCACTGAGTGTGCTGTGAGGGGGAGGGGAGCACCAACCTGTAAAACGAAACACAATTTATTTACTTAAATATTATCTTTAAATAAATGATATAGATAATGAGAAAATGATGGTGCATAAATAAAACAAGATGATCTTTTAAATACTACAAATTTCGTTTTGAATGGTTTAATACGAAAATTGTAACAACTTTCCTGGTATAGTCTCTAATGCGTCAATCTTAAATCTTATTTAGAAATAAATAAGACATTCAGTCCAAGTTTTCTAATTTTAAATGTTTGTCGTATAACAAGTGTAATATAATATTTATGTGGACAACCCTCCCTTAACAGTTAACCGGTTGAATGCAGTCATAGCTCTGCCACTCAACGATAATACTTTGTGTGTACAGTATAGCGTGCATTATGCACGGGATAAAGTACTATTTACGCCTAACTCATATATTCAAGAAAAGGATAGTTTTAGCTAGAGCCAGTTAAATTTTACATATTTTTTATAGAATACGTTTCAAAATTCAACTGTCACTAAATAAAATTTCTTAAATATAAGAACAGACCTGAGAAGTGCTTCGCCTTTAATAAATTGCACGTCATGTAGTTGACATATAAAATATTTAATTGTGGAGTAGCAGGTTTTTCTTTTCATAAATATAAATAGGCGAAGGTCAAGATATTGGCTGAAAATCGAGACAGACGGCATATACTCCACCGAGAAGAGCAAAGCTCTAAGTATTAAGAAGAAGAAAGATGAATGATGAATACCCGTTGCCGGATGATGAAAAAAAAAATCAAAAACCAAATTACAGAGATGTTGCAGCCCCATACCGGCGTGTGGGAGTGCGGCGGCGGCGGCGGCCGCGGCGGCGCGGCGTGCGGCCGGCCCAGGCTGATGTTCGGCATCGACGGCGACGAGAACAGCAGCTCGGCTGCGCGGGAGCAACCCTCCTCTTCTTCGCGGATCGGAGCCGTCGCGCCCACGCCTGGTGTCGCGCCCGCGCCACCGCCCGCGCCCGGGGGAGACCCGCGCGGTGATCCGCCCTCGCAGTCTACACCATACCATACAGTTAGCATTATGATCTATGATGATATGATCAAGAGTGCCATACAAGTTGAACAATTATTGAAAATAATATATAAATAATACAGCAAAAAGATATAACTTATTCTTGCTGCC
This sequence comes from Catocala fraxini, assembly GCA_930367265.1. NCBI lineage: Eukaryota > Metazoa > Arthropoda > Insecta > Lepidoptera > Erebidae > Catocala > Catocala fraxini. The sequence continues at coordinate 5,927,281 of OV884036.1, read as the reverse complement.
TTACAGTTAATATTATGTTCTATACTTTATTTCTGATTGAGTGTCTTACAGCTTGTGAAATTATTTTAATAATATAGCAAAAAAAACATGACTTATTCTTAGGCAGTCAATAAAAGAAATATTATTTTAACGCAATCCATAAAATAATATTATACTTAGCCACTCAATAAAAATAATTATACACGTACTAAAATATATTTATAACTTTTACATTTTGTTTTACCTAAATAATGTATCTAAATTGTTATAGTTAGAAATCGATACATAAGATAATAAAAACCTTAAAAAAACATGATCATAAATAAAATGCAGTCGTATGCAACGCGACAGTAAGGGTATGTACTCACTGCGGTGCTTGACGCGCGTTTTGAGCGGGCGTCGAGCGAGCGGCGAGGCGCGGCGCTCGATGACGCGCGCCTTGAGCCGCACCTTCAGCATGTTGGGCTCCGACGCTGCGGGGGTTAGTGCACGCGCATGCTTAGTTACGGGTTAGATCAACACTCACTACATACACAGTACGGTTAACTTCAATATTATTAGGAGATGTTCAAATAAGTTACAATGGTTTATCTGAAAACAATATCCTTTTAATGTTGTCTTCTGCTTGGATTTCTCTTCTCAATATTTGGAAAATAACTATAATTTCATTATGTGTTTGACGTGTCAAATATAGCATCATTGTTGAAAGTGTTCTGGTCAAGGCTGACTCCCCATACAATTACTGATTTTTCTTTCTCAAAATCTATCAATATTATTTTATAAAATCACAAAAGTAGTCTTGACAAGAAAGGGAATTCCTTTTTAATGGAAAATGGCAAATTATTCATAATTGTGAATTTAATTTTATGGCATACGTAACTCAATAATAGATACATGTATCCCCAAAAGAAATCGATTTTATCAGTTTCTCATTTCTAAGGATAAGTTTCACTACAAATAATATGAATACATCCTGAATGACAAAATTACATTCTAGCACAATTTCAATATCTTCATTTAACTGTACAAAGCAAAAACACGATTTTTTTCTTTACAACAACGAACACGGATGCATTGAACACAACTGTCACAGGGTACAACATACCTGTCTTCCTGAGGGGGAAGTCTGCTGGCGAGGGTTGTGGCGGCGCGGCGTTGAGAGCCAGCGGCAGTGGCGCCGCCAAGCGGTACGGATGCGTCGCTGTCGCACCCGTCGAGGTTATTGACTCGCCTGATGACGACTTTACGATACCCCTGTAATACAAAATAACGCATTATGAACTACCATAAACATTAGAAATTATTTAAGAAAAGAAGAATATGGCAACTTTGCCACTAAGAATGATGTGCGGTATTTCAGCAAATATATATGACATCCGCAGATAATTATTTCGGAGTTCTCTGTTATAAATAAGTATATGTAAATAACCATTTTTGATAAAATTACACAACTTAAGCATATAATATTGGCATTATAATTTATGGAGAGTAACCAAAACGAAAATAAGGTAAGTAGCTGTTACCTAATTGTTGAACGGAGAAGGAAAACTAACAGTTAAATAAGGTAATGCTAATTGAGTCAACAGGAAAATGTCACGTTACAACGAAAAATGAAAACAAAACTTGTATTCCAAGAAAATCGACAACTTATAAACGTATTAATATAAACATTACCTGTCTTTTCGCTAGAAAGGGCAGGTAAAGTTTAAATTGATGCTAATAAATTAATCGTTATTCATTGAAATTAAACTGCTATATACGGATTTTATCGCGTTGTTTATTTGACACTTTATGACAAAATTTTGAAAATGTTTACACTACTACTACTATTCAACTTTACTAATTTTTAAGCTAATTAAATTATTATTAAACTATTTAGATTTAATTTATTTTTATTTTTACACTTTCCCCGACGTTTCGGTTGCTTTTCAGCAGCCATGGTCACGGGGAGACTAAGATGGCAGTTGTCTCAATGTTCCAGTGAATAAAATTTTGAAAAATAAAATTTTGTCATAAAGTGTCAAATAAACAACGCGATAAAATCCGTATATAGCAGTTTAATTTCAATGAATAATATTCGCGTAAATAGAAGACAATATTATGTTAATCGTTATTGTCAGTATCTTAATTACCAAAAATAATAAAATATCAACTGTAAACTGTCTTAGTCTCTTTCTGGGCCATCGATCTCTGAGAACATTAAAGATCAGGGTACATTACAAATTACAAAGCTCAAGTCTCAAGTAAATATTCTCGACATTACAGTTCTCCAAAAATACATTTAGTAACTTCACTATGTCTCGTCATATGCTTGAGTACTTGAGACCAGTGCATCTGGCGATCTGACTAGCTATTATAGCTATGATTGCAGAAGAAACTATTTACCAACCTACACATCACAAAGTTATTTGGCTAGCAGCCTAAAATATGGGTGCCAAATAACTTTGTTTTGTGAACCTGCTGTGGGTACAGATACCAAACCTTCAAGAGGGTGCTGTGCTTTGTATTAAGGTACCACTGGGATATATTGATTACTCTAGCAGAGCAGCAATTTTTGCAAGGTTGCCAATCTTGCAATAATTGCTACGTTCTAAAAGTACCCCGTTCAAATTATGAAAACCGCTTACCTTCCTGCCTTATATATGTGACCATAGTTATTTATGTTTTTAAAGTGGACTTACCAATTTCTATATGAGGATCCAGGTACTGTTCCGTTGGCACTAGCCTGTTTCTTCTTGAGGAATTGCTGCAGCTTCTGCTTGACTTCAGAGGAAGCGTTCGCGCTGTGCTCGTGCTTGTCCTTCTTGCGCAGCAGCTCGACGCGGTCTCGCTCCCTCGCCTCGCGGGCCTCGAGCGCCTCTCTCGCCTCCCTCGCCTCCCGCCGAGCCGCCTCTTCCATCGCTTTCTGCTGTTCCCATAACTGGAAGATTAGTACTCACATTACAAAAAGGATGGTTTGGTACAAGAGGGTTGTTCAGATCTGGGGTACAGAGATGCCGATTTTCATAAACGTGTGTACTTTATAGATTTATTGTAGTGTTAATAGAGGCTTATTCGAAAAGCTGGGCCAGCAATGGAATTATGTACTGTAAATCTCGTTAAAAGAAATAGGCTTCATTGACATTTTAAGGAGTAAAGGTTCTTGGACCGAGTAAATCGTTCTAAATTACGTTGCTTGTTTTACTTAGGTAATGATTGCATTCAAACATATACACACTTTTTGTTCAAGAATAAAAAGAGAAAAACACAGTAAAATTTTAAAATTATACGCTGCAATTGTACGCTAGAGAATGTAAATTGAATGATATTTACAAACTATATCTTTATCATAATTTTGTATAATTATAAACTTATATGGCATATTTACTACTTACTGCTTATCATATAAAACTTATCTTCTATTGTATATTTAAAATTAGATTTTCGTTATTGGTATAAAATACATAGTCGTAGTTATTTTGATACCCGTGTCCAATATTTCTTTGAAACTATTGGAACATATCATGACAATTGTATTCGTATTCCAAATACTTTTAATTTTTAAAAACACGTCGGTACAAGTTTTCAGATCGCAAAATAAATACAGAATTATTTATCTAAACATAAATGCATATTTTGCAGTTGTTATTTAATTTACATTCGACGTCAGATGTTTTCACCTATAGATAACTATGCCTGAAAACATTAATAGATTATCTATACTCATACTTATGTATAGGTATATCTACCTATTTATATTTAATGCCACTATTATTAATATAATTAGGTCAATATGTATTACGTGCAAATTATTTAAATTTGTTTCTAAGTCAAAGTTTTATCGTCTACGATTAAAATGTCTCCCTTCACTAATTTGATAATTCGTTTAAATAGAACTACTGTCGTTTGATATTGTATAAGATTGGTGATATCAAATTGCATTTTGTGGTAATATTGTGACCAGACCACGATTGGAAGTATAGTGAAAACCTGTTTTCAAAAAGGGAACCGGGACCGAACATTTTAATGTATGCGATAGTTTGATAATAAAAATATTAGATGCATAAATTACGAGATTCAATAGTACCACTAGGCAATAGAAAAGCATAGACAAACATAAGAACAGACGATATTAGAGAGATATAGACAGTTTCAAGCAAAAACAAGTTGAGAAATGAATATAAGTACCTATTATATGTTTATAAATTTTAGTTTCATATAGCAACTGCTGGAACCATTTCCTAATCATCTCATAGAATCTTAATTCGGAATTATTACACTTTCAAACACTGGAAGTTTCGATAAAATATTGTTATCTACAACACCTTCAAAATTTAGCGGTCAAACTCAACACAGTATGCAAAAAAAAGGGAAAGGAATCTCAAAACAAAAATGAATCAGTACAAAAATATGAAACAAATGTTATTTACAAATAATCTCTTGTAGTGTGAGTAACGACGCCCTCATTACATCAGGCGAACATTTAGATGATGATGATCAAACAAATATTTAAGCCATCCAACTAATGTCTGTGACTCACTATATGTCACACGTACTGAATGTCTGGAATGTGGACATCACCGAGTTATTGGACAGAGAAAACTATTAGAAATGACATTGTTTACAACTTGCGAAGTGACTCAATGTTGCACCTACGTAAATATTTTAAATGATATGATCTTGAATTTTGTTTTAGGATTAAGGAAGCATCTATTTTGAGTCATCGTTTCTTTTTTCATGGTGAGTAGGCTTGGGATTGCACAATTTCAATTTTTATTTTGATACCAAAAAACACGTAATTGTTGCCTGTACGTTTAGTAAATGTAAATGTGCAAAGCGAAGAAGAATATCTTGCTTTACATTATTAAAGTGCACGAATATAAAAATTTCTAAGATTTTACTTCAAAGAAAAATGATAATCGTCAAAGCGTCATCGAAAAAGTTACATTTTATGTTGCTAAAGGCAAGCTGAACTAAATTTCGGTAAGAAAAATCCTAGCAGAAATATATGGCAAGAAATTATTTCTGCATATTATTGCAAGCATTATACAAATTTTAATTTTTAGGTATGTTAATATACTTATTTCTCTCGTCAAAAATACGAATGATTTTATTTGCATACCTTTGTGGCGGTAGGTGGTATAGATATGTATGTATTGTTGGTAATGACAATGTACCATTGTATTAACCTGCTTGCAAATAAATATAGTTTAATATTTACTGTGATAGAGCCAATGTTATAGTAGGCATTGGTTGTCAAGACCGCATACACTTTGGTGATAAATATCTAAACCATTAAGCTTAGTCTGCAAGTCTCATAGGAAAACTAATAATTTGTATAAAGCTTGTTATAGTTGTTATATTAAATCGTCTCAGCCATAAATAATAAAATGTCGAAGTGTCCAAAGGGTCACACAGTCAAGACGACCTCTCGTCGCCATTTGACCTATTTCAAAGAAAATACGTATATTATTTCACACTTTCAAAAGTCCTATACGTAGACAAAAAGTAAGCTAAGAATATAAACTATTTTTAGTCTGCCTGTCAGCAGAGGTGACCCACTGTTCATCAATGTGGTATTTATGTAAAGGTGTAAATTTATTCACGGATTCTTGTTTTATTTAAATCGTGATATTTTTAAGCTGATTTGGTAGTAAAAGTATTATAAATCTAAAATTAGTAAACATTTAGTCAAAAAGTATATTGTTTATCAACCACATTTACCGTACTAAGAAACTTCACACAAAAAAGTTCAATATCAATAAACAAAATAATTATGCCATAAAGGCAGCAACCACTTTCGGTAAGATACACACATAATTTTGTGCATACTTAAACGTGTTGGCTGGCTGGAAACGTGAACTATATACACTACGAGACGAAAGAAACCAACTTACATCTTCAGACAACGCACACTAGCCACTACCTTCTATTCAACACTCACACACACTCGATCACTTTTCTCTTCACTGATACATGACAACGTTGCGCGTGCGCTGTCTCAAATGTCATCCTGCAAGTTGTGTGTCCTACCTCCACAGAAGGGTGTGGCCAGTGACCCGTCCAAACGAGGCTAATACAATTATACAACATGCCGGTATGATGTAATTACTTGGACTCATTCAATTCACATCTATTTATAACGTCGAGTGAACCAGTTTGCGCACCTGGGGACTGGTGACTAAGTTATATTCGCGTCACGCCTCTATATCACACCGAAAAGTAAACTAGACTATCTCATCCACCTTTTCCACAATTATGTTAAGGTCTCACGTAATAAAGAGCACCCGAAACAGCGAGAATTCAACCAAAAAGTAGTATTATTCTAAACTGTATGTTGATGCGAAGAATATGCTGACGACACAAATACCCCATAAGAAAAACCAATTACTAGGTAGTTCACAGCTGTGAAGACGAAACAGATTAAGAATGATTTATACATATGTTCAGGTCAAGGGGACAATGTCCAAAACAAAATAGTAAATTATTAATGTTAAGCTTTCGAAGATATGCAGCCGTGAATGCTATGTTACGAGCATTCACCAACATATTTAATGTTGTGCGTAAAGAGATACTATGACGCGAAAGCACATGCTATGCAAAACAGTGCTATTAATATGACCAGATAAAACTTGACAAAGTTAACTAGTGGGAATGTTGCCAGTTCATTCAGCTATTGACTTATAGTTCAACAAAGTAAATATATACATGAAACTATTGTGTGAATGTATGATGTATACAAAATTCTGTTTAATTAGAGGTAATGAATCAAACCGTCTGACAAGAAGTAAAAGAACTGAATTCATTTTTGTTATGCAAGCAATATTATAACAAAAATATATTTTTTTAAATACTATGTAACCACATAAATTTTATGTATTCCAATAGTTTGCAAGTAATAGAGAGAGAGCTATCATAGCGTGTTGTTGAACAGGCTTGGTCTTTTGAATATATATAGTAATTTGAATAGATAATATATATATATATATATATATATATATATATATATATATATATATATATATATATATATATATATATATATATATATATGATAAAGAAGTTTGCTTTAAAGATTATTTTAAGTAATAATCTTAAGCTATAAAAATATATGAAAGTCTAATAACAAGTTCGATGATATGAAGCAATATATTGACCAGTATCATTCCTAATAATTTGCGAGCTGAAACACGTTACATTGATAGCGATTTGTGTTATAGATGTGACGAGCATCATTAGATAATGCATATTTAAAGGTAGTCAGATCTAATATTGAAACTATTCCTTAACGATATTCCCTCTAACGACTGCAACCACTATTAGTTATCAATTTCCTAATATAATGAATTTGTTAGCCTTTTATTATTTATAAATAAAGTTTAGTTGCCGTTTAAATTAAAGGGTTTGTTTACGATTTAATGCCTTTAATCAAATGTAGGCTCACGTATTATACCTTGTGGGACACCCTATGGCAATATTTTTATTAATAATATACATATATTATTTTAGTTCAACAAAGAATATTTGATGCTTGCAGTGTCAAAAGCCAACTACATTGCACAAAATACTAAATAAATTTTCTGCTTATTTAATCATAATAAAATATGTTCATCACTCACATTTACCTTCAAATGGTGCATTAGTTGTTGCTCGTGTTCTTGCGCCAGCTGCTGGCGCTGTTGTTGGAAGTGTTGGAGCAGGATTTCTTGCTGTAGCTGCTGCTGCTTCTTCAACTGCAACATTCATACAAATACTAAATAATGAAATGAGTCCAACGGGATTCGTGCTTGTGTTAGTACTGTGAGATCTGTATATGAAAATGTAATCCTAGCGAAAATACAAGAGGAGTTTTATGGTCTGAATGATTGTATATTTATATCAATGCTGTTAGTTGTGGTGTTGTGTATATTAATATATTTGTAATATGATTCATAAGATTAAAACAACTGTCCATACTTGTATTATCACTGGACGATATTCTTCTACTTGTTGTGTAGGCAATACTTTTTTAATATACGCAGTAAGTGTAACGATGTATATTACGAAACCACCTGTTCTATGATTGTCAGTATTACTATGGACTAAATGTATATATTTTTCATATGTATTATTTACTGCACATACATCACCAACAATTGTGATAAATTTACTATTACATAAAACCGCCGTGTCACATTCAATTACCTCAACGGTGTAACAATACTTTATAATATAAACATTTTCAATAACATGTCCAAGCATTTGTCAAACATTTGAGAAACTCGTGTTTTGAATGAATACCAATGAGTCTGGTTATTTTAGAAAACTTGAATGAATTTTTATACAAATGAAATGCGAATAATGGTTTTGAAAATGATTTTGGCTCTCCCAGCGACATTTGTGACAAACATTGGACATATATTCGTTTCATTGAATGCAACACATACACAGTTCACTGTACACAATTATTATTATAATTTAGACTCACTTGCAACAGGAAACTACTCTCTAATGTCTGTTTCGCCCGCTCAGCAATATGGTTCTTTCTTGGGTTCTGATTCTGACAACGAGAGATGAAATATATGTAGGATACAGTCGACATACGACCGAAGAGGGGTTAGATTAGAGGTTGGTCCAAACACGGAGCTAACGATACGCCAGATTTTGTGTCGTCACTTGACAGTATTTTAATTTTCAAGGATTCAGGTACTTTTGCCGAAGTAGGTCTTTCGATCAGTAAAATTTTCAGTAGCCGTGCAAATCTTTGAGCTATCTTTAGTAAACTGCGTTAGTCTCGACTGCTATTACTAGGATCCAAGCATAGCTGGTTAAATGTGGGTGAATTCCTTTCAGAGACACACGCATATGCGCTCACAAAGTACGCAAAACACAATAGAAAAAATGTGCTTTAGCTATTCAGTCGGTATATTGTTTAAATTATCATCTGTTTGTACGCACACGTCATCTATAGTTATAATTAGTGCACTAAAGACAACATATACGTCGTCAGAGTTACTCTGATCTTGTGCTTATCACAGATCGCTGCAACCTTGCACTGTTGGACGGAAGCTACACAAAAAAAAACATCAAAACGGTGGTACGAGGTGCGCGTGCGCTTATTTCTGGCGACGCGCGCATTATTTTCGTTCGATGGGGAAAAATGGCGGGCGTGTGGAATGCGCGCGCGCCGCTTATAGAACGCGCGGACGGATGTTTTGCGCGCGCGCGTGGGCGGGACGGGATTGTCGTGGTTCACGGGAACCTCGCGTTCGAGGCGTGGATAAGGGACGTATCTGCCCTCTTTGACTACAAGGAGGAACTTCGGTACTTTGACTCACGATATTTGGGCGGAGTCTACCTCCACGCTGTTTTTTGGATTCTTGACTGGTTTTTGACTTTGGTTAAGATTGACTTATACAACTGCCTTTTACATATATGAATATAATACCTTCTAGATTAATTAAAAGTTGCTTGCTTACTAACTTCTGCCATTAACTAATGTTAAGGTAATGATTAAATATCTAAGAAGAAAAATTTCAACAAATATAATATCTTAACGGTATTCATAACACTGCGCAATTTATTCTAACAAAACAAAACAATCCAATAATATAACATATTGAAAAAGCACTGCGCCGTGGGGCCGCGAAACATTTCATATCTAAATTTACCATGTATAATACGCATATAATAACATACACATATGCAAAACATACACACACAGCGTATGCATACGTAGCACGTATATGTATACGTCGATGTATAAATAGAGGCGCGCGCGCATGATATTAATATCTGACAAAAATAATGTATAAGTACGTAGTGTTCGCTATATTTTGGGAAAAGGTCACGGTAACCCGCGGATTCGCTTTACCTGCATCTATGTTATATATCTAGAGAGTAAAACGAGAGAAAGATGTAGAGATAGCTGAGAGAGAGAGAGAAAGAGTCGCTCATTAATGTTTCTGTGTCAGCTGAACAAATGACCTGCACTAATTTTGTATATACAATGTTTGCTTGTGACTATTTAATGGTCAGTTAGCTATCATTTTCGTTTGTATAGCGTGTAACAGAAATATGTGGTCATACAGCGAAATAAAAATATTTTTATACTAATAAAATTTCGATTCATATATTGAAAAGACCCTCGGTTATACTGTAAATATGGAAAATTGTTATAAAGTATCTTCAGAATATACGTATCTAATTGTTCACAATACTGTGCTCTCATTCAATACACATATTGGTACAGTATCTATACACATATCTTGTTGACTAGCTCTAAACTTGGCCACCATTATAATACGACGCAGCTGCTTTCAAACACTATTGAATAATAAGGCCATTAATAACAATGCTATCAGGGCAACGTTTTTACTGTCGTCAGCTAAATATAACATACTCAAACATATGTGTGTCTACGACTCAATTTATTTATATCGTGTGATAATTACGCGTTATTTTAAAAAGGCTAGAAGGGACAGGAATAGTCATATCAGACAGTCCTGTATAAGCTGTCTCACTGCCTGTCCTCCGCCTTGTTTCCTTTCTCTATACCTTCATCATTTTACAATCCTTACTATAATATAATGAATTCCAAAACAATAAAACAATCAATCGATTTAGATGAAATTTGGTACAGAGATAGTTTAAGCCCTGGGGACGAACAGGCTTCTTTTTATTGTTGTAGGTAGCACGCGGGCGAAGTTCTATAGGAGATAGTACATATAGAAGACTTTCTATACGTGTTGGATAGAGCTGATAACTCTTTGAATGCGCTGTGTTTATTCCCAAGACTAGTTCCAGGCGGTATAAATTTAGCATAATCACGTTTCTAAAGAGCTAAGTGGCTTTAGTAGATATCCTTTTCAGAAATATTCAACTACTCGAGCAAAAAAGCGAGTTGGAAGGTTGCACGACGATTCAGGAACTCTTAAACCACAGAAATTGCCTTTAGATGTTTTTGTTCATCGTTAAAACGCGCAATTATATTTTGTACAGACCTGACTCTATGGAAAATAGCTCTAACAAGATAGCGTTCCGTTAGGTGCATTCAAGTTATATAAAGAGTTTTTTTATTTACAAGTGCACATGTATTGTAAAGCTTTGGCGCTTTTCTTTTGTTTGGTTGGTAAAAAAAAGCTTCCTTTTAAATCTTTAGGCAAACTAAAATTTTTAAAAAATATATCTTCTATTTCTTCACATTTATTACTGCTATAACGGGCGAAGGGTAGGCTAGCTTTAAACCTTTCTCAAAAAAGACCTAGATACGCACCATCTCTTTCCCAACAGGAGTAAGCCTTATGTCGTATGGAAGATCTAAGAGTCAGAGACTGAAGTCATCACGGACAGATAGTACATAAGTCTTTTAGTAAAACTTTACAAATTCAAAGAGATTCTAAGGATAACCCAGCCACTGTATAACTTGATGCGTCTAGAATGATACTGTAGATTAGTTCAGGGTGTAAGAAAAATAGAGTGTGAATTGCAGCACCGTTATAGGCAACTGTTTGAATCCACACCGAAGCACAACAGAATGTCCTAAAATCAACATTCCTGTTATATTTTGCTGGTACGGGGTGTTTGGACCATTAGAGACTAGGCAGAGACGTAAGTGTAGGTGTACCTGCATAATCTGGTGGTGGAAGCTTGTGTCTGCGAGCGGTAGGCGCGGCGCGTGCGGTGGCGACGGCGTGTGTTGCGGGGAGCCGTCCGTCCCGCCACCGCTCTCATGCGCCATCTCTGCTGAAAAGAGAGAAAACAGCCTGTTAGATAAGTCGTGAAAAGGCTTTTCGATATTAACCGTATCGATTGATAAAGAATTCGTACTTTGACATCTTAAAGAACAACCTTAAAGAGAAACCTCATCAGGTTTTGTTCTTGGATTCTATAGGGTCATCCTTAGTTATTTATTTAATACTTTTGGGAAGATAGTCTATAATATTTACGGCCATGCTTGTTGTTATATTTCTGAATTACGATATAATTTGGTGTTGATATTTTGATGTTAAACAAAACGATCAGACCGAATTAAGAATCTTCTCCATTTCGAAATCTTTTAAATCGTCTGTTTTTGCACCGCCGAGCGTCAATTTCCAAGTTATTCTGCATACCACTTATTTATTCTATCAGTTCTGTTTATATCGATGCAAACACAGACTAAACACTATTAAATACGTACGTATACAAATAATAGTAAAGCTATCTACAAGTCCCACGCGAAATAACTTCTAACTGTTCGTAAGTCTGTTTCACTGAAGATAACACGCGATAGCGGCGTGTACAGAGAGTGTGTATAAGAAAATATATTTTGAATCGAAGCGATGTGATCGTAGGTTCCGTAAACATTTCCGGACGATAAATATTGTTGTTTGTCGGTCGGTAATAAAAATAAATATAAATAAAAAAGCGCTGAGTGTTTGGCCATTTTGTTTCTATTTGTGTAGATATTGTGTCTTTTAGTCTCTTTGTAAAGATATTAAGAGATATGACTGCTAAAAGAAGTTTGATTATATTGGGGTACAAGCATAAAACATGTGTTGTTTAAAATACATCAATAGTTTTTATTGAGGTATACATATATGTATAAATTACATTATCTTAACCTCAGTAGAATGTATACTAGAGGCATACTATGGCATATTTTGTCGGCTATGTTTCAGATGCCGCGTAATAGAATCCAATCCATTCGGCAAAGTTAGTCTATGGTGCTAGTAAAAAAATCGCAATGAAATAGGCATTGATAACATTATTCCTCGATATTTTTTATTATGGCCGTAATTAGCTATCACGCCTATATATACGCGATGTAATAGTCAGAGATATATTAAGCACATTTGCAAAAAATATTTATTTATATTCTACAACTTACATGTACTTATTCACTTAATTACCAACAGTCCACGTTGATGACACACTAAGAACTTAATTATACGAAGCACACACGATCGATTAGGGCGGTTGCACACGACAAATGTACCGAGGTACGGTGCAGCCGCATACCGCACGTCTACACACAGCCGTCTTTCGACAGCCTGTGACCTAAATAGCCCAATCTAGGTACCGCGAGGGGTGGACTACGAACTAGCTTTAGAATATTGTCGGTTTTATTGTATTTGTATTTGACTGCATGGATAGCGTAATAGTATAGGTGGTATCCTCGCCACTCACCATCTTATACCGAGTGTTGTGGGTTCAAATCCCACACGGGACAAAAATTTGTGTGATCCACAAATGGTTGTTCCGAGTCTGGGTGTACTTTGTGTCCGTTATTGAATTTATTTCTAGTGTTGGAGTTGTCAATTCTTACAAATAAATAAAACTGCCTGAACTGATTGTTGATGTTTTTAAACGTGTTAGGGACGTTGTATGCGCTAGGTGTTTTAAGATCTGTGAAATGACGCATGGTTATATGTTGTTGGAGAGCCGGTTGGAAGATAAATAGTGAAATATATTGCAGTTTTGAACAAGCTACTGAGGAATTTCATATGTTGTAATAATAATTAATCTTGACATTTTGAATAGTTTTCAGTTTTTGTCCATTGACCATCATAGTCATGATAATGGATAGTTAGTTTATAAGAAATTTGTCGGCTAGGCTTTTTCTCTAATTGGTAGCAGTACGCCAGCGAAGTGCGCGTTACTACAAGATCTTACTATTGTCAGTTATATTATGAGAGTTTCCTCGCGATGTTTGCTTTTATACCGTGAAACCTAGATATTATACCTACCTATACATTGCGCACATTGTTATGAAAAGTCAAAGCTGCGCGGTGCATCTTCAAAACGAGATTTTTGACTGTGATTGTTTTGAACGTAGAAAATCACATTATCTTAAATAATTAGATACTGTAAGTATCGGTTGATTATACAGATTTTTTTTCATATATACAATAAAAATTGGAAAAGTAATAACATAAGAATAGGTAGATTTTTTTTATAGACCTTGTATTAAATAGTTTTATAGACCAATGGTCAGAGACACATTAAAATGACGCCCAATTGATAAAGGATTTAAATGTAGCATAATATATTGCTTTACTGAGATGCATCTACTAGCATAAGCATTTAGCTTGAAAATGCAAACTGTAATAAGAACTAAAACACATTATCGCAAATAGATAATTGCATATAAATATTCAAAATGCAAGGCTCCACAAAGAGCTTAAATAACTAACCTGGATGCAGGCTCTTGCATACAAGAACCAATACCGAATAGAAAATGCATTAGCTGTACAATTCCCCATCGGGCTGGCCTAATATATTATCAACGTGCACTTAAAATTGCATAAGGCTGCATCCACTCGAGTCCCGACCTCATAGACTCATTTAATGTAGGTCGCCGGGGGATTGCGGCGAAGCCTGCGGGAGGGCCCACTCCTCCCGATACGCAGGGGAGGGGGGAGGGTGCGACAGTTATTTTTGTCCGTGGATATATTTAGCAGAGCTGCCCGCCCGGGACGGAGGGATTTTGCTTTACAGTGCTTGTATTTGGAGGACACAAAAGACTTAATTTATTGGTGTATAGTTGGCTTTTATTGTGTACGGTGGCTTTCGAGAAGATGATTTTGATGTTGAAATTGGTTATTCAAACCTAGTAATAGTTCTTGTTTAGTTGTACTATACATAAAAGCGATAGAAATATTTAGCGAACATATCTAATTTAGTTAGTCCTTTATATAGGATATCAAGTTTGGTAGGGTTACAGCTGTATCCCTGCTTAAGCCCGAGCAGCTAGGCTGGAAAAGTACATTCTGAACGTCGCACACAAATAGTTAAATATTAGGTATTATAGCTTCAAAGCCTTAGCACCATTTTACAAAGCATTGACAATAAAATAAGCAATCGACTATGTACTTCGAACTAATTTCGAGCTTCGTTATATAATTACTGAACGTAATAAATAACGTAGAACCGGCGTCATAATGCTTAGTGTGACGTGTGACGCGTAACGCGTGTGGGCGTTCATGCAGATGCAGTTGCGGGAATAATTTGGTGTAGATATTAATAAAATAAACATTTTCAATATCCTAACTAATATTATGAATTTAACTACTCGACGGCTGAACATGAAATTTTGTATACACGTTGTCAGGGCTACAGTTAAGGATATAATGTATCTTACGTCCAGAAAAAAATACTATCCCGAGCAAAGCCGCGGGCAGAAGTTAGAACTATATAAATAAATTAAAGAAAATAAAAGCCTATATAAGAGCGTCTAATAGAAATTCAATTACAATATAAAATTTCGGATATAAATGTGACAATATAAATATATTTTTAATTGCCCTATTTTGGCTATTGTCGGGCTGAAGCCGAACCAGATGGTTTTTATTCGTGATATACTTAGCAGGTGTCATCTAAACCTAATGAAATTGGACCGGGAGTGGCCCAATACTGTCCATCTGACATCTATTATTCACGTTTTAACCACTAGACATGTTCGAGACAGTGACGTCATTAACTTAAGTACCTTAAACGGGACATTTATCAGTGATTTATTTTAAATAGAAATTAGTTTAGGCAGTGTTTAAAAGCTGTTTGATTAGACATATTTGGGACAGCATTTGTGGCGCCGAGGTGATATTTTTATATAAAGTTGAAAGGTTTTCACTTATTTTAGTTTAGAGCTTTATTAAGTCCTAGTTGGATAAACTTTGTTATGTTTTAATCAGCTCCTTTAGACTGTCTATTTATTATTACTTATCATCTTTTGTCCGTGACTTTGGTTTTGAGAAAAGGTTTACGAGTTATACATTTTGCGTAGCCTAGTTCACTCCAGCAATTCTATCCAAACTTTGCACAAACTTAAAACACCATTAATTTTTGGTCATGTCATGTTTTTAGGTGTAATTTTAAGGTATACTAACTGACAGGCATAGTGATAAAAATGTCGAAAATGTTTCTATGTTCAACCGCTATCGCGTTATTTGTGTAAAACGCCTTTTATCATTTACTCTATTTAAGTTGAAATGACAAGTAAATAAACCTATACATTATTACACCAACAATAATATATAAAGAATAAGGTAAAAAAATATGATTTATTAACTTAAAAAGTTGTTGAATGTTTTTCATTACATTATTTGTGTATACGTGTCTCAGAGTAATAATTAAGCCAATGTTTACAAAGAAACGTACAAAATATCCTTGTATAAAGTTAATAAAACCTTTTTATTTCCCGTAACAGTACAATACCGGCGCCAATAAAGAAACCTTATAGCTACGGGAATGGCTTCACGCAATCTACAGGAGATGTCTCGTAGATGTGCTACAGCCGGGACGCGGGCGCTACGAACGTAGCTCTATCTACGACGATGTCTACGCGCTATTTTAATGGAATATATGGTTTAACAAAGGCAACATATTTCCGTCTTTTAGGTTCATACATATTTAAGAATTTATTGTATTACGAAAACATTTTATTATTTCTGTGTATAGAATTATAATAAAGAGAAGTATTATTTATAATAGAGTATTACTAATTAACTATTTCCAATGAGCCGATATTTAAACAGATAAATATAGCTTCAAAACTAACGCTTTATTATTTATTAAATTTGACTGCTTATGTTTATTAGGTCGCGTATTAACACATACATATCCTGTCTAAAGGGCACGGCAGCCGCGTTTATTCTTGCTGGGCTGTGGCCACAGTGAATAATAACAACAAAGAAATACTTAAAATATACGATAATATTGTTAAACGACATAAACGTACATATATCGCTCGTCACAGCGATATTTAACGTGTGTCCTCCAAATATACACTCTCTTGAGGTTGTTCAACTCTGCTTGCCGTTTCAATTTTAATAACGATCATTATTTTTTGCTGATACGACGCGAAATTACACAATTATATTAATTCGGTTGAATTACATTAATGTTTATATTCTATTCTTGGAAGTAACTGTTAGGTTAAACTGATGAGTGTACGTGAGGAATGCGATGAAAACGAATAAAGCAAATGGGAACTTGTAGTCTCTGCCTACTCTACAGTTCAAAAGCAGTGACTCGACAGACATTTGTACCTATGTTAGGTTATAATACATGGGGCTCCCATCCCTCACTACCTATGATTACCTACTTATTTATGGCGTACTGAGATCGAACTGTCAGTCGGTGTATAGTTTTCCGCTTAAATCGCTGAACTACCTCTGCTCTCAATGTATTGTAAACGACAACTGATTTGGAGATAATACAGAAATTCTACAATACCAAATTAAGTGACAAAATAAACATACATATTCAAAACAGCTATCCGTGAATCACGTAAATGATTATCCCATACCACATCGTCATCGTGTAGTTTCGATTAGTTTGTAAGGATGGTTTGCATCCGGTTCGCGGTCATATCATAAGTACACCGCGCGACTTTGAACAGACCTTGGCCAAGCCTCACAAAGTGATTTAAAAAAAAGCGCCACAGCGACAGCGTATTATAATGGCAGAAGTACAACAAAGCTAGGATCAACAAAGCCGGTTGCGCCGCGCCGCCCGCGCACCCCCCACCCCGCGACTTATATTTAGAACACCCGGCAACGCGCCGCGCGACAAGTGAAGGACGCGCTTCGCCCGCGCCTCAATACACCCGTCTCCTTCCCACTTACTTAACATAATCACCGTTCGAGCGAGATGAAGCACAATACACAACGAAAGTATTGAGTTTTAAAAATAGAACGTACACGCGAGCTACGAAACGTGACACAGGCGAATTATTTGATCAGTTCGCGGCAATCAATTTGTGTCCTTAGATAATGTGACGTAACGCGAACCCCGTTCGGCAATGCATCAGAACACGTCAGTTAACTCTAGTATTGACTACGCTATTATGTTAAAATAACAACATAGGGTACTAATTATGTGATAACGTCCATTGCCGGTCCTGCATGAAACATTGTAACATTGTTATTGCTGTATGTAACGCAATCTATGACGTTTACCTGAAAATGTACGGATTAAATAGGTATCTAGATGGTTTGAAGGAAAACGTCATAATTAAAACTAGTAGTATCTCCAAAGTTCTCTACATATCGTCTGCGTATTAGTCTGATAGATATGATCATTTGAATGCAGGCTTATGCCAAGTAGAGGGATTCGTAGCGTAAGCTTTAACGTTTGTCCCGAACTGTACGTTGTAGCATTTTTATTTTTATTTTTATGTTGTATTTTATTCTGCCGTGCTAAAGATAAGAGCGATAAGTGCATGACAGCAAATTCGTAGAAAATAGTGCCTAAGGTTTTAAAATTTATTGTTTTGATTACGGATATAAAAATAAAAATACTGTTTTTTAAAATTTGATGTATTTGTACAGTGATTAAAAGGTTGTTCTTTGTATTTATTGCTATAAAAGAACTCCGAGTAATAGATTGTTATAAAAAAGATATAAAAATAGATATAGCAAGGAACTCCGACGTATCTTTTAAACCAAATTTGTCGGCCTCGGTGGCGTAGTGGTTAGTGTAACCGACTGCCACGCCTGAGGTCGCGGGTTCGATTCCCGCACAAGTCAAACATTTGTGTGCATGAACATGGACGTTTGTCTTGGTCTGGGTGTTTCTATGTATAATATGTAAGTACTTACAAAAAAAAAATGTATATAAGTATGTTTATCCATTGTCTAGTACCCATAGTACAAGCTTTGCTTAGTTTGGGCTAGATGTTGTTGTGTGTATAATAAAAAAAAAATAAAAAAAAAACTACTTATAATAAGCGTCGTAATTAACACAGATAGAGATTATTATATGGAACTTCTTTTACTGTGCTTTTGACAGCGAACCTAAGATAAGTATAGAGTTTAAGACTGCGCCGAGCGAAATGTGACAAAACAGGCGGTCACAGTTAAGTTGATAAAATCAACACTTTTTGTTTAATCTATATATATAAAACTCTTCCGTTACTGAGTGACTGACAGACAACGCACAGCCAAAACTACTGAACGCAAGAAGCTGAAATTTGGCATGTATGTTCCTTGGAGAGTGTAGGGGAGCACTACGAGAGGATTTTTGGAAATTCCACCCTGAAGGGGGTGAAAGGGGTGAAACCCGATATTCACACGGGAACGGGACTTACGCGGGTGAAACCGTGGGAAAACTACTAGAACAAATATAAATATACATTTACCATAACAATGAATGTGTTGATAATTACTCCGTGTAAGAAACTTAAAATAATTAATATTTTCGTCTACCAAATTACGTAACTTTGCACGAAAAATGAAAAAACGTGAGCGCGTGTTACGTGATTTTTAAATTATAACAGTAGAAATCTGTCCTACTTTACAGCTTAAATGAAACATTAATAGGTTATATTACAATTTGTCCGTCCCAAATATTTAAGTTGTTGGTTGACAATAAAGATACATATTTATCAAAAAAGCACTTCAAATCCACCATACAATTTTACTATGGCGGCAGCGCGCCGATTTGAATATCGAACTCTGTCATTCAGTCCAACCGCGTTTTACGTTCGGCGCAGTCTTAAGTAGTAAGCATAACCGTCGTAACGTTGTCATTTAGGGCTCTTATGGTAGGAAACTCATAGTACAAAATATAACCGTATATACACATACGGCTGTTATTATTGTAACTGAATGGAAACAAATTAATACAGTTTCCTTATTATAATCGCCGCAAGTGGTGATTAAAGCACTTATGTTAAGGGAAAAGTTTCCCCCATAATAGAGATTTCATTAGTATCAGAACAGCGTTAACAGATACCGCGGTTATTTTAAGCACTACATGATCTATCTGGGGCTTGAGAAGGCTACTGCAGTATCCAGCACTTGCGGTTGAGATATTAAGGATATTACCTAATATTCTTTTTGTAGTTACTGCGTTTATATAAATCAAGAATGTATCATACAAGCATTTTTTTATACAACTGTCAAAGACAAAGTTATAGATCTCGATACGGCGATTCCGAATTATGTAACTAACTCAATATGGTGAAAAATGTTGGATACGGCGGTTATAATAAGCACGGCAGTGTTATGGTGGGTAAAAATTGAACGGTTGTGGGGTATACGCCACGTGATCGCCCAATGTACAATTTAATGGACGTATATTTTTACCCAAGTTCCCATCCACGTGAGCAAAGAGTCAGGTGTTATGCCGAAATTTTTATGATAATTTATGGCTTCAAACGTTTTTGACATATTATTTAAAGGTTGAATTCTTATTTAAAATTGGTTTACTTATGTAATGTTAAGACTTCTGTTCTTTAATTATTTTGTGAATAATGTTTACTTATGCTGTTGTTATGTAAGAAGACTGCAGCTTATGGGGCGATTTCGTGGGTAGGATGGGACACTATTCATATGATACAGAATAATTTCTTTAAATGGCACTGTAGCACTCACATAATATAATATGTATTAGGCTACTTACCAGTTAATAATTTGAAAAGCTTTAAATTGTCTTAGATAGTTTAAAATTCTAAATAATAACGTCTTCCAGCGTTAAGGTCTTATAACTTCCTAATCGCACTCCTAAAATAACCAAATACATTCCCAAGTACGCAACTAATATGACACAGTAGCTAAGTAATTAATTCACATAGATTACAAAAACATTTAAGAGGTCACAAATGTGATATAAATATACTTATAAGCAAAAAGTACCCAACTATATCAGCACCAACGCTTACGGTAAACAAATATAATTATTAATACAGGGTATACATATTTATTATAATATATTAATGACAGTCATTCATTTGGCGTATTTGTACAAATATTGGCCTTACTAATTCCTTTATGCATTATACGCAGATTAGGTCGTGTATTGGCCAAATATCGCATATATATGTGCGATATTTAATCCGACAATATACACAGAAGTGCTATCTATACATATATATAGGTCCTTCGTCCTTATATACAATCTTTGTATATCACTTTAGTTTCATTCAATTTTTATGTGCTCTCTCCGTTACGTTTTTATAGAGAAAATTACTACCCTTATTAATATTATACACAAAAGCTTCCAGCAAACTGTTTTTATATTTGCTTCTAATAGATCATCGCTGCACCTTGGAAACATTGGCATAACATATCGCACTCTTAATAAAACAGAGACTTATCTCAGTATTTTGGATTAAACAAATTTGAACTCTATTGCAATGATTTAACACAAATATAATATTAAAATTTAACATATACTATTAGAATTCAAATTGCCTTACTTTCGAATTTCGAGTTAAGTCGCTGTTTTATTAAGAGTGCGATATACAAATTAGTCAGACATCTCAGTAGATATATTTAATAACAATTGTATTTAATCCGAAAGAGAAAATATTAAAATTAAAGTATTTAGTACGGATTTTATCGCATTTAATTTTATTTACAACTTTTTACTTCGCATTTTACAAGTGAAAACCCATTACCATTAGCTTGGTGAATCTATGAATGAGCCGGAAAATACCACTCATTTACGACAAAAAGACGTAGAAGTTGGAACACTGTTACTACATTTCCCCCGGTGAGTAAGAGTGCCGAAGACTCACATACCTACTTTCATCTCATCTTTAATTGCTTTTCCTTAAGGTAAAAACGCGCGAATGATAATCCTTGGTTATAGCATGCGATCATAGGCAACGCAAACCGAATGTCATTAGGTACTAAGCAGTTAACTACTTTAATACTATATTAAGAAATATTTATTAAAAGTGGCGCATCCACAGTTCGCAGCTCCGAAGCGGCGTGGCCACCAAAAATAACCGCCCATAAAAGCCAACTCTTCATCGTTCCACATTCAGCGCGAGGATCTATTTCTGGTGTATACTGTTTATTTGATTGCTCCTGCGCACGCGCCGCTATTTTCATACTAAATGCAACACCGCCGGATATTAGGCGAATGGATTTTGGTGGTATATTGTGAATTTGGACTAGAGTACATAATGTATTTATTGACTGTATATGAGAGCTATTTCATATCTGCAATAACTAGAACCAATATATAAATAATATGTAACGGGTATTAAAGCGATCATGCATAATGTTTACCTTTTTAATGCTTGAACCTAGATGCTAGATAGATTTTCTTAATAACGGGAAAATACGAGAATATTCTAAAACCCTAACAATAGTCAGTCGTAAATGTAAATTATATCTTATCTTTAAAAAATAAAGTTGGATAATTATTATATTAACGACTCATTGTGTCACGGTTTCATAAGCGTGAAAATGTAACTAGGTAGCGTAGTATAATGCAGTGGCGTAGCATAGTGGGGGTGGCCAAGACCCGCCCCGGGCGGCACTTTTAGGGCGCGGAAAAATTTCACAATAAATAACAATAATGTCTTGTAAATATTTTAACCATTTAATGATGAACAAGAAGAATTGGTAAATGTACAATACACAATAAAGAAGACTGTTCTTGCCTAAAAGTTATTTAGAACGACTTTATATTATAGTCTTATAAAGTAAAATACCTAAATAAGTATATATTTAATAAGAGGGCGGCAAAATCTTATTCCGCCCCGGGTAGCTGACACCCACGCTACACCACTGGTATAATGCCCTTTAATATTAATAGATAAATATATATATTTTCTTGTCTTTTTATAATGAACACGAGCCTTCGATAACCTCAATGTATCACTGAAGATAATATCAAAACTGGTTTTCTATTTCTGAAAAATAAGCGTGTTTAAACTCGCAGACTAATAAAACCTGTTTACTACGTTATTATACATACATATAAATAGATAACACTACTAATTTAATAAAATATAATAAAAGATTTCTTAGAATATACATATGTATATTGTTATTTTAAACCAACAACTAAAAGCAACCGACTCATTAATATAAAAACGAATACGAATACGATTATAAGATAATATATAGAGAGATAATAATTACGATTACGAATAAAAAGCAAATACAAAGTACAATGGACACCATTTCAACTGTTTTCAATATGGTGTAAGCGGGGAAAAATATCGCCGACTAAAAATATGTTGGATGTAAAAATAACATCGAACGATTCGGGATGCGGGTGTACACACAAGAGAGAAATGCGCGCGCGCCGGCTCATTCAAACACGCACAGACGGTGTAGTACAACAGTATACGGACTATGTTTGGAATATGTGGGCAGTGACGTAGAATGGTTAGTAAACAAACAATCTACGCACACTAACGTAAAAGTTGTATCTATACACACACAGACGTAACATTTAAACTGAATTAACGTTTACACAGACGTTCGATGTTCTAGTAGATGTGTGCGTGTGGATACACAAGACAAACAATCGGACTTGACGCACTTGCAATTATCACACTTACAGTCATCGCAACGGACAATCTTGTTTTCGGTATTCTTGCATATGCAAACGCAAGCTTTACCTTCAGTTGGAACACAGACGCAGTCAGACTTGTCACACTTGCAATTGTTACACTTGCAGTCATCGCAACGTACAATCTTGCCTTCATTATTCTTGCATACGCAGACGCAAGCTTTACCATCTGTTGGAATACAAACACAATCGGACTTGTCGCACTTGCACACTCAAACACTCAAGACATACTTAATTATTACTATAATAGTTATTTATATATATATTCAATACAAGGGCAGTTTTGCTTGCTGCTTGTTTCGTTTCGTTAATGCTACATGAACATATTTACCAATATTTACCAAGATATAAAGTTACATATGTGTTAATGCAAGGCAATTCTATTTGTGTGCCAAATTTAATCCAAGTTTACGATAATAAGATGTTTCTTACAGTCACACGTATGTGACTGTAAGAAACATCTTAATATCTTCCCAAACTTTCACATGCATACTATTAGTAGGGTAAAAAGTTTCATCAAATATAACTACTACTAATTAAAGAGTTACATACTGGCAGTAATATTTTATTAACCTTTTACTTAGATATGTATATATGGATAAATTTAGGAGGGATAGACATGGCAAAATTTTGCTTAAATAAGAGATTACGATAAAAATGGAACCGCTGCATTCTCCAGTATCATTCTCTGTTAATTATTAGTATTTCCATACACATAGAAATATGCTTAAATGTATTACGTAGGTGTCTTGTTTCAAAATGGCGATACTAATTGCACCGCAACTGCAAGTCATGTGACTGCGAAGGCTTTTAACATTACAATAGGATATTAGTCCACACATTTGTTCAAACACCTATTCATTATTGAAACATTACATATGCACAAATAGTTCGTTCGTGTTATAAGAAAAAGTGAGTTTTAGTGAAGGACGGTTTGACAATAAGACTGTGACTTGCACGTGGAGGAAATACCGAAAATGTCACAAGTTCTGACAGCTATGACGTCATGACGAGCTTCATTAAAGAATCTAACGCAATTTGGCTAGATCTATTAGAACCCAATTTAATAAAGCATTTTATAAACAAACGCCTAAGTCTGATTGAAAAAGTACTAATACAATTAAGATATTATGAACCTTGTAGTAATAAAGTGGCTACCGCAATTACACTTCCATAAAAACAACATACATATTAATTTCAAGGCTAGTATATGTTTACAAACTAATTATAGAAATGAATACATTAAAGCTTCAAGTACCTTTTAAAGTCACGATCATCAAGAAAACTTGTTTAACTTTAAAAATACCTACTTAACAACTTCTAGAATGGCATGGCGATATATTAAAAAGACACATATTTCACTATGTAATGGCCTCGCGTAATTGAAGACAAGCTAATCGTGTGTTAGACTAAGGACCGAAGATCGTGTAGTATTTTTTTTAAATTGTGTATGAGTCTAACGCGCAGACGGATCGCCTGATGGTAAGCGATTACCGCCGCCCATGGACACCCGCAACACTAAACGAGTCACAAGTGCGTTGCCAGACTTTTAAAATTGCCTCCACTCCAGAAGGGGCCTCCGGTATCCTCATTCACTCGACGAAACACAACGCAAGGGCTATTTGACGCCGGTTTTTAGTGAGGCCGTGGTATCACTCCGGTCGAGCCGGCCCATTCGTGCTGAAGCGTGGCTCTCCCACGGTAGATAGGTTGTTACTTAGAACTTTCTAGCAGAAAGCCCTGATAACGTTTTATCTGATCCTACAATAAAGTCCAGGTTCCCACGCACTGGCACTGGATCGCACTATATTAATAAAGCCTCAGTAGGAGCACAGTATCTGACACCATACCTAGCAGATAGGCTTGAAATTCTCTCATTTCTACGTCATTCTTAGTGCTGCTGCTCTGCCTAACTCTTCGAGAGTATACAGACGCTGTCCTATCTTCATATAGAACAGCATCATAACAGTGCGGTCGCGACCGCAATACGTTACCGTACGCGCGGCTATATTTACGTACGTTTCTGTGAACCGAGTCGGCTCTGGCGCGCGGCGTCCGGCTCAACTTTTAACAACGCGCATTCTAAATACGCCGGCACATGCACGTCATATATGCGTATTTCTTTTTAAGATACACGAAGCAAAGTCATGTTGTATTGATATTGAACTCATGTTACCAGAGAATGTACACATACTGTCAGCAGAATCTCCAATAAAATATCAAGCTTGATTTCCAAGATCGGAGCCTTGAAGTC
The DNA here is from genome assembly GCA_930367265.1 of Catocala fraxini. NCBI lineage: Eukaryota > Metazoa > Arthropoda > Insecta > Lepidoptera > Erebidae > Catocala > Catocala fraxini. The sequence continues at coordinate 5,901,789 of OV884036.1, read as the reverse complement.
TTCTTCAGAGCATTATAAGAAAACGGTATGTTGAGATACATTTTCTTAAAACTTTGTATTATAATGATAACACAAAGCTTTAAGAAAATATATGTGTGTAAGAAGATGTTGTACTGACACAACATCCCTGTTTTTCTTTTGCAGAGGTTACGCAAGTGATTCTTCCCTTGGTATCACAAGCGTTAATTGACTAAAATGTATTTGCATTTTTTGCGTGCTAAGCAAAATTTGGTATTGATACCTACTGACTCTTAAATTATGTAGATACAGACTTAAACTATAACGTGAACGTTCTATTAAAAAGGTTATGCGTGTGATACTTCTCTGACCAATAACATTATAACAAAGACATTAAAAGTCTTATGACTTACTCATTTATACATAAAATGTTAAATAAATCGGTTTTGTTATAACGTAAAACATAGTTTATTAATTATTACTTGTAGTGTATGTTTATTTCTAGCACTTATCTTAGATTACTGTGAAAATGAATTGCAAATTAATGGAAAGATTATTTCAAGTCTGGCTCGTTAATATTCTTTGGTAATTGTATTCATAACACAATTGTATCAAATACTATGTGTGTTCCTCTTTTTGTTACATTTAGCTTCACGCTGTTTTGTATTTAAATTATATTAATTAATTTGAAAGTGTCCTTGTAAGTTAATTTCTACAATATTATTATGACATAGCTGTTGAAGAGCTTGATTTTGAATATACAAAAAGTATGTAATCATTTAGTGAACATACGTAATAGAACATACTATCACGCTAATATTTCTCCAAAATGTTAGGCGGATATGTATCCATCTAAATTTTCTTATATAGGTCTCAGAATATAGCTCACTCCTAATTGAGACTTGCTAGGTACAGATCCAAAAACCATCTCGCTTCTGAGTGTTACTTGACAGAGGATCAATGATAGTTAAGTTGGCCCGGCAACTGAGTTAGAGACGCTATGAATGACGTGTGTAATGTTTTGAGGAAACAATAAAATCATTTAATCTTTAAAGCAAAATCCTTTGTTTATAGGTTCGGTGGTAATCTTTTTCTTATTTCGGATGCTCAATATGACTTGAGATGCTACATATATATTGCTTTTTAATGATAAATAATCACTGACCCGACATTCTTGCTTCCAGCTTTGTTCTCAACATACGAGGTGTGTTAAGAACAAAACTGAACTGATTGAACGAAATAATAAACTAAAAGCTATTTCTGTATAAAACAAAAAAAACAGACATATCTATCAGACTCAATTACGTAAGTATACTGCTTACAATACAATCAACCATGTATTTATTGATATGGATGCAAAAACTTAAGAGCTTAAAGCAATAAAAAAACAATGTTTTTTGTTTCATATGAAAAACAATCGAGGTAAATGCTCTTAAAGTTTTTATTGGACTAAACTAGCTCTATTTATTGTGTAACAATTTGATAGTTCGGGCTTGAGGTGAACAAGATAATTTCAATAAAAGTGATTAAGACCTGTCCTATCACCCACATATCGTTAGATCAAACTGTTATAGGTACTTATAATTTATTTCTTAATATAAATAATTTTGACAGTTTTAGTTATTTATAAATCAGACAGAAAATCCAGTGTCGATGACGCTATCTCATTTATTTGAACATAATCTAGCAATAAATAAAGTCAGACATTAAATCGGTACTATGAATTTAGTTCTGTCACTGTTAATATTAAATCACCATTTGGTCTTCCTAAACATCGAATTATAGAACAGACCGAAACTCTTTGGACACATGCGTAAAAAATAGGGCATATAGCCACATGCAGGCAATAATTCACGCCTATTAAACCAGACACAGAGAGTTGGAGTGAATCACAGCTATTTATAGCCGATATAATATAATTAGTCCGCCATACAAAGGCTACTAGCGCTAAGGATTTTATTGAGTCATGTTCTCTTTGTTTAGGTTCAATGTATGGGAACTTAAGACTACAACAGTGTTTATGTAATTCTGAACTTGTAGATGACGTGGCACAAAGTAATATTACATCAACATTATAGAATAAACAATCAGCGATTTAGCTGATAGACCTATAAAGAAACCGATAAAAAGTAGTATCTTTTGAATAACACTAGTTAAATAAACAGAATGATAAATATCAAACAAAGCGCAAAAAATACACAAACAATAAAAGAGTGTATCTCTTAACATAACAAATACGTCACCTACTTTACTAATGAGTGAACTAATTTGCCTCCCCTCAGCAGTCGAACGCGACACGTGTCACCTGTTTCAACCCTCTCATTCACTTGTCAGTGAACAAGTTCAATTTTTTGTCAACCTGTCCAGACCTGTCTCCCTTGCGCACACAAATAGAATAGTAAATCTCCCCCGCTTGCTCTATAAACAGATGGGCGCATTCCGTCCTGGGTTATTTTTAGATGGACCTAATTCGGGAATCACCGACTCTTGGTGAGTTTTTTTATCATAAAGTTTTTATAGAGTTATGATTTAGTTGCATTTGGGTTATGGGAGAACGGTTTTCTATTCGTGTTAGATTCATATATTTAGCATACACCAATTACAAATTAAATTGATTATCAAAATATAATTGAAATCAACAGGGACCATTACGATATTTAAGCTAGACGAAGAAATTATTTTGGTAAACAAATAAAGTACATAAAAACTACTAAAATATTTTAGCAAAGAATATTATTTAATATTTATTTAACTTTTGTAACAAACGCAACCGAAGAAGATCGTGCATTGTTAGCACTAATACAATCAAAATTATATGGTCAATAGATTTACCTGATTGTTATACTAGTTTCTATACGCGATACGACCCGACTTTACGAACCCCTAATAAGGCACGTCCTATCCCAGCTGCAGTATCCCACCTGGTTTGTCCCTACCATCGAGTGCGACAGTAACTCAACTCGTCTGCCACCATTGGCAACAAAAAGAAACAAAGACACGGAAAACACGACTCAGAAAAATAAACTTACCTACTTCGACAGACGTTTTCATATTTGTACTAACAACAAAAACTGCACGACTAACACACAAACACTTTAATTTTAGTTCATGAATCACGCGCAAGCAACATTAAGTTACGCTTTAACAGTAATGCAAACACAATCAAATGCCTTACTAAACTCGCTACTCTATACCGGGCTGTACCAAAAATATACCAGCGTAAAACTCTCCAGCCACGGAGGGAGGGGTTACATGGTTATTTTGAACCAACAAAGAGTGGAACAAGTTGCCTCGCAGCCTCTAATAATAGCCGGGTCGATACTTTCCCACTAGGTTTATTCCCAGACTTGGTTATACAAGGAGCTATTTTGGGACCCGTATTGTTAGTTGGAGCAACAAACGCCAAGTTTCTGTTTCTTCGTTGTAAAGTTCAGAATAAACAGTGGAAGCTATTTTAAAATTTTCGGTAAATATAACCTTGAATAGATTCATTAGCATTTTTGCAAACGCTTACCTGACACCTCACATGTTAAAACCACGTCATGTTTTTATAAATAAATGCAATTCATTATGTTAAAATTTTGAATCCGCAGAATATGTTAAAATTGAATGCTATGTTTATTTATAGATATTAAAAGTTAGAATACTACGTTCATATATTTATTTAATGTCGATCTGTATTACGCAGTTATGATTTTGTTTATAAACGTGCCTATTTGTCATCATTATTGTCTACTTTGCAATTTATATGCATCACTATGTAATTCAGCAGTCTATATATTTTAAACCTACTTCATTTTGTTTATAGTTAGCGTGTAAAATTGTATACTTACGACAATAGGTTTATGTCAGCAATGTCAGAATATCGTAACAACTCGTGTGGTGACAGGCCATTAGCCTGCTAACACCATGGTGACCTAATTCCCATTAACATTTGACCGTGAGAAGTTCCGCTATGGGATTTTGCCAGCAAAAGTAATACATAAATATTTTTGGAGATATAATTTTATTATGTGTACTTAATATTTATACATTTCTCATAACTATTCGAGTGTAACAAAAATCTGTTTAAATATTGTATCACATGTGTTTCGAAAAGGTTTCAACTTATAGAAGTTAGTCACATTCATTCACATTGACTTTTTTATTTCTACATTGTGTATTTTAGAAACATGCGTGACTACGCATATTTTTGTATAACTTATTATATTTAAGCTTCATATTATGAGGTATTAAATAAACTCAGATTGAGAAAATGACGTCGCTTGCGTCGATTGGTTTTTAGCACGTGATTAAGTAATACGTGCAAAGTAATTGGTACAATAGTATTGTTATATAAACGTTTTCTATATGAGATCCACAAAATAGTTTCATATAACATTTTAGTAATGGTGAGATTGACATTGAGATTGATAGCATCTGCAATGGTTTTAACATGACAATAAGAATTGACTACGGATTACAAACATATAACATTATCACGTTGCCTTCGATATCTTTTCGGCATACTTATTCAAAGATTTTCGCTTTAACGTGGCCAAGTAAATAATGTTCCTGCTGAGTACGTCAATTAAAATCCAAGGGACGTTGACAGTTGTCGCTTATTGTGATTAAAGAGTTGGATAGTTTGTTCCAATTATGAAAAACAGAACTTAATCATATAGCTAAAATTAAGTTTAGTTCCCCAAAACGTATCTGATAGTCCGAAAAGATTTATATATTTTTGTTTTCCTATTATTATATTTTAGGAACCTTAATTTATGTTTTGTATATTGACAAACATTTATTATTCCGGTGTTTACTGTTGGCAAACTATTTTTTTAAATTTGGTTTGCAGCTGCTTATTGAACATTAGAAATTCGGATTATCATAGCAATTGTAAACCTTATTGAAATTAATTCAACCCATCCAGTATCCTTACTTACGTTATAAAAGTAACATCTTTATATAATACAATTCAACCAACCAGTATGAGTTGTACATTGACAAGTCCAGTCAGTTTATTCTGTTATATATTTAGAAATAGACTTCACAATATGTTGCTCAAGACCGACAACATAACAATTTTCATTCAGAACAGAAATAGAATCGAAGTTATAACTTGTGCCGCCATCACAATACGGCAAGGCTAAAATACCTCAAATGAAATATGAAATAACAAAAGTAGCCTGCTATATATAAAGTTGCACGACTACGAGACGTGATTGAAGGCAGAGGCTAAATATAGCCGAACGGTTTATAGAATTTATAGCCGAACGGTGCGAGGGCGAGCCAAACAAACAATCAAACATCGTTTCAATTTAAAAAAGCATTTGGGAGCGTGTTAAGCATACCTACGAGCTTTTTAATCACCAGTTAATACAAATTAGAATAGAGGCAATGAAAATGATAAATGGTTATACCAGCTCATCATAGACACAATTATTTTGGAAAGCTATTTACAAAAATAATCATAATGGTTTCTTTTTGAAGATACATTATCTGCTACATTACTGAATTTCCTCACTAGAGCCTGTATTGAGAAGTATAAAGAAATAGATTTCCTAAATTGACAATCTATTTTCTATCAGTGATGTTACAAAAGGGTTTTATAAATATTATATAATGACTGACGCAGAATGAATGCAATCCAGAATGGGAACGATCCATTTAATATTTGACACATTGATGACCACTGGAATTTTTAAAGTATCGTTAGTATTCTTTGTACATGATTATATACTAATTGTGAATCGGTGAATAGTATAAAGTATAAGGATAGGAGAGGACATAACTATATTTAAAAAAAAAAATTAAAAAAATCCAATAAACTATACAAGTAATTCAGTCTTGAGAACGTTAAATTTATTGGTGTAGATTGTAGGCGTTATCGAATTAAGCTGTTAGAATTTTATCAGCAGCATGGCGTCTAAAAGTAGGTCCAGTGGGCAGCAATAAGTCATTTATTATTTTTTGAGGCAAATTAATTCTAGTAAATTAAGGTTGCTTGTTTGTAAGGCGTAAATTAAACAAAAGCGGCATTAGACAATGGCGCGGCGCAGGCGCAGCAGAGACGTGGTGCCGCTTCAAAACGTTTCCATACAAAATGTAAGAAAGCGACAAGTCGTGAATTATACAGAAGCAGCGCGGCGCAGGTATGCCATAATTTACGCCTCAAGTGGGATAGAAAGGACGTCATATATGTATATACGGATCATTACTGTATACGTATAAGTATATTAGGAGTCGCTGTACAAACATTTAGCTACTATTTATTGAAACTAAATCCATAAAGGAATAATTAAAAACCCGACTCGTTGACATTTTTTTACATTGTCTTTATTAAACTCTGTTGCAACAAAAATGTCACATTAGTAATCGAAAAAATTTATTTATGTGCGTAATGATGGATAATAATGGCACCACGCATGCGCATTAAATATCCGCGCTGTTTTTTCTGCGCAGGCGATTATCGCGTTTGAGATAATGCAATAATTACTGGTAAACATCATCTGATAAACAAGCGTGACTTAACTGTTACCGTGAATAGATCTGAACCCAATGCTGGCAGTCAGATATAAAATCGAACAGAGTATAAAAATCTCCTAAACGTTTAGAAGCAAAATGAAGACTAGTTACTTTTTAACCATGGCATCTGCATGGCATGGCATGATTCTTAAGATCTATGCCACGCACACTGGTTAAATATTTTCGCAAGAAGGAGCCTATGTATATCTTACTCTGGCCCTACTAAATAACATAAGTAAATAAATGTTGGGGTTGTCTTTTTTAACATAATAATAACCTGTAAGTATATTATAAGTCATTTCGACCTGTTGCTAGTATATGTATGTACAAACCAAATACACTTTTGTATATACATATAAGTAGGCATGTCTTCATAGTTTTATTATCCACGTGTTACGACGGGTATGAAATAGGGAAACCTAATGTTATTATGGCAACATATTACATTTTATAGTGTGCTAATTATATAATTTATGTGTTGATGATGTGAACTATGGTCAGTCAAACACCGCGTGCGTGATAACAGTACATAACCTACTCGGTTACAGATTGAAAACAACAGGTTTTCTTGTGTTTATTAAAATATTCACAATTTTTTAGACCTAGATTGATAATATTATTTGGAAAATTAGTTTAGCATAATAATTCATGTTCTGTTAAGTTGCGAATAAAAACGATGAACTAAAAGTAGATTTTTGTTAATAATTCGAATGTGTTAACGCAATTTCTTATAAATGGTCAAACTCGTATAATTTCAGCATCAAGGCAATTATTTTAGCTTGTTAAGATTAAAGCACTCTAAGAACATAAGACTAATAATTTAAAAGAGAATGCATAACATAATTTAGAAATTATTTTAAGAAATACAAAATAGATTTTTGTCTATAATCTATTAATGAAGCACTTTGGTCATTGACTACACTGAAAATAAAACCTCTTTATAGTGTTAAAAGTCGTGCACAATCATCGCGTGGAAGTAAAAAACCAGAACTGCCTATTTCGGTGGCCGGAAGTCGTCGTTTACAGAAATAACTTGAACTTTTGAAGGTGCCACACCTTTTGAAAGTCACTGGTTGCCGTTTTTAAGCAATAAAATAATTTAATGGACTTCATTAAATTGAGTAATGTCATTCTGAATTTTCACCGTCGCAATAGCTAATCTGAACTACAGATACTATTTGTCCAAGTCCAGGATGGAAGTTTGAAAAGTAAGCCAGCCAGAAGAGCTGATTAATTAGAGAAAGCACCTAATACAGCCAGGTAAAGATGAAGGTAACTCATGTGATGGCAAAGTAGGTTGCTAAGGTCTTAAATTGACATTTGTGAACTGATGAACTGTGGTGGGTCCTTTTGAATGCAAAAAGCAAACTACGAAATATCGTAGCACAAATTCAAAGGGCCTTATTATGATATACTATAATCGACCATCGTAATTCTGTGACTCCTTTATAAACTATAACTTTCTCTTTATATTAAATTAAGCAATGCTAAATCTCACACTTTCCAAAGGATACAAAGTTTTGTGTTCATATATGAATATAAATTAGTAGCTATACTTACATATTAATCTGCTTATAGTTTTATTTATAACACTAGTCTATACTAGTTTTTACAACAAAGGCATGTCGCCAAGATAAACTAAATTACAACAATATTAAAGCAGTTATTTATAACCTAGGTTAATTCTAACAGTGTATATTTATTTTTACACTTAATACATTTAATATTGGTTTCCCTGTAATGTTTATAAATAGCGTGGGTATAAACGATACTATTTATATATGTACATATATTGTTATACAGGCATATATATAAATATGTTGTATGATAAGCGGACTGAAACCTGTGTAAGATCTCTAAGTCCAATAGGCTGGACTATTTCCTCTTGCCGATTTGATGAGGCACTACGATATTGCTTTTTAAAATGTAGACAAGAAAATACATTATTTATAAATTAGATTTGATTATTTTATTACGGTGAAGATCGTTTGATAAATTATTTATCAACTAGTTTGAATGAAACTAACTTTAAACGTTATAAGCCTATGTTTTTTTGACCGTTTACTGAAAACCTACACAACACATAATATGGTTAAGACATTTTGTAGATCGGTGTGCACAAATGCACAAACAACAAGTCCTTTTGCGATTTTATTTATGTTTACCTACATACAAATTTAACAGTCGTGGTGACTGTTGAAATTGTATGTATCATATTTAATTCAATTTATTATATTTAATATCATTTTCATTTTAGATTTTACTGGAGAACATTTAACTTAATTATGTTCCTACAATGGGATTTATTTTTATAAATAAATAAGTTATATGTATGGCACTTTATTATAGAGCAATAATTATATTATACCTAGTTATACACCTGATAAGTAAATACAGGAAAATATATTATTATTTCCTCATATTTTACAAGTCGATCACAAATTGCGCAAATGTGGTCATTTACAGCCTTCCTTTAATAATTCGTTAAACAAGCTAAGCAAGCAAGCATAAGGAGATCTTGCGATCAATTGCCGACCAACTGTTATTAAATTTTTATCAAGAAATTTCTAAATAGAACTGTATCCGGTATACGTCAAAAGGCTCGCCGAATTACTTGGGACCCAACCCAAAACAGGAGAAATTTTCTTTTTTAAAAGACAACAATATAAATTCCCGAGTTGCGGGGGACTTTACAAACATTCAAACAACGGACACAAAGAACACCCAGACTCAGAACAAGAATTTATGGATCACACAAATTTTTGTCCCGTGTGGGATTCGAACCTACAACACTCGGGGTAGTGCAAGCGGCGAGCCACTTAACCACTACGCTATCCGTGCAATCAATGTGTTAGTTAATGCAATGTGGGTGTAATGCATCTCTGCTTACCTCTTCGGCGATATCTGTATGTATCATATGTGGGGGCCAGTCAGTGCAGACCGGCGACACTTCGACCCAGTGGGATCTTTTGTGTCGACACTCTCCCAATAAGGACTGCCATAGATGTTCATGGCAGCCGGAACCGACAGCTTAACGTGCTCGCCGAGGCACGGAGCAGGCGATAATTGTCAATCAATACGCACATAATTTCGAAAAGTCATATAACTTGAAACCATGTAAGTATATCATGCAAAACGAAAGTTTAAAGTTATTAAAACGTGATACTCGGTCACGGGTACCGATAACACGACACTTAGTACAAAAATAACAACTGGTGATTGCTAGACGTCATGACATTGCTTATTTAAATATATTCTAGTATAATGTAGCAAAAACACGTTCCGGTATCAAATTATTCTGAGACTAAAATTAGGCTAATTGCACGGTATTTATTATTTTAATAACGGTAAATTAACACAACTTTTACGAAAACCGAAAATGGTGTTATATGTTGAGAATAAACATATAACACGTTTTTGGAAACGTGGTGAATTTTATTAGTCTTTCCTAAACTAAGGAGTGTAGAGAATAAATTAATGTTTACATACGATAGTTCGGGTACGGACACCATAAGAGCGCTGGTACCCATAACACAAGTTCAATCTTACCTTGGGTACCAGACTTCACTTAAACACTACATATGGAAATCTATTTTAGTACTTAATCTATTTCACTTTAACTATAACTTATATAAGTGTAAATGTACAACTACATGATTTCATCAATAAATAAATTTTCTTTCATTTCATTCAAATTTCAGTGGTCAAGTCTTCTTTACCTATCCTAACCTATCACAAATAGTTGGTTAGTATATTAAAGTACAAAAATAATACTCAACTAAGTATTTAAAAGAAATGCCATGTAATCACACTATGGTTAGGGGCAATAAGCTTGAATTCGGTTAAACAAAAGTGTTGAACAAACCACAACCGAACTGTCTTTTTGTCTCGACTACCATCAAACCGAGACGGAATTTTATTCTCGACTGTGACCGAGACTTTAAAATCCATAAAATAAAGTGATTATATAAAAAAAAACATTTTATTACAAAAACGTTTGAGTATAGAAACTAAACAGTGCAGTGAAATGGTCATGCGGCTGGCTACTACATATGTTTATAACTAAACACACTTGATCGTGTTGACAGAAAACACGATCAAGTTCGAGGTTAATACTTAAAAAAAACAACATGTTAAGTCTCGGCCACGGACGAATATCTCAGCAATACAGTCAAGAACCGAGACCGAGATTTAAATCGTATCTTAGTAATAACCCTTCCTTCAATACATTACCAAAATTAAGCGCGAAAACCTCAATATGTTCAGTACACATCAGCACCATTCCTTACGTATACAAAAACTACCTCGTTCGCTACCATAGATATGAAAATAGTCGTACACAGATATAAAATCAATAATGTAGTGGTTATTTATATAAATATTATGTTGTTTGCTTGCGCAATTCGCCCGTGGCTGAGCGCGTCCGTAAGCCGGTACGATAATAGAACGATTATAATGTAAACTATGCATATATTTAGCTCTCTCATCAAAATGTATGTAAACATTGTTGTGCGCGATGGAAAATTGTGGATCAGCATCATTTTATTTTCATAACTATTCTAACAATAGTTCTGTCCCGCAGTTTTTATATTATTATTGGTTACTGTTTTGTTGAAGCATCGGGCTACCTATGTAGCAATAATATTTTCAAATCGAGCTAGTGGTTTCTGAGATTAATGTGCTCAAATATATAAATTCATCAAGTCTTGTCATAATTCTATAGACTGTAATGAAGCTTATTGTATAGCACTGGCGGGCAGATATTTTTGAACCAATTATGACTAAATGTACCTATTAGATCATTATTTCTTCTCAGTATACTTGCAGTCGGCTTAATTGTTTGTTCCTTATAACATGCAATAGTTACATAATATACTTTAATTATTTAAAAATATGCGCATATGTTAGTTGTGAAATAGAATAAAATAAATTTAATTGTATGCCTACATTTACGAGTAATTGGACAGTTGGTTGTTTTTAAACATTCTATATAACGGGTTCCCTGTCCGATGAATCACATAATGATATATAACGATAGATTTCTATTCTATCATAGGACAGTGGAAGAATTAATTGTAGCCTAAGAATAGGTATTCCTCTATTGGCATTATACTATGTCATAACTCATAATCTTGCGTCAAAGTTCTAGAATGACCTAAACTAATACATACATAATTATATTATAATCCCACATAGTAAAAAAACTAAACCTATAAATAGAACGTAATTAATGATCCAAGTGACATTTCGCATTTATATAACACATAGTAAATGCGAGATTAGCAGAAAAATATGTCAGTATAATGAATATATTCTATAATTAGTCTGTCAGAACATTAATATTATCTGTGCAGATACCAGGGGTCGAACGAGTGAACGAGAAGGCTTTGAGGTCAGATTGCTCATGTTCTATTAAAATCTGTAACTGATCAACTGATAGGGAGTTCTTTTATACAACGTGTAACAACAGTTAGGCTTGTACTTGTACAACTTGCATCGTGCATGTTGCAGACGCGAGATGCATGCGCAAGCTATACAAGCAAGATACATGCGCAACTTAGCCGCGCGGGCAAGATGCGCAAGCTACTTATGCCGTATAGATGCGCAAGTTAACCATACGGATTTCTTACGCCGGTGTATATCAGTACGTGGGCTTAAAAAGCAATTTTTGACAAAATGTGTGTATGTATACACCCGTACATGACCGGTTTATGAGCGTAATGGTATTAAACAAATAAATAAGGAAATCTTAAAATAAAACATCGCTTGTACTTCCCCTTGTACAAAAGCAACAGATTTAACATATTTTCCTGTATATGTAATTATGGTCCTTAGATACAAACATATCCTTTATGAGTCAGGTAGGTTTAGATATCCTAGGTATTACAAAAATGATCATATAATACCTGTGCCGCAGGAGACTTTCCATACATTCGAACAACGGACACAAAGAACACCCGGACTTGGGACAACTATTTGCGCATCACTCAAATTTAGTCCCCTCACAACATTAAGCGCAGTGGCAATGATGAGGCCACTACATAAACTACTACAAAGAACTACGTAAAAGTTTGTAAAGATATTACGATCTTAATTTCACAGTCGCCACTTGAAGCACGGATCAGAATTTTATTCTTTTTTTGTGAGCTTTGAATATTACTTGTCACGAAATCATACCATATTCTGGATAAACATATAGGATATATTTTCATATTTATTGACTAGCTTTTGAACGCGACTTCGCTCGCTCGGAAAATGTACTTTTCCTGGATAAAAGGTACTCTATGTCCTTTTCTGTACCCCTGACAACGTGTATGCGAAATTTCATGTTGATCGGCCTAGGAGTTAAGGCGTGAATGCGTAACAAACAAACTCACATTCGCATATTTTATAATAATAGTTAGGATTACGAGCCACGTGTATATAAATACCTTTAAGTTATGTTCATAAGATATCTTTTTATGTCTGTATATGTAAATGTGAATATCTTGCGTAATTAAATTTTATTAATACTTTAATTAAACTTAAATATTTAAATAAATAGTGTGCTATTGTTACCTACTTACTTTACAATAGTTACGATTCTATTGTTACATAATTTCAGGTTATACGCGTGCCCGGTTTATATAACTATCAAATACGAATCGGATTTTAAATGAAGCAAATGGACTAAACATAACATTACGCTTGTACTCTTAACGAATAGGCAGTGGTGTATCTTAGCTAGAGACACACACTGCCGTCATAAGGGAAAAAGACGTAGGTAGGTAACATTTATTTCGAAATCGTGTATTTTGCGTGATTCAGTAAAAAAGACGCATCTGCCAGTATATTTACATAAAATATATTTTCTTGGCTGACACGTCTTTTTCCTTGATGACGGCAGTACAGCCAGGTATAGATCTCATCTGATCAATGGCAAGACGTCTTCCGAACTGCCTGACAATAAATCCAACACTGATCGACCTGGTAACGAAACAAGTGCCTCTCGATTGACAGTTGTGAATTCCTTTACACACCCACTACCAGAGCGACAAAACCTACATAAGAATCCGTAATAGCTGAAACTAACAATTGTAATTTTTTTTAAATGAAACAAGATTTGTATGCCTTGATCGTAGCAAGTGGAAATCAAAACGTGAACTCGAGAGTCTATAGGTACCTATATGTATTCATTATATTTATTTTTATATAGCTAATAACCTGTATACTGTGCATAGTTAATTAGATAACAGGTCTCAATGGTCAATAGTATTAGTCAATCCGTGACTATGGCAGAAGCAAGCCGATCGAAATTTCAGTAAATAAAAAAATCTCATTTAAATACAACCGCGATGAAAATCCGCTGTCCAATATTGTATTACGTACAAGAAGTCCACAATCTTAGGCAGACTCTCAAGTCTTAGAATACCAGACATAATTTAAGAAAATATCGTGTCTGGCCACCGGTGTGCCGACGCTATTTGAAACGTTAATAAGGTTAATACCATATAAAGTCGTTTTAGCAACCCGTATAGGCAACCACTATTAAAGGTGACAACCATTTGCTAAATGTCACACCCACAATCATACCTTTATGGTCGACGTAAAGGATACTCACTCACACACACACACACCCACACACATACACGGGCCATGAATTCACTACAACACTAAACAGGCATTACGTCAGCAAAACTAAAAATAGATTCCACAATCTATTGTGATCGGTACGTTATGGCTGTCCGTAAAGCGAACAGACTCCATTTGCGAGACACTATTAATAGATACACATTTAAATAGTCGTATATCTTAGTATTATGGAAATTTTATGCGGCAAAAAGTTGTTTGACTGTGGGCCGATGATATAGTTAGGCTGTTATACAGAGTCTATGTGTGTGCTTATGTTTTGTAGAAGGTATTCTGTCGAGTTTAAAATTAGTAGTGTTTTAATTTTGTCTTCTAATCATATAGACTCACGTTTGTAAATCTTCGAGGGGATAGGCAAAGACAGCTACACTTATCTGCCCCGGGAATCTAACGCCAGCATAAGTGCAAGATTACGCTATGGGACTATAATACTTTAAATGTCGGTTTCTAGAAACTACGTTAATTTTACGTTTCACGAAATGTAAGCAACACAGAAGAGTTTCCTTGTTGCTAATATTTCGTAAAACGTTAAACATGCTTAAACCCAAAGTTGCCCGATTGTGGCAGTACCCATTTTCTACAACGGGTCACAAAACGTTCACGACGTCTACAGAAGTAAGTTTCATAGCGAGATTTAACAGAATCGCACAATAACCTTCGCGTGATAAGCCTATACGGTGCGCTAAATATAAAATGTGTCACATTTATATTACAACAACAAGGATACAGGAAATCTGTCTATAAATACAATTATTATCGTGTGGTCAAATTTAGCTCACTGTGTAATAACTGTAGGTATACCGGTTGGGTGCCCCGACATTAATTAGTTTATCGGGCCCACGTACTTGCGGCTATTTGTAGATATTCCGCTTAACCAATTTAGTTACGAACAATAATAGCTCTTTTGATGATAACACCTTTATGTTTCATATTTATATAATATTGTGGTTTGTGTATACATAGGAACTTACTATATTATAGTTATTAACAATTAAGTTAGTGTTAGATTGTATTTATTATAATTCATTTGGAAAAACAAAACTATTATTCGTGTATTGTTTCATTAGGGTGGCAAAAAAGCATTCGGTATTTCAGATACTAGTCGAATCTCTCGTTACCAATGTTAAAAAAGAGAACTCTAAACTATCTGTACTTTCTGTTTAAGAAACTTCTAAAATCCTACACCTCTTTAAAGTGCATCATGATATTACCTATTTGGGTGATATATTGAAACATTTAGTAAATATTTTCAACATGTCCTGCTTCAGGTTAGTGATGCGTCTATTTCTACTCGAATAATAATTATAATCAAATAAAGTTCTGCAGACTGCCATACCTACTCTGCAAAGAAACAGTGCAATCACTTAGTAGTTTAGTATAATTCGGATGCAATCGTCGTGCACGATGCTAATTCAGGTTCACCACGGGTGTACTTCCGAATATAATTAACTAGCGACCCACCGGCTTTGTAGGGGTAATACCAATAAAACCTTAACAAATGATACATCTAAACTTGCCTCATGAATCACTCTGTTTATTGGTGAAAACCTAATGCAAATCCTACTGATCGGATTTGCATTCGGTTTTTGAGTTTATCGCGGATAGACAGACAGACGCAACGGAGGACTTTGTTTTATAATATGTAGTGATGATGTCTGAAGTATATTGAATTGACACAAAATGAAATATATACAGCTGGTGCATTGTTTAAAACACAACTCAAATAGTCACGTTATACTTCGCCGTGTAAAAATAACTATGATTAATAAGTGTTATTATTATTATCAGACACTTAGTTAACAGTCAACAGTCGTTTATCATCGATTCACTTCTAAATATATAATCTTATATTATATTATCTAATCTTACTAAAACACCCCTCTCAGTTTGCCCGCGTGTAGTGGTGATAAACATACCTGGAAGACAAAAGATAAGATTAGAAAACAAAAATATTAGAATAAAATACGCAATTTTATTATATGACGATATATTCGAGAATTTAAAAGCTATCTATATGATCGGATATGTTCTCGTAATAGAAAAGATGAGGATTAGATTGCCGTACTTTCAATTAAGAAGTCTATTTTATCTAAACATCGCAAAGTATTTCGTAAATATTGAAACACAATCTGTAGTTTATACAGTTTTTGTCCCATACGGCGACCGAACTAATGCCAGCAGTTAGTGCTGAAAATACTGCTTAAAACAATTGCGCGATAACAAATACATACCTACAGTAAGTACATTTTAATGTCACACATTCAAACCTAATTAAACTATCATTTATTCTTACTAGGTACCTATTAGTTAAAATTAATTACATTTTTAATTAGTTTATTTGTACTACAAACTTAGAGCCCCGTTATCACTCTTAGCACTGCAGATATTCTCCGAAGGCCACATTGTTACAATACAAATGTATGATAACATTTTAGAGAGTGCATGTCGGTACATCGGCGCGTCGCGCGTTCCCCGCGGCCGTTGTCGCAAACTATTTTCATACTCATACAAATAGGATTTCCGAGAGAGTTTTTACATACGAGCTATTTCCATCGGTGTCGTTTCAAACACCTACGTCGACTCTAGGGTTGATATACACTCGAAATAAAAACAATTTTATTACCCGCTAAAATTAGGTGATAATGTGTTTTAAAATGTAGCAAATACACATATTTTTGTTTTTATCGAAGCATTTCTCGAGTTTTTATTTGAATAAAAATATATATTTAATTTGCACTCACAGGGTCACTGGTTGCAAAATATGTGGAATATTTGTTGATGAAAATAGCGAGTGGTTTCGTGATGTAATAACTTAATAAGACATTACGTTTATATGCGAAGGTTTACACAGAAGTACTTGACATGCATATATATTTCGACTGCTATGTTTAACTCTTGGTTTCCGAAAGATACAACAACACAAAAACATTATACAATCAACTAAGTCAATAAGCATGGCAACTGCTGTTATAAGCTGACTGCATTACCAGCAGCCAACTTGACATGAGCAAGATTTTGGCACGGCACTTAGCTTTACAGAAACCAGGTGTAAGTTTAACGCATTAGTGTTTATTATTATTATTATTATTACTAGTGAGCTACCCAGTGGCCGTACAACGTCTACTGAGAACAGTACTAGTCATCGTGCTGCTACGGAGACATGTCTGAAACAAATCCGGTACGTCACAATCAAGTTAAACCTCACGCTTACGATACTGGACCGAGATATTTTACGATTATTTTGTAATCTAGATAATATGTCACTGGGGCGTACCAAGATAGCTGTCATGATGACGACGAATTGTGCTTATCATTGTGAAATAGATAGCTGCTGATACGTGATATCACGATAATCCTTACTTGGTAACGAAAATACAACGGTTAGTAACTGATATATTCGAAGACTATCCAATAGTACATATTTTATAGCACTTCTACTCGATAAATGTTCAGAGTAGCAACAGAAAAATATGCAAAGCCAATGTTTGGTATTACTGCGATAATACATAAGAATTTGAAGTTTGTTTCTGTGTTTTATATCATGAAAGGTGAAGTACGCCAAGCTGTATACGGAAGCCGACGCATACATTAACTTGAAATATCATTTGAGCGTTCTAAAGGATCCGGGCGGTACAACAGATAAGTTAGCAGTTATCATAAACTAACATTTCGCAAGCTATGTGGTCCAAATTCATTGTCGTCTACAAAGCATATTTGCAACAACCTGCTGCTGAAAATTACATAACATAGTCTGACGCTTAAATCCTTGAAGTGCTAAACAGATGTGTATAAGATCCACGTGACGTCGCGATTGCTCAACATTTTATTAATTAAAACATACTCCAATATAATCGCAAAGGAATTGCGCAACATTTTGCAATATTGTCCGCGTGTCAACCCTACCGTCGGCCGGTCTAAAATAAACGCAGCGATATTGATACATAAGTTCGCGGGAGTTGTGCGACGTAGGCAGCGAGCCGGCCCTGAACTTGTCGCGTTCAGTTACTTAATAGCCGCCGCTAAAAACTGAACACAATACGTACACTGCTTTAAACATAATGTAAGGTTATATAAAGAGACGCGTTTAGTTCCCTCTCATTTTTGGCAGAGGTCTTCTTGCGCCTGTAAATTCGCGAAGGGTTAGGCAGTTAGTAAAGGCAGTAGTATATGGGGTGTGTGGCCAGAGAACCTCCTAGTATGCCTGAAGGTTGCTGGTCCTTTCTACACTTCCCGTGGGATGAAACAGCAGACGTTGGGCCGGTACACCCCGGGCAACTCGGGTAATAATGTCTTTTCGGGGGCATTATTCGTCACAGCCCGTGGGGATACCTTCGAGGAGGCGGCCCGTTTGGCCACCGTGGGGGTTTCTCAGATGGTCGGGCGTATTGAGGCGCTGGATTTGCGGGTGGCTATTAGCAAGTCGGAGGCCCTGGTCTTTCATGATAATGGTGGGCTCGACGCGCGTGCCCAGTCCAGGTCCACATGAAATATCTGGGCTTGGTGCTGGACGGAAGGTAATTCAGACGCTCGCCCCGAAGCTTCTCGGCACTGCGTCCGCCCTTGGGCGGCTAAGGCCAAATTTGGGCGAGCCCAGTGCTGGTTGCCGGCGACTCTACACGGGGGTTATCCAGTCGATGGCGCTTTACGGCGGACCGGTGTGAGCGGACTCCCTGACCGCTCAGTGCAGGACTCTTCTGCGGAGACCGCAGAGAGTCATAGCGGTCAGGGTCATACGAGGTTACCGCACTGTGTCAGCTTGCGCGTTGGCTGGGACACCTCCGTGGGATTTAGAGGCTGAAGTGCTCGCCGAAGTGTTCACAGTGAGTGAGGAGGTGCGGGAGGAGACGGGTTGTCGTCACCTCCCGGCAGTGATAAAGAACACGTGCGATCGAGCCCACCAGGCATGATTGGTAAGTGGAAGGCTCGGCTGGAGGCGCCCCTGGCCGGTTTCGAGACCGTTGGGGCCCTCCAGCCGGTATTGGAGCGGTGGGCATGGCGGCAGCATGGGACCCTTTCATTCCGATTGGTGCAGGTGTTGTCAGGGCACGGTTGCTTTGGCAAATACCTGCACACGGTCGCTAGGCGACCTTTTATTCATTCACTTATTTCCGGAATGAAACAACTTTATAAAAAATTTTTTTATTTTGTTTCAAACATTACTGCAGCAAAATCTGTTTTCTCGATTAACATTACAACTACAACTTGAAAAAATGTTGTTATTAGTGAACAAATTACTCTTCACGATGAACTTATTATTTGATATACTCTCAACTCTCTAAAGCACAACATTTTATTACATTTTGCTGCGGTAACGCACGTTTCGATTCGCCTTCGATTTCGGTTTGGATATTTTGTCAACGGTACTGTAGCACAGTTGCATACACCGTTGGGAGTGTCACGTAAATCACGTCATTTATATATATTAATGACGTGATTTACGTGACACTGACACAAAAACTAGACGTATAACACTTCTGCCTAACCCAGCGGGGATACACAACCGTCAGGATATTACGTCATAAAAACTCTAGTTATTTTCATCAATAAACATGTTATTCCACGCATTTAACAACTGGTAATCCTTTTATTTACATATAACATACATGACGATGTGATACCAGGTGTTATGTAGACGTAAGGTATACAAAAATAAGGTATAATTATTATAATAACTTTTTAAAGCAGCCGAGAAATAAAAATAAAAATTTAATTTACTCACATGATTTAAATTATCCTTATTTACATGCAATACTCTCCAAATAAGTACCAATATTGTTTAACGATGAAATTAATACTGTATCGTCTGTAATTAGGTTATAACTGTGCATGTAACTGATGGATTACATGCGCAAGTACGCGTGCAGGCGTTAGCTTGACGTGCAAGTAACATGGCTAGCACGCTTCGGTGTTTATACGATGCTCACTAGCCGAGCAAGTGCCTCAACTTGCTTTTATATATTAGCTGCATGGTGTTAATGCTCACAAGTCGCGCATTTAGAACCACTTGCATATTGTATATTAGCCACGTGGTGTAACATGCAACGCTAGGATTTAAGACGACTCCCAGACTCCGTACGGCTGCTGAGAATTTCGTAACAAATAAACCCAATAACACTGCCTAACCAATGGATCAGAAACGGGACTACACTATTGCACGCAAAGAGAAGTGAACATTTATGTAAAAGAACAGAAATTCCACTTCCCTCATAAGCAAAGCGGAATACAGAATTAAGAATATTTAAAAGACCAGAAAATATTAAGCATCGCGGACAGTCGGGTCGTCTATACGTTTAATTTCTTCAATATCTTATTAGGCTGGGTGATAAGCCATGGTACTCAGAAGTGGGTGTGGGATGAGAGCACACGGTGTGGGACGCGCGTGGATGTGAATTCCTCGCTGATAACACATCCGGCGAGGTCGTCGCCCTTCCGCTGATAACAGTCAGCTGGACTTACGCCTCCGCTGACATTGCGGGACTCGCACACTTGCTCATACGGTTACTAGTAACCAAGGGACTAGAGATATTCTTTATGACGCTATAGGTGGTAGTAAATGGCGTGCCTTGTTACATAAATAAATCGGGCCCGATTTGTTTTTAAAAGTTAACTTGTTGTTTCTTTAATTTCACTTGCATCCAGAAAGGACATCCTTAAAGTATTATGAAGACATTACTAAATTGAATATAAGTTGTATTTGTAAGATGAGCTGAGCTTTTGGACTCATATACTATGAAGTGTAATTTGGTAGTGTCTTGGATATATAAGAAACTTATATGCGTACTAGCTGTTCTGAGTATATCTCATACTGACATTCCAAATCTGAGGATTGTAATAGTTACCGCCAAAGTATTTGGATATACTAGTCGCCCCTCCAGCTGGTACATGGCAGAGATTATTACCATTTAAAGTATTTATGAGATATTTATAATTGACCTTATGAAAGAACAACATACCATGCAAAATAATTTTTAACTAGTACTGTTGGAAATTTTCTACTAGCATTTTATAAAGCTAAAACAAATATTTGTGTTTGTAGTGAGTGCACATTGACTGCACTGTGTAAAGCTACCACCATTTTATATATCCGTTTGTTACAAAGAGAGGTATGCAGGGACTAAAATAACTTGAGAGTACCTACAAACCTACAATAGAGTCATCAGTCGAAACATGTGCGCCATCGTGTCTACCGCTAACATAAGCTGTAGATAGATCGATCGATAGATGTAGATCGACACAACGATGTTTTTAACCAGCGGGTATTTTCCAATAATCAGTGACATCAGTATTAAATAAAAGGCAAGTCATTATGCCTACATACCTATAACAGGTAATTACACGTATACATATATTTATAGAAAGGAAAGGTGTATTGCATATATTTCGAACGAACACCATGAATGACCAACCACCTTGTTGCCAGAAATGTCGACTTGGAAATTATATGTGCATCGTACGCGAGGGACTTTATATACAACAAAGATACGATCACCAAGACCCGGAACCACTAGGCATGAATCACAGAAATATTTACTGCGTGAATCGAATCGGACAAATGCAAAGCGTTTGCAATATAAATGTGACCCTAGTATGTCAAGACACTTTTACTTCTTAATGATGGAACAGCCGACTCTCTATACCTAAGTAATCCGCGTCTTTTTTTGCAAATATTAAAACCACGATTAAAACAACGGATACAGAGGACACCCAAATCTCTGAGCAAATTTGTGTACAACATACTGTGTTGTACGATTTGAGAATCGAATCAGCCGCTCTCGACGCTTTGGCAGTAGCCACGCGACAACTTAAACCGCTGTACCATCTGCGGAGTTAATGGATGGAACATCACAGCCATGAGGTGTCCGAGACACATTCATAGACAGACGTGTGGCGTGCCGGCGGGCTGCGCGCGCGCCGGTTATTTTCCTACAATTAATGCACTCACTCGCTCACGATACGATTCCACGGGAAATTCCTTTGACACACTTTGTCTTACGCGTTCTGTCGTTGAGCAATCGCTGTCATTTAACCTTCCATTCACACTTTTAACGGGGTAAGCAGGAATGTAGCTGGTCTTGTGGTATTTTGTCCATCCCTTCATTTCATGGAGTTGAAAACGTAGCTTGTGGAACTATTCATGTGTTATTTCAATCACTGCATGGACTGTAGTGGATTAGTTGACGGACTTATGCGTCGAAATGTGCATATTTGATCCTTGCATGTATTTATATATTATGTACGCCACTGAGAAGAGGACACTATGGGTACTTTTAATGTTTTTAAATTCGGCTTCGACGCAGATCAATAATAATAATGACGTATTTTTATCGCTATGGCAGACATGCCTCGTACATGATTATTGGTTCATATCTTCGGATTAACTTTATCAACTTCGAAAAGAATACTTTCCGTATGTTTATCTTATTATTATTACTAATGAAAGATATAAACATATCTAGAAATTAAATAAACATAAAGGCGATGACATTACAGCATACATTGCATAAATAAAAATATTATCAGGTAGAGGTTTTGTTCTAGAAACTTTTAGACGATTAATTACTGGTTAGTGTCGGTAGATGGAGTTAGGTAGAATCATTTTTGAAAGTAGTGTTTACGTCAGTTCCCACATAAAACAATTGAGTTAGAACTAGGTACTATTTTTTTATAACAAGACTGTTTGTAACCAGTGTTTACATACTGTCTAACTTATTTAATCTGAGCACAAAACTTTTATATTCCGTCTTTTATCATTTATATTTAACTAAGGTCATATCATAAAATGGTAGAACATAAGCAACCAATGTATAAGTTCCTTTAATTTAAAGGTACTTACGGCGTGAATTTGTGGTTGCATATACAAATTATGTCCTGAATAGTTTAATACATATATACTTTTTTAAATTGTCCGTTTGACAGGGACAAGGGCCATACACCGTGTAATAAAAGTAAACATTTACGAACCGAAAATTCGTATGGCATTAGGATTACTCATATATTTGTGCATAAAGATTTAAATATATGAGAGCATTGTGATGTTGTTCGTTATACATGTAGTTGTTTAGTTTCAGCTGTGTGATCTAACACTAAGATAGCGCGTAGTGTGTGTGACCTCAGGCGTCGCTCTCGTGGGTCACAGCGCGCTATCAATCGCCGCATTTATCTCAGTTCCGAACAACTCTTGTTTATACATATGTCACTGTTTGTTTACTTGTCACAATATTTGAGGAAAACGCCAACACGTCTGGTGGCGGTTTCCATTGATTGTTACAAAATATGATCATACATGTTATTGTAGCGTTCTTTCAATGTTGTTATGATGTCATATATAGTCCCACACTTGTGCAGGCAGAAACGTATTGCTCCCACAAGTCTCACGTATCAGGAGGTAAGCCTATTGCCGCCTACGGGGTACATTACCCGACTCCTCACTGCGCAGAATATACTAGCTATACTAGCATAAAAACGCATTACACTATGCACGATCCAATAAACAAATCAGGTACCTTAAGATCGCACGCAAAGATTTGTAGAAACCTTAGCCACTTGACCTACGGACAGTTTTCATGTAATAAATGACTCAAGAAGATAGACAGAACAAAATCAGAAGTTATGCTATAGAGCATAACTTCTGATTTTGTTCTGTCTATCTTCTAGGATTACTAGGATTTTGTAGAAGAGCATAGCTCTTCTACAAAATCCTAGCAAAGTTAAGGGTGGATACGGACAGAAGTCATTACAGAATATATCATGACTACGATATACAGTGATCTGGGAACGACTTAACAAACAGCTGACGGAAAGGAGACAGAGCATCAGACTCAGGTCATAAGCCAATATGACAATCTGGTCAGTAATTTCACTTCATTAAGACTTGGCAAGATGCTTGATGCGGTGCCCTTAACATAAATTTGAAATAGTATCATGTAATATTATACATATCAATTACTTAGCTACATATGATACTATAGAAACAATATATTTTGAATAATATAGCGACTAAAGGAGATTTTAGACGTTATATTTTAAAGAGTAAATGGTCGATGTTTTACAAACATAGGTAGAGCATAGGACTCTACTATACAAACTTTTAACCAATGCGAATAAAAAAATATTTAAATTATCGGACCCTTAAAACTCGTAACATTGATAGTGGCAAATCACTTTACCTGTCGAGTAGTCAAACTATAAGAGCGTCGGTTAGTTAACAAATTATCTTTAACCAAAGCCATATTGAAACCATTCTGGCTTTTAGTTTTGCCACCTCTACTTACTGGAGAAGTAATATAGTCAAAGAAGTAACTAATTGGTTTTTAAATGAGTTTTTAATTAGCCAGTAAAACCAAAAAGAAAATGGCTAGCTAGAAAGTATTATATCTTTCTTTTTACTGTCACCATTCGGTTCCTGTAGTCTAAATGGCACGGGCACGTTTCCGCGCGGCTACGTAGCCAGTTGGCGCCGGCATCAGACCCACATCCATCACCGCGGGTGATTGGCAGACGCGACACTTATCATTACAAAATATTTTATTACGTGTCATCTTGATTTATATCGCTGCATAATGGCGAATAGTTATAGTAAATATCATGATATTAATATGTTAGGTTATTTATGCCAATAACGTTATTAATTAAACGTTTTGAAAATAGATATTCTTATATTGTTAATATTATTAGATATAATTGCACTAAGTATATAATGTTTGTGATGCAGTGGCCTTTAGTAACATTAACATAACGATCACAAAGAACACCAAACGTCAGCAAACCTATCTGTGGACAACACAAATTTGAATGAAATCCGCAACAGTGACAGTCGTTGTAAAGGCAGTAGTGACAAGACCACTTAAAAGTCTGGACTATACGAGACGCTATAAAAGTAATTAAAAATATCATGATGTCTATCTTCTATATATCAAATGATCTATCTCCCAGTAAAATTCCGCAACTATGCTCAATCACAGAAGTGGGTCAGATCGGACAGCAGTGACCAGCGGTTCAGCGGTTATATCGGTGGGACCTTGGCCCGGCGGGGTGCGAGGTGCGTTGCACAACGAACTATTCTGATGCATCACCTTGCTCACAGTTACAACACTGGGAATCTCGCATACTATGTACCCGACATGCCTTTATATGGCCACTTGTTATTTCTGATCAAGATATAACATCGCCTTTGCTTCAAGGTTATAATGAAAAAATTAAGTTATGACTCCTTTTATAGTTGGAACTTGGATCAGAAGTTTAGTTTAGTTTCCAAGCACAGTTACGATTTTATGGTTCGCTTTTACGTTTCGCTTAAATAAATAATAATTAACAAACAGGGAAAACCTTAAGATAATATAGTTAGCTAATCATTTTTCTTCATCTTATTATTCAACGAGGCAATTTTCCTCTACAATTTAGATCACGATAAGGTACGAGTGCGGTGCGCGGGCGCAGGGCGGTGCAGCGCATGCGTGGCGACCCACCGTCTGCCGCATCGCGGTCAAGGCGACTGCACCGCCATGCCGTTATTGTTACACATTGGACCTGGTTTAAACAGTTTAGGAAAATCGCATGTAAGCTTTTCTGCGATAGAAAAAATTGTAAATACTTTACATAAAAACAAGTTAATGTTAGTGGGGTAAGTCAGCGTGTAGTGAGTATTTACACATACTTTCTGATGTTACCCGCGATAGACTAACAGTAATGTATATTTTGGATATTAATAAGATTTTGTGAGTGAGTATTAAAAAGCCTAGTGTGAACTATTTTATAAAATAACAAAATTGTATTAAAATTAGATGGTCTTTAGCTAAAACTTTTTTTGACTGTTGCCGATTTTATTTGCTGGCAAGGCTTGCAACTGTTTTTTACAATCTGCAATAGATATAGCCACAGGGAAATGCGTCTAGGAAATATTATATTAGCATAATTATTGAACAATTACCTGCTGTTGACACTATATAATAATTTTAACGTCACATTAATTAACACATCTTTAAAAATAAAGTAGGTAACCGATGTTCTCCAACTCCTTCATAAATAAACAATGATCGCTGCGCCCGCGCACGTTAGTCACGGCACTTCGCCACCTTATAGTTAATGCCCGATTTACACGCCGTAAATTAATATAATTTTATACCTGATGTCACATTTAGACGTTTAATTAGAACTTTTGATTAGATTTAACATTAAGGTATATAATGAGAAGTAATTACAGTACTGATTTATCTCCGCTTAAATCTAGTGCAGCCTAAGTTACCGTTTGGTCTGCCAAAAGTAAAAAAGTACTTGTACCGTAGAATCGTGGCGATAGCAATATGCTTATAGTAAATATATATGTATAGAGACGACTCTAACTAGGTAGCAGCGATAGCTCAGTGGGGAGACCAACAGACTGCAAAGCAGAGGGTCTCGGGTTCGAACCCACGTCGCGCACCTCTGACTTTCGGAAGTTATATGACTTTTCGAAATTATGTGCGTATTGATTGACAATTATCGCCTGCTCCGTGCCTCGGAGAACACGTTAAGCCGTCGGTCCCGGCTGCCATGAATATCTATGGCAGTCGTTATTGGGAAAGTTAGTACCCTCTAATATCCTGACACTGGTCCAGCCTTAGGGTATCGTTAGCCTTCGGGTTGCGGAGGTCTGGTGGCAGCCGCTCCGTGTAAAAACTGATATCCAGTCAAATCCGGTTAGACCAGAAAAGCTGACCCCAAGTGACTTGGGAATAATAAAGGCTAAGAAAGAAGAAGACGACTCTAACTATAGGTTAGGCGTGTAGCTACTTGTAGTGTGCAATTTGAGATATACGTCTTCGCCTTGTCACCACATCTTAAAGCATTGTTACTGCATATGCGAGAACGAGGCAAAGCTTTAGGCTCAGTAACTCGCTGTTTTATTCTCGAACTTGCTTTGAGTATAAAGAGATGGTGGTAAGGCTTCGTTGTATCTCTAGTGGCCACACTTCTGCTTGGCAACTACTAATCAAGTACATTCATAGCAATAAGATTTAACAACAAACCAAACCAAGTTTCTAATGTAAATGTTTTTACTCTATACCGTTCAATATCTCTCAATAAGCCAATGATTTCTAGTTAAAAAATGCAACCTGTCTTCAGTGTTTTAAGAAAGCACTTTTGGTCAGAATTTCATCGCTGTTAAGATAACATCATTAACTCCAGACGATTTATGGACGGAGAATAAATAAACGATTAGAAGCAACAGTTCCAACAGCATCCATTAGGCAGACAGAAAGTGGTACACATGTTTCCATGCATACACAACCTTGGGCATCACCTAGACGCGTCACCACACACAATACTGCAGACACAGTTGATAAACCGTATGCCTACAACTAATTAGCATACCGATGTAAATATTTTTTCGTGTATTTCGAATGGAGATTAAATGGCGACGGTTCATCTGTCATACACGACATCAAACGGGCTGGGCACGCGCGAGTGCCAAACATTCATCAATGAAGACACCAGACTACGGCTCGCTGGCAATGCGCACTTAATGTCCCTTTAAAACTAGAATTATTTACACTATAAATAAATTGTAATTGCCTCGTTGATCCTGTACATATAGTTGCATTTATCTCGTCAATTTATAGTTTGTTTTTGCGGATCGAGCGAATTGACCATCCGAAGTCACTTAATGGTAATTATCGCTTGCTCTAACGGTGACCGGAAATATCGTTAGAATGAATTCATATCTACAATTTGCCATAATGTTTTGAAGGTGTGAAGTATTCCAACTTGTTCACGGCTAGCATTATTTTAGTCCGCTATGCTAAAAGGAACTCTGCACCCAGCTGTGGTACTTTTTATAAGCCGGTCTGTTATTATTATCGTGATCTGATATAATAGTCTAGCCAAGATGTCTTCTATCTGCAATCACAAAAATAAAATGGTATATTACAATTCGCTTGATCGGTCTATCGACTTCTTGTCCATTGCCTTATAATTATATAATCCACGTCGATGTTATGTTACTTAGTTGTGTAGATGGAGGGCGTCTTGAACAATATTTTACATAATATTGTCTTCTATTTACGCGAATATTATTCATTGAAATTAAACTGCTATATATGGATTTTATCGCGTTGTTTATTTGACACTTTATTACAAAATTTTGAAAATTGTTTCACTACTACTACTATTAAACTTTACTAATTTTTAAGCTAATTAAATTATTATTAAACTATTTAGATTTAATTTATTTTTACTTTTACACTTTCCCATAACCCATACTTGGTTTGGTACTTCAGCATTATAAAAAACTATAAGATGAAGAAACAACACTTCTATTATTGCAAGCAATCAATCCTAATCATCTTCCTAGAATAAGTTGTCAAATTACAGCAATATGAACAGATGGGTATTGTAGTGCCAAGTGCACTCATCATATCCACACCTCGTGAGTGGCGGATAAATCAACCGCTGAGCATTATGCCAAGCGCTAGTCCCGAGTTCAGTTCATGAGGCGACCGATCACCGAAGTGACATCATTCTTTTAGATTGGACAGCGATACAGTATTGTTTAGAGCCAATTTATGCAAACTTTGTATAGTCACATGTTTCATTAATCGCGTGACTGATTTACGTCTACAGTAATTTAATAAAAGGCACAACATTCTCTGTTTGAACATAAATTGTCTCGGTCCGAAAACAGAATTATTTAAAATGTCATCGCATGTTTTCACGGGAGCACAAACAAACAAAAGCGCGGTATGACGAAACAGTACATAACCCAAATAGCGCGTCCACGCGTCCCACGACCCGACAACCGAGATCCGCTAAATCCGCTGGCATCCACGACCTCGCGTGCGGACGCCAACTCAAACAAAAACCGATGACACGACACGCCTCCCATACACACACACGTACTATAGATGTGGTGGACATCAAACTATGTTGCAATTGCAATAAAACAGAGCTCCACCACGGATTTATGTGTCAACTCAACAAACGAATAACCCACTGAGCTTAAGTGCTTTTCTCTCGATAATATATTGAATGAATTCTAGTAAGAGATTGACTGTACGTGATCATCGATATCGTTGAAAACTCGATACAGTACCTAACTCTTTCGAGAGATTACCCACACTCTAATAAATACCGAATTATATCGTTTGATGAGAAATAATTTCACCTATGCTTCGATGACTCCTGTGCGATTATTGTTGATCCCGATACTATCTTGATTACTAAAAGATTATTCATTCATTATACTCTCAACGTAGTTCCCAATAGTAATAATGCGAGAAATTCTAAGGTATTGGTGAATGACACGTCATAATATCCCTTAATATGACTTAGGCGTTTCGCAATATAGGGAAAGTTCTGCGGTTAGCTCATATTAAGTATGGTTTGGATGTGGACTGGAAGAACAATAAATTGTTAGTCACTTAAAGTGAAGCGTAATAAAAATTTCAGAATGTAGGCATCGAACAAGTCTTGTGATCGAAATGACGACGAGAAAACGACGAGTTGAGAAAAGTTTCTAAATTAATTTCTGCACTTATATAAAGGTGTGAGTGAAAGAAGGCAAACGTCACTTTATGTAAATATTAAACATGCAAAGCATACGCTTTATGTAAATAGCGAATTAAATAATAACAATATTACTATACTAGTAAATAATACACTCTGAAAAGGACAGTTTTAAAAGCTATAACTAAATAACCAATCGGGCCGAAAGCTTAACTAAATTCGAGACATGTATAAAAGCACTCCTAATTTTTAAAAATGAAGTGGTTGTGAACAATCTTGTAGAAGTAAATAAAGCAAAGCAGTCATTTTGGGACGAAGCATAAAAGCCTGTAGGTACTATGTCCCGCTAGAGAAAAGGCATAGTCTATGTACATCTGTCAATTATATAGTCCAATACAGAAAGTATAATACCTACATACGATAAAGTGTATAAAAAAACGTGATAATAATATCCTAACACATTCTTAAAGTTCACGGTCTTAATTAATAATAAACAACACGCACGAATTTGCACTTAATTTATTACCACCAACCATAAATAAAACAATTTATTTGTAAAGCGAGTTTCATAACAATACATTGTATCACATGGCACGTTTGAAGAAAGAAAATATGTCATTTATTGCAGACATACATAATGTCATCCCAATAAGACATTTACGTAAAGAAAATACAAGTGAGAAACGGCAATGAATTGCCGTAAATCTCAGAGTTCGAAAAATTGTATCACGTGACCTTGGGGTCAGAGGTCAAAGGTCATAGTCACTTTGGAGTATATCAACTATGCTGAGTCGAATAGCGTTGACCGCGAGTATCTAGCTCTTACGGTTCTTGAGTTGAAAGTTGTATAACAGACGAACGGACGGACAAAGCTGTTGTATAAGAGATTTTTCGAACTCTAAAAAACTAATAACAATATCACTACGTTCGTGGTTCAAGTGCATATAGGAGAAGCACAGGCGAAAGTACGAATACCCTACTATCCTTATTCAAATATTAAGTTTTGATTCACTTCAGTCACCAATCAAAGCAGTCCAACTTATATTAACCATTAAATCGGATTACCATCCATCATGGAGGCAGGAAGCAGGGAAATTTCCAGTAATTCCATTATCGAACCAATGCCAGCAGAGATTGATAATTAAGTTCTAGCTACAGGCTCCGAGTAATCAACTTAACTGCGTGAATAACATAGCGAAAAAGCTGGGTACTGTTCATCACTGGAGTGAAAAGATATATACAATTTTCCTGTCTGGTTATCACAGTAACCATAATTAGCATAAAGAAATGTTTGTTTAAAAAGATTGGACGCTTGAAGTTTAACTTTGGAAAACAACTGTGTCTTTGATACGCCATACAAATAATTAAGCCTTAATAATCTATATAGAACACTTAGCCGCAAACACGCCACATCAACCATAAAAGGTTTTTGCCATATTACTAGGCATAGTCCAAAACGTAGCTAAATTTGCAAAAAGCGAAAAAATAACATAGCGAAAACTTAAACTACAGTACAATTAGAACTGTTGTACGCTCCCGCTTTGGAAGTTCTTAGAATGAAGAGCACCCTAACAGAATGCCGGTTCATTTGCCTAAGGATAGCTACAGCAAAAATTAGTGTTAAAAATACTTTATCCTCTTGGCTGGTAAATATTATCATTAGTCTAGCTTGACGAAACAGATATCATCAATCATTATAGGACACGTCACATGATTTGGTAGTTATTTACATACAATAGTCATATGTAAAGAGTATTGTAGTAGATTTCTTATAAAACAATGGGTTAGATGGAAAACTTATTAACTAATGCATAAACACAAGATGAATACAGAGGTAATTCAGATTGATACTTGAATTGATAAAGATCAATAGAGAAATGTACGTAAAGCAAACGTAAATGCAAAATTGGAAGGAGAAACGGTTAAGAGAAGTACTTGAAATAAGAACTCAATCGATCCCGTTCTACAGAAGTCCAAGTTAAGATAGCCATAAACTGACGACCGTGTATTAGGATTGTAATAAACGAAGCAAAAGAGGAATGGTAGAAGCCCAGTAACGCAAAGTCTCGTTCTAACCTACCGGTAAAAGACATAAAAATACTATAAAGGCTTTTATTTTTGTTGGCATCCAATTATAAATTTAGTTTATACATAGTAGCTTAATCAATAAAAAGATAACCTACTACGATACCGGCAAGCACAAACGCAACCAAACAGAGGTACTTGTTCTTAACTAGTCTTGCAATAACCATACGTTGCACTCAGATCCTGAAAACATAACGAGATTCTAAATCTGGCCACCATCCAATCAGGTGCGAAGTATGTTCGGGAGTCGCGCGGCCAATGCTAATAATACCCGGTCGAAGCGGCGCCATTTATAGCTTAACCAGAATAGCCGGCTAAACATATAGACGAATAGACATGTACTCTGAGACAGATTTAGACGCCGGTGGGAACGCCATTTACGGAGCACTTACAATAGAAACGGATGAAGACCACAATATAAACTAAACATCAAAGGATAATAATGCAGATTGATAAGTCTTTAGAACTGAACGTAAGAAAATATGATCCTTTATTTAGTATGTATCTAGCAATGATCATATTGATTCATCCGCACATTCGTTAAACCGCGCTTAGATATTTCTAGAAGTATCAATAGTCTATATTGATTTCATTCACATTACATTCCAATCGAACTATTAATCACTCAAGGTTCTTCCCAAACAGCATTTCTCAAAGAAATCCGAAAGTGTTCCAGATAAGAGATTCAGTATGAAATATGGTTTCTGGCACATGTGGAACTATAAAGTTTTCAGTGAGAGCTATTGAGCCGAGTATGTACGAGAGCGCTAACGAGCCAAAAACACTAGCGGCCAACTCTGGCAGCGGCGTGCCCGCGTCATTTCCGCTGCTGCATTATTTAGAGTCCGAACCCTTTTAGATTTCCGGTAGGCCCGCCTACATGTCAAGTGCTAACATTTAAAATTAGAAACGAATACAGAAACATCTTTTAATCTATGATATTCGCATAGTTTATATGTAAACATCGATTAATTTATCTCGGTCGGTAGCTGCCCGAAAATAAATCTAAATTTTGTTTAGATTTTATATATTCAGTTCAGTTTTATCTTTAGCGTCTATTTGATCTCTGACAGCTCTATATATTTCTCGTCTTCATTGCTCAAAATACTAGTTACAAAACAGTTAGCTAGCATCATCAATTATCCAACATGTGTCCGAGACAGCCAGGCGATGATCATGAAGATAATTTTAGACGTTAACGCATAAGCCTTGCGACCACTAATTGATACCGCCTAGCCAATACACATTGTCCACACTCAGAGGCGCGGTCTAATATTACTACGAGTCTAATTAACTCTGAAAACATTTATGCAGTCTTCATATTCTAAAATATTGCTGAGGCTGAGTTATATCTCAATAAGTAAAATTTTTACAGTTTAAGCGATACACTGTAAATAACGTCGTCTATTAATAAAAATATATAAAAATCGTCAAGAATAAAGTATAAGATGTGTTCAAAGATATAGATAAGGCAGGAGCCACCTGTTGTGCGTGTACACCTCGGGGCCTAGACCTTCAGCGTGGGCGTCCACGTCGCGTGCGGTAGGTCGCGAATCCGCGCTGCCTACTAAGTACCGAGACCATGCCCCAGTATCGTAATTTATTCTGAACGACTAGAACTTTTGATCTAGAGAAATTTTCTTTACTACCTGACAAGTTTCTAAAGATTGCCGTCAGGATAAACATATTACAACCTTTCATAGCCATGCAAGTAATTATAGAAAATTTTAAATATCATATTTCTGAAAAACATATAAACAAAACTTTACCTTGGCAACCATAAGTAGAATTTTAACCAACTATAGACGATCGATCGAGATATACGATAAGTGTATATAACCATTTAGTAATATACATTTTACATTTGCAACCGATAGATACTTTACATTTATATCGATACCAAATGAAACTATAGCAATAAATGGAATCAAAATTTACGAGTGGAATCTTTCAATATTGTAAATTTCGAGATCATATGCGCAATACTTGGGCACAAATCGGGTTTGTTTGTTGAATCAGAACACGTTGCACTGAAGTATTTGATAGATGGATGTGATGTCCGCTTTAGAGCTCGTACACTGAACACTAATACGAAAGGAATGTGTATGAAATTCTTTATGAACCTGAGCATGGAATAAAAAAATAAAATGTAAGTTTTCTTCAATGTGGGTGTGATATTTGTACACATTTAACAATCCTGCGCATTCCAGCATCATATAGTTAAAGAAATACTTGATAATCTTTATAGTCAAAACAGCGTTGTCATGAGATTGTGAGAAACGAACAAAAAATATGTTAACCGCACCATAAAAGTTCAAGAAGTTCATTCAACTGTGTTTTACTAAAGTGTACGAGTTCTCATCTGAATGCCAATGAGGTCATTTCAACCGCCTTTTTTGACCACAACTACGAAGAAGTCAAATTACTTAAGTTAATTTAAAAAATAATTGTATTCAAAACATTCTGAAGGACGCTAAATATACAGAAACGTTTTAACTAATTCATTAAATTTATTTGCGTATTCTAAAATTACAAACAGTAATTTAAACTGACTAAAATAAAACATAGTTACATAATATATAAAAAGCCCTAGTTAAACTAAACCAAAAGTCACTTACAAGGTTGATGAAAAACAAGTTCAATAGGCACGTAAACAGCCTATTTGCTAGTTTAAAGATGAATGAACATTCATAAAAAGTTACGTCGACAATTATTCAATGACCCGACCTCCACGACACGTGTGTTACGCGAGCATTATCCAATGAAGGTTACTAGTCAGCTCTAGTACGCACTGGTACCAATATGGCCAACGCTTCCGGAGACACCAACATCGACCCCAAGGTGACGCAATAACCCGAGCTATATTTGATCCAACGTTGGCTGAAACCGGCAGGTGGTGGACCGCTCTGGTCAATTTCAGAGTTTGATCTGCTGACACTGGGTTATTATCGCATCCTGCCCACGCCAATGATACTCATTGTCGTGGACCTTTAAGTCTATAAATGTAGCCTGTTTATTCAAGTTTAACAAGCGAGCTAATAGAATAAGGCGAAATCAACTCACGAAATGATATGTACATAAGCAAGTAAAACAAATTACAAAGTCAAATTGTGTACACAAACAAGCGTAAGCAGAACCAAAAATATTAATCGGCCGACCGATAAATGATTTATGAGAATTTTATTAACAATGAAAATTAAAATAGAACCGTGGTATGGAATTCTCGAGATGGAGATTGTGAAATTAATTGAGTTAAATTGGGGAACAGGAGCAATGGGCCGTCGTTAGAAGAATTTATGACGTCTAGCCAAAGTACATTGTAATAAATATTATGCGTTTGCGACGAACAGCCGATACCCTCTGTCTCTATCTGATGTTTGTTTAAATTTCATGGACGTAATTAGAATAGTAATTGTGTTTTTTTTTAATCATTTTGTTTAATATAATTTGACTTTGACTGGTGACTGTAACATATTATTGACTTACGCCGCCATAAAACTAATGTCAAATATTATGATATTATCTCAAACACAACTTATAATTTTGAGTGGCCAAGCTAACATTTTGGTAATTACGCAATACACAAAAGAGGTCCGACGTTTGGACTTTCCCTCGGCGATGTTGCTATGAGGAAACGAAAAAGCAGTTACGTAGTTATAATGGCTACGCTTTTGATAAACGGAGATTTAATATTTTTCACTATTAAATCGTTGCTGCAATAAGTTAAGTCGCCGCACGGAGTTACTTTAATGATTGGTATTCTGTAGTTTTGTGTCGGTATTATTGTATAGGTATGATAGTGCACTTATGAACAAAAGAATACTCATCTTTGAGCGTGCCAGAAGTAAACATAATTATATTCATACAGTACGATAACTCAGGTAAAATTTTACGGCGTACTCATAAATTATTGCTTCACTTAATAGTCCTAAAAGTTTAAGAACATTAGTGTCTCATTTCAACTCAAAAGCTACTACTTCATAATTACAATAACTCTAATTACCAAACATCAGTTGATTATAAAACTTTGTACAAGTTGTGAAGGCTAACAGATGTTTGCTCTCATGCAGTAATGGCTCCACTGAAGTATGAATGAGACGTAATTACAAGGGGAGGAGGCTCAACATACGTGAATATACTAGTAGTGATGTCTGATGGTGAGGGCTGTTTACTCAAACATACGTGTAGCTGTCTTTGACAATGTTACGGCAGCATATATTATTAAAACGAGAGTTGCGATAGTTGACAATTTAAATAAAGCCTCGTATCCACTAGGCAACATTTGACGCGCAACACGTGACGCTCAACATGTTCGGCAGTGTTGCACAACATCGCGCGACGTTGCCATCTGGTGCGCAACATGACGCGCGGCTTGTTGTATGTTTCGGTGCAACATGCAGTTGAGCATCAAATGTTGTCGAGTGGAGACGTGACGCGCAGGAATGTCCGTATGGTGTAACGAACGATCCATCAATCACACGGAGATCACTGAATACATTTTCTTTATTTTGTAAGTAATTTCTAACCCACCAACGTGCCTTTTTTCTTTTTCATGCATTTTAGATAAAATTATAACCACCGCCGCTAAAATCAACTCTAGTTCCTCTGGCGACATGTTGTCGACGACTGATGCGAGCGAAATCATAAAGTAGACAAACAACGTTGCTAAACAAAAGTTCCGCGCTGACTTTCAACACGTTGAGCAACATGTTGTGCAACATGTCGTGCGCCTAATGTTGCCTAGTGGATACGAGACTTAAGAATTCTACAAACAAAATAGATGATATACTAACAAAACGATACGTGTCACTTGATAATGTAAAGACAAATACAGAGTTAACTATCATGTCGACAATAATTAA
Organism: Catocala fraxini; assembly: GCA_930367265.1. Taxonomy (NCBI): domain Eukaryota; kingdom Metazoa; phylum Arthropoda; class Insecta; order Lepidoptera; family Erebidae; genus Catocala; species Catocala fraxini. Next base: position 5,865,268 of record OV884036.1, on the reverse strand, counting down.
ATAACATTCATGTTATTCTCTTCTGTGCAAATAAAACAACTGATTCATGATCATGAATGACCAGACAACAAGACTGCACGACGACGTAAGTAAACAATACGACAAACAACATAGTGGAGATATTAGAAAGGAGACATTAGCAGCCAATAAAGTATTTAAAGCTAAAGTAATATATTATATGAAGCCATTTGAGTATGTCTAGACAGAAAGAAGTTTCGTGTACAGTTTCGTTTTAAAATGATATACCTACGGAGCAGAACAAATACGAACCGATAATAGAGTATGACAACATCACTCATTTTGAATATCTATTAAGGTGGGTGACATAATTTTTATAGCTAATTGCATGGCGATAAATCTTCATTACAATTGCGTCAAAAGTATTTAGCGACGTGAATGATTTTTCACTTATTACCATGACAAAAACAGACGTTTAATAGTTATGTTTACTGAATGTTAGGAGCTCTTCAGATGAAATTCTCTGAATTAATAAATCTGAATAATTCTGTCCCATAAATATAATTTTCATAATGTTAAAACATCTTGATACATTTTCGTAAAGTAAATGTTGATAGACATCGATCATACTACCGAAGAGGTGGTTCTACGAAACCTTAAATCCTATTAGTAGAACAGCTAATAAATCATTATAAGCCATATCTAACTTTTCATTTACTCGTAAAGGACCGAACACGGTCGTTTCCCGTAAACGATACAATTTTCTTGCGCGAAATTTCCTGGAGCAGCGTTGTTGGGTAAACAAGCCGCCCACGCGACGCCACTAAAGGTCAAGGAGTAATGTCAGCACCCACACTCGGTTCCGAATCAAATGAACGATATTCTCTTTGAATTACATTATCTTAGAACCCACGCGCAGGTGGGTGTAAAATCAAATATATCTCATGAAAATATTAGCAACATATTAGTGTAAGTTTTCAGCAATCCGTTTGCTGAATCTGTTATTTTAAATTACCTGCAGGCTGGATACCAGGATAATATATACAGATACACTATAAATACGTTAAAGAGTAGCTCGCAGCAACTACTAAATATTTACCGTTAGACGTTTCATCACAGTCAACCTAAACCAATTAATTATTTTTTTACTACTCGAATCGAATCATTATCAGGGTCGGAATCTGCTAAATATAATATAAATCAGTGTGACTTCCTAGTCCAATGGTTGTGTCACGGAAACCTACTTATGATAAAGGGAAAGAAAAAACGATTGACTCGATTTTCCGCTTCGTCGATTTGAAATTGACTATTTAATTCCAGACGATTTCCTCAAAAGAGTTTGTTGCATAAAAAGCAATCCCCTCTATCCCTATTGATCCCGTTTAGAGATAAACACAGTCAACATAATAAAAAAACCGCTTGGCCACTCAGCAAGTTAATATAAAATTTGTTTCGCTCGTTACTTTAATAGCTCATGATGGAAAATAGTATATACTAAAAACGATTTTCCTGACGTAAGTATGTATCGAATAACGGGATAACTAGACAAGAATAACTACAGCAACAAAATGTAAAGTAATAAAATTTATTTAGATAATTATGTGATGGATACGATTAGTATCATACTCAATTAAGACAATTTATTCGATACATATAATAAAATCGTAAACAAGCTTATTCGTTTACGCATGTTTTGCACGCTAATCTTCATTAGTGGCTAAAATTAATTGTTTGTGTATTGAAATCAAGTTGCTCAATGTAACATTTAGTGTTTAATTATTAAATTAAAAACAAATAAATAAAATAATTAAGTCAAATTTCAAGTGCGCTAGAATACATAAATAATAGATGTAGTGCGTATGCAATCATGAGCCCAGCTAGTATATACAATCTTATCAATTATGTAATTTACTTTGCATTCAGTTTATTATTTAATATGTATAAACATCATAATATTTATCAGAGCATTTATATTTTCCAAGAATTACTAAGACTGTTCAAAAGAAACTCCGTAACAGTAAATACGGAAAACGACTTTACGGAAACTTGATGTTTTACAAGTAACACAAAAGGTTTCAAGGCTCGATGTTTTTGTACGCAACGTTTACGCTCTATTGGTAGGATGGTAGTAAAAATTACGCAAAGAAATGCAGCCATGCGTAGATAAACAATATACGTATAGATAGATTCTCGAATGAGAAATAAAATGATATTAGATATATTTATCCAAGAGGTTTTGATTTGATGTTTCTTAATACATAGTATGTGTTTAATAGTTGCGTTAGGGGACATGTTTCATTATTCATCCACATTTTGCCATCTATCTTTAGAGACATGGCGAGCCTAATCACAAGATCACCCGGCGACAGTACTAGATTCCGTGCGAACCAGGAACTTTACGGTTATTTTGCCACCATACCAACTAGAAACACAGTCGAAATAATATTAATCAAAATATAACCACGAAGTGCTACAAAGGTCAACTTGATTATTCTCTGAGTATGCTTATGTTATTTTCAACGTAAAGGTTAACATTATGCTAAAAGCAATTTATGTCACAATAAAAGGATTCATTGAAGCTACAATCATCTATGACATGCTATGACATTTTATTATTATTATTTTTTATTAATATAATAGTGAATTGACGTGTCCAAGAATTGTATGCACATTTTTATGGAAATAAACATTTTTGACTTTGACTTTGACATGCTTTTTGATAACTAAAGCTTATCAGCCTTCAGGTTACAGAGGTCAGGAACTTGTATATTTATTTCAATACACATCCTTATATTTTATGTTTCTCTGAGTAATACAGTAAAGTTTAAATACTGTAACATGAGAAGCTCTAATTTTCTTGTTAAACTGACGACAAACCATTTCATCCAGTATTCTTGAGTAACCTTAGAATAATTAACCTCCACAAGTCTATTAGAAGCTTGTTCAATCCGCCTAAATGAACCTGGCAAAAACAGTTTTGATGATCTACGGAAACGGAAATTCTTCCTGCAATTGTTCATTCCCATGAATGACTTAGTCAACATAACAATTTTTGTTATTGACCTATTGTTTGACGTCAATGTGGTCAGGTTAGGATAAATCACAGGCTCATACAACTTCGTTATTCGTGCCTTCACAAACACAATCCAACAAATTGTTACTCACATAATATCGTAACAATTTGTACAACGCTCAAACCGCAACTTAGGCGAGTCACTCCACTTGACCTCATTTTATCTTATTACGTCTTAGTATATGTACTTACAATCAATTTGGAATATGTTTCTATGCATCAACGTACTAATAAATATAAGTATTGTAGCTTTTATACGTTTTATTGTATGTATTATGAATACATAGATTGAAAATATGTGACGATGAACCGTAAGTAACTGAACCAGGAAAAGAACAAATGAGAATTACGCGTAAATGTATAAGGCAAAAGCTGATGGTGCGTCGTGTAAAAATATGTGTTTTAGCATAAGGCAATCAAAGTGCATTTTCATTCAGAAAATCTGCATTTAATATATTGTGGTGTATGTCGTATTCAGCGAAATCAGTGTCTACTTTAGTACGAAGTACATGAAAAATAAAAGTACGTCCTTCAGTGTGCTCCCATCGCACGCAGTTCGCGCGTCTAGACAGAGTTCCGTAATTATTTCTGTCGCAAATCCTACTCGTGTGTGCGTCATTCGCTCTTGACGCAATGAACCGAAAAAAACGCATTGATTGTCGCCGCCCAAATGCAACGAGTGATCTCTTGATCTTAAATGATATAGAGATATTCTTCAAATCTGATTGAATGTCGAACTTAAGACAACGTAGTTATATTTTAAACAGGAATCAAGCGAACGCAATATAATGAATAAAAATAAACGCTGAACACAGGCGCCACTAAAAAAGATAAAACTAATGAAATCATTTTAACGTATTAAATTAATTCTGCCAAGTTAAATAACAACTAGGTTTGCGAATAGCAAAGATTAATCAGAAGAATGAAATACAAATGATATTATTCGTTTTAAATCCAACCAGCGTATTCATCACTTAATACTAATGATGACACCCGGTCCAAAGATAGCCGGTGTTATCTGGCTAACGTCAATTAGTACTATTTATAGTACTGATAAGAATTTCATCGAAGGCCGACATGAAAACCAACAACGTACTTGATGCTTAATGCTGCAGTAAAATTAATTAATTTATACACTCACATTCCATAATCTGCCATAATAGTAACCGTTCTTGTTACACATGATAAATATTTATCAGCACGCCTATAAGTTCTAGATTAGATTATAATGAAAATAGGCTACATCATTATATATGTTTGAGTACGCAGAAAAACATTGTTTGCACATACATCATGCTGTTCTTATGAATAATATACAGCACAACAAAGTCTCAATAGGATCCGGCAGCAGAGGTCAGTGGCCTGCGCGCGCGCCGGTGCGTCTGCCTTCTGGACCTTTCCCGAGACAGGTTCCGCGTAACGGGTGCTGGGACCGTGTCAATCACGACAATTATTTAGTTCTTCATGCCTAACCACTCATCGACGTGTATGTCAGTCGCTTTTTGTAGGACACTCAACTCAGTCTTGCCTAAATAAGAAACTATGTGAAGTTAGTGGCAATATCTAAGCAAGAGATTAAGTAAGGCAAGATATATATGAAAATAATAATAATACACTAAAAGTATCACACGGTAGAATTGTGTCATTCTACTTTTTATTAAACATTTTGCAAATGGTGGCCTCTATAACTATGCATAAGATTGTTTTTAATGATTTGCAATTCATGCCTTGAAACACAGCAAGGTTAAAACGTCAACTAGATCAAATGATTATGAGATTTAATACAGACACACAAGTTATAGCGCATTAGCATTAATATATTCCTCACGACTATCGAAAATCTGTTGCCATAGGTCAAGAATATAACGAAACGAAACTAACTCCTTTCAAGCTCAAGTCTCAAGACCAGAGTTTATTCAACACGAGGCGTACGACCTCGTATCAATACTTTCTACTCGTAAAAACGCTGATGACAGCAAACGCAATTAACTACCGTTAACATATAGACATAAAAACACTTGGGCCCACCGTGAAATCAATAAGGGTCTATTACGACAATAAAGTTGTTTGTAAAATGTACGTGTAAACATTTCTCTTTCTCAAATATATGTAGCTAGTTCTGCCCGCGTGAGTTCCACGGGAACGTTTAACCGGTCGTATACCGCCGGCTCGCATACCAGCCGGCAGATTTGTACCCGTCGTAGGCCGGTGGCTCGCATGCGAGCGCATGCAACGTATACGACCGGATAATACGATAAATAGGTTCATGTATGTATATTAAAACAGGACATGGTTTATCTGTTTAGTCTCTCAGTTTCATTCAAATCTGTTTAACTATTCACAAGTAATTGATTAAAAATATGCAAACCATCAAACATTATCACAAACGAAACTGCCATTTACAATATTAGTAGTCATTGAATAATGCCAAATAGTAACTAGAAGTAGCATATACACGCTTAAACGGTTTTATGAAGTACTAAAAATTATAACGTTCTAAGCTTTCCCTAACCACAAGACTTACAATAATAAGAGTGTACCTATGGTGCTGATAAATATTTAAGGAGAACGTGGCAAAAATATATTTGTCTTATGATAATTTACAATATTTGATCACCTAAATTTGAATGAAATAATCCGTGAACATAATATGTTATGTGCACCTCCTATCTTATATGATGTAGTCATTTTGTGCCGTTATCCGTCGGAAGAGATACGATGTTTTTTATTTAGAAGCACCACTAAGATAATGATCGTGGAATAAGTAGTGTGCCACACAGCTGCTTATATGGAAGTCAAATGAAGATGGATGCTAATAGATTTATATTCATTAGAAAGCAGAACAGCCGACGAAAAATTGTCATATTAATTAAATTGATTTCCATCAATGTAATTAATATGAACATTTTTCTAACATATACATTATTTAAAAAGTTAGTTTGAATTAATGTCACTCTCCGACGAAAATTATTTTCATTGCTTAAATCATATCGATCTGTTGCTCTATTGCATTGCGAAAAAAGGATAAACCAACAAACAGACTTTCGCACATATAATATTAATATATGTAGATATTTATCTTAAGGTCGTATATTGGACCATATATGTAACGTAAAACAATCAATGTTTATTAAAAATAGCTTTATACAGAAATAATACTTTGTTGATTAGAATATGGACATAAAACATGATGATACACTGAATTTTATCAGATATATGGTAATTACTTAAGAGGATGCCGATGTGATGTCCGAATTTGTCCGGTAATGGCTAAAATACTAATAACATAATAAACTGTGTTGAGAATTGTGCATCCCCATGCAAAAAATAATTTTGTATCTACATAAACATATTTTTGGATGGCTCACCAAAATATCAGTTCTATATGTTTATCACCAATAGTTAACGAATCTAAAATATGATCAGAGGTTTATGTTACACGATGTGTACGATTAACAAGAAAAGTCCCTAAACAGTTGTATCAGTTAATATTATGTATGAAACCCAATAGCGGAACATAGTTAACTAAACAATAAAGAAAATAATTGGAATACACATATTTATCTTTTGGTGTCATGACGATAACTAGACACGTGTTCTGTTTATCTCGTTGATAGGATATGCCGTGGTTAAATAGCAGACTTGCTTCATAAAACGAACTCTCTTCTGAACTATCTAATAATTAATTAATTATAGTCAGCAAAAGATTTCAAGATAGATACGTTAAAAAAATGTATTACACATATCTGACATATGTGATCCTGATCACACACATAGATTTTATCAATAAATTATAATATTGTTTTCTGTTTACGCTAATGTTATTCATTGAAATTAAACTACTATATACGGATTTTATCGCGTTATTTATTTTACACTTTATTACAAAATTTTGAAACTGTTACACTACTACTAGATACTATTAAACTTTACTAATTTTAAGCTAATTAAATTATTAAAACTATTTATATTTAAGTTTACACTTTCCCCGACGTTTCGGTTGCTTTTCAGCAGCCATGGTCACGGGGAGACTAAGATGGTAGTTGTCTCAATGTAAAGTGTAAAACAAATAACGCAATAAAATCCGTATATAGTAGTTTAATTTCAATCAATCAATTATTTTCAGTTACATTTTACTTTGACATATTTTTAATGCACATTTATTCAAACGAAACAATTATGGTAATTTTTGTAGATAGTTACAAGTATTTTTAATAAGCCGTTGACTGTATGCTTATGGAGTAAAAAGTCTTAAAGATAAAAAAACAATGTAATAATAATGAACTGTTACAATAACCATGATGTTTTAAAATTGACTTACAGAACAAACTATACGGTGATACTTGAGGAGAAACATAAATCAACCATTCAGTCTGTAAATACGTAGTTTATGCAAATTACAGCCTGTTCCTGTGTACTTACTAGCTATTGTAGGTTCCAATGAATTGAATGAATAGTATCACACAAATCAACATACATACATATGTATATTACTGCGCGTTGTTTATTTTTAATATAGTCTACAAGAATTTGGTCACTCGAATTGTTAGGATGTCTCAAGGCGCATACCATGCTCCACGTTAATTTGAGTCTAGCAAAAATGTCATGTCATTGTAAGTGATGTTTAAAACATTATTTACCTAGAATGATAGCTACTAAGACGTTAGTATTCTAGTGTAATAAAATAAATAATACGCGAACAACGTTTAAATAGAAGTATATGTGGCTGTATATATTAAAACGTTTTGCCAAACAATAAGGTACTTCACGTATGGTAGTAAAAATTCAATAAATAATACAGCTTTTGAGATTACCGACCAAAACTTCTTGAAAATGGTAAATGTTGTAAATAAAATAGACAAAAAGTTGGGACAAATATTGAATGGAGAGATAAGTAATAAAGCATGTTAATGTTTGATGTTTAAACTATATTAAAGACATTCAAGTCACGTCTCAATAACAGCCTTGACAATGGTGCAAATTCCACATAACACACATTAAACAATAATAAACAAGTCTGATTAAGTTACAAGCATGTTGACATAATATCGACATCAAAGCGTTGTCGCGAGATAGCGAATGGATTTCAGATGTTAAATGTGGCGAAAACACGTTTATGACGAGTTTAAATTAAATTAAATCTCCATATTATAACTTGATTTAAAATTATAATGATAAAACAAGACATAACGTAATTCGCAACAACATCAAGCGAGGAGAATGATAACAGGGCGAACACGGATACGACGTCCACAGTGGCGCACACGCATAGAGCACGCGACATATACACGCACGCACACACGCGCACCGGACCAAAATAGCATCGCCGATAGCGCAAACACACCAACACACGCCCACACCTTGTACGTGAACTGTAATAAAAACATACATACACACGCACACCGCGCTATGAATAACACACAAATTGAAATGGAATCATACGAGCGAGCTGATTATGAGCTCCGACGACTACTCCTGGCACATCCACCAGCTGCAGCCGGCTATCGCTACGGTGGTAACCGAAAACACGATCAGAGTGAAAGCCGATTTCGATTATCGACCTCGAATTTATTTGCATACAGCGATAAAAACTAGGCCCAAACGACAATACAAGAGGGACCTCTTTACGAGCGAGTACCGGTTCAGTCTAGTTCCAATTATAGGAGCGCACCGCAATTCTATGTCATGCAACATATCGAGGAATGTGGATCTGCGACGTCGCCGTATATCGAAGCGGACTCACCTAAATTTATGACATACATGGCCTGGGAGCGCTCGAGCCTCCGCGCGTGCTCCACGGCCGGGTATAGTCCGCCGGAATCCACTTTTAGGGCACTAAAAAACTGTAACACAAACAAGAACCACTGCGTCAAACGCAAACATCTTATGTGGGCACTGGCACTTGCCGTAGAACGGCACCGAACCGATTAGTACGACACTCGATGGAGCGACAGGTGAGCTCGAATCGCGGTCGAACACTGAGCGAGCGAGGCGCGGCGCGGCAGGCGGGCGTCGCGGCGCGGGTGACGCGGGCGCACGCCACGCCGGCCGCGCAGCCGCGTCAGCGCATCGCAGCGCTACAGCCGCTACCAGCGCTGACGCATCGACGTTTTCGCCAAAACAACTTAAATCTTGGCAATAGTTTCTACACAAAAAAACATGGGAGACTGTAAGATGCAATTTTCCGAGAATCAATTCTTAGTCTTACGAGATTACTGAATATTCTTCCAAAGAAATGAGAAAAGCTGACATGATTGATGGTAATATCATTATTTACATAATTTAGAAGCTAAACTTTAACGATTGGTCATATCCGTAACTCATCAAAGATATCGTGCTTAGTATTGGGCACTTCATTAAAAAGCTCGTTCTTTGCAAGATAATCGATCAAGTTATACCAAGAGTAACAAAGATACACAAACTGACTAAATGACCGGCACGTGAGTATGAAGTTTTAAATCGGCAATGACGCAACATTTACTTGTGTTCACAGAGGTTACCAGTTAAATTTGTAATAAATCAAAAGATGCAAAAAAGTAGCTGTACATAGGGTACAACAATTAAATAGCAGAGCTGATGGATAAGGGTAATGAGAATTGATTATTTGAAGGATGACGATGACGCCAAACGAAATAAAAGATCAAAGGTGAATGATACGCAAATGTGGCACAGACAAACTTTCACCAGTGGACAATTGACACGACAATGTGTGGAAAGGTAAACAGATGAAAATAAAACAGTGGGTTTACGTGACAATAATAATGAACGATCAGGTTGCGTAAGAATAGAATACGCTTCACAGGAAAATGTCGTCTAAAATTTACATGTTGAGCTTCAGTATGAACGAAGCGATCATTACAAATGGAATTAAAAATATTAATCCTTGTGACTGTAACTGTTTTATTAGTATTTAATTGTGGATTGGGTACATGAAGTATCTATAGAATATTTATATTCTTTAGGTCATGAAAATAAGGACCGTGTTTTCAATATATGTAATAAATGTTAGCTGGGGTCGTGGCGCAATCCGAAAAGAATTCAACGGATCTGGAATGCAAAGGGCAAGAGAAAGAACACGGTGTTTAGTCAATCTAAGTCTGATCTGCCTCTGCGCTCCGCAGATGATTTACCACCGTAAAAGAACTGGCAAAAATGCTATAAGTACCTTAGATAGCTTAGCGTTTTCAAATTGTCAAATTGATACCTCAGGTAAACTATCTGAGTAATATTAAAGAATGGGCGCCTAGTGTTTAATCATGCTATGAAAATAGAAATGTTACTATAGAAAGAATTAGAAAGATGACAAAAAAATTACGAATTTTAATAATGTCTTCGTACTTTTACGTACACTAAATTTCAAATATGACAGATATGGAAAACTTAAAAACGAATTATTATACGTTTCATGAGAAGGCATTAGCCTCTATTTATAGTTATGTGGAAATTTCTTATCTGTGGATTATTTAAAAATACACTGACCAATACACAGATAAGAGTGTTCAACTTTACGACTCATATTTTTTATATTTTATCTTTACTTCTGTACAATAAAGATTACTGGTCCGTCAACATTGGCGCCCCATCTTACCAGCTATAGATAGGTCAGTCGTTGAATATTAAAAGCTATGTTCGTGACGTAGTATCTACGTCACTCGGTTGCATATCTAGCTGCGGCCTCACATAGTTTTTAAGACCAATGCTCATTACATGTTGATTAAGTAATAACATATTGCAATATAAAATATAGTATAAATAAGTAATAAATATGATTATTTTATGGATGATTGCATCATATCAGGTAAACTAGAATGTTAAAGAAATCGGTACGTGACAATAAAATTGAAGTTAAAATAGTCATGATAAAGGTTCGAAATTTTCTATTAGGCCTTTTATATGAAAGCTTGTCATTACAATTCTAAATGTAGACCAGAGACCATCTATTAAGACCGCAGTTGGAATCTATAAGATACATGTCTGTATAATCAATTTACATGCTTTAATAAAATATGGCTTTTCCGTCTCAAATATTATACCACAATCTGTCTGATTATTATAAAGATCTTTAAAGTTTTGATTACGGTGTCCCATTTTATACATGACGATCAAAACTAATCTTTGTTCGCAAGCACGAATACACATTAGTATTACGTATCACAAGTCTGCTTAAACGTTGAAAGATAAACCTTGTTACTACAAAACGATGACTAAACTTAGACAACGTCTAATTTATAGACAATTAATAGTTATAGACAATTATATACAGACGTTAAAAATATGTCTAGTTTAAGTAGGTTTTGTCGTAAGACCGAAACTATTTTTAAATCAGTTAACCAGTTAATATATTCAAAATCATTCAATATAGTTTTGCATGTGAATTACTAATCGTTAGTGTTATCAATTATTTTGTCGCATATGAGATCCGCACCAGACGTGGCGACAACGGCAAGGCGACCGCGCACCATCTTTACCATTATTATTGACGTCATACAAGACATGTCGTCGTATTTTCAACAGGCAGACGTAAAAGTTTACCGTATTTAGTGAAACTCAACTTTCATTTCTCGGAATTAAATGTAACAAACAGCAAGTTAATATTTTACCTGGGACAATCACAATAACCTGTTATTTTGTGGAAGCACAGTACACTCGAAGCGTTTAACACTTTCTGCATTTGATGAGGGTGATCTGTGGGCGAGAATATTTCCAAAGGTTCTATTAGACAGACTTTAAACGGAACCTGTCAAGTAGTATCCTATGAAGACTTCCTGAAGATAATATATAATATTCTACCACATACACACAACATCATCTAGCCCAAACTAAGCAGAGCTTGTACTATGGCTACTAGACAATGGATAAACATACATATATATTTTATTTTTTTTGTAAATACATACATATTATACATAGAAACACCCAGACCAAGACAAACATCCATGTTTATGCACACAAATGTTTGACTTGTGCGGGAATCGAACCCGCGACCTCAGGCGTGGCAGTCGGTAACACTAACCACTACGCCACCGAGGCCGACAATTTGTAGCCACTAAAAGCTAGCACTAGCTAATAACAGAGATGAAATTACATACATACATAGTCTTACGATTCTACCGACGAAGGCACCCTATAAACACCAGAGCGACGAACGAGCTTATACCGTACCGGGCAGTTTTAGACTCCGTACTGCTACTCTGCTGTGGTAATCGAGAGGGCAGTAAGTCAGAAAAGGCAGTTTCCAGAAAACAGCGCGCAAAGATTTTGTAACAATTTTAGCGTTTGTGATAAAACTATATACTCGATTTTTCTGTTCTATATGTCAAAATAAAGGAAAAAATTTTTTGTTTACAATAAAGAAGCAAACCAAATCAGTAATTTAAAAAAATGGCCATCTTCGACTTACTGCCCTCTCGATTACCACGGCAGTCTGAGAATTTCTTGACTAAAATACCCAGTAACATTTTGCCAGACCCAGGTATAGACCAGACCATAAGGTGTCCAGTCGTTGTAATTTAATACAATTTTCTACAAACTTGACCACGACTTGCAATAACTACAGTTCTTAAACATCGTGCGTCATTTACGAGCCAAATATTAAGCAATACCGCCGTGCCACTGACGGTCAATGGACCACAATTTAAAGGCTACATTTTCCTCATTTCGCATGTTCGTATAAACTCTGCTAATGTAAATATTGTTCGTTTCATTTTTGATGTCTTACTCGGTCTTTCGGTCTTAGTATATCAATAAATATTAGTCGCATGATTGAACATACCAAATATTTAAATCAGTTATTAACGTACCGCAGTTTCTTTTTTATAATAATAATAATAATAAGAAGCGATAGCTCAGTGGGGAGACCAATAGAGTGCAATGCAGAGGGTCTCGGGTTCGAACCCACGTCGCGCACCTCTAACTTTCGGGAGTTCTATGACTTTTCGAAATTATCTGCGTATTGATTGACAATTATCGCCTGCTCCGTGCCTCGGAGAGCACGTTAAGCCGTTGGTCCCGGCTGCCATGAACATCTATGGCGGTCGTTATTGGGAAAGTCAGTACCCTCTAATATCCTGACACTGGTCTAGCCTTAGGGTATCGTTAGCCTTCGGGTTGCGGAGGTCAGGTGGCAGCCGCTCTGTGTAAAAACTGATATCCAGTCAAATCCGGTTAGACTAGAAAAGCCGACCCCAAGTGACTTGGGAATAATAAAGGCTAAGAGAGAAGAAGTTTCTTTTTTATACCGTATGAGGCTCGATCCACCGTACTTGCTATTTGTTAAATTAGTATTGCCTATACGTTTAGCCGTAGAACATAATGAGCTATAACAATTGACTAAGCCACTGGTAAACGGTTTCAGAGTTATAGAAACTTCATAATTGAAATTGTGACATTAGATTAAGTTACTGTAAGTTCTTTTTTTGTAATCTCAGTGGTGTTAACAATTGTTGGGGAGATAATAAAATAAACTAATAAAACCGTCTCTGATCGTTAGTGTGATAGTCAAACGACCATAATTTAAATATCCAGTTACCTATGTTGTATAAGAGCCGAAGTGTTAGTAAAATACTTGCACAGCCATACATAATGGATTGATATATATAGAATGAGCATAACACACGTGTGGGCAAATCAGTAGTAAATATTTAATTAGGCTAATTTGCTTTTAATGATTCTAAATGACTGGATTCAGATACGTTAGTATTCTGAATATTTTATGTATTTTAAATCTAGCTACGTCTATTTTAGGTTTAATTTTAACCTAAAGTTATTCGTAATAAGTATATAAAGGTACTTTCGTCGCAAAGATTGTACAAAATATGAGGCAATCTGACAAAACGCTCCGCCAGTATCCGTTATTTACGTTTACGGTTTTTTGGACGCACATAATAAGTCATTTATTGATACATATATAAATATCCTGTTATTATTTAAGGAAAAGAAATGCATTTAGATTAAGCTAGAGCAACAATCCTAAGTAATATTATAAATTGCGTAAGTGATTTTGTTTATTGTTTGTTTGTTACGCTTTCACACTTTAACTACTCGACTGATCATCATGAAATTTCGCATACACGTTGTCAGGAGTACCTACAGAATAGGACATAGGGTACATTTCATCTACAAAAACGCTACTGTGCCCGAGGCATAGAAATTTATTGAGAAAATGTAGATTAACGCAAGCGAAGCCGCGGGCACAATATAGTAGTCAATAACAACGGAATGGAATGAAACCATGAGATGCATTGCCATACTTAAGTACCAAGTACAGGCAAAATGTCAAACGAACCGGATATTTCTTAGACTCCCAAAGGCTAGATTAAAAATTAAGTACAACCCAAAAGTTTCACAATGACGTTATCTTCAATAACTTTAACACATAACTTGAATTAGCAAACTTGTTTTCAATATCAAAAAGACGCAAGCTGACAACGAACTCAAAATAATACACACCCAGTTTCGCAGAATACCACAAAAAGGATATCGTATCTATATATAATACATGAACAATCATTATATCATCAACATATCCTATATCAAAACATACGGAGTTTGAATCACTAACTTCAGATTTAACTCGGCGAGACGACCGCACGCGTCACTCCATGACACACGCGTAACCTTGTATCTTACTTGCCAAAATTCAGTTAATTTTACCAACTCACTTTGTCAACGTAAACGTGATTTTTAATTTTGAAAGATTTTGTACGGAAAATCCGATTTTTACTTGTGTATTTATTTGGCTTTATTTTATATTACTTAGAGTCAGGAACAATTATACGGCCGCGTGACTAACGTAGCCCATAGACGCTTGCTACACTGGCGATATAATAATGCTCGCAGCTTAAAAAGAAAGTGTAGGCTTCGAGTTTATATAGTTCAGCCGACGAGGGCTCTTTCTTTAATCTGCTAGAAGTAATAAACAGTCAGTACATCCAGATATAATATATCAATAGCTTATCAATTAAATATGAATTTAGCTATAATATTCATCGGTGTAGCCATACTTTTGGCAAATGTTAGCCCGTAGTTCTGTTTAAAATTGGTTCTTAATGTATCTTTGTATAAGCTACCAACAAACAGGAGATTGTCTTATGGCGGCATAGAGAGAAATATTGTCTCAATGCCGTAGAAAATCTACTGTGCAATGTCACGTCAACACTGACAGGGCTCGGCCATTATAAAATGCTTGTCGTTGTTTTTCTTTTTTAGATAAATTGTGTTTGCCGACTGCCACACCACGAGGTGAGTTTTTGAATATAAAAACAACCGGCTAAAACCACGCAGATATAAAACAACTATCACGTAGTGCATCAAATTTACAATATTACTGAAGCTATTGCAGCATCTGCGCAGAATGAGTTTACCATATAAGATATGTTATTTACAGAGACAAAGCGTATAGAAATATCAATTATCAGCCATTCCAAATTACGTAAACCTAGTTTTCTATAATACTGGATAGTTACAGTCAGTGGAGAGTAATATCCACTATAAATAAAAGTATAATTGGAGTGCTCCTCATGCTGCGCCGGCGCCGCCGCTCGGCGTCGTGGGTGACCAACCTTGTCTAGACCGAACCTAACACTCATCACTATTTACGTCACTGCACCATTATTAGTTAGTTTCTTGGAAAATTTTACTATTTGGCAATAAGTATGTATTTACAAAAAAAAAAGTATATAAGTATGTTTATCCATTGTCTAGTACCCATAGTACAAGCTCTGCTTAGTTTGGGCTAGACGGTGTTGTGTGTATGTGGTAGAATATTATTATTATTATTCATATAATTTTTTGATCTATTAATTGTTGATGAAAGTTGCAGTCGTATGTCCATTCAAGTAATTAATTATCACAATATATAATGAGCGGTATTATTAGGATCATTTAAACTGCCTATAAATTTCGGTTCTGCTATAAAACGTCTGCTTACTCTATGTCATGGTTTCATAAACAAAGTTAAATTTGAATTTACTTCTCTCAATTGTAATGCAATTTTCTCAATTGTGTGTTCTTATTATCAGTATAATATCAAATTACATAATTTTAAGTAGATTAATAATCTGTGTGTGGGCAGTCATTGCCTCCTAATTGTACAAAGGGAGCGCGGATCTACTCTTTTCGTACCGCACAGCATCTCATGCACTAGTAAAATCTTCTAAAAATGCTTCTCTTTGTACATAAAACGGTAAAGCTAAAAAAGTGAAGTACTTCTCTTTGTACAGAAAGCGGTAAAGTAAAGCCTTTCCACATTTTGTGATGGGAGAAAGATCCAACAGGAGCAGCTAAACAGAAAACAATAATAGTAACTTTGAAAGCATCTCCTTCTCATTATGTTTTCACGTTATCCTCTCGCAAGCCTTCTGGAGAAAATTATATACGAATACTAAACAATTTTTTGTCCAATATATGTATATGTTATGACTAGAGATGATATATATGACTATAATAAGTGCTGTATTATACCATTTGTATTGAAATGTATAAAATGAAAAATACCGTATAATACGGTATTATACCATTTGCTACGGTATTTTGTGTATAAGTCAATTTATCTATATTTTTTTAAGTAATTTATCTGGGTAAACATTAAAATTACTGAAACAGTGGAATTGCATAGAAATCGATCCGAACCGATCACGCAGTAAATTGTACCGTGCGCTACATAAATTCAATATTTAACAAACATAATAACGAAAAATAGTTGGAAATATAATATTCTAATAATTGCATGTTTACTAAGTAGTAATTTATATACAACATGTCACAGATATAATGCACAATCTCAAACACCCCAATTAGATTATTAAATCGTAATAATAATATAATCATTAAAATGTTTCTTTTATGTAAGTACTTAAATATATATCCTTATTGTGCGCGGATAGTATGGGTATATTACAATAAATCTAACATCATTGCCTTTAGTGCATCAAAAACCTTATTGCCTTGAATTATGATACATTTTCTTCCTGCTGGCTTCCTGACCGCGCTGTACCCTGGTGGTAAAAAGGAGACCCATAGTTCTCCCCCCGAAACCCTTTCACTCGGGTCCTGAAGATAGGGGACTGTCGGGACAATCGAAGGCCTTTAGATAAATAGCCATTTATTTATTAACTGACCGTGTTATCATTGCTACACGTAACTTTTTTTAAAGTGGTCTATAAGCTTATCGCCTGTTTATAAACAGTTACCGAAATCTCTACAGCCGTAAGTACTAGTGTAGCTACCACGTTACGAGCTTTGCAAAAATCGCTGAACGGCAACGTTGCCAATTTAATGCGACCTACAGATTAACGCAATGCCTACTCAAAAACCTCTGCAGGCCCCGCTCACCTTAGAAACACACCACAAGGTAGTCTGGCTGTAATTCAAAATATACTTTTCTCATCGAACTGGTTTTGATATGAGCGAAATTTCTTACAAAACAGGATGCTGCATGTCCTCTATGTAAAAAAAAAGAGAATTGTCACTAACGTCTTTGGCAGAAATCAGTTTCCTAATACATATGTATAAAGAGCGACACTGTCATGGATATTAATAAATTAATAATTTTGAGCTTTCAAAATATTTGGCAACAAACAAAATAACATAATTAAGACCAGTTTGTCGGTCTATGACCAGTCTGGGTTCCGTTTTGAGATGCGACTGCCTGTAAATAATTTGTTTACTGATAATAATACCGATATATCATTAGGTGGTGGAGAGTTATTTGAAAGTTGCCTGTTACTTAAAAGGTGTGGCCATATTCAAAGATTGTATATTGTGATGCAATAACCAAATTAAACAGAAAAGATTACTTTGGGTCAGTTTTGTTTTTATACCTAATAGTGGCAAACAAGCGTAGGTACGGACCGCTTGATGGTATGTACGCCTATGCTTATTTCTCAAACAAGAATATAAAAAACGACTGAATGAAAGAAATATATACCTACCTTAGACTTATTATAATAAAACTGAAGAAGTTGTTAAAACATTTCCAAAAAGCCCATAAGCATACCAAGCGCCTAACATCCGCAATACAAAATATATAGTATATGTTAAGTACTACCAACATCAATTATACAAAATATTCCATGAGAAGTTTACCAACATATTACTTACAAATATTATTAAAGCAAATATATCCCTGAATATTGACAACGTCCATAAATATTCAACATTACACAAAATAATGTACCGCAATCTATCGAAACATCTTGAAGCCACAAAATAAGCTTTCACATTTAAAATATTAGCATTATAATTTACACTAAACGATCCACGAGCTTTAATATAGATGTTATGTTACCGTGACGTATAATATTTTTTATAGATGCTGTTCCACTGACAGAAGACCTTGAGTGCCGTTTCCTTCGCACATTTAACACGTTTCCTGGTCACTGAGATAACACATGTCGAAATTGTTGAAAGATTATTATGTATTATTCTAACAAAAGTGTTCTTTACGTATTCGCCTGCAAAGACCACGACTAAGAAAATTAATATATTAGTAAAATATAAAAGATTTTAGTATTTTAGCCAACAAGGCGCATCTGACAAGACTAAATTCAATAAGACCAGAGAGCATAATAGAGAGAAGCAGCATATTTACATTCGTGCCGAGTGACGGACGCCGCCTAGTGTCTGTCTGACAATATATAATTATATCATATTTGTTTTTATCACCTTTACTGTACTCTTCGACACGCCTGGATCGTATAAAATATGACAAACGAGGCATTCTTTTTGGAAGCATTACCCGAGCTTTGTAGAAACTATTATGCTCCCCAGAATGCAGAAACTGTACCCACCTTCATAAGCACCAGCCGAGCTCATTAGTACCATAAATGCTGTGGCAGTATTGGCACTAGTAATCGAGACTTTTTTCTTATTCCTTTTATATTTCTCAGCTTACTTTGAACATTCCCTGAGTCGCGAGGATTTTTACAAAGATAGAAACCACGGACTCAAGTAACACGCAGACGCAGGTCACCGATTTATTGATCAAACAAATTTTATCCCATGTAGGACTCGAACGAACAACACTCGGCCCACTGGCGACGAGTCGTGACTGCTGGCAGTCAAATTACAAATTACAGTTACAGATTTTTTTAATAAAATCTATCGAAAAGCGGCGTGGCCAAAAAAGGCATTTTATTATTTACTTGATGTGCCCGCGGTTTCACCCGTGTTTATGATTACTGCGCCGCCCCCGTGGGTCGTAGCATGATGTTACATAGCCTTTAGCCTTCCTCGATAAATGAGCTATCCAACACTAAAATAATTTTCAATTCGGACCAGTAGTTCCTGAGATTAGCGCGTTCAAACAAACAAACAAACTCTTCAGCTTTATAATATTAGTATAGATTTGAAACTTGTTTATAATTTCAATCATTTTTGCATGGATGTTATTTGATTGAATATAAATTGTCAATATTGGAATCATTAATGTGCACTTTAATGGCATATTAGATGGTACATAAATATCTTAAAGACGAGTCCACACCTGTGCACGCGTATGAACCGTGAGCGCTACGCGCCTCTAATGTCTATTGAAGCGTCGCATTCTACCCAGGCGCGCATGTCGCGAACAAATGCCGAAAGGTGTACATACTATGTTCCTAAGATGTAAGGGAACCGCATTGTTCGTGTTCACTACAGGTCATTATAACTAAAACACAAACTACCCACTAACAGCTCGCGAACATGTCCATAAGTGTCCAAACTATGTTCCGAAGATGCAGGGGAATCACACTGTTCGTTTTCGCTACAGGACATTATAGTATTATTAGTAGTAGAGCCTCGCTGATTTCAGCATGAATGGGCCGGCGCGACTGGGGAAGGACTACCCTCTCACAGAATATCGACGTGAAATAGCCGTATTCCTACTGTTGTGTTTTGTTCGGTGAGTGAGAGTGCCGGAGGCCCAATCACCCTATTTCTCCCTTCCCATTCCTTCTCCTTCCCACTTCCTTTTATTCCTAAAGGGTCGGCAACGCGCAATTGATGCCTCTGGTGTTGCAGGCGTCCATAGGCTATGGTGACCACATACCATCAGGTGGTTCATGCTTGATTGCCACCTTAGTCGTACAAAAAAAAAAGCTTTTACGCAAACTTAACTATTCCTCTAGCACGTGGGGTGTGGATCCACATTAATACATTGTGGCTATACTGAGAAGTAAAATGTGTTCTTAAATGAGCTCTACGAAGCATAGTCGTCATCAAAATATATTTACTAACATATACTGTATATACAGAAGATACAAAATACAAACAATCCATACAAAACACGTCTCGGCTAAAAAGGTCATGTTGTTTTTGTCATTCATTCGGTATTTTTGATATTATAACTTTATAATATGACTAGCTGTCCCGACAGACGAACTGAACACACAAAAAATTTCATCAAAATCGGTCCAGCCGTTTAGGAGTTTAATTACAAACACACGCACAGAAGATTTATATATATAAAGATATTAAAATTGAGCATAGCATTCCAATAGAAGCTAATAAAGTATAAATAAGGCTGTTATTATTATTATAAACAAGTGAGAATCGGCAATGAATTGCCGTAAATCTTAGAGTTTGAAAAATGGTTTAAGTAATATGCAAAGGTCACGTGATACCACGTGACCTTGGTCGTGGTTGGACCGTGGTCAGAGGTTAAAGGTCATAGTCATTTCGGGATATATCGACCATGCTGAGTCGAATGGCGTTCACCGCGAGTCTCTAGCTCTTACGGTTCTTGAGTTGATAGTTTTATAACAGACGGACGGACGGACAAAGCTGATGTATAAGAGCTTTTTCGAACTCTAAAAATATAGAATGCATTTTTTATAGTTACTATATTATTTTGAGATATTATGAGACGCAAAGTCAATTTTCGCTAAACTGTCTGTAAGATATATATATATATATATATATATATATATATATATATACTTTTTATTTCTCACAGTGACATCTCATAATTTCTTATTTATAACATAAGGTTCTGATATCACAAATTTGTAAGTGAAAATGATGTGTTCAAACACATAAACCACAGAAAAGGGGCAGAGCTCCAAACATCAAAACGTCATAATAACTCGTCTCCTTCAAAATATGAAAGGCCCGTCCTTAATACTGACATAGAGCAACCGCAGCAACAATTAATGAACTCATATAGACAGACAAGCAAACATTACACCTCATCGAGAGAACAAATCAGTTGTGTTCATACGTTTATATTTAGTGTATGATCGTCGGCGTCGCGTCGTGTCGCCGTCGTGTCGCCCCGGCGACGTCGACTCATAGTACGCGGTAACAGCCGGCGCCTATGACCATCAAAATAAATATTACTACACCACACGTGTTAGTGGGCTTTTTATGTCATAGTTAGGTGAATCATTGATGCTTTCTTCTGAACAAATACAGTTCTAAATGGATAGGACAAATTACCACTAGTTAAGAAATAGAATAAATACAGATTTGAATAGCATTAAATTTAATTATTGTCTTGAGCAATTAAGCCTACGATTTGCGACCAGTCATAAGCTTAGTTAAAGTACTTCTGCAAGCCTTTTCTTAAGTTCTTTAAAGACAGACCGGCTTAGCTTTTACATCAGGGGAACGCGGTAATGCTGATAGTAAATGCGAGTTATATGGAGTGTTGACTACCCAAACTATTCTGAGTACTTAATCTACACTGTCTGTAGCAGCCTTAAAAATCTCTCTTATACATAAACACTGCCACTTACATCACATCTTGTGATGCCAATAAATACATGAAGTCAAAATATACATACGAGGCTTACAATATGAGGAAACTGGCAGGCTGCAACGTCGTAGTACAGTTATTTAAAAAAAATAACATTTTATTTTATTTTCTTTGCTGTATTAAAATAATAGCACCGGTTTATAATGTTGCCAAACCAGCCAAGAGGTCTTTGCAGGTTCTGACCTGCGATGTTGGACAACGGTGTGATAAATTCTTAAGCCGCATTTTCTTTGGGCAATTGCCAAACGAACATTTTGAGCTGAATAATTATTCTTTCTCAGACCTGCTGTCGTTCAGTTAACCTCTTAACTGCCAAGAACACACAGGCGTTCATAAAGTTTCTTGAACACTAGGTGTTGACTGAACAATTGTGTATAAAAGGCGCGGTCCTATCAGTCATGGACTGACATGTATGGATCTTTACGCAACACTATTTAATTTTCATACTTTTCATTTGCTTGTTTAAAGGCCTACTGCCTACTCCTAAATCCGCGGACTTTACAAACATTCAAACAACGGAAACAAAGTACACCCTAGACCCGAAACAGCTATTTGTGGATCACACAAATGATTGTTTCGTGGGCGGATCGAGCCTTGTGTGTTCTTTCTCACTCGATAAAGTTGCAGTGGCATCGCGACCACATAAACCGCTACGCCATCCGGCCAATCAAACATTACGATACAAAAAATATATGTTTACATTAGGTACACATGTTTTTTCATCCATTCACAGTGGATTCAAAATCTGTTTCCAATGTTTATTAAAGTCGTTTTCACCGAATAAAGCAGCGTTCTGACAATCATTTGGTGAATCTAACCGATGATAACTGAGCAAACATGTGTATTTTGTATTCAGTTACCGCGTGAATGAACGTTTGCTTGTAAAGCAACGGTCCGTGACAATTAGTAGAAATAGGGCTTAAGAGGATATCTTAAACATCTCCCAGATTTTTTTTGTGAACGCTGAAACATTCCTATACAAGAAAATATTACAATTTATACTATAAGAACAAACCCTTATTTATTAAAATCTTATTATAAATGCAAAAGTGTGTTTGTTGATTTGTCCTGTATTTGTGATTACACATATATATTTGCCTGGAAAATTGCGATCCTTTCCGGGGATAAAAGTAGTATATTAATATAACAAAAATAACACATTCTGTTGTTTATGGCAGTACAGATTTTACTGATTTTAGGTATTAAGTCTCCGAGGAGACAATAATAAAATACAATAGAATTCGCAGGTAACAGTTACAAACAGCGTAACAAAATGATTTCTACAACAGACAAGTGAACAACACAAACACGTATCTATCTAACAAAAAGCGAACAGCTAAAACTAATCCAGACGTTATGCAAAGCGAAATGTATAAATAGCGCTCAAGTGGATCTCCCACAAACTACTAGTTCTAGCCGACGACTAGTTTAGGCAACTCTATTTTAGTCGGAACTTAACAAGTGCACGCCAGAATAACCAGTACAACACACAGTAATCTAACCTGGAGTTCTTGTTCATATTATAACGTTGGTGATCAAGTAAACCGAATGCCAGGTGAAAAGTAGTTAATAAAAACTACTTTTCACCTGGCATTCGGTTTACTAAGCCTGTCTCATAAGCCTAAGGACGCTTATGAGACAGTAGAAGTTGCACGTTGCCAATTCTCTAATAATTGAGTCGCTATGCCGACAGTGCAAGTAACACAAAATAAACTGGCCCATCTGAACTAATATCATAAATGCGAATTGAAGTTTGCTTGTGACACTTTTAAGCCTTAACTAATCGACTGATCATCAAGAAATTTCGCATACACGTTGTCAGAGCAAGCACGCCGTTGCAAAACGCCGCGCTGTTCACAAAATCGAGTCAAGTAACTTCTAATAGCAAAAAACGTAATTTGAAGCATAACGGTAAATTGGTTAATATTATATTAAACCGATATACCAGAGACTTTACGTATACTTATGTAAGTAACCACCCATATTCAAGAAAAGCCGCGCGTGATCATCTTAGCACATTACGATGATAGTAAATACTAATAAGTACATCTAATTATAGCTACATAAACTAATTATTTTTATTTGTTACTAAGGCACCGAACACTTCTCCCCGGCGGTCTGCGTTCTGCGGTCGAGTTCTGTGTTCAGTGTTCACAGTTGCCCACACAGCGAGCGGTATCAGTACGTTTGCCTCGCACTAATTCAATAAACATTTCAATTTCGTCGGGCATCGTAACAGCTTTTGAAAAAAAATGGAATTCCGACAGAACGTACGCTCTCTTTGACCGCCGCGGTCTGACTGCTTTTGTGTGAGTAGGATTCTAAGACACCGCATACATACCTGACAGTGAACGCGGACCGCAGAACTCGGAACTCTGACCGCTAGACCGCCTGCAGTGGGGCCGGCGCCTCAACGTCAACTATGTATACAATCAGTATATACTTATAGAGTATCAAAACTATTTTAATAGTATAACTACGTTTCTTTTGGTGCACCAAGCAGCTTACACCAGCTTCATCTTGCTATAAGCCACAAGTGATGTACCGCATTTATTTATATGTACTCTTAATACTAGTCATCTGCTGACAACGAAAAGTACCGCTCAGGTGCTGACAGCCCAGCGTTTCGTTAATAGGCTAGTGACATATGTATCGTGTCGCTACATCGTTAGTCAAGTGGCGCGTATGCTTGTCGTATTTAACTATTTACTCTTAGTCTGCAGTTGGATACACAGGTTGGACAATAGGTTACAGTGGTAACCTCCTGATGCCTGCATCGGTGGTACAGCAGTATCTTCCTTTTCTTTTAAAGACTACTCCCGCACTACGAATAATGTCTGTGTCGCGGGGCAGTTTACTAACATTCATACCAATACTCGGAACAACTATTTGTGCATCATAAATTTTTTTGTCCCGTGTTGGGATCGAGCCCATAACACTCGGCGCAGCATGGGCGAGGTGACCACTGTAAGCTACCATCATACCATATATACCATACCAAGTGACGCTATCCTTGCAATCAAGTGGTAAATGTGACTACTGTGCATGAGGTTTGGGCTTGATTTCCGGATCAGGCAGTGTTATTGATATTTTCTGTCAATAAACAGCAGCTCAGTTTGGTGCGCTCCTAAAACCATAGCTGGCGAAATTTGGGTTTAATACAATTCTGTCACTTTTGACAACATGTCGTCAAACGATTTACGTATGTAGTATTGGTAGACGACAAGCTCGTCTATTACGCTGCCTGTTAGTCGCGGCATAACACTGTCAGAATGTGGATTTAAAACATATCTGCTTTCCTCTTGAGAGATATACAAGCGTAAGTTTAAAACTATATTTTGCCCGCAGCATTGCTTGTGGCTTGCTAAATGTAGGTTACGCCAATTTTCGATCCCTCGGGAACAGAACCTTTACTGAATGAATAGTACTCATTCTTTCTGTACCCCTGACATATAAAATTTCATGTTGATCGCTCTAGTAGTTAGGCGTGAAAGCAAAACAAACAAACTCACATACGCATTTATAATATTAGTTAGGATTACAGGCATGGTGCAATAAATCACCATGTCGTATGTAATTACACGTTCCTAGTATTCATATCATTTCCATGTAATTTTGATACTAATATCCGTATTGCGCTTTTGGCAATGTCATTATCTTTGTGCTCTGGTGATTCAAACTGTGTTGTAAATGTATATTGCAGATGTTCGATGTATACATAACTATGTCGTGTGGCAGATAGGCATGTTTATATTTAAAGATGATTTAGTTAATTCACTGCTCGGATGGTCACAGTTCCATATAATTTCAAACATCTTGATATACCGAAATAAGCGCTGATGATTTTCTATGTGTAAGTTAAATCGTAAATACATAAGGAAACTTATAAATCTTTTGCGTTATAATCCTTACTAATATATAATATTATAATTGCGAATATGAGTTTCTTTGTTTGTTCTCCTGACAACGTGTATGCGATCTTTCATGATGATCGGTCGAGCAGTTAAGACTGTGCCGAGAGAAAGGAGCCAAAACAGGCGGTCACAGTTAAGTGAATAAAATAAACACTTTTTGTTTAATATAAATATAAAATATACATTTACCATAACAATGAATGTGATTACAAATACTCCATGTAAAAATCTTTAAATAATTAATATTTTCTCCTTCAAAATTACGTAAATTTACACGAAAAATGCAAAACGTAAACTCGTGTTACGTGATTTTTAGATTATAACAGTAGAAATCTATCCTATTTTACAGCTTAAACAAAACATAAATATTTATATTACAATTAAGTCCGTCCAAATATTTAAGTTATTGGTTGACAATAAAGATACATATTTATTAAAAAAGCACTTCAAATCCTCCATACAATTTTACTATGGAGGCCGCGCGCCGATTTGAATATGCGCCGTACGAGCTCTGTCATTTTCTGTCTTACACTCGGCGCAGTTCTTAAGGCGTGAAAGCAAAGCCGCGGGCAAAATCTAGTTAAATATATTGTAGTATATAGAAAGGTATAGACAATTTCAAATAACATAATTGAGTAATTTGACTATGTCATGTTATGTATGTATTGTACACTTGTATATAGAATATCAATTGGTTAAAACGACATTTTCAATAAATGCGGAAATATTTTTTATTAATTTATAAATGTATTTAGTCATTTATTATACCAATAAATGCGCTATAATGTCGTGACAAGTAAATTACCAATAACTAGCTTTTACCTGCGACATCGCTCCCTTTGTTCCGAGGGTACATATTCTTGCCAAAATTGGTTGTAAAATAATAGTCATTTGGTAGTTTTACCTGAAAAGTTTTAAAAATTGGTGGTGTTATGGATTTCGATGTGTTCTTTCCGAATTTCAACTTTACCACGGCGTACCTCTGCCGCTCGTGCCGCCATATTGAAAAATGGCGCCTGATAGCAGTTTTTTGACAATATATCCTTTCAAATTCATTTTACGATAAAAAGATCTTAACAAAATTAAACTAGAGAAAAATGCTACAATTTATGTAACAGTGGGTATATCTCGCTATTTCCCTCGTACAGCAGCGTTTAAATAGCGGTTACGTCACAGTTTGTATCGTGCATCCTTTTTCTGTCATTTGACATTTACAGCTACAACCAGATTTGAAACGCTTGTATCTTACTTATTACAAATAAATTTTAAGAATTTTTGGTTTTTGGAAAATGTAACTATTTGACTTAAATAATAAAAAAGGTGGTATTATCCTATTCTGTCACCAGTGCTATAAATTACCTCTATACATAACATATCCATGTGAAAACACAAACCAACGAACACAATCATGTTTGTATTTAAAATATTAAATTAAGATTAGAAACAAAATAAAATTAGTGTACTCTAATAAATTGAGATATAGACATAAAAAAATCCTTTGATAGTAGTTTAATTAATTTTAATGTATAAACTGAAGATTGTTCCGTATAAACGAGGTTAACTACCATAATAGATATAAATAATAAAATAAAAGTAAATGAAGCAAAAGATATATGGGTATGGGTATGGTAGGCAACAGTTATCAACGATGCTAAGACCTATAAAAACTCATACCAACACCAAGGCTATTCTCCTGTAGAAACTTATAAATGCCTGCGGAAATAGTCTTGTCCAACTTGAATTATCTCACAAGGTCTTTGGTTTATAAAAACTCCTAAATAAACCACTACTAGTCTCATTGAATATACCACAAAAGAAAATACAAAACCCAGATACATATAAAGATAGCAATAATTTACGTGAAAAGACATTACGCAGACATTACACACTCCCTATACCAACAATACATAATACAAATTTATTTACGAGACAAAACAAAAGTTCGAAGCTCCCGCTCACCCAAACATGCCGAACACATCGAAACAGCTGATGCTGTCATACAAACACATACACACGTACACATAGATACACATGGAACAACACAGGCGTGTCGATGTATCAACAAGAACGCTACTATTTCGGCAGGTGACATTACAACGGTGACTCACTGTGGGAAATCCCAACACTAATCATAGGGCTGCCACTTAAACGTTTTTGGAAAATAGTCTGCGTAATAGAACTACTGACACTTATATAATTATTAAATTAAATATTTAATTAATTAAATATAATGACCACCAAAAATACTAATTGCACAGGTTATGTTAGCTTCCTTCTTAAACCTACCCAAAAATAGGTTAATGGTGCCGCTTTTAGCGGAATCGTTGATGAGCTAAGCATATTAGTACCACAGGGCGGCACTAATGACAGCATAAACTACGTGCCTATTTGAAGCGCCATATGCTATTGTCTTTGGAACTAATATTGCAAATTTCGGCGGTAAGATAAGTTTAGTTACTTAAATACTCGTATCTGTTTACAACAGAATACAGCGTCATAATGGATATGTAGGAATACTGCGTCAATCAATCATATTATGCATAGTAACAGCCCATACGAATTGCTAAATGACCAGAATAGATTTTAAGAACATAATTTGTTAAAATTAATTATATTTCTTTACATAATTTAAAACTACTTTATTATGAATCTCTTAACACAGAATGCGCACCGTGCGTCGCTTTGTACAATTAAATTATAATAGGGGTTAAAGTATGAAGTTGCCGTTGTATAGTAATAGATATTTTGAATTGACATAAAACCTCCATGGTGTGAGATTTTCGAGTGAAACTTTTTTAAAATGATACCTGAAAGATTCTTCTTTTAAAAAATGTGCTACATTCGATTCTCGACTTTCAATTGCCTTTTTATTCAACTTAGACGGGCAAAATGTGCAAATAATTCGAAAATCCGAGTAATTTTTAAATACAAGTTCCGACGCGGATCTAACGCGGCAGAAACGGCTCGCAATATCAACGCTGCGTTTGGAGAGGAGACTGCTAATTAACGCACCGTGCGTTTTTGGTTTAAACGCTTTCGTAATGGAAACTTCGACTTGACGAACGAACCACGTAAAAGACCGCCCACACAGGTAAATAATGCTGAATTGAAGGAGATGGTGGAAGCCGATCCGAGTCAAACTACCCAGGAATTAGGGCATGGTTTAACGTTACCCTACCTACAATATTGTGGCTCATTTGCATCAAAGAAATAAGATAAAAAAATAAATAAATATGGGTGCCTCATGATTGCAAAGAAATGCGTGTTAAAACTTGTGTTTCCTTGTTGAACGGGTACAGAAATGAAGGAATATTGGATCGAATTGTGACATGTGACGAAAAGTGAATTCTTTACGATAACCGTAAGCGAAAAATGCAATGGCTGACCCCAGGTCAAACGCCGCAACAGTGCCCTAAAGCAAAGCATACCAATAAAAAGGGAATAGTAACTGTTTAGAGGTCTCTTCATGGTGTTATACACTATAGCTTTCTCAGGTCTGGTCAAGCAATAACAGCAGATGTTTACTGTGCCGAAATTCGAACAAGGAAACTTTTACACAAGGCATAAATGAACTACCGTTTAGATGGCAACGATGTATAGATAATGAGAGTAAATATTTCTATTAAATAAATATGATACATCTTAGGAAAAAAGGAGCTACAATTTTTCAGTACAAGTCGGCAATTTCATAATTTAACCCCTAATAATAATTTTGGCAAATGTTGGTTACAGTGGCAAACGTAGTGTAGTCGTAACGTTTGCTGACACTGACCCAAGAATATGTCGTGTAGCAGGTGAATAACAGCTACTTCTACATGTGGCAAATTGTGCTAAGTCTCGTCTAACACAGGCACTCTGACCAATATTAAAAACCAATTCGGATTCAGTATATTTGCCCTTATTCCGATATTAACTATTCCTACTATAAATGTACGTGTCTTAAGCGTTAAAAAGATCATCAATATTGTGAAGCATTACTTCAAAGAAAACTTTTATTCCAATAAAATTACAGCTAGTAAAATCAAATAACGCCAAAACCTGATGAAGATGTTAGCTGTCAGAAAGATCAAACTACGCATGCGCGAGTAGCCTGACCGTTTAACCGTCACACGAACGATATTATTTCGGCTACTGACAGCTGAATCCATGTGACTCATTCCTTCGGGAAATCCCAACATTACGGTAGGGCTGTCGAAAGGCAGAAATGTTAGACAAACCTATTCAATGAAATTTTTATGACACGTGCATTATGTTCACAGGTTCCTATTCTCAGATCGTACGTTTAACGTTTTTATTATGAATATTTATAATAAGTATCTAACTTAGTTTAAAAGTTAAATAAAATACACATAATCATGCTCAAAGTGTAAAATATGCCATAATATGCAATGGTCATTTGAATCGATAATACTATTCTTATCACTTTATACAGGAAGTCATTGAATAAATGACGTAATTGCATAATTTAAGTAAGACTGGAATTACAAACATCATTAAACTTAATTTTATTTTAAAATGTTTGTACACACGGCTACACATCAAGTTAGACACCCTATATCTATATATTAATACGTGTAGCAAAAAACTTTGTACCCTTTTTACAAAAATTGCGCGGACGGTAGAGTATGAAATTTGTCACAGTTAAAGTTTATATGGAGAAGGAAGGGCGTATCCTAATATTTACATAAAATATGCATTAGAAATACATTAATTAATGAAAAAACACTACACGCACACAACCATGCATTTGACACACGCAGTCGAAGCGCGTATCTATGGTTACATATATCAATATAATATAATGACATATAATATCAGGAATATCTTACAGGCAAACTTTGGTCGAATTTCGCTAGTACGCATAACTACGCTACATACAAAATAGAGAATTGTCGGAAAAGGACAGTGCATAGTGGTGTCGATGTAATGGTAAGGATAGAGCGTAACAAAAATATAACGCACTCCTTTGCACGATTTGCAGCGTTCAACTTCTAATAGTTCAAAGTCCAAACAGTCTAGGTTGATGCGTCGCTGTGTGTAATAATTCTCTTGGTTCAACTATAAATCAAAATTAAGCAAAATATGAATGGTGTGATACGGTGAATAACAGACGTTCACTTTTGGAAGACTTCCTTTTAAAACAATTATTTAAAGAAAGATTAGATTGTAATTTTTTTTTTATACTGCTCTAGTTTTTTACTGCGGCTTCGCTCGCGTAAAAGTAGCTTAGTTATGTTAGTAACAGTTCTTTTTATTTTAAATAAAATATAGACTATGTTGCTTGGTTGTAATATATGTTTCTAATGGTGAAAGAATTTTTAAAATCGTTCGACTTAGACCTCTGATCTACTGACAGCATATTGTATTAAAGGAAATTTTACTTGGTGGGAACACAAACGTCTGTTTTTGTAGTAGGAAAATTACGAGTCATGTTATTTTTCTCGGAGACAAAATATACATATAATGATAATATTCAATTTAGTCTGCGTCACTGGTCACTAGGTAGATGGTTGCTATTATATTAAAGTCCGATCCTTGGTTTCTTTTGCGGCAAAATGATTTAGTTTTTGCCTTCAATTAGGTCATGTATCTTATGTGGGGGCCAGTCAGTGCAGACCGGCGACACTTCGACCCAGTGGGATCTTTTGTGTCGACACTCTCCCAATAACGACTGCCATAGATGTTCATGGCAGCCAGGACCGACGGCTTAACGTGCTCTCCGAGGCACGGAGCAGGCGATAATTGTCAATCAATAAGCACATAATTTCGAAAAGTTATATAACTTCCGAAAGTCAGAGGTGCGCGACGTGGGTTCGAACCCGAGACCCTCTGCATTGCAGTCTGTCTCCCCACTGAGCTATCGCTGCTCTCAATTAGGTCATGAAAAAAGCACCGCCTTACGCTGTCAAAGTAGAGACCTCAACGTCAACGTCACCCCAAGTAAGGACGTAAAGTGAGGGGCTCTGCTCTTGGATTTGACGATTGCTTAGCATCAGGAGTGTAGACATTTTAACAGACGAAAATAACTTTAAAAATCGGGTTTCTCTGATAGGATTTTATTAGTTACAGCACGTTGGCGTAGATTTTGTGGTTATATGGCAAATGGCTCACCTACTAACGCGTAGTTCCTAAAACATAGCTGGTAAAGTTTGGATATAGATACATCTCTACTCCTTCGGGGATACACAATCGTCAGTCTATATAAATGTCTATTTGGAACCGACAGCCTAATGGGTTAAATGGAACTAGTAAATTAGTGATCTCTGGTTAGGTTAGTGTATTTCTTCACCTCTAATAATACCGAATACGGTACAAAATTTATAGTAAATTATTTTTAAATACTATGAGGTACTTTATATGTAGTACTATATTTAGAGCAATGGAATAGGGATCGTTAAATATTACTGTGTTTAGAAGCTATATCTTCGTTATGTTATCATAAAACCCAACAGTAAATATACAAAAGGAAAAATTATAATGATTTCTGAAACATCGGTTATAATATTTACAAACACAATGACAAATATACAGTGTGACTGGTTAAATATCTTACATACTTAAGGACATGACAATTTATGGTCAGACGTCACGTATAAAAAAAAAGATTAATAAAATCTGTGTAACCTATAAAGAAAACCTTTATGAAAATTTTTATGAAATATCACATAAAATTTGGACACTGCGCGCGTCGTACACAGCTGTCGGAGGCTTTGATAAGAAAAGGTTGGGCGGGGGTGCAAATTCGGGAGAGTGCAGGGTGCTGTAGCGGGGGGCGGAGGTTTTGTTTAGCTTTGGTATATGCGCAAGAGTGTTCGCACATTAAGTTTTTATTGGATAACCAGGTTAAATTTTAAGTACCTATCTTTTTTAAATATTCGGCTCCTGAATTGAATACTGAATACCCTCTTTCAATATGTCCAGTCTTTTACCATTCAGCCTGTATACATATAGATATGCATTATGGTGTGGTATACAAACTTAAAGCATTTTAACATAATATATTTTATGTGACAACCCTACACCCACAAATGTACCTATATGTGCAAGCGCACCCTACGTCAATGCTCCGAGTTCTCCAAAGACAAATTAAAATTCATAAAACATACTATTCTGTGAACATCAAAATTAATAATAACTTCCAGAAAAATACATGCGACGTACATTTCCACGGTGACACATAGCAAGAGTATAAAGTACCAGCCCTAGGCGGACAGACGCAGGCGCACACTTCGTGGCCGCGTGCGTCAATGCCCCAAATACACAATATAGTTCGCGGTTAAACGTTCTTCCGTGTGTCACAATAAATGAACCATCCACTTGTGATGAGCTCCGATGATGCCAAGTCGTTTGTTTTGGTAAGACTTACTTTGCTACTTTTGCTGTACATTCAAGATTAATAATGTTAGATTTTATACACTTGCATTTCATTTACTATTAGGAATGCCTTAGGACTCTTTCGTGTGAGTGGTACCCTGTCCAGCCTGAGAATCGCATAAAAACCCTTTTGGTTAATAGTCGTGGTTACGCTAACAATATCATTGTTGCATTGATACAAAAATATGTGCTTAATCTAGTATATTCCAGTCTAGTTTTCAACATATTATTTTCATTCATACCGCATTTTACGACTTTTGTTAACACACACATATCAAGATGTTTGTGTGTGACTATACATATGTACATATAGTGACTATATGATCCTAGACTAGTTTAATTGTTTAAAATAATACACTTCTTATGGAAGTAATTATTTCATACTTTCAGTTTCAGTGTACGTTTCCGACTTCTGTACATATAACAGCTGAAAAGGCAGAATCTTTTTATAATACATTTGGCATTTTTACAGATTTTTGTATAAGAATCTTGGTAAAATTATGACTGACTTTGGTTAGTTATCGGTCAACTGAAAACTATTAAGCAGATATGAAAATAAATATTAGACCATACCATATCCATATAAAATGAATTGCTCCTGTAAAAAGCACCTCCCATGAGGCGGATTAAGCCTCCATGTCGTGAGGGACTTCACAAGCATACAAACAAACACAAAGAAAACTCACAATGGATCTCAATAGCTGGTGGCTGATTGGCTAACAAAGGAATACTCGTGCGCCTTTAACTTGTATGGTGCAGGTTCAAATCCTACCTAATCATAAGAGTTTCAGTATTTTTGGGTATTAATACTATATTTAACGAAATATTCTGTAGACAATTGTTACATAAAAGAAAAACATAATGGATAGTGCAAATAAAAACATTACAATACGACACCGAAGAAACAAATCTATGAGCATGTTAAATATAGATAATTCCATTGATTCCTCACTATCTGAAGATATGTTGGACAGAAGTTTAGATTTATTAACTAATAACATACAAAATAGCTGCATGGAAGAAATGAAAAATGAGATACAACAATTAAAATCGAGTTTGGAAAGCACACAAAATGAATTGGAAAATGTTATTATTGAAAACTCTGATCTTAAAAACCAGATAACTAACTTAACTCAAGAAATTACAATACTAAAACAAATTTGTACAAGCCCGCTAAAATCAATAAGAAAAAACAAACAATCCAGCAGTATTAAAAATGCACGACGGCGATTACTCAACAGTTTTTCTAACACACCTGAGCAATCATCAACATTGCCTAAGAGCGATTCACATTATTCCAAAGATTTACAGCTGGAACCTATTCAAACATTGACGCCACAAAAAGAAATAGGTAAATTAAATGCTAAACGATCGAAAACTAAGAAATCTAGTGACAAATCAGTTCTTATACAAAATCAGCCTATATCAGGAAATGATGCACCGGTACGCGACACTAGAAGAAAAAGAAAACTTACTATCGTCAGTAACTGTGATTTTCATCGCCCACTGGGAATAATAGATGATGTTTTCGCTGAGCAATTTGAATATTGTCATTATGTGTCACCAAATAGCAAACTGAAGGAAATGCTCACGAACATTACGATGAAGTTACAAGACTTTAATATGGACGACTATTGTATTATAATGATTGGTGAAAGTGACTTTAAGGACTCTAAGGGTACCGAAAACTCAATAAAACTTGTAGAATTAATTAGAGAATCTTTGAAACATGTGACGTTTACGAATATTATTATATGCACTCCAGTATACATCACGGGAGCTCTTATTCACAATTATAAAGTAGAAATGTTTAGTAATTTACTTTTTATGGACTTACAATACTATGATTATGCATACTTCTTTGATACAAATCGCAATCTCACCTTGGACATGTTTTCATACAAGACAGGCAAACTAAATAGGCTGGGTGTTAAGTGCATTTTTGAAAGTATTTTCTCTCGCCTGTCTTTTGACATCCAAAATTTCCCTATAGTTTATGATTACACTAATTCAACATTATCATCGACGTGTCAAGTATACACTACTCAAAATAAGTTTTTTCGTCCCACCCCTAAACACCCAACTTCACGATGATAAATGTCAATTTATATTATTCCATCAGAACATAGCAGGAATATTACATAAATTAGATTTTTTTGAAATAACTCTTACTGAGCTAAGTAAGGAGATAGGTGTTATAGATTTTATATGTCTCAGCGAAACTTTTATTCAATCCGGACATGAACTTAATTTAAAACTTACAAACTACAAGTTAGCTGCGAATTACTCACGAGCTAATAAAAAGCGGGGTGGTACTTGCATATTGGTGAGAGAAGGGTTAATTTATAACACACTATCATTTACAAAGGAAATATCCAAAGATTATTGTTTTGAATGCTGTGGTATAGAAGTTCGTAATCACAATTTGATTCTAATATGTGTATATAGAATTCCTGGCGCCGATACTAGTGATTTTATTAAAAAAATGGAAGCACTATTATATAAATTAACTCACAAAAGTAGAAATCGCATTGTGATATGCGGAGACTGGAATATAGATATACTAAAAAACTCTTCTCAAACCAGGGAATTAATATCTGTCCTAAATAGCTTCAATTTTTTGACACATGTAGAAAAACCTACTAGACTAAAATCCTGTATCGATCAGATAGCCAGTAACATCCCAACTAGTGACATTAAAAGTAGCATACATAAACTAGCTCTATCAGATCATGATACTGGACAGTCTATAACATTTTAACTACCAATAGTAAAGAATAATAAGACAAAATCTAACTTCTTTTATGAAGTAAGAAGAGACTACAGCAAAAGCAATACAATAAAATTTCTACAGTGCGTATCAGCGTTAACTTTTAGTGAAATATATGAAGAAACAGACTGCAACAAAATATTTAATAGGTTTCATGACTTGTTCGTGTTATTCTACAAATTATGTTTTCCCGAAATAATAGTTAAAAAATATAACACGCCGTTAAAAAATAAATGGATCAGTAGAGGCATAAAGATATCTTGCATAAGAAAGAGAATATTATACTATAACTACCAAAATGATGCCTTAAGCAAAAAATATCATAAGTCAAGATACATGACATATACTAAAATTCTAAAAAGGTGCATATCCAATTCGCAATTAATTAATAACAAAAAATATATAAATAGTTCTAAAAACAAATGTAAAGCGACATGGTCTGTTATAAAAAAAAAGATTAGTAATGACGAAAATAGCAAAAGTGACATCCAAGAGTTAATAATAAATAAAAAAATAATTAATGATCCTATTGACATGTGTAATAAATTCAATGAATACTTTATAGACCTAGCTAATGAAAATCCTAGCAGAATCAATCTTAATAATGAAAACATCAGAATCAATCCTAATCCTAATAGTATTTTTCTGGCTCCAGTAACAGAACAAGATATCATTAAAATTATCAATTCTCTAAATGATACCAATGCAACTGGATATGATGAAATAACAACGAAAATAATAAAATTAAGTAGTAAACACTTAGCAGCACCATTAAGTTATATAATCAATTTGTCGTTTGAAATGGGAATATTTCCTACAAGATTGAAACAATCAATTGTAAAACCGCTATTTAAAAAAGGTAATCGAACGGATATCTCCAATTATAGGCCAATTACTTTAATACCTATAATAGCAAAGATTTTTGAAAAAGCTATGAAGGAAAAATTAATGAGTTTCATAGATAAAAATAAATTACTTACAGATAATCAATTTGGCTTTAGGAAAAGTAGTTCGACCTCACTTGCGTGTTTCACTTTAGTCAAACAAATAACTGAAGCCCTTAATGATAAAATGTCTGTAATATCAGTGTTTTTAGACATGAGCAAAGCATTCGATTTTGTTCCACATTCTCGCCTACTTTGTAAAATGGAGAAATATGGAATAAGAGGCAAAGCGTATGATTGGGTTAAAAGTTATTTATCGGGTCGTCAACAACGGACTGTATTAGCAAAAATTGAAAATAACAAGAAAAATATATACAGTTCAATATCCAAAAATAATAACTATGGTGTTCCGCAAGGAAGTGTGTTAGGACCTCTATTTTTTATCATATATATAAATGATTTATGCGAATTCCTAAAACATAATTGCACATTATTTGCGGACGACACAACCCTAACCATTAAAGCTTGGAACAAAAATGGTTTAGAAATCGACACCAATAATGAAATACAAACTGCAATAAAATGGCTTGAATGGAATAATTTACACGTTAACATGAGCAAAACGAAATTAGTGCAATTTCGGTCATCAAATTCTTTTGTGGAACCTCCTAAAATACAATATGACATCACAGTATGGAACCAGTAACATCCTCACTATTTTTGGGCATAATAATGGACGAAAAACTAAATTGGAGTGAGCAAGTAAACAAAGTTTGTACTCGGCTTGACAAATTTGTGTTTGCTTTGCGAAAGCTTAGGCTAATTGCTGGCAAAGCAACAGCACTTAACGCTTACCATGGTTATATTTCTTCAGTGCTGCGTTATGGACTTGTTATATGGGGTAACTCAGTGGACGTAAACAGAGCATTCATTGCGCAAAAGAAATGTGTCAGAGCGGTTTCTGGAGCGGAATACTTAGATCACTGTAAGCCACTTTTTAAAGCACTAAAGATACTTCCACTTCCCTGTCTTTACATTTTTGAGATTTGTTTGTTCGTTAAAAGACACTCATATCTGTTTCCTTTGTATGAACACAAGTCCAAGAGAGTTGAAATCAAAAATCCAGGGAAATTACTTGTACCTAACCAAAGACTGCACTTGTATAGCAGAAACTCTAATTGTATGGCAATCAAAATATTCAACAAATTACCTCCAGAAATAAGAATATTACCAACCAATAAATTTAAGAAAATCATATTTGCTTGGCTTTTAGACAAATGTTTCTACTCAGTCACTGAATTTTTTTAACCACTGACTTTGTATTTATATTTATTGACATTATATGTACTTAATCTGACATAATTATTCTTATTTTGATTTGCCTATTAATATTTTATTTATATTGTGACTTACATAATAACAAATATTGACATTATTTTGTTTTGTTTTTAACTTTTAATTTTGTATTGTTGATTTTATAATAATTTTAAATTAATCTATTTGTTGGTTAATATAATTTGACTTTGTATTTGAATTGTAATTAGACATTTTAATTTAAATTGGATATTTCTACACCGGCATCGGTAGTATATGTGAAACTTTTAACTAAGATTTAAGAACTTCATGTACCATATACTCAGAAATAAATGACATTATTATTATTATTATTATTATGGATAAAGTGATTACGCAAATAATTGTTCCTTGTGGGTTTCGAACCTACGCTTACCGCGACAGTAGCGGCGATCGGC
Source organism: Catocala fraxini (assembly GCA_930367265.1). NCBI lineage: Eukaryota > Metazoa > Arthropoda > Insecta > Lepidoptera > Erebidae > Catocala > Catocala fraxini. Next base: position 5,826,808 of record OV884036.1, on the reverse strand, counting down.
TTGCAAGTCCTAAATTGCTTCGCTATCACTGATTAAAATAGCAATGAGTAAACAACAGCAATGCATTATATGCATGTGTTTAGACGTGTGTCAGCCCTAATGGCGGTAGACACAACATGTCTCTGCGATCCACGTCAATGCACCAAATATATCCTTCATACGTAGGTATACGTGTACACATTATACACATATACATTTATATACCAAGGAATAAACCACGAAATAGCATATTCCAAGTGTGGGTGAGACAATTGTTGGAGTGAAAGAGATTCGGCGACTGTTCTTTGACCGCAGAAGTTCTGGGAAAAGACCAAGTTATAGAAAGTTAAGGGATATATACAAATAAAAGAATTTGCGGAACAATAAAAAGCGAGTGTGAATAGTACCCGACGAAAGCTCTTTAACTAAAGCAGAGATATTCTGGAGAAGAACCAGGATAAGAATATACGAGAAAGAAAGAACGGGCAGAAAAAGCGCAGGAAGTACAAAATGAGTGCAAGATTCTCCGTCGCCAAATATTAAGTGTCGGTACGAATGAACCGGCTTACCTGGAGAAGTGGCACCTTCTTCAAAGGAAAATGCTGTGACAGTAGTAACACTTGTTTATTTAAAAAGGCAATTCTCTCACTAAGAATATTTTCTGTGTCGCGGGAGACTTTACAAACATTTAAACAACAGGCACAGGTAAAAACAGACTCGGAGCGGTCCCATTAAAAAAATTGTCTGTGGAAGCGATTGTGCATCAACAGGACAGGCACGCCTGTTTACCACCTTACTTGTAAAAAAATGTAGATATATGAAACAGTTCCAATATTGATGAATGAGTCGTAAAACGGCTGACGTACTGTCAACCACAAACTGTGGGGATTCCCATTCTATTTCTAAACTAATAGTATAAAGAGGAAACATTTGTGTTTTTGTATGTATGTTTGTAATGTTTTCACACAAAAACTACTGGACCGATTTCAAAAATTCTTTCACCATTAGAAAGCTGCATCTTCACTGAGTGACATAGGCTATATTACATTTTCAAAAAAAATAGGGATCCTTAATAAAAATGCAATAATAAAACCCAAGGTGTGATAAAATTTGTCATAAAAAATCTATCATCACGTGCGCTGCGGAAACTATTGATGATAGAACAAAAAAATGTTCTACAGTATTATAGAACGTATTATCTACAAAAAAGTCCGCAATACCATATGTCCAACTACTGTAGTTATGCTACTATAACTACTTTTTTACATTTTAAAAGTTGATAAAAGTGCTGACAATAATCAAACCATATTATTCATACCTCTGTATTAATCCTTATCCCATTAAATTATATTTTATTAAAGACAATTTCAATACTACTACGTAAAATACTTTTTTTAAATTATTAAAATCGGACATTTCATTGAAAAGATATAATTCTTTAGATATAGTAGTAAAGATTCTTTAAACCGATAGTAGGTAGTTTCTAAATATTAGTAGGTAGTTTTTTAGTATTAGCTAACTACACCTATATAGGTGTAGTTAGACTTATTAATTTCTTTAGTTGTAGTTTTATATATTAAAATTAGATAACAAATTAAAAGTAGGTATTGGGTAATAAATTAAAGTCCACGCGGACGAAGTCGCGGGCAACAACTAGTGTATAATAAAACGGGTTTTCAACAATAGCTCTACATAATAAATTCTTGTTAACAACACACCGTTTATAGTCAATTATAACACATTATACTTTTATAGACATATTAATACACACCAATTCTACCATAGGCAATTCTTTTAAACCTATTTCATATACAAATAATACCAACTGCAAATAATACTAACTAATGGAGACTAGCCATCTGCGCAGGAGACATTGTAGTCCACAAGTATATTCGCAAACATAAGAGCACTCTCTGTTCCCTAACAGTTACATTCCGAAGGGACGGATATTTAACAAGACTGGAGAAAGATAAGGTGCAAGACCAACGGCTCCGGGGCTCGGGATATGTTAGAACGCTCAAGCTCCCAACTCCGGGCAGCTCTTGGTAATTTCCTGGAAAGAAATTCCATTAACTTATTCCTGGTCTGACCCAGGATACGATTCCGAGACCTCATGCACAGAAGCCGCACTCACTGCCACGCCACCGAGATAATTAATCATGTTATATACAACACAGATGACAAATAATTTACGGTCCGTCTAATGATAGCCGATTACTGTAACTATGATAATAAGGATTTGCATTATCGCGCATTGCTGACCTTAAGGAAAAGGAGTTACATATAGATTGAAAAAATAAAGAAGAAAGTATGTAAGGTTGTTAAACTCTTGTTCCGACTTTCTACGCTACCAGGGTTAACGCAGTAACAGCGTTATTACTTTAACGCCCATTTTCTATTACGAAGGACGTAACAGGAACAAGGCCCTTTGTAAAGATGAGCTGTACCAATGGCATGTTTACTTGGTAAATAGTATTATTATTAACATAGCATCACGACGTTATAACACCAGTAAGTTAGGCGATGCTTAATCACACCTGTAAAACACAACAGAAAATTCCAATAACACTATAACCGACCTAAGAAGCGATCCCGGCCATATACGAACGATGGATCCGCAAACGCTCTCAATGACCACTTAACAAAAACGACATTGATAGAGCTACTGCTCTTAAAACCCTTCTAAAAATAACAACATTATATGACATACCCTTCTCAAAATCCTATTGTAAACCATCACATATTTCGTATTCACAAAAGACCTTTCTCGTAAATGACCACCTTGACCTTTTCATAGGGACGTGAGATACAGCTTAAACTATTTTTGGATGCTCACATCGTCTAGCTAAAAATATTCATAAAACTATAGTAAAATAACTCATTTACATTTAAAATATTCTCTGCGAGAGGCGATACGTAGTTTCTAGCTACTAACAAAACAGGCGAAGTCTACGTATGTAAATTCTTTGCATGTATCTATTTGAGGGGTGAGGCATATAACGCGGGCAATTACATTTACCTTTTGTATTTTCTCTAAGATTTTTTTTGAAATAAAACTTTATCTTGGTTTAGTGTAGATGGCACAAAAAACATGTATATCTATCGCCATGGTTAAAGCTCATCACAAGTAGACAGCGGAGACGGAGCGGTGCCGGTATCATATCACACATATAGCTCCGGATCGTGTGTGTAACGTTTTATATAAATTCAAACAATACAAAAAAGCCGCTTCCACTCCGCCTCCGCTATGTGTGGTGGGCTTACCAATGTTTTGTATGCGTAAGTTCCTGCACTGTCGTGAAGCACATCGGAGTTATACGGGTTCTATATTATGAAGGTAGCAAATTCGGATGGTCCTCGATGAATGGTTACTACAGTAACCACTTATCAGGCGGGTCTTATTATTGTATCGCTTTTCTGTTATTGCAGGCGCCCACAGGTTACGGCCTATGAGAGCCTGCTATTCCTAAGGATACCGTGGGTTGCCCGCCGATCGAGATAGGAGTGGTTGTACTGCCAACGTAAAGGCGAAGATTCATAGTGGCCTATTAGCAAACTGTCAGTCACCACCAGTTCGAGCCAAATCCCAGCTCCTTAACTCCTTAACTATCGTTCGAACGCCGGCGTTCAGACACAATGCTTTTATCACTACGTCTCAGTACGCTGACAGGTTAATTGGCGATTTCGTTATGCCCTTATCTCGCTACTACTATAATATGTTACACGACACGCCAACAAAGTTCTGTAGGAAGAAACACCCACGCACTGGCATTAACCACACGATATGTTATGACGAAATGATTCTTAGAATTATTGTTGTACTCAATTAAGTTTAAACACGCGATCCGCGTCACGAACCACCAATAACGTTTGCCACGTCATAGCGGCAGCGTGACGTCATCGACGCCCTTATGTCAAGCTAACAGTGATTAGGTCAAAGTAGAGGACACAAATAGAGATTGTTGGAAAAAGATGGTGGACTGAGGTCATAGAATCAAGACGTAGCTTAACTATAAGACGATTAATAAGAGATTTAGTATTAAAGCGTCTGGGACTGAATATCAAAAGATTTTTAGCGGCGTTCATACAAAATGATTATATCATTATGTCGCGATAGTGATTAGCTGACTGTATTAATTATGCTAAATAAGCATTATTTCCTTAATTTTCACGATAGTAGCTGACAGTATTAATCATGCCAAATAGGCATTATTTCCAAAAATGTTTACTAAATCATATTTAACAATCATAGTTATTTTATAAGATTTTGCCCCTGCTTTTTGCCGAATGAAAGGTACGCTATGTTCTTTCCTGTTGACCTGACAACGTATATGATGATCGGATGAAATTGCATTATGATTGGTTGAGTAGTTAAGGCGTGAAAGCGTAACAAACAAACTCACATTCGCATTTATCTACACTAATATTATAAAGCTGAAGAGTTTGTTAGTTTGTTTAGTTGAACGCGCTAATCTCAGGAACTAATGGTTCCATTTAAAAAATATTTTAGTGTTGGATAGCCCATTAATCGATGAAGGCTATAGGCTATACAACATCACGCTACGATCAATAGGAGCGGCGCATCAATGGAAAAAGTTGCAACAACGGGGAAAATTCTCTTATGTGAATCAGACGAAGTTGCGCGGGTCAACTAGTAAGTAATACATATTAGTAAGGATAAGTATGGACTACAAGTCCTGGCAGGTTATCCATTAATCGTATGCAGCAGTTGCACCAGATTATATGGATATTTGCAATTTTTCCCTTAAAAGACCTTCGGATAGCGCCAATATTGCGCGTCCTAATATAGGCAATACGCTTGTGATAAACAGGACTCACTTCTTAAACATATCTCGCTGTATATTAATGACATGAATAGGTAAAGGTTTACCTTCGTGATTCCTTTACAGCGCATCATAATCGCATATTTTACGCCACCTAGTAAGTAATAGAAACTTTGCTTCCTGGTATTCTTAATAACGGATGCCTGCGTTCTGGGATAGCTTGATTAAATCCATACAGTTATCTCTTGAGAACCCTTTTTTATTGCTAACTTATGTAATAACTTATTATAGCTACATGTAATTGGAGACATTTAAACCTACAATTCTTAAATACAACTTTTAACCAACAGAAGATCACAACCAAATAATACTGTTTTCGCGATGAATATAGTTTTTAGAACCCAAATACCCGAAAGGGAATACAGTGGTGTCACACCCACATTTCGCTATGATTTTAAGTCGTCTACCGCGCAAGGAGCTAGACTCCAAGTTGATATTAAGAATATTCTGACAAAAAACTCATTCACCACTGCTTTAGGCTATCAGCAGGGGAACCAGTGGTATTAGGACTCTTAATCGATGAGATTACACACATCGATCGATATGCCGTGCACGCACACAAACATGCATATAAAATACAAAGAAGAGTACGTAAGACGATGTTTGCAAGAGCCGTAAAATATAATTCTAGCAAATAACGCCACTTGGATAGTTAAAGTAATAAAACAAGAATGTGAGTTGCTAACTCGGTACTACTCAGTACTATTTGAAAACGAAACAATATTTCATTGGAAAATTCTTTCCAGCTTAAACCTTTATTTACAATAGTACTATAAGTTGACTCAATGATCGATATCGGTTTCCTAAAAACGTTAATATACGTAATTGGATTGTTTTACGGGTAGTATTGTGTTTTTTTGTTATAGTACCTAGAGTCTACAGGTAAATGGTATGCGAAATAATGTTTGTGTGTGGTGTTCTGATGAGAAATTCTCTGTAGCAGAGCGGAGTCTAGTAATATGGCCGGTAAAAGACAAATAGTCTCGTCTCCAACAAGAAAACTTATGTGAAATCTAAAAACATACCTAACGAAATATGGATGTAATATATGTAGCTCTGCCAGGGCATATACAGGTGCCAGCCTATGTACTATAATTATGGTGGTGAAAATGACATTAATTACAGTAGTTGTAATGATCTAGTGTGAGACCGAAGCCAAGGTGTATTGCTGACTTATGGACACCTGTGCGCGAAGGCAATTGTAATTAAAACCGGCTGTTTAAGGACAGATGATTAAGTACAAACACTTTGGCAGTGGTGGCGTTTTTGTTAGCATATAACCTCTAGAGATTAAGGATGGGATGAAAAGAAAGGAATGTATCAAATCGATATGTGAGCCATCAGAACTATTACTCACTGTTGTTGACCCTATAGAAAAAATATTAAGGATGGGATGAACAGAAAGGAATGGAGAAAGTTGGTATGTGAACTATAAGAACTATTGCTTACCTGGCGGAAACTAATAGTGTTAGTGTCATAGTCAGAGAGGTTTATGGAGTTCTTTAGGTGGTAATAGACCACTTGCCTGGCGCTATGTGGGGTGTTCTATGTGTCTGTATTGTTTGAATTCGTGCAAAGTCCCCTGCGACACAGGACTTAATCATAGAGTATGAAGCTATCGTATTTAAAAAAAGGCTTTCATTAATTATGTAGTTGACCTATATAATTTATAAACGCCTATTTTTTACCACCACCAACACGACCGCTTATAATTACGACGTCATGACCACAGAACAAAATGGGTGGTGACATCAGAGTCAATAATGGCCTATGTAACGTAGTCATCAAGTGACAGGATAATATCCGACAACATTACCCTTTGAAATGTGAAATCGACGGTGACTAAGCAAGGCTGGGTGACTAAATGAATGTTTGTTATGTAAATAAAACTATATAGCTACGTATATTTAAAAATGGAATACTGAATGTTGTATATTTTTTTTACTTAGTAGAATTGTGCTTAACTGCCTTTTTTAAGTCTATATTACTCTCCGCCTCATTAACTATCCCTATGCAAACATCACGTTACCATGTAAAAGAAGGAGAACTCAATCAAAATTCAAAACACGGTGCACACAGTGGTGCTGCCAGTAAAATATCTTACCATGTAATAAATTTCTAATAGTATTATTATCGTACAACTTTTGGGTTTTCTGTCTGGCTCGAATGAACTTATGACACACGATGTACCTAACAGTACCGAAAACAAGACTTGATAAACACGTAAACTATATAGCAACGTCGTCATGAGGTATTCAATTTCATGTACTTTTATGAGATACTAGATTTTGCCAGCGGCTTCGCTCGCGTAAATATCGGTTACGTAAGGTTAGATTTAGTAACAGTACTTTTTTCTAATTGAAAGGTACCCTATGTTCCTTTCTGTAACCCTGACAATGTGCATGCCAAATTTCATGATGATCGGTTAAGGCGTGAAAGCGTAACAAAAAAATTATTTATTTGAAAATGCGACAACAAACAAACTCACATTCACATTTATAATATTAGTTAGAATTGCTCGGAGGTGAAAAGTACGTACTTTATTGGTCTGTGCCCGTAATTTTAATCACAATTAATAATAATAACATTTGATTGGCCGGCAGTGTTGTGTACATTGTAGGTCGTAAGAAATAAATATAAGTTCTAACACGTAGTCAGTAATATGACATGCAAAGATTTTACAACTCTAAAATTTTTTTAATATTGCTCAACAAAATGACCGCACTCCGCCTGATGGTAAGCAGTCATGTGGTCTAAAAGCAGTGGCCTCCACACTGTCCTCATAGCGGCTGAGGCGGTGCTGAGGTCTCTACTTTAATGGCCTGAGAAGTTGCTTTTTCACGCCCCGCTTAAAGCACCCAGGATTGAAGGAAAAGGAAACACGTGCCTTAGCAGAGAATTCCATGCCTTGATCGTTCGGCAGAGGTATGAGGACCCAAACTTGTTGGTGCGCGCTCTAATCGACTCTACCGTGTTAGGATGGCATCTGAGCCCAGCACGCGTTGTTCTGGATAAGAAAGGGGAGGGCGGGATAAGGTGAAATAACTCTTCAGAGCACTCCCTGTAGTATATTCTGTATAAACATGCCAATGTGACAATAAAATTGTAAAGATAGTCGACTTCAATCCATTAGGATGGAAATGTATACAAACCGCATTGATGTTAAATTTGTTAAATTTATCACATATGTACTTACTAAATGGAATAAGTAACACATTTATCCATATTTTCAACGTTTTCACATGATATCTTAGTGTATTTTAAAGCAATTGGCATTTGATTAATAAATAATTATGTGATTCGAAAAATCTTAGACGAAAAGTGAGTTTATTTGTCAGATGAAAAAATATCTATAATTTATGATTGCATAAGGATACGACAAAAAAATCGTTTATATCGTAATATTATTAGTAATTGATTAGTTAATTAAAATTTGTTCAACAAAAAGAACTTTAAATTCCTTTAAGAAGTATTTAAACGAATTTAAAATTTAAATTAATCTGTCAATAAATAATAATAATTACTACCTTAGGTTATTTTTTAACAATGTAAAATTATGTACCTTGCAAATGTTTTTTACTGCATATCTACTATATTCTGTTTGGTCAACTATGGACATCGAATGATGGCCACAATTATAGCGCGATAAGACATAACTGTAGCAGTGTTTATATCATTTCTAAGTCTTTCGCTGCATCAAATAGAATGATTAGCTAATTAATTGATTTACAATTGACGCTACAATTGGACATCACTAAAATGTCTATGGTCATGTCAATGAACCGTTTGCATACCTTTTGATTTTGTAGTATTGAAATTGACTATAGTCCAGGTAATTTATTTGTTAATTTTTCAATACAATGTTATTACATAATTTTGGAACTTTAAACTACTATTGTTAAACACTGTTACGTACTGTTTATTTCTTTTTAAGCAATTTTTAAAACTTTATAAATCTATTTATATTTAATTTTACACTTTCCCCGACGTTTCAGTTGCTTTTCAGCAGCCATGTTCACGGATAGGATAAGATGTTGGTTGATTCAATATAAATGATCTAAGATAAAGTGCAGGGTTGGATTCGGACACGTTGAAATTGATACATACATACATTCACGCCTGTTTCCCAGAGACTACGGATTTCCATTTGCTACGATTCTGACACACTTCTCTGGCTTAATTCACTTTCATGACATTCCTCATACACGCTCGCCGGTTTAAGGTGCTCTTAACCTGGCCTTTATCCAGAACATCTCCGATCTGATTAAGAAACGTTCGCCTAGGTCTTCCCCTTGCAACTGATCCATTCACACTAGCCTTATAAACTTTCTTAGTCAGTCTTTTCTTGTCCATTCTTTCTACATGCCCAACCCAGCTTAACATACCCTTTTCTATTCTCGTCACTTTATCCACTTTCATGCCGCATCTCTCTCTAATCACACTATTCCTTATTCTATCTTTCAGAGTCACACCACATATATGTATTTCTCAGCACTCTCATTTCTACAGCATTTATTTTGCTCTCATGCTTCTTTTGCCATACCCAACTTTCACGTCCATGCATAAGTGTAGATACTAACAGTCCTCTTTGAAATTGATAGAACAAATAAAATGGAAAGGAGATTATTTGCAATAAATTTAAAAGCAATTATAGTCGACTAATATACTTGTTAGTACAAGAAGTAAAAAATAAGTCATATCGTGACCATCGGACACGTAGATATGTGAGAATGAATTATAATCATCACCGTGATTGGACATAATATTTGTTGTGGCAATGATTGTGTTGTTTTGGCAGTAGAACGTTGGTATAAAAATTATTATATTATTTTGTACTATTCTTAGTTGTAGCAGCGATAGCTCAGTGCGGAGACCAACAGACTGCAATGCAGAGGGTCTCGGGTTCGAACCCACGTCGCGCACCTCCGACTATCGGAAGTTATATGACTTTTCGAAATTATGTGCGTATTAATTGACAATTATCGCCTGCTCCGTGCCTCGGAGAGCACGTTAAGCCGTCTGTCCCGGCTGCCATGAAAATCTATGGCAGTCGTTATTGGGAAAGTCAGTACCCTCTAATATTCTGACACTGGTCTAGCCTTAGGGTATCGTTAGCCTTCAGGTTGCGGAGGTCAGGTGGCAGCCGCTCTGTGTAAAAACTGATATCCAGTCAAATCCGGTGAGACCAGAAATGCCGACCCCAAGTGACTTGGGAATAATAAGGGCTAAGAGAGAAGAAGATTTTGTACTATTCTTAGCTGTAGACAGTAATAAGAATAATGTCCTCCAGACCGAATTTCGGCCACGGAGCCAGTTTTAACGGAGACTATAGCCATCTGCGCAGGAGATACTATAGTGCACAAGTGTGTGCGCAAGCACTCTCTGTTGCCTAACTCTCATGATCGGATGGGACGGTAATCCGACACGACCGGAGAGAGATCAGGCGCAGGACCAACGGCTTTACGTGCTTTCCGAGGCACAAGGGTGTCTAACACCGCCAACTTCCTAACTTCGGGCTGCTATTGTGATTTCTTAACAGAAGAACCCAATAACTTTTTCTTGGCCCGACTCGGGATTGGAACCCGAGATCTCACGCCCAGCAGTCGCATTCACTACCGCTGCGCCACGGAGGCAGTCAAAAGTTGGGTGGTATACAGTCTGTTACAGTAAATTAGTTTCATATTTTAATGTCGACGATAAATAGTAGCGCGAACTAAAATATTAATTATGTTTTAGATATTTAAACAAAAATGTATTTTATTGTTAACCATTATTTAACAAAAAATCTTATATTAAAAATAGACAAGTCAAAACATGGTATAATAGGTTTGCATATACTTTACCTACGATTTTATTTATAAGGCATCTCCAGACAAGTTCGGATCGTAACAAGCACATCAGAACTCTCGATAGTTGTTTCAAACAGTTAATTCAAATTAGCTCATCTATGTGGCGATCAATTTACAGTAGGTATACGCATTTATCAGGTCCATATTTTCGTTTTTCTTATATGTATTATATTAATCATATAAAATAGGTATACCTACGTTTTTATAAAATTTCGCATATTTTGACTATACATACTTACTTAAAATATGCCATACGTTACTTCTACACGTACTGCTACATATAGTGTATACTGTTACACTATTATTTATTATAATAGAGTTTAAAATAAACAACAAAATAAAAAAACCGTATAAAGTTAAATTAAATATATAACATTCGCGTAAACTTAAGACAATATTATATGAATACTATAATGATAGTACAAAATCCATCTCTGTTTAAACGCACGGCATGCCAACAAGAAACTATAAAAAGCAGACGCGTGTGCTACGGATTATGTTATCAGCACAACAAACGATAGGCGGCACTATTACAGCTATCAGTATTAGGCGTAACCTTTATAGAAGCCAACTGACGTAACGATAAGATATATGTATGTTTTTATATACGTAGACATGTTTGCTTTCCCTTCTAGAAAAATTTGTAGACTGAGACTGTATTGCCACTTGCACTTGCATCCTGGAATAACTTCTTCTTAATCTTAATCTTGCTTCGGCGAAACTCATATTGAATGCCGATCTTATGTCGAATGCTAATCTGTTTGGTGTCTGTAATAGTCAGAACGATGGTACAGAGTTACAGACAATGTTATAAGTAACATAACACCGTACAAATTATATAAATAAAATAAATACTTAAATACATTATATTTTTGAACTGTAATTTCTCTTATACCTAAATAATATTATAAATGCGTAAGTGTGTTTTACGCTTTCACGCCTTAACTAATCGACTGATCATCTTGAAATTTCGCATAGGCTTTGTTAGGGGTGCAGAAAAGGACATAGAGTATTTCTATATTTTTTTAAATTGACAAAATCTATATTATCGCCGCGGGTTAAGCTTTTGATTATATTTTTACTATAACCGCTTTAAAAATCTAACATTTGTAATAATTTAAAAAGATAGAGCGCATTAAAATCTCGCAAATGTTTATCCACTCATGTTACTGACTGTACCGATCCATATGTAGCCAGTTTTTTACTTACTACTCCAGGTCTAAGGTTCATATTTTATTGTGACGGCACATATATTAGCCAATATATGTACCTACAGTAGATACCTATATTTTATTTTATTTTATATTTTTGTATATCTTTACATGTACAATAATACATGTACGGACATATTATTATCCAAAATATACATTCGTTCATAAAAAAGCGAAATATAGGTGTAGTGCACTAGAGGTGGTTAGAGAGAGATGCGGCATGAAAGTGGATATAGTGACAAGAATAGAAAAGGGTATGTTAAGCTGGTTTGGGCATGTAGAAAGAATGGACGAGGAAAGACTGACTAAGAAAGTTTATAAGGCTAGTGTGAATGGAACAGTTGCAAGAGGAAGACCTAGGCGAACGTTTCTCAATCAGATCGGAGGCGTTCTGGACAAAAGCCAGGTTAAGAGCACCTTGAACCGACGGGCGTGTATGAGGAATGTGTGTGATGAAAGTGAATGAAGCCAGAGAAGTGTGTCAGGATCGTAGCAAACGGAAATCCGTAGTCTCTGCCTACCCCTCTGGGAAACAGGCGTGAATCTATGTATGTATGTACTAGAGGTGTACAATTCGCCAACTATGTGTTTAGGTCCCACATATTAGAGGACAAGCCTATTTCTAAAACGCGTCTGGTCATCGGTACCATTTAATTTACATAACTTGTCCTAAACTACAATCTAATAATACTGTCCCAACCGGGACTCAAACTCAGGGCTCATGTTTACAAGTAGACAAAACGCAACTTTCTCTACGATAAACTTATGTAAGTAAGCAGTATAATCTTAACCGTTACAAAAATCTAGTCAATAATATTTGTACTAGTGTTTAGCCTAATGATAGTTAGTATAAACAAATACACTTCACGTATAATCCCAACAAAATAATAATTAGCACCGAAGTACTACTAGACAACTTGTTAACTCAAACATAGCAAATTCTAATGTAAATTCAAGCTAATTCGATTGCTTTTTGAAGACGCCACTTAGTAACTTTACGTATGTATTTTGACAGACTCGGTTACGTAAAATCAAAACGTGATAAAATGTTCTAGAAGCAATTGAAATACGGTGAAATGTGTCAGCAAATTTTAATTAGGTCGATGTTTATATAACGCCTAACAACGCAATTTTGAGATAAAGTGACAAGCAAATATACTGATCGCTTGACGGACAATGATTACAATAACTTGTAAAAATCAATATAGATAGTCTGACACATTGGCCAGCTTGGTGCGCTATGGCCTAACTCTTTTAATACTGAGAAGAGGCCTGAGCCGCGCAGTGGAACAGTTTATAAACAGAGCTAAAATAATAGAACAAAACTAAAATTAAACAAATTATCGATTACTATCATAAAGCAGTCGGCCAATTAATTATAAGGTATATCTACTCAGCGTGGAAAAACTCGGTAAAGGCTATGTGCGTATTAAATAGTTAATTATCGGTCGCTCAAAACCTCAAGAGGAAACCTGGATGTTGAATGTTTTCCAGAATGTTCGCAAAGATGTGTGAAGAATTTTCTATATATATCTATTCAACTATCCAGAATATCTAGCATTAGCCTTTAGACCGCTCGTCTTCTGCTAACCGACTCCTAAATCTGGACGCTACGCTTCGACTTACATACCAAAAAGCAGTTGCTGTGTTAACAGTGAAAGTTACAAAAAACACAATGGTCAATAGGTAGCCTATATGAGGAACACAAAACATGGCTGCGTTCTCCTGTAGGAGAATATCAATCTGTTAAAGTTCAAACGAAATCCTTAAACTCTTAAAGAGATCTTGTCGTGCTCTATCTCTGTGCATTTTCCTTATTTCTGCACTAAGCTAGACGTTCTTAATAAACTAAATTAGAAAATATGACGCAGGTAACACTGACAAAAAATAAACTTGTTTCTTACTTACTTGCTCATACAATAAAAAGAATACAATAAATTGAATGTGTTGTTAATATACATAAGCTAAAACAAACATATAGAACTCGATCATAATAAAAATATACAAAAAGCGACAGAAACAACCGATTATATTCGCAACAGGATCTTCAGTTCAAAGTCATCTTCATAATAAACGTTACGTCAAATAAACCATACAGATATGCAAATAGTTGACTCACACACGTTAAAATTTATTGAAACATTTAAATTTGTGTAGTTATGCTACTTAATGTTTAATGCAACACAAAATAAACGCCGTCTTGTCATAAGTAATTTTAATATAATAGAAGATATTGTAAATCTTACTAAATTAAGTTTAGGAGAATGGTAGAGACCAAAAACAGCAGGTAACACTGAATAAATAATTACAATAGCTTCTAAGGCTTACTCGATTCCATATCAGTAACATCTAACGTAGTCTAAGATGTACCTCCAAAGAATAAGTATGGGCTGGCTCATAACACATTTTCCAGACATATTCATATGTCCCACGTAGAAAGGACCCAGCCTGTTGCCGTATGTCCAGACAAGGTACTATTTTTTTAAATAAAATCTTCTATAAATTCTTTATAACCCTTTGGTTAACACATAAATCACGATCAGCCCCAAACTTATTCCGCTATGTAAGCGAGGCGCTTTAATATAACGGAATAAACACATACTGTCCTTGAAAAGAGGAACTGTATTGCTCAGAAGACAAACCCTACCGATGTCAATAGAATATGGTGGTAACATCGAGGTAGGTGGATAATAGCGTCAATGTGCAGTACGTATATTATATTCCAAATATGAACTACACATTGGGAATACTTAAAAAAATTCTAATCCGAACTCTCATACTTTGATATCCGCCAAATAAATCTCTATTCAATTAATCACATACATTTTCTGTATTATAAGCACGCATTAATACAGAATCAAAAACCGAGACAACACTTTGTTTGCTAATAAAAGCTATTAAATATAGCTATGAAATAGTATATGATGTTCATTATACAAAACCACAATCCTTAATTTCAGACACAATGTGATTAATCTGTGGAACATAATATTCCGCGAGGGAATATAAAAAATCCTGCCGTTAAATACAAACAATTAAAGCAGGTAACATCTAAAAGAAATTGATTTCAATCTCCATTTTCACACTCCAGAAAACCTGTCCGTCAAAAGAGAAGCGCTTGTGAAAACAGATACACTTGATGCAGCAAGAATGTTTTGATCATATATCAGGCTGTCGGTCTAGTGTGTGAACATGAAAACATTAAACAGAAACGACTACTATTCTAACACATAAACTTTTACCTTTAGCCACAGTGGTGGGATTTGCCGACATATTTAAAGTTCTCGTCCAAAATCACTTACTAGAATGTACACTATTGTTAATCACGTCATTTACACATATGTATTTACTACATGTACATCGAAGCTCAAAGCTGCACTATACAGATAATTAATGTTTAGTTGTTTTATATCATATACAGTTGCATAGTTCGTGGATATTGCGCGACACCGCGAAATCCAGGACAAGGATTGTCCACGAATGTGTCGCTGTAAATTGTTCAGATTATGAATCCATAGTCACATCAAAACATCATTAATAAGAAGAAATTTTATAATTGTTTATATTCGTAGTACATTCCAGGTGTTACGACGAGGATCGTCGGGGTGCGGACGTGCGCTGCCCGCGAGCAGCCGACACCGACTAGCTCGGTCCGCCTCCGCTGGGGTGGGCAGGGGCGCGCGCGAGGTGGGACACGTGGTGGGGGGAGGGAGACTCGGCCAGGAAGCACAGCCTCCGACCAATAATAATTATGTAAGTAAGGGTTGTTGCTATTTTTAGCGCAAAGGCGCATACGTAACCAGTTTGTATTGCAAAGTATATTATGCTATCGGCTTAGTATAAATATCTGGTGTGCAGTGCAGTAGGCATTATGTTCGCAGCGTTTCTATTTGTGGAACTCTTAATGCTGTTTCTCTAGTTTCGCAAGTGGCAAGTTTAATGTGCCCGTTTTGTACGTAGTTATGGCAGCTTGTTTGAACTAGATCGCCGTTTAGTGCCAGCACTTGTCGGTTTTCTTGTACCCATCCAAGTAATTAAACTACAGAAAGCTTTTAGCGAAGGTATTTGTTTTCAGGTTGAATAATGTTTTTTTGTGACGAAGATCGATGGTTCTCGATATCGTTGGTTAGCTATTAAGCAATGTCGGTTTCGTTTAGGTTGTAGGTATTTTATATAAGTTTGATAAGAGTGTTCTCTGGAGTAAATTTTTCTCAGAAGCTAGATGCAGTAATAATATTATCGACCTTTAACGGCTATAGCTGCAGATATAGAGCTCCAATGCAGCGCCTCTCCCCGTGCTAGCTAGATACATCAGCGACAGCTCCCCCCTGTGCATCCCACTGCATCCTCATCATAAGCCCATAGATCGGGTGTCCCTCCCCCTCCTCTTATGTAACGCTGACACACTTCCGGACCAATATAATATTTATATTGTTTTGAACCCGAAAGTGTCGTAACTGAATATTTTAGGAACAATGCTCACTGTTTATAGTAATAAACGATTGTTTTGGGATGCAATAACAAAACGTAAATTTAGTTTTCGTTTTGTTTGCGTACTTGTATATTAATAACTGAATGTGCTATTATTATTTACGCCACTAAACTGCTCAATTTAAAATAATGGATGTTGTTAATTCTGATTTCCAGAATAAGTTGTTTTGAACCTTAGGTAGTGACAGTAGAGGGCATACAAGTCCAAGTAAAGAAATGCAAAGTGCCTAAGGTAAAGTGAAATCATAATGCAACAAATTGCTAGCAAACTGAACTGAAACTAAAGCATTGTGCTGCAGAGTTTAGTTTGCCGGATATACACAAAATTGTTCTTAGAAACTTCAGGTTGATAAAATTTTAGTCAATACATAATTACCTCCATAGTATAAAATCGTAATAAAACTATTTATCGCAATACCTGACCTAATTTTCACGTAGTATTCAGTAATGTATTGATGTCAGCCTGGGCTAATCATTTAAATCAGCTGACTAATAAATAATACGTATCAATTTTAAAATGGTTCTCAGAATTGTTAAATTATTATGTATAAGAACATTCGGTTAATAGCAAGACTAATAAAAATATATTTATACTATAACTTGTTTGTTCATAAATACAAGTTAATCCCTGGGGCTACTGAACAAATTCTAAGAATCTTCCTCTACCAGAAAGCTAGACGTTTCCTGAGTAACACAGATTATGTTTTAAAGATATACCACGCCAGCAAAGCTGCGGGCAGAAGCTGGCCAAATATAAGCAAGCCCAAGGTACAATGACTTGCAGTCTGCTGATAGCAAAGCTCCTTCATAGGACATTAGGCTGAGATGTTTATGGGAATTACTTTGTGTCGTAAATTAATATGATTTTGAATTGACTTAGTTTTGACAATATGAACGCCATCCGACCGCAGAATCATTACACTAATCTGTTCGATTCATATTTTGTAAAGATCAGGTACTTTCTCAGTTAGACAGTTATAGATCTTCAATGTAGCTATCGATAGCTGCGTTATATACTTAATACTCGTCGTAATTTCTGGAAGTGCATATAATTTCCCTGCGCTATCTACATGATTTTGCGAGTTCTTACAAACCACCCGGTTCTTCATAAATAATAATAATATAATAAGAATAATAATAAATCCCTCTGGGACAATCGTTATCTCATCATGAGACTAACGCGATATCGGAGGGCACATTACACTAGCTTTTAAACTACCACTCTCACCTTGTGATATAAACAAAAAATGTATCATCAGGATAAATAAAAGCGCACAAACCGCAGGGCAGCTTGTGGCGAGCTGAATGTAAGTGGCGACACTGCGGTCCTGAATGCCTCAAAGAGCCGGCTAGGGCCTCGTCCCCAGCTTGCGGATACTAGTTGGCTGAAGTGGAACTTCAAGAGCGCCTGTAAGACTCTCAACTCTGGCTTGCCTTGGTCGGAGGGGAGCCGCTAGAGCTACATCCTTGGGGGTGGAAATGTCATTTTCAAAGCCATAACTACGTGGAAACCCGCGCCGGGTCTCCGTTGTCACGAGGTCCGTGTTGGTGAAACCGGCGCCGCACCGCTCGACACCCCTAGCCGCTAGCACCGGTGTTGCCCTCTGCTGCTGGCTTGTATGCGTATCGTGGCTATTCAGGGGCCCATCTAGTGAGTTGGCGGCTCACCGTCTGGCCATTCAATTGATGCTATTAGAGTATTCAGGGCAGACGCCGTTTTATCATCCATAGTTACCAATCCACCGCTCCAACAAACACCCATACCCATAGACCATATAATAGAATCCATATGTAACAATAGCCCTACGCTTGCTGGCGGCTAGTGGCGCTGTAGATGTTCCATCCCACCTTTGATTAAAACTCTCGAAGGGCCTCTTTACGTTGGACCCATGCCTCCGTGTAAGCCTCCAAAAGGACCGAGTATTTTCCTAACGTATTAGAGTAATACCCGTGAAAGAGAAACAAATAATAATAATAATATTCTATCACATACACACAACGCCATCTATCCCAAACTAAGTAGAGCTTGTACTATGGGTACTAGACAATGGATAAACATACATACATAGTTTTTTTGTAAATACATAAATATTATACATAGGAACACCCAGACCAAATAAATGATAGGCGATAAGGATTTTAGTACCGGAAAATCACCAATACCTATATGTATGAATGATAAGCCATTATAATCAGTGAAAGTCTGGTCACGTATGTAAACGTGAGGTAAGGTATAATTTGTACAGGTAAATAAAAATATCAGACTGTAATATAGCCTAAACTTCGCCTTTCAAAAAATTTCAGTCAAGTAACTTTGTGCTATATTCCTTGGGTAATGAGGCTTTCTAGGCTCCTAGAAGGCAGTGAGTTAGTAGTAGAAGCCAGTGTTAATTTCCCCCTAGCGGTGACATCACGGATCATCACCAATCATCATTTGTAGTCTCACGGCAATATTTTCCAAGATATAGACAAAGGTGTAATACACCCACATTTCGCGAGCAATAGTTATAATATATATAATAGTATATAATAGTAGGTCCCACGTAATAGGGGCATTACGACCACCGGTAGGGTTGCCACCTTTTTTTATCAAACAGAGTATATTTACTTACTGAGGTAAAACAATAAAGTACGTCATCCGAAAATAAAGTATTATTTATTCTGCTATTTTGTTACCAACTTTATAGAAGCCTCTAGCAACATTTAACGAATATTTATTTTCAAAGAACATCTTAACCAAATCTATGATAATATTAAGACAGATAAATAATAAGTTTTTATTAAATTTGACGAAGTGTTTATTTTTATTTCTTGTAATAGTCGACATAGGTAAAATAAAGTATTTTCACGTACTTTATTGTCCTCATAAAGTATAAAGTACGTTTACCCGAAATAACGTACAATACTTTATCATATAGTACGGGTGGCAACCCTAACCACCGGGCTCATTTCCAGACTCTACGTACGACGTACTGCTACTGAGATTTTCTTGGCAGAAAGTCTCAATAAACAATTAAGTAAGTACATAAAACAGGTCTCTGAATAGCAGTGACCCAACGTCATCACTCTGCATTCAAAACACGAACCACAAAGCGGAGCCCCAGTAACATTTGACACAAAAACAAATAATTAAATAACAGTTTTATTTTTAGATACAAAGGCTCGTCCCTGTCAGCCGCGGACCGCCAGGCCAATCGTGCACGGATCGATCCTGTTTACCTGTATACCTGTATCAATCACAATATTTGTTTTGTTTTTACTAAGAGTAATGTTACGTTATTATGTGAGTGAATGAAGAAAGAGATATATGTCAAGATCGTAACAAGTTGAAATCCATAGTGTCGGGTTACGCCTCCGAAAACCAGGCGTAAATCTAAGAGTAAAATTGACTTTTTATTATTCTTGTAAAGGACTTGAGTTCTCAGTGCCTTGTAAAACAAAAATCAGTCTGATTATAAGACTGTTCACACAAATCATAGGTTAAGTCGTTTTTACAACTGAATCTTTTGAAAAAATGCATATCGTTTCGGGTGTGACTAATAGTTTATTTTTATTCTATAGGTAATGTTTATTTAATATTGTCTTCTATTTACGCGAATATTATTCATTGAAATTAAATTGCTATATACGGATTTTATCGCGTTGTTTAAAACAACGCGATAAAATCCGTATATAGCAGTTTAATTTCAATAATGTTTATTTGACAATAAGTATGTATGTTTATTGTCTGCTTGTTTAAATTTAACATGCCTTAATTGTGTCAGTGTGGTCCTAAATAAACCTGATCAAAATCTGATAAAGAAATCAATCAAGATCAAGAAGAATCGAAAAAAATAATAGAATTTGTGTGAACATGTGCAACAGGGGACCAACCACTACCTGAGATTTGACAAACCACAGACTCTCGCTAAAGAACACCGATTCCTACCAAGGATGCTTCGCGAGGCTATTGAAATCAAAAACATCCTAATTTTAATAGAGATGATGGTTGGAATGTACCTCCAGCTTGGGATCCAGTAATACAAATAGTCAAACCCAAGAAGAAGCAAACCACAGCTAGACTTCATGATACTTTGAGCTCATTCTGCGTAAATAGAAACACCAATTATTAAATTATGTTCGGGTACTTTGAAATAACTACACTGGAACATTGAGACAACAACCATCTTATTCTCCCCGTAACCATGGCTGCTGAAAAGCAACCGAAACGTCGGGGAAAGTGTAAAATTAAATTAAATCTAAATAGTTTTAATAATAATTTAATTAGCTTAAAAAATTAGTAAAGTTTAATAGTAGTAGTAGTGTAACAGTGCTCAAAATTATTTAAAAAGTGTCAAATAAACAACGCGATAAAATCCGTATATAGTAGTTTAATTTCAATGAATAATATTTGCGTAAACAGAATACAATATTATGAAAATAATAGAACTCCATTACGAACAACAGCAAATTAGCAATGAAAAACATTTCGTGTCTGTGTTGCGCTATAGTTATATACATTATATCATGCCTTCATATTCTCAATCGGATATCTAACACTAATAATTATGAGAGGGACTCTGATATATGGTATATTTCAAACCCGTTTTAAAAAGGCAACTCCCGTACTAGGTATAATTCCTGCGTCCGTCGTATCGGGGGACTTTACAAACATTCAAACATCGGCCACATAGAACAAAACGAATAGCTGATATGCGTGGTGCATTCCCCTAACCCATGCTTTAGTTTACAGATACGCGCTAAATAGGTGTTGTCACTCATAATTATCAAATAATAACATTTAAAAAAGATAATCCTTCTTTAAAAACACAGAATACCTTAGGAGTACATTCTTACGTTGTGGTAATCAATGTTACTATAATCTTGGGGCTCCAAGTCTGTATAATGATGAACTTTATCACGAAGACACGGTTTAGCTGTTGATAACACAATAATTAATCCTGAGTGCCTAGTGCGTGTTTGTTTTATGTTAACGCGATCGAGACGTTGATGACGTTCGGCGCTCCGATTGGCCCGCTCCAAGCTCTTAACCAATCAGAGAGCCAAACGCGGTAAACGTTTCAATCGCGTTAACTCAACTCGCACTAGGCACCCTGATCAAGTGATTAAATCTGAAGCACAAGAAAACCCTATTATTATAAGTATATAACCAAACAAGTGAGAAACGGCAATAAATTGCCAACAAATTGAAAAATTGTTCAACTAATATGCAAAGGTCACGTGATACCACGTCACCTTTTGGTCAGAGGTCAAAAGTCATAGTCATTTTAGGGGTATATTGACTATCCTGAGTCAAATGACGTTGATCGCGAGTCTCTAGCTCTTACGGTTCTTGAGTTGAAAGTTGTATAACAGACAGACGGACGGACAGACGAAGCTGTTGTATAGAAGTTTTTTCGAACTTTAAAAATACGCAATACATTATTGAGTGCACGGATGGCGTAGTAGTTTAAATGGTCGCCTCGCCACTGCTGTAGCGCCGAGTGTGGTGAGTTCGAATCCCACACAAGACAAAAATTATGCGATCCCCAAATAGTTGTACCGAGCCTTGATATTTTTTGTGTCCGTTGTTTTCATGCTTGTAAAGCCCTCCGCGATACAGGAATTATTCAAAGCGCGGGAGAATTAATGAATATACTCGTATAAAAAAAAAAAATATCCCTGTCATAACCGTTGGAGTCAAAAGATACTAACTAATATATTACAACGGATTTATCAAAAATATTACTTTCCTAAATGATTAAAATGGCGTTAGATATAGTAAGCATTGCAAGCGAACAAACCTTTTTAAATAAGGCAATCTTATAACTAAACATTAAAACCGGGTGAATAAGATGATAACAACTTCAGCTTATCGTCGTGAATTAACATTTTAAAATTATAATTTTATATATTATTTCTACCAGATATATACATACATACCTATCAGATATGGATAATATTTATTAGCCGATAAGCCTATTATAGTTCAGTATCATTTGTTTGCAATAAATATAAGTATCATCAGTTGATTATTTTACATACCTAAATCCTATTGAACATCAAATAAATCTAAGTACCTACTTTATTTAACTGGTTTTAATTTCCTCAATCTATTATTAAATCGTTATTTCTACTTCCAAAAAAGGTCTAGTTCTTTTCTTATGTCCTTTTTAACAAGTAGAAGTCTTATAACAGATCTTAAGGTGCTATTTCAAAAGATTTATGTACTATTTGGAAATGATTCAAAAAATCAAAACGTCTCCAGCTTAGGTATTTGATAATTAATTTATTTATCAGGGACTAATGCCTTTTACAACACATTGCAATCATGGCTTATGACTTATTCACTTTGAAAAAGAGTCCACTTAATTTTCGCTGGTTATTTATATAGTCTAATTTCGTAAGATATTTGAATTTAAATATAGAGTTAATCGGACAAATAGATATGAAGGAGTGCGAGCTATCTGAAGTAGATGACGAGCATAGGGCGAAGTAGAAGAGCAAGAGCAGGAAAACTGATCTCACCATCATCTGGAATATATAGCTAGGAAGAGAGAGAGAAAGTTAGCTGATTTAAGAACAACAACAAAGCTCTAGAACACGATATTAAAAAGATGTTACAGACAACATACCTAGCAGTTAACTTTAACACGCCAGATTGTAAGTCAAAAAAAAGAACAAAATTGAGGTCTCGGGTTCAATGCCCAGGTCATTCCGGGAAATTCTCAGTAGGAGCACGGAGTCCGGGACTGTTCTCGGTAGATGCTGCCTACTGGACACAGTTAAGGACTCGGCTCGAATCGACTCGCCCCCTTATTAACCGGTAGTACCACGGCTAAGAAGGGTACCTACGTGAGATCTAACATGTGGTTGGCAACATTTTGCTGTATTTATTTTCAGGTGTATGTAATACAGAACTGCCTACCCTATGACCTAGTCGTCTAAATATGTTCGCAGGAATTGGTGTAAAAAACAATTTGTTTTAGTTATAGATTCCCACACATCTGAATAATTAGGGTGCAAAACTAATGCAGACGGAGTCCTTACGCAAATTCGTGCGAAAAGACCACTAAGCTTTTCCTATGCATATAAACACGTCATCAAATCAACCTACTTGGATGACGCAGCGAAATTTATACTAACGTAAACAATTCTATTTAAACCTCATCATTATAAACTGACATCACAATACCTGCTACAACATAAAATAAAATCTTTAAACTAGAACAATTTTAATTATTGAGTTAATATTATTGTGTACTATGTTATGTATTAGAGGAGACATCTGAAATATTTTTTTGTAACACGGGTCAGAATGCATGCGCTGTAACTTACTTAGCCAATTATTGCAATGACTCGTTTGTGTGCAAAATTGTAATATTTTATACATGTCATAATGTGTATTACGCTACTGCTTAATTAATAATGCACTCAAACGTGTTGTTCCAGTAATTGCCTAGCTCAGATTGAGTGAGTTAAAGAGCATGCACTCTAACTCGTGTCACTAAACATTACTTGGGTTGTTTTACTATAGTCCATCCTAATCATAACTAATATTATAAATGTAAATGTGAGTTTGTTTATTCGTTTATTTGTTTGTAACGCTTTCACGCCTTAACTACTCGATCGATAATCATGAAATGCGAAATTTCATGATTATCGATCGAGTAGTTATCAGAGGAACACAAAAGGACATAGAGTGCCTTTCATCCAGAAAAAGTGCTGTTACTAATCTAACATTTACGCGAGCGAAGCCGCGGGCAAAATCTAATAGTATATAACAGCTCAATGCTTTTAATGCAGTAAATGTTAGATGCATTTGGGAGTAGCGGATCGATAGGTACAAGTATAAACCAAACTTGTTTACTGGTGGAAACGTTTCAATGTGTGGGTGAGCTGGGAGTTCGGGGCTTTGATATATGGAAGATTGAACGCAGATATTAAACAGAGCTAACTATAGATTGGATGTGAGATCGGTCAAATTCGAAACTATTGACCGATTCCTTATCAATATAGGAAATTAAGAATTTGACTGTGTCGGTAAAGCAGCTTGTAGTAAATGCGAATGCTGTGTTTTTAGTTTCTGGGTCGGTCAAAGTGTTATTGAATTTCTCGGTCTATCTCAATAGTAACACGCCCGCTCGCCTTCTAATACATGGGATTAGAAAACATAGCTGTTGAAATCTGTGTGTAACCCTTTCCTTACTTCTCCGGGTAGACAGGCATGACGCTATATATAATAATAATAATAATAATAATAATATTCTATCACATACACACAACACCATCTAGCCCAAACTAAGCAGAGCTTGTACTATGGGTACTAGACAATGGATATGTATGTACCTATGCATATACATTTACCTAAGTGGCCAATTGGTGTTTAGTTAATTATTCTCCGATATTACCAAAGTGTATTATTAGTACTTGGTGTATTATATTTGAATTATATTTGCGAAACTTCGAAATACAAATATTACTTACTACCCGACCCGCGCAACTTCGTCTGCTTCACATAAGAGAATTTTCCTCGTTTTTGCAACATTTTTCATTAATGCTCCGGTCCTATTGTTCGCAGCGTGATGTTATACAGCCTATAGCCTTCCTCGATAAATAGGCTATCCAACACTAAAATAATTTTTATTGTGATATAATAATAAATAATAATTATTATGGTGATATAAGTGGGGTAAATGATAAATGATAATCTGGCCAGTCGACAGTTTCAGGATTATCCATTATTTACGCCACAGCATGTATGTGTATAATTTAAACTTCTATTATCGCCTAATTCAAATATGTAAATATTGACAACTAGGTAAATTAAACAATCTTCTGTTATTTATAATATGATTGATGATACCCAAATTAGGTGCACGGCGCACTAAACGATTGTAGCTTAGACTTGGAATTCTAGACACCATAAAATACTTTAAATATAATAACACAAAGAGTCTAGTAAGGTGAAGTCTATCATACCTACTGCCGTCATAAGGAAAAAAGACATATCTGCCAAAAAATACATATTTTACATAAATATACTGGCGACCTCGAGGCATAGTGATAAGTGTAAGCGACTGCCACGCCTAAGGTCACGGGTTCGATTCCTGCACAAGTCAAACATTTGTGTGAATGGACATAGATGTTTG
This sequence comes from Catocala fraxini, assembly GCA_930367265.1. Taxonomy (NCBI): domain Eukaryota; kingdom Metazoa; phylum Arthropoda; class Insecta; order Lepidoptera; family Erebidae; genus Catocala; species Catocala fraxini. Next base: position 5,801,303 of record OV884036.1, on the reverse strand, counting down.
TCTTGGTCTGGGTATGTCTATGTATAAATGTATGTATTTATGAAAAAATAAGTACATATGTATATGTATGTTTATCCATTGTCTAGTACCCATAGTACAAGCTCTGCTTAGTTTGGGCTTGATGGTATTATGTGTATGTGGTAGAATGTAATTATGGAATTAAATATAATGACCATCAAACTTACTAATTGCACAGCAAAATATGCTTACTAAAATATATTATAACGAGCACGCCTCAAATCACTGCATGCCGTCTCGGAAGGGTTAGATTATGTTAGGTCCCTTCTTAAACCCACCCGAAAATAGGAGCCCCGCAGAGCGGAGCGCCGTCCACTTAATTTGATCTCTTTAAATATATTTTGCTGTGCAATTAGTATTTTTGGTAAGCATATGTTGCTGTACAATTAGTATTTTTGGTGGCACAAAGGCAAAAAATTGAGGAACAGTTATATACTACCGTATTATTATTATTAGATGCGTAATTTTTTACTGATTCAGTACGTAAAAACTAAATTTCGAAAAAAATGTAGTCACGTCTCTTTCCCTTATGACGGCAGCATATGTAAGGTCCTATTGGGAGTACGAATACCTTATGGTATGGCGTATAAGATCCTCCAGAACGGATTTCGGCCAAAGCGGCCAATATTAATGGAATCTGGTCATTTGCGCAGGTGTATTGAACAAGTTTGTGCGCAAACACAAGTGTATTCTTTATTTCCTAACACTTACAGTCCGATGGTATCTACAGCAATACGGCACGATCGGAGAGATCAGGCAGAGGACCTACCTACGTGCTTTCTGAGGCACGGGGATTTACTAACTCCGGGTGGCTATTGAAAATTATTTAACAGAACCCAATAGCTTCATGCTGACCCAAGCCGGGATTCGATCGCACGGCTTCATGCACAGCAGTCATATTCACTATCGTTATGTCATTGAAGCAGTTATATATGATGTGAGATAGAGATATTTAGGTGTTCAGAGACAAAAGATATGTACTACTTATTGGTATTTTATTCGACATACAAAGTGGCGCAAATGTTATCACATTAATTGATACCACATATACTTCATGGTATTCTTTGACAATTTACAAATTATGAACCGAATGTATTCAGTAGTTTAGCCACAGGAATCTTTTTTTGTTTTCATAATTTAGAAATTTTAGAACATCATGTAATGCAGAGATAACGTACTTAGGTGTCAAAGACCTTAAGCAGCGATATTAAAACAAACGTTGCCCCTCTCTTACAAAACCGTCGTATTGTGTTATTGTATTATCGGGTCCAGGAATTTCCGGATCCTAACGAGTTGACAAAGACGATTTCACGGAACCTATGACCGTTAACGAGTTAGTTTTACAGTTGAAAAAATCATTTCGTTATTTCTGCGAAAATAGGTTTTTTGTTAATGTTAACCGTCTTATATCAACCAGCTTAAGGCAGTATATCATTTAATGTGATAACATTTGCACCTTGTATATAAAGAGCATAACAGTGAATCACGAATGGCAGTACAAATTGAACACTCTAGCGTAAACACAATACTCGGCATATAATTTAGTATGTCCCTACAGTTTATGAAATATATTTTAAGTTTACATACTTACACAGTATCACGCCTTCATGGCCGAAAAGAAAGAAGGAAATGTATTACATCAACATTTCGCTAAGTATGATATCAGATCTCTCGTAAAAAGGGACAAGCCCATAGTCTTCTACCGAGTTCCAGATACCGAGCTGTTACCGAAAATTAATAAACAGAAAATATATAACGCTTTGTTCGATCCGAAAATCTTAGCAAAGACCTCATGAACAGCAGACGCATTCATTACAGCTGCACCACCGAGGCTGCTTTTTAAGTAGAAGAAGTTAGACATAATCTAAAATAATGCCTGTTTAAATTAAAAAGTTTCTATAGGATAATACTCCTTCAAAAACTGCATAACCACAGTAGTTATAAGAAAATCTAGTATTAAAACAGGCACGTTACCAATCCGCTGCAACATCAAACGTTTCATATTTAAATAATATCCCACATTATGTCAGAACAATATAGGAGCGATCCATCACCGGCTAAAACACCGGCTTCCAGGGAGCGTATTAGCGAAATTCACCCCGAGTTCTGAGAATACACCTTCCCCATACCGCCGCGCCGCCGGTTAATGCCTCCCTGCGACCAGAGCCACGCTGCGTAGGCGTGTGTTGACAAACGATGTTGCTGTGTCTATTTCTGGCCCAAGCTCTGCCACGCCCATGTGCCCCCCGCGTCCTTCGCCTCCCGGGACCCAGCCCCTGCCCAAATGTGCCCTTGACCTTCGGTAACCAAACAACCGCAGTCACAACAAGAGGGCACACTTAGATCATCATTGGTTTTTTGAATACAGATTTGTTATTGTTTGTGGTGTTGATTGTACTGATGTGTAGTAGTAGTATTATTATTACTATAATTGCTTCGGCTACCGTGTAGTTTCTATTTAATGTGAGCGTTATAAAACCTTCGAGGTACACATTTTTTACCGAGTTATTTATTTGGTCAAGTGGTCAAGTTGGTTTTAAAGATGTCTATCGCAATACATTTTAACTTAGTCAGATATGGTTAAAATTATTTAGTTGAAAAAAGAGGCAGGCTTTCTGTTGCCAGGGCAATATTTGCAGTATAGAGAAACATTTAATATAAGTACCTACTCGAGATACTTCAGACGTCTGAACACTAGATGATTCGTGGAAGACGTCTTATTCTGCTGCCAGAGCTAATATTTGAAGCATACACAGGAAAATAAAGAATACTCGAGAGATTTCTAGCGCTCGGTCACCAGAAAATTCGCGGTATGTGTGCGCCCGTGCAAACTAAAAACGTCGGGGCGTTAACTATTTTTGCCCTTAGCTTCCCCCGCGTAAACTAAAGGGCGCCTGCGATTGATTTAATTTACGTGGATCACATATTATGTACTACATTTCCAATTCTACAGAACGGAATAAGATGAAACGTAGGTTTTAGTTGAACTACAAGCTATTAAACTGTGAAAACTTAAAGCATCAAAATCCATTCGGTAGTTTTGTATGATATCGGAACAAAACAGGCGAACAAAAACATGTAAATCATTGTCGTGGACTTTCGAACACTTTAATAGTCGATCCTAAATCGTTTTGAAAACTATCTCCAATGAACACACGAGCTTGTTCGTTTTGTAATAGTAACCATGAAGATTGGTAAGCAGTAGAGTAGATATGGCTAAGTTATAAAACAATGCTATCTCACTTCTACGTATTCACCCTAATTATTAAGCGATAGACTATAGACTTACTGTGAATCGGGCGGCATTACATCGCAATGGACGACTAAGAAATAATTTTATAGTAAGTAGGTACTATTTTCTTACGCATGGCTGAGTAAATAAGAATTAGAAATTGGTGCGATGTCTACTTTTTTTGACACTGTCTTATATGAACAAAATACTCTATTCCCTTGAAAATTATAACAAAAGGTTTTCTTGAAACAGGCAGCGTTTGAACTCGGATATTAAACTTTGAAAATCGTGTTATCTACAAAAATATTTATTGACTTACCAAAAAACAACATACATACATATAATATAATGGTATTAATGATATTAGTCGAATACATCTACTAACTAAGGTCGATAATATAATATATTACCTTTTTAGTAGGGTATTATAAAAGAAACAAAAGGTCTAAAAATGTATACGAAATTCGGCAATAGACTCGCCTCCTATCATGTGGTATCCTAAACTTTAAGAGTAAACAGTGGGTGTAATACACCACGTGTCCAAAACACCCCCAGTGTTTACCCTCGTTAACCAAACTAACCTGCTTTTCAATTAACGCCAAAAATTGCCTATTAAACCTCGACTAAATGGATACAACACTACTAAAAGGTGCTGATTACCCTTAGCATTTCTAACAGTACCGAAACATTATTTATAAAACTATGTTTAAAATGTTATTAGTGTTTGAATTTCACCACACCAATTAAATCAAACGCTATGTTCTAAATCTGTTTACATTATAATGGTAATAGGTATACGTTTGACTTACATAAATCAATAAATCTTCACCTGTAGTGCCGATACACGGCAGCTAAGATAGCAATGAAACATTTGTTGCTATAGTGGCAGTTAGACTACGCTTACAATTTTACGGATAAAACCATATTACTTATTCTGCTAAAAGCATTCACTACAGAACCAGCGCAATGGATAAGGAGACCAACTATCTTTAGAGGCAACTCAGTAGCTTTTAAGAAGCTATGACAATCCTGCTCACCTTATGAGAAAAATGCAAATTTGCTTGCAATATATTAAATACGCCAATGCCGATGATGATGACTTAGTAGACTTATAATTAAAAAAAAGTAAATCTCTTGTACTTCTAACAAGAGATTTACTTTTTTTTTTATTATTCTATATTCAATGACGGTATAAATGAGCAGGCTCGTCCGGGGAAGGTTACTTAAAGGAAACCGTCGCGTCTTATGAGTTGTACCTCTTTTACTGCGATTCGCCCGGTAAGTAAGAGTATCGTAGGATCATATAGCCACTTCTCTCATTCCTTTCCTTTTATCCCATATTTAACTGAGTTTCCTTAGAAATCATTACAAGCTATTGGGGCCTTTTAGGACCAGACGGGTGGTATAAATGTTTTCCACCGCTGATGTAGAAAAAACGTTAACCTTCTCCAGGTTTAAGATGGGATACTGATTCTTCTATTCGATTTTTTACAAATTAATATTATGGTAATGTTATTAATACGAATGTAATACGTGCATTATAATCGTAGAATGACGTGTAGATATGTAGTTTCAAAATAGACAAGAACCAACATCAGACCAATGGATTATTACGATAGCTAATCGATGATAAGTAATGCTCTAAACTGGTTATTTAATATCGTGATAAAAAGTAGTCTATATATTCGCCATTAGAACTTTAGGAACTAATCATTGAGAGTACTTCAGGCAAGCAATAACGCGATCTCGCCTGTTCATTACGGTGATGATTTTACCGAGTAAATTATGCTATCTGATAGACCACGACTAGTAATTACGGCTGTATAAGCCAAACAACTATCCCCTCTTTGGATATTTGCCACAAGACCCTCGAGGAGGTGCACTATATCCACATTTCGCTTACTATTTTAATATATCCCATATAGTGCTAAGCTGTTTATAGAGCCTAAATATCTACTTATACTGATGATGATTGCCACCCATCACATAAATGCAGAAATTATAATACTAGCTAACCTGCGCAACTTCGTCACATAAGAGAAATTTCTCCGTTTTTACAACATTTTTCATTGATGCTCCGCTCCTATTGGCCGTAATGTGTTTTATATAGCCTTCCTCGATAAATAGGCTATCCAACACTAAAAGAATTTCTCAATCCGAACCAGTAGTTCCTGAGATTAGCGCGTTCAACCAAACAAACAAACAAACTCTTCAGCTTTATAATATTAGTATAGATAATGTGCGTCCCTACAAATACACGTAAAATTATATAACAGCCATAAAATTTTTAGACTAAGGATAACACACAATAAACTTGACGTCAAAAGGTTTTTTCTTTAAAAGCTGAGTAATATATGTACCATTGTTACATACAACATCTGAGCATCCACACAGGCCGCAGTCAGAAACCACGGAACCAACAAACTATTTTGAGCCTACCTTAAACAAACGCAACACAAGGTACCTTTTCTGTCATCGGTAAAGCCAAACATTGTGTATGCCCATTTATAGCTACTAACATCATGAATAAGATTCGCGTAAATCACAATAATCTTACTTCCGCATTAGACACATATAACAAACAAAATCGGAATGCGGATCTAAGAAATACTGATATACGGTAAAATATAAGGAAATGTCGACAATCATTTATGTATAAACACATAATATGCCGTTAAATACAAAAATGAAAGTATAAATTATATTCTACAACATTTTCTACATGTGTATCTAATATCTGATTTCGGAAAAGCATATCAACAACATTCGAAATTCAAACTCATGTCAAGTGAAATTATTGGTTGTTGCTAATTCAGCCAATCACCTGGAATTGGCTGATTGAACTAGCAACAGCCGGTTGAATTAGCAACAGACGGTGAAATTGGCAAATTAACCTCAGTCCTGACTAAGGTTGACACGCCAGTATGGAAAATATATCGAAATTTAACTATCCATAGGGAGAACGAATCGTTTCTAAATTCAATTCCTATAACTGGGCCTTGATCCATTGAGCACTGAAGAAGAAGAGAAAATTTTGAGAGAAACCTAACTTTATGTGAAATAAATGTGCTTATTCGTCTATCTTGTTGTGAGACCGACATTTATATGTAGGTACATCCACACGTTAAAGTACCAAGTTTTAGCTTCGTCAACACTCAGCAGCGTAGATAGACAACACACGTTATTCAATGTTTTGCTTTTGTGCTGAAAGTGGCGTGCTAAGTTGCAAACACGTTCTATTTGGCAGTTTTTCTTGTATAACAACACCAAAATGCGAAACTTTGACTATTTTGCTTTTAGGAAGTTTATAGTACAATCAACAATTAGCCAGTTATTTTTAATTAAAGTTATATTTTACAATTCTTGTGACGTTTACTATCTCAACAATCAAATCATCTAATCAGTCATGATATTTTGTTGATAAATAAACGTGGTATGTCGGAGCACTTGTATAAAAAAACGAGTCGGATAGCAAATCTCTTTTTCTAGGAATTGTGTCACATAGCAAATATGTGCTCTACAGAAACTCTACTATCCATTTTCCTTCTAGTAAATCAGCCAGGGTAGATGTCATGGCGCCTAAGTGTGTGCGTTCGCGAATAACATTTGTGTATGCAACAAATATTTGTCCCGGGCCTCACACTTGTGTGCGGAATGGCGCCAACGATACGAGGAATCGTAGGTAGATATTTATTTGCGTTTTATTGCGACTTAGACATGGACTAGTGAAGATGGGAACAGTGGTCATTCGCGTTCCACAATCTTGGATAGATGGCCATCTATTAAGGCAATGACAAAACCTGACTAGATGCAAGCAATGTATCTGTGTTAAATCCTAACTAATATTACAAATGCGAATGTGAGTATTTGTATGTTACGCTTACACGCTTTAACTACTCGACCGATCATCATGAAATTTGGCATACATGTTGTTAAGAGTGCAGAAAAGGACATAGTAAGCTATAGATAGAGATAGTAACTTACATCCTGAAAAATACTATTTCTGAGGAAAGTAAATCTATTGACAAAATCTACATTAACGTCAGCAGAGGCGCGAACAACATATATAGGTACTAGACTATAATTTAATTATCAGCAAGGATGGTAGCAACGCGCTATCAAGAGTGCAACTAGTTCCTGAGAATGCAAAAGATCAGAATTTAAACAGAGACACATAAAGTACGTAAGAAAATTAGGACTCAATAGTAAATTGATAACATTTGTTGAACATATGCACTTTTCTGATGGCAAAGATCACTAGAACAGCTCATTAAACCATTTTAATTGCAATTATTGAGTCCTGCTTCATGTTAAACTTTACTTAAGTTGAACATGCGAGGATAAACTCAATACACGCAATAAAAAAGATTTTATTAAATAACAAACAAAAACTACCCCTATTTCGATTTCACTATATTGTATTGCTTTTTCGGCGACAGAGGAGTCCATCCAAGATGTAGTTTGTTAATGTTCCGTGGGGCTGTTTATTCAATATTCGACTAACGAATTATTACAAGCGGAAACTTGGATGAGTATTAAGCCATACACTTCTTGTTATTCACTTTTACTGCCCTGTTAAACTAGATCTCGACGGAGCATATTATTAGTAGCATCTCAAAGACAAACGAGCCAAACCGAATAGATCCTATAAGTCGAATCTCGGCGAGTAGAATATACAATCCTAACTGATATTATAAATGCGAATGTGAGTTAGTTTATTTGTTAGTTACGCTTTCACGCCATAACAACTTGACCAATGATTATGCAATTTCGCATACACATTTTCAGGGGTGCAGAATAGGACACAGGATACCTTTCATCCAAAAAAAAGTACTATTACTAACCTAAACTTAGCTAACCTACAATTTCGCGAGCTAAGCCACAGGTTAATCTTTTAATATAATAATCTTATAATAATTTGTTCTGACTTAAGTGAAATGTAAGTCATGGCAGGCCCAGACGAAGATGGCGGAACAGGCTAGACTCTTTAATAAGTCTATATAGATATTTTTTCTTACATGACATATTTGGTAAGTAAACAAACTTATTATAAAACCATTCAGAAACCGCCTGTAGACTATACGTTCTCTAATGAATTGAGATGACAAAAATAAAGGTAATACATAGAGATGGATCGTCTATGATTCGTCTTGAGCTACCAGTACGCCATTTTTGTTAATATATAAGACAAGTAAGAAAAATTAACTATGGTTTATAAAAAGTTAATTATTAATTAATAGTTTAGAAAAAGATGATAGGAGAGGGCGGAGACTTTTGCCTTCCAGAAAGACATTACGTGCTTATAAAAAAGATTTCTCATTTATACAAAACCGCTTACTTGGATGACATTGCCACAGTTACCCCGTGGTAACTGTCCCCAGGCTTATTCAGTCCTTAACTATTTAAGGACTGGATAAGCCTTGAGGCTTACCAACATCTCTTAAGCATTCTCATTGCATGTGTAAGAATGAAATAGGTAAAGAGTGTACAGCTTTGTCACGATCGCACGTAAGCGTCGCAAAGAATTATGCTTCAAGAAATAGTGATAAGGCCCATGTAGTACCCATTTTATTAGATACTGCCAAAAATAGAAGGTAGCTTTTTAAAACAGTACTAAATAATAACAAATAGCTATTTTTGGCAAAACCCTTGAATTTATTCATAAACGATTGACGTCAATGGAAATTAGGCATTGATGTCGATAAATTTCTATTCCAAATATTGCAATGCATACAAAAATGAAAAGAAAGAGTAATTAATATTCAATATTCAAATCACGTACTCGATTTACATATATTAGCATATGGGGTAGGCATAAGAGTATGTATAATAAGTTAACTAGTAAGAGTAGAAACCTCTCTTAAACCTGAGATACCGTTTGAAATATGTGCAGCTTTTCAGACTACCTCCAATATACCAGATCTTCGCAGCCAGTCAACTAGTGCTATGTTCGTGTGATAGGACGAGAGACTATTGCTATATCCTAGCCACAATTGTAGACCTAGAAAGTCAAAGTCAAATATCATTCATTCATTTAGGTCACAAAGTTACAATTATTATGACGTCAAAATATATAAGTAGGTTAGTGAGCTTATTACGTTACTGAAACTACATTTAGGTTGGTTCCTAGGTTCAGACAAAGGGTTGAGCCTATGAGAAGAAACATGCAAGAAACTCACGGCCACTCTTTTAAAACGCCAACTAAATATAATTTCAGTATTTCTACATCAACATTGTGCCATATATTATAGACTATAAAACCCAAAAAATATGACTGTAATTACTATAATCTGACCGATAAACAAGCTGAGAAACAAAGATCGGCAGTCTATAAGCTCCAATACTTAAGGGCAAACTGGCGAAGATAATGCCCTAAATTGACAACCCAATCCGAGTCAATACCCAAGTTCAAGTGACGCTGTTCCCTATCTTTTCAACATATATGTACTTCCAAATAAACAATTATAACAATGGCATAATATTACGTTATTTAATCCTCAGTTGATATGTCACGTATCGGTTTTATCTGATATCTGTGACTGTGAATCTCATTGATCGGTTACTTTATCTGTGCGTACGCGACGATACGTCCAACGTAATCCTGAACGAACATCGATATGTCATTCCCGGCATTTATATTACTTAATTCATTGATGTAATTAGATTATTCAAATATGCTTTCACGGATTTTCCCAAAGAATTGCTCGAACTTATTTAGTTATCAGTCTACATATATAATACTAGCTCTTACCCGCGGCTTTGCTCACGTAAGAGTAGATTAGATTAGGTGTGAGAGCGCTTTTTTAAAATGAAATATAGCCTGTTACTCGGTGTTGATATAGCTCACTAATAGGGTAATAAATTTTTGAATCGTTTTTGTAGTTTTCGAGTTAAATCCTAACAAACAAACAAAAATATCATATATTTTTTCTTTATAATATTAGTATAGATCAGTCTACATATATAATATAACGAGTATTCAACTACTCGAAGCTGTGTTTAGGGTTCGTCATAAATAAATAACCTATCTTGCGATTGTGTTAGCTACTAAAGATAGAAATTTGACATAAGCTACACAGTAGTTATGTCAAAACTTTGACAGGAAAACAATAGAGCAATAGATTATTAATCTTGGCCTTTAAATGACACCAAACTGTTTAAGCTGTTCTTCTTAAAAACATCACTGAAATTGGTGCACCAGTTGTGGTGATTTGCGTGTGCAAACACAAAGATTTCTTAATATGTATAGATAAGCGATCGCAATTAGACTAGGTTTGGATACGTACCTTTATATACCAAGAAGGCAAACGTGCATACGACTCATCTGATCTTAGATAAGCGACCAGCGTATCCTATCAACATCTATTACAGCACTTCATGAATCCTTTAATTGTTCCCATGATAAATGCCTTCATTTACTGGGAAATCCGACTAAAACTATCAATTTCCTACATCTAAATATACGAAGTATAAATAAAAAATTTAACAGTATCCTAGTTATGTTGGTCTCTCTAAAAATTTGGTGTGATGTACTGATTTTCCAGAACGATGGTTCAATAAAAATCTTAGCATTCCAATACTCCAGAGATACTCAGCTTATTCATCAACAAATAGCTAAATTATATTATAAATTCCAGTGTTATGGAGCCGAAGTTTTCTAACGCAAACTGCCTTATCTGCAAACTCACTGATACTGTAAGTATAGCTGCATACAGGCCCCTATCTTTTCGCCAAATAGAAAACTTTCTAAATAACCTTAATATTGTCTTAGCCTCGGTATCTTCGTATAAAAATATATTTCTGGTTGGCAACATAAATATAAACATTAGCCCAACTAATAATTATTCGAATTACAATGAGTACATGAATTTAACTGCCTCACATGGTGTCTTACCAGCTTACACTTGCCCTACCAGGTAAAGCAGCTGCCTGGATCACGTCATGATTAAGGTGGTGAAATCTATTGTATCATTTATTCTGGATAGTCATATTACCGACCGATGTGTCTGTACTTGTTTGTATTAAAACTATTAACGTCAAATGGCAAATATTTTCTCGAAAGTTGATTAGAATAGTGTAGTTTCAGTGATAACAGATACCGACTTCAGTACCATTTTTTTATCCAACAAACCTAATTGAGCTACCGAATATCTAATCAATAATTCATAAGAATACTATAACTAGACGCGTTTCTTCTAGGCTGAGGAATATCAAACCATGGATAACTACAGGTTTATTACGATTTTTAAGAAATAGGGATGAGCATAAAAACACAAAAAACACCGGGCAACTATACTTTGAAGTTAACATATGTATGTAACGTATGTACGTTACCGCAATTTAAGGAACAAACTACTTCATAGACTTAAAATTAGTTACGAAGAAACTTATCAAAGCCAAAAATGATCCCAAAAAGACCTGAAAAGTTATAAATACAATAACTAATAAACAATTGTCTAAACCTCCACCGACGGAGTTATTATGTTTGTCCAACCTTGACAACAAAACATACCTGAATATGGTTAATAATTTCTTTGCAAATATTGGCAAATAACTCGCCGGTAAGCATGTTAACACTGGTATGAGGCATGAGTCGTATGTCAGAGATGGCACTCAATTAAACTCAATTGCCCATTTTCATCGATCAATCAATTGATTCATTATACATAGAGACACCCAGACCAAGACAAACATCCATGTGCACACAAATTTTTGACTTGTGCGGAAATCGAACCCGCGACTTCAGGCGTGGCAGTCGGTTACACTAATTACTACGTCATCGAGACCGCCGAGGTTATTACCAAATAAAATAATATAGTTCGGTAAACGACTTTGATTAATCATATAATTAGATAACCATAATAACCCATGGAATATTAAGCGAAAACTGACAAACATCGTTGTAGTTCATGCAGTTAAGACTGCGCCGAGCGAAATGTGCCAAAACAGGCGGTCACAGTTAAGTGAATAAAATCAATACTTTGTGTTTAATACAAATATAAAATATACATTTACCATAAAAATGAATGTGTTTACAATTACTCCGTGTAAAAAACTTAAAATAATTAATATTTTCGCCTACAAAATTACGTAAATTTGCACGAAAAATGCAAAAACGTAAGCTCGAGTTACGTGATTTTTAGATTATAACAGTAGAAATCCATCCTATTTTACAGCTTAAACGAAACATAAATAGTTATATTACAATTTGTCCGTCCCAAATATTTAAGTTATTGGTTGACAATAAAGATACATATTTGTCAAAAAAGCACTTCAAATCCTCCATACAATTTTACTATGGCGGCCGCGCGCCGATTTGAATATGCGCCGCACGAGCTCTGTCATTATCTGTCATACGCTCGACGCAGTCTTAATGTTGATTGCCCATGAACATATAAAAATCATTGAGGTGGCTCAGCCCTATTGATAGTGCCATTGGAGACTCGGACACCTCAGGCCCTATGGAGTCGGCGAGAGTGATCAAGCATCGATGTAATTTGAAGCACTAGACTTACACACAGATTTTATATATTGGATATTTCAAAGAGTAGAGATTACAGCGCACTCCCTCACAGCAAGCGTGTTTGACACCGGCTTCTGAAAGGCTACCCAATAACGGGTCAAGAGCAACATGTCATGTTAGAGTATCAATAGTTTTTACCACTATATGACTTTACAGGCAAATAAATCAAAATTAAATCGTTGTACGTGCAATATTCGTTTCTTTTATATTTCTAAGTCGACATAGCAACGGCGCACCTACACATTATGTTTATTTATTCATGTTTAACGGGGACAATGGAGGCGCTTGTGCCTTGTAGCAGTCAGTTATAATTTATATCAGAACGTTGATGTGATGCTGGAGAACAGCCTTATTAATTTATGTTACAAATATATTTTGTTATATATATAATTTCAATAGAGAAGATGGTTGGATCCAGCACCAGCTTGGGATCCAGTAATTCAAATAGTCAAACCCAAGAAGAAGCAAACCACAGCTAGACTTCATGATACTCTAAGCTCATTCTGCGTAAATAGAAACACCAATGATTAAATTATGTTCGGGTACTTTGAAATAACGACACTGGAATATTGAGACAACTACCATCTTAGTCTCACTGTGATCATGGCTGCTGAAAAGCAACCGAAACGTCGGGGAAAGTGTGAACTTAAATATAAATAGTTTTAATAGTTTTAATAATTTAATTAGCTTAAAAATTAGTAAAGTTTAATAGTATCTAGTAGTAGTGTAACAGTTTCAAAATTATGTAATAAAGTGTAAAATAAACAACGCGATAAAATCCGTATATAGTAGTTTAATTTCAATGAATAACATTCGCGTAAACAGAAGACAATATTAAATTTTGTTAATTAGGTGCGCATGCATAGATGCATATTGCATGCGTAAGTGCATCAAAATGTAAAGCAGCGTCTCATTTTTTTTAATCTAGTATATTGGTTTAAATAATATGCCAAACGAGGGTTGCGATTCTTTTAAGAACAAATATAATTGATCTATGAATATATTATTTGTGATTTTTGTATAAAAAACGAATTACATAGTTCTATAATTTTTTATGAATAACAGTAAAACTCTTAATGTTATTCATAAAACATCAACCAAACAAAACAAAAAAATATAATTGTTTGACAAACAGATGAGAAAATGGTTCTAAAATGTTTAATCTTTTCCTATTTATATAAAGATTTTAAATACATATATAGGTACGTATAGTATTCGTGATTCGTGATGAAGAAGAGGCAAAGATCCATTTCCTTGAGACGCTGTGAATTTATTACCTCAAATAATAAACAAACGCTATAATTTCGCTTATAATGTTATATCATACTCATATTACACAAATACGTGTAACATAGGGTCTCTCACACACATGATATGTAGCACCAATGGTAATAATATGATATATCTTATTTTAGGAAAATCTTTGCCATCTTCGTAAGGGTCGGTGTCCATTGGAATAATGTCCACAAAAATCCATAAATAGATCGTTTTAAACGATTTCAATGACCACGGGGCACGAATCAAGATGTCAGATCGTCGATCAGTTTAAAGAATACGAAGAAGAGGACGCGGCTCGCTGTACAGAAAATATTAATATCAAGATAATACTAACAACTCAAGAATCTGGTTCTGCAAAGGCGTAAATGAAAAGCCGAAACGTTTTCGGCAATAAAATATATACATATATATATAGATGAGAGATTCTACGGCAAAAGTATCATTTAAGTGATCAATTTCCGTGCGTACCGCTTAGATTGATCAATTTACGAGATAAACCACCTGATCCAGGATAGATGGCCGTTTCCAAAATGCCACCATCCTTCATGCCTCAGACCGTACGTAAAACCATTCGTCCGACTGTCATGAACTTCTATAATGACAGTCGATACCGGCAATCAGCACCCTCAAATATTCTGACATCTGGTCTTATCTTAGAATATAGTTAGGTATTCCCTTAGATTGCAGAGGTCGGGTGGTTGTTGCTTCCAGGAAACTGTGACATTCAGTAGAATGTGTTTAGACTGGAACGGCGACATCAATTCATTTGGGAATAATAAGGCTAGGATAAAGACAAATGGTTGTTACTACGAGCCAAATGTTAATATCAAACGTGATTTATAAGTTTGTAAATTGTAATTACATCCTCTTTACAATACAAAGACTCCAGCGTAGAACACTTTTTTATAAATGTTTTCTAATAAGTTTGATAGTACCTAAGGGAAGCTTGAAAACTCTTACGTTAAGTTATTTACAATCATATTAGTTACGAAGAACCTTAAAACATAGCTGGCAAAATGTCAGCGTAGTAGTAGGTATACCTCTGTCTATAATCTTTGGGGATATAGGCGTAACACTATATATGTAATTGGTAAATAAATAAGGCAATATTTGTTTAATTTTAAAGAACGCCGGCTTTGTGTTTGCACGTAAATACAAGAAACCAACAGCACTTAGAAAAGAGGACAATACAACACAACACTATATAACAAAGCAAGAACCAATATCCAGAAACCGCATCCAAAAACCAATCTGTCAACCGCAATCTCAAGTAATCAAAGACATTACACGTGGACAGCAAGCAAGGTCGGACATCGAACCGATGCTCCTGGCTCCAGGGGCGCGGTGACAGAGCGCATACCCCTCAGCGGGCGGCCGGGGGTGGAAAACAGAGGGGAGGAAACGGGCAGGGGGTGATATGGGCGGCAGAGCTGGTGCTATTTATATAAAATCGATAGCACGCCCGTGGCCTTGGGCGCATCGATCGCCGTCGCACATGGAGGAGTGTGGAAGTCGAGCCCCCGTTTGTACTACGGCTCGCGTGGAAATTTCCTAACGGAAGATTGCAATGTTTATACCCAAGATGGGTTTAAAATTTTGCTCCCGCATCAGGGATTAATATTAGTATGGAATATCTCTTTGTAACTCTCGTGGGGCTTAAACAAATACCGGACAAAAACAGTTAGTTACGGATCATGCAATAATTTTTTTGTTCCGTGTTGTCATCGAAGTAAAGCATATTGAAAAATATTATAGTCATATTAATGTGGTTTTAAAAGCTCTACATACTAAGCGCCGCGCTAGCTCTAATTTTGAAATTCGATGGATGTTGTTTATATTGTTAAAACGTATAGGATACTTTTTTACTGGTATTCACAATACTGGTTATATATTAGATTTTTATTTATGAACTGCCGTTTTTTCTTTTGCGATTCCTATAGGCATAATACATACAGTGACAATTTATAAAATTATTTTTTATTGTCAGTAAAGACTATTTATTGTTGACATGTATTATTAATAATCTAAACATTTTAATATACGAGTAGTGTTTACAGTTAGGCTGTTTAGTACCTTAAATGAAACTGAAAACGGGTTTTAACGCGATGATGCTCGGTACTTACGTACATTTTTGAAATTATTTATGTTTCGGCCTGGTTACACTAGCCGTAGTCTAGTGACTAACCGTTATCTGCTTTATAAATCACATGAAAAGTTTAGTATTTTTCCAATTTAATTGTGTAAATTCGCCATAATTACCTGATGATTCCTGTTTTTGATAATATTCATAGAAGCGTACGTTAACTATAACATGGCTACTGAAAACTGAAAAGTGTAAAATTAAATCCAAATAGTATTTATAATCTAAATAGATGAAATAGAAGTATACAGTAACTAGTAAAAGTGTTTAACAATAGTAGTTTAAAGTTTCAAAATTATATAATAGCAGGTTTTATAAAAAAAATAACGCGGTATTGTTTAATTTCAATGTATAAAATTCGCGTAAACATAAGACAATGTTTAATTCATACTAGCCCTAAAATTATTAAATATCATATAATTCGGACTGGCTATTAAAATACATATATTATACCTATAGATGAAATAATTTTTACAACAACGTTATCGACTTTCGTCACACATAACGACAATTTTGTAAGTATAGACCCAATAGTATAGTTGCTGGTACCTTAATATCCCAGACCCTATAACCATAGTGCCTGCTCCGAAAGCGAAATGGTATAAAAGATGCGATTGCCGCACGGACCAGAATATTGTTTGTTTTTCATATAGCTTAACAAATCTGAGTTCTTTAAAAGAGCACTGTTTCAATATTTGTATATGGAGGCGCTCATAGCCAGTCACTAACCGGTGAACGATTAGCGAAATTAAGCAACGTTGGATGCGGTCAGTCTGTAGATGGGTGACCGCTTAGTGGTATTTCATTTGAGCGTCTCCGTGCTTCGGAGGGCACGTAAAAAGTCGGTCCCGGTTGTTGTCAAACTGACAGCAGTCGTTAAGCCATGTCAGAGGCCTACGGACGGCTTGAACAACTCTTGACAACAGGTTGGCCACTAACCACAGAAAACCACACGAAAAAGAAAAAAAGAAAAAGTATCTGTATAATCACTGCGCGATATAGGAAGGCTTACTTTCGTAAATATCCCGAGATATCGATGTAAAAATAGTTAATTAATAATTATGTAATGTAATATTATTATCCCGAAACGTAATCTGGCCTCAGATCTTTTTTAGTTATCTTGCCTGTGAAAGGTGAATTCACTATCAATTTGAATAAATAAAATTGATACTTATTGAGCACGTAAAATAAAGCACGCCGATTGGCCCAAATCGATGAAACTGAAATTTACGCCATAAGCGAATACGCTTACGCTCAGAGCGGCAAGGGTAAGCGTAGAGCAGGCTTTAAACAAACGTATGAGATTACGAAACACGCTGAACGTATGCGCTTCAAGCATATGTTACATAGATTTCTTTTCTTTTACGCTTCGTGGTAAGTTTCGTGCAGTGCCGGTACACTGTACAATAAAATGTCACTATGACGACAAAATCTTCCCTTTCCTCCTATAACATTGTTTATGTTAAGAATCCCATGTAATACGTGTACGCCTATTGGTTTTAAAGACCAGGTTGTTGTTGAAGAATTTCGTATCAGAAACGCCCAGTAAGTCGCATTTATAATACCAGAATACATGACGAAAGCCTTAGTCGTATACGCTTCACTGGTGTATTGTTCAAATCCTAAGAAATATTATTAATGCGAATATAAATTTGTTTGTTTCTTTGTTACGCTTTCACGTCTTAACTACTCGATCGATCACCATGAAATTTCGCATACACGTTGTCAGGGGTACAGAAGAGGAGATAGGGTACATTTCATCCGGAAAAAGTACTATTCCCGAGGGACAGAAATCTGACATAGACCACATTTACGCGAGTGAAGTCACGGGCAAAATCTAGTCTTTGGGACTGTCGATATAAGTGAAAGCTAAGTAACTTGTGAATTGTATCGTCGTGCTATTAGATTATTATTTTTGAATTATGACGTTCGGTGACGATGACGCGAATTCCATGATTTTTGTTCACCCAAAAAGTGCTCATAGCGAATAAAGATTTCACTTCATAAAACATTTTTTATTGTTTGTGAGAGCTGTCCGCTAATTATTTGGTAAAATGAAAGCCGGCGTGCTTGGCGAATTATCGCCCTCTTACAGGCAGCCATAGTGTCCAGATCAGTAACACTATTAATGCGTTTCACTGATAAGCAAAGAGTGAGGACGGCTTACGTACCTCATCCGTTACTTTTTTTTTGTCTAATCTTTGTCTCCTCTCCTAGTGTGAACAACGCGTGAATAATTCCTTGGTATTACAAGCGATCATAGGTTATGTTAACCGGCTTACTATCAAGCGGGCCGTACGTAGAGCTAGACTTAAATGCTTGAAGTGAAGAAACATAGTATGCCGCAATTAATTTTTAAGCTACACGACAAAATTATTCAACTTTTGAGATAATTTTACGTCCATTATTTTATAGAAGGCCAACCTGTTACTATCCCGTAAATCCAAGCCCACCCATATTATTTACGCAAATAAAAAGTAAAATAAATACTTAATTAATTTTGAAGATCGATAAGCTAGCTTGTATCCTGTAGAATAACCTACATAAGATTTACAAAAGAAAAATCCGCAAACGATGTTGCGGCAACTAGTGTTATTAAAGTAATTTACATGCAAGTCTCACACCATATGATAATCATAACAGTGTCTAATTATATACAAATTAAAGGGTTACACATAATATCATCGATAGCATGTGGATTTGTCTTATAAGAATTGATTTAGATTAGATTATTTGACAAATGAGAATAACTATTTATTACGTTCAATAATTTCCCCATATTCTTAGCAAGTTATGTTTAACCTAGGACATAAATATGCTGTTTTTACACGAAGTTTCTGGTTTGTGGAGTACATTAAACACATACCTGAACCAGCAGAAGACCGGCCGGGGTCATCAGCCATGTCTGTTGTAACCTGAAAATAATTTACTTTAAGAATTATGAAAATTTAAATCTTGTAACTTTGAGGTAACTAAACACTATGGTTATATATTAGGGTCCTGACCCTTAGTCAAGAAATAAGTAAAGACGACATACAAAAAAATTTAAGATGTTCCACTAAATCTATTATCCTATTCAGTGGCAGCGATTTACCAGCTAGACACAATAGGTTTTTGAGTTCGAAAAAATCTTATACAACAGCATTGTCCATCCGTCCGTCTGTCTGTCTGTAATACAACTTTCAACTCAAGAATCGTAAGAGCTAGAAACTCGCGGTCAACGCTATTCGACTTAACATAGTCTGATCTCAAAGTCACATGAACCCATCTTTCAATTCAAGAACCATAAGAGCTAGAGACTCGCGGTCACCGTCATTCGAATCACCGTAGTCGATATATACCCGAAATGACTATGACCTTTGACCTCTGACCTCAAGGTCACGTGATACCATCTTTCAACTCAAGAACCGTAAGAGCTAGACTCGCGGTCAACGCCATTCGACTCAGCATTGTCGATAAATCCCCGAAATGACTATGACCTTTGACCTCTGACTCAAGGTCACGTGATACCGTTTTTTCGAACTCTAAGATTTACGGCAATGCATGGCCGTTTCTCAATTGTTTAATTAAGTCTGGCATTCCAACAATAGATAGGTTAATTTAAACTGGTCCTTTCATATCAATATAAAGTCCTAGCATAGAACAATAATTTAATCATAAACACGGTAACTAAATGGTTTCATAAAATTTGAAATTATTATTTTACATGGTAATTTTCTGACAATTACCACATTCTAGAGCATTTCTTAAGATTTATTAGGGCAAGGCAATTCATGTCAATTTTTGTTTCTGTAAATTTGTTTATGGTATCAGTAAAATGTTATGTTATTTTATGAATTATTAAAAGGTATTTTTTATAAGAAGTCTGCTTATATTATTGGCAGTATAGAGAGTAAATACCTGGTAAGCTATCAAGCAGATCTACATGAGAAACAATGTGTCTAAGATTTCAGCAGGTACAAAGTTAAAAAAGGCCACAGCCTAATGTAATGTTGTGTATAAATGATAAATAAGGGTATAATATTTTCTAAAATATCATCTATCACATTCATGGATGAACCAGTGTTGTAATTGCAGTCTAGTTTCACTGTGACCCGAAACAATAGTTTTGGGTCTGGTTGATGGGTTTAAAATGATTAATTAATGTTTTGAGCTGTAGTAGCATATTGGCACTCGCACACTGTTGTTTTTCAATTATTATCTGTCATTATTAACAATTGCGTCAAACATTATATTATTATAATGTTTGACGCAATTGTTTTACAATTTTAGGATGAACTACCTTATTCTTTTAATTTGTTAGCTTAATGGTACATGTGTTTTCAAAGCAATTTTCTTGTATATTTGAAAAGATAAAAGTTTTGAATGTGTGGAATGAAACAAAACCTACAATGACACAAGTTAATTGAGAACTACTTAATTTAAGATACTTCTTCGAAACCAATTAATTTACAATCAACATAAATCTGCTAGTGTGTGTGCTTGTGTATTATTTAAATTATTTTATACATTTCCCTTTAATGTTATCATTACTTATCCTTATTTAATTACAACCATAATATATTTTATAACCTTTTTGGGTAGAGAGATTATATATCCGTGACTATAATATTGTATTGGTAAATAAATATTATCTTTAGTATATAATTGATAATTACAATAATAATCAATTAATTACATACTTTGTTTCAATAAGGAGATCAAACAACAATGTTTTTGTTTTGCTTTCATAGAGACTCTACCTTTTGTTTAAAACTAATATTTTATTATCAAATATTAAATTACATGTAGTATATTTTCAGTACGATTGATCACATATTGCCAATGGTAACTGTGTGCACTGCAATAACACTACACCAATAAGATGCAATCAAAACAAGAACGATGTCAACAACACACCTAACTTGTTATCTAACTTTAAATTTATTTAACGTAAATAAATATTTTACCGTTTGGTTTAAGGTGGCGTATCTATTCAAAGACTACATGTTGATACTTCCAATAACAAAAACAATATCGTATTCAGAAAAAATGACCTCCATGTCATTAAAATACCGCACTATACACATAAAACAACCACACATAACAAGCAATTTGTACCTTGCTTAAACCAGCTGGGGATCCAAGCACTTGATATTAAAAATGTACATAAAACACAATCTTTTAAAGTTTTACATACTAGTATGTAACATTTTGCACAACACAATGGACACTACTAACAACATTTTAAAGTAGATTTCATCTTTATGTTCACATAATAGCGTTTCAAAACAAGCGAAAATCTATGTTTTGATCAGATTTTGACGTAATACTTACGTCGAAAAATCAATTCGTTCGCTTTAACACGTAGTAAGATCTAAACATAAATTAGTTCATTTTATTGGCCGATTAGAATCTTATAGGAAATCTTTATTTTTGCCACCAATCAGAATGTTGACACCTGAATATTGTAAACAAAAACAAGTCCAGTAAAGTAAAACCGGTATTTATTCGATTTGTGAAAATTAATCGATATCCAGAGTAACAATTGGCGGTACAATTGATCTACATTGGCCAAAAAGATGAACGTTATTGCTGGTAAATTACTCTCACGGTGTATCTATCTAATAAATAGATACTGCGGACATCATCCTAAATCTATTATATTGTTATAGCGTCGCTATAACCGACGAGCGTGCACAAAAAAATAATATAATGTAATTGAATATGAGAGTTATGCCAAGTGAAATATTAGTTTATTGGAACTCAAGAGTGCCCGCAGGAGATTCAATTGAGATGTGCCATTTTCAGGGCAAATAACAACGAGGAAATCCGTTCTAGGTCTTTGTTCACAAGAAAATTATGATCCTTCTATGTCTAGAGGGATCATGATCTACTTCTTATCTGTTTGAGGACCGTGGTACCTGGAAACGGCAACACCAGTGTAAGATGCAAGGGGTGTCCCGCTCACTCTCATCTAAGCTCTCGCGCCTCGACTGGTGTTACCGTCTGCAACCTATGTACATTTCAGGAGCAAAAGAGCCTGTGTCTGTCAAATAAATAAGTGACAAATGGCTCATTCGCATTGCCTAAAATTGTGACTTAGGGTGATGGTGCGAATTAGACACCTTGCCAGGAGAAGTAATTATCTCTTAGGTGGAACCAGCGTAATAGCGGTAGCACCTATATATATATATATGGCAGCTCTCCCTGTATGGAGCATGATTAGACATAGTGACATAGTAAGTTGATGAGTCAATGTCTGCCAACTGATTACAATGACAATTTTTTTGACTGATGCCGTTTTTCCTTTTTAATATTCATGTAACTGATCCACCCGTCAATATAGTATGACTCAGATTGATAACGTTCCATAGCAATGGTCCTACTGCTACTGCAACCAATACCACAGTAGGTGACCCACTTCCAAACCATTTTTAATTAAAGCTCTTTTATGACCATGTTCAATGTCCTCATGTAAGTCTCCTAATGATTCTTTAAAATTCATTTAATTTAAATTAAAGTTTTAATGAGCCGGCAAGTAAACAGAGAAAAAGTTAGACAGTTACCGTAACTAATAAGTTCTTGCAACACCTTAGGTTTACGCATTATTATATATTCATCTCCTCAAGTAGCCTAAATACTTAGCCAGTCGGTCTGTCTCAGTTTGAATGGTGTTCTGGGTTAAAGTGATGATTCAGCGAGTCCTCCACCACAACGTAAGTTATAATATAATTATAATGTGAGTACGACTCATGTAATGCTTTGCCTTATTGATCAATAAATAACAATAATGATTAATGACGTAGAATCTTTCTAACGGTGAAGTCAAATGTAGTCAAGTTAGATATTGTAATCAATATTTTGTTAGACGATCATATTTTTTATGTTATGATAAAGCACTGTTGAATTAATATTATGGCCCGCAAGGTCATCATAAAGCAGTAAGTACCTAAAGTATAACAAAAAAAAATGCATAAATCCGATTCGGCATTAGTTACGATCTAGAACTAAGCTCACTAATTTATGTTTTTAGGGTTATTCCGAACGAAATGTTGTAGGTTTCGTTCTTTCGGCAAATCTTGATAGTCAGTTTCTCGAAATGTGTAAGCTCAGTGTTAATCGACTTAATTAGTGAACCTCTCGAGAATTCAGTTGATAATTGTCAAATTTTGACATCAACTGTCATTGTCATTAGAAAGCTTATAGGTAGGTATACCTTGACAGAGTGAATCATCGCCTATTGTTCATATTGTTGACTCAACTCAATTATCTTGAGAATTGCTCACATAAAAACAGATAACATTGTCGATCGTTAATAGACCATTAAAATAATGTTTTCATCGATATTTGGTAAGCGAAGATCTTCACCAGTGGAAGATGAAACACCACCAATTCCTGGCGCAGCACCCAAACCTGATGAGGGATTTGTAGTGATTGATCCAAATTCACCAAGAAACAGTCTCTACCCAAATGTGAGTGGGCCCTCGATGCCATACCCACAAAGGCCTGCGCCACCCGCACCTACGCCTAGAAAAGCTTTATTCGATCCAACGTTCCATTACCTACAAGGAGTGCCATTTACGATGTCCAGAACGCTTCAAATGGCTTCAAACAAAGATGCTTTTGCCACAGAAACCGCTGATCTCCTCGCTTTCCTCACTAATAAAGTTAACGTCAGTAGCTACGAATATGATTTTTCTGTTGAAAAAAGTGTTTTGAAAGAATGTTGATTGCAAATAAGTTTAGACTGCATCGAAAATCGAAAAGTGTAAGCGTTTTATTAGTTCACATATTTTTATATTTATTATATTACAAATGACAAACAATGTTCATAAAGAAATTGAAAGTGATATTTCATTGTAAGTAGATAAATAATGTGATACTATAAAATCCATTGAAAATGTGTGTATTTTTGCATTATACTTTTTATAGATAAGTATATTTTGTTAACACATTCTGCTGAATGAGCTTGGCTGAGAAATGTTACATAAAATAAATCATTACTTATTAGCATTATGTGCTATGTGGCAGCATGCAACAAAAAAGTTATGATGATGCAAGCAGTGTAGTTTGCACAATATCATTTATTTGAGTACCCATGTTTTCAAAATTGCTGAAATATTCTAGCATTCTTACATCATTTATAACATGTAATACAAAATTATTATTAAATCAAATGCCTGTGTGAAATAATGCCATTTTATTGGGTTACAAATATATTATAATCTATATAAGTTTTATATTTTTAGACTATTAAACATTTATTAAAATATGCATCTTATTGTTTTACTTCACAATATAATACTTGTAAAACCAGAAATATATACCTTATTAAAACAAAGCAAGTTCAGATTATAATTATTTTATGTGTTAATAGAAAATTCTATGTATATATTGTTCTCTGATAATTATATAATACTATAAAATATCTACTGCTAAAATATTATAGCACAAACAATAAAACATTACAACTTATTAGGATGTAAGATTTTATTCTTAAGGTAATTCCTAATTAGACAGTTAATTGTAAACATAATATGACAACAATACAGACTCACCAAAATGTTGTTCAAAATGTAAACAATTATTTGCTGTACATTTAAAATGATGAGAAAACAAATAAAAGTTATTGCATGCTATACTTGTTTCTTTTAGTAATTAGAATAGGTAGGTATCAATGAGATATTATATACAGATAAAATCAGATACGTTAATATTGCACTTAAAAGTGAAGACCCAAAAATGTCCCTAAAGGGAAAGATTTTCACTTGGTTACAAGTTGCTAGGCTAATTTAGCTACAAGAATCCCCTTACAAAACAAGTGCAATTGTTCGAAAGACAGCTTTGTATGCATTACTGCAGCAAAATGTAATAAAATTTGGTGCTTTAGAGAGTTGAGAGTATAACAAATAATTATTTCATCGTGAAGAGTAATTTGTTCACTAATAGCAAAATTTGTTCAAGTTGTAGCTGTAAAGTTATTCGAGAAAAACAGATTTTGCTGCAGTAAGTAATGTTTGAAACATTACTCTAATATTGCTATATATATATAACATTGCTTTGATAAGTAATAGGTATAGTACATAATATATAGGTATCAGTTAGCATTACCACACAGATACTAACTAGGTACAAACCTAGTACAGGCGACCAAAGTAATGTATCCTATTTTAAGTATTTTTAAGACCTATTGTTATTCATATTTGTGCTAACTTAAACTTAATAAACAATTATTATTATTATTATTACCAACAAACTTATACTGACCGAAAATATATAATAGATGCCTAACCTTTATTGTTAGTACGTACCGTACGAAGACCTACGCATTAAAGAAATCGAATTTCGTTATTCATTTGGAGGTCAGGTGGCAGCCGCTCCGTGTAAAAACTGATATCCAGTCAAATCCGGTTAGACTAGAAAAGCCGATTCCAAGTGACTTGGGAATATTAAAGGCTAGGGAGAAGACTCGTAATTTCACGAGAAACAAAACAAACTACCGCAAAGTTCGCGGCGCAAACACATAGCAGCCGAAACCAAGCCGAAACTCGTTTTTTTACCGAAACTAGGCCGAAACCGAAAGTTCGGTCGGACACTACAACAAACTATTTGTAAATGTTATATTTTATTAAATTATACTATATATTAATAAATAATAATATTAGCCCTGTATTAAATTGTCCCACTGCTGGGCACGGGCCTCTTCTCAGTGTGAGAAGGGTTAGGTCATAGTCCACCACGCTGGCCTAGTGCGGGTTGGCAGACTTCACATATCTTCGAGAACATTATGGAGAACTCTCAGATTTGCAGGTTTCCTCACGATGTTTTCCTTCACCGTTAAAGCAAGCGATAATTAACTATTTAATACGCATATAAAGTCAGATGCGCGCCTTGGGTTCGAACTCGAGACCTCTGCGTGGGCAGTCCAACGGTTTCCCCACTAGGCTATCGCTGCTGCTACTAAATATTACTTGCTGAGAAAATTACCTTCTTAATGTTACTTTGCTTTTGAATATTTATAAACCATTAAATTGTATAATACTCATAACTAACATGACAATCATGTTTATAAAATACAAAACTATTATTAGAAATATTTATCGAATATTTATAAAATTGACTGCAAGAATTACGATATTCTACTTGACTGTACAAAACATCGGATACTAACCTGCTAATTTGCGATGTTTACCCGTATGTTCTTTTACCTAGCCTTTATAATTTGGTCGGCTTATAGAAGAATTGCTGACACATTCTTTTTGTTGATATAACTTTCATAATAGACGTAATTTAAAGCTAAAATAAACAGGATCGTTTATTGATGGAACATTTTAATTAGTCCATAGTATTCCATGTTGCCTTGTTTTATGGGAACTGAGTATTCGATCATTTAAATCAGACCACATAAAATTTAATTAAATTTCTTTGATCTTCATATTGCGTAGAGTCACATAATCTAAATTTACTGTATTTATAAAGGTATACCAAGGGTACATGATACAGTCTTTTATTTGATTGAAGTGTACTGGTTTACTTGCAAAAACCGTTTCTTTCTGAATTTCGGCATCATTTAATTACATTGGTGTTCATCAAACAAATTAAAAACTAATGCTTGAACAAATTAAGGTCTATTATTGGTATTTATTTCAAACTTCTACGTTGAGCTGTTTTTGAGATCTGGGCAATCCCAAAACGTTACCGCAGCGAAATCTTTAATAACTTTAGAACCACAACACACAAATTATGCTGTGCAGGAAAATTTAATACGTAACAAAAGCGATCTATTCATGCATTTATTTCCGGGATGAAACTATTTTATAAAAAACATTTTGCTAGGTAATGTTTCAAACATTACTGCAGCAAAATCTGTTTTTCTCGAATAACTTTACAACTACAACTTGAACAAATTTTGCTGTTAGTGAACAAATTACTCTTCATGATGAAATAATTATTTGTTATACTCTCAACTCTCTAAAGCACAACATTTTATTACATTTTGCTGCGGTAATGCACAACAGCTTTAGCTATCTCTTTCGCGTAAACACTTTTCATAACTATTCCGCTTTTATTAGTTCTGCGGATTTCCTTTTAGTATACGAAATACATATATTTTGTAATGGGTCATTTACACTAGGTCTTCTATCTTCGAAGTCGTCGATTTCGGCCAACGAATTCGGCGTACCGAAGGTGACACGCAGAAACTGCCTAAACAGTTCAAAAGAATTGATAAGGGTTATGGCTAGTGTATACAATGGATAAAATTTAATCCTAAGGAATTGGTAAATTAAAATTAACGTCATACGGCGCCATCTAGCGCGGATTCAATGCAACTTAAATGTATTCGAGGTTATAATAATTATCTAAACATAACTTTATTAAGCTTTTAAAAATATAATATCAATTCATAGGCTAAAGAAAAATTTATAATAAAAATCCAAATGAAAAAGATATCTTATTTGTACCTATTGTAATCCATAACATAGGGGGCAGTGTGTCATGCAGATTTAGGTAAATGGAAAATAGATAACTAATTAAAATTATAATTTATTTAACATGAACAAAATTATAATAAAGTAATAAATTATGAGCTAAACTACACATAATAAAATATAAGTAAGTACCCCGAGCATTTGAAAACATAGGTTAATACAAATATAGCATTAGGGCACATTTTTATACAACAATAGATAATAACCATCCTTAAAAAGTAACTTCAGACACATCACACATCGAATGAGTCAACTCCAACTTTAGTTATCCAACCTCTAACTGGAACAATGTAGGGGTTGGGAATACTAGTCCATTAAATCACCTAAAGAGTACCTAATGCAGCATTTTAAAATAGGTATATCAAATATGTACTATTGATCGATATACTAATTGATTTAAAAGAATTTAATTGTTATAAAACTTATACAAATAATTACCCAAAAATAGTCAAAAAGGATTTACTATTAGGTAATAAATATTTACGTTACACTATAGGTTTAAAATTTATTGTTTATTATCTATTTGAAATACGAACAGATGCATCACTAAAGATAGGGTGATGATTAGCTCAAGAAGCCAAACATGGATTTCTATCTATAATACTGTAATTATCGCCACTGTTTTTGTACAGTTGGCCAAAAATATGTTCTACCACCCTGCGGTTGAGGTTCATATGTACGTCATGAAACAACTAGGTCGATTTCTCCTTGCAATAATATTATGACAATGATCATTACTTTCCTTATCATTATGCCATGCCATGTGTCAAGTTAGAAAAGTCAAACTTAGTGATAATTAGATCTCATAGAAACTTTTGTCAAAACTGGTAGACCACTTTTTTGGCCGACTACCACAGCCTTGTCAAAAAAGCGTAATAGTGCTGGAACCTGACCTGTTAGAATAAGAAGCCTAACCAGGCATGGAATTAACAAGTAATACTTACTAGAGTAAGGCTCACTTTTGCAGATAATGCGGGTCAAAAGAGTACTTCTACAGCTTGGTATGTCGTTTTGAAAAGGGTGACCACGCTTACCGTTTTAGACTCTAACGGACTAATGATATTGAGGATTACTTGTATTTTGACGTACTTGGCAAAAGTTAGTCATAGACTATTGAGACCATATTATATTTATAAGGATTTTATAATATAGGTTTGTATTATGTATAACTCTAGTACAATGATTAAAGACAGTAACGGTTTTAGCACTAAAGGCGAAGATTGTAATGAGGAAAGGTTAGCTCTTCACGAGGCTCAACAGTGTGCACTCAAATATACTAGTTACATTTTGGCAAATTTAACAAATTTTTTTTGCCGTAACTCCCGGCCTTCTTGAGTAGTCTTCAGTCTCAAAATAGATAGATATTGAAATCACACTCTCTCATGGCGAACTTCCAACTGTACTCCCTAATGTTGCTTTATATTTCTAAGTTGGCAAACTATGAATACTAGGCAGATTCTAACAGAATGCTAATCGCTTATCTCTCTCTATATATTTTCATTATAACACTCGCTGCACCATTCTGTTTTGTAAATGAAAGTATAACAATTCTTTAGGCCCAAATCTTTTATCGATTATATCTCATAAAAATAGTTGAATAAGCCTTTTTTATCCAGTCCATGGACAGTGTAATCTTACACCCATATTCAGTATGATTATAAAACATTTAGGTCAAAGCTATACATAATGTAAAAATGTTACTAACCGTATTTACTTGACGATAGGATAAACACTTCAAGATCCAGAACATGCAAACGAGAAATAAAAGTAGGCATGTGAGGGTTGAGCGACTGTGCGGCAACAGCTAGTAGCTATCTCTTTCTAGCTTACTGTCAATTATGTCATTTTATACAAAAGAAAATTGATAGAACCCAGAGATTCAGATCCACATAGTCACTCTGTCTATGATAATGGTGATAAATCTAAAAGTCAACTCATCTCATAATTTGAGTATTTAAATAAGAGTGGGCTAATGTTACCCAGAGTAAAGAATGGGTTAAAGTTACCCAGTGTTTATACAGGTCACATACACTACATTAGAGTAAGTATATATTATAAACAATGGTGTTAATTTTACAGTCCTCAGTACTTCCCACACAGTGTAAAACTGATATTTAGAATATCAACTATCATAACATAGTCCCTGCCTCCACAATCAGAAGAATTTATACATTAAACATATGCAATAAGTATATAATAATTATACTATTCACTAATTATATTAAGGCTGCTAGACCAGCTATAAATATTAAGATAATGAAAAATGGTAACCAGGTTTTCAGGAAGCCACCAAAACTGCAAATGAATGAAAGAATAATATTATTATTACAAGAAAAATATGGGGCAAGATACAAGCTTACTATAAGTTCAGAAAAAGTAATAATTTGAAAAAATTCATGTCATATTTACCTGACATATTTAGAATATGGTATCATGTAGAAAGCCAGTTTGACCATGTTCCAGTTCTTGCAGCCACTATAGTTCATGATATTCAGTGCTGTAGCAACATGAGAGTGGCAGTTGTCATAGAAAAGGATATGCTGAAAACATGTAAAAACACATGTAACATAAACACCCACATACTGCTAGCTCTATTTAGATCCCACATAAAAATGCCAGACTCCATGGAGCTACTCTCAATTAATAAAAGATCAGGAAATTTAAAAGCACTTTGTGACTTAGGAGGACCTCAGACCTCATGCATGCAGGCAAACATAAGAGCAAATTTATACTTATTTATAGTATACAAAATTATAAATATACATTGTAAATTTATTTTTCATTACATCTATAGAATGCATCAAATACAATAGAATTTACGATAGACTGAACAATTATAGATTTTTCAATATTCACCATTCTTTTTTTATAGATTTCTGAAGCTTCTGCAACAGCTGCATCCCAACCGGCCGGACCATTATACGCTTTCTGTGGAGTCAACTGCCAGTACTTGGTAGGGTTACCAAAAGCCATCAAGTCCTCTGATACATAGTAGGGTCCAGCAAAGTCTCTGATTATTCCCGATGACATGCAGATCCCCATGTGTCCAAGGAACGGGAAAATCCATCTGAAAACCATAATTATCCTTATTAATTATATTGTTATTGAATCATTTTATAACTATTATTATAGCTTATCTTTCACAGATGATGTTTTTTATAGTTATGTTTTTAATTGCTTGACATGACATGACTTCATAATACAAGGTCAACATGTATTGGTATTTGTGAATGATTGATTTAATCATTATTGTAAAACAGACCACGAGCAAATCCCAATATCCTTATACATATTATATACAATATTGCCATTTTACGATTTTGTATTTATTAATCAATTTGGATGATTTAAGAACATGTTTACTATTCTGAAAACTTCGTCACACTGATATTATGGTACATCTACCAAAAAATAAATATATATATATTATATATATATATATATATATATATATATATATATATATATATATTATATATATATATATATATATATTATATATATATATATATATATATTATATATATATATATATATATATTATATATATATATAAATCACAGAATCAATAGGAAAGTTTATTTCATTTAGGATGGGTTTAAAATTCTCCGAAATGGTAAAAGGGATTTGAATGTTGGCTTTAAGCCAACTTATTGGTAAGAATCTGCATAAATCTTCTTAAATTCACAAACAAGTACTACATTAACCTGCTTTCTTCTTTTTAATATGCAACTCTGGTAAAGGTGCAACAGGAATTACGCAAACTTCAAAATGCATACATCCACTGTTTTACACCTATATTCCTAAAGAGGTAAGCAGAGAGCCATTGGCCTGCCTAGATCAGACATGGTGCTCTAGACACCATGCTGCTAAGTAGGAAGAATTTCTTGACAGAACTCGATAACAGCCTGTCCAGAAATTCTAACTAATATTATAAATGCGAATGTGAGTTTGTTTGTTATGCTTTCACACCTTAACTACTCGATAGATCGTCATTAAATTTCGCAGACATTTTGTCAGGAGTACAGAATAGGACATAAAGGTACCTTTCATCCAGAATAAATTACTGTTGCTAACCTAAGCTACATTTATGCAAGCGAATCCATGATCAAAATCTAGTTGCCAATAATTGACAACCACTGAGCCTAAAAGCAACTATTGACTGAGCTTACAATAGACATACATACACAGACTTACACCTTTTCCAGAATTACCAGTTAGTTAGATATGTGTTATACACACAATTGGGCTATTGTGTACAGGATTACAAATTAAAATACTTAATAGTTCAATTTCTTTTAATTAAAAATGATTAGGGTAATAATTTGATGACAGGTTTCAGCTCAATAAAGGTCAACACCTAACTGCTCATTATAAATTAATAAAGAAAGGCAAATACGGTTCTTGTTGTTAATCTACGATTAGAAAAGTCTGAACAGATTTTTATCAAAGCAACTAAAATTCCATGTTTAAGTTGTTCAACTATGTACATCATTCGACCATATTATGAATACCACAAATAAACAAACCAGTACGAGCTTATTAAAGAGTTCGCCGGTACTTATAAACTTGTTTAAGTTAAAAAAAGTCTACATGTAAACACATCAAGCTTGATCCGTATATAGCCGGCCCAATGTTACTATCCCAGATAGATAGTTTTGCCCTTACGCGGGAAAGGTTCTTTTATTAGTATACAGTTATTATAACTTACGTTAGAACAGGAATTGGAGTCCAAACAATGCAATAAGGGTAGCGATTGCGTTCGCGGTCAATAGGCTCCATTATCACAGATTCTTCGTATTCACTTGTATTCTCTTTGTGACTACTAATATTATCTGCTGTATACATATTCTTAATCGAAATTTCAGGATATTTTACAAGATATGCGCTTCCATATTCCAGGATAATCTAATATAATTGAATAGCGAAGACAAACTTGGAAGTCAATATTTCAATTTGATTGACATTGACAATGAATGACAATGACATTTGTGCGAGCGTTCGGGATAAATCAATATTTTTGAGGTGAAAACGTTTTCTCGCTTGCTACAATGTTAGTCAGTCGATTCTGAGGAAGAAGGTTGTTTGAATGCTTGTAAAATTCTTATTATTACGATTAATCCTAATAAAGCTAATTAGTCACGTTGGTGTCCATCCCATCTCCCATGTTAGACGATTTTGTCAGATGCTTATGCTTGATACTTCCTCTGAGTCAGTTGGACTTTCGTATTTGACATATTTGAATTAACTAATAGCTACGGGACCAATAATGCTTAAACAGTGGTTGAGTAGATAAATGGAAGAAAATAAGCTCCGAAGAGCTTCAACGTGAATGATGTTATGTATTATTTGTTAATTTTACAAATTGATTAATCAAATTTAGTTAGTACCAAACGTTTGTCTTGTTTTGTTTCGTTTGTTATTGTTGTTTTAAAGAAACCTCATTTAGCCGAAAAGTGTAATATAATCTCTTAATATCAAAGTCACCAAGCAGCATGAAAGCAGAAAAGAAGTCGGTAAAAATAAACTAATTTAAATGTATCACAGCACTATTCAGGAAAATGGCTGACATTCACTTATTTGACAGTTGGAACATTGTTGATGTGACGATGTTTGGCGCTATTATTATCTTTTAATGTGAATTATTTACTTGTTTATTTTCGTATGGTGCAGAAATATTGACAAAAGCAGCCAAGATGCCGGCATTTCTTAAATATATTGACATGGAGAACTTCAAATCCTACCGAGGTCGGCATCGCATAGGACCTCTGAAATCTTTTACAGCAGTGGTAGGACCCAATGGATCAGGTATGAAAAATGGGCATGTTTTCCCTTTAAAGAAGGTGTATGCATAAGTATATCTAATATCAAACTAGGCTAGCTATATAACCATAAGTGGTTATGTTGTTGTATGTTTTGATTACTTCCAATAATGGTTTGCACTTATTCAGTACACTGTACGCGGTATACAATAGAATAATATCTCAGAAGAGCATGTTTTAAAGTTACATTAGTCTAGCGTAGCGTTTCTTACTTCCGCGAAGAGGGCATAATGCCTAAGAAGTTCTCTACTACATTCTTACATTGTTGTTTTTAATGTACTTATATCTTTTAAAAGAGGAAATCTCTAGAATTGTATAACTACTGACTGAGTGATATAAAAGAGCTAAATCAATAATACAAACACAATTTCTGTTATAAGCTTAACTCTCGCTCAATGAACCTCTTTCACTCTTTGTTACTTGTGGTGAGTGATATATGTGTAGCGTGATTAGTAGCTGGCAAACAAGAAGATTAAAGTAGAGTTCACATTAATTTTACATATGATTAGAAATAGTTTTGCTTTTTAAAGTTTCCTAGAAAACTTATGAGTATAAAATTTGTGATTCTCAGTTATCTCTCTCTAGTTAAGTCTAAAGAGTCTAGTATACTTCTTATATTGATAATTGTGTTTTCTTTTAAGGCAAGTCAAATTTCATGGACGCTGTGAGTTTTGTAATGGGTGAAAAGACTTCTCTTCTGCGTGTGAAACGTCTCAGTGATCTTATTCATGGAGCATCTATCAACAAACCAGTATCTAGAAGGTAAGAGTACATAGATATGTGTACATTAAACATGAACTACTAAGGTCCATGTCAATTGCATTTGATAAAAAGGTAAACAAAACAATTTTTCTGAAATATAATATAATTACTTAGTTAATGAAATTAGTACCACATTATTCAGTATTTCAAACCGATTAAAAAAAAAGATGGATGTTTTCTCTTCGACTGTATATTTTTTATTAAGGTTGTCACTTGATACCTCAACAAATTGGAAACATTTCCTGTTTAATTAATTAAATTAGTAATGAAAAATCTTAGGTGTAAAGTGAGGTTACTTGTCAAAAATAACATTATCTATAATATAGATTGCATATAAAATCATTTTTTAGTACTTTAATTTTCATAAACAATTAGTTCATTGAAATTTGTTCATCAAAAAACGAAGTACTTAAATTACATTAAAAAAAGTATGAAATAAAATATATGGTCTTTAAGGAGAACTTCTGAGCAGCGATAGCTCAGTGGGGAGACCAACAGACTGCAATGCAGAGGGTCTCGGGTTCGAACCCACGTTGCGCACCTCTGACTTACGGAAGTTATATGACTTCGAAATTATGTGCCTATTGATTGACAATTATCGCCTGCTCCGTGCCTCGGAGAGCACGTTAAGCTGTCGGTCCCGGCTGCCATGAACATCTATGTTATGTTATTGGGAGAGTATCGACACAAAAGATCCTACTGGGTCGAAGTGTCGCCGGGTTGCACTGACTGGCCCCCACATAGGATAAATAAGATAAAATAAAAAGGAGAACTTCAACATTTTTATCAATATGATGCTGAATTCTCGAATCATATATTTAAAAATAATAATAAAGGTTTATTTACTCAGAGAAACTATTATAGACAAATATTTAATATCTTTTGTTTTTTAGGCTAGTAGCTCCCAAAATTATGATTAATTACTGTGTCTGTAGGAAGTTTTACAAACATTCAAACAATACACCAAAACATCAAGACTCGGAACATGATTGTAGAGGTTTCTTTGTTTGCAATTATTGATATTGCCGTAGTAACTAAAGAACAAGTAGTCAGAGTGGTAGCAATAGTAAATAATATATTTCAGAGCATAAATAATCTGGCATTTTAATTCCTACATCATGAATAATGACTAATTGTCAGTAGTATAGCAGTTAGTAATATGTTAAAGGTGCTTTGGCCATTAATTAAATTAAATTTAATGCAAGTTAACAGCATGTATTGATAAATAATATATAAATGAGAAAATAATAATTTTCATTGGTATGTAACAGGATGTTTCTAACCTGTTCATTAAATTACCGCCGACTCCTGTTATGTCGAGGAACACCGTGGTTGGTTTAGTCGGTATCAAAGACTGTCAGTATTACCGGGATATCTTTGCTTCGGTGAGTCCGACATAACCCTCCGTCGCCCCGCGGAGAGGTACGCGTCAATGCATTCCATCACGAAAAAAAGTAAAATCAAATCAAATAACACTAACTTATTGTATGCAGAAATATTTTACATGACAACTATTTTGTTACTTATGTAAGCATCAGGATGCTACAGAAGCAAAGATGCAGTACCTAAAATAATTGACTTAATAAGTCATTTTGCAATATGTTTTGTTTACAGTGCATCGGTTACAGCAACATTTTTACTTGAAGATATGACAGAGAAGCAGTTTCAAAGATCTGTTATTGGACAATCTTCAGAACACAAAATAGATGGACAGGTGGGTATTTGTTTGTTATTATTTTTGCCTCTTCTATACATATCATTATATACACAATACACTCATCTAAAGAAGAATGCACTGGAGTACTCATGCATGTGTCCAGGCATCTTGCTGAAAGTTAAATCAATGCATGTAACTATATATGACTTTATATCTTAGAGCATCTGTTTTCTTGTGTTCTATTCTGTTGACTATTTGTATTTATAAATTATGTAACATATGCACAGTAAAATCCCTGTAATTTGGAATTAATCTGTTACATATTTATGTGGGGATATAAAATATATTATAATTTATATTGATAAATTTCAAGATTCTCATTATGTCATAAATGTGAATATTTATAAAACTGTATATCAGTTTAGATAGTGATCAATCATGCAAAATAGATCTCTTTAGGTTCCCATAGAGTGTATGTGCATTTTTTATATTAATCTTAATTTTATTTTGCAGTCTGTATCAGTATCAATATACCTGGGTGAGCTGGAGAAGCTCGGTATTAACGTGAAGGCGAAGAACTTCCTTGTATTCCAGGGAGCCGTCGAGAGCATCGCCATGAAGAACCCTAAGGAAAGGACTGCTCTGTTTGAGGAGATCAGTGGGTATGTGTTTACAAGATTAAGTACTTACATTTATCCTATTTTGTGGCAACAGCACATCAGTGGCCTGGCAGAATAAGTTTTTAATTACTTTGAACATTGACAAATAAGAAATGGTACTTCATTACTGTTTCGGATTTCTTTTTATATACTTAATACTGGTATTGCTGGAATCCAGGTCTGGAGTGCTAAAGGAGCAGTACGAAGCGTGCCGCGCGGAAGTCAATCGTGCTGACGAGGAGGCACAGTTCTCCTACCAGAAGAAGAAAGGAGTGGCCGCTGAGAGGAAGGAGGCCAAATTTGAGAAGGAGGAAGCTGAGAAGTACACACGGCTTAAAGAGGAACTGGTTAGACTTTTTTCTATTCAGGGATGACAACTGCTATTGTATTCATTTAAGATATTATGTAAGGTTTTTATAGGCATAAATGAAATGTAATAGTATCTACAGTAGTGCCTAAATGTAAATACAGAAAGTTTACAGTAAGACTATTCTTCAGAAATTGCATATGAAATATGTGTCTGTATAGGACAAAAATTTCTATTGAATGATCTTATTTAAGAAACAGCAGTACTAAATATTCTTGTTGAAGACCTTGTCTAAGAAGATCTTTCCTACATGACCACACACATACGCACAGGATTCAATTTCAGACACAGGGAACCTCTGTTTTATTACAAAATCAGTTTGAGATTGTGTGGTCGTATATTAAAAATGCGTCAATTTCAATTCATCAAGGTACATCATTCGTTCTGCAGTGGATTAAACAATCCTAACTATTATTATACATGCGAATGTGAGTTTGTTTGTTTGTTACGCTTTAACTCTTTGACCGATAATCATGAAATTTTCCATACTCGTTGTCAGTGGTATAGAAAAGGACATTGGGTACCTCTCATCCAGAAAAAGTACTGTTACGGAGGGATAGAAAATTGTCATAAACTACATTTACACGCGAGCTAAGCCGCGGACAAAATCTAGTATTCAATATTATATCCAGACACTGTGTTTTACACAAAATACTCTGTAATAGATAACCAATATTTTCATTGTTTACAGCAAGAGCAAAAAGTGGAACTCCAACTCTTCCACCTATACCACAATGAGAAAGATATTCAGTCATTGGAGGAAGAATTGCAACAGAAGCAATCAGAGTTGCAGAAAGTGGAGAAAAAGCGCCAGAAGGCAGAAGAGGCGTTGAAAGACAAGAAGAAGGAAGCGGGGTCAGTGCAGAGGGAGTTGGCTAAGATTGAGCAAGATATTCGAGAAGTGGTAAGTAAAAATCTACACCCAATTACCAATAAATAATGATAATTTTATATGTAGCTCAATTTTGAAGTTACTCTGTGTAATATGCTTTTATATTGAATGCACTGAGACATAATATTGCTTAACAATATTTTCGTTTATGCTCCAAATAAATGTAACATAACATATCGGTAACATGATATATGTTTGCATAGAGTAATGTGTAATAAGTGATGACTAATAGTTTCCCTATTTATCGTATAAAATAAACCAGATTATTAAACCTATCAAGTTTTAGAATGCCAGACATCATTAAAAATCTATTGTGCTATTTGGTGTGCCGCTGCTACTCAATAGGTTAATGTCAAAGTTCGAAGAATGATGAAATGAAGATGATAATAAATAATTTTGTTCTTCCTTTATTGTAAATTCAACCTCCCTGATGCATTTTACAATAAAATATCCACACACTCAATTATACAATTCTATTACAGGAAGCAGAAATCTCTAAAAAGCGTCCTACCTTCATCAAAGCTAAGGAGCGAGTGACGCATACACAGAAGAAATTGGAAAGCGCTTTAAAGACATTGGAGCAAGCGCGGAAAGCACACGAGGCTCACCAGGCCGATATTAAGAAGTTGGAGGATGAGTTACGGCAGGTTGAGGAGCAGAAGGCGCAGTGGGAGACCACGACCCTCGGCACCGCACACACTGGCAGAGCTGATGTGCATCTGGAAGAGGCTCAGGTAAGCTGAACTGGACAAAAACCCTACTATTTTGTATGTTGAGAGAAAAGATTAAATGTTTCAAGGGTAAGTGGAAATGCCGACTATTGCGAGTTATTTGGTAGTACATTCTTAAAGGATATCGGCGCAGCGTAAGAGTAGCAACACGGTTACTGCATTTCAAGCTCAGATATTTATAATTTGAAAAATATTTGGTGGTATATATTACTCCTACGGATTTTGGTTTTACAATAGGTACACGACTATTGACGTACACAATATGTACACAAACTCAAACCTGTATGTGCTCGATGGGATAAGCATAAGTTTCATACATTCAAATTTTGAGAGCTATATTTTTAATAAGTTTACTTGAGAGGGGATGGGCAATGCTGCTAAGTAAGACTGTAGTAAGAGTTTACGAATTGATAATCGCAATAACACTTCGTTAGCCTCTGGATACTAACCTGGGATGACGATCCGGCTAACATGGCACTAACTAAGTAGTCGTTATAAGTTTATGTTATTGTATAATATCTCTTTGATCTCCAGATCCGTGAATACGAAGAGTTGAAAATGGAAGCGTCACGTCAGGCCGCCAGGTATCTTCAAGAGCTAGACTCTGTCAACCGTGAGCAGAAGGCGGACCAGGATCGGCTTGACAACGAGATGAGGAAAAAAGGCGAGTTGGAGAACAAACACAGGCAGAAGGTATGTTTGGAATTAGACATCCAAAATTGTATATTAGGGATTGTATAAGGGCTTAGGAATAGGGATTCCTTTTTATAGATCCATAGTTAAAAGACTAGTAATAAAACGGCAAGGTAACGCTTAACTTTAGTCAATAATAGTTTTAGAAACGACCATTTAGCAATGGGGGGTATAACATTCCTCATTATAAAATGTAAGAATCTAATTTTTATTTTGTTATTTTATTTATTATGAAGTTTTAGCTATGACCGTATTCTAAAAATATTCTTTCTATTTCTTAAAAAAACATGTATTTTGGGAGATAATAAATCTATAGTCGTCACTTTCATATAATATATATGAAAAATCACGTCGCTCCTTTGATGTGTGCAAGACAAACATAAAATACACAGAAAAAATTATTAAAAAAAGGTACTGTTTTCGAGGGATAGAATTATTTACCAAAATCTAAATTACCGCTAGCAAAGCCACAAGTCAAATCTAGTTGAATAATATTTTTGTCTGGTTGCCGATGGGCCACTACAGTTCAAGTTAAAATAAATTGTAAGAAATATTCTTAGCATGGCAGTGTTAGTATCGATTTATATTATTTACACGTATTTCTACCACTAGATAAACTGTTTATTCTATTTATATTTTTTTTATTAATATAATTGTTGTATTGTTTAGGGTCACGAAAGGAACGAGGCGATGAAGCGCGTGGACAAACTGAACGAGCACATCCGCAGCTCAGAGCAGGCTCTCGAGGAACAGCGACGGTTGAGGGCTGAACTACAGGTACAAACACGTGCCTTATTACAAGTTAATATAATAATAATAACAATCAAACAACGATAGCCTAGAGAGAAACCGTTGGACTGCCACGCAGACGTCTAGAGATCGATCCTAAAGCGCGCATCTCTAACGTTTCGAAGTTATATGCGTATTAAATCATTAATTTTCGCTTGCTTTAACGATGAAGGAAAACATCGTGTGGAAACCTGCATGTGTGAGAGTTCTCGATAATGTTCTCGAAGATATGTGAAGTCTGCCAATCCGCACTAGGCCAGCATGATGGACTATAAACCTAACGCTTCTAACAATCTGAAGAGGTCCGTGTCCAGCAGTTGGACAGTTTAATACATGGCTAATATTATGATATAATAGTAATACCAGCCCTGTATTAAACTGTAGCAAGGCTATCAAAGCCAGAAATTAATTATTACGTAACTTGCCGCGGACT
This sequence comes from Catocala fraxini, assembly GCA_930367265.1. Lineage (NCBI taxonomy): Eukaryota > Metazoa > Arthropoda > Insecta > Lepidoptera > Erebidae > Catocala > Catocala fraxini. Next base: position 5,760,836 of record OV884036.1, on the reverse strand, counting down.
GCTAACAATTGTAACAGCGCTTTAGTAAATACTTGCTGCGTAGAGAGTTCACTTTGCGCACCGACCATGCAGCACTTAAGTGACTGCTTATAGTTTAAAATCTCGTGAGCCATGTTACAAGGCAGATCAAACAACTACAAGAGTATATATAATATCAGCCCTGTATTGATCTGGGCACGGGTCTCTTTTCAGAGATAGGCCTTGGTCCACCACGCTCGCCCAGTGCGGGTTGAAATATAGCAGGGACGATTGTCAAGAACCCCTTTATAGAATTAAACTTGCTACTGTTTCGTGTTTTTAATGCCCAGTTTAAATATCCAAAAATAAATCATTTTACCTATGATCAGTTAATTTTTTATACATTCTATAAAAAATATGTCAAAATGTAATTACATATATATTTTGCTGATCGTTTCGATGTTTATAATGAGCTATCGATTCGATATTTATATGCGGTAGCGCATGCGACAGTTTTTATACCCGTGATGTCGAAGTATTCTCGAAAATCAAATACTAAAACCGTCGAATCGATCAACCGCCATTGCATTTCCGAAACGTACTTTATTGACGACTTTGGCGTGTCAGGTGGAGTTCCAGGGTTCCAGTCATCAACAGGTAACCGTATATCTTTGCCAAAAATTAACTTCGGCCGGCGTTAATCCAGTAGTGTCGTGTATTAAAGAGCAATATGGTCAGAAAATCAGTAATAAAGATATGTGCTGGTTTTAGAACCGTGAATAATGAGGAACTAAATGAGGAACATCATTGTGATTAGTCTCGAAGATGTTCCTCGACGACTTTGGCCAGATGTATGGTTGAATCTCTCTATTATTCGGATTACAGGTTTGCTGGCGATGTGCGTATGTTGCGTATACCGAAAAATTTACACGTCGACTAGAATAGTGTTGATCCTTGTCTGATCGCTATGTAACTCTAACAGTACGCCAAATCGATACTACTTCCTCGATAAACGTTATAGTTACGGTCTGGACATCCTATTTTGGTGTCACAAACGTGTCAGACCATTTCGTAAAATAGGTAATCTTGCACCACTAGTACATAGCGACACCCGTCTTCCGTCAATCAATGGCGATTTTTCTTACGGAGCGCCGACGCTGTAGAGCTGTATCTTTCCCCTATATCTGGTGCGTGATCCATTTACTGAACCACACGTTGAACACTTTCTACACCAATGCTCGATGTCATCTCGGCAGCGTAATCGGTGGAAGCGTTCCCTTACTTTTACCATATCTTTTTTTGTCTTATCAACGTTCGGTCGGCAGTTACGTCGTGCACAAGTCTTAGGAGTGAGGCAATTCTACTACTGTTAAGAAGAGAGGAGGAGCCATATGCAGAGTTGGATACTTTTTGGGTACTCCCAGTTTCTATATCATCGTCTTGCAGAATAAGGCTGTGTCCTTCTAAACTTAGTAAGCATTTGTGATCGGCTCGAGGTTGATACATCTTTTGGCCTTTTCATTCCATTATCAACCTGAGCTACTTATTTTTCTTCTGCGCCTTGCTTTATCTTCTTTGCTTCACGTCCGTATTTTGTTCATGTTGCTTGAGACTCGTATTTCAAGTAGTGTATGCAAGCTTGATTATTTGGATATCTTGAAAAAAGCGTTGGCGTTCTATCGAACAGCAAAACGAAAAGATACTATCGTATTTTTTTTGTTTTTGTGTTCTATTACAACGTTGCATTCTTCTTGTTGTTGCATCCGCCTTGCAACATGGTCTACGGGATTATTAACCTGAAGCAACTGCCAAAGTGCTTCATAGTCTGAGCGCAGGGTGAACACTCTATCCAACTAGAATTTACTGAAGCGCTGTGCTTCGCAATTCTTAGTAGTCCGCATCAGGTTGATGATCATTATTGTTTCGAAGCCTACCCTAGCCCTAAGTCTTGCTAAATCACGATGATAACATGTAGCTTTTTTTGTTTTTGACATTATTAATAAAGGAAGAGCCAACCGCTTAATTTTCGTTGCCTTTTAGCGTTGTTATAGACCTTCATTAGCTCCTTTGCATGCTCCGTTCTATCAGCTGCACTCGATACACATGCTCCAGATTTTTGTCAACATGACGTGCTTCCAAGACTTTGAAGAGTTAGTAATAGCCACGTTGTCAGTTTTTCAAAATTAGGTAGGCTTCTTCTCAAAGCGCCAAAGTGCTCTTTGAGCATGCTCGCCCTTTTATTAGTAGCCTTTGACAACCACTACAAACTAATGTTGGCATGTTGTCCAAGAAGTACTATTGTAGGCACTTTGAACTTAGTTGTGCCAGCAGGTACTCGTGCAAAGCTCAAATAAGAACTGTAATATTTAAAAGCAGCTTTAAAAATTTTTCGTAGACTTCTATGGTCTCCTTACTAGCACGGTCTTAACTACATCTAAGTTTTTCTAGAGGTCATCCGAGTGTTGTAGATGCGAACCCCACACGAGACAAACGATCGATTGTGTGATCCACAAATCGTTTTTTCGCGTCTGGGTGTTCTTTGTATCTGTTGTTTGAATGTTTGTAAAGACCCCGCGACACAGGAATTATTACTAGTGAAAAAAGAAATGGCACCATTAAAAGGCTTTCGAAGTTCGCTTAAAATTATTTTTCACGTTTTGGAGTTGCTTGAAGCTTTTTTGAGGTTGCCTGTATAGCTGCAAGAAATGCCGGAAGATCCAGCGTCATAATGGAGCTGATGTTAAGTTGAATAAATGATTAAGTTGAATAAATGATAAAATGATGTTAGCAGTAGCGTATGTAACGTGGTAGTAGGTGCCTCTGTTGCTGCTGTATATCCATCCGCCTCGTCAAACGCTGTATGCTGTCTGTTGCGTACACCCTTCGTTGCCAAGCTTGAGCTGCAGGCGCAGCTGGAGGAGGTGGCGGCGGCGCTGGGCGACGCGCGCGTTGCCAAGCTATCGATACTGTTCTCTCACATGTGTGTTGTGGTAGGCGGACGTGGGCGAGTGCCGCGGGCGCGCGCAGGAGCTGCAGGCGCAGCTGGAGGAGGTGGCGGCGGCGCTGGGCGACGCGCGCGTTGCCAAGCTATCGATACTGTTCTCTCACATGTGTGTTGTGGTAGGCGGACGTGGGCGAGTGCCGCGGGCGCGCGCAGGAGCTGCAGGCGCAGCTGGAGGAGGTGGCGGCGGCGCTGGGCGACGCGCGCGTTGCCAAGCTATCGATACTGTTCTCTCACATGTGTGTTGTGGTAGGCGGACGTGGGCGAGTGCCGCGGGCGCGCGCAGGAGCTGCAGGCGCAGCTGGAGGAGGTGGCGGCGGCGCTGGGCGACGCGCGCGTTGCCAAGCTATCGATACTGTTCTCTCACATGTGTGTTGTGGTAGGCGGACGTGGGCGAGTGCCGCGGGCGCGCGCAGGAGCTGCAGGCGCAGCTGGAGGAGGTGGCGGCGGCGCTGGGCGACGCGCGCGTTGCCAAGCTATCGATACTGTTCTCTCACATGTGTGTTGTGGTAGGCGGACGTGGGCGAGTGCCGCGGGCGCGCGCAGGAGCTGCAGGCGCAGCTGGAGGAGGTGGCGGCGGCGCTGGGCGACGCGCGCGTTGCCAAGCTATCGATACTGTTCTCTCACATGTGTGTTGTGGTAGGCGGACGTGGGCGAGTGCCGCGGGCGCGCGCAGGAGCTGCAGGCGCAGCTGGAGGAGGTGGCGGCGGCGCTGGGCGACGCGCGCGTTGACAAGCTATCGATACTGTTCTCTCACATGTGTGTTGTGGTAGGCGGACGTGGGCGAGTGCCGCGGGCGCGCGCAGGAGCTGCAGGCGCAGCTGGAGGAGGTGGCGGCGGCGCTGGGCGACGCGCGCGTTGCCAAGCTATCGATACTGTTCTCTCACATGTGTGTTGTGGTAGGCGGACGTGGGCGAGTGCCGCGGGCGCGCGCAGGAGCTGCAGGCGCAGCTGGAGGAGGTGGCGGCGGCGCTGGGCGACGCGCGCGTTGCCAAGCTATCGATACTGTTCTCTCACATGTGTGTTGTGGTAGGCGGACGTGGGCGAGTGCCGCGGGCGCGCGCAGGAGCTGCAGGCGCAGCTGGAGGAGGTGGCGGCGGCGCTGGGCGACGCGCGCGTTGCCAAGCTATCGATACTGTTCTCTCACATGTGTGTTGTGGTAGGCGGACGTGGGCGAGTGCCGCGGGCGCGCGCAGGAGCTGCAGGCGCAGCTGGAGGAGGTGGCGGCGGCGCTGGGCGACGCGCGCGTTGACAAGCACGAGGAGGCGCGGCGCCGCAAGAAGCAGGAGATCGTCGAGAGCTTCAAGCGGGACATACCTGGAGTGGTGAGTAAATCCTCACCTATAGACTTATTTAATTATATATTGAAATCATCGTTAATAATTATGCTTTTATATTATAAACTAAATATGCCCGCGGTTTCACCCGCGTTTATGATTACTGCGCCGCCCCTGTGGGTCGTAGCGTGATGTTATATAACTATAGCCTTCCTCGATAAATGAGATATCCAACACTAAAAGAACTTTTCAATTCGGACCAGTAGTTACTGAGATTAGCGCGTTCAAACAAACAAACAAACAAACTCTTTAGCTTGATAATATTAGTATAGATATTATCGAAACTTTATATTCAAAACTTAACTCTTGTGGTAGAAACGTTTAAAATTTGTTTTGTGGTATTAAAATATAAATAAATTTGCATTCACAATCCTTAAAATATTACTTAACCACTAATACAAATTTCGATCACGACCACTAATACAAATTATAATCGCGACCACTTCTACCTACAAATTTCGATCGCGACGCATTAAAACAAATTTCGATTACGCTGCACTAATACAAATTTAGATCGCGACGCACTAGTAGAAATTTCTAACGACACGCACTGATACAAATTTCGATCGCGTCACACTTTACGAATTTTGAGTGCAACGCACTAATAGAAATTAAAACGCGACGCACTGATGCGAAATTCGATCTTGCTGCACTAACTCAAATTTTGATCGCAACGCACTAGTACACATTTCGATCTAATACAAATAATTAGAATAATAAATAATAATCTTAATGAAACGCACTAATACAAAATTTTATCGTGTCGCGGTAATACAAATTTCGATTGTAACGAACTAATAGAAATTTCAAACGCGACGCACTGATACAAATTTCGACCACGGCATACTAATACAAATTTAGAACGCAATGCACTAATACAAAATTCCATTTCGGCCCACTAATAGAAATTTCAAACGCAACGCACTTATACATAATATTTCGAAAGCGATCAAATTAACATATCTCAAAAATGTTTAATTAAAGTCGCAAAATCATTACGATCGTAAGATCACACATTCAAATCTACAAAAATTTGACTGATCAACTAAATATTGCTAAACAGTAAAACAAGCATCCCTGCAAACGGCCATTCTTGAAATGAGACCGTTGGCACAAGGCATTGTCCGGTCGATTTGCATTGCCATTTAAAACGCTTGTTTTGTCATCGCACTAGCTTATTCGCGCGATTAAATTATATCGATTGCTTCTACAATCGTTACCTAAAGACGATGCCTCATACGTCACCGTTTGTTTTCTAGTATGACCGGATGATCAACATGTGTCAGCCCACACACAAGCGGTACAACGTAGCCATCACTAAAGTGCTCGGCAAGTACATGGAAGCCATCGTGGTTGACACTGAGAAAACCGCCAGGAGATGTATCCAGGTAACCGACATTCTTAATAAAATATTATTTTCTTGTTGACTGTCTTGGCAGTTCTTAAGTGTTATGGGAAATGTTGGTAGTTCGCTCAAACAGGCAACGGCTCTGCTAGGTACAACGATACTGACGAACAATACACTTGCCCCTGAAAATATTCCCACTTTTAAAGAGACTGGCAAAAAGATGAAAACTTAAATTTCATAGGGTGGTATATAACTGCACAGCAAAAAATACTAATTGTACAGCAAAATATGCTTACCAAAAATACTAATTGCACAACAAAATATATTTAAAGAGATTATACTAAGTCGACGGCTCCTATTTTTGGGTGGGTTTAAGAAGGAACCTAACATAACCTAACCTTTCCGACACAGAATGCAGTGATTTGAGGTGTATAGGTGCGCGTTATGCTGTGCAATTAGTATTTTTGATGGTATTTAATCCCAATTTCATTTAAGGTTCCAAATCTTAATGGTTTGTTTTGAATGTTAGAAGTGACAACAATGATATCAAATATGATTACCTTACAATAGGCTGAGTTTGATAAATAATTGATGAGTATATCTCTCACTTGAACAATTATGTAGAAAACTTTTAGTAAAACTTTTTTATTTTTGGAACAGCAACCTTAAGCTATGAAAATATAGATATACCTATATTCACGGAGAGGTAGGGAGCGAATATAACACCTACATTTAGAGCATTAGTTCCCAAAGTGGTCAAGTTAAACCCCCAGGGGTCCACGGTAGACTCGACGGGGGTCTACGTTGGCGTGAAAAAACTGGGGGTCTACAATTAGTAAGCGGGGTCCACGAAAATTTATTTGCTTTCGATAGTGAAGAACTAAAATGTTGGTATGACTTCAACTACAATTTTAAAAACTTGCATATTCCATATTCAGTACCAGTGGTAACGAATTTCTAAAAAAAAAAACTCAACCCGTAGAGATTTTATCAAATATAAATAGAAATATTAGGAATATGGTACAAATGTAGCTGCAGGGGATCCACCGGAACCTGCTAAATTTTGAAAGTGGTCTATGGGAAAAATATCTGGTAACCTCTGTTTTAGAGCTTATTGTCCAGCTTATAGATCCGAAACCCTTGTTGCTACTGAGAAATTCTTAGCAGGAAAAAAAGTAACTCTATGCTGAATCCAAGAATAGAACACGAGGCCTCATGTATATGTTTTAGGTACGTTTGATATTTACAGGTGCTGAAAGAGCGCATGTTGGAACCTGAAACCTTCTTACCGCTTGATTACATCCAAGCTAAGCCACTAAGGGAAAGATTAAGGTAAGTTGTTTATATGTTAATTAACTAATAAACATTGGAACTGGTTCATTAGCAAGTTTGACTTGGAAAATGAAAAAATAAAATATTGTACATTTAATAAAATAAAATAAAACTTGTAAAAAAAGATAGACCAGTAATCAAATTTAAAATTTACGAGTATTATCATTAAATGTGTCGTTTATTTTACTTAAAACAAAGGTGAACCCATTTTATGTTACCTTTGTTTGCAGTTAAACGACACAAATATGCCTTTTACTAAAAATTTACCGAGAATTAAGATATGCTTTGTATTGTTTGTGTGCAGGGACATAAAGGAGCCTAAGAACGTGAAGCTGTTGTTCGACGTGCTGCGCTTCGAGCCGGCCGCCATCCACCGCGCCGTGCTGTTCGTCACCAACAACGCGCTCGTCTGCGAGACACCGGAGGACGCCTCCAGGGTCGCCTACGACCTCGACAGGAGCAAGAACAGCAGATACGATGTAAGGGTTCTTACCATATCAGTGTTTATGTGTTTTTATAGCTTCAAAATTGAAGTGAAATTGTCATAGTCTGTGTAATGTCAATATAACAGCTTTTTACTAAATGCATATACGGTACTAATATAGAAAAATCTATTTTTATAATGTTTGTATTTGTATGTTTGTTCCGGCTAATCTATGAAACGGCTGAAACGATTTTGACAGGACTTTCACTGGTGGATAGCTAATGTTATAAGGAGGAACTTAGGCTATTTTTATTTTATAAAAAATAGGGAACCGTGAATAAAAATTTTCCTCACGGACGAAGTCGCGATTAACAGCTAGTCAAAAATATCTTTATTCCTATAGTTCACAAAATAACGCTTATGAACGTCACAGTTACACTTATGAATGTGAATTGCTATGCTCGGCAAAGTAGGGCAGGTAAGGGCGCAGAACCAATGAGAAGCACTGCCAAGAAACTCACAGCCACTCATTTTAAATGCTAAAATGTACAATATTGTTTATTGAAATTATGAAATATATAAAATAAAGAATATATACCATAATAATAACAATTTCTATCGAAAACGTTCTATAATCCTTACTAATATTATAAACGCGAAAGTTTGTATGGATGTTTGTTACTCTTTCTCGCAAAAACTACTGGACCTATTGCGATGAAACTTATTATGTAGATAGCTGGAGACCTGGATTCACACATAGGCCTACAGTAAACATACTTTATATCCCGATATTCCCACAGGAACGGGACTTACGCGGGTGAAACCGCGGGGAAAACTAGTTAATCATAATCTTTGAAGCGGTATCTCTGCGATCAGACTTTTAATTGTCCTAATCCTTTGATGAATAATAGAGTAGTCCTAATAACGGAGGAGGTTATTTTAGAAGGAAAAATCTGAAGATACCTTAAGTATTTTCGTTCGGCCCAATGTTTCGGATAGACATTTCCATGATAGACCTACTGAAAAAGAACACAGTCAGGATTGTTTCTCCTGTCTTTTGTAGGATAGAAGCTCCCGGGAGCTCAATCGGGCTGTCCCAGATTTTTAGCAAATGTTCTTATGACCTTACAAACCTATTAACACTATGAACATATTCTTGCTACATGGCAGTCTAGGTGTAAATGTTCGTTTTATAATTTTAGGCGTTGGCGCTTGACGGTACGTTTTACCAGAAGTCCGGTATCATTTCTGGTGGTTCGTTGGACTTGGCAAGGAAAGCCAAGCGGTGGGACGAAAAACACCTATCACAGCTCAAGTCTAAAAAGGTAATATTTGTCATAAAATATATTAAGGTCTTTATTCTGCGAGCTTCATTCCAAGTCTTCCTTGTTTCTTTAGTCTTACAAACGTCGAGATTGTTAAGTAAGTCATCTCCATTTTAAATATGTATTCTAAAACTGTCAAACTGCTAATAGCTAAGTCACTTGCATTTACGTTGAGAGGTTTTTGATACCATTTTTTTACAATAAAAGAGTCGCAAACCAAGGATGCCGATACATAGTAAGCGGTAACAGTGGCCTATGGACGTGTGTAGCCCCGCGGATGTCACTCACTTTTAGCAACGATAGAAATTGGAGTGGAAAGCAACAATACTATCTGCTTTTTATCAAGAGTGGAGTAATTTTTACAATTATAAACAGAGGTTTGTGTTCTTAACCATTCGTTTCTATTGGCCATCATTTTATACCTTTCTAGTCATGTCAGCATGTACCCAATACATTTACGTGAAGGTTGGATAGGTCTAAATTATCGCCCCAATAATATTAAAAAAAACTACTAATTAATAATGTTTTAATCATTGACCTATTAATTATCAGGAAAAACTAACAGAAGAGCTGCGTGAATCGATGAAGAAATCACGTAAAGAGTCAGAGTTGACGACAGTGGACTCGCAGATACGCGGGCTCGAGTCCCGGTTGAAGTATGCTATCACCGATAGAGATACTACCGTAAGTTATTATATGGCCAGTTTTAATCTCCAAAAAATAAAACGTTTAATATACGGACAGTTAATTTGTGTCAACTAAAATTTTTCATTTAACTGTCCGTAGGTAAAGCGAGTACCTTTTTTTTTTCAAAACAATGAAATACCTAAGGTTTTAAAATTAAGTAATTAGTTATACAACATCTGCCGACTTACTTGGTGGTATTTTAATACCTCGTGGATATATTAGAAGATGCTGTTTCTAAAAATAATTGCGATTGTATCAGATTTCAGTATCCACGGAAAATCTTTATGATCGCGTAGTAAACTACGAAAAGAGTTTAAGCTTTTGTGTATCACAAAATGAAAAGGACCCTTATTTTAGTTAAACGTATATTTTTGCTTTGCTTACAGCTGAAGCAGATCAAAGCTCTTGACGCTGAGTTAGCAGAATTGGAGAGGAAGATGGAGATGTTTGGTGTAAGTACAGTATGATAAATAATATCATAAAAGCGTCAGAAGAGCGAGGAAGCGCTATAATTGAATCTGTTTTTGCGCGTTGTAATGTCAGCCTGCCGTATTCATGTTGTTTATGACACATACAATGTTTAATTGGGATATCTGCAAAAAAGATAGCTTTAAACAGGCGAATTTCAGATCATACCAGAGTATCAAATAAGATAAATTGTTATAATTATGTCATAGTAGAATCATGTCTGTTTACGCCTTATGGCGTAAGCGGTGTGTACACCCACATGCTGATAGTTGCTTTCAAATATTGTTCATGTCGTAGCCTCAAGTAGAGGACATCGAGCACACGATACGCGCGCGGGACCTGAACATCCAGGAGATCAAGGAGAACATGAACAATGTGGAGGACGTGGTGTTCAGAGCGTTCTGCAGGGACATCGGAGTCGCTAACATACGGTAAGGAGCCGGATATACTTGTTCAAATGTGTCTAGGGCGCGGCTGGCAGTGGCGTGGGAAAGCTAGAGAGAGGGGAGGCGTGAGTTGCGCGACTGGGGCGAGGAGGAAGGGAGGAGGAGGTGAACGACCTCACCTCGTTCACTAAGGCGAGAAGTGCGGTCGCAAGCGCACGCTTCGGATTTGAACATTGTAATAAATGTGTGTGTCTAGCGTAGCTGTAACGCAATTTAATATTCTAACAATAGATGCTATTTTATCAGGTTGTTTAAGTATTTTAAAATGTGTTATAGTAAAGTGTTAAACTAGAGACAGTATCATTCTAAATAGCATAGAAAGACATGATTATATTTATTATTATATTTCGATAAATCATTATAATTATCATATATATATATTTTTGATCTTTTTTTATCGATATCTAAACATATTTTGTATTATGATTAAGCAGATAAAAAGCTGAGATAGTATAATTTTTTTATATCTATTTGAATATTTTGTTCAAAATTAAATGGTTTTACTTTAAAGTCACGATGTCAATGACGACGATATGAATGTTCTGTACGTGAAACTAAACCATAATTATATAAAAATGGAAAGGTCCAAGCATGGATCCTCGTGACACGCTTACTGGCGACTAGTAATCCATAATACCTACCTCCATTATTTAGAAGCATACCGTGGTTATTGCCCCTACAGCCAGTACGAGGAGCGCGAGTTGCGAGCCCAGCAGGAGCGCGCCAAGCGCCGCCTGGAGTTCGACGCGCACGTGGACCGCATCACCTCCAACTTGGAGTTCGAGCGCAGCAGGGACACGCAGAGTACGTACTCAATACTTATATCACATACTAGCTTTTGCACGCAGCTTGGCTTGCCTAAAACTAGATTAGGTTATATGAGTGACAGTACTTTTTTTAAATATAAAATATAACCCATGTTACTCGGTGACAATATAGCTTTTTTAATGGAGAAATGTTTTTTTTTAAATCGGTAGTGTAGTTTCTGAGTTATATTCTTGCAAACAAACAAACAAATAATAAAATCTTTTCTGTTTATTATAATAATAATATTTTTCTCATATGTTAAAAAAATACCTGTGACGCGTAAACGTAAAATAACATAATATTATTTTACGTTTATACGAATGCTACAAATTGAAATTAAACTATGTATACTTTCTACGGATTTTGTAGCGATGTTTATTTTAAAACACTTTTATTAAATAATTTTAGATAGTGTTACAGTTCAAAACTATGTAATAAAAGTGTTTGTAAAATAAACAACGAGAAACATAACAATAATAAGTATAAATTAGTATCGACTTATGTGTCCAGCACCTTTACAATTATTCGGGTATGTATAATACTTCTGTGTGGTTTCAGAAAATGTGACGCGCTGGGAGCGAGCTGTCCAGGACGCCGAAGACGAGTTAGAGGGCGGGCGGCAGGCCGAGGCCAAACAGCGGCAGGAGATCGACGCCGAACTGCGCCGCGCTGACGCACTTAAGGCCGACCGCGCCGCCGCCAGGAGCAAGCAGGAACACGCAGACGATGACGTCAGCAAGGTATACCGAGCTTTTCCACGCCAGCGCGGACCGAATTACTGCGTGTACCTGCGAGTTGTTGTTCGGGGCCCTTGGCCATCAACGTGGAAGCGTTAAGACTAATTGGTCAACATCATTGAAATGCAAAGTAAATAGATCAGGTTTTCCATAGCAATATATATCATTTAATAACCTTTCTCAGGCATATCTACAACGGTATGCTCATGTCTAAACTATGCTCGACACGTCAAATACTATTAGTCTCAGACTGTATTATAGGTTAAATCACAAAAGAGAAATTAAACTAGTCAAGATTCACATAATTTGGGCACGTAACGGTCATAACTAAGATTGCTTTTACACGTATCTTAGAATTTCTGCCGCTTTTTATCGAGCATTTGACTCTGTCTATTGTAATTCAATTACGTGTAAATTGCATATTGAAATAAATTAAGCAATTATTTAAGGTCAAATCATTAATTTGTAACACGCTGTTTATGTATCATATCTATATGTAAATGGCTCGGCGCATGTTTAATAATATTGAAGTATCTAGTTGCAATACTAAATATAGCGTACTATAGGGCATGATCTTAATTCCATACTCAATTTACCACATAGTTTACCATTAGACCACTGCTGCTTGGTAATTACTAAATACTAATTGAAATTATGATGATTTCAGGCACGCAAGGAAGTCGCAAGCATACAGAAGGAGATCCAATCAGTACAGAAGCAAATGTCCAGCATCGAAGCGCGCATTGAGAGCAAAAGATCTGATAGACATAACATACTTAGGCAGTGTAAGGTACGTATTCTCCATCAAGATATAAAGCATCCCTATCACATACATTGCTTTAGCAGTGAAGGGAAACATCGTGAGGAAATCTGCATGTGTGAGAGTTATCTATAATGTTCTCAAAGATATGTGAAGTCTGCCAATCCACACTAGGCCGGCGTGGTGGACTATGGCCTAATCGTTAAGTACAGGGCTGATATTATATTGTATTATATTATCACATACGTTCCGGTATTCTGCTGTTAAAGTTCCTAAAGAAGATATGCAAGTATGTGCATCACTAGTTGTGAGGCGCGCGACCTAATGTGTTTAGATTGCTTGGTAATTTGCTAAGATAAACGCAAGGATAGCTTAAAACAGTTGCCGGAAGAGACTACCTATATTATTGTAAATGTTAATTACCGATGGAAAATGTATTGCTAGCTAATATGAGTGATCCTGGTTTGCTGTCCGTAAACGCACTAAATAGCTGCGCACCTTGTGCGACTAAGTTAAATGATTTTAAGAGATAAACAATTCTATGAGTATTCAAAGAAAGCTATGTATACTCTTGGATCAACAAAACGTGTGTTTGATCGTATTGCATTGAACACTTGTCGCTTTTACATGACTGCACAAAGTCTTCCAGTCAACAAGTAGAAGCTCTTGACATCAATGCAAAAAAAAATATCAAGAATTTATCAATAATTATTTTTGGTTCATTAATTTTGTTGATTATTTAGTAATTTTAATATAATTGCTATTTCTAGATTGACGACATAATCATCCCTCTGCTGGAGGGCAGTTTGGACGAGACGGCCGACACGGAGTCAGACCCCTCCTCGATGTCCACCACGCAACAGTACAGGAAAGAGTCTAGGTATGAAAAGCCTATTTAAACATAATATTTACTTTAAAAATAATTAGCCTTCTCTAGCCCAAAATAAAAGTGATCGCAGCACTGTCATCACAGTGTAAAAATACGGCACCTATGATAATTGTATACCACAAAATGGCAACAAAAGGCTATATACTACGGTTTCTATATATTTGAGGGGAAGGAGGGACGTAGTGTGATGTCCCTCCAACACAAAGGGCCAGCTTTCGGCCAAGCTGGGTGGTCATGCCTGGCGGGCCGCTGCCCGACGGTATAGTAGCTCGCAGTATAAACATCGCTTGCGAGATTCAAGATTCTATGGATAATGTGTAATTGAGTATGGCGCCATCTTTTGTCGTGTGACATTACTTCTTCGCTTTCGTGGAGTCGCTACAAGGATATAGCTGGTGCTTTCTTCGTCTGGCTATTTCAGGATTGAACGTAGCTTCTTCTGTGTGCTGTCCCTTTAAGGAGAGACAAGTAATGAATATTTTCTCTGTTGCCAGGATCCGCGTGGACTATCGTTCTTTGCCAGATGCTCTCAAAGACCTGGAGGAGCCAGACGAGATCAAGCGGAAGGCGGACAAACTTCAAAAAGCCATCAACTCATTGCAAAACACCGTAGACAAGATACAGGCTCCCAATATGAGGGTAAGTAGAACTGATGATTGATAACCAACATTTTTAGATGGAAATGGAAATTTTTGTTAAATAAAAGATAACATTGAACTCACTTTAAAAGTATATAATTATGCGGCGTAAAATTATCTAATATTTTTCTAGGTATTTTCCTGCGAAAAAAATCACCGGAGGCGTTTTCGCTATTACTCTGTAGAGAAGTCACATGGTTTCACATGTGTCTAAAGCATAAATCCTAACTAGGTTTTAGTGTAGTTAGTACCTATATGTATTTTAAGTTTGATATTGTTATTAGGCTAACTTTTAAATTAAAAAACAAACACCAAATCAATGACAGTTGACCAAGTTCATATATATGTAACAATTTTTTAAATCAATTGGCCAAATTAATATCTCATAATATCTTAAGAGACAGCACGTTTCTTAAGATACAGGATTTACCTAGTTTAAGAGGCAGAGTTTTTATTATTGTATGCAGATTACTGTTCCAAATGTACTATCGACTTGAGCGACGGATGACCACTCCTAAGGTTAAAATCGCATAGCAGGCCAACACTTGGTGCACCCGTGCCGTGTAGTACGTGTAACCCGTAAAAGTGCAAGCGAATTTTTTTCTGAAATGGTCGACTGTCGCTCAAGTCGATAGTACATATAAATATAATGCGCTGTTGTTCTTACTTTGTAAAGTGTAAAGATATTGATAAATACAATTTATAAAGGTATTCATTAGAAAGAGAAAAGAAGATCTCATTTTCACTTTCTTCTTCACTATCTTATTATTGTGATATTTATATTAAAATAAATTATTTATATACCTTTATGCTTGTGCTATTATTGATTTATTTCCATATTCTTCTGTTGTGTCCAACTTATATTTTTATATTGTAGGCGATGGAGAAATTAAACGAAGTGCGAGAGAAAGTGAACGCTACCAACGAAGCATTTGTGGCCGCGCGGAAACGGGCGCATAAAGCTAAACTAGCTTTTGAAAAGGTTCGTTCAATATCAATTTAACTTTTTAATAAGCGATTTTAACAATGGAGCCTATCGCTCTTGTGTTCACCAGACGGCGCCACTAGCGAGTAAAGTGTACCACACATAGCTGCTGTCAAAAGCCGTATCTGGCGGTGAAAATTGTTGGTTACTATGGTTACTGTTGAAGTGACTATAGAGTTGTCTACCATAGATACATTACGATCATTCGATTTACCAGCAGTACTTAAATATAATATAATACACCATATTTAAAATCCGGAAAATATTACCTGTAGAGAAAAAATTAAGTTATTGATTATCTGAGAACAGCATAATAAAAATGAATATAAAACTGAAAGAGTTTTAAACCTGTAAACTGTCACATTAAAATAAATATGTGGTGACTAATATATAATATAATAATATATTTATATAATAGACTAAGGCTGCAAATTTTTTTTGTCAGCTGACGAGACTACCTGTTTGCGACATTTCTAAATGAATTTAAACAACTTTATACACTATTATTACATAATTTAGAAACTAAAATACTATTATTAAACACTTTTACTATTTACTGTTTACTTCTATTTAAGTTATATAATTTATAAAAACTATTTGGATTTAATTTTACACTTTCCTAGACGTTTCGGTTGCTTTTCAGCAGCCATGTTCACGGGGAGACGTAATCGTAAGACAATATTATGTAAATTGTTAAATGTGTTGTCACCAAAAGCAACTACTGGTGTTGTCTCTAAAAACTGCTTAAAAGAAGTAGTAGTAACATATTGTTCAAACATTATATAAGTATACGTCCTTAGCGTAACATTGGCAGTGCCGGTGCGGGATGGAGCTATGTACACATGGTTATGTCTCGTTCCGGCGCGCAGATCCGTGCTGTAGCGGTTTGGCAGGAGATTGTCAGGATAATATGTATTTTTGACTACTACGTAAATTTTTATTATGTAATTTTTCTGTTTATAGGTAAAAAAGGAACGTCACGACAAATTTATTGAGTGCTTTGAGCACGTAGCCAACGAAATCGACGCTATATACAAGGTAAATGATACTATAGTCATAATATATAATATGATTATCAGACCTGTCTAGATACCGTCCTATTAACATATTGAACACCATGCCGGTCGTAAATGACCGCAAACAATACATTTCCTATTGTGTCTGCTAAATGGCATTCAATGTGTTAATGAGCACAGGTTAATATATATATCAAAAATTAGGTCAGGATAGAAGTTATAACAAACCAAATTTTCTGTTTCTTCATACTGAAAAATATATATATTTCTCATTGGGAGCATTTATTTTTGCCACCAGAGGGCCATTTGGAAGAGAATGACCGTATCGATTCTGACTAATTTCTTTCGAACAATACGTGTAAAAAGGAAACAATCGCCAAGTGCATCCCTACTCAGATTTTGTGGGTACACTTAGCTAATGTGCAATGATAAAGTAACGAAAGGATTTTTAGCTCCAATGAATTGCACAAACCATGCATTGACATAAACGGGCTAACGCCTAGTGTTGACAAGTCACATAAGATGAACATTGTTTAATATACAAATAGAGCTTGGGTGTTCTTTGTATCTTCTATTTTCATGTTAGTATTGTCCTAGGATATAAGTGGTCCTTTTAAACTCACAAATATCATATTTTACAAATACTTGCAGGCCCTGGCTATGAACCAGTCGGCGCAAGCGTTCCTGGGCCCCGAGAACCCCGAGGAGCCGTACCTGGACGGCATCAACTACAACTGCGTGGCGCCCGGCAAGCGCTTCCAGCCGATGTCCAACCTCTCCGGCGGGGAGAAGACTGTCGCCGCACTCGCGCTGCTGTTCGCTATTCACAGGTATATATAATAATATCAGCCCTGCACTCCCTATTGCTGGACACGGGCATCTTCTCAGTATGAGAAGGAATCCTTCGAAGGAAAGGGTATTATCCACCACGCTGCCCAGTTCGGGTTGGCAGAGTTCACGTATCTTCATGATCTTCAAGAATATTATGGAGATCTTCCAGACATGCAGGTATCCTCACGATAATGGTAATCAACTGTTTAATGCGCACATAACTTCAAAAGATCAAAGGTGCCTTGGGATCGACTTTGAGAAGAACACCCAGGCTCGGAACAACTATTTATGCATCACACAAATGTTTGTCCCGTGCGGGGATCGTAAGCGTATTATTCTTTACAGCCCGTACTTACTCTAAACTGCTTGTGCCCCAAGTTACCAGCCCGCCCCTTTCTTCCTGTTGGACGAGATCGACGCAGCGCTCGACAACACGAACATCGGCAAGGTGGCGTCCTACATCCGCTCCAAGAAGGGCAGCCTGCAGACCATCGTCATCTCACTTAAGGAGGAGTTCTACGGATGTGCTGATGCTCTCGTCGGGATCTGTTCAGAGGTGAGAATACTGAAACTGTCTTGTTCTTTCAAAAGGCGTCTCCTGTATTAGTATTAATTCCTATATTGCGGGGGACTTTTCAAACCTTCAAACAACGGACACAAAGAACATCCAGACTGGGAAAAACCATCTGTGGATCTCACAAATTTTTGAACCGCGTGGGATTCGAACCCACAACACTCGGCGCAGTGGCAGCGGTGAGGCGACCAGTCTTTAACCACTACACCTTCCGTGCAGTGAAGGTTTTTATGTGAGAGCATAATTTTTTGTTGGTTGTAAGACCAAACAAGTGAGAGTCGGCAATGAATTGCCGTTAATCTTAGAGTTCGAAAAAATGGTTCAAGTAATATGCAAAGGTCACGTGATACCACGTGACCTTTCAAGGTCAGAGGCCAAGGGTCATAGTCATTTCGGGGCTATATCGACTATGCTGAGTTGAATGGCGTTGACCGCGAGTCTCTAGCTCTTACGGTTCTTGAGTTGAAAGTAGATAGTAACAGACAGACAGACAAAGCTGATATATAAGAGTTTTTCGAACTCTAAAATAAGCTTTGCTTAAAGTAGTATGATAAACCAAGACTAAAATTGAACTTTAATATCTGTACCATTTTAACTATTGTAGCCATATCTGCTAGTAAATGATTTGATTGAGAAGGTCACGGTGGTTTAAGTGGATACAGTTGTCAATGCGGCTGAATTTTAAGATACTTTGAACAAAGGTGTTCGAGTAGTGGACTATTAAATAGTTCGAGTAGTGGACTATTAAAACGTTCAAACTGCTCAGTTTGTATATCATGTGGTTTAGTTTTGCGCTCATGGTTGCAATTCGATCACGAGGTCACGGGTTCAATGCCCATGTTAGGCGAAGTGTTAGGGTTATCCGTAAGAAAATTTTCAGGCACAGCAGTAAGCTTAAAAATATGCCCGTCAGAATGCAATAAGCTCGCTACCTATACCAGATCACCAAACATAGGTAGCGAAATATGGCTCTAAAACATTTCTACCTATATTTTATATGTATTTATGTGTGTGACAAAAAAAGCTTTTATTAAGCTTCTATAATATTTATTAGTAGAGCCTAGCTGATTTCAGCATGAATGGGCCGGCTCGACCGGGGAAGGACTACCCTCTCACAGAATATCGACGTGATATTGCAATATTCCTACTATTGTGTTTCGTTCGGTGAATGAGAGTGCCGCAGGCCCAATCACTCTCTGAGCCCCTATCCGCTCCTTCTCCTTTCCACTTCCTTTCTTAAATAATAATAATAATAATATATATAATCGACAACGCGCAAGTGATGCCTCTGGTGTTGCAGGCGTCCATAGGCTACAGTGATCACTTACCATCAGGTGGACCGTATGCTTGGTTGCCACAGTAATCGTATAAAAAAAAGTTTTTTTTTTTGTATATTTGCCAAGATCCATTGAGAAAATTATTGGTGTCGATACTCGCTGTTAAAGAAGTTACCGAAGTAGTATTATAATACGAAAAACATACTTTTCTGTGTTACAGCCTGCGGATTGTCTAGTAAGCGACGTGATGACCCTCAGTCTGGAGCAGTACCCTGACTAGCATTCAGTAGCAGAGCCCAGAGTTAGACATATTCATACAACACGATAGACGACTGTGAAACTACCAAACACTATGGTGAAGTTCACCCATTCCCTACATCGTGGGGGCTCCAGAGCTCCAGAGAGGTGTCTCACCTGTTGTTAAATTATATATTTTTATACTATAATGTTTAGTTCATTCCCAAACAATTTGATGGTTACATTGTGTCTTCTGTAATTTTCGATTATTATTATTATTAAAACTAAGTGTTAAGTTAACATAGTATACATGTGTTTTATTTGTTAATCTATCACTTAAGTGAAAATATTTCTCTTGTAAATTATATATTAATAACTGTATTTGAATAAAGATAAGACATATGGATGTTTTATTATCACCATATTTATATGGTCTTTAACCTATTGAGTCGCAACGGCACACGGTTTTAAATTATGTTTGACATGCAAGCACTGACAGGTTCATCTTTGTGTTATTGGCACTCTAATATTTCGTGTTCATAGGAATTCAAAATGATTTTATGCTTAGTTTTATTATCGTGCTTAAGATATGAAGTGTTTTCGAGGCAAAGACCGACTATGGATAAAATCATTTTTTGATACCTCTACCGTGGTTGCTGTTGCTACAGCTATCGAAAGTATGCGACATAAAACATAGGTATTACCTGCCGCTACCGAGCTACACCTCGCATCAAATAAACTAAAACTCATTGCCGGTCGTTAACATTTTTAATTGCTATAGATACTCTTTAGAAAAATTGCCCAAAGGTGGAAACATGTTGAAGTGAAGTAAGAACAGTACGTGACTGACCTTTCACTCAAATTTTCTATAATTTTAAGACGAAAAAATACGTCTCGGTTTTATAATATTCACGTTAATATTAATATCTCGGGTGTATGATACCAAGATT
Source organism: Catocala fraxini (assembly GCA_930367265.1). Classification (NCBI taxonomy): domain Eukaryota; kingdom Metazoa; phylum Arthropoda; class Insecta; order Lepidoptera; family Erebidae; genus Catocala; species Catocala fraxini. Next base: position 5,740,809 of record OV884036.1, on the reverse strand, counting down.
GTCCACATCAATTCTTGACATTACACCCTTGCACTAATTGTTGTACCTGTAGTTCTCCGTAATGACAGGAGTAATTTCACATTGACGCATTTTGCAAAATGCTACATGGTTTAGCTGGCCTTCCAGGGTTCACAGTGTGTTAACTTACGGTAGGTACCTCGTCTGCACACGTCATTGATATTATGTGCAAAGTGTACAGCAGCGAAGTAGCTCGGATTCTAAAATATCTTAATTTTGCTATGGTCTCATGTATAAGTAGTTAAGTACATGATATAAGTGCACTAACCACCAGTGTTATCCACCGAAATTCACTATTACTGCCGATTTAAAAATATCATATTTCAACCGGAAGGATGGATACTGTGTGTCTATGATATCACTAGTTATCAGTAAAGCGCCCTGTTAACGGTCAAATTTGCTTGACAAATTTGTTTGTCAAACTTCACGTTTTCATCAAACAATAGCTTAAACGATCAAACCAAATATCAAACAAATTTGTTAACTTTCTAGTAGATTCGGGTTTCTCCTTTCGTGACGTGACGTCGCCGTGCCGAGCGCTTACAATGAGTAATTCAGATGACGCATTTTTGGCATTGACTCTAGCACTGTGTATTACAATATACAATATTACACGAGTGAGATCTTGTTTGACAAACACCGCCGTTCACGTTCAAACCTGTTTGTCAAACTCGACATCAATCCAGATTTTCAGCAAACGCGACAAACACGTAGATTGTTTGACACACGCCTCAAACACAGCTGTACACTATCAAATAATTTGACAAACACGTAAAATTTGACAAACAATTTGTTCGTTTACAGGGCACTTTAGTGTAAACGTGAGGACTAAGTTCGTCAATGTGTAGACATCGTTAAGTAATAAATCTTTTAATTTATTTTAACGTAATTGGAATACCAAGAGCATTAATTACACATTTTAAGTACAAAAAATTAAATGTTCGTTAATAAATGTTAATAACATGACCAAGTGAGGGTAGTTGCCGAAACACGCACTTCACGAAGGCGCCACTGAGCTGAAACCAGTCGACTCATGACCACGATCGAAGCAAGTCTGTCGCAACATCGGCAAATAAACAGGTAGGTATTTATTTATACCTTTAAATATTTACCAACGGGATTAATATATTGTCTGATATTGTATTATGTGTATAAATCGCGAATATTAAAAAAACTACTTCTCAACTTATAATCTATATACTAGATATAGAATATAGCTTGTTTCCCTACGCTTCCCTCGACACAAGTCAGTTTTAGGATACAGGGTGACTGGTTAAACATTGTGAGTCTGAGCACTTGCGCAATCGCATTCACAAACATGACTTATTCTTGGGGCTTGTAATTAGTTAATCGGCCTTCTGTCAAGAAAAGTACACCTACATTTTTCGCATATGTGAGTGTAACATCTTCACGTCGTTCTTTGGAAAACACAAGTTGCGGTCGGTTCTGGTCGTTCATACAAATCATTTCTTTTATCCAAAGGGATCGGTGGAAAGGAGATGGCGGATTTCTACATATTCGCTCTGCTCACCGTTGGAGTAATGGAGGTATGGTAATTAATATTTATAATATATAGAGAGTAGGCAGACTATAGCTTGAAATATGAACTATTTTCGGCTTCAGAGTTCCGTTTCTGTGCTAGGCAGTCCTGCTCTGGAATTATTTTGAAATGCATTCTTTTCCTATATTAAATACACCAGACGTTGTTTGTCGATTGCACATTCGCGTATTAATAAATAATTTGTTATTAATAATTTTGGCAAGCAAAGATTTAAATTATAGGTGTACCCCTCACAGTTCTAAGTTTGCACGAAAAAGCGTCTACTATAAGCAGAGTGAACACATTAGATAGCTGCCACCTGACCTCCGCAACCCAAAGGCTAACGATACCCTAAGGCTAGACCAGTGTCAGGATATTAGAGGGTACTGACTTTCCCAATAACGACTGCCATAGATGTTCATGGCAGCCAGGACCGACGGCTTAACGTGTTCTCCGAGGCACGGAGCAGGCGATAATTGCCAATCAATACGCACATAAGTTTGAAAAGTCATATAACTTCCGAAATTCAGAGGTGCGCGCGACGTGGGTTCGAACCCGTGATCCTCTGCATTGCAGTCTGTTGGTCTGCTCACTGAGATATCGCTGCTATATTACTTGCCGTTTACTTCGTAAATAATGGATCAAAAGTTTAGATGCGCGATGTAGATAGTAAAAATCTATAAAATATAGCCCATCTAAATTAATGACTTTTAATACCTTTAAATATTACACTTATGTACGCCGTTGCGACTCTGAACACGTCACAAAGTATGAACGCTTCTAAAAGTGATAGGGAGCATCTATAAATTAAATCATTGAGGGCAAGAAAAGAAAACCAATGCATTTTAATATGTAGCTCTTTTATTTACAATAAAATATGTTTATATTACAACTCTTATACTAATCTATGCTAGTATGTCATAATCTATTATGTGCCTCTAGCACGCATATCACTTGACCGTCGGTCGCTCCCACCTTCAATACAAGCATTGTATTATTTATTTACTGTAACTAATAGACATCCTTCCATACATAGCGTAATATTTACAAGTGTTTACAAGTTCAATGTTAATAGTCGCAAGGAAGGGACAAAGCTATACACTCAGTAATGCGCTGTCTAGTTCTCATGCAAGAAGAATTAAAAGCTTGAAAGAAAAGAATTGTGAGTTTCTCGTCTGAAAAAGTCTTAGCCAGCACAGAAAAAGTAAACGAAGTACCGATTAATCGTATGATGAAATGGTACTTTCTGAATCTTGTCAACTACGTTAAAATTCGTTAATAACACCGGTTATTACCGAATTTTAAAATAGCGTTATCTACTAGATATTTTCGTTAAAATATGATCTCTAAAATATACAATTACGTTATGTCTGGAAGGTCTATAAGTGAATATCTGCAAACCAGTTTAAAACATATCAGTACTAAAAATATAAATGAAAAGCCATGACAAATTTGATGTAATGCACAATCGTTACTAAAACAATCGAGCTATTATATGGTGTCCATTATTCGAATAATAATCGGTGTTCCTTTATTTCATGTACTGTGTTATATATTAATTAAATGTTCTTTTCATGCTGTACATTTATCGAGGAATTCGATTACATTTAAGTAACAATCGCATATTGCTACTTCGATGTCCAATTGTTGTTTTTCGTCAATAAACTGGCTACTAGAGCTGCTGTTTAGGTTTGTATTATAACTAAAATTTAAAATTACGCCAGATTTTGACGAAATAAACATTTGAACAACAAATAAAATATTCGGATCTGTAAAACAAAATTGCAAGAAATCATAAGTATATAAACAAAATAATTGAAATCGTTTAATTTTTAGCTTAAGTCTACTTTAACACCTGTCTACCTTGCATCTATTTGATATTACTAAAAGTGGAGATTTCACTATGGTATATGGTAGGTATAGTGCTTTTATAGATAGTAATGCGACCTGTTATGCAACAATAGAAGGAACGTTTGGTTCTACAGCCATTTTGCACATCGATTTTGGGTAAACGTCGTGTTAAAAATTGATTTATCGGCTTGTGTGGCGTTGACCATAAGTTGTAGTTACACTTTAAATAGCAGAGATACAAGATGGCGTAAACGTTCTAGTTATTGTTATTAACAGTGTCATACAATTATAAATAAAACACTTACACGCCTTCAATATTTATTTTGTTTCTCAACAATATGCCGTTATATGTAACTTATTACATCTTGACATCACTTTCGCTTTACCGAATATGTAAGAAGATAGCCGAGGAGTAATATTCTGTTCTCAGCAATCGGACGATTAGTGTTCAAATTTAACAAATTTTACTATTAACTAGCTATTCTTGTTCTAAGCGTGTCTATCTATCGTCACCCCAAACTTATTGTATAACAATACCGTAAGTCTGACGTTCATTAAATTAGTTTTGACCTCAATTTTTAGAAGAGTTTGTAAGAGCACCGATCCCCGCGTCCTGTTTCGAGTACAAGATGCAAGGATTACCCTGACAGTGACCGCGGCTGCAGCAGCGTGCGGCACACGGAGCAGACGCGCGCGGGCGGGGGGCGGGGGCGCTAGTTGGGCGAGGGCGCTAGTCGGGCGATCGCGGCGGGTCGGTGCTGAAGTAGGGCGCGGCGTGCGGCTGCAGCAGCGTGCGGCAAACGGAGCAGACGCGCGCGGGCGGGGGGCGGGGGCGCTAGTTGGGCGAGGGCGCTAGTCGGGCGATCGCGGCGGGTCGGTGCTGAAGTAGGGCGCGGCGTGCGGCTGCAGCAGCGTGCGGCACACGGAGCAGACGCGCGCGGGCGGGGGGCGGGGGCGCTAGTTGGGCGAGGGCGCTAGTCGGGCGATCGCGGCGGGTCGGTGCTGAAGTAGGGCGCGGCGTGCGGCTGCAGCAGCGTGCGGCACACGGAGCAGACGCGCGCGGGCGGGGGGCGGGGGCGCTAGTTGGGCGAGGGCGCTAGTCGGGCGATCGCGGCGGGTCGGTGCTGAAGTAGGGCGCGGCGTGCGGCTGCAGCAGCGTGCGGCACACGGAGCAGACGCGCGCGGGCGGGGGGCGGGCGCGCTAGTTGGGCGAGGGCGCTAGTCGGGCGATCGCGGCGGGTCGGTGCTGAAGTAGGGCGCGGCGTGCGGCTGCAGCAGCGTGCGGCACACGGAGCAGACGCGCGCGGGCGGGGGGCGGGCGCGCTAGTTGGGCGAGGGCGCTAGTCGGGCGATCGCGGCGGGTCGGTGCTGAAGTAGGGCGCGGCGTGCGGCTGCAGCAGCGTGCGGCACACGGAGCAGACGCGCGCGGGCGGGGGGCGGGCGCGCTAGTTGGGCGAGGGCGCTAGTCGGGCGATCGCGGCGGGTCGGTGCTGAAGTAGGGCGCGGCGTGCGGCTGCAGCAGCGTGCGGCACACGGAGCAGACGCGCGCGGGCGCGCTAGTTGGGCGAGGGCGCTAGTCGGGCGATCGCGGCGGGTCGGTGCTGAAGTAGGGCGCGGCGTGCGGCTGCAGCAGCGTGCGGCACACGGAGCAGACGCGCGCGGGCGTGCGGCGCGGTCCGGCCGCCACCTCGTGCGACACGCACGCGCCGCAGAAAATGCGCCCGCAGTGCCGGCAGTGGACCTGCGCACAACACTAGTAGTTTAGCTTCACGGTCACGAACAATATTAATTTAATAATAGTTACAGATTAAGCAAGAAGGTCCTAAGTGCAGCCCTGAGGTACACCAAACAATTATATTCAGGAAAAGCTACGTAGATTCTACTAGTTATCATTTTAGAGTCATGATGTTTGTCGAAGTTGGATTCCAATTCTAACCAATTGATCAAAAAGCTGCACATCGCCGCATGAACCCAGTTTTGTTTAGGCATTCTATGATCAACTATGTCAAAGGTTTGTTTGAAATTGGTAAAGATGGTTTCCCATTGAATACTTTATAAATGTCAACAAAATTAGTCTTAAGGGTTTAGTTATAATAAATATGGGTATTATTTTACCACTAGTTGTTACCTGCGTCTTAGCACATCGTTAAAAAATCTTTAGAGGGCCAGTGCATTAATTTAAAACCTAACAAGATGAAGATGAAATAACAGGCAGGTGGTATTAGATACCTTATACGCAGTCACGAGGTCTGAAAATCTCATAGATCCTATGAAGTGTTACCTTTTTCTTAATGTTAGGCAGATGCGTGTGGCAGGAGGGGCAGTCGTGCACGTCGTCCTCGTGCTGCCACCGCACTTCCGTGTCCGCCTCGCGGATGCGCTGCAGCTGCACCTGCCACACCACACGGGTTGTGATGATAAAGGTCAGTTGGCATAAGCTAAGAATGGTATTGATTCGAATTTAGAGGTGATTCCAAAATTTACCGATAGCTAAACGTATGACACGATAGAGTATAATTTCAGAATTTAATACCGGTGCTAATTAATTACACACTGAATACATTAAATTTTCAGCAGACCAAAAAAATGCTCTACCTTAAATGTTTTACATCGTATGATGTAATTAGGAGTTGTCGTGACATTCTGCAAGAAACCCGATAACAATCCACTTGGAAAAAATAAATTAATTCATGCTACTCGTCTTCTGATTATCATTGTATCATCGGAGCTGATTCGACAAGTAAACCTTCTTCGGAATGATAAAGCGAGGTCGAAGAACTCAAATCCTAACTAATTTTATAAATGCGAATGTAAGCTGCTTTTTTGTTACCCTTTCACGCCTTAACTACCCGACCGATCATAATGAAATTTAGCATATACTTTGTCAGGGGAACAGAAAAGATCATACGGTAATATTTCATCCAGGAAAAAGTACTGTTACTAACCTAACCTACATTACGCGTGCCAAACCTCGGGCAAAATCTAGTCTTTAATAAATTCTGAAGTACTAACTTGTAGGGACTGCGACAGTCTGACAAAGTCCTGCTGCACTTTCTCACTGTTATCAAGTTCTTGCTGCAGCACAGACACTCTGTTCCGGACCTCGTGCACCTCACTCTGCAAACGCTTCTTGTCATCTAGCAGCTGTTCAATCATGTCGTTCGAGTGCCGTAGCTTGTCACCCAGCTCCTTCATCTGTTCGCGTTCTGTCTGTAGCCTATCTAGCTCTTTCCTGTAACGATTGCAATGTTTGATTAGCTCCTCTATACAATCGGTCGTGATAGGCGTTTAAGAGCGAGCATGATCTTGTGGTCATACTCGTTTGTTATTACCAAATCTACGAACGTTGGCCATCGGTGAGTTGTTGGTTTTTTGGACACACATGACAAGGGAATTCGCAGATACATGCGTGCTCGTCTAGAGGTTTAGAGGATTCGATTATATCCCTAAACTACTAATTGGCGGGTAGGATAGCTTTGTCACTTTTTGATAGAATCTCTAGTGGGACAAGTAGTTGATATACAAAGTGGGGGAAAAACTTATCACATTAAATGATATACTGCCTTAAGCTGGTTGATATAAGACGGTTAACATAAACAAAAAACCTATTTTCGTAGAAATTAAAAGACGATTTTTTTTAATCTATTAAATTAAATTAGACTCAAATTGGAACACCATTGTAACAATCGTGCGCTGTTGCCAGCTCGCTAACGGTCATAGGTTCCGAGCAATCGACATTGTCACAACTCGCCTCGGTCTCCCCTACCTACACAAAACTCACTGACCTGTAGAAACGCCAACGCCCGTCGCAGCAATATGTCGGCGCGTTCATTTCAAACACGTGCGGCGAACATATACAACTTCTTTTAATCACTTCACTTTTGTTTACATTACAAATCACAAGATCAATGTTTACTATGATTTCTATTTTAATGTTTAGTTTTTAACCAATCAATGTGTTTGATGCAAATATATACGTACTTAAGCAAACAAATTGTCATTCGCAGCTAAAGTTTTTACTTTGTCAAACGCTCTGCATATTCTTGTAGGTCCTCTATTTGTCACAGATTTCATTTTTCGCACATCCCCAAAGAAAAAAGTCAAGTGGCGTCAGATCTGGTGATCTTGCTGGCCACTGTGTAGGTCCATAGCGTCCTAACCACTGTTCACCGAACATACGATTTAAATGCTCCCTGGCAGCCACCACTGAATGAGCAGGTGCTCCATCCAGTTGATGCCATAAGTACCTGTATTCAGCTAGTGGCAGTTGTTCAGTGTATTCAGACACTAGGCCATCAAGCAGCTCAAGAAACTTAGTCGCTTTCAGGTTGCCGTCAATAACAAGTGAGAAACGGCAATGAATTGCCGTAAATCTTAGTTCGAAAAAATGGTATTACGTGACCCAGGTCAGAGGTCAAAGGTCATAGTCATTTCGGGAGATATTGACTATGCTGAGTCGAATGACGTTGACCGCAAGTCTCTAGCTCTTACGGTTTTTGAGTGAGAAGTTGTATAACAGACGGACGGACAAAGCTGTGGTATAAGAGTTTTTTCGATCTCTAAAACCGGATCAATTATTTGCTTGCCGTGAATTCCAGCCCATACATTTACTGCAAAACGGTATTAGTACGAAGTCTCGTGGTACAGGTGCGGATTTTCTCTATTCCAATACCGCAAATTTTGACGATTCCATATCCCGTTACGGGTAAACGTACTCTCGTCTGTCCACAATACGTTGAATAGAAATTAATGATCATTTGCTACTTTCCTAATCAGCAATTGGCAGTATGCTACCCTGACTGGCCGGTCTCTACTTAGCAACGCCTGTACTTTTCTAAATTTAATCAGCTGTTGCTTATTTGCTTTCAGAACGCCATGCATCATTTTATGGTGAACACGAAATAGGAGAGCAGTCCTACGGAGACTGCTTGTAGGGTTACGTGCAAAATGATCCAATATTCGTTCTTCTAGGGCGACAGGTCTTCGCGGAGGAACCTCAGTGTCACGTGGCACCAATGGTTGGTTGTCTCGTTATCTTTGTACGGCCCTTGTAAATATTCGTGAATCTGTATCTCTGACGGTATGTTCTTAATGCTAGAGCCGCATTTTGGAGGCATTCCCCGTAAATAAAGACCATATCAGTATTCTCCTCGGCTGTTTAGTTGACTCGAGGCATTATGTATTACTGGTAAATAAACACAAAACACTAAAAATGCGCAGGTTTCGCACACACGATTCACACCAGTTCACACTATTTATGTATCTATCACTCTATGCCGTATGTCATAAGAAGTTAACAACTAACACAACTATACTCTGTCCAAATAGAAATTATATTTTATGTAAACAATCGTTTCATGCCTAATTATTAATTAAATATAAAGTCATTTAGAAAATTCACTCTCTTTGAAAAGTAGTTAATGAATACAATAAGCCGTATGAAAGTTCTTCTTTTGATAAATAACCATAAATTTACTTGACAGAAAAATATTTTATGATAACAGTCACTAAAAGTTGTTTACCTTTTTCTCCAATTCTATTGGCAGAGACTATACTAAAATTGTTACTTTCTCTAAAAAAACGTGTCCTATCACAAAATAACCAACGACAATAACTATTTAATAGTTATTGTCGAGTGGCTCGTGCGCAACACAAGGTCATACACTATTCCTGAGGATACCGGCGGCGCACTGACTCGCAGACTTGCACTTGAAACTGTCGCTAGGACCCGATGATACAATAATCTATCTCCTTTCTTTTCGCACATAACGTAAATAACACACTAACCTATTTCTTTTCGTTACAAGATTATGGACCTTATTTCTTTTGTAATATGTTATTAAGTGATTTGTTATTTTAGTTCTAGGTTTTGTAAGAGTGGCAACGTTTGTTTTAATATCGGTAATATGTGGTATCAATGAATGTGATAACATTTGCGCCACTTTGTATACTGACGCTGCTTCGTTCAGCCGTTGTCTGAGGTCCGTGATCGTGGCTTCCTGCTGATGGAACAGCGTGCCTTGCTCTAACAACTGTATCCGTAGTTCTCGTTCCGACTCCACAGCCTCCTCTCTGCCTATCTGGCAGAATATCAGCTGTTCTCTAAGGCGAAGCATGTGTTCATGTAGTTCCTGGGAAATAAGATGTCATCAATGATCAAATTCTTCATTACTTTTAATGATAATCTCAACTGGCGTAGAGCAAAAAATGTACTACATAAATTATTAGATATATACTATAGAGGGCCAAGTACATTGCCGTTATGAAGTAGAATTTTAGGTTCAGTACTTACTTCAACATTGTCAGGTAAGTCTATGATTTCGTTCTGCATTTCGGCCGCTTTCTTTGCGTACTGTCCTATTAACATCGCGTTGTCACGTTCTAAACTGTAAAACGAAATAATATTTGAGGGTATACCAGTTAGGCGTAGATCACATTGTATGGTGGAAATGAGGTTGACTTTATGTAGTGACTATAATGTTCCCGAGCATGACAAAGACAGACTAATTACGTTTACTCGCGTTTTCTTTACATCATACTGAACAACTTTTATTCTACCACGTTTTACAAAACTCAAGGTTTCCAAAATACATTTCAACAAATTTAAAATTGCTAGCATCCCCGCCTCATGCATCACACTTCCCCTCTGTTTTTTGGGTACACCGTAGGTACCTTTTGAGACGCGATTTTTTTTTATTTTACCTGGGGGAATGCTTTGACGCTTACCTCTCCGCGGGGCGATGGAGATGTTATGTCGGGCTCACCGGGGAAAAGATACCCCGGTAATACCGACTAAACCTACCACGGTGTTCCTCGACATAACCATAGACGGCGAGACCGCGCGAATCGTTTTCACATGCAATCGCGACCCCGCCGTGGTTTCGGCCCGCCGTGTGAAATGGCAGGCCACTACACAAAGAATATTTCCTCCACCGTCCCCCTGGGGAGAGGGGGAGGGAGGGAGGACAAAGACACGATACAGAGGCGCACGTGGGAACACGCACGCCGCCTCTCGGACCTGGTGCTAATCAGGTGGCGAGCAGGCCCACGCAGCCCACCACCCCCAGGTCAAACTTCAAGGTGGCTGGAGGTCATCTCGCGCCCTCCGGCGCCCGGTTCTGCGGTTGGGGAGAGGGTTTAAGCTCTCCCTCTCCTGCTCCGCCGCCTGCTTGATGGAAATTACTTCCTCACAGAAGGACGCGACGGCGTTCCACGATCGCTCACTCCGAACCATAGACTGAACCACGGCCGGCAGTGAGAGGGCAACCAGTCCGACTGCCGCGATCAACTCCCGGCGCTGCAATTCCCAGGCGGGGCAATCCGCCAAAGTGTGCAGCGCCGTGTCCACAACAACATCGCGGCAGTCGCCGCAGTGATGACTTCCGGATGATTTTAGTACTTTCAATTAACTCTGTTCAACTAAGATGTTGACCAGTAAGCGAGTATAGCATCTGTTCCCGAGCATGACGACTACAAGTCAACTATGTATTAATTAAATAATACATACTTGACTGTACAGGTAATGTAGTGGTTTAAGTACTCGCCTCGCCAGAGCTGTTGCGCCGAGTGTGGGTCAAAACACGACACAAAAAAATTGTGTGAACTACAAATAGTTGTTCCGAGTTTGGATGTTCATTGTGTTTGTGAAGATCCCAGCGAAGTTGTCTATTCAAAACAAAAATAAAAGAACGAAATGGTGTACCAGTCTAATTTCTTGTGCAGCGTCTCCCTCTCGACGGTGAGCTCGGTGACGGTGAGCAGCGCGCGCTGCGACGCGTGGTCGGCGGCGGCGGCGCGCTGCTGCAGCACGCCGCGCAGCTCGTCCACGGCGCGCTGCAGCTCCTGCAGCTGCTGGCCGCCCGCCGCGCGCTCCGTGTGCCACGACCGCACCGTCTCGTCGTGGATCGAGCGCACGCCTTCTAACTCCTCCGTCGCCTGACACACACACCTTATTATTAATAGAGTCATGTAGAGGACAGTAGTCTTTACTGACTGTAAAAGATCACGCAATTTTAATTCCATTTTTAAGGCAGAGTGTAGCTAATAATAATAGTTTCTTTATTGATACCAAATAGATGACAATACATACAACTTTTTAACCCATAATATAATAACTGGATGTATACAATATTTAATGAACCCTAACGTCTAAACTAGGCCGAGCCTGTGTCTTAGACATTAGTTCCGTTCCGTTAAATTATACATTTAACATACATGTGTACTATTAAATTACTTGCTACTAAATTACTAAAGGTACATAATAAAAATGAGGGTAAACTATATAATATAAAGTAAAGTAGGTAGGTAAATCATTTTTAATGTTTAAATGTAATTGTTTGTGTAATTGAGGTAGGTAAAGTACGTTTATGTGATTAAAAAATATTTTTATTTATGTATTTGAATGTTAAATGAGTGAGCGAGTTCTCATTATTCATGAAACAATTTTTTTTAAATTTTTTACTTCTTCATTGTTTTTGATTTTAGCCAGATTATTAAAACTTTCTTACACACGTGTTAATTTAATGGATAGATTTTAAGATTTTATTTATTTTGTTGTAAAGCATTGGTCCAAGGTAATACTGAAATTTCTCAAATAATGCTGTTTTGTATAAAACAGTAGGACATACCCGGTCTATATGTCTAGAGGTCATACTATTAACAAATTTAACTTTTTGATGTTGTGACATAATGGTGTTCCTGATAAATAACTGCCTAACCGTTAGGACGTCACATTGTGAATACAGTTCAAAAGTAGGATGCCGAAAGTGTTTAAATTGCATAACCTTCAGTAAAGCTTGTTTGTGCACGCTCCAAATTTATGAGGTGAGATTTCCGGGCTCCGCCGTATGCTGTAATACAGTAGGTTACAATGGATTCAGCTTGTGCAAAGTATACAGTTTTAAGGAGAGTATTATCGGCTACGTTGCCTTAGGGTTTTAAAACAAATAAATTAATATATGGACACCATGTTAGCTTTTTAAGCCAGGAATATATCAAGATATTTTATACTTTTTACTTGCTCTAGATAATTGCAATCGCAAATGTGATGATCGTTTATATATGACAATAATTGTGCTGTCTTAAGTGAATTTTCCGTTTTACCAAATGCGATAAATTTTGTTTTAGTAATATTAAGTGTAAGTAAATTTTGACTAAGCCAGTTTGCTATAGTTTTAAGACCTAATTCAGTGTAATGTTTTACTTAATCCCATGTAGACCCGTTGAAGATTAGTGCCGTATCATCAGCAAACGTGAATATTTAACAGTTTTGTATCTTGAGTGTACATAGGCTGTTTATATAAAAGAGAAAAAGAGTTGGGCCTAGAACACTCCCTTGTGGTAAACCAATTGTTAATAAAGCATCAGAACTGAAAATACCATCTATTGTTACCTGCTGTTTTCGGTTTTAAGGTAGGCTTTCAATATATTCAGTGCTATTTCTCTTATACCTATTTTATTCATTTTCCTAATTAGGATAGGACCAGAGACCGTGTCAAACACCTTAGCCAAATCTAGGAATACTCTAATGCATTTACTTTTTCTGTCGATATGAGTAGCTACTAAGTTAGTAAATGCCAATTAAAATTTACATTCTAACACACTAATGTAACTGTACGAGAAGTTGCACAATAAGACTAGAATAGATAGTACTGAGTAACCATTTCATTGACCTTGATATTTAAAAATTAAACAGTTATAAAAATATAGCTTGTATTTTATTTAAAATGTTATGTCACTAGTAATTTTGCAAACTATACCTTTGCTTGTGTAACGAACGGGTTCACGTTAAACTTAGCTCACGCTAAGCTTAACTCAAGAAGATAACAAAGTAAACAGCTAATGATTTGCAACTCAAATAGCTGATTATCAGTTAGGGCTCTACCTCACCGGGGAGCCATGGCGACATCGCCGTCTACGTATCTTTCAATTCATATTGAAACGTACGGCAATTAACTCACTTGACGACGGTTTGGCAACGTTGCCAATTTGGAAATGTAGCCACGACCAACGGTTCTCGTGTTTGGAATCTAGATATTCTAGCGCACTGACGACACGACACGAGCAAACTGCGTCTCACTCATTCAGTGTCCAACCGGCCGCCAAGACGGACGCCGTATGCGTGTTTGTGCGAAAACTCCTTGCTACTGAAGGTAGCCAAAGGTAACCATACCTACGTAGCCGGCGACGTCACCATGACTTCTCGGTCTTGTCAATGCTAGGAATGGCAGACATAATTGAAAACCTACTATGTCTGGCTGCCGGAATACCGCTGTGACTCGTAAAAGTAAAATAAAACATAAGTATAAAGACGAGATGGTACTAAAACTAACTAATAATATAAATGTAAAGTTTGTCCTTTTGTTACGCTTTCACGCATTAACTACTCGACCCACCATCATGAAATTTCGCATACACGTTACCAGGGAAACAAAAGGACAGAGAATTTTTCCATCCAAAAAAAGGTACTGTTTCTGAGGGATAGAAAATTGTGATTACCTACATTTACGCGGGCAAAATCTAGTAATACAAAAAAGACAGGATAGTCTTTCATCCAGAAAAAAAGTACTGTTCCTGAGGGAATAAAAACAATCTACATTAACACGAGGGCAGCTGCGGGTAATATCAAGTAATATAGTAATATGTCTGACCTGTTTGAGCGCTAGTTCGAGTGTAGCGGCACGGTCCCTGGCGGCTTCAGCCTTGGTCTGCTCCGACACGAGCTGCTTCTCATAGTTGGCGCACATGTCGCAGTGACGCGCCGGCTCACTGTCCTGTTTGCCGTCGCCACTAGGAACTGCCGTTACAGTCTTCGCTTTCTGCAATAATGTTCTATTTCAATAATCGAAAACGGTGTCAACATTGTAGCGTTTTCAATGATCACCACTGCTGAACCTAACTACACAAGTGTTACAATGATGCGAGTGAGATTAGACAAAAGGAAAATATTTTTTGTGTATCTTTAAATGTCGTTAGACATGCATTAAGCACCAATCCAAAACACGTCCTCAATGTAAAAATTGTCTAAGCTGTTCTATAGATAGCAAAACTAATAAAATAGTAATTGATGCAAATACCACTGATATATTATAAAAATGACTGGTGGACTGAATGGTCTACGAGTTTCGAAAACATTTTTTTTTGTCATTCCACTAGAAAGCTTTTTAAAATGAAATTTAGAAATTGAATACCCTTTAATGTGATTTAATTAAACAGGCTGTACAATGATTTGCCGCGGAGTCATCGTCAATCAAAGCAAAAAAGTTCTTTTTAACTTTGATAATCAATAAATCGGGCAATAATGATCGTACAGGAAATCCAAGGAGGGTATTGAAATCTGCAAAACATTACCTATGAGACACAGGGAGTGGCTTATGATGAAACATTTTTTTTCGAATCGATAATTTTGACTGAAAAGAAGATAAAATGCCCATATTTAAGGATATTTGAATAACTTGGTATAACTTTGGATAGAATGGATGAACGAGGGATATCGTCAGTAATTCTTTAACCTCAAAGTGTCCCAAAAAAACCCTGAGAATTTCAAAGCGCTGCGATTTTTTTTCTTAGTGCCCCGAGCTTCAAATTTATCTTTTTCGCCAAAAATCACCGTTATGAGCAATTTGATGAAACTCATAAATTTTTACAATAAAAAAAAAATTCTTCGATTATCCTTATTTTTGCGATCAAAAAGACTCTTCACAATGCTTTTTTTGCTGTACGATCATTTTTCTTGGGGTTACAGCCTGTTGAAATCCGCCCCAAAATTTGGAATATTTTTTATATCCTTTAATTTTTGTGACTTGTATATAAAGATTCTCTAAGGCGAATATTAGTATTTATATATTGAGTTTATTGCTGTTAATTGAGTTTGACACCATAGCAGTTCAATCTTTCAGAATTGGAATATAATTTGAACAATTTATAATTATTGATCAATTATGGGGTAAGAGCATTTTACGAGATACGAGAGATAGTCAGGGTAATAGGTCACATTAAGAACCATTTATGTGTGTATAACGATGAATATAAGGACTTTTCTTCTTTGTATATATAATTAACATTATATGAAATTTAGTAGATATTACTAACTCCCGGTTTTTGAATTAAGAATTACCTAAACGTTGAGTACGTCTTAAACTCTACTCATGTTACTTAAACATTTTGTTTGATTCTATATCAATACCATACTCGGCTAGGTTTGAATTTATATTTACAGTTTAACGTTTTTATTTATTTTAATGTATTTAGAGCTTGTTATTTAATTTTTATGACGATAGTCTTATTTGTGTTAGATGGGGTTGCCTGTAAGTAAATGAGTACAAGGCATGTCAATGAATACTTAGATGTAAGAAAGTGATTTTTGGCGATCCAAATAAATAAATATTAAGTCTCCTTAAACTGTTATAAAATTCGCGTAGAAATTTGAACATCAAATACGTAAGTATATGTTCAGTTGATAGCGGTTTGATGAAATTCAATTCTGTAAACTTACTTAAACTACTTCAATTCTGTACTTAGTTGAGATTTGCTACATTTCTTAATTCAGAAGCTGGGAGTTAGTCACAATTGATTTACTTACCGCAAGTGCTTCTTGTAGCTGCGCGTCATTTTCTCGTAGTTTGTTTTTCAGTGCCGATATTTCCATCTCGAGGGGCTGGATAATAGACTTTAGGAACTCGCTGTCCTCCACATTCTTTAAAATAAAATATCTTGGCTATATTACTAGTGCCTACTTAAACTATTATTACAGCGGCAATAGCCGAAATGTTAACACCAAACAGCCTTACTTATAAACCACTCTCAAATATTAAGAGGTAATTAAGTATTAGTACTAGTATCTAATCAGGAAAACAAACGTTACTCAACTTTAATAATTTTATTGATGAAGGTAAGCCCTTGATCAACTAAATTGTTATTGTTTGTGTGGATGTGTTTTCCCCGATTAGACACTCGTTTTAAAACTTAAGTACCTCTTAAATTTGAGAGTAGTTTATAGGTACGAGCATAATGTTTTGATAGTGTAATAGTTGGCATTCGATATCTATGTCCGTCCATCAACTACTGAACTATCGCCATAAACATAATTCTGAAATAAGCACACATATTATGTATCAGAGCAAGGAATATCATGCGTTACACTTCTAACATGGACGATATAATAATAATACTCGTGCCGAAAGACGAATAGCACCAAGTGCACGCAACTACATTAGATCGACACTAGACATATCTCAAAATATACAATAATTAACAGACACAAAGTATACCCAGACTCTATGTGTCAATCACACAGATACTGATTCTGCGTGGGATCGAACTCACAATACTCAGTGCGGCGCCATACTTGACGAAGACCATGTTTACAAAGTAACAAGACGGTTTATTAAGGACGCACATTCAAGCCTTCATGATTGTCAATATTAGTTTTTAAAATCTTTGCAGCGACGTTCGATACGTATATCTCAATTATCTGACTTTCCATTGTGATTGGTTTATCGCAGCTCCCACGCACCATGGTCGTTGACATTGTCCGTATGACTTTTGTGATAAGATCGTGTCATCCTAAATATTGAATTAATAAATAGCTACTTTATTGTTTCAGGGCTCGGTTCGTATATAAAAAAGAGCGGTTTAGCTACGGTAAGCAACATTCTGATATTCTCCATAGAAAACGGATCAAAAATTAACTTTCCGTAGGTAAAACGACTCGTTTCTTGATATAGGGACCGAGCCTAAGATAAAGCTTAACAGTGCAAACGAGCACTCAATATATAATTCTGTCATTAAGGATTGTTCTAATAAATGCAATGATATACACAGTCAGCGGCATATAACACATTTCATAAATCATAAATCATTTCTGAGAGAAATTTGTGGATTTAAATATTCAAATAATTATTTCGTTTTTATATAACTATCCTATAACTATATAGGTATCTTTTAACACGCTCGAAACACAGCTACTTATAACCTAGTTCGGGCAAACATCTATTGTGTGCACTTAATCTAAAAATGTTTACTAAATATAATATGACAAGTTACGCATATGTTTTCAATATAACATGCGATATACATAATATTGTATTAATTTCAATGAATAACATGCGATATTTATTATTTAATTAATGACAATTTTCGTCAATTAATCTCATAATTATTATCAATTTTTATAGCAACACTAGTGTTAAAAGATAGTTCAATAAATTACAATTTATAAAAACGAAATAATAATTAACAAATACATATGTACTGTAAGTTATTCATTCAATATTCAGCTACTTATAACACACACGATCATACATACAACATTATTTTTATACGTATTTATAATATTGTAAATTAAAATTATACCAATAATGCATATCATTTAAAAGTAGAATTGTTCTCTGTTAAGTAAGGCGCTGCCACCTGTGATACAATGTTTGTAATCAGTACAGGTGTCAACGACACAATTGGGTCTTTGTTTGATTTTGTAATTATTTTACAGAAAAGAGCAATTAATAATTTAAAATTGGTTATCAGAAAAGTGGGGATATCTAGTTATCTCCCTCGGACAGCTGCATTTAAATAGAATTTACGTCATAGTTTGTATCGTGCATCGTTTTTATGCCGTTCGACAAGAAGATTAAAAATTCTTGTATTTTATTAATTAATGATTTTAAAAAGAAAACGTATTTTACAATAATGCAAGTATTTGACTTAAATAATAATAAATTGTGAGTCAACTACACTATTTGTGATAAGTGCACATAATTTTGTATTTATTTTGTGTGATATAATTTAAATTGATAAAGTGCTAATAATGTTTATTATCAGTTTTTATTATGATTGTTATTTCACTACTTCCAACTAGTATTTAAAATAATAAAGTAGTGTAAATCTGTTACCTTTCTTGGCGGTGGTTGTTCCTCTGCCTCCGCTCCTAGTTTTCTGGCGAGCGAGCGCACGAAGGTGGCCGGCGCCAGCGACACCTCCTGCCACACAGCTCGAGCGTTAAGCAACGTGTTCACGTCCATATTAGGCATGGGTAACCGCCACTCATTGACAATTAAAGTTAGTGTAGTTGCACTTATGAAAACTCACATTAAACACTTAAGTACTTTGAAGATGGTGAAATACAATGTTCTTTTATTTTCGGATATGTAGAGAATTTCGCTTTCTATCTGCTTAAATTGTAACATATCGGTCTGTCCATATTTTAGTTAAATGCTTTAATATCACAAGTTTGTTATAGGCGTTTTTGTCACACACTCTCATTCTACGTTATTTACTTTAGTCGTTTGGTTAACTGCATAGTGAGTACTATACGGCTGTAATGAATAAAACTTCGTCTTTACACGCACCTCTTTGCCAAAGGCAGAGACTAATAATTCCTAATTACGAAAATGCCGACATTCTAACTAATAT
Organism: Catocala fraxini; assembly: GCA_930367265.1. Lineage (NCBI taxonomy): Eukaryota > Metazoa > Arthropoda > Insecta > Lepidoptera > Erebidae > Catocala > Catocala fraxini. Next base: position 5,721,992 of record OV884036.1, on the reverse strand, counting down.
TAGAAATGCGAATGTGACTTTGTTTGTTTGTTACACTTTCACGCCTTAAATACTCGACCTCGACTCGATGATAATCATTATGCAATTTCGCATACACGTTGTTAGAAGAACAGAGGACATGAGATACCTTTCATCCGGAGAAAAATACAGTTACTAATCTAGCCTAACCTAGCCTACATTTGTTTATTAAAAAAGGCAACTCCCGCTCTATGAATAACTTCTGTGTCGCGGGGGACTGTACAAACATTCAAACAACGCACACAAAGAACACCCAGACTTGACACAACCATTTGTGGATCACACAAATTTTTGTCCCGTGTGGGATTGGAATCCACAACTCTCTGTGCAACGGTAGCGAGGCCACTTAAACCACTATGCCCGCTATCCGTCTAGTCATTTACGCGAGCGAAGCCATGGCCAAAATCTAGTATATTATATTGTCGACTAGTCGAACACAGGGCTACACATCAAGTTAGACACCCTATATACGCATAACTACGCTACATACAAAATAGAAAATTTTCGGCAAGGGCCATTACATCGACACCATTACGCACCGTGCATAGTGGTGTCGATGTAATAGTAAGGATAGAGCGTCGCGTCCCGTTCAGCGTGAATGAGACAAAATAACAAAAATATAACGCACTTTCTCGCACGATTCGCAGTGTTCAACTTCTAATAGTTCAATGTCCAAACAGTCAAGGTTGATGTGTCGCTGTGAATTGTGACTACAAGAGTAGTACTAATTTCACCACCTTACACTCATTGACAGCTCGTCAATGAGTGTTGGGTACTGGCATTGTTTACTTGTTATTTAAAATATCACAAACAACAATTATGTTACGTAATAAATTGCATATATATTATCCTTTTATGTGTGTAGTTATGTTTATGCTTCATAAAAACAACGTTTTTCCTGCAGTGCTAAAGTGAGGCAATCGATTTTAACTGCCTATAATACAGAGATCTGATTGCTTTATTCTCTGATTATATTCTTATCACGCTTATTGTATACCTTGAATTTCTTTACGTCTCCGACTAGTAGGTCGATTTAAAATCTTTCTGATAACTAATCGTACGATATACGTATAGCAGCGAAAGCCAAGAGGGTGACCGTTGGACTGCCATACAGTAGTCTCGGGCTCAATTCCAAGGCACGCCTCCCGAATTATTAAATATCGCTTGCTTTATCGGTGAAGAAAAACATGAGGTAACCTGACCCATATGTCTGAGAGTTTTCCATAATCTCGAAGATGTGAAGTCTACCAACCCGTACTAGGCCAGCGTAGTGAGTCTTACCCTTCTCACACTGAGTAGAGGCCCGTGCCCAGCAGTGGGATAATTTATATACAGAGCTGATATTATAATCGTACGATACGATAAAATATATCTCTTGTGCCGTAGTTTCATCAATCATCATCATCAATCAAACATACAATTCGATTCGGTTTTCAATTGATTATATTCTTGAATATCAACTATTAACTTAATGTATTTATGTTTTGTTTCTGTACATAAAACCTTTTCAATTTATAACATTTAAACGTTTCATTCGATGATTTAGTTGAGGTGACGCTCGCGACCTTACTAATATTATAAATGCGAATGTAAGTTTGTTTGTTACGCTTTCACGCCTAACTACTCGACCGATCATCATGAATACACATACTCGTTGTCAGTATTAAAGAAAAGGATATATGGAACCATTCATCCAGAAAAAAACAGCAATGTTCCCGAGGGATGGAAATTTATTAAGAAAATCTAGAACTACGCGAGTCGCGGGCAACTTACATGTGTATTTAAAAAAATAGTCTGTCGATGAAGACTAAAGAAAACTCTTTTATTTAGTTTAGAATCGTTGCAATAGTAGGTACTAGATCGATAACCTTTATATACAAACAAACAAATTGATTTCCTGATGTTTGTAGGTATAAACCGTGACCGACTAAATGCGTTGTAATACCTACCCCGAGAATTTTTACAAAGAAAAATTGTATATCAGTTTTATATCAATACATTAAGTTATTATTATATTATTAATTATACACGCACGCAGTCATTACCAGTCAGCCGTGATATTATAAAATTATTACAAACGAATAAGTTCTATCAAATAAATGCAAATCGATATTAGCAATGAATGGGTGCATGAACATGGATGTTTGTCTTGGTCTGGGTGTTTCTATGTATAATATGTATGTATTTACAAAAAAAAAGTATATAAGTATGATTATCCATTGTCTAGTACCCATAGTACAAGCTCTGCTTAGTTTGCGCTAGATGGTGTTGTGTGTATGTGGTAGAATATTATTATTATTATTATTATAATGTAAGGTTTTTATTTTGTTAAATAAACTATACAAGTTCTTTAAATTTTAACTATATTTAACGCAAAGAAGGTGTTATGTGGCATTTCATATTTCATAATTTAGATACCTATATAGGTACATATAAAGAATCAGGACTTAATAACCGCGAAGAGGTAAACAGCAGTGTACTATATATATTTTTGGATCCACATAACAGCAGAAAGCAAAATAGATAAACAATAGTAACATTAAACAAACTAAATCACACAAAACCATGTGTAACATTCAAACCCACACCAAAAATTCACTAAAGGCACAACACTAATAAAATTTTAAACATCGAACATCAAGGTCACATTGAAGAAATTTTAAATTTAGAACCTTAGCATCACATTGCCAGGATTAGGCAAAGACAATTTACTTAAACGTAAAACAATGTTATAATAATTTTTCTATACGTAAAACAAAGTTTATCAATGCTCAAACTATTTTTACACGACACGTAAACATAACTGTTTTACATGAACATTTTACACGTGTATACGGTAACTATTCTGTTGACACAAAATTACACTACGATAAGAAATATGCCACCATTGATCGACACAGGCCGACTGGTCTTTAGTCGCACAATAATATTTAGACTGCCCATAGGGATTTCCGAACGAGTTCGTATGAGGATAATGGTTTATATGACGTAAGCATACCTATACTATTATATAGTTATTAAATGTTTAAAGTTTGTGCAGCTGGTTTTATACGCGTACAATTATTTCGAGTGATAAGATTTTAGTGTGTAGATTGTAGTTTTAATTTCCGATGTAACCATGGGAAGAAAATGCTAGTTTATCTTCTTCTTCTCAGCGTTTCGGTGGCAATCATAACTCAATATTATATAGTTGCGGCCCAGAACACAGTCACCTTGATTGCATCGTCTGAAGCAATGATCAAGTCCTCATACGTGCAATTGTTGTTACTCAGGGTACAATATAAAGTGCGACATAGTTTGGGTTGCACCGGACTAACAGCCCAGATTGGGGTCGTCTAAGAATCCTCATATAACATATTTGCTTTGCACCGGCCGACCTGAGTTCGAAGTCTGTTTAGTGACTTCCAGACCGGTCATGATAATTTGTGTTCAGGTGGAAGATTCTCACCCGGTGGTACGAATGGGACTGGCTCCTCCCTCCACAGGTTGCACCTCGCGATTGCTGGTTCCAATGAAATTGAAAGATTATGTGTAGTATGGCGCAATCTAGTATAGCGCAGTTATTGTGAATGCAACTACTATGCATGTGGTCTCGGGTTGTTTGCCTGGGTCAAGAAGTGTTATTGGGTTTTTCTTTTAAGAAATTCTGAGTAGCAGCATAAAATCTGAAACTGTGTTCGGTAGACGGCGATAGACCCGCACGTATGTGGAAACGTCAAACGTTGCTGGCGTAAGCCGAGTGTAATACTTCTGCAGTTACTGCTTCGAGGATTAGGCGTGACTGTCCATATCACTTTCATATTTATTACTAGTTACCCGCCGCAGCTTCGCACGGATAGTATAAAACCTTAACAAATTATACACCTAAACCTTTTTTCTATACTACTATTCCTTAACCTATTGGTGAAAGCAGCGTGAAAATCCGTTCAGTAGTTTTTGAGTTAATCGGAAACAGACAGACGCGGCGGTGGACTTTGTTTTATAGAATGTAGTGATATTGTATCTTGTCCCATTCTATATATTTTTGGGGAAGTAGACAGAAGTCTATTACACGCACATATCGCTAGTTATGTTTTCAGGCCAACGTTATAGAGAACGATATTGCTAGGCATCTGCCTAAAGGGAAGAACATCTGAAAATCTTTTTAGGCACCAAGCTGCTACTGAGAAATGTCTTACAGAAAAATCCAATAATCCGAGTCCGGGTCTCTCGATCGTACGGAAACTTAAGCACAAACCTATGCCAAGAGGCCAACGAGGTAGCTACCCAACGAGGTAGCTACCCAACGAGGTAGCTACCCAACGAGGTAGCTACCCAACGAGGTAGCTACCCAACGAGGTAGCTACCCAACGAGGTAGCTACCCAACGAGGTAGCTACCCAACGAGGTAGCTTTAGTATCCAATTTCATATTTTAGCTTCCAACCGAGGTTTGAGTTAGAGACTTGGCTTTAAAGATCGATCTCACAGAAATCGTGCGTTTTGCCACGATAAACATAATAATTATACTATAGACGCTCATGTTAAATGCATTATCATTTACAAAACAATGTCCCCCGCCGCGTCTGTCTGTCTGTTCGCGATAAACTCAAAACTACTGATCGTATTTTCATGCGGTTTCCACCAATAGACAGTGATTCATGAGGAAGGTTTAGGTGTATAATTTGTTAAGGTTTTGTACTACTTGTGCGAAGCCGGGGCGGGTCGCTAACTATATCTAATTAAGTTTTAATAGACGAAATTAAAATCTATACTAATATTATAAAGCTGAAGAGTTTGTTTGTTTGTTTATTTGCTTGAACGCGCTAATCTCAGAAACTACTAGTCCGAATTGAAAAATCTTTTTAGTGTTCGATAGCCCATTTATCGAGGAAGGCTATAGGCTATATAACATCACGCTACGACCAATAGGAGCGGAGCAGCAATGAAAAATGTTGCAAAACGGGGCAAATTCTCTTATGTGAAGCAGACAAAGTTGCGCGGGTCAGCTAGTTGTACATAAAAATATGTCGTACGTAGCACATCACTATCCACTTTTACATAAGCTACAATTTTTGTATGTGTAATATTATTTAGAAATAATAATTATAATAAAGAAAATTAAACAGAACAGAACTTCCAAACGTTTGAAAACACGTCAAATAAGATCCGTAAAGTATTCACTTCTGTCACAGTCTAGTGAACAGTCGACATTATGTAAATACGACGATAAACTTAAGGTAATATATTAGCAACCATGTACTTACATACCGAGGTAAGACATGGACTAAGACTTACTTATTATTTATATCTTTCAATTATTATCAATAATACTTAACGTAAAACTAAAGAACCTAGAATAAAGTATTATATACGCGACATCAAATAACATTAAAAAAGGATTTTTGTGAATACATCAATATTTAAAAATGTGAATTATAAGAAAAATGTGTGCGTAGTAAAAAAGAAACTATTGTATAATGCTGTTTCCCTCGCACGCCTAAACTTGTGTAGCGGTAACGTGGCAACGCAGTATCGGGCATTCATTTTATCATTTAACAATTACCTCAACTACCAGATTAGAAAGACTTTTGCTGTGTTATATATTATAACCGATATTAAAATTATATTATATTAATAAATAAATAATTCTATTATTTTATCTTATTGACTTATAGTGATATTAAGTGTTTGAGTATTTGTTATACAATCATGTTCAAGCCGTTGAACAGTTTGCAATGAAATATGAAGAACATATCATATTTTGAAGGCCTTATTACCGACGATTAAACGAGACAACGCGATACAGAGTATATAACTCTGTTTCACCGCTAGCATGCAATGACACTGCTTTTGAGGTATCTTAGCTCAAGACAGTGGTTCCCAAACTTGATTGGGCTCCGGCCCACCTAACAAAATCTGCCAAATTCGGGACCCACCTTTTGACAGGAGGTACCGTCTTAGAAAGGAGGTACCGTCTTAGAAAGGAGGTACCGTCTTGGAAAGAAGGTACCGTCTTAGAAAGGAGGTATAAAATATTGGTAACGTTTAGACTCCCTAGTCGCTGTGATCAGAGAACCTCTAATCATGGAACGCGCGCGTGCCGTGGCCGTCTGGCTGTTAGCCCGATCGGTCGGGTTACCTTATGTTTCTGAGGGCACACTCAATATTCGCTCGCGATCACCAGTGGGTCGCGACCCATACTTAGGGAACTCCTGCTTTAACATGTATAAATCTTTAACAGGTACTAGGGTCACTTAGGAGATCTAATATTATACTCCGTAAAATATAGCTTGGCTCCTGTGACACTTACTTGTATGCCGAGGGTTGGGACGATGTTGATCGATTTATGTTATTATTCTCATTGACGTTGGTGTAATTATTGGAATTTATTATATTGTAATAAATCAAACAAGAGGAAAAGATAACAATGTATTATTTTTAAATTTATATTTGTATATAATGTGCTTTCATACACGTTATTTAAAATAATTCGGCGTTTTACCGTCGTGAAATATGGAGTTTAATAAGCGTGGTACAGATACCAGGACCCATCCTATATTATTCCCAAGTCACTTGGGGTCGGCTATTCTAGTCTAACCGAATTTCACTGGATATCAGTTTTTACACGGAGCGGCTGCCACCTGACCTCCGCAACCCGAAGGCTAACGATACCCTAACTACTACTACTAGTGTCAGGATATTAGAGAGTACTAACTTTCCCAATAACGACTGACATATATGTTCATGGCAGCCGGGACCGACGGCTTAACGTGCTCTCCGAGGCACGGAGCAGGCAATAATTGTCAATGTATTGATACACATAACACATGCACATAATTTCGAAAAGTCATATAACTTCCGAAAGTCAAGAGGCGCGACGTGGGTTCGAACCCGAGACCCTCTGCATTGCAGTCTGTTGATCTCCCCACCAAGCTATCGCTACTAATAAGCCTTCTTATTGGCCTTAAATAATAAACTAAAAATAATAAAAACTACGTTTAAACAATTAACTTCTTATTCTAATCATACGCCACAGTAACCGCATGCTTATTCCAGTTCGATAAGATGCGCGTGCGAGGGTACCGCGTTAATATTCAAGAGATAACAACGACGAGTACGTGTGGCGCCATCTATCGCTGACCATGTTCAGTTTGCCACATGCTGTGCTAGAGCCGGGCCATGTTATTACAAAAAAAGTACTCAAGTGCGGAATGAGAGATCCATAGAGTATAAAAACTATAGGAACAGTTTTTACTCTACGGTCATATACACCTTGTACATTTTTAATAGCTGTTTCAGCATAAACAGGCATAATCCTAACTAATATTATAAATGCGAATGTGAGTTTGTTTGTTTGTTATGTTTTTACGCCTTAACTACTTGACCGATCAACATGAAATTTTGCATATACGTTGTCGAGGGTACAGAATAGGATATAGACATGGAGTACCTTTCATCCAGTAAAAAGTACTATTACAAAGATGACCTAACCTACATTTAGCGTTAATTTGCGAGCGAATCCGAAGACAAAATCTAGTTATACACACAAAAACGTGTTTTTGCTGTCCCTTTCATATAAAATAAAATTTCATAACGTAGTAGTCTAATTTAAAAAGTTTATTGTCATGAGTTACCTACTTACTTAACAAGGACTTTTCTGACGAATATGGACATTTCAGCATTAGGTATTCACGAGCTTTATAGCTTGTTCAGAAAACATCAACGGCATAAGCAAAACATTGAGTGTTTAACAAAACCCAACATTTCTTATACAAGATTAAGCTTAGCTTTCACTTCTGTATACAATTTTTAAATTAGGCTGCCGTCGAATCGATTCGAAATGCCAAATAATTATAGACTAAAGCTACCGACCGATTAAGTCTTATCGAATCGATCTTCTCAGATTGACTCCCTGAATCAATCGACTGCATCATTTCGATGTTAATATCGAAGCTTTAACTTTAAAGTATCGTTTTTCAAACGATTTCCGATGCGATTGTACGCAATATTATAATTTCTTTGAAATTAGGTACCTGTTGTTGCTGCCGCATCTGGTTGAGATGTTGTTCAAGCTCCAAGTTCCTGTTCCGCAATCTCCTTACTTCCTCTGTCCCTGATGACGACGCTTCTACCGTCTCTATAACAAGTATTATATTATTAATATCAAAATCAGCAGGCATAGCTGAGTGGGAGACTGTCATTCTGCCACACTCCTCGAGGCCTCGAGTTCAATCGCCAGGTACAGAGACATCGATCGCAAGGCACGCACTTTTCAAAGTTAGATAACTCGTATTTAATATTTTATTATTACTTGCTTAATCGATGAAGGAATACGTCAGGAATTCTCCGTAATGTTCTTGAATGTATGTGAAGTCTGCTAACCCGCATTGGTCCAGCGTAGTAGACAGACACTGAAAAGGGGCCGTGTCCAGCACTAAGACATCTTATATTATACATATAGCGCTGATATTATAATATTATCAAAATCAGTGCCCAGTGTTGATCGAGCTTTCTTCTTAATTCTGTGCCTTTAAGACTGCGCCGGGCGTAAGACAGATAATGACAGAGCTCGTGCGGCGCATATTCAAATCGGCGCGCGACCGCCATAGTAAAATTATATGGAGGATTTGAAGTGCTTTATTGATAAATATGTATCTTTATTGTCAACCAATAACTTAAATATTTGGGACGGACAAATCGTAAAATAACTATTTATGTTTCGTTTAAGCTGTAAATTTCTACTATTATAATCTAAAAATCACGTAACACGTTGTAGCTTACGATTTTGCATTTTTCGTGCAAATTTACATAATTCTGTAGGCGAAAATATTAATTATTTTAAGTTTTTTACACGGAGTAATTGTAAACGGATTCATTGTTATGGTAAATATATATTTTATAATTTTATTAAACAAAAAGTGTTGCTTGTATTCACTTAACTGTGACCGCCTGTTTTGGCACATTTCGCTCGGCGCAGTCTTAAGTGGCTTACGAAGCCACTTAAGACTGCGCCGAGCGAAATGTCACTATTAAATAACAGTCACCAAGCAAAGATACATTCCAACTGAAAAAGCAGTATAGCCTTAATCATCTCCTCTTTCTCTTACGATAGTCAGCGACATGTTTGTATTCCCTGTGTACGGCGGACGAACTAAGAATACAACATTTTATATCAAAGTCAAAGTCAAAAATCATTTATTAATTTAGATCACAAAAAGGTCAAAGAGGTTAGTGAGTTTACTAAATTTACATTTATGTTAGTTTCTAAGCAGGCAAAAGGTTGAGTATATAAGGAGATACCTGCAAGAACCTCACGGCCACTCTTTTAAATCGCCATCAAATTATAATTTCAGTAATTTACAACTCATTTATGTACCAGGTGTTGTATCTGAAAATGTCTTTATGAAACCAATATGGCAGACAAGTAAATGCCTGCCAGTTAAAAGATTTTCCTGTTTATTATTCAATCATTTAGGTGTTATAACCTTCAACGGATTGGAAAACAATTTGGTACACAGATACACCTTAGTAGAGCCTCACTGATTTCAGCATGAATGGGCCGACTCAACCGGGGAAGTACTACCCTCTCACAGAATATCGACGTGAAATAGCAGTATTCCTACTGTTGTTTCGTTCGGCTAGTGAGAATGCCGGAGGCCCAATCACCCTCTTCCCCCCTTCCCGCTCCTTCTCCTTCCAACTTCCTTTCCTAAAGGGTCGGCAACGCGCAAGTGATGCCTCTGGTGTTGCAGGCATTTATAGGCTGACCACTTACCATCAGGTGGGCCGTATGACTATTTGCCAACTTAGTCGTATAAAAAAATATATAATAATACGATATTAAAATATACGAATTCGATTATCGCGCTGTTTGTGCCCGTGGGATTATGTGGATGCAGCCGCTGACAGAAGCTACTCTTTATGTATATAATTTTTCTGTACTTGTTTATGTAACTAAACTCCTAAACGACTGGACCGATGTTGATGGAATTTTTTGTGTGTGGGTCCTCTGAATGGTTTATATCATTAGTTCCGAAAGTGGTCCAGGTGGACCCCCAGTGGTCCACGGCAGATTTGACGGGGATTTACGTTGGCGTGACAAAAAATGGAGAGCCTCAATTCGTAAGCGGAAGTTCACAAAAATTTATAATAATAATAATTAATAATTAATATATTTATTTGCTTAAAACACGGTGTACAAAGATATTAGGGTATTTGCTTTCGATAGTGTAGAACTAAAATCTTGGCTTGACTTCACCTATCAATGTAGGCAGATAATATTTTAAGAAGCTCAGCGACTGTTATAAAATCTTGCATATTCCATATTCAGTATCAGTGGCAGAAACTACCGATTTTTTGATAAAGAATTTCTAAAACAAAAAAAAGGTCAGCTCGCCTACCGTGGTAGGTTCAGTCCAGGAATTTCAAACTCTGCTTACGAATGCCAAGGAGTATGGTAAAAATGTAGCTGCAGGGGGTCCACAGGCAACTGCTAAATTTTTAAAGTGGTCTATGAGAAAAAATGTCCGGGATCCTTTGGTTTAGATTCATAATTGGATCCATAGGTGGCGCTGAGATAGAGTTCTAGGTTTTCTTTTTATTTGTAGCTTATTTTCCAGGACAACTATCGGGTCCGCTAGTCTATACTAATATTATAAAGAGGAAAGGTTTGATTTTTTGTTTGTTTGTCCGATTTAACTCAAAAACTGCACAACCGATTTTAAAAACTCTTTCAGCATTAGAAAGCTATATTATCAGTCACCGAGTAACATAGGCTATATTATAATTTTTTAAAGTACTGTTACTAACATAAGCTAATCTTACCTTTTACGCGAGCAAGGATGCGGGCATATGCTAGTGTTATTATAAATTGTACGTGCATATGCACGTTCAATTTATGGATATCCCAAAGCTATGCAATAAAGATCTAGGCAGCAATGTATGGGTATACAACGGAGTATAGACTTCGAAAGCATTACCTGCTGTGCCCCACCGTAAACAGAAAGCCGGCAACATTGTTTCACTTCCACACACAAATCCACAATAAAAACAATTCTGTGATACATTTGCGATAACTATTGTGTGTTTCCTAATATTGATTTAATTAATGTATGATAACTGGTACAGTTACAGTTTGGTAGCTGTTCCTTATCAGGTTTATAAATATATTTTTCCTGTATGATTATCAGATTGGTATATTAAGTGTCCAACTATTACTGTGTACGGTAGCAATGTATATTTATGCTACAAAGTTATATTTCTTATCCATTTGCATAAAATCTTAAGACATAGTGTAACATTACATACTTTTGTTTGTCCTAATTAATAATAATACTATTCTATCACATACACACAACACCATCTAGCCCAAACTAAGCAGAGCTTGTACTATGGGTACTAGACAATGGATAAACATACATATATACTTTATTTTTGTAAATACTTACATATTATGCATAGAAACACCCAGCCCAAGACAAACATCCATGTTCATGCACACAAATGTTTGACATGAGCAAGAATCGAACCGAATTATATTTATGCATCATAAAGTTAAATTGTATATAGCAGCGATAGCTCAGTGGGGAGACCAACAGACTGCAATGCAGAGGGTCTCGGGTTCGAACCCACGTCGCGCACCTCTGACTTTCGGAAGTTATATCACTTTTCGAAATTATGTGCGTATTGATTGACAATTATCGCCTGCTCCGTGCCTCGGAGAGCACGTTAAGCCGTTGGTCCCGGCTGCCATGAACATCTATGGCAGTCGTTATTGGGAAAGTCAGTACCCTCTAATATCTTGACACTGGTCTAGCCTTAGGGTATCGTTAGCCTTCGGGTTGCGGAGGTCAAGTGGCAGCCACTCCGTGTAAAAACTAATATCCAGTCAAATCCGGTTAGACCAGGAAAGCCAACCCCAAGTGACTTGGGAATAATAAAGGCTAAGAGAGAAGAAGAAGAAAGTTGAATTGTATATTATCACAACTACCCGCTTGGGGTGGCCCTCGCCAAGCTGCAACCTGAACATATTTTCTGGTCGTCACTAAGATAATTATGTCAACATAAACTGTATGCCAAAGACAATAATTATGGCAGTATTATTAGACAATTATAAGTATTATTATGCAAAAAAAGCCAAGCTATTAGGGAAAAATATTATGCAAAAAGAAAAGATACCAGTTTTAAATATACTGGCCGCTTGAAGGTAGACGGCTACAGCCTGCTTTGCTGATCTTTTAAAAAGATGTAGTTGTACTGCCTATGTAGGGTACAAAGATTACACTGACCGCACTGCTGGCAGTAAAACTCAACACATATTTCCAAAGTAGTATTTTACAATATCACTTGTGTAATTTTTGCAATCTAAATTTTAGACCAGAGCTTTAAAAATGTTTAATAACAACGGTGTAATACTTACAAACGCGGTTAAGACTTGAAAATATTAGATATTTTATGTACCTTGCGTTTACAAACAGTAAAACAGAACATGTTACAATGTTAAAAAAATTGCTATTAATTCATTTTCATATATCATTGTACTTTATCCCTAGTAGGTACCCCAAAGTAAACTGACAATTACATTTATATCAAACAAATAGGGAATTCCCGAATTATCACTTAAAATACTTCTTGTACAACACATATACTTATTATTTTAGCACATTTAGCAATATATCAGTGGCAATGTTGACATTCACCTAAAGCTTTTGAAAAAGGTCGAGATATCATTATTAAAATTCATAAATAAAAAAAATAACAATTTAAAGAAATTAAGCGGTACTTTAGTCCTCTTACAATGTCCACAATGTCCACATCTTCTCTCTTAGCCTTTATTATTCCCAAGTCACTTGGGGTCGGGCTTTTCTGGTCTAACCGTATTTGACTGGATATCAGTTTTTACACGGAGCGGCTGCCACCTGACCTTCGCAACCCGAAGGCTAACGATACCCAAAGGCTAGACCAGTGTCAGGATATTAGAGGGTACTGACTTCCCCACAATGTCCACATATGTGATATTATTATCATAAAAAGGGTGTGGTGATTAAACTATCTTTACATACCACTAACAAGCAGCTGCAAACTTTGTATTTCTGACTTCTGGTTCTCACTGAGGGTCTGTAGCTGCTGCAGCTCGGCTCGGAGACTCATTATCTCAGACTCTAGCTGCTCCTTGTCCTGTAGCATCTTACGCATGTCTTCTGCAAATATAAAACAAATAAGCTAATTAGAGTTGTATAATGAAGGTAGTTCTAATTATTATGTTGCATTTTATGGTGAGTATTTTACACCATCTTCTAGCACTTTTTATTTATTTGTTCGATATTAGTTTGCTAAAAGACAAGTCTCACACCAAGGATGATTTCAAATGTTAGCATAAAAGAGACTACTCAGGATTGGACCAACATCTTTTTTTAACTAGGTACTGTATCTTAATAGTCATAAAAAAAGTGATATTTGTTGTGATATTATTTTCTTTTGTATTATATAACCAAGTTCTTAGTTTCAGTTTTCTAGTTTAATCAGTTTTTCACAAGATGACATACTGTGTAATCCACCAGATATTGGTATTTTAGAGATGGGATACTACTTCTATATTACTAATAACAATATGTTGCAATTTTATAATTTTGCATAGCTAGCTTTATAATATAATACATAATGGGTATTTACACCATGCTAGGTGGAGGACATTAATTGCCATTACATATTACAATATAATTATTGGGAAGAGAGGAACCCGCCACACACCGTCATTATTGCCCACCCCAACTATTGCAATAGAAAAAGGTTGACAATACCGAACTGCTTTGAAAAGGGATGGCCACGACGTGAGGCCCGGGCGTACATCAACTTGCAGTACTCCGCTTCGAGCACAGAATATACGTAACTTGAATTAACTCGGGTGTCATTTTTGTATATAGTAATAACTAATAGAAGCAATATACGGCAAAAAAAACGGCACTTGCAAAAAAAATAAGTCTATGAAAGCAGTTTTTCAGTCCACCGTGAGACGTGAAGCGGTACCCACCATCGCGTCGCACGCGTAAACACAGACACAGGGCAATATATGATGTTGTTTATAGAGATGCGAGCGTGGCGGTGCCCGCCGTTGCGCGTGCGGCGAATCCTCAAGCGTGTAGCGAAGCACGCGGCGGCTATCGCTGCGTCGTACGCGGCGCACATCGCTGCGGCGCATTTCTCATATTAAATAATTCACTTTTAAAATAGAAAATTTTCTTTAAAGAAAGTCGTTCATGTCGCACTCCATTGCGACGGTGACTTACGTCTGCATTGTGCAATTTCCAAATAAGACTGGCAGAAGGTTCCGCCGCGGGCATCGCTACATCGAGAATTGCCCTTGCGTGCGCCGCCGCTATAAACGCCGCGTAAGATGCGTCGAAGGCATCTGCGGCATCCGCCACAAAAAAAAACGCTCCATTTCAACCAAACGCGTGTAAAATCGCTTCTCCGTAAACGCACTTATACAACGCCTTATGTTTGAATTCAACGCGGGCCGCACCGCCCATCGCTACGCGCGACGCCCCGCATCTCCGTAAATGAGTCCTTATTCTTTCAATACACTCATTTACATGCATTTTAGACATGAATGTAAAATTTCAAAATTGGGCCTGTTATTTAAATTATGACTCGCTTCTAGTAAATGTTAAGCAAAACATGTGTTAACGCATATTTTATATTTTCAACATTTTTCTGATGCAACAGTAGGGGTAGGCAATATGAGAGTGCATCGCAGGTTCCTCACTTCACAGCAATTTTATTTTAATGGATTTCCTCCGTAATGTCTACTTCAATTCAATGTTCCAAATTACATAAATTTGTCCCATTACTGGAGTCAAATCACTACAAAACCAAATAGAAAGGAAATAATGACATGCTTTAGAGACCTAGGATGAGCAACAAAAAGGTGCTATTTGAACAACATGCGATATTGATTACAGAAACCAAACAATGAGAACAACGGTCACAAGACACAAACCATCACCAGTTAGTAGCATAGCCTAGATTATGTGCAAAAAGTATTACATGAAAACAATAGTTTAAAAATGATTATACCAGAAGTGCAATATTTTAGCTTCTTGACTGCTGAGTGAACACACAAGTATTCATAAAATTGTCAGCCATAGATAGTCACTGAACATGTCTGCATAAAAAATGCATATCCATTGATAGATTTTTACCAACATTCACCAAGGTAAGTCTCACTAAAGATAAATGTGTGGCAAAAATAGCAGAGAAATGGGATTCAACTACCTTCTTTTTTGTTAAATACCTTTATTAATGGAATTGATAAGGAATAACTCTTTATAAAGGTGTTTAAACAAGTATGAAAGTTACAGGCACATAATTCTCAGATCTAGGGATACTATCAAAGGAACAGAAAAAATCTAATATGTCTACTTGAAAAACCATCACCATAGTTAATGAATTAGCCATTACCAGTCCAATATGTACCCCAATACAGTTAATGTAAAGTTAATAAATATAATTGATATTACCCTAAATATATTTGGGGTTGTCCAACTATTATGTAAACACCAATGTGAGCACCAAAAAATATGTGAAGTAAAGGCCTCACATATTTAATTTACATATTTTTGCTGAGAGGAAGAAAAGGGGGTTAAGAATGGGTAAAAGTCTGTTTATGTAATACCTCATTATGTAATTTCTATATATATTCCTTATAAAGTGAATAAATTATTTATCAACTGATGAATTGTCCGGAAACCAGAACCACAATGGAAAAGGCATTGTGTAGGGTATCAGGCAATGGATAAAAGGTTGAGTGAAGAATTTTAATTAATAGGTATTTGGACTATGACTAACTTAGCACTCTCAACTTTTAGCTTATTTTGTGTTTCATTTGCAACATTATTTATACAGTTGTTATGAAAATATAATCATAAATTGTAGTGTATTTATTTTATGATAATAGATAAATTATCACAACTCAATATTCTTGTTCTACAGAACTGTAAAAATGTCTATTGGCATGGTATGTTATTTTATAGTAGTTAACAAGAACTACTGTTATTGTTAACTACAGAACTACATACTAGTAGGTAGGTATGCAATGTGAGAAGAGCAAAAACATAAGCAGAAAGTTCTCAAATTCTATTCATACAATACATTAATAACAAGTGTATATAACAACAAAGAGAAAATCACAACAAACTAATGAAAGTTATTATAAAATGTGCCACAAATTGTATTGTTGTGTAAACTATCTCATGCAGAAACAATGGTGTAAATATGAAATGTAGAAATCCCACTACCAGATGTTATGAGCTCACAACCTAGTGAACACAACAGAAACAGCTGGACAACAACTGAATAAGGTTAAAACTACATAATAGGAAGTTAGTGATGAGCAAACAACTAATGCTGGGTATGCTATAAAGAAAATTAGGTTCTGAAAACTTTTGACAGTTTACTAGTTAAACGCAATGTTTACATGGTTGCAATAGAGGAGCATGCGGTCAAACAAACCAGAGAGCCAAGACTACGTATCACCCGCACGACCTACACCACTGATAACAGACAACGAACCTTCTTTTTGTAAGAACAATTCTTTCATTTTCGCACGTTGTACATTAAACTCTTCTTCAAGTAATCGCCTCGTTTGGTTTGGCGCTGGACCGTTGTGCTCTCCTTCGACCTCCACTTGAAACAGAATCACCATTCAGTGCCTCTACGTAAGCCATTAACGTCTGAATTACCAAACAATTGAACAAAATAACACACCTTTAGCACTTTCCGTTGTCTCACTTGACATTGTGGACTGGCTGTCCATTGGCATTATATGTCGCTAGAAAAACAATATTCTTCGAATTATTTGCATTATCACGCGAATTTTCTACTTTAAAGGTTAAAAATTGATGATTATTATAGAGAAAAAGATGAAATCACGAAAACTATTTGACGTTTCTCTATTGACGTTTGTTATGTGTGTTGACAGATTAAAAAAATCATTTTTGATTTGTCGTTCTATAGGTAGTTATTATTTTTCAAAACGGTTGCGTTCATTGTCAACATATTCGAACGTGTCTATAACACTTAGTTCAATTCAAAAGGGGTCGTTTATTTCCTTGACCATTCAAGGTAAGCACAGTTGCATTCGAATATCATTTGACGAAAGTTGTCACGCATCGCTAATCTAGTATCAATAATTGCCATTCTTTTAGACAACGTTCTATAGCATATCGAAAGCATTTTTTGAAATAATTCATCATAGAAGAAATCCTTTAAGAAGGCGGTGGGTTGAATAAAAATCTAACAATCGTAGATCCTGAGTCCTGAGTAATATTTTATAATCGTATCTCATTTCTTATTATTTTCCATCGCATAGGGTAATATCAGTTTTTAACATAACGGTAATTCCCATCAGTGGATGATCATAAAATCATAAATTTGGTCGAACACACAAAAATTATAATTGTATGATTAAAATAGGCAGAAGAACATATATTATATTTTGTTTATTATCCAAATTAACAACAGACCTGTGATACTGAGCTGGTATAAATTAGTAGTAGCAATAGCAGCGTTATCTAGCGTAGGGCGCGGGGCGAATGCTTTAAAGCAACAAATATTGGGCACTGTTGGTGTTTAATAATTTCAATATCCAGACCAAATTTGGAAAATCGATACCTCAATAAATATTGTTTGCATAGCTGACAACAATGTGACGGCTATTATTGACGATAAACCTTCAAAAAAATGTTTATTGATGTTACACCGCCCGTTTACAAATCTTTCCACCGTATTTTAGCTGTAAATATGGTGGCTATCATCGCCGCCTGACTATATAGCTTTCGTCTCATCGGCTGTCGGTTAGCCCGACTGAGTAAACTGATAAGTTAGATACTTTATTTTTTGTAAGGATATCCACGTTGTTAAAGATTTGACAAAATGTCCTGGTAGAAATCCTTGCCTAAAAATGTTGAGTAAGTTTATTGTGTTTACTTACCTCAAATAAAAAGGAATTTTTGTTTTAAACAGACAATTACCGCACTAGACATGGGGATGCGGTAGACTTCACAAATATTAAAAAACGGACACAAGGAGCACCCAGACTCGGACCAACCATTTGTGAATGACACAAAAAGTTTTGTCCAGTGTAGGTTTGGAACCCATAACACTCGGCGAAGTGGCAGTGGCGAGGCGACCACTTGAACCACTATGCCATCGCCATTCGTGCAGTGCATATAGCTAAATAGAGAAGATACAGCTTGGCTGTCATCTCCGAGTTGCAGCGATCGAGCCTATTGCTGGTTATAGGTAGTACCTACTAAACTCTGTGCTGATGCACAGCAGTAACATTCTACCTCTATACCATCAAAGCCTTGTAAAAATAATTCATACATTATCATCACTTGAATAGCGATTGCATAACTTTAATTGTTAGTTCGAAACAGCACTTTAAAGCAATGGACTTGCGATTGATTGTTTAATTTAGAATTCCACCGATTGCACTACCGGCTTGACACCATCTCTAACAACACAAACAGAATGTTTGTGTTATGTAAATTTGAGGGGTTAAGAAGAATTGTATTTGAATTGAATTGTAAGCCACTGCTAATAATCTTTAAAAAAACGGAGATTGTTATCAAAATTTGTTGAACCTGTAAAAATTGTGCTAGTTGGAATCATAATTTTAATTAAGTTCTTGTAAAATTTGCACAATCTTCTATAGATTCTAATTATTATAGACGTTTCGGTTAAAAATCTTTGGAAATAATAAAAGGATTATGTGTAAGCTATGCACTTTAATAAATATAAATATTTTATCGCGTGCTTTGAAGATTACTTGATCAAAGGTCTTTATACCTTTGATCAATAGTAATCTTACATAATAATTCTTAAGACATATCAAACAGCTTTTACAAGAAATATATACTGGGTAGGTAAGGTAAACATATAACCGGAAACAATGGATAAACCAAAAACACCTGAAATTAGAGCTATTATACCTAGACCTAAATTAAAGTAAGATTTATTTTTAAAATGCTGGCCACTGTATAAACATGATTTATATTAAATAATTTATTATCACGTTTCATGATAATAACATAGATTAAGATTGATTTTTCAAAAAATGCAACACCTACTCATAAGATTAACTGCATATCTATTGATATAGTCTATGAAGAATATTATTATGATTTTCATTTATTTGTAGCCATGATATTCAGAAAAGTAAATTACATATCTTATCTATTTACTACCTGGGCAACATTTTACTTATTGTACTTTATTTTGGGCGTATCTACGATAATTTTTAATACGTGTTGTTTCTGGATTATACATTCACTACTAAACAACCTGTAGATATATTATATTTTGTAGTGTTTCATTTGTAATAATGTTGGACAAGCATATATTATTTATAAGTGTTCCATAGCCTTCATAGTTGCTGAGTTGAGCAACTGTGGTAGTCAGGCGGACAAAGACACACCATTAGGGCGCCACCATTTTGGTACGGAACCCTAAAAATCCAATATTAATTATTGTTCCCCTATTGTCCTTTTATTGTTGTTGTTGTATTGTATTGTTCACAAGTCAGTGAAGATATGGACATTTGGCTTAGATCGATTAAAATAAGACAAATATTATAGGAGTTAAAATAAATAGTTTTATTTGGTATGAACTAATTCACTGAACATTCATTTCGCTACGTTATTATAAAATATCTTTGACTCAAGTAACAAACACTAAACTATTGTTACATTATAACAATAGAACATCTGTATTTTTGTCATGTATATATGTAACAAATAAATAAATAGCTTATATTCTATGTAAAAACAATGTTTGTTTTCATTTGTATAGCGCCATCGTCTAACAAAAATACTCTCTAGTACATTTAAAGGCACAGACGTATCACAGCTTGATGTCTAATGTTAATATAAGAACAATATTAAAATTTAAAACATTATTTACAATCGTCCCATAGAAAGAATACACGAAGACTTACACAATGCAAAAATTTACAGCATCAAAAAAATCTGTGCATGCATAACACACTGACTACTAGATGGCGCTAAGTCGAAAATTTAATTCTGCTACCGGCCGCTAGCTGTCGTTAAAAGCCCTGCCTGGCATCCCGAAATCGTCTGCCATTGGCGACGTCCTCGAGGCAGGGAACTTGGACGAGATTGAAGTAGATGTGTCCCATGAGGTGTGACGCAGAAGTGTTGGTAGCCTTGAGGCAGTCGAAGAGCATGTCGTCGCAGGTGCAGTGCGACTTGCTGTAGATGGAGTTGTTCGTGAGGTTGTAGCGGCTGGAGAAGGCGCGCACCTTCGTTGGGCACAGGTCGTGCGTGCGGCAGCAGCGGTCCAGCCGCCGATCTGCGCCCAGGTCGTGGTAGTCCGTCGCTATGTCTCCCGTGCCGCACCACTTTGTGCCTGCAAACATTACGATATTTAGGTATTTCTTAATGGACATTATTTTTATTTTATTTTAAAAGGTAAGCGTTCACTGTGTAATGACAATCAGGTAAGTACAACAAGAGATTACAAAACTCTTAATAAGCTCAAAGATTTAAATGAAATAAACCTTCGTTTAAAATGAACCCTACAGTTATTAAAATAATATTGCCGACTTTAATAAAAGTTCTTTGTTGTTAAATGTGACAAGTGTGGTCCAAAGCAAAATAGTTTAATACTGTTGGTGCTAAAGTATAAAATGTATTTAATAAAATACATTTTATACTCTATTGTGTATAAAATAATCACCTGGAATGATTCCCTGCAGCAAGGTGAGCGGGCTGCCCCCCAGGATGCCTGCGTGTGCGCCGCCCGCATCGAGCCGGGCGCGCGCCGCACCACCCGTCTCTCTCCAACCGTTCGTCGCAGCCGCTGGTTCCGTTCCAGCTTCGTCGAACACTTCTACGCCTTCCACCTGCAATTTCATCAACAAAAATCTCAAATTATTGTGTGTTCCTCTAAAAATATAAAGAATATTTAGACTCGGTTTTGTAACTGGTAAATTTCGTTTACCGAAGATCCTGCCTATGAGCCTCGTGTCTTTGAGCCTCTCTATACAAACTCGAAAAAACAATAAAATACGCCATACATTTTTAAAGGGCGAGGTGGCAATTTAAGCTCTAGCGTTATCTGTCGTCTTATCTTAAAGTTTTATGTTGGATATTTCCTCCTAGATGGCGTTACTAGTTTCATGCTTATAATATACGCAAAGACTAAACTTAAATCGTTTACGGCCAAGTATTTGTGGGATGTGTACATAATTTAACTTTTATGACGGTCCAACATTGCAATAAGTAGTAAAGATGTCGTAAGTAAGTATTCCGCAGGGCAAACATTAGGTGTAATTGCTTTGCTGAATTTTGATACGAAAGATCACAACACGATTACATAGTAGAGTATTCGTGTATAGATCCCCCTAGAAATTAAATTTTTCGTAGTACGGTAACCCTTTTAGAAAGATAATTTGAGTGACCTTTGTAGAAATTTTATAGCATAGTAAAGTTAGCATGATTACTACGGTTTTCTATTGATTACACTGTTTAGGTGTTTTTGGTAGCGGCAGATCGGATAATTTAACCGGCATTGTACATCATACGCAACAACGTACACTAAGGACAAGGACGGCAAGACCGTAAGTGCCGGGCCGAGTGTGGCGGACGTCGGACGACAGAACAAACCGTTACTGCTACTGTCTGTTAAAAAGAAGTCCGAGGTCTATGGAACGCCTATCGGTTTCATTGGTTTTCGGTCACGTTAGGTGGTCACATTGCATTGAGCATATAATACTGTTAAGCCCGGCGAGCAAAAATTTGTATGGTTTGTTGCGGAATAATAATACATACTATGTTGGACTTACTCTACCATAGGCATTAATGACAGCATTCATAATAAATAGTACCTAGTTTAAAAGACAAATCCTTCACTGAGAATGTACCTAAGAAAGAATGTGGATATTCATCCTACCCAAATAAGAACACCCATAATTGGAACAACATCTGTGGATCACACAACATCTATGTTCCAGGATTATAGAGGGTAGAGGTAGGAAGAACCATCTCAGTGTATGAAAACATGTCCGTCGAGAAGCGTCAAATTATTATTATTACTCTCCATGACCAAGACGAACGTTCGTCGCATCATATTTGCTAAATTGCCATCCACATTCTTTTCTCAAATATCACATAGATTATTATAGCTATATAAACTTATCTTGTCAATTGCTGGAATGCCAGTCATCTTGAAAAACAATTGAGCCTGTACACCGGCGGGCCATTGCCTGTTGTACAATACGAAAGGTTTTCTAAAGAGCAAAAATTTCTATTCCTATTTAATTACAAAAGTTGTATAACTTCGCGTGCATCACATTCGTGATACATCACAATTGAAATAATCTAAACGATCGTATAGATTCGATCATAAAAGCATTATAATATTGTATTCCGACACGATATGCCTCGGTCAATCGTGTACCTAATTGCCAGATAGATATAAATATATGATTAATTGTTCAGTAGCACGTAATTAACTCGTGTTAAGGACGGACGTGGGGCCTTTGTAGTATTTGTAATAGATATCTATCGATCCTTTCAGGTATATAAATCAAACAGAGGCTTAATGGCAGCGAGAACGAACTATTTATTAATTCATAAAGGTCAGATGTACAGGGACTTATGCTTATTTAACCCTGAAACCGTATGCGGTGTTTATAAGATACACTCACATTTTCTTATTTATAGAATATTGATGCATTTGCACTTCATACCATTTAAAGAAAGACATTAGGTAGAATAATGGCATTCTCTACTAGTCAGCAGCCGTTGGTTTAAATGCAGTGCTATGTCGTAGAGTGCTTTTGGACAGAAAAATCGGCAATGACTGTAATTGTAAACCCAGCTTTTTGTTTTGTATGATATTTAGTCCTACGTAATATGCAAACGAACCTATTTTAGAAGAACAAGGGGTGATCTTCTTGAAAACTAAGGTAGGATTGTGATCGTGGTCGTGAAATTTACTACAAGAATGGGCCATTCTCGTAGTAAATTTCACATCTTGGCAAAGTCAGAATACAAACAGCTTGTAACTTTGACTGTTACTGGAGCCGTACATTTATCTTTTAGAGCAATGTTATTGAATGCGTGATAGGGAGACAACACGTTACAGTCTGTATAGCTTCGTCTAGTTCAGTGCATGCTTGCTGACAGCTCTGGCCTCTGATGGTGCAAAAACGTGGTAAATACTACTATACTTTCCCATGCAATTAAAAGGCAATGCCCTCATAAATGAAATGAAGCCTCTTGCCTTACTAAAATGTGCCAAGAATATACAATAGTTTATCTAGCAATCTAGCACTAACGAACCTAACTTTAGTGTTTAGTTTACTCATTTAAGAATAAGGAGGGTACAAGATGGATTTTCTCCATATACTATTAAAATACACACGTAATAGAGGTTTATTGCACTCAAATTTCGTTGCGATGCGATGCGTTGCTTTCAGGTGCCACGTAATAGCGGATAAACCCACCGGGTCGAGTCAAAGACTCCTACTGAGAATATCTTGATGGAAAAATCAAATAACGCTGATCGGTACGGGCATCCAACCCGAGGCCTCATGCATACCAATTATTTATTACATCTGCCTTGATCAGAGTTCCTTGGCATTCCTTTTTTTTATACAACTTCGGTGGCAAACATGCATACGGCCCACCTGATGGTTAGTGGTCACCGTAGCCTATGGACGCCTGCAACACCAGAGGCGTCACTTGCGCGTTACCGACCCTTTAAGAAAGGAAGAGGGACGGAGACGGAGCGGGAAGAGGGAAAGAGGGTGATTGGGCCAGCGGCACTCTCACTCCCCGAACGAAACACAACAGTACTGGTATTTCACGTCGATATTCTTTGAGAGGGTAGTCCTTCCCCGGTCGAGCCGGCCCATTCATGCTGAAATTAGCAAGGCTCTACTACTCAAACATGATATATTAATAGCTTCAATTGGTAAAAATTAATTACCTGCCTCAAAAACACGTGCAAGCAATTGCACTTAAGATTTATATTCCTGAAGCAGAAGTAGTTACTTGAACTTAAAGCGAAATTGTCTTTAATTCCAGTTGGCAATACTCCAGGTACTTCAATATTTTATATTGCTTGACGTGGTAGACCAATTAGTGGTTCAGCTAAGCGTGAATTGTGGTATCTTCCGTTCATGGACAAGGCTGTACCGTAGCATTACAGAAGTAATACTAAAAAAACACAGCTCAGCAGTTCTCTGTCGTAAAGGCAGGAGGAATATAAACTTTTTCTTTTTGGCAAATCAAAAAAACTGTTAAGGCATAGTATAAAATGCTGGCTTACTGCGTGTTGGCGAAATTCGTTCAGTTAATATCTTCGAGAATATTATGAAAAACTTTGAGATATTGCAGGTTTTCCTTTACCGTTTAAAGTAGTCGGAAATGAATTATTTAATACATATAACTTCTAAAAGTGACAGGTGCGGTTGAACTCTTGGCTTGTGTAAGGCAGTGCAACGGTTCCCCATTATACTATTTAACACTATTTTTGCGACATTCGGGCATAGACAAGATGCATTGGTGAGGCTCAAAAGCCATAGCTCTGCATATATTTTGGTGTGTGACCTTGTAAAGTAATAAGTGCATGCGTTTATGAAGGCGGTCGCAGCCGCGGCGCGCAGTTAGTGTCGATTTCATAGAAGTGCTTGTAAATTGCTTATTGTTCGCGATGATCGACGCCGGCGGTACCCTCCATTGTTGTCGAGTTTGATACCAGTTTGAATTTTTCTTTCGCCATATTGATTCACACTTATTGCCTGATGATATTTTTGCCCAATGAAATGTAGGTGCAGCTTAAAATACAATTACATCTTTTCTCTTTCTATACTAAAACTTCTTAGATGTCCTTTTAAGAAATGTGCCTTTGCTTGTTTAAATACCTTTACAACATTGCATTACATCTCTGTAACCATGAAAGGTTTAGCAGAATTGCATGTAGAATACAACCCGTATCGCAAGCAATGTTAAAGTTTTATGTAAACAGCTAATAGGTCTTTTGCCGCTAACCGAGCGAAGTTGCAGATTTCTTGGGACTAGGGATTTCTGTACAGAAAAAAAAATGTTGTAGGACTTGGGTTCGAACTTGAAACCATTAAAATAATTATAGCATTTAAAGTAGTTACTTTGGCTGCTTTATAAGACTAGTGGTACGTGTCTGCGTTTCTTTTGATCATTAGATCTTATGCTAAATTCCCAGATTGCCCAATTGTTATTTAATTGGATATTTTTTTCAGGAATTCTCAGATTGCAACACATTGGTAGACAGCTATACTTTTGCTCCCTATTACAAGGGATTTAAAACATATCTTGTGAAATGTGGATGTAATACAACCCCTGCCTACCGCTGCGAAAAATCCAAGGTGTGGTGTATGTATGTAGTGTAGCAAAATCTGCATTGGTATGTTAAAATTATAATACCCGCATAAAACACCTACGTAATGCAACACAAAAATGTGTGAGTGCAATAAGCCATTCAGATATCGGTGTAAACATATTAACCTTAATTGTTGTACCTTAAACTTGTAGAATTTTTAGGCGTTAACATAATTTATGTAATGTTTATTGACCTAGGTAACATGTAATATAGTCTTCTGTTTACGCGAATGTTATTCATTGAAATTAAACTACTACATATATACGGATTTTATCGCGTTGATTATTTGACATTTTATTACATAATTTAGAAACTACTAATTAATATATAGCAGCGATAGCCTAGTGGGAAACCATTGGACTGCCACGCAGAGGTCTCGGGTTCGAACCCAAGGCACGCATCTCTGACTTTTCGAAGTTATATGCGTATTTAATAATTAGTTATCGCTTGCTTTAACGGTGAAGGAAAACATCGTGAGGAAACCTGCATGTCTGAGAGTTCTCCATAATGTTCTCGAAGATATGTGAAGTCTGCCAACCCGCACTAGGCCAGCGTGGTGGACTACGGCCTAACCCTTCTCACACTGAGAAGAGGCCCGTGCCCAGCAGTGGGACAGTTTAATACAGGGCTGATATTATTATATATTATTATAATATTAAACTTTACTAATTTCTAAGCTAATTAATTTATTAAAACTATTTATATTTAAGTTTATACTTTGCCCGACGTTTCGCTCCACGCTTCCCTCTTGTTTAATTTCTAGGTAACATGTTTCGATGATATCCCGCTACGAAATTAAAGCAAATAAACATAGTGTCATATTAAGAAGTGCAGATTCCTACCTATCCGTTTTAGATATAGAAAGAAGAAAGAAAGAAAGAAGAAAGAAAATACATTTATTTGCAGCAGATTATGCACTACATACATCAGAAAAAGTTAATTACAAAAAAAGAAAAAAAAACAAATCTTACTGCAAATTGGTCGCAACTCAGCAAAATGCTAGTTTTGAAAAAACTAGCGCTGTATAGCATTATAATCGCTTAAAGTCATAATAACTATTGGCTGTTATTTAAAATTTTCTTGACAATTCCCAATATAATTGTACTGGCCGCCATGTATCGAATCCGAAACCCCACGCACAGTCACATTCTACAACTCTGCGCCACAGCAGTACTGGAATAATTAAGCAAGTCTTTTGAGATATGGATAAGGTCTCAGGTTAGATGCCCGTTTGGAGCATTCTTCTTCATAGTACCACCACGGAGTTATGGACTGGGCCCGGAGCCCCTGACGAGGTGAGTATGGCTACCCTTTCGGCGATATACGCGTGAGTCTTTGTATGTATTGTTTTGATACTTGATCTTTTGACCATTCTGTCAAGCAAATTTCATTTACATACATTTAAATCCTTCGTCGTCGACGCTGACAGGCAATTATTAGAAACAATGTTCGTCTAAATCCTCCGGCAGCCTACATTAGAGGTTTAGGTTAGGTTGGTTTACCTTCAGTTCCAGCGACCTTCCATTTTTCCCCGGGTGAGCCCGACTTAACCTTTCTGCTCCCCGTTTCCCGCGGCGAGGTATACGTAAATTGCATTCCCCAAAATTAAGGGAAAAAGGATTGGTTTACCTGTTGGCACTGGCCCATGAGCTTGACCATTTGCGGGAAGGTGACGCCGAGTGGCTGGTTGATCCGACTCAGCTGCCGCAGCAGCCGCGACGTGTCATCCTCGTCACTGGAAACAATAAATATCAAATCAAAAACTGTAGATTGTGGAAAACAAAGACACTGACTCCCTGGTTTTTGAAGGGCACATTAAAAACCAGGAGTTTGTCAAACATTAAAAACATTAATGTCGGCCTCGATGGCGTAGTTGTTAGTGTAACCGACTGCCACGACTGAGGTCGCAGGTTCGATTCCCGCACAAGTCAAACATTTGTGTGCATGAATATGGATGTTTGTCTTGGTCTGGGTGTTTCTATGTATAATATGTATGTATTTACAAAAAAAAAGTATATATGTATGTTTATCCATTGTCTAGAACCCATAGTACAAGCTCTGCTTAGTTTGGGCTAGATGGTGTTGTGTGTATGTGGTAGAATATTATATATATTAAAAAACTCACACCTTGTTTTTTAAAGGGGTCGTTTTCAAGTGATTTGATTGCCTGTTGCTTATTGGTTGACGCCACAGCAGCTGATATTCATTTGACCGTACTTAATTTCTATTGAACTGTACTTCAGAAACTGGGCTACAATCGTATTTTTTAATCGACTGTACTCTAAGAGCAGTATTTTAAATGAGCAGCCAGAAAACCGTTATGTGCTGAAACCCTGTGGGGATTCGAGACAAACATTTTTGAGATCCACAAATAGTTGTTTCAAGTCTGGTATATTTGTGTAGTTGTTTGGAAAGTTTGTGTGAAGTCACCTGCGTAAGAGGAATTCCTAGTAACACACACTATAAATTACTCTTTCGCAGGTGACTTCACGGGGAGTTATTGTTGTCTGCCGGGCACATTTCCCAATTCAGTGCTAACTGTGAAGTGCAAGCATCACGAGACTAATACCTATGTCATGCCTATTCCTACCCCAAAGATATAAACAGAGGTATATAACAACGGCATATCGCAAACTAAGACTGGTTTTAGATAGGTGTGATGCAACAAGTCAGTCAAAAACGTACGGTTTCTAAATAACAATTGATTTGTGCTTATTTCTCTTCCGTATAATTGATTTAAGGATATCCGTTCCCATTACGATTCATCTGGAACATTTCCATTGTAAAACAGGTTATGTTTAGCGTCATAATACTCAGTGAAAGTGTTGATCGCGGGTCATTGCCCCTCTATATTACGTAACGACCCTGCGGTACGTTCATATCGATCAAAGTCAAGGTAGATCAGGTATGAAGAGTATTATCAGGTTTTTTAATACGGGATAGCTGTATAATTGACTGACTGTATCTTATCTTATCTTATCTTATCTTATGTGGAGGCCAGTCAGTTCAGACCGCCAACACTTCGACCCAGTGGGATCTTTTGTGTCGACACTCTCCCAATAACGACTGCCATAGAAGTTCATGGCAGCCGGGACCGACGGCTTAACGTGCTCTCCGAGGCACGGAGCAGGCGATAATTGTCAATCAATACGCACATAATTTCGAAAAGTCATATAACTTCCGAAAGTCAGAGGTGCGCGACGTGGGTTCGAACCCGAGACCCTCTGCATTGCAGTCTGTTGGTCTCCCCACTGAGCTATCGCTGCTCTGACTGACTGTATGGATGGTGTAGAAGTTTAAGTGATTGCCTTTCCATTGCCTTTGCACTAAGTGTTGTAAATTCGTTCTCCACGTGGGACGGTTTGATCCACAAATAGTTACTTCGAGTATGGCTGTTCTTTGTGTCCATTGTTTTGATGTTTTGTAAAGTCCTCTGCGATACACGCACTCTAACTAGGCTAATTGCCTTTTAAAGAAATATTAATTTAAGTCATCTCCCTTAGCCTTTATTATTCCCGAGTCACTTGGGGTCGGCTTTTCTAGTCTAACCGGATTTGACTGGATATCAGTTTGTACACGGAGCGGCTGCCACCTGACCTCCGCAACCCGAAGGCTAACGATACCCTAAGGTTAGACCAGTCTCAAGATATTAGAGGGTACTGACTTGCCCAATAACGACTGCAATAGATGTTCATGGCAGCCGGGACCGACGGCATAATGTGCTCTCCGAGGCACGGAGTAGGCGATAATTGTCAATCAATACACACATCATTTCGAAAAGTCATATAACTTCCGAAAGTCAGACGTGCGCGACGTGGGTTCGAACCCGAGACAATCTGCATTGCAGTCTGTTGGTCTCCCCACTGAGCTATCGCTACTGTTAAACTAAAACTAAAGAAATATTAGTTTACATTAAATAAATTACTCAAACGCCTCTTTCGACTTTTTGGAACCCGGCAGACACAATCCTTCCATTATTTTTAAATGATGTTATATTCATTCATTGAAGGGGTTTTTATAGCAGTTTAGATCTATTAGTTATAATCTAACGATCGAATCTGAGACTTAATAATACGTTGCGTCCATTACCAACATTCGAAACAACAAATATCTAAACGAACATTTTAACAAAAAAAAAACCGACTTCGACTAGACAACAACAAGACAAGCAATAAAATAAGAACATCATCAATGTAGTCGAAGTCAACCAAATTTGCATTATTAAGGACTAGCTGACCCGCGCAACTTCGTCTGCTTCACATAAGAGAATTTGCCCCGTTTTTGCAACATTTTTCATTGCTGCTCCGCTCCTATTGGTCCTAGCGTGATGTTATATAGCCTATAGCCTTCATCGATAAATGGGTTATCTAACATTAAAATAATTTTTCAATTCGAACCAGCAGCTCCTGAGATTAGCGCGTTCAAACTAACAAACAAACAAACAAACTCTTCAGCTTTATAATATAGATAACTCAGAAACTACAAGTCAGATCTTGATCAAATTGACGAGAAGAATCATCAAAATCGGTTCGCCTAGAAAAAAGTACTGAGGTAACTAACATAAAAAAATCAGTCGAATTGAGAACCTCCTCCTTTTTGAAGTCGGTTAAAAAGGGAATATATAGTACAACTGCTGCCATTTTTTACGGTTATCGCCTGTTTTGAATGGCCACAAAACATATCCGAATTCTTTATGTGTCTCTATGTATATAAAGTAAAGGAAATAAGCGTGAGTGTACACCAGGACATATCAGTTAGCAGTCCTTTGTCAACCACTCATGTAACGTTATTGTGTCTGGCTGGATAGCTAGGCTGGAACGTCTGGACTCACAGAATGATGTGTAAGTATTACGTTTCTTTGTAGAAGTTTCTAGATCTTTCATGTGGAGACATTAAACAGGAAATGAGATGAAGTAGACATAACTCGAAGTTAAAAGAATCGATTTTGGATTAAATCGTGTATGAGAAGACGGATTGTCGATTAATGGTATCGAGGATCGATGAGCGTAAATGATTAGGGAGACTGGAAAGCTAGATGTGTGAGTTAAAAAATATTTCGTGAGACGCTTTTTTATTTGTTAAACCAGAATTTCAGATTTATCTGTTTTAGAAATCAAATAAATCTAAAATTCTGTATATAATAATAATTATTTTTCTACGGGTGTTCAAATCGATGCTATGGATCGATTCAGTGGATTAATTAGATCAGTCAAAATCAGTATTTGAATCTCAAATAAACAGAATTTCTGTCTTCAATGCCAAATTCGCAGCGATACTCCCACTTCTAAATTGAATTTGCGGCTCAGCCCTATCAAGTGATCTAAATCCTTTTTAAAAGTGTGGGTTTGTGCACTATCTGTTCTCAGTAATTCACTCTAACAAACATGAATTTTTACCTACGCCTATTAAAACAATTTTTCAAATATTATTCAACTTAGCACATAGAGTAACGTACATTTGAATGCAAAAAATCCTGTCTCTGTAAACCCATACTCATCTCAATACGTTGCTGACGACATCAAAATTGGTCAGGCATTTTGGAGTTTTGTTTATTAGATTGAATTAGAAATTCTTTATATATTTAATAAACTTATTAAAAAAAGATATCTGCTGTAAGGAGCAAAATATAAATGTTTTAAAAAAATACTATTCAATTATCTGATAGAAAAAGCTTACTATGACATACAAGAATTTATTAATAATAAAATAGACCTGACATGATAATAATTTTTTTAAGGATTTCTAATTAATTTCATTCACAACTACAATTTAATTTTATTTATAATTTAAATTTTGATTTGAATTTGAATTTAATATAAATTTTGATTTTAATTTGAATTTAATTTAAATTCTGATTTGAATTTTATTTTGAAAATGATTTTGATTTATGATTTTAATTAATTTTAATTGATGGTCTCTTTTTATTTTTATTGTTTACTTCCATTGATATTTCTTATTTCTGCATATTTTAATTGTTAATTGTATAGCCATATTTTTGATAGGGTTCTGAATGTGTTTTTTTTATTGGCATGATTCTCTTAGATCCCCTGTAAATATTTGTACGTCTTATAGGCAAAACATGACCGATCCTTTGATGTTTATATTTTCATCTTGTATGCTTATGTATGCATACTCATATTTAAACAAATAAAAGTATCTTTATCTTTATCTTCACAATAGAGTAAAACCAATAATATAATCTTCCACACAAAACCGCGATGCGATGCGATACGATGCCGTATCGCAGAAACTAGCGATGCGAATTACTGCGATACGATTTTGTGCGGCAAACCGTTGGTTAGGGTAACCATACCTTCAACGGTAGTCAGCCGTATTGGACGTGTTTTTAGGAAGCGTAAGATGGATCGCAAAAAGATTGTGCACTGCTGTTATTGTTATGGAAATTCGGAAACAAACTTTCACAGATGATTTCCACGCATCTTGCTTAATAAATTTATTTTTATAATGTTCATCAATTGTGTTCCAAAGGACGGGGCGGTCCTCAATTAAAGATATTAAAAAATCTACGTCATATTCCGCCATTCTATAAACAAAGAAGGCGGCGCGGCTGGCGTCTTTCTCTTAAGTCGTCTCAGAGCGGACTAAAATGGCGTCACTAAGGATGACGTAATATCGCAGGAATGCGCGATGCGAATCAAATTGCATTCTTGAGTTCTTGCGATGCATTCCTGCGAGTTCGCAGATATTTGCGATGCAATGCGAATTCGCGGTTTTGTGTGGTAGCCCTAACAACGTATGTATCTATACTTATTTATTTATTTACTTAATAAAAATAGCCACAGGCTATAGTTACGAAGAACGCACCTAACACATTGTCTTCTCACAATACTCTATGCATATTGATAAGAACTTCCATTCGTCATAATTTATCTATAACTAGAACTCTGTGTCGCTGAGTTCTTTACGAACTTAAAATAACAGACACAAAGAAACCCCAGATTCAGGATTACACGCTTTGCGGTTACTAGTTAAACCCAGTCACGCTTTGTAGCCCAGTATGATTCTAATTACTAGGATAGAAAATAAAAGTATTATATTTCCCGTTCTTGTGATAAAAAGTATATAAAATACAACATTGTGTCAAAAATTCATGTCACATAATCGACTACTTTCGAGCAAGCATACATACGGAAGCTGAATTTGTATTTATTTATTTAGGTACTTTATTGGGACACATAACAGTTACACATTAAATGTAATGCAAACATTTTATATATGTAAAGAAAAGGGTTAATGTGTAACCCACACCAATGTCCGCGAAATAATATTAAAAAAGGAATAATTATCCTAATATTATAAAGCTGAAGAGTTTGTTTGGTTGAACGCGCTCATCTCAGGAACTACTCGTTCGAATTTAAAAAGTATTTTATTGTTGGGTAGCCCATTTACCGAGGAAGGCTATATAATATATATAACATCACCTACCGCCAGAAGGAGCGGAGTATCAATGATAAATGTTGCAAAAACGGGAAACATTATCTTATGTGACGCAGACGAAGTTGCGCGGGTCTGCTAGTAATAAAATTTGGTCGCATTAACAGAGGCGAGACTCATCATCTTAGCCGAAAGACCTCCACTTTTGAACATAGGCCTTCCCCAACCGCTTCACCTACTTTTTTTTTTTTATTTTTTTTTATTTTTATTTACTAGGCGATATATTCACTTTGATATTCGTGCAGTGTATAACTTATGCAAACAAGTAACACATGTAAATATATTCGCTATGCAACACTTGGTTTATCAAGCGTATTATGAAATAAAAAAATATTACTACGTACGTTTCTGAACGGCTTCAGTTAGCGCGCAACGTTCATAAACCATTAAACTAGCTCTCGTGAGCTGGTTTATTGAATTACCATAATCTTTGCGACCGCTGATATGCTTATACAACACCTTGAATACTCTTGGCCTCTTAGAAATCTTAAACTTGTTTCATTGACTTGTTATTAATTCTAATATTATAAATGGGAATGTGAGTTTGTTTGTTACGCTTTTACGCCTTAACGACTCGGCCGATCATCATGAAATAAAATACACGCATACACGTTGTTAGGGGAACAGAAAAGGTCATGGGATTCCTATCATCCAGAAAAATATACTGTTACTAACTAACCTAAATTTAATCGAGCGAACCTGCAGGCAAAATCTAGTGATAAAATAAAGACAACTATATAGCGCGATTACTGCTGTCAACTGGTAACGCGCCCAGACTCCAGAAGGCTGTTAGCATTAGTACGTTGAACGGCAATGTTCTCCTTGGGTCAAGAAAGTACAAGACTTCTCATCATGCAAAATGTCATTTGGGCGTTTTGCGATAATGCTCTGCGCCCGGACCCCATTAGCCTAACGTTTCTACTTCAAACAGCTCAAAAGCGTAGTAGCCGACTAAATAACAGGATTTGCGTTGTTGAATGTTTTCATGGTTCTAGCAGCAACGCCAGCTTATATCGATGTCGCTGTCGAAATTTGGAAGTAAGGCAATTTGAATTGAACTGTAATTGAGTTCATATAATTCTAATATTATATTTTTGTTAAGTCAATTACTTAACACACACACAACTTTAGACTTTAAATTTGCTTATTCCATAACACCCAGATAGGTCTTTACACATATCGCACTCTTAAGACTGCGCCGAGCGAAATGTGCCAAAACAGGCGGTCACAGATAAGTGAATAAAAATAACACTTTTTGTTTAATACAAATATAAAATATACATTTCCCATAACAATGAATGTGTTTACAATTATTCCGTGTAAAAAACTCAAAATAATTAATATTTTCGCCTACAAAATTACGTAAATTTGTACGGCAAAATGCAAAAACGTAAGCTCGTGTTACGTGATTTTTAGATTTTAACAGTAGAAATCTATCCTATTTTACAGCTTAAACGAAACATAAATAGTTATATTACAATTTGTGCGTCCCAAATATTTAAGTTATTGGTTGACAATAAAGATACATATTTATCAAAAAATCACTTAAAATCCTCCATACAATTTTACTATGGCAGCCGCGCGCCGATTTGAATATGCGCCGCACGAGCTCTGTCATTATCTGTTTTACGCTCGGCGCAGTCTTAATAAGACGACCGAACAAATTAAAAGTATTCCACCTACTTGATTAGCGTCAATCAATACCGGTGAGATGATCATAAAATTCAGATCACTCGACTGATTAAGTGTAATAACGACATGCGATCATCTTTATTGTAAGAGATATATCGTATCGATTGAATGAAACAATCGAGATCATTAATTTATGATACTATTGAGATCATAATTTTTATACTTAGTGAATTAATCTAGCTTATATGAGTAAGGATATTAGTCTCAATCTCTCTCCTCGCAGGTCTTTCCACTGCAATTGCACTAATATTTCGGCAACTATGTTAAGGTTCTATGTAACAGAAGGTGAACCACTAATTGTCGTGGACATTACCTGTCTGGGTGTTACTGCTGAGAATAACTTAACAGAAAAACTCAATATCGCGATTCAGGAAAAACCCGAGACCTCACGATCACACACAAAACGAACTAGGCAGTATTTTCACAGATAAAAATATATTTTAATATGAATTTAAATATTCTATGTCGGCAATAAATATACTTATTTGCAGTTCATGTAATAATAATAATAATATCCTCCAGACCGATTTCGGCCACGGCGGCCAGTCTTAACGGAGACTGGCCAACTACGCAGGAGATATTATAGTGCACAAGTGTGTGCGCAAACACAAGTGCACTCTCTGTTCCCTAACTCTCATGATCCGATGTGACGGTAATCCGACACGACCGGAAAGAGATCAGGCGCAGGACCTACGGCTTTACGTGCTTTCCGAGGCATGGGAGTTTCTTACACCGCCAACTTCCTAACTCCGGGCTGCTATTGAGATTTCTTAACTGAAAGACCCAATAACTTTAGAGAACTTTAGATTCGAACCCGAGACCTTAAGAACAGCAGTCGCATTCACTACCGCTGATATGAAATATTTTCTATATTATATAAATATTTTTATCCTAAATAATATTAAAAATGGGAATGTGTGTGTTTGTTTATTTGATACGCTTTCACGCCCACCTACTATTTACTATTCTAGTGATTAACATAATATAATATACTACATTCTACCACATACACACAACACCATCTAGCCCAAACTAAGCAGAGCTTGTACTATGGGTACTAGACAATGTATGAACATACATATATACTTCTTCTTTTTTGTAAATACATAATGTACATATCAGGGATGTTGCGAATATTCACATCCGCATTCGCAATTGCGGAGTTTCCGCATCGATTTGGACATCTGCATCCGCATCCGCAATAATCAACGCGGATGTTAATGCGGATCCAGGTATAGCGTAGTTTACAATAAGAAAGACATCAGTTGTTCAGTAGTAAGTGTTTAATTAAACCTTTGCAAAACAGGCTTGATGAACCTGCGAAGGCGGTGATATTAGATACTTTTTATTGAATAAGATGAACAATTGCATCCGCATC
Organism: Catocala fraxini; assembly: GCA_930367265.1. Taxonomy (NCBI): domain Eukaryota; kingdom Metazoa; phylum Arthropoda; class Insecta; order Lepidoptera; family Erebidae; genus Catocala; species Catocala fraxini. Next base: position 5,686,023 of record OV884036.1, on the reverse strand, counting down.
CGTACCCGCATCAGTATCTGCATCCGCGGATGTGAATCTTTAAATATCCGTATCCGTATGTCATAAAATCTGCATCCGCAACATCCAACATACATATTATACATAGAAACACCCATACATAAATTTTACTCGTTTTCAGGGGTACATAAAAAGACATAGGGTATCTTTCATCTAGGAAAAGTCACTGTTAGTAACCTAGGCTAGGTTACTAACAGTGACTTTTACGAGAAGAATCTGCGGACAAAATTTACTATATTATAATTTTGCCTGGTATATTTAAGTTACAAGCATTATCACCTCTACCATTTCTTTCTCTCATCCTTTATTAGGTACACACAGCGACACATCAATCTAGACTGTTTGGACTTTGAACTATTAGAAGTTGAACGCTGCGAATCGTGCGTTGTATTTTTGTTACGTTGTACTAGTATCCTTACCATTACATCGACACCACTATGCACAGTACCTTTCCGACAATTCTCTATTTTGTATGTAACGCAGTTATGCGTATATAGGGTGGCTAACTTGATGTGTAGCTGTGTGTACTCTTGCCTCCTGCCTGCAACGCGCAAATAAAACCCTTGATAAGATGAAGGCTATAGTAATCAACATACACGCGTGTCCAACTAAGTAGCCGTGGAAAAATGATTTACTGAACGCCAAGTGTGAACTTTTATTTTAGATTTCCCTAGTTGGGAATTATTCCTGTGTCTCAGGGTACTTTACAAACATTGACGACTCGATGGCGTAGTGATTAGTGTAACCGACTGCCACGCCTGAGGTTGCGGGTTCGATTCCCGCACAAGTCAAACATTTGTGTGCATGAACATGGATGTTTGTCTTGGTCTGGGTGTTTCTATGTATCATATGTATGTATTTACAAAAAAAAGTATATATGTATGTTTATCCATTGTCTAGTACCCATAGTCCAAGCTCTGCTTAGTTTGGGCTAGGTGGTGTTGTGTGTATGTGATAGAATATTATTATTATTATTATTGAAACAACAAACACCAACAACATTTAGACTCGGAACAACTATTTATGGATCACACAATTTATTTTAGTGTATGGGAATCAAACCCACAACACTCGACGCAGTGGTAAGGGAACCGCTTGAACCGCTACGCAATCTGATAGCAGGTGTTGGGCACAAGCGCGAAATTAAAACGATAGTACGTCTAACAACTATATGATTACTGATGTAGTGCGCAGCGATGCGTGTGCGCATAGGAACGCGAGTTCGTGCAAATCAGATCAAACTGCACTTCCGTAGCGTAAAAGAATAACTGCGGAAGCATTTTAATTGCTTCTGATATCGTTTAAGGCAACATTGTTGCAATTATACTACATATTGATATGTTTTTTAGTTCATTAGGTAAGACGCGACCACACTTCTATAATTCCGTGAAGGTGTTAGGCTGAGACTCTTGTGTTCGGAAATATATGCGTGATAAGTTGATAACCTATTGAGACGCAGCGGCACACCGAGGGTACGGCACGATAAGTTTTCAATGATGTCTGGCATTCCAACAACTGAAAGGTTAAATAGGTAATTACAGTTCGCTTTAATGGCAAATGGTGTCCATTATTCAACGAACGCAGCGCTTTGTTAAACCCCAAATTTGAACGTGAAAGAGTACGAATAAGCCGGGTATGGATCTCTGGGCGAAGTTATATGCTCTCACACGAAACTGGCATAAGAATAGCAAGGTATTTGTAAAGACATCTTCCGCACTGCTGTTATAACAGTATTGAAGCCGACTGTCTAGTCATAAACCAGATATCGCTAACTATCGGTATTTCCAACAAAGCAATTGTCACCTAGCCTTGTATCCGAAAATATCATAATAATATTTATTTATTAACAAAAAAATAAGATACATTCTTGCACAACACCATACATATTACATCAATAGTGTTAAAGCACACCTTCCCTAAATAATTTAAGCTTAATTTAAAATTAATTCCCAAACTATGTTAATGTTATACATACATACATACATACATATATACATAGATTCAGGCCTGTTTCCCAGAGGGGTAGGCAGGGACTACGGATTTCCATTTGCTACGATCCTGACAGACTTCTCTGGCTTCATTCACTTTCAACACATTTCTAATACACGCCTGTCGGTTCAAGGTGCTCTTACATAGGTGTTAATGTATAGTGTATACAATATAAATGAAGTTCAAAAGGTTATGTTTAAGTTTATCTTTACTATGTAGCAGTATAACAGGGATCGATTTTATGTAAATTTGTAGAGTAACTTAAATAACCACGATAATGATCTAGCATTAATTAATTTTTGTTTCTGTGTTAAATGATGTCAAATCAATAATTATTAAATTGCTGGTAATAAACAATTATAAATGAAAATCTTTATACCTGTATAAATTTTTAAACTAAGCTCTCATAAGTTAATGGTAATGATAAAAAAGTGGCGCCACTAGCGATGCGTCAGCTCTCAGTGGAAAATGCGCACGCGCCGCTTTCTACGCCTTTTTAGTTTCACCTTGATCGACAGTCACACTTGGAAACTATACTTGCGACTAATCATTATGGTTAGTTGCGCTAAATTACTTACGGTTCTACTAGATGTGGTGGTAAAAATATATTGTAGTCAGCGTTAACTGTGACTTTAATAAAGAGCTCAGTTTGTCATAAGAAAATTTATTTATTTATGATGTAAGACTTTATAGAAGACAGCTAACAGAACAGTATGGCAATAGATGTAGTAACAAGTCTTCACTTCTAATTGACATAGTAAAAAAAAAAATAACATTTTTGAGACGTAATCATCTAGATTGTTTTGTACAGCCCCGATAAAAGTATATGCTAATGTTTAAATCGTGTGGTTTTAGTTCGATTCACTGGACGCGCGGAGTAATTGGGATGTCGATTAAAAAATTCGCGGTAGCACAACGGAATGTGCTCGGAAAATAGCATTTATAGAATAGGTATAAGTATAAGTAGAATATAGAATATATAATGTAAAAGAAACAAGATACTGCCGTCCGCTAATTGAAAGGACGGTAAGTCATAATTATGTCTCTATAATGACTCTAAGATAAAAAAAATAAGGATGGGTTAAATGGAAAGCAATTAAACCACTAGTTTAATTGTTTTCCTCGCCTGTTAGGTATAGGTTCAAATCCCTGACAGGACAAAACATTGTGTGATCTACAAATTATTGTTCCGGATCTGGGAGTAGGTACTTTATGTCCGTTGTTTGAGAGTTCGTAAAATCCCGAGCGACACAGGATTTATTCCTAGTGCGGCAGAACGCAGTAATAGTTTCGATCCTGCTGCCTGAAAAAGACTGATGCTAAATAATTGACAACGTCAGGCTTTCCTATTATAAAAGCTGTGCAGTATTGCCGGTTAATTCAGTTAAATCTCTCTACCAAACTCACATCCGAGTCGGCTGTTTTAATTTAAGTCTTTCTACAGAAATCATAACAGTAACAGTTACTAACAAGCCGACAATTGAGTTCGAGATGAGTTTTAATAGAATTAACCTGCTGTTAAATCTCACTAACAAACTCACATCCAAATCGACTGTTAGTGTTTCTACAGAAACTATAGCAATAACAGTAGGTTACTATGGTTACGGACGAGGCGACAATCGAGTTCTAGAATAGATTTTTAAAGAAATGCCTGCTGTTAAATGTCACTTACAAAGTCACATCCGATTCATCTGTTAGTGTTTCTACTTGGTTTCTACTGTAACCATGGCAATAACAGTTGGTTACTATGGTTACAAGCGATGCGACAATCGAGATCGAGATGAGATTTTAGCATAATTAACTTGCTGTAAAATCTCACATCCGAGTCAGCTGTTTCATTTAGTGTTCTAGAGAAACTATGACAGTAACTATGGTTACTGCCGCGGCGACAATCGAGTTCGAGATACGTTTTGGACAGAATAGTACGGCTGTATGTAAGAGAATGTATGAACATCCATTTACCACTCCAGGAAATCCAGAATGGATGTGACAAACAAGCTTCCTTTAGCTGTCATCATTAACAGGAGCTGTAATGAACTCTTGCGATTGACGGCGGAACAACCCACTGTTGCGTTGTTGGCGGAACAGCCGGATGACGCTTTTCGACATGCTTAGGATGCACCAATTATGTTGAAATTAAACAAACTTTATACGGATTTTATCGCGTTGTTTATTTTTTATAAAACACTATTATTACAGAATTTTGAAACTTTAAACTACTATTGTTAAACACTTTTACTAGTTACTGTTTACTTCAATTTAAGCTATTATAAAGTTATAAAGCTATTTAGGTTTAATTTTACACTTTCCCGACGTTTCGGTTGATTTTTAGCAGCCATGGTCACGGGGAGACTAAGATGGTAGTTGTATCAATGTTCCAGTGTAGTTAAAGTTTCAAAATGATGTAGCTAATAATAGTGTTTTATAAAAAATAAAAACACGCGGTAAAATCCGTATAAAGTTTGTTTTCAATGTATATAACATTCGCGTAAACGTAAGACAATATTATGCAGCAATTATGTTTGATACTCTTTGGCAATGCTAACTGGATACATACTTCGCCATTAACCTTAGGGTAATTAAAAAAGCTTGACGATGAATAAATCCACCGTGCTAAAGCCAGCGAGCTATAATTACCTATAACCTGTCAATTGTTGGAATTCTAGACATTATTGAAAACCTATCATGTCTGGTGCCACTGCGACTCAATAATTGAATACGCATAGTGCTGCGAAATGTCAGAGGTAGAGTAGGGTCAAAATGAAGACTTCTGCATGTCAGACCAACGGTCTTTTTGTTTCTAAATTCTTTTGTTTTTAAATGCTACTCTTGCACTAGGAATGATTCCGTTGTCACGGGAGACTTGGCAAACATTTAAACGGAGAAGAACATCAAATCACTTTTAATGATATTACTGATAATATCTGGAGGGTAGAATGCAATAAAACGTTGTATGCAACGCATTACTTCAGCTTTTATTACGATATAGGCATTATAGGTTATAATTACCAAAACTTATTTACTCGAAGCTATAAATCATATTTTGTGCCTTTAACTGGACCGCAAACCAATTATGTAGGTATCATTTGTAAGCATTTGGTATAGTTGACCTGGTAGCTTGTCGTCTATGCGCAGGCGCATTGGCGACATCCTTGAGCCACATTTAACATAGCGTTTCACAATCCATCCCGCTGCTGAGATGAGAGTATTGTTGTAAATATTACCGCCGCGAATCGTGCAAAACTTAAATGATAGTACACGTTTGTTACTAAAATTTCATCTGGAAATAATAAAAATCTATACAATTCGCTTTGTGAAAAGTAAATTGATAAAACGTAAATAATTGTCTATAAGTTCTGTAAGTGACGCCTTTTTTCCGTCTGCCTCTCGCTAGCGTGGCATATGCATACGTGATAATGTTTTTGCCATAGAGTTAGTTACATTTAGTGTTAGTTCTCGGGTCGGCCTAAGTTTTATTTAATATTTCGGTTAGTTAACAATAGAAGCAAGAAATCTGGAAAATGTGGGCATTAAAACCAAACTTAAAAGATAGTTGATGAAATGAAGGTATAATACGCTATTGCATACTTCATGGATGATATAAAAGTGACGTAAATTAAGCCTGAAAAGCCAATTATAATATGCTGATATATATAATATCAGCCCTGTATATGAACTGTCCCACTTCTAGGCACGGCCCTCTTCTCAGTGTGAAGCAATCGGCCATAGTCCACCACGCTGGCCCAATGAGGGTTTGCAGATTTCACATGTATTCGAGAACAATATGGAGAACTCTCAGACATGCAGGTTTACTCATGTGTTTTCTTTGATCATTAAACCAAGCGATAACTAACTATTAAAATTGCATATAAGTTCGAAAAGCCAGAGGTGAGAGATCGTACTCAAGACCACTGTGTGGAAGTCCAACGGTTTCCCAATCGGCTATCGCTGCATTTCTGCTAAGAACGCGATGATACATAAAATTTTGGTTATTTCCTGTGTTTGCAAAACCATTTTCTTTGAAAAACCATGTATAGCCTTGGCAAAATAATATGGTTTAAATTAAGTTCTACTGTGACTCATTTGATTAAATGTCGAGGTTTGCCTTCATTCTCAATACGAAAACGAAATTGTAAGAGATGACGCACAACAGGAATTCCTTTCAAACCTGTAGCAATCAGACCAGAGTGGTCACATCATCCAAGAGAACATTTATTATTTCTTAAGAAAGGCTACTCCCACACAAAAGGCAACTCCAATAAAAACGGTGTCGATTTTTGAGTATACATCTAAAATGTATGTATTTTATCTAACCCATAAAGGTCCTTTATAAGACGTTGTGCTGGCACACTATCGAACTTTACCCCGTGTGCTAAAAGTACAGCAAATCCTTTTCGTAAGTGGTAAGCGATTACCCGTACTTATGGTATATCTGATCCGCAATATCTGATCGCTAGCACTTTGTATAAACTGCAAAAAGCTGTCACGATCATATATGCACTGGGAGCAAAAACACGAATCCTGCTGATATCGGTCTTCTTAAGCATCTTTAGAAAAGCACATAATGTACTCAAGACTAAATTTCGGTCTTACACACACACACTAGCCATCTGCGCTGGCAATACTATAGTGTACAAATGCGTGCGCAATCACAAATGCACTTTCTGATCTCTTACTCTCATATTCTATTGGGATGGTTATATAGGCATGAGTGTAATATGAGAGTGAATGATGTATATCACGGCTGGAAAGAGATTGGTGAACAACCAACGGTTTTACGTTCTTACCGAAGATATATATATAGAATCAAATAACTCAGACAGAACGCAGACTACTGGAAATAATTTGCACGGGAAATTAAATAACTTTTTGTCATTACGACCTGGCATTTGAACTTCATGGTCCATTGCCATATACACAAATCACTAGATTAAGAAGATAAAATCAATCACCGCAGAAATATACATAAGTACAAAATTTAGTTTATATTATTCCAGATCATAACGTTTTAAAAGACCCCAAGCCACTTGGAGTGAAAACTTTCCTCTATAAATAATAACAATATCGGTATTTCAGTGTGTCTGCACTACTCACGTGCGGCCCAATCAAAATGGTCACATTTGCGAGAGAGCAATTTATTGATCTCGACATGCTGTAAGGAACCATTCAGCTTCCTATCTAGGTTATACACGTGATTGACGTGTTAGGTGTGAAGTTGTCAATAACAGATTCGAGAGTGTGTAGTTTTGAAAGTGAGAGTTCTATTTTCATGTTATTTGGCTCCATGGCGCAGTGCTGGTGTATGCGACTGCTGGGCATTAGGTTTAATTCTGGGTTTCGATAAAATGTTGATTCGTTTTTCTGTCGAAAAGTTCTTAGCAGCACGGCGTGTGGAATTTTTCCTGATAAAACGTTCCGAATTGTTCCTATTAAGTGAGGCCTAAAATCAAAGCTCGCAAAATGCGGGAGTAGTTCATCTGCCTACTTCTTCAGGTGTATAGGCGAGGGGCTATGTATGTCTTTACCTGCAATAGGAATAATGCCTGAGTCGCGGTAGACGTTACAAACATTAAAACAACGGACACGAAAAAATAACATTTAGATTTGAGATAATTATTCCGTTTTTGTTTATACATGGAAAATAATATATGGACCTACTGAGTAGATTTTTTTTATAAAAGCGCCTCGCCTCGTTTATATGCCACCACGTGAGCGGTCTAATAGTATAATCGATTAATATTTTAGTAATATCCTCCAGACTGAATTTCGGCCACGGCGCTGCGACTAGTCTTAACGAAGACTGGCCAACTACGCAGGAGATATTATAGGGCATAAGTGTGTGGGCAAACACAAGTGCACTCTCTGTTTCCTAACTCTCATGATCCGATGGGACGGTAACCTGACACGACCGCAGAGAGATCAGGCACAGGACCTACGACTTTACGTGCTTTCCGAGGCATGGCAGTTTCTTACACCGCCAACTTCCTAACTCCGGGCTGCTATTGAGATTTCTTAACTAAAAGACCCAATAACTTTTGGTTGGCCTGACCCCGGGATTCGAACCCGAGACCTCAAGCACAGCAGTCGTATTCATTACCGCTTTTAGTATATACTAATAGTATAATTAGCTATGTAATCCAACTAATCTTGCTTAAAATTAGTTATTAAGCTTTAACTACTAATAATGAAATACGTAAACACTTCGTAATGAAATAGGTACGTAAATACAGGCCTAACGCAACGAGTATTAATTATTATTAGTATTATTTATTATTATCCTTGAACAGCTATTTAATCTAACTTAAACGTTTTTGAAAATTAGTTATTAAGCTTTAACATGTGTATTTGATAAAATAGCAGTTATATTAAACGTTATTATTATTTCCGCAATAAAATTTGATTGGATTTCAGATGAAAGCGTGACCAATAGAAGCGTTATCGTTAAATATTTTAATTTAATTTTATCTTAATAGGCGTCGCCATCGACCACATAACTATATTGGACAAATATGTGTTATAGGTATTTTTATATTAATGAATAATTGAACATTAAACCTGCCTCTTTGATGGCATGTTTTCGTGTGATCGCGAATGCGCGGGTTCGATGCCCAAATCAATGGCGTAGCGTGGGTGTCAGCCGTCCGGGGCAGCAGACAATATTGCAGCCCTCTTTTTTAGGTATTTCAATTTAAAAGATTATACTATATGTATTGGTAATATACGGTAATTCTAACTTTTCGGCAAGGACAGTCATAATTATTGAGTATTGTACAGTTCAAATATTTACAAGAAATTATTAGATTTCGAATTATGTGCTCTCAAATATATGTGGATGCCACACTGCACGGAACCAATGTAACTAGACGTAACTGTTCTCATTCTGAGAAGAGGCTCGTGCCCAGCAGTGCATCAAATATATATATATATATATTTTATATTCTATCACATACACGCAACACCATCTAGCCCAAACTAAGCAGAGCTTGTACTATGGGTACTAGGCAATGGGTAAACATTCATATATATTCTTATTTGTAAATACATACATATTATACATAGAAACGTGAACGAAATGTTCATGCACACAAATGTTTGACTTGTGCAGGAATCAAACCCGCGACCTCAGGCGTGGCAGTCGGTTACACTAACCACTACGCCGTCAAGGCCGATTAACCTATTGAGTTGCAACGGCACACCGGTGACCAGACACAATAATTTTTATGATATCTGGTGGTAATCTAAGACTTCACTGACTACGTACGATAAAAAAACCAGAATCGTAATACCTCAAGAATGCTAATAATAATGAATCAATATTATGCTTTTGAATAGTTGTATTAGAAATAATGAGTCATTTCAACGTAACAGCTCTTTGTATCCGTACTGTTATTTATACTGACCTCTAGAATAGACTTCTAAGGTACAGTCAGCAACATATGTAAGTAGCTGTCCATTTAACAAGGTTGTTAAAGTATTTTATGATTTAAAAAAGATTGTGGTTCACAATTGGTTATTTCGACTCTGAATGTTCTTTGTGTCCGTTGTTTGAAATATTGTAAAGTTATTATAATTACTGCTAGAGCAGGAGAAAAAAACTATATTTTAAAAGCTATTGCTATTTAATACTATTATTTTGTGTCGATTCGCACACATCCATATAATTTCAGTACGAAACGAACCGATTTGAAAAAGAAGGAGTTAACGACACCCAAAATTGCTATAATAACAAACATTATTCATAATTATGAATATATAATTTTTATAATTTTGAAAGTACGCGTCCTTCGAAATCTCTCAAGTGTGTATCTCGACTTATATTGCTGACTGTACTTACGACCTTATACATAAATGGTCTACAATCCCTTCTCTATTAATCATAGGTGAGTGTGGAATTACGGAAATTTCCTATCGTTGCATTTATGTCTTTGACTATATAGATATTTGTAAAAATACAGAGATTTTATCGGCTACGAGCCCGTACGCCCCTTGACTTTCGCCCCTTACATAGAAAGACGGAACCTCGCAAAGCGGGGCTCCTATTTTTGGGTGGATTTTAAGAAGAAACCTAACAAATACCTACTTGAGGGGCGAACGGACTCGGTAACTATTTTATCGACTGCTTTAATAGTTTTTTTTTTTCGTTGTTCAATTCCGGTGTCAGATAAAGTGTTATTTGCCTTTACTGTTTTCTTCTGTTAGTATACGGCTTTGTACTCAGTATAAGAGAACTAGCTGACCCGCGCAACTTCGTCTTCTTCACATAAGAGAATTTGCCCCGTTTTGTAACATTTTCCATTGTTACTACGCTCCTATTGGTTGTAGCGTGATGTTATATAGCGCCTTCCTCGATAAATGGGCTATCCAACACTAAAAGATTTTCAATTCGAACCAGTAGTTCCTGAGATTAGCGCGTTCAACCAAACAAACAAACTCTTCAGCTTTATAATAAGTATCTATATATTAATACGTGAAGCTATTAATACGTGAAGCAAAAACTTTGTACCCCTTTTTACGAAAATTGCGCGGACGGGAGAGTATGACATTTGGCACAGTTAAAGTTTATATGGAGAAGGAATGGCGAATCCTAATATTTTTATAAAATATGCATTAGAAATACATTAAATTAATGGAAAAATACTACACGCACACAACCATGCATTTGACACACGCAGTCAAATCGCGTTCGTAGTATTTCGGCATTGTTCGGCTGATGTCATAGAATTTTTCGTAACTATGCTTACATATTATCTTAAATACCATGAATGTAATTATAGGGTATAGTTATAGACAATAAAACCTTAATAGCGATCAAACTTCATTTTCATTTTCATTTCATTTTCATTTTCATTTTCGTTTTTATTTTATTTTATTTTCCTTTTAACAAATTCAGAATAATATTTGTGATATTTTTTTTTTTTTTACGTGGGCGAATTCTTTGACGCATACCTCTCCGCGAGGCGACGGAGAGGTTATGTCGGGCTCACCGGGGAGAGATACCCCGGTAATACCGACTAAACCTATTTCGGCCCGCCGTGTGAAACGGCAGGCCACTACTTAAAAGACCCTCTACTGTCCCCTTGCAGGGGGACAAAAACACGACTCAGAGGCGCGCGTGGGAACACGCACGCCGCCTCTCGGACCTGGTGCTGATCGGGTGGCGGGCAGGCCCACGCAGCCCACCACCCCCAGGTCATACCTCAGGGTGGCTGGAGGTCATCTCGCGCCCTCCGGCGCCCGGTTCTGCGGTTGGGGAGAGGATTTAAGCGCTCCCTCTCCCGCTCCGCCGCCTCCTTGATGGACATGACTTCCTCACAGAAGGAGGCGACGGCGTTCCACGACCTCTCGCTCCGGACCATAGATTGAACCACGGCCTGGAGCGAGAGGGCAACCATACCGACTGCCGCGATCAACTCACGGCGCTGCGATGCCCAAGCGGGGCAATCCGCCAAAGTGTGCAGCGCCGTATCCACAACAACATCGCGGCAGTCGCCGCAGTGATGACAGCCGGGCGTCTCCTGTCGGCCTATGCGACACAGGAACTGGCCAAAACAACCATGGCCAGTCATTACCTGTGTCAGCCGGAAGGTGAGGGCGCCATGCCGCCTCTCCAGCCACTCTTCAAGAACGGGACTTATCGCCACGATCGTGGCGTGCCCAAGAGCGGGGCCTCCTAACACAGGCAATGTTATGCCTAAAAGGAGCGCTCCAACAATATTGTAGTTAGATTAAGCTCAGTTAATGAAAATAAATCAATTTTATTTATTTTATTTATTATTTATAACTTAAAATTTAAATCAATTATGGTTGAATTTCGACTACTTGGCGACCGCTAGTTAATATAGATTAGGCTTGCGCCCTATAATTTGGGATCTCAAATCAGACTACGTTGGAGAAATAATGTGGTGGATGTCATTTGACTTTTAGACACATGTGGCTTTCATTTAAGCAAAATTGGGTTTTTCTGGAAATAAATTCTTAGTGTCAGCGCGGGTCCTAGACCGACAATAAGCCAGCCCCTATTACGTAGGACTGATGGTTGGTTTTAACGATACTTGAAGAACTGTCTCTTGCCCCCTTTCCGCTCCTTCTCCTTCCCACTTCCTTTGTTTCCTTAAGGATAGGTAACGCTCAAGAGATGCCTCTGGTGTTGCGTCCATAAGCTACCGTGACCGCTTACCATCATGTGGGCCGTATAAACGCTCGCCAGTGTAGAAGTAAAAAAAAAATTTTGGTGCAATACACCTCCGCATACTCTTTTAGGAATATAGGTTGAGTGCAAATGAGAAACTAAAACTTTCAACATCATATCTGCGAAGAGCTGCAAATGCAGTAAATAATTATGACTCCTTGTTTGTAAAGTAATGAAATTTCACAATTGAAGTTGATTGAAGTAAACATTTTCTTTACTACTCATTATGTAGAAAGAATGGACGAGGAAAGACTGACTAAGAAAGTTTATAGGGCTAGTGTGAATGGAACAGTCGCAAGAGGAAGACCTAGGCGAACGTTTCTTGATCAGATCGGAGGCGTTCTGGATAAAGGCCAGGTTAAGAGCACCTTGAACCGACGGGCGTGTATGAGGAATGTGATGAAAGTGAATGAAGCCAGAGAAGTGTGTCAGGATCGTAGCAAATGGAAATCCGTAGTCTCTGCCTATCCCTCTGGGAAACAGGCGTGAATCTATGTATGTATGTAAATTTGACGTTATGAATTTTATGAAATAAATGTGTTTTTAAACATATGGTATGTATCTTATGTGGGGGCCAGTCAGTGCAGACCGGTGAAACTTCGACCCAGTGAGATCTTTTGTGTCGACACTCTCCCAATAACGACTGCCATAGATGTTCATGGCAGCTGGGACCGACGGCTTAACGTGCTCTCCGAGGCACGGAGCAGGCGATAATTGTCAATCAATACGCACATAATTTCGAAAAGTCATATAACTTCCGAAAGTGCGGTGCGCGACGTGGGTTCAAACCCGAGACCCTCTGCATTGCAGTCTGTTGGTCTCCTGACTGAGCTATCGCTGCTTAAACATATGGTAAATCATTGCTAGCGAAAAAGTTGGTGGTTTTAGACACCCCGTGGTTTGGAAAGCAAGTAAAGCCGTTGGTCCTACGCCTGATCTCTCTCCGGTCGTGTCGGATTGCCGTCCTATTGGATCGTGATAGTTAAGGAACAGAGAGTGCACTTGTGTTTACGCACATACTTGTGCACTATAATATCTCCTGTGCAGATGGCCAGTCTTCGCTAAGATTGGCCGTCGTGACCGAAATTCGGTCTGGAGGACTTTATTATTAATGCCATAACACTTTGTCTGGCGTGGGAATCGAATCTGAAACCATAAATCATTCGTAGTAATTTGGAACAACGAGGAAAAACCGCATACAATGACTCAAGAAATAAAAAATATTTCGTGGCTGTCTCAATTCGACATACTACCGTCATATCGCAGCGCGGCAATTGCTCAATGATCCAATCATGGCGGTCCCCCCTCGAGACGCGCCCCTCACCCTTCACCCCCGCGCTCGCCCCGTCCGTACCAGCTCAGCCTAGGCGGTACAAGACTCTTCTAGAACTGACTAGCAATCTCGCTGAGATTTTAACGCTTACTAATATGATTCAGGAAAAGGGGTATGTCTGACTGTAAATCATAACTAATATTATAAATGCGAATGTGAGGTTGTTTGTTTGTTACGCTTTTACGTCTTAACTACTCGACCGATCATTGTGAAATTTCGCATACATGTTGTCAGGGGAACAAAAGAGGATATAGGGTACCTTTCATCCAGAAAAAAGTACTATTACTAACATTATTTATAAAGTAATACTGGACCATTTTTATGTGACCAATATTATTGTGGTCGAGTGTATTTATCGTGCAAACAATAAAGTATTACGTCTGCATATTCGCAAATCATTAAGTAGGGATGTAGGTATCACAAGGACATGTAGTTACACGTTTATTGGATAATATCGATGTATAGATTAATTTGATAACTAAACCTAGCAACTACCATTTACCTATTAGTTGCTAGGTTCAGGCAATTCAGAAACTTCTGTAAACTCATTGATCAATTTTGACGTCCATAAGTGTCACTTGTGTCTTAAATGAATAAATGATTGTTAAATTTGACGTGAATCTTCCTTTATATGAATCATCTTAATATTATCTTCTATTTACGCGAATATTATTCATTGAAATTAAACTGCTATATACGGATTTTATTGCGTTGTTTATTTGACACTTTATTACAAAATTTTGAAAATTGTTACACTACTACTACTTTTAAACTTTACTAATTTTAAAGCTAATTAAATTACTATTAAACTATTTAGATTTTTTTTTTTTTTTTTTTTTACTTTTTTTTTTACTTAGCTTATATATATAGCAGTCCGTATATAGCAGTTTAATTTCAATGAATCATCTTAGTTGAAACAGCGTACTCAGTGGAGGTATTGCCAGCTTGGGTGTTTATACTACTTGTAATCATAGTTATTCCAAACCAATTGTATAAATAATGAATTTGGGACATAATATATTAACCTTAAAACTCAGTATAGCAAAAATAACACAAACTAATATCATCACATGAACACAACAGAAGCAAATAAATGTAAGAGAAACATAGTTGTTGTGTATAAGTACTTATAACAAATGAAACAACTAAAATATAATAAATTTGTAATATCTTTAGGGTTATTGGTCACACTAGACTATTGTCTGATATAATTAGTCAATAATCAATCTTATATATAAAATGCTCGTGTCACAATGTTAGTTACCATACTTCTTCGATTTTTATGAAATTTTATATGCATATTTAGTAGGTCTGAGAATCGGCTACTATCTATTTTTCATACCCCTTAGTGATAAAGTAAACATAAAAAAAAGAAATATTACTTTTGACAGAACGAAGTCTGTCCGGGCAGCTAGTATAATTATATATTACCGTAAAACACTGAATCCGTAAATACTTATAACATTTTATTATCTCTTTAACTAAAGCAGTTCTTCTTCCGCTTAATTCGGAGAAATACCTTCGCTCTACAGAAGACTGCATGTAAAAAAGGTTGTGTTGTGTTTCTTCGATGTACTTATCGTAAAAATTAACTCGAAGACCTTGAAGTTGAAGGAAACCTTAAAGCTTGAAAAGATGAAAGAGGAACCATACAGGGAGACACACAGAACACCGAAGCTTAATAAACTTGTATTGTAAACCAGTATGTGTATAGTGAGTAGGGTTAGCATAGCCTTATAGGAGCTAGGAGATAGGTAGCATAACCTTATAAGCACAAGAGTAATATTCCTTCTTCTCTACTGTTTTCATCACAAAGCTACGCTATCGTAAGCCACTCCTGAACTAGAGAGTTCCTAGTTCTCTTTGTGGGGTTTCCAGACCTCCCACCGACAACCTTACTCACCGCTAGTTTACTATACTAGACTACTAAGCTACAGTCTCCTGTGTGTCTCCCTATGTGATTGCTCTTTCATCATGTCAAGTGATGATGATTTAATACGTAATGGTCTACTAAGAATAGAATGGGTCGATGCGTTGTAGCGGCTGTTGTGTAATGCAATTAAATGATGTCGCGGAACAAGGTGATTATACGTCATATTTTACGATACCCTAGTGGGAGACCGTTAGACTGTCATGCAGAGGTCTCCAGTTCCATCCCAAGGAAAACCTCTGACTGTTCGAAGCTATGTGTGCATCAAATATTTTAGACGGATGGCGTATTGGTCGCGTAACTGGTCACTCGCCACTGCCATTGCGCCGAGTGTTGAGTGTTGTGGGCTCGAATCACAAACGGGACAAAACTTTGTGTGGTTCACACAACATTTGGTGTTCGGTGTCCGTTGTTTGAATGTTTGTAAAGTCAGTTACGACCCCGTCCGCCTCTAAAGGTTCCCCCCCAGTAGGTATTTGTTAGGTTTCTTCTTAAAATCCACCCAAAAATAGGAAACCGGGGCTCCGTCTTTATATGAAAGGAGCGAAAGTGAAGGGGCGTACGGGCTCGTAGCCGTAAAGTCCCCCGCGACACAGGAATTATTACCAGTGCAGGAGAAGGACGTTTTTAAAAACAGTATTTGCTTGCTTTAACGGTAAAGGAAAACATCGTGGGGAAACTTGCACATCAGATAGTTCTTCTTAACGTTATTGAAGATATGTGTAGTTTGCCAACCCGCACTGGGCCAGCGTGATCTACTATGGCCTTTTCAAGCTGAGAAGAGGTCCATGCCCAGCAGTGGGACAGTTTATATACAGGGCTGATACCACTTCTGCTGTCGCATGATAATGTTTATACCTTGTCCTCTTGGGGTTAAAACCACTTTTTTGACAACAGTACCTAAAGGTACTGTTGTTAGGTACTGACGTGCAGGTTTCCTCACGATGTTTAGCATGATATTGAGTTGCGATAGAAAGGCAAAATGCTTGATTGACCTATCAATTGTTGGAATGCTTAACAGAATTGAAAACCTATCTGTCCGCCGGTGTGCTGCGGACACTCATCTCATTGTATAAAACTACAATATTTTTTTTAGTTAAAGCTGCCGTTAATAATTATGTGGTGACAATAAGCCGGCTTGATAAGGGACATGCCATCTTCTTTCGGGAAACTGGATTAAAAGTAGTCTCACTATCAATATGTGTCGCCCAGCAAATAATGTTCTTCCAAAGACTTTTAAGTATATCTTTAGTTTAGCCCCACATATGCTGCTATCTGCCTCTACCATTCCTATCCTTTCATTTCATCTTTATTTTCTTTTCTTTCTTTTATAGGGTCGACAACGCGTGAATATTGTATTATAAGCAATCTTCTGATATTGCAAGGTATCGTTAACTATAGTAGTCGTTAAGAATCTGGCAGACCATAAGCTTATGTACTGGCCACGTTTGTTGTATATAAACAAATCGTATTGCGATGATTGGTAGAGGAGTTCTCTAAAGAATCGAATTTGAGTTATAGATGAAGTTATACAAATATAATATGAAGCGTTGTACATAGTAGGCGTTAAAACGTGAGATTTTGATATTGCAATCGACGTTAAGAGTCGCGAAGTTGGCGATAACAATGCTGAAGCGAAAATTTTGCACGAATACTAACACAACATCAATTAAATGAAGTATTTGTTCGCCTTCTCAGCGCTTGGAATCAATCGAAGCTACACATTAAATAATCATTTGTAAAGACGAGAGCAAAGGTTATGATGTATGTATGTATCTTATGTGGGAGCCAGTCAGTGCAGATCGGCGACACTTCGACCCAGTGGGATTTTTGTGTCGACACTCTCCCAATAACGACTGCCATAGATGTTTATGACAGCCGGGACCGACGGCTTAACGTGCTCTCCGAGGCACGGAGCAGACGATAATTATCAATCAATACGCACATAATTTCGAAAAGTCATATAACTTCCGAAAGTCAGAGGTGCGCGACGTGGGTTTGAACCCGAGACCCTCTGCATTACAGTCTGTTGGTCTCCCCACTGAGCTATCGCTGCTTCCAAAAGGTTATGATACACATATATTTACGTTCATGGGAGTTTCTTGAACTTTGTGGAGCAAGGATTTTAGGTGACAATGAGAAGCATGCTTGATTGCTTATGTTTACACAACTGTGATCGTTTAAAAACAAAGCTTATAATTCTTTTGATTACCTCATTGGTCTACTAACATAAGGTTGGGTATACCGAATGCCTGGATCATAGGAAATGTTATTACTTGGTGATAGAATATGTCTGGAAAATATCCTTACATGGGGCCTGGATTCACATCCCTCCCTTCATTTATTATGTAGTACGTAAAACTTAGCAAATTTTATGTGTAATACGTGTTTGTCCATTCCTTTGTAGCTATGCAGGTCTTTAAAAATGATGTGTATGAATTTACTGGCATAATACCTTATACCACTTAGCCCAGCCCGAGAATCGACCTCATGAAAAGCAGTCGCATTCACAACCACTGTGCGACCGACACCTGTCTTAAAGAACTAAGGTATATTAAGCTGACGAGTTACGAGACAGTCGAAGAAAGCGGTTCCTTAACGAACAGTCGGTAATGAAAGCAGCACTTGTCACGTATATGTAATATTTGGATGCTTCATTTACACTCATGCGGTACAGTAAAGTACAATTGTCTGAGAATATGTGTCAATTGTGTGAGATACATCTGCTGCTGTGTTGTTATAGTTATGTGTAACTCATTAACCAAACCAAAATGAATCCATTTTAGTAGTCATCGTGTATAGATTTTTTTATTCAACAATAGTGTCTACCTAGCGTTTTACAACCAGGCGTGCCTGACGTAGTCTATGATCGTTTGGAATACTAGGACTTTACTATAAAAATGTATAGTCTATCCCAATAAAATTTGAGAAAAAGGTAAACAACTTTTAGTGACTTTTATCATAAAAAAATTTCTGTAAAATAAATTTATGGATATTCATCAAAAGAAGGACTTACATACGGCTTACTGTATTCATTAACTACTTTTCAAAGAGAGTTTGAATTTTCTAAATGACTTTATATTTAATTAGACATGAAACGATTGTTCACATAAAATATGAATTCTGTTGGTACAGAGTATACATACATCGGTACGTCAGTATTTTATTCGTTGAAGTTCTCGTGTCAATCTTAAAGCAAAAGTTGTGCTATCTTTATCTAACTTTCCAAAAAATCAGAGAAAGAAAAGGAGGTAAGCGGACACCTAAAACTGTCTCCAATTTGTTCCACATGGGAATACAATGTTCAGTTCAAACTCACTAACTAATAAACTTTGACGTTCATAAGTGTTTCTTTGTGAGCTAAATAAATAATGATTTGTGACTTTGACCTAAACCCTCAACATTCGATGTAATCACATGATACCTTACGATAATCCAGAAGTCAAATCATAACCAAAAAATTTAAGGCTTAGAAAAAAATTGCTCCGTCTGAGATGATTCCCAGTAGAGTTGAGCATGACACATGTGTCCACCTGGCGGGCACATGGCGTGATGCTGACAATTGGCCGGCAACGATTGGCGAGCTCGTTCGTCCATTGTGTTATTGTGAGCTCGTCAGCGCCACCCAACACCTTCACAATGAAGCGCGGCTTAGATTCACCAGCTGACCGCCGCGCCCGCGCCGGTCCTACTTCACTCTATCACGAAATTGTATTTGAAATAAGCTTGGATTCGGATTTCAAATTTTGAATTGGATTTTAACTGATTTTAGAAGTAAAATAATCTCGAGTGTCTCAGTTATTAAGGATATTATAATCAGTATGCGTAGGTATTATAAACTACTAGATTTTTCCCACGTCTTTGTTAGCGTAAATGTAAGTTAGGTTAGCTTAGTGAAGGTATTTTTTCTAGGATGAAAGGTACCATATTTACTTTTCTGTTACCCTGACAACATGTACGCAACTTCATGATGATTGGTCAAAAAGCCAAGGCGCGAAAACGTAACAAACGCACTCACATACGCATTTATAATTTTAAATAAAAGTAATTTATTTAGAAACTATCAATAAACACAATTCTTTAAAACTAACTTATGCCTAAAATATTATATGAAATGAAATGAAATGAAATTTATTAATCACAAATAAGTAAGTCACAGTAATTAATGAACACTGGTACCCAAGGTAAGATCTAACTTGTGTTATGGGTATTAGGCCCCACTTTCAGGTTTCTTAACAATTTGGTATTAATTTAGGTACGTACATTGATGTTTTCAAATAAATTACAAAAAGAAAATATAAAATATTAATAAAAACAAAATCTAAGAAAAAGTAAATAAAAACTGGGTTGACACTTATGATTGTGCAGTAGTAGTGTGAGAGTAGGTGTGTGTATGTGTGTGTATGGGTGGTGCGAGTATGTGTGTGTGTAAAAATTATAAAACAGAAATAAAAAAGAAAATGAAATCTAAAACCCACTAATAGGCGTAAATACCTATTTTAAATAAGGATTCACATATTATTCTGACTGCATGAATGCCAATATTCTGAGTGTTACTGATTCGATACTCACACGAGTTATCAACTTGTATGTAACAAATGGTACTTCTTTCTAAGTATGAATTTGTTGTTTAATTGCTTGTAGGGTCGTCCGCGACATGAGTAGCTATTATTCCAAGAAAATAAGATGTTTCAATTTAATTCTAATAAAAAATATATGGTCAGGGTTATTCTATATCACTAGTAGAATGCGTGGTTAAAAGGAATTACACGATTTCAAAATCATCCTATATAAATAAAGTCGCAGGGACTGAGTATATTGCTCTATGCCATGTTGCCATTGAGATTATCCTAACAGAAACATCGAACAATACTTAGCTTAATAGAAGGCTTAAACGACAGATTTTAAATCAAAGAGAAAACGAAGTTCTATATTTAATTTGTTGTTCTGATAATAATTAGTCAGTTTGTAAAGCAAACGCTTCAGGCATACTAATGACAAGGTAAAAGTTGAACAAAGCACCTACGCTATTTAGTAACAATTCGTGGCAAGCTCTACATACAATACGAGGGAATGGTTTGTTTTGTTTATACTTAAATACTGACTGCTTTCTCACTTCTTTATTGTACCAACAAGTTATATATTGCCGCTTTAGTTTGTCTATTGGCAAGATACAGATTTCAAATGACAACCAGGCTTAGGTAAACACGGTTCTTACTAACTGTACATAGCTAAGTTCTCACTTTCTATTTCTATCTCTCCCTCTCTCTCTTTCTCCCTCTTTCTTCCTAGCTCTAGCTTCCTACCTAGTATCTCATATGGTGGTGGGTTCAGTCTTCTTTATTTTAACTCTCTTCTTCTCAATTCAAGCTGTCTAACGTTAACGTCAAAGATAAAGATCTTCGACGTTAACGTCAGACAGCTTGAATTCCCTCATGTTCTCACATGTAATAAGAGCAAAAAGATAATATGTCCTATTTCTCCCACTGTTCATAAAATCAAAAGTGAATAAACTAGATAAGAAGCCGTCTATTATGCACACTTTCTGATTCCTGCTTCTGTAATTTCCTCATAGAAAGACCAATAAATCTAGCCCGAGACCTCATGCAAAACGGTACCATTCATCACCGCTGAACCACTGACGCAGAACTCAATATTATGTTGTATGTTATGTATTATGTGTTACATAATCATGTCATATGCGTAGAAAGTAGGTAATTAAATAGTCAACATCGACGTACTAGACGTGTTTAATTATGTAAATCGTATGACGAGCTTCGGAGAAAGTGAAAGCATTATGTGATTCTAATCGCATCACGTTGCAAAACATCTGTTTTAGATCAAGATTTTGCAGACTCCCAAATAATGAGAGCTTTTTTTTATCTTTTTAAAAGACAACTACCGTACTAGTAATAATTCCTATGTCACGAGGGACTTTACAAACATTCAAACAACGGACACAAAGAACATCCAGACTCGGAACAACCATTTGTGGATCACACAAATGTTTGTCCCGTGTGGGATTCAAACCCACAACACTTGGCAACCGCACAGTCAGCAGCTGTTGTATAAATATTAAAAGAAAGATATTGATAGGCTTACGTCGTCTTTTTGTTAGTAAGTTATTGTCTTTACCTACGGCACGAAGTTTTATCAAAATTCGCTGACTATGAATGAATTATGACTTAACTACTAAACTAATTTCAGCAATTGAGATGTCCTTGGATTTGTCTTGATACTGAGTAATCTAGGCTATATGTCGGAATACAAAAGAATAAAAATGTAATGAGATCTTTGTGTTTAATACTGCTTAAATGGCAAATAAACGGCTATCGTAGTGCTACGATGCAACACCAGAGTAAACTCGCGATCCTTCAAAAGAGCAATCACTGTGTTGATAGGGCAAAATAAAAAAAAACAGCTTAAAACCCTCGTCACAGTTAGAAAAGTTCTTCTGCAGGGTGGAAGTATTATCCTCTGATTACCCTAGATTAAAGCTATGCTATCCCAAGTTATATACCTACTAGTTGGTAAGTGCTTACGCTATACTTCCTTAGCCCAGAAAGCCTCTTAACGTTTTTGATTATACATACATATAATTAAAGTAATTGAATTAAGATATCTAGTTAATAACAATAAATTGAAGTATAAAAACTTAATATTCAAGGGGGATCAGAGGCCTCTTTACAGTAATTTACTCATAATATTACCACACGTAAACATTTGATTAGTTGATGATCTTGCACAATAAGATCGTAAACTACCAGTGAATCTTGACTAAACGGCCATGACCGTAGCGAAGACGAGAATAAAAGAAAGATAAACTACATACTATGGCCGAATCAATATGTCGTCTGGCAGTATTTTTGTAATCGTACTATACAAAACCCACGGTCGCCGCTCCGAGTGATGTGGGTTTGATGCCCAAATGGGACAAGATGTGTAATCCACAAATAGTCTGGATATTCTTTGTGTCCGTTGTTTAAATGTTTGTAAATTCCCCAGGTCAGAGGATTTACTCCTAGTGAGAGAGTTGTCTTATAAATACACAAAAATACAAAATAACTAAACACAATTTAGGATGCTAGTGTTAGTCCTAGCTGTGAAGTTGCAATGTAGACTTGCTGAATCATTTGAATCGGCTACATTGTCCTGGAGGGCGCGTCCAGCTATCGATACCGCAAGGGCACTCAAGCATATTGAAGTCTTATTATTGTCCAGACGAGAGAGCTATCCTATCACAGGTAGGATCCGAGACACCTGGGAGTTGGTACACACCATTCGTCCTACCGCCTGAATTCTTCTCTCTTAGCCTTTATTATTCCCAAGTCACTTGGAGTCGGCTTTTTCTAGTCTAACTGGATTTGACTGGATATCAGTTTTTACACACACACACACACACAGCTGCTGCCACCTGCCCTCCGCAACCCGAAGGCTAACGATACCCTAAGGCTAGACCAGTGTCAGGATATTAGAGGGTACTGACTATCCCAATAACGACTGCCATAGATGTTCATGGCAGCCGGGACCGACGGCTTAACGTGCTCTCCGAGGCAAAGAGCAGGCGATAATTGTCAATCAATATGCACATAATTTCGAAAAGTCATATAACTTTCGAAAGTCGGATGTGCGCGACGTGGGTTCGAACCCGAGACCCTCTGCATTGCAGTCTATTGGTCTCCCCACTGACCTATCGCTGAATTAATGAAGAATATCACAGTCTTCTTCTCTACCGTAAAGGTATTGGAAATAGAGATTTCCAATTACTTTATGGTAGGCACACAGCAGGTTGGTAACGTTGCCTTCGCATTCCTTCTTCAAGAAAACACAGCCATGTCTATATATGATGGTAAGTGCCATATACCGCTTGCAACATTAGTTATACCATTAACGTATTAAGAAGACTACAAAAAAAGGAGCTGTGTTGGCAGCGCAAGGCATAATATCACATTAACCCTGCTAATAGTATAGCATTTCCTTAAGAGCCTGAAGACGCTAGTCACCTTGATCTTCAGCAAAGCAAAGGTACTCCAGTCCCGCTGCCCCAGTTTTAGATGGAATCCTCGGTTTATAAGGGTATTGTGGTCTACCATCAATATCAATACTAACTGACGACTGCACGGATGGCGTAGTGGTTTAAATGGTCGCCTGGCCGCTGCCACTGCGCCGAGTGTTGTGGGTTCGAATCTCACACGGGACAAAAATTTGTGTGATCCACAAATGGTTGTTCCGAGTCTGGGTGTTCTTTGTGTCCGTTGTTTGAATTTGTAAAGTCCCCCGCGATACAGGAATTATTACTAGTGCGGAATTCGACTTTTTTAAAAACAAAGAAAAATATAACCGTCCCTTTCTCTGGTAAGATTACAATAATACTGCATAAAAGAGACAGTGTTACGCTCAAAACCTCTCTCTTATAATGTTATTATGCATTTATAGTGGCAGTGACCTTCAATTACGGATGTTACCCTCCATGCCTCCATGAATAACAAATATGACGGTAACTCGGCGAAAGTGAAAGTACTGACAAACAACACGTTGTCGAAATAATTCAATGAATTACGCTTTTAGGAACAACGTAAGTGTAACTGGTCACTACCTTTGTTACATTAGAAACCATAGAAAGCGGTTTTGGTTTCGTTTTCCAGAACCTTGCTCTCGACCCCATGACGTTAGTCTACATATATAGCTACGCATGCCTGTCAGCTACGTTGAGTGTTGTGGGTTCAATACCCACACGGCACAAAAAATTGTGTGATCCACAAATATTTGTTCCGTGTCTGGGTGTTTTTTGTGTAGTTTTTTTAATGTTTGTAAAGTTTCCCGCGACATATAAAATAATTCAGAGTAGGTACGAGATTTGCCTTTTATAAAAAAAGAAGACGGGCGTTCGGGTCGGGAAGTATATTCAGCCTCAAAAAGATCGCTATCGAATAATTTTATGTTAGTGGAGCTGTCAGGTTCTTTTTTAAGGGCACTCAGTAGTGGTATTCGGTGTTTATAGATGTTTGCCCT
Organism: Catocala fraxini; assembly: GCA_930367265.1. NCBI lineage: Eukaryota > Metazoa > Arthropoda > Insecta > Lepidoptera > Erebidae > Catocala > Catocala fraxini. Next base: position 5,661,552 of record OV884036.1, on the reverse strand, counting down.
CATACTGGCAACAATGACACAAACTTTTCTTAGAGTTGGCAATCTCTGGTCTGTTGTAACTAGAGTGCGTACCAACAAGTTTGGGTCCTCATACCACTGCCGAACGATCAAGGCATGGAATTCTCTGCCAAGGCACGTGTTTCCTTCTTCCTTCAATCCTGGGTCCTTTAAGCGGGGCGTGAAAAAGCACCTTCTCAGGCAGTCAAAGTAGAGACCTTAACATCGCCTCGGTTGCTATGAGGACGGTGTGGAGGCCACTGGTCTTAGACCACACGACTGCTTACCATCAGGCGGAGTGTGGTCAAATTAACGAGCAAAAAAAGAAAACTTCATATCATCAGGCGGAATCCAAACAAGTTTGCCACCTACCATGTAAAAATAAAGACATCTATCTTCCTATCCTTATGTGGATCCACACGTGTAAGTCTATATATTTAAATAAACAATAATAAATATGTAATGTATTGTTTAATGTCAAGATTAAGGACAATATCTTATAATATAATAAGATAATGAAACAATAAGTGTTTCGACAATGGTCGCGTGTGGCCCGCCATTACGTCTTCAAGACATCAAGTGTGATTATTATCATTGCCTTATTTTATTGTTTGTTCACTATTGAAGTACTGTCTGCCTGTGGCTTCGCTCGCGTGAATATCATGGCAACATAACGGGTTAAAAAGCCTATGTCACCAGGGTCCTTGTTAAATTTTGTCAAAATTGGTTTATAGTTCAGCTGTGAAAGCTTTAGACAGACTGACTTACTTTAGTATTTGTGAAGTGAGTGCGGCTGATCCAAATATACTACCTATCTGTATATATGATTTGTCTTCTATTCTTTGCTTTCGAGGGTTTCGTAAGTAAAGGGTGGAAAGGTACACCGTTGGACGACCACGCAGCTGACTTAAGTTAGATGACAAGGCACATACCCTCCTCTCTCTACTTTGACTGTTTTAAGGTAACGTGCGTATTAAATAGTTAATTACCGCTCGCTTTATGTCTCAGAGTTCTTCATAATGGTCTCGAAGATGACTGTGTGAATTCTGCCAACCCGCATTAGGCCAGTGATCTCTCTCCGGTCGTGTCGGATTATCCATCCCATCGAATCATGAGAGTTAGGGAACAGAGTTGAGAGCAGCGATAGCTCAGTGGGAAGACCAACAGACTGCAATGCAGAGGGTCTCGGGTTCGAACCCACGTCGCGCACCTCTGACTTTCGGAAGTTATATAACTTTTCGTAATTATGTGCGTATTGATTGACAATTATCGCCTGCTCCGTGCCTCGGAGAGCACGTTAAGCCGTCGGTCCCGGATGCCATGAACATCTATGGCAGTCGTTATTAGGAGAGTGTCGACACAAAAGATCCCACTGGGTCGAAGTGTCGCCGGTCTGCACTGACTGGCCCCCCATAAGATAAGATAAGATAAGATAGGGAACAGAGTGTGCACTTGTGTTTGCGCATACGCTGGTGCACTATAATATCTCCTGCGCAGATGGCCAGTCTCCGTTAAGATTGGCCGCCATGACCGAAATTTGGTCTGGAGGACATTATTAAATAGTTAATTATCGCTTGCTTCAACGGTGAAGGAAAACATCGTGAGAAAACCTGCATCTCTAAGAGTTCTCAATAATGTTTTCAAAGATATGTGAAGTCTGCCATTTCGCACTGGGCCAGCGTGGTGGACTATGGCCTAACCCATCGCACACTGAGAAGCGGTCCGTGCCCAGCATTGGTACTGTATATGTAGAAGGGTGATATCTGGGGGCAATGCAGTGCCTCCGCCAAGTCGAGCTAAAGCAAACAAACAAAAGGACGACCGTTTATTTTATCTATATCTACTATACTAATATTATAAAGCTGAAGAGTTTGTTTGAACGCGCTAATCTCAGGAACTACTGGTACGAATTGAAAAATTCTTTTAGTGATGGATAGCCTATTTATCAAGGAAGGATAGGTGATGTTATACATCACGCTACGACCCAAGGGAGCGGGGCAGTAACTATAAACGCGGGTAAAACTATAGTACCTATATCAATTACACAGCAGCTCACATAAGAAAAACAATATAAATTTGAATTTTATTGTTAATAATCATTAGGCGATTGAAAAGAGTTGCCATGAGTTCAATCCTCGAACAGACTTTTCCAATGCTAAACTTTTATTTATTTCTATTATTATATTTTAATTAATATATCAGTACATTGACGTGTCCAAGAATTGTTTATACATTTTTATGGAAATAAAGATTTTTGACTTTGACTTTGACTTTATATTGCTATCCTTCATAAACGGTACCTTTTTCTGGGTGAAAGGTACCCTATTTCTTTTTTGTACCCCTGACAACGTGTAGCCTAATTTCATGATGATCGGTCGAGTAGTTCAGGATTGAAAGCTTAACAAACAAACATACAAAGACACTTCGCATTTATAATATTAGTTGGGATATGACAGTTTGTGAAGGTGTTTGCACGTTTGTTTCTTAATCACGCGTACACTGATGAACAGATCTGAATAAAACTTAGCAAATAGATAGACCAAGTCTTGGATTAACATGCAGGTTACTTTAACCCAGTCTGCGATACCGTGAGAAAATAATCCTCTAAATTAGTCTCGTTTAGATCACGACCGACACAAAATCACTAGGATCAACAGAAGCTTACTTTATATGGATATATCTTAATATTAACTAATATTATAAATTCGAATGTAAGTTGGTTTCTTTGTTACGCTTTGACACCTTAACTATTCGACCGATCATCATGAAATTTCGCATACACGTTGTCATAGGTAAGGAAAAGATTGCCGTAGGATAAAATTTTTTTGATTCTTATAATGTACATACATGCATAGATTCACGCCTGTTTCCCAGAGGGGTAGGCAGAGACTACGGATTTCCATTTGCTACGATCCTGACACACTTCCCTGGCTTCATTCACTTTCATCACATGCCTCTTATAATGTAATAGTACAATAATACTGTTACAAGATTATGTGGAAAGCAGGCAATACTGATGTCCATAATTTAAAGCAGAATACAAAGGCGTTTTAATAGGTAGTAACTCCATATTAGATTGACAAATGGGTATAAAATTGATCCATAGCCTTTACTCATTTAATGACCCGTACCCTTGAAACTCTGTCAATGTCAAATGACCTGTATTTAGCCATCGATTGGTTCTGATAAACCATTGATACAATAGAACTAGCAGGAAACACTGACGTGGGGTTTTAAAATTTAATGAATAGCGCGCCACTGTGGCTGGGTATATGTCCTTGTAGGCCAACTTATTTATTATTATATACCACATGTGGCAAACAAGTAAGGGTGTCCCAGAAGTCGACGTCGAGCCGGAATCAGGTATCAACTAAGTTGTAATAGCTATCAGAAAAATATAAAAGAAAATATAAGTTTCGTATTTTAAAAATTATCGGTATTTTATTATATCACAAAATTCTACACCCTGTGACGGTCTTTTCACTCCTGTTACTACGGATATTTTATTTCCTTTTTTAATTATATTTTTTCGTTATGTAATCTCGAATAATGCTTATGATTTTTGCCGATTATACGAGATAACATAACAAAAAAAAACGGCTTGACGTCGAGTTCTGGGACATCCTATATATAACCAAAAATTTACTGGCATAGTGGTTTAAATGGTCGCCTCGTTACTGCCAATACGCCGAGTGTTATGGGTTCGAATCCAACACGGGACAAAAATGTATGTAATCCACAAATAGGTGTTCAGAGTCTATTTAATTTTGTTCTTTATGTACGTTGGTATGTTTATAAAGTCCCCTGCGACACAGGAGTGTATGAGGAACTCCTGTATCGGACATAGGAATGTTAGAAGTGAGAGTTCTCATTCTCTTTTAAACAGACAATAAACTTAATGCTAAAGGTTTTTAAAAAGAAGTAAAGTGTTACGTTAGCCGAATATTTTGTATGTGATGTTTGTGCTGCAGCGCCACGGAAACGAAACACCAACAAAGTTTTTGATATGCAAATCACATTGTTACAAGTTAAAACATACGAGTACATGAGGTTCACGTATAGCCAACATTAGTATTTTATTGTAGTGTTATTTGATATACGTACATTTATGAACTAACAGCCTTATTTATAAAAAAATAGATATTTTATATATTATATAAACACAGTTATACTGAGTATTTTAACTACCCACCGGTAGTTAAAATACTCAGTATGTCTGACGAATGCATTAAACAAAAAAATTCAGTAAACTTTTATTATATAAATAGCATTCTTATGTTTAATGTACATATATATGAACAAAAATTTTTATAATTTTTACTTATAACGACGTCATAACCCTCTAGTAAGTTTTATGATTATGGCCGTATAAATATGAGAATCCTAACTAATATTATAAACTACTCCACCAAACATAATAAAATTTTGCATACTCTTTGTCAGAAGTACAACATAGGACATGGAGTACCCCTTCATCCAGAAAAAGAAATACTGTTCCTGTGTAATAGAAATTTATTAACGAAATCTAATAGATTAAATAACAATCTAGTAGGTTAAATAATACCGAACCTAGTTATTAAGTATGCTATGTTTTAACTCATGATATGTATATAAACAAGTTTAGAACCAGCCATTTCTTAATTTCTGAATACATAACCAAATATTACGCGATATTGCATTAAAGATAATTTGACATCATCGGTAATAGTTGTTGCAAGATATGAATATTTTTAATGGTTCTGACATAAAAAAAACGCAATTAATTTTTAAGTTAAATAATATAACACCTTCAAACTCTTCGAAAAGCAAGAGTTGTTCTTCTTAGTTTCAACTAAGCTTCTAATCAAATGCATCATGCATCGCAAACAAACTTTTTCCTGTAGCTAACAGTTCTAGCTAGTTTTATTTTTTATTGTCTATTGCTATTCCTTTTTTGTTTGTATTGTGATGATGATGATAGAATACTAGGCTAGTATTCGATTATGCAGTATTTGAATATTGAGCAAAAAGAACAAACTACGAATGCCTCGCTAACGCTGTGGTAGTAAAGACAACTGCCGTGAATCAGTTGAGGGTTCGATTGCGGGATCAGGCAAAATTAAATAAAATTATCGGAAGCAGCGTCAATAGTCAGTAATGTACACACAGCGACACATCAACCTAGACTGTTTGGACTTTGAACTTTAAGAAGTTGAACGCTGCGAATCGTGCGAGAGAGTGCGTTATATTTTTGTTACGTTGTATCCTTACCATTACATCGACACAACTATGCACTGTCCCTTTCCGACAATTCTCTATTTTGTATGTAGCGTAGTTATGCGTATATAGGGTGTCTAACTTGATGTGTATCCGTGTGAACGTGTCATATACCTTCGCCTGCTCATTCATTGAACCATGCGTGAGACTATGTAAATAGATAAAGTTCCGTAGTGCTACTGAAATAATCAGTAACGCTGTATTAATCCCGGATATTGAACCTGGGACTACACGACCGTTGCGTAAGCGCACTTTACGCCACTATGCTAACGAGTCTATTCACATATATAATTAGAATGTCTTAACAGCACATGATAGGAATGACGATGTCTAAAATGAATGTTGCAACTCGCTGTTGCAAGTCGCTTTATGATGGCCAACGAAAGCGATTTAGATGGATTCTGTTAATACACCTGCGCTTTTAAATTACTTCTTCACCTTATTCTTCTTGAAAAGACAACTCCGGCACTAGAAATGATACCTGTATCGCGGAGGACTATAAACTTAAACAATGGACACAAAGAACAACCAGACTCGGAACAACTATTTGTGGATAGAACAAATTTTTGTCCCGTATGGGGATAAAACCCACAAGACTCGATACGGCGGCAGTAGCGAGGCGGCCACTCAAGCCACTACGCCATCCGTGCAGTCTAATACATACGAAAGATAATAAACGGAATGTCATAATATACGAAATGTGACCATAAGTACATTTAAAACCAAGTACAATGTTATGTGCAAGCTAGAAAGCAAAATGAGTGACGTAGTCGCACTCTTAATAAAACAGCGACTTAACTCGAAATTTGAAAGTAAGGCAATTTGAACTCTAATTGTATATGTTAAATTCTAATATTATATTTGTATTAAATCATTGCAATAGGGTTCAAATTTGTTTAATTCAAAATACTAAGATAAGTCTCTGTTTTATTAAGAGTGCGTAGTGTTAAGAGTCAAGTTTTGATAAACGAGATGGGTGTAAAAACCCAAGATTGAACCTCTTCGTCTTAAATGTAAAAGCATTTAAAATACATGTGACCTTGTGACCCCTATATCTCGGGAGTCTTTTGACCCACAGAACCCATATTCAAACTCGACCGAGGTATGACCCCAAGGTGGCTGCACACCAAGTTACAAGTCAATATTTTGCTAATTAAAACACATGTGACCTTGTGACTTTTATATCTCGGCGGTCTTTTGACCCACAGAACCCATATTCAAACTCGACCGAGGTATGACCCCAAGGTCTGCACACCAAGTTACAAATCAATCGGTCCAGTGGTTTCGGAGTTATGCTTGTCACTAACACCAATCTGTCACTAATAGAACTGACCTAACTGTGTGTGTAACCAACATAGTGTTTTCATTAACCTTTGAAGAAGATTTAAAGTCCGTACTGATTTACATAATATTATCTTCTGTTTACGCGAATATTATTCATTGAAATTAAACTGCTATATACGGATTTTATCGCGTTGTTTATTTGACACTTTATTACAAAATTTTGAAAATTGTTACACTACTACTACTATTAAACTTTACTAATTTTTAAGCTAATTAAATTATTATTAAACTATTTAGAAGAGTTAAAGGTTAACAAACGTACACATACAAGTAGGATCAGAAGAGCATTAACATAACGAACACACTGGTGTACATCTCTCGCCTGCACTACACCACTAATGTATCGCGGAGTATGTACCTACGCCAGAAGTCTAAGTACATGCCAAGAGTACAGCTGCTGGAATCGCGTCGCAACGTCAACTTCAAGGCGTTCGAGGTGCGAGTCCCAACTTGCTTTTTGCGTATATTCATGAAGTAGGCCTTTTGGCCGAAGGGTGTGGTGTTTCATCGCTTCCGCGGACAAATGCCACATGAACGTGATAGATTATTCTAAATATTTTGTCTAAATATTCAAAGAAATACCAAAATAAGTACGTTTAAATATGTGTGTGTCTCATTTGTAAGTACTTACTTATCCCGGCAATAGTGCCGATAACAAACTGTATAATGAATCTGGCTAGATTTTATGTCATTGTTATTTATAGGTTAGATTCTAGGTTAAGTTACAATTATAAGATCAATTTTAGAGTTATTTACATGTTCAAACATAAAGAAAAATAAACTATGATTTAACAACATCATTAGCGAAAACTAAGCAGCTCAAATATAATCATTTCTAAAAACACGTGGCCGCCCGACTTGTTTGTTCACTAGTATAAAAGGACACGTGTCAGACGGATCGACTCACTTGTCGATTGGCCGCCGAACCGAACGGAGCTCCGAGTTTTGCGCTATAAAAGCTGAGTAACTATTTAAATTGTTATTACTGTTTGTTTATTACTATTTATTAACTTGTTAAAATATTCTCGTTGGAATTTCTATTTGCCGTGTATTGTGTACGACATTATGAATCTTAAAAATCATATTTAAATTAAACTTCTTTTCAATTACCCTATCAATATGAATTAATTAAAGATTGGGTTATTCTATAAATTATTTAATAGCCTAACATTGTATACGCTTAGTGGATGAGTAAATGTATATATAAATATACATAGCGTTTAGGTATACGTATATGTAGATAGTGTACTATATAATCTTATATACATAATTTTAATAAATACATATAAATGAATTAATGGTTTGTTTTTATTTACTTATAAATATATACATAGATAAAAATATTACGTAGTTAAATAAAAGAAATTTAACAAACGCATAACAATAGAGTGCAAGTGAAGCATTACTAACATAGTTAATAAGTATAAGAATAAGTATTGCCATTCAACGTGGCAATGCTGCCAGTCTTCTGGGCACGTTGCCAATAGACGAAGATGTGGAGGAATATTATGACTCTTTTAAATTTGATTGTTTTATTTTCTCTTTAGTTCTGAGTAGTAGAGCCTCGCTGATTGATGAATGGGCCGGCTCGACCGGGGAAGGACTATCCTACTATATACGACTATAGCAGTATTCCTACTGTTGCGTTTCGTTCGGTGAGTGAGAGTGCCGGAAGTCCAATCACCCTCTTTCCCACTTCCCGCTCCTTCTCATTCCCACTTCCTCCTATCCTATAGGGTCGGCAACGCGCAAGTGATGCCTCTGGTGTTATAGGCTACGGTGACAACTTACCATCAGGTGGGCCGTATGGTAGTACGTCACAATAATTACATAAAAAAATAAAATTTGTGTATATATTATGTTGATTATTGGTTTATTTGATGTGCAATAAAAACCAACTATAAAAAAATAAAAATAAAAATTAATAAGTTATATAAATACTAACACAAATTGTATGTATGTTAGTCCATATGGTATCTATGCGTCTATGCCACGCGAAATAAATGGTTATTATTATTTGTTTCTCTTTCTTTTCTCTTTCTTTTTATTATTACTAGCGATTGCAAGATGGTCGATATTCGACCATAATTGATTTAAATTTTAAGGTTTTATCGTTATTAAGGTTTTCCCTGTCTATAAATATACCCTTATCAACTACTCCACATACATATGTAACCATAGTTACAAAGAATTCTACGACATCAGCCGAACAATGCCGAAATACTACGAACGCGTTTCGACTGCGTGTGTCAAATGCCTGGTTGTGTGCGTGTAGTATTTTTTCATTAATTTAATGTATTTCTAATGCGTATTTTATAAAATATTAGGATTCGCCACTCTTTCTCTATATAAACTTTAACTGTGCCAAGTTACATACTCCTCCGACCGCGCAATTTTCGTAAAAAGGGGTACAAAGTTTTTGCTTCTCGTATTAATATATACATAGATCGTTACGATTAACGTTCAAAAGAAGGGGTAGCCTGATTACAGAAGTTCTTTCACGCTAAAGAAGAACAATATGAGTGTACTGATGACGTAGTGGTTTAAGTGGCTGCCTAGCCACCTCCAATGCGTTGAGTGTTGGGGTTCGATCATCACACAGGAAAAAAATTGTGCGATCCACAAATAATTGTTCCAAGTCTGTGTGTTCTTTGTGTCCGTTGCTTAAATGTTTATAATATCCTTCGCGGCAAAGGATTTTTTTCTATAGCAGGTATTATCATTTTAACTAAAAAAAATAAGAAACATAAGTATACCTCAGTAAATATTAAATGTCTTAATCCGAAGACTGACGTAACTATTTACACCATTTATTTCATGTCATCGCACCTTTAATACCTATTCTCAAGAGACATGTGATACGCCTGATCTTACAAGCAATCATAGTCCACGTGTCCACCATCAGAAAGTAAGCGTTGCTACTTTAATCTAAAAAAAACTAAAGTATAGGTATTATTTAAGAAACTTATCCGTCAGGCCTATTAACGTAAAATACCGGTTTCTTCTTCTATATAGTCTTATTGTTCCTTAACGGTATTGGAGCCGACCGTCTAGTTATAAACCAGATATAGCTAAATATCGGTATTTCCAACAAAGCGATTGTCACCTAGCCTTGAATTCGAAGATATAATGATATTCTAAGATTAATAATGCAGAGTTTCATATTTTTTCTGTTAAAAAGACACTAGGAATGATCCTGTATCGCGGGGGACTTAAACACCTAGATGCGTTACAACCATTTGTGTATGACACAATTTTTTGTATAGTGTGGGATCGAACTCGTAACACTCGGCGCAGTGACGAGACGACCACTTAAACCACTGGAGCATCCGTGCAGTTATTATTGACACCAATGCAGACTCTAGTCGATCCTGCTGTTCTTCTCTCAGAAACGGCAAAAATAGTCAACGTTGACATCATGGTCACTTCTTACGGAGCCAGAACTCTCCTCATTACATCTTAAGCGTGGCCAGCTTAGAGATGAAAAGCAGCTTTCTTTTTGCCTCTCTTACCGGCTGTCGCATCCGCACTGCTACTAAGAAATTCCTTCCAAACATCCAAAAATATCGAGCATCGAGCTGTTCCGTCGCAATTAGCTACAAACTTATGCCGCAGGACCAGCAAAGCGATTTGTAACTAATTGTTATTATAATTACGTAGGCTCATTATACCTTCAAAGTATGATAATGTGTTGGAAAGTATGTGGCGGTTTGTAAAAGGGCCGCGTCTAGCTTTAAATTATTCACGCTTGTCCTTGTGTGAGTGTCTATTGAAAGGCCGGCGCATGCGCGTTGACTGCTAAGCACTAGTTCGGGTTAGCTCGAGGCTGTTCGGTTGATGTCGATTCGAATTTGAAATTGGAATGTAATTTAACCGGCCAAGGTTTGACAACTTGACCATAGTAAAAACTGCTTGTATATGTGTTTGTTTTTTAAACCAATTTGACAGATGTCAAGTGTAGGTTGTTAATTTTTGCCGCCATTAGTTAGTTACACTGCCCGTAGGGTAAGCGGTTATCTCGATTTTCCTGTGCGCTGAATGTTGCAGATTCGATCCTCATGCGAACTAATAAGCTATGTATTTTACAACCTGGCTATTCTTTGTGACTGTTTCTTCAATGTTCTATTTAAATACATTAAAGTATCTATTAAACATTTTTAGACTATCGCGATTTCTACATATACTTAATATAACGCTAGGTAACGGTCTTACTCGCGATAAAGTATTTAAAAGGTACCTCTTGATTGCCCGACGTTTCGACCGACTTGCATCGATGCAAGTCGGTCGAAACGTCCCTACCTAGCATTATATTAAGTAACTATTATATTTGAAATTTAACGAATGGATACATTACACCCACTATTCACTGGCTAGTTTAGGTTCCAATCCCAAGTTAAATTGGGCGAGTCTATCTTCGCCTAGGTAGTACAATTCTAAAGTCTGTACCTACAGCTGAAATTTCCTACCAGAAAATTCCTTTCACCGATCCGGGCATCGAACTCGAGACTTCAAACACAGGCAAACTTACTCCACGAGATCAACGAGACAGTTACATTAATCATAACTGTTTTAATTATGATATTTTTTTTAACGTTTGTCCATAGACTATGATTGTAGTTTTCTGCGGTGCCCGATCATGCCCGATATACCTATAGCCAATGACGTATCAATAGCCGGCCCGTGGCCTTCTGGCCTCAATCGCCTGATATTATCTCGCTGATGTATCACATAGTTGCAGCATCATCGCCAATCTAATGTAACATGTAATAGATGAAGTAGATCTATTGGGCAATGTTCGAAATCAATGTAAAAAATAATTACAGTCGGTTTAAGTGATACAATATTCATAAAACTAATTTCAATTTTATATGTATTTAATCTTATTTAAAGCTATTATTATAATAATAATATAAATATACACATAATTATATTTTATATTTTTATCTTATATATATTAATCTATAAGATAAAATGAAACTAGTTGACTCGACATAATATGAATACGATACACGATCAAACGCAAGTTACGTTTTCTGAAATTATCAAATTATTGCGCAATTTTTCTTTCCGTAAGAACCTTCTATAAAGTACAAGAAAACTTAAAAAAAAGATGAATGAAAACAGTAAAGTCATTCTCAAGTTATGGCGTGACCAAGGGAAACAGGGATTCATTTTTATATACTTATATTATATTAATATTAATAGATGTAAGATTTATCGAAAAGAATAAAATAAAGAGAATATTGCTATAACAAACAGTCGCATACGTGTGTTGTGGTCGATTTACGCCGACATTTTGCGCCAATTATCGAAAAGGGCAAAACAACATCTTCCAGTCCGTTACATACCAGGCAGTATTTTAACATTTTTATTTATGCATTTTTATAAATTGTTTTTATTCGATTGTTATTAAACTGTAATTGTTATCATACCGGTTTGCTTTTTTAAGTCATTATCGTATTTATAATAAGGTTTTATTGTATAAGTGTTGCTACGTCATTATAATAACATTCATCGCAGTACGGTGAAGCATATAATGAGCTACGCACGTGTACATAGAGTGGGTATATATTCATAATAGTTTTTAACTTTTGTGGTATACTAGTTATTACTGCGACATCGCTAGCGTAAATATAGGTAAGGTAAGTAACGGTCCTTTTTTCTGGATGAAACGTACTATATGTCCTATTCTGTACTTCGGAAAACGTGTATACGAAATTTCATAATGATTGGTCAAGTAGGTAAGGCGTGAGAGCGTAACAAACAAACAAATAAAAAACTCTCTTACGCATTTATAATATTAAAATACTAGTTAGGACTAAGTACATATTATCATTTATGGCAATAATTATAATCTAATATGTTTTTAAAATAAGAGTGCTGATTCGTTATTTGTTTATATCTACCCTACATATTCAATGTGTAACGTACAATCGCTTACGTAGTTTTTAGCTAAATCCTTACAAAAATCAAATCTTTCTTTTTTATAATATTAGTATAGAAGTATAGATTAGTTAGACGCCTATTAGCAACAGCAAAGGCCCCTATCTCCTTAATAAACTGCAATATGCTGCAATTTGTTTCATGTCATGCAAAACTAATATTCTGATAACGATCGAAAAAGTCGGTTATGATGTAATAACGGCACTTTGGACAGCATTTCTTTCTGATACGATAAAATCAAATAGCTCCGTCCCTACTGTAATTAACAAAATCCTTTTAACTTTATGATTAACTAGCTTTTACCCGCGACTTCCCTCCAGAGTAGGAATTATCGTAGATTAAACATACCCCATGACTTTTTCTGTACCTTTAATTAACAATGTGTGTGCGAAATTACATGATGATCGGTCGAGTAGTTAAGGCGTGAAAGCGTAACAAACAAACTCACATTCGCATTTATAATACTAGATTTTGCTCGTGGCTTCGCTCACATTAATGTAGATTTATGTTAAGATAGATTTTTAGTAGCCTACATGTTATTCTGATGTATAAACAATAATAATGAAAAGTTTCATCAAAATCCGTTCAGTAGTTTTTGCGTGAAAGAGTAACAAACATCCATCTTCACAAACTTTGATATTTATTTAGCGGGTTTGAGGTATTCAGAAGTAAACCCTCACAGGTGAAAAATGTTCTCTCTTGGTTTTATCGGCGTCAATCTAAAAAATGCGACAATTTACTTTGCCTGTATATCAATAGCTATGATATTATTTGTTTAAGTTTTTTTAAGTTTAAGATGACGGTATTCCGAAAAAAAAATACTATTATTAGTAAGGATTTGTAAATATCTTGACCGAGTTCTTAAAGAAGTCATCATAAATCTAGGACTATACAATAGCACATATTCTTTAACTAAAACTAATCGTGACCATTTATCCAATTAGACGAATTGATTACAGTCTCGTCTAGACCGCTGAAGTAGTCTGAGCGTCCTAATAAATTTTTTTTTTTAAATTCGGGCATCACAACACTTAAAGAAAAGGAGAATTACCTGGGTGCCTAGTACGAGTTGCTTTTACATTAACGTAATCGAAACTTTTACCGCGTTTGGCTCTCTGATTGGTTGTGAGGCAGGAGCGGGCCAATCGGAGCGCCTTACGTCATTAACGTGTCGATCGCGCTAACGTAAAACAAACACGCACTAGGCACTCAAATCTATTGCTGTCGCGCTAGACCCGAACGAAATATCAATGTGTAAAAGAGACAACTAAAGCTCGGACTGATTATACCTCTGATATAATTGTCTCGCGTTCCCCTGTTTCTTCCCCCAAAACTAAACTTTTTAATATGTTTTTATAAAAACAGTGTAAGAAGGACTTTGAGTATGTCTATTTTAGGTATATTATATTTATTACAATGACGTGTAAAAATGAAACTCATGTCATGTGATATGATTGACTGTTGTTAATTCAGTCAGCAGCACAGCAAATGACATACGTTTGATTGTCTGTTAACTGATTGTTGTATTCTCTCATCTGTCTTTCAAAAACTGAAGTATTATGTCCATTTATTGTATGCTTGCAAAGTCCCAAATACACAAGACTAGAAACAAAGATAGAAAGATGTCTTTAATCTTAACTTCCTAACTAATATTATAAATGTAATGCGAGTTTGTTTGTCTGTTGCTTACGCCTTCACGTCGTAACAACTCAACCGATCATCATGAAACTGCGCATTCACATTGTCGGGAGCACAGTTAAGGACGTGGGGCACCTCCCATCCAGGGAAAAATTATATTCCCGAGGGATAGGAATTTATTGATATAATCTATATTTACGCAAGCGAAGCCCGGAGAAAATAAGTGAAAACAAAAATTAAAAAAATTTACTGATCCATAATTTATATACGAATATCAAACAATTATTTATGTTCTGACGTTGTCACGAATGAGGGCCCAGAGTATCCATTTTGATACTCTGGGCCCTATCCCTGCACGTTATACATAATTATTTATTAACATGTATCCTTGATCGCACTAATATTGAAATATTGTGTACACTCTGCCCCTGAGCCAGTTAATATTTAAACCATAACGAAGTAGAGACCATCATTATTATGATAATCACAGTAACAATGCGCGGTGGACTAATGGATCCTGTGTTTTGTAAATGTTTCAAGGAGTTTTTTATAATGGTTTGAACTTTGACCCGCTTTAAATATAAGTAATTTATGATAAAAAGCAGCGATAGCCTAGTGGGAGACCGTTGGACTGCCACGCTGAGGTCTTGAGTTCGATCCCAAGGCACGCATCTCTAACTTTCCGTAATTATGTGCGTACCAGTGATGTTGCGAATATTCGGACCCGCATCCGCAATCGCGGAGCTTCCGCATCGATTTGTACATTTGCATCCGCATTCGCAATAATCAACGCGGATCTTAATGCGGATCCAGATAAAGCATAGGTTACGATAAGAAAGAAATCAGTTGTTCAGTAGTACGTGTTTAATTTATGAACCTTTGCAAAACAGGCTTGAACCTGCGAAGGCGGTGATATTATATACTTTTTTTAAAAATATGTAAAATTTTCATCAACATCCACATCCGCAATTGCGGAGCTTCCGCATCGATTTGGACATCCGCATCCGTATCCGCATCCGCGGATGTGAGATTTCAAATATCCGTATCCGCATCCGCGGATGTCAAAAAATCTGCATCTGCAACATCCCTGGTGCGTACCTATTAAATAATAATTAATAGGTATCGCTCGCATTAAAGGTGAAGGAAAACATCGTAAGGAAACCTACATATATGAGCTGCTACTTACATTATGATTTCTTATATGATTGTTTTCGCTTTCTTTATTTCTTTTTTACTAATATTCCAAATTTAAATAAAAATTGTTTTCTTTGAATTTTGTAAACAAAGTTTTTAAGTGGCAGACGGAAACGAAACATAAATAGTTATATTACAATTTGTCCGTCCCAAATATTTAAGTTATTGGTTGACAATAAAGATAAATATTTATCAAAAAAGCACTTCAAATCCTCCATACAATTTTACTATGGCGGCCGCGCGCCGATTTGAGTATGCGCCGCACGAGCTCTGTCATTATCTGTCTTACGCTCGGCACAGTCTTAAATATAAGAACCAGGCCTTAGACCATTATTGCAACGACTCTTGTCTGCAAAATATTAATTTTTAAAACATGCTTTCATATGTATTACGCTCCTGCTATGCTTTTCTATACTTAATACTATAAGGAGGAAATATTTGATTTTTTGGTTGTTTGTTTGTAAGGGTTTAACTCAAAAACAACTAAACAGTTTTTGAAAATTCTTTCACAGTTAGAAAGCTATATTATCACTTATCACCGAGTAACATACTCTATATTTTATTTATATAGAAGTGCTGTTATATAACCTAACCTAACCTACTTTTACGCAAGCGAAAAGCTAGTCATAGAATATGTATTGAAATTAAAAGTCGCAGAAAAAACGACTTCTTTTTTTAAATAAAGGATCCGGGCTTGGTCGGTTACCCGTCAGAATTGTCGCTATTTGCCACCCCTACATGAGTCACTATCAGCACACAAGGACGTTTTATCGACGTACAAATGAACAAGGAGATGATTTCAGGAAATAGTCGTGTTACCAATCACGTGTTACCTCCCAGTTTCTTCCGTTCCTCGTATAGAATACTCAGATACTAGATAACGTTAATGGAAGACCAGACTTAGTGCAGCGGAATGCACGTGTGAAAACGTGAACGTTTGTCTGGTTTAAAAGTAATCTTTATATATATAAATCTTCTGTGCGTGTGTTTCTAATTAAACTCCTCCTAAACGGCTGGACCGATTTTGATGAAATTTTTTGTGTGTGTTTAAGTGGATTCGAAAATGGTTTAGATTCGATTCGATTTTATTTTTTCCTTGTTACAGTACTTGAACAGGACAACGTCTGTCGGGACAGCTAGTTGGATAATAAAGAAAATATATTTTATTTCTGCTTCTGCCTACGGCTTCGCTTGCATGAAGCCGAAAGGAATGACGACTGATATAAAAAGTATCCTGCGTCGTCGGACATGGTATCTTTATGTCAAGTTTTATACAATCTATTCAAATTCGACGCAAAAGTAAGTTACAACCATCGAAACAGCCAAAAACCTTGAATAATCTTTTACATTTATAATATTGCTAGATTTTGCTTACGACCTCGCTCGCGTAAATATAGGTTATGTTAGGTTAGTAGTTCAGTAACTGTACTTTTTCTGGATGAATGGTACTTTGTCCTTTTGTGTTCCCCTAACGTGTATGCGAAATTTCATGATCATCGGTCGAGTAATTAAGGCGTGAAAGCATAACAAACAAACTCACATTCACATTTGTAATATTAGTTAGGATTAGAATGTGAAGGGGAAGCCAACAATATTCTAGTTGGGAGATCGTTGAACTGCCACGCAGAGATCTCAAGTTGCTGCCCAAGGTAGTACTGTCAGCAACATAAGTCGATACACAGTTTGCACGATTGCCTCTATCTTTTAAAATGATATTAAGTATTAGTTTATCATAGCAGTAATAATTGAAAGGTAGGTGCTTTAATCAAAAATATGAAATACAGAATAATAATTAAGATTTTAATTCATAAAATAAATGATTATAGTCGTTAAATGTTTAGCTACTTACGTTGCTGACTGTACCTTTGACTTTTGGAGTTATATAAATACAATATTTTTACTCTCGTTCGTTTTAACGGTAATAAAAAAAGATCGTGAGGATTTTTTAAAGGAGGTTTTTAAAGTTTGTAGAAGTCTGACCCACACTGAATCAACATAGACCCAATTCCTAAATTAAGAAAAATCGTTTCAGCTATAAACATTTAAATTTTGACATATTTTTCAAAGATTGTGTCGAAAATTAACTGTCCTTAGGTAAAACGCCAATTTTCTCCATACAAGGACCAGGCCATAGGTGACTATGGCATAACCCTTCTAACTGGTAACTGTTCCAAGTATCATTTGGCATAGAGCTGGTCAAAACCTGTCACTGTTCATAAGTTCTACGCCAATATCTACGCCATCTCTATAGACGTGACAAAACAAAAGAAAATTCTCATATATTATGGTAATTAAAGTCGAGATACGAGTGTGAAATTTCGTAGCGTTCGTAGCAAACTGCTTCGGAATCATATACGAATGGCTGACCTGTGTTCTGTAATGTCCTCGTAGCATTCTATTATTATTAAAGCGATCGATAATTACCCCAGCCTAGATTACGTAGCCTTTTTTGTTTAGGTATTTGCGTGGTGCATTTTAAATGGCCTCCGTAATCATCTAACTTATTCATTAAATGGGTTTTAGTTCGTAAATAAATATTTTTTTGTACATTTCCCGCACTAGGAATAATAATATAATATAATATTGTATTATATATTTGTGTGTAACAAACGGACACGATGAACATCCAGACTTGGCACAACCACTTGTGTATCAATATCAATAATAAATAAATACATTTTAATAATTTTATAATTTTAATTTATTTTTTTGAAATCTTTATTTTTTTATATTTTTTTCTTACTCTAAATATGTAATTTACTTAATTGTTAATTTTTATTTATATAATTTACTATAAATTTTAAATACGATCTCGTTAATTATTGTAAACATTTTATATGATATATTTCTTTACGTCGAGTCAAGAATAATGAATGGTAAATGTGAATAAAAAGACTACCTACAGAACAGCCTAGTGTAGGAAATCTTTGGCAAAACAATAAATTATTTTCCTTAGTAATTATATTATTAATTATCATCTGAGAATGTGTATTTCTTTATTTGGTGAATCA
The DNA here is from genome assembly GCA_930367265.1 of Catocala fraxini. Classification (NCBI taxonomy): domain Eukaryota; kingdom Metazoa; phylum Arthropoda; class Insecta; order Lepidoptera; family Erebidae; genus Catocala; species Catocala fraxini. The sequence continues at coordinate 5,643,169 of OV884036.1, read as the reverse complement.
ATATTTTTATTTATTTAAATTTATTCAGATTAAAGGAGTACAGTATTAAGCTTAATCATTAACTCAATCCTTAATAAACTAATTCATAACCAAAATAATAATCATAGTTATGGCAAGAAAGGATACTTTAACATTTAATCAAAATTGTTATTAGCTTCCAGCCTGACCTAGGTTAGATCTGTGTCTCAGGCAGATGTGGGTTCTATTTTCACCTGAGGCAAAATATTAGAGAAGAAAGAGACTTTTAAACGTCATGTATTAGGGCGTGTCTAATACCGTGTCATACGGTCTCAGACTACGTGCTGCTACTAAGGCTACGAGCCCGTCCGGCCCTCAATATTCGACCAGTCTAAAAGAAATTGTATATACGCCCCGTTTTGTAGAACCCGGTCCCCAGAGGGGGAAAATAAAAAAAAAATATATTTTTTGAAGCACTCATACGCCCCTTATCCATATCTATTTAAGAAATAAAAAGTGTAAACAGACAAAAAATGCTTAATATATACTTAAACCTCTCGAAGACACAAGTGTGCGCGTTTACTGCCAAGAAGGACCCTTTTATCATGGCGCCACAGTTCCAAGGAGTTACTCTTCGTATCTCCGAAAGTATTGGGATCCTCGACGTGGAAATCTCGAATTAAGTCCAGTTTGGGAGTCACTTGGAGGACAAAGTTAAATTAGCGAGCAAAAAGGTGGATGTACTGAACAGGGCGAGACGGTACTTCACACCAGGTCAACGTCTTGTGCTTTATAAAGCACAGATCCGGCCGCACGTGGAGTACTGCTCACATCTCTGGGCAGGGGCCCCCAAATACTAGCTCGACCCACTTGACTTCCTACTAAGACGGGCAACTCGAATCGTCGATGATCCCAATCTCACGAATAGATTGGAGTCGTTGGAGCAACGGAGAGACTTTGGGTCTCTCTGCGTGTTCTATCGACTCTTTCACGGGGAGTGCTCTGAAGAACTGTTTGATTTGTTTGCGGCCCTTTTCTATCACCGTACCACTCGACAACGAAGCAGGGTTCATCCATATCACCTGGAAGCGTTCAAATCCAAGACGCTACGCTTTCAGTGATAATTTCTCTCACGTACGTGCAAGCTCTGGAATTAACTGTCTGCTTCGGTGTTTCCCGAGCGCTATGATATATCGTTCTTCAAACGAGGTTTAAAGAGAGTTCTTCTTTCACGCAATACCGAATTTTCATCGCCTATAACAAGTACCTAAATATATAATAATTAGACAGTACAAAAAAGGTAACAACTTAAAAAAAATCTGCAATCGCTTGTCTCTGGAACTCTAAAACATAACGGTTAAGTTAAAAATAACCACCAATTGTTTCTGGTGCAGAGGTCCGTACGAGAGCACTTAGGTGACTAATGCCAACTCCTCCGCAACTAGACCGCTCTTCCTGCTGGTCCCCTGACGAATCTACCGCCGACATACATCGGGTTCGTCTTGACATACATATTAGGGCTAACAAGTTTTCGCTTGTAAAGTCGACCAATTCTGTTGTATCTCACTACCAAACTCACGTTTGAGTCGGCTGTTCAATTAGAGTTTTCCACGGTAATCATATCAATAAAAGTAGTTGCTATGGTAACTGATGTGATTTTTACCAGAATTGAATTGACGGTCAGTCGGTCGGTATCATAGAATGATTGTAAGACCTACAAGATGGACGCCCAATCTATATGAATAACATTCGCGTAATCGTTCAGTAACATACATCAGCGCTATAAGTTGACGGTTGACGTATCAAGGGTTATGGCGAGGAGCGAAATATATTCAGTCAGATACCTGCGCGATTTGGATTTGACATTACATTTATCTACATAATATACATGAATAATTCTATATTTTACACCAGTTAATAGTATATGTGTAGATGCAGATTCACCTCCCTGAAAGAAATCCTAGCAGCGCCTATAACCACGAACAAATTAATGTAGACTTTTGGATTCGTAATCTTATATCCTGCAGTGGGCTCTAGACAATTTTGGAGTGGAAATTATTATGGAAATAATTAATAATATCCATAAAAAGGACCAACATTTTGTAGTGGTAGCGGTCTCCTGTGTCCACCAATGTGTATAGTTTAGTTTGTAATCCTTGCAACTCCAAATTAACCTATTAAGTAATAGCAGCACGCTGGCACCCAGGCACAATAGTTTTTTACTTAAAGAAATATTTTTTTAAATTATTATGTAAGTTTTAAGACCGTACACTTGACTTGCCTTGGTTAAGAGCAGAAGCGGCATTCAATTAAAAATAGCGGTTCATGGAATCAATCCCTTTGCTATGCCGACGTGAACCTATTACTAAAAGTATTATTTAGCTAACCTAAAAGGTTTATAAAGCATACTTACAATTAAATTAAAATTTATATCTTACATGAGTAAAATATTTTAAATAGGCAAATAAACACAAACGACTTCAATTTTGCGCTATTAGTCATTTCGGAAATATTTTATTTTAATGGCAATACTAAAATGTCCATTTATTTGAACTAAAACCACAGCAGCTATATAAAATGTTTATCATCAACGCTAAGTATTCGTCATTTATTATTTTAATAAATAATGAACAATGGAATTAATCATTGCCAGGTAATAAAACATTGACAAGAATAGAAAAGTAAGTATTTACTGTTTTTGACATTGTTATATTGCCTATTCGTAATTTTGTTAGTTTTCGATTATAGATATTATCTTTATTATATAAGTAGAGAAAAGTGGCCTTACTCTCCAACACTGAGAAGAGGCCCGTGCCCAGTAGTGGGACAGTTTATATAAACTGAACTACTACTAAACTTATATATATATACTAGTAGTTTTCCCGCGGTTTCACCCGCGTAAGTGCCGTTCCCGTGTGAACATCGGGTTTCACCACTTTCACCCCCTTCGGGGTGGAATTTCCAAAAATCCTCTCTTAGTGCTCCCCTACACTCTCCAAGGAACATACATGCCAAATTTCGATTTCGGTCTCGTGTCTCCCCTGACGGCTCCCCTCGGGGAGACATCAGGATTTTTAAAATCTTATTGTCTCCCCTAGGCGGGGGAGACATCAGAACTTGCTAATAAATTATATTTTGAGTACTCGTGTATCCCCTGTCAAGCATTATATAATAACCATAAAAAAAATACCCGTCAAGCATGACGTACCTACTACTATCTCTACCTATTCACTTTTGTCTCCTCAAACGAAGCTACCCAAGTGAGATCGCTTTTTTTAGCAGTAGGTATCTATATTCGTAAAAGCTCATGTCATCAATAAATCAGTTTGCTTATACGGGGCGTAACGGAAAGGATAAATATTTCAAGACTTATTTATTTTAAAAACTAATAAACGTACAATGTATTAACGCAGCTTTTCCAAAAAATGTCCAACACTGATTTCTTCGTTAATTAATTGTAATTGTGTGTTTAATATAAACGTGTCTCTTTCGGTCTGAACTTTCCTCCTTTTACTGGAATGTATGCCATCTTCAAAGTTAATGATTTCAACTTTGTTCATCGACATATCTTTTTCTAACACCGAAAACAGCTTTGCAATCGTCACATAATTCTTATTGATTTTTCGATTTATTTTTGAATGCCATCCTTCCGCAAAATTATTGGTTCGGTGGCGTTGATCGTAAATGCACCATTCCGTTATACATAGTTCATTTTTTAACCAGGTCTTTTCCATGTATTCTAAAAATGATTTTAATTTAATTTCATCTAATTCTTTAGACTGGTCTTTAATGTACTCATATCCCTCTAAGACCTTATGCCGCGGTAACAGTGGAAGCACTGCACACAAACCAACGATTCTCCGATGTAGTTTAGATTTAATGTGTTTATCCTTGGCCTTTCTCCATAAACAATTAATAAAGTGGTAGTGACACCTTTTGATAATAATATTTGGAAAAAAATCTCTTAAAGAATTGGTTAAACCCATTTCGAAATCAGCATGAAACTTATTGGGTTCCCAATCAGGAACACCTGCTTTAATGATGTCGTATACAATAAAATACGACTGCTCGGTCTTGTCGCTCATCAGAGCATATACTATGGGTATAATATTTGTAGTTTCAGCGGTGCTCCCTAGGTCACCATGTAATGCCAGTAATTGAGTAAATGGGCGAGGGACGCTCTTAAAAGTCGCATCTCCAAAATACTCTATGAGTGTCCTTAATAGCCGCTTTCCTTCTTGTGAGCATAATACTATAATCCTTTTACTATCGGTTTTGTAGTCGCCTAATATTAACGGTTGATATTTTTTAGGGATCTCTACTTCACTAATATTATTATAGATTAATTTATTTACACTTAATTCCGATTTTCGTCTAGAGTAAATTGCAGTTTTGGTACTTTGGTAAGAGGGTATAGTCGTCAACATGTTAAGACCTCGATCATACAACGGTTCCATCAAATCTTCATATACTTTTTTTACAGGCTCTTCAACAGTAGCAGCAGCTTTATTTTTTATTTCTTGTAAAGTTAACGCAACCTCATTTCGAGCTTCGTTGGGCAAACATTTCATGAGAGTCGACTTATGTTCTGTTAATTTCAAAACTTGGCTATCCTGGAAATATTAATAATTTATTAAATACCTAGTACGAAACTTTAATTTATTTTTGACACTAGCGAAGAACGATCCAAGTTTGATTATTACTAAACTAGATAGATAGATAAATTGTCGAACTGAAGACGTAATATTAGACTGGCACCAATGATGTTATATACAATAAAGAGGACTGGCACTTATATAAAACTACTTACATTTAGGGTCACCGCTCCTGAGCATTTGTATTTCTTTTTGTTGCAGCAAACCCATATTTCTGCATTATTAGAATACTTTTTGTGTATAGTATACTGGAACCCTTCAAGAATTAAAACATTCCCACCCTTTCTACGAACGAAATGAAACTTTCCATTCATTTTCTAATAAATATTAGTTTATATCCAGGATGCAATCAGAAGCAACACAAATGACAAACTTGACATTGAAAGATAACAGATTGTACTCAATTAGTCATGGTAAATAATACATAAATACTTATTTATTTGCAAGTGGCCAGTATGTATTAACATAACAGGGGATACACGAGTACTCAAAATATAATTTATTAGCAAGTTCTGATGTCTCCCCCGCCTAGGGGAACAATAAGATTTTAAAAATCCTGATGTCTCCCCGAGGGGAGCCGTCAGGGGAGACACGAGACCGAAATCCAAATTTCAGCTTCTTGCGTTCAGTAGTTTCGGCTGTGCGTTGTCTGTCAGTCACTCAGTAACGGAAGAGTTTTATATATATAGATAGGGATTATATTATTATATAGCGAAGGCTTAAGACCATTAAATTGAATTGGTCAATGTTGTGGTTTGAAGAGCGCACCATAGCACCTGTTAGTGAGGCCGCATCATGTTCCATCGTCTATTTGCACTTCAAGTACCTACGCACATAATATTTAATCCTAACTAATATTATAAATGCGAATGTAAGCTTTTTTATTGTTACGCTTTTAACAACTCGGCTGGTTATCATGAAATTTTGCATACACGTTGTCAGGGACACAGAAAAGGATATAGGGTATCTTACATGCAGGAAAAGTACTGTTACTAACTGAAAACCTAACGTACATTTACGCTGCAAAATCTAGTCATCTGTAAATCTGAATGCCACAACATAAACCTCTTTAAAACACACTTAAAACAAACAATTATCAAACATAGCTCTGTTAACATGCTATCATTTTAAACGATATTTTTTTAAGAAAATTGTCACTAATTGTCCATTTTAGCTAAAGCGTCGCAGTAAAAACAAAATTGCGCTAGTTTCAGTGTATCTAGCGCTTGTTGGTCGTAGTTACGCCGGTTTTCTTTAGAATTTAAGATTATAACACCTACGCTAGGAATAAATCCTGTGTCGCGGAGAACTGACAAACATTCAAATGATAGATGTAATGACTCAGAGCAAGCATTTTTGGTCACACGATATAATAGGTCAGAAGACGTTTTTGACGTGCGGAATTGGATCTGTAGCTCGGCTGCGATCCCTACAGTCTGGCTAAGACAATCGGCCCTGTTCCATACGTCTATACAATTACTTACTCCGAATTGGATAATATTTAACTGTTCCTTAATTTATGCCTGTTTTCTACTACAAAATATGCCTTTTCCCACCAAAAATACTAATTGTGCACTAAAACGAACACCTATTTAATAACTGTTGCAAATCTAATAATAAAAATACTCCTTCCTATTAGCGAAGCACTTCATATTTTAATTTTACTTCAATCAATGTACACTTAAAATATTTTAATCAAACACCAATCAAATCCCAATTTGCTTTTATTTATCAAATGTAACTACGTTAAAATTACATTCTTCTTCTCTCTTCTCTCTTAGCCTTTATTATTCCCAAGTCACTTGGGGTCGGCTTTTTCTGGTCTAACCGGATTTGACTGGATATCAGTTTTTACACGGAGCGGCTACCATCTGACCTCCGGAACCTGAAGGCTAACGATACCCTAAAGCTAGACCAGTGTCAGGATATTAGAGGGTACTGACTTTCCCAATAACGACTGCCATAGATGTTCATGGCAGCCGGGATCAACGGCTTAACGTGCTGAATAATATAGTTATTGCGCTTTTAGGATATTTGCAGTAGAATAAAAGAGTGTTAAATTTAGGTGGTACCGTAGTTTTAGACTAGTTTGCATAACATATTTTGTTGGTGAAATAGTTTATTTGTAGCAAAATAATTTTAATGAGTTTACGGTAATTATTAAGGGTACCTTAAGATTTTTGACGCACGCTTAAAAATATCCCACTAAATATTGAAGTCCTATTCAATATATATGATGCTATGTATACATAGAAAAAGGCTTCCCTTCAATCAATCAATCAATCAATCAGCCCACCGCAGTCCACTGCTGGACATAGGCTTCCCTTATTACAATAAAAATAAAAGTTAGACATGTGCCTAAACTCTTACCTTACGCGCATAAGCGTACACAGGCGCCTGCAAATTATTTTTTATGCCTGTGATTTAATAAAGCCTTTTGCGATAAGGCCGCTCATTGTGAAAAAATACATTTAGTCATTTAGTTGACTACGTTGTGTCAAAATTCCAAAAAGAAGTATATAGCGTTGTTCGGTTTTTGAAATTTACATTGCAAGTTTGCCAATTTTTCGTATAGTCCAATCCGTATTCAGGCTCTTACGTATCTTTATTTTTAAATTACCCTAACCTGTCTAGCCGTTATCAAATGATGCACTTATGAACGAACAACAATTTATTTTAATTTATACATATTAATTCAGTACTTTATTATATTGTAAATTTTTGGAGTAAAGCAATAAAGCGTATTCCATCCATTAACCTATTAATTTCATTATAACATTAATAAAAAGTAATTAAACATAGCTAATACTTCAACTACGTCCGGTAAAATATATAAAATCATTTTTTACTTTTTCCTGACGTTGAAATATACTGTTTTATAATACTAATTACATTTTACAAATTAAAATCGTAAAACTTAACACATCTTTCGTATGTAAGTCGAGAGACGGGCTCAGGTTACCTGTAGGTATTAATCTCAGGCCTTCATCCACGAAAGGGTGGGCAATATTACACCCACATTTCACAAGCTACGATTTTAGATCCCACATAATTGGCTCCATTGTCACCAACCGGGTACAGATCCAGACACCGCCCTGCGCTACTTTACCCGAACTGGGAATCAATGTCGTGACCCCATGCACTCGCATTTTTACGCCTGCGCCACTGAGAACGCAATAACAACTAAGATTTTTAGTTTAATTTGTGAGCTAAATAAATAATATATGAAACCTTACACTACCCTAAAACTACGACAAGTTATTTCTTAAGTCATAAGTGTTAGAAATTATCAATTGTTTCAACTGTAAAATAAATATTTTCTATATTGTTTGAACACAATTCGCTAAATTGCAGTCAACATGTTAGTAACATTTGATAACGCCAATTACTTTGTTGTATATCAAAAATGGAAGAAATGAAATAGTAATACATATTAGTTTTAGACATATTTTTACCTTACCTTTAGATATGTATGTTATGTATTAAAGATGAAGTTTAAAATATATTTCAGGCAATACTACCTTAGTTTATCTATAATAATTATACAAATTTTTACATTTTGCATATAGATGTTTTAATTGTTTGCAAACGAATAAATACTAAGTAAATCCTATATCTACTCTTGTCTAATCTCAAACGTCAGGGATCACAGATGTATGATGAATATAGTTTATTTATAAAGTAATAGAAGATAACACAGATAAATAAAAAATATTTAAAATATTAAAAAAACTTACACAATAAAAAAACATAAAACCACAGTTTTATATATTAATTATCTATGGATTTGTTATTCCACGCAAGTTTTATTTTAAGTAAAGTTGAAAAATTTGAATTAGGAAGGAGTTTCCCGAGAAGCTTTATTATTAATCATTACGTAATGTAAAGCCGAGATGTATCAGACTTCTCGAATTCAAATAATTTAATTAAGGAACGAGGTTGTTCTTCTCAAATGCGTAACAATTTGTTAATGTTGGAAGAGTTTTGCATTTGTATGGTAGTGAATACTGAAGTGTAATACTCACTGTGTCTCGATAAGTTCGCAGTTGAGTAGCAGCTTGTTGGGCCCAAGTTCGACGACGGACACAGTCAGGTCGTGGAAGTACACCATGCGCAGCGTATCGTTGGCGATGCGCCGTCCCGTGTAGGGCTTCGCCCCTGCAGCCGGCTCCCGGCGCTCCGCATTCTCGGACCGGGCACCGACACTGCCCACCAGGCCCGCCAGCGACCATCCAGCGGGAAAACTGAACGCGAACGGTTTCGCCGAAGCCGACGGCGGTGAAGACACCGCGATGCAGAAAATCACGATCACAGAAAGCAAGGATTTAAGCAGTCCGTCTGCCATCGGCGCACCGCGGGTGATGGCCTGTCGCGCGGAGCGCACGGCGCTTAATAACCTTCGGAATGACATTTTATATTTTTTAATTTAACGTATTTATTGGCTAAGGCGTCGTGCGTCGTCCATGTCGCGCGTGCGGCCCGCGCGCCTGTGTCCCGTGCACTGTGCGGCGGCCCGCGGCCCACCACTTTCTTCGCGAGTGACGTCAGTTTGGCGGTCAGTGTCTGCCGCGAGGAGTTTCACTTGCGTTGTTTCAACTTCCGCGTGAGCTGATATAGGTCTAGGGCTCCGCGGCGGCGAGTGACCTACAATACATGAGATGGTGGCTCTGAGACGCTCCGCAGGTGGAAGTGGCCATTACCGCGTCTCAGGAAACGTGAGGACGATACGACGGCATTTGTGTTCTTGTACAGCCATTGTGTACCGCTGTTAGTATTTGTTGTTTCTTCATTCTACGGGCAGTATCGAGAACTGCTCGGGTATTGTTTTATATTTTAAAAACAACACATGAAATGAGGTTTGTGTGACTACCATTATGTAAACAACTCCGAAATATTATCATGAGTTACTGCATCGTTTTATAATGCTACTAAACGCTCGAAGTTTTTAAATTAGCGAAACGATCAGGTGATTCTTTCTATATGTTTAACTTCGTGAGCTTGTAATGAACAAATCTATATATATATATATAACTCTTCCGTTACTGTGTGACTGACAGACAACGCACAGCCGAAACTACTGAACGCAAGAGCTGTATGTTCCTTGGAGAGTTTAGGGGAGCACTAAGAAAGGTTTTTTAAAAATTCCACCCCGCAGGGGCTGAAAGGGGTGAGACCCGATATTCACACGGGAACGGGACTTACGCCGGTGAAACAGAAAACTACTAGTAAAATATAAATTAATAAATGTAGCCCACGATAACGTATTATCAGTTAATCCTGAATGCTATGGGCCAAATTTCATCTAAGTCCTTTAAGCCGTTTATGCGTGATTGAATAACATAGTTTTACATTTATAAAATTAGTTAATTAACAGGACTTCACAACGACGGTCACAAAAATCACCCGGATTCCGGACAGCGACCTGTGGATTAAACTACATATGTCCCGCACGGGAATTGAAATGCCAACACTTAGCGGATTAATCCACCTATGTAAACCAGTCATTTAGCAATCACAAGAATCATCAGAGAAACAACTAACAATCCATCTATTACAAAAGTGTTCCAAAGTTGTAGTTAACGTGTGGAAGCGTGAGAAGCCAATTAAAGTTTGTTATGGACACTATCTAGTAGACAGTTTAGACAATTAAGTAGATCTTTCTCTTGTAGAATGAGTGTGGCATCTGTATGCAATTTGTAAGTGAAATGGACACACATTGCTTGTATACAATCTGGATCCCATGACATACTAAGACATTTTCCATTATATCTTAATTTTATCAGCTTTGTAATACATAGGTCGACTTATACATACATTAAGAGCAGCGAGAGCTCAATGGGGAGACCAATAGACTGCAATGCAGAGGGTCTCGGATTCGAACCCACGTCGCGCACCCCTGACTATCGGAAGTGATATGACTTTTCGAAATTATGTGCGTATTGATTGAAAATTATCGCCCGCTCCATGCCTCTGAGAGCACGTTAAGCCGTCGGTCCCGGCTGCCATGAACATCTATGGCAGTCGTTGTTGGGAGAGTGTCGACACAAAAGATCCCACTGGGTCGAAGTGTCGCCGGTCTGCAATGACTGGCCCCCACATAACATACATAAGATATGCATACATTAAAGTGCAAAATCTATATCTATACTAATATTATAAAGTGGAAAAATTTGTACTTTTGTAAGTATGTTTGTTTGTAATGCATAAACCTAAAACCGATTTAAAAAGTTCTTTCATCTTTAGAAAAGTTACTTTATCCAAAAGTAACATAGGTTATATAACATCACGCTACTACCCACGGGAGTCAAACCGCGGGGAACAGTTATAAAATATTAAAAAGATTACAGATAGTTAAATTTCACACCTTGATATTACCAAATGACTTCCATTACGAGTTCGACTTCCAAATAAAACAAAAAAGAGAATTACCATTTTAAAAAAGATAAATAACAATCACGCAAACAGGACGTGAACCGGTACCGTATACTGAGGCCAAAATCTGATACATAAGGGACTGTTTTGTTATTATAATTTTTACTTATATAAAATATTTACGCACATACATTACTGTTATTAAAATATAGACAATTCTAGATTAAGATATGTGTTTGTTAGAATTTTTTTATTATTATTTTAAATGAATGTTTTAATGTGCTGTATATTAATTTTGCTATCTTTCTTTTCCTGAAATATATACTACTAATTAATTAATATCAATATGTAATTTCAATAATTTGCATGTATTTATTTAAAATTGTATTAATGTAATTAAATCAATTTTGCACGCAAAATGTGGTAGAATATGCAGTACAAATTTAAAAATGAGCACCTATACAGGTGGTCATTCATAAAATATGGTTCAGGTATACACCTGAACCATATTTTAGCAAATAAAGATTATTATTATTACATTATTATTTTAAATCTCTCAAAATTTGTCAGATATATCGATATTTTTTCCTCAACATATCGAGGACAAAATAGATATTTAAAAAAATATCGATACTTCAATATGATATATACAATAGAGATTTTTCACTGCCGACATGCCTAGGCACCTGGTCTCTTCGGCCTACGGCGGTATACCACCGAAGGGCTATGTAGCTACCTGATTATAAATGATATGTAATAGATAGAGAGCGAGTGTACTGTCGTCCGAACAATTGCTGAACTCCGTACTTTTACTCATCATTTGAAAACAGAAAAATCACAATAATTATGCTTTGGTACCGAATCCGGGACGTTACAATATGTTGCAAACATAAACATTTTTATAGTTATGATCTGGATTCGATAATAAGTGTACGTCTATGTTTTCGCGTAACTGCCAAGATGCCGAGGCAGAAACAGCGGCGTAACATCTCCCTTGTAGCTGCTACATAAACATTACATTATAAAGTTACCATCTAACCGATGGATGGTAATATCACCGCCCCTTATTACGTTGAAGCTAAAAACTATGCTGGCGAAATGTACGTGTGATATGCAGAATATTTTACACAACAGATGCTCTAAGTTCAGAATATTATTGTGGGCGTTATTTTTTTACACTACGTTAGATAACCTTGCCAATATAGAACAAGTCTTGCTTGACAAAAATTGGCATCGTTGTAGTATTGATTTTAAACTTTTATAGGCTAAACTCAAAGGTACTTTACAAACATTCAAACTCCTTCTGTCTTAGCCTTTATTATTCCCAAGTCACTTGGGGTCGGCTTTTCTGTTCTAACCGGATTTGACTGGATATCAGTTTTTACACGGAGCGGCTGCCACCTGACCTCCGCAACCCGAAGGCTAACGATACCCTAAGGCTAGACCAGTATCAGGATATTAGAGGGTACTGACTTTCCCAATAACGACTGCCATAGATGTTCATGGCAGCCGAGACTAACAGCTTAACGTGCTCTCCGAGGCAGAGCGGAGCAGGCGATAATTGTCAATCAATACGCGCATAATTTCGAAAAGTCATATAACTTCCGAAAGACAAGAGGTGCGCGACGTGGGTTCGAAACCGAGACCCTCTGCATTGCAGTCTGTTGGTCTCCCCACTGAGCTATCACTGCTAGTTTTAGTTTACAACCATTCAAACAATGGACACAAAGAACACCCAGACTAACCCAGACCCAGACGAAATAACTATTTGTGGATCACACAATTTTCGTCCCGTGTGGGGATTTAAGCCAAACCACTCGGCGCAGTGCACTGGCCGTGCAGTCCATACTTGATACCTGATTTAGGCTGTAGCATCAAACTCTAGACCTCCAGACTGTGTGGTATCCAACCGTTCTCCATTTGGCTAATCGCTTCTTAATTAAGTTTATTTGTTACAATACTTAATTTAGTTGCCTTGTTGTTGGAAGCGAAGGACATACTGCGCCGATCCCAAATAAATTGGGACCAGGGCAAGAGAATGATGATGAATTAATTTAGTTGCTTGAGCATTTTAAAACTAAAGATTATTATGCAAAAAACCACAGTTCTACGTCAATTAGCTTCATATAATACGATTTTAAGTATTGTATGTCGACTAAAATAAATTATCAGCCGTTATATCAAGTCGTCTTCAAATGATGTTTAGTTATTGTTGTAAGCTATTTAAGGTCAGTCGCGATAGTTTAGTGGTGACTGAACGATTAGTGACCCTGAGGTTGTTTCAAACATTCGGCACGCGCCTTGTTGCCTACATACACAGTCTAACGTCGATATTTTGTTTATGTTATTAAAAAATTATTTGATATTATGTTTTAGAATTTATATCTTTATTATACAGTATGTGCCCTTAATGCCTGTGGCACAGGTTTACCCTAGTACAGGCACCCGTTATACATTACCTTTACGATGTAACCTAGGCTCTGTATCCATTTGTACCAATTTTAAGTTGAATAAATGATTATTATTATTATTCTCTTTATTACAATTTTTTTCATATAATTACATTTTTAAATATAAAAACTATACATATTTATAAATATAAAAACTAAAATGACCGACCGACATCGGGAACAGGGGCCAAGCTGCTCGAGCCCCAGAGAGAGGAATCTCCTCACAATACACGCCGCGCGCATAATTTATTATTATTATATAAAAATGATATCCCCGAAGGGGTAGGCTAAGTGTAATACATTACAGAACGTTTTGCTATCAGCTATGGTTTTTTTGGGCTCACGTTTTAAGGTGACACCTATTGTTGTCTATTGGTTAGACAGTTCTAGACTCTCGGCTGGTATTTATAAATTGATTGGCTGAATGCACATCAATTGTATTCACTAATGCGTGACGCAGAAGCAATCCTGGTAAAAATTGAAATTGATTTAGATAACTATAAAGAGTCAAACGGAATTTCGATCCGAGCACATTACTGTGTATTGTGGAAGGTTAGGTACATTTTCAGATTCTATCGTCGTAAGTCGGCAATAGGCTCGGCCCACATGACTTTGGAATTATATGTATCTTATGTGGGGGCCAGTCAGTGCAGACCGGCGACACTTCGACCCAGTGGGATCTTTTGTGTCGACACTCTCCCAATAATGACTGCCGTAGATGTTCATGGCAGCCGGGACTGACGGCTTAACGTGCTCTCAGAGGCACGGAGCAGGCGATAATTATCAATCAATACGCACATAATTTTGAAAAGTCATATAACTTCCGAAAGTCAGAGGTGCGCGGCGTGGGTTCGAACCCGAGACCCTCTGCATTGCAGTCTGTTGGTCTGTTGGTCTCCCCACTGAGCTATCGCTGCTAACTTTTGGACTTATATAGTCGGCGAAATATGTTATATACACCAAAAGTGTTTGAGTATTAGGGATCATCCTAACTAATATTAAAAATGCGAATGTCAGTTTGTTTGTTTGTTTGCATACACGTTGTCAAGGGTACAGAAAAGTACAAAGGGTACCTTTCACCTAGAAAATAGTACCTACTGTTACCGAGGAATAAAAATTGACACAACTTACATAACCGCGGGCAAAATCTAGTATGTTATATTTTAACGATTAGCATCGTAATCCACGCCGCCAAAGTTTATTGATTATAATGAAGTGTTATTTGCTATTTGCTTATGTCCGTTTTGAGTTTTTATTTATTGCTATACTTAAAAACAGATTACATTTACTCGTTAAGCAACGAAATGTCCGTATTTATACCCAGGCGTAAACGTGGCCTAATGGTTTTATTCGACGAATTACACAAATTTGTTTTCATTAACTAATTAATTATTTTCTATTAAAAATAATAGCAAATAATTATTAACTTATATTTATACTAAATCTATTATTAATTTTCACACACATTATAGTGATCAGTAATTGAAATATTATTATTATTTTTATTATTATGTTTCTCTTATCAACAGCAGCGATAGCTCAGTGGGGAGACCAACAGACTGCAATGCGGAGGGTCTCGGGTTCGTGCCCACGTCGCGCACCTCTGACTTTCGGAAATTATATGACTTTTCGAAATTATGTGCGTATTGATTGACAATTATCGCCTGCTCCGTGCCTCGGAGAGCACGTTAAGCCGTCGGTCCCGGCTGCCATGAACATCTATGGCAGTCGTTATTGGGAAAGTCAGTACCCTCTAATATCAGTAATATCCTGACACTGGTCTAGCCTTAGGGTACTGTTAGCCTTCGGGTTGCGGAGGTCAGGTGGCAGCCGCTCCGTGTAAAAACTGATATCCAGTCAAATCCGGTTAGACCAGAAAAGCCGACTCCAAGTGACTTGGGAATAATAAAGGCTAAGAGAGAAGATGTTTCTCTTATCACGGAAATTTTTCTAACATTTTAGAAAAAAATCTGGCTCTTTGAGAGGCTTACACGGAGACATGGGTCCAACGTGAAGAGGCCCTTCGAGAGTTTTAATCTTAAGTGGGATGGAACACCTACTGCGGTACTAGCCGCAGCAAGCGTGGTACTATTGCTACGTATGTACTCTAATACTTCTGGGCTATTGGGATGAGTGTTTGATGGACCGGTATATTGGTAACTATAGATGAAAAACAGCGTCTGCCCTGAATACTCTAATAGCATCAATCGGATGGGCAAACGGTGACTCGCCAACTCACTAGATGGGCCCCCTGAATAGCTACGATAGCCATACAAGCCAGCAGCAGCGGGCAACACCGGTGTGAGCGGCTAGGGCTGTCGAGCGGTGCGGCGCCGCCAGTTTCACAATCACGGGTCTCGTGACAACGGAGACCCGGAGCGGGTTTCTCCGTAGTTATGCCCTTGAAAGTGACACTTCCACCCCCCAAGCATATAGCTAGCTCTAGCGGCCTCGCTCTGACCGGCCGACCAAGGCAAGCCAGAATTGAGAGTCCTACGGGCGCTATTGAAGTTCCACCCCAGCCAACCAGTAACGGCAAGCCGGGGACTGGGCCCTAACCGACTCTCTGAGGAATTCAGGACCGCAGTGTCGCCACTTACATTCAGCTCGCCACTAGCTGCCCTGCCGTTTGTGCGCTTTTATTGAACCTGGTGATACACATTTTTATTTTTATTCAATATCTTTATTTTATACCATTTTATTATTTTATTTTTTCACTGACATAGATTTTTTGTAATTTCTATTAGTTATATGTACCTACTGTATTTGACTTACAATATTTTCATTGTTAAAGTTCTGCTCGCATGCAATTAAGTTCAAAACAAATATTTTACTAACATGTGGATAACGTTCTGAAATACATACTTACCACCATCTTTTTTGGTAAATTATTTAATTTAAGAATTGTATGTATCTGTTTGTTTTCCTAAAATAAATAAATACTTATATATACTTTATATAGCGACTATTATTGGAAAGATCATTATGTACGTACCAGTGTTTATGGAACTGCAAATAGTTCGGGCAAAATGGTGAAAATTATAACAAAGAGTACCGTGTCATGATCCGAGAATAACGTATAATATACGTAAATGTAAACAGATACAGTAACCCTGGTGACCTGAAACACAGGCTTCGGCCTAGCTTGGGCACCAGTCTCCCACAATAAGAAGGTAATGTAATGTTACTGTTACAATGCTTAAATATTGTGGTAAGAAATAAATAATTATTAGTAAGTAAATTAAAGTGCTCGTCAAAAGTAGTAGAAACGAGTTTTTAACCATATTAACGTTAATAAATTGTCGAATTCCTCTTAGAATGAGAGGTGTTAGGCCTTATTCTAATAATATGCCGTGGATCAAGAATAAACACATGTTAGCGAACAATATCATAATCACTGATTTCCTTAACCGTGATTTCACTCATTATGATTTTCTTAACCGTTAAGGCGAACAATAATTAACTATACTGAATGCTTTGTGAGCAATTATAATATTAGTTTGAATTTGAATTGTTGTCGACAAGTTACTCAACATCGCAAACTTGCCTACTCATCGGTTGCCAACACCGAAGCAATATGGGTTCATCTAAACCAGTAGTTAACACAATGTTTGCGTAACGTTAAGTAAGAGTACAGCTGTGTGTAAATAGCAGCGAAGAGTCTCGCTATATTACATAACGAATGAAAGCTTTCAACTGCCATCGGTTTTTACACACATCATATCTAGAATATGACATAATAAAACATAGATTGTAAAAAGAATAGAGAAAGGTACTACTATACTTACTGTGATGGTCTCGACACGTGATACGTCATTAGAATGGACGAAGAAAGACCGTCACGTTTATAAGTTCTGTTTATGTAAGACTAGAATTCAACCGCGGCTTCGCTCATGTTCATCTATTAAAAAATAGAAATTCACATACAGGAACAACAAATTTACATACATGAATTTGTTTTAATATTGTTATTGTCAATAACACCTATTGATTGGCGGACGATTCGACCGACTTGCATCGATCGTGGTTACGGGTTGACTGGTGTGAGCTCAGCGGGGCCTCCCTGAAGTGCGGTATTCGGCAACTACCCTCACTTGTTCATTATCATTTATATTTGTATTAGCACTGTCGTTCGACACACAACACTAACGACGTCTAAACACTGACCACCTAAGTCCCTGTGGTTACGTTTACCTACTTTGCTGATGACTGGATTCCAAGATGTAGACAAACGATACCCATCCTCCGGGTTGAAATTACGATATCTCTTAATTTCAACCGCTTAACGAACTATCCTGGAGTAATAGTGACGGTAATCGGAGGATAAGACGTGTGGTTTTTGTATTTCAATCCGGTGGTTTGGTCTGCTATCAGCAAATGCTTAGCCACAACAGACTTGTTTATTAATCGGTTCTTGACAGCTGCGATATGTTCCTTGACCCTTCCAGCGATTATTCGTTTGGTCTGTCCGTTATATGAACTATTACAACTGATCCTCTGACACGCTTGACTTTCGGGCAAGTGAAAGCTGCTACGTGACTTGAACTAGAAGCAGGTAAACCAAGTAGTGTCTTCCCTAGCGCCACGTGACTCCTCCATCATTGTTCCCTTTTTATAAGACAAAATACGGTGGTGCGATTCAGTCATATAGAATGAGAAACCAGACCAATTCCTGGCGTTGAAATGTAAATATATCACGTGACTTGCACTCGCAACTACTGCCTGCTCTCTGACCTTTATATAACCTTTTTACTCATCAGTGTGAAGTGTGGTACTTATCAGAGTGTCCTTATCAGATCTGATAATATGTTCAGAATATATCTACCTAGGTACTACTTTAGTTGTCTCTTTTCCCACCCTGTCTAAAAAAGACAACTCTGGCACTACGATTAAATCCTGTATGACACAAAGAACACCCATCCCGGGAATGGCTATTTGTATAACTCATCTTGGTACAGCCACCATCGCTAACTGGAAATCTATTTACATAGTGAATTAGTCGTTAATTAGTCGAATTTGGTCGTAAAATACCAGAATTGGTCGGTCTGCCATTTAAAAGATACAAGGGAGGCATTGGTGGCTGTGCCAAAGGGAGCGCTCATCTTGGTACAGAGACCTTGTATTTTCAAAACTACAGCACCGAAGAAGAGAAGATCTAACTGTACCAATAATTAATTAGTCGACATTGATCACAATATAACAGGTTTCTACGAGCCCCCGTTTAGAAGATATAAGGGGTATTGGGTATTGGTGGCTGTGCCAAGATGAGCGTTCATCTTGGTACAGCCACTTCAATATCTTGAGAATCACAATATGATTGCACCAATAATTAGTCGTTAATTGGTCGACATTAGTGACATTAGTCACAAACTGCCAGAATTAGTCGGTGCTTCTGAAAACATTTCCAGTTTGCGATGGTGGCTGTGCCAAGATGATCCATACTGGGTATTTGTGCCTTACGCAAATCTTTGTCTCATGTTAGGATCGAACCAACAACACTTAGCGCAGTGGCAATAGCTAGACGAAAAATTAAACTAAACCCACTACACCATCCATGCAGTCAACGAAGTTTAAAACAATCGTTTGAGACCATACAGCAATAGTCATCATCGAAGAAAACATGTGTACGTTTCCAGGACCTCAGCTGATATAACCACACCTGCTCAACATTTGTCAGGTCAATGTCGTCACTGCAGGTTTATCGAACAGTAAATACTAGCAGAAATTAGAAGCCGTACTTACGTAGAACAAGTTACATAACGCACACACGTGTATGATACCTTTCAAGTGTCTAAACCTTTACGTGTGTATTTTTATAACGGTGTAGGGCGAAAATAACTCGAGTATTTCGGTGACGTAAAGAAAATCAATTCAATTGTAATTGTAGGTCAGGTTTTAAGGATGTCTTATCTGGTAGAAATGTTAGTTCTAACTATTATAAATATGAATGTGAGTTTGTTTATTTGTTTGTTACTCCTTCACGCCTTAACTACCTACTCGATTGATCACCATGAAATTTCGCGTGTATGCGAAAGTCGGAGGAACAGAAGGGGTACATACCTTTCATCCACAAAAAGTACTGTTACCTTACCTACATTTACGCAAATGAAGTCGTGAGCAAAATCTAGTATTGAATAAAAGGCATAACATGTATTATCCTTGAATACGTACGTAGATAAATGAATCGAGCCATCGGCGTTGCGAGGCAATGCTGGCCGTATAGGGCGAAGGAAGCAACCACTTCTAGCGCAAGAAAAATGAATTAAGAGCAAGCAAATGTGGTGCCATCATTGGATTTTGCTGCATCATAGATCTGCCTTGTACTGGCTCTGTTACCAGGGTAAGCTTAGGGCAGAAAAAGGCAGCTGCCCTCTCCATCAAAGATTACATAAATTAATAACTTCTATGTTCGTCATTGTATTGATTAATTTGTAAATATGTGTTAAAATATAGGTAACCCATACCTACACGAGGATCCATTTTAACACAAATGGGCCCGGGAGAAAATTAAATTAATTGTGTGATGTTGTCAACCGAACAACATTGGTAACTACAAAAATAAATTGTCGCTAGGTTCAGACGGACGACGGATACAGTCGAATACTAACTCTACCATTAAATACAATTTTCTATCACTGAATACCTTTTTACCAGGGTTATTTCATATAATTATTACGAGAACATGTTTTGGAAAATACATTCCTTAAACTTTTAAGAATCTCTAGAAAACAGTTTGCAGTCATTCAATGATAATAATTGCTCAGTTTTCCTGGAATGTATCTTAGACTATTTGTTCCCGTTAAGGGGCGGCGTCACACGTGCGAAAGAAATAAAATAATTGGCTACTTATTACTTCATGAACTCGTGTTTATTTATTGTATTATCTAACAATGAGTGACACATTATTGTTATCCCCAAAACAATGAACAATTACCTCGATAAATGACATAAGGTAATGCATGCTATCTAAATAGTGAGATCATTAATTTTATAATTAGGTTTTAGCGATGATTAGGAACAGCCCGTAACCGTCACGGCGAGTTCAAGGAAAGATGACTTGGTCGAACATTTGATGGTTAATCGTAGTTACTTGAATGTATAAGGTTATGATCTTGTGACGCGGACCGGTCGTTGCTGAGCGGCCGTGCTCGCGGCGCCCCTTCATCGGCTTCTCCTCACCAACGGCAGCCCTATATATTCGGAACGCGTCCTGGTGCCTGCCTCCTTCCGCTGCGCTGCCTATTAAAGGTACCAGTCGGAAGCTGCTGCCGGAGGAGCAGGGAGTCCTCGGGAGACCGAATTTTCCCGAGGAAAAATTCTCGCTTAACGAGGGGGTGTGTGACGCGGACCGGTCGTTGCTGAGCGGCCGTGCACGCGGCGCCCCTCCATCGGCTTCTTCCCAGAGGCGGCCCTATATATTCGGAACGCGCCCTGGTGCCTGCCTCCTTCCGCTGCGCTGCCTATTAAAGGTACCGGTCGAGAGCTGATGCCGGGGGAGCAGGGAGTCCTCGGGAAACCGAATTTTCCTGAGGAAAAATTCTCGCCTAACGAGGGGGTGTGTGACGCGGACCGGTCGTCGCTGAGCGGCCGTGCACGCGGCGCCCCTTCATCGGCTTCTCTCCAGCGGCGGCCCTATATATTCGGAACGCGCCCTGGTGCCTGCCTCCTTCCGCTGCGGTGCCTACTGAAGTTAAGTGGTCCACTCTACCCGGGACCACGTAACAAGCCTCCATCTTGAACCACGCCCAGAAATACCACAAAAAATCTAGTCGAATTTAATTGTAGTTCTGTTTATTCTTATAAACCTGTTGTAAGTGAAAATATATGCTTGTTGATCGCGTTGTTCATCTTTAATTTCAATTAAAATCCTAGGTCAAACACGCCTCTAAAGCGGGTTGACTACCATAACGTTACAATCTAAACGGCAAAAGTGCAATCGAACGGTTGTGATTTTGGATGATATTAACGTGAATCCACTAGAACTGCTTAACACAAGCCTTTTTCTATTGTCTCTAGTTGTAGACGATCAAGCGGTCTACCTCATAATAAAGTACCTAGTAATCGGCGTTCATAGATTTTTGCAATGTTAGCAGTTGCCTATGTATACGGCTGAGCCGTTGTCTATCGTGATAGTGATACTCTCATTAACCTTTCAGTTATTGGAATGTCAGACAACATTGAAAACCTATTGTCTTTGGCCGTCGGTGTGCCGCTGCCACACAAAAGGATGAGCCTCTTTGAAAAAAGACAATTCATAGTGCACGGCGAGCAGTTCAATCCAGAATCAGAGCTCACACGTACACCGGACAAATTATCGCTAAAAACTACCGTGTTGCATACAGAACAGAGTAATAAATCGTGCAGTACGAAAACGTTTTCTTCCGTAGAAGGGTTGAAACCGGCGCGGTATCGCTTGCGAACGAAAATCTATGGTAGGTACTTACCTAAGACAAAGAGTTCTTTAGAGCACTTCCCTTAAAAGGGAGGGTAAAGCAAACAGAGCTACGTCTTGACGGACTTCTGCAAAGTAGGCAGGTTATTAGCTGGCAATGTTGTTGCTAAAAATTCAAAAGAGATCATTTCAACTTACTTTTCGACCGCTCGGATGGCCCAGTGGGTTAAGTATTGTGTGTTCGCTCGTTCCGTGGATTTAAAACTTTCAACATAACATTGACGTTGCAAAGGTAGGTATGTATATTATTAATTATTTCACATTTATTTGATTTCATCTGTAAATTAGGAAGACCATGCCTTCTAAGGTTTAATAATACCTACTAGATAGGTATATCTACGAATAGACACGCGCAGTCTACCAACGTCATATCAAATTTACTTTAATTAATTATTAAGAAATAATGCAGGTACCTAACTTTTGTTTTCAACGCTGCATTCTATTTTCACCGAAGCGCTAGCTATCATGAAATTCCTGGAACAATGAACCATTAGAAACTTTTGCATTTGCATCGATTAGAAGCAATTTAGTGATATTTATTTATTTTATTTAACTGTATGTACACGACAACATAAGTATTTAGGCGACCTTAATACCACATCACTACTAGTCTACCCAATCGGATGATGCAGAAATAAATGGCTTATGTTTAACTTATCACCAGATATAGTAAAATATAACAGTCAAAAATAGTAAATGATCACCAAAAATAAAACCGCATTTCATTTAAAGTTCAAATAAGTCGATGGAGCCCCGCTCCGCGGGGCTCCTATTTTCGAGTGGGTTTAAGAACGAACCTAACATAACCTAACCCTTCCGAGACGGAATGCAGTGATTTGAGGCGTATAGGTGCTCGTTATGATATATTTTAGTAAGCATATTTTGCTGCGCAATTAGTATATTTGGTGGTCATTATATTTTATCCCGAAATAAATTACTGTAAGTGCATAAACTAAAAAGGATTAAATAATACATTTTTAATTGTTGTCACCTGCGCCATCTAGTTTACAAATGTGTAAATAGGAGTTTTAGCTACTTCACGCTAGATGGCAGTAAAATTAACTGCGTGTTCGCTATGCGCTTGACAGTTGCGCTACCTAGCGGTCACAGTGATTTTGGATGTGTCTAATAATCCTAACTAATATCATAAATGCGAAGTGTCGTAAGTTAATCTGTTTGTTTATTACGCTTTCACGCCCTAATTACTTGACCGATCATCATGACATTTCGCATACACGTTGTCATGTTGCCGAGTACAAGCAGTGTAATAACATTGCTTGTATTCAGCAATTGCTTATGTCTACTCTATTAGAAAATCTGAGTATACATAGGTAAGAGCAGCGATAGCTCAGTGGGGAGACCAACAAACTGCAACGCAGAGGGTTCGAATCCACGTCGCGCACCTCTGACTTTCGGAAGTTATATGACTTTTCGAAATTATGTGCGTATTGATTGACAATTATCGCCTGCTCCGTGCCTCGGAGAGCACGTTAAGCCGTCGGTCCCGGCTGCCATGAACATCTATGGCAGTCGTTATTGGGAGAGTGTCGACACAAGAGATCCCACTGGGTCGAAGTGTCGCCGGTCTGCACTGACTGGCCCCCACATAAGATACATAGGTAAGCACGGAGTCTGGATATGTATGTCTGGAGGCTCACCCTATATTACATAGGACCTATGTGTAAAGTGACTGCCCTCATTTTGTGTGATTCCATTCTAGATCTATACTTACATAATATTATAAAGAGGAAAGGTTTGTATTTTTGTTTGTAATGAATAAACTCAAAAATTACCGGACTGGTTTTAAAAATTATATCCCTGTTAAAATCGACTTTATCCAGAAGTAATATATAACATTACGCTTCGACCCACGGGAGTGGTAACGGGTGCAACCGCGGAGTCAAGTTGTCTATACTAATATTGTAAAAAGAAATGATTTGATTTTTTGTTTGTAAGGATTTAGCTCAAAAACTACTTAACCGTTTTAATTTATATTTTGCCGTTTGTTTCCTATATTGTCACCAAGTAACACAAATGTTATTTAAAAATGTCTTAACTAACCTAACGGTAGCGTAGCTGTGGGCAAAAGCTAGCAATTAATAAACTCACAAACTACCAGACCGATTTTAAATATTATTTCACCAATAGTAAGCTACTTTATCCAAAAGTAACATAATAATGTCCTCCAGACCGAATTTCGGTCACGGCGGCCAATCTTAACGAAGACTGGCCATCTGCGCAGCAGATATTATAGTGCACAAGTATGTGCGCAAACACAAGTGCACTTTCTGTTCCCTAACCCTCATGATCCGGTGGGACGGATAATCCGACACGACCGGAGAGAGATCAAGCGCAGGACCAATGGCTTTACGTGCTTTCCGAGGCACGGGGGTGTTTAACCGTCAACTTCCTAACTCCGGGCTCGTATTGAGATTTCTTAACATCACTTAACATCACGCTACGAGCCACAGAAGCGTACACAGTAATGATTAACGTGATTGTAACTGCTGGAACAGCTAATGTCAAAATAAAAGTCAAAGTAAGATCATAGATTGCTATTTAATATCGTTTTGATCCAGTCGTAGTGCACATAAAGAGGGTATGCAATGAACACGTGCTCGTCAGTCTGTGCCACCGCTAGTAGCTTCACCTCCCCGCCGTGTACGATCAGCACCGGCCCGCCAGAACTTACCTGTAATAGTTTACATACACATAATGTTATAATAATAATAATAATATTCTACCACGTACACACAACACCATCTAGCCCAAACTAAGCAGAGCTTGTACTATGGGTACTAGACAATGGATAAACATATATATATACTTTTTTTTTTGTAAATACTTTCATATTATACATAGTAACACCCAGACCAAGACAAACATCCATGTTCATGCACACAAATGTTTGACTTGTGCGGGAATCGAACCCGCGACCTCAGGCGTGGCAATCGCTTACACCAACCACTACGCCATCGAGGCCGTCAAAAAAGTAAATGTTTGTAGAAGATTCCAGAGCTGCCAGACCTACGTAATTTTAACACGATTGTATTTTTACAATAGCTAGCTAGCATATCATTCTGCGTAAATAGAAACACCAATGATTAAATTATGTTCGGGTACTTTGAAATAACTACACTGGAACATTGAGACAACTGCCATCTTAGTCTCCCCGTGACCATGGCTGCTGAAAAGCAACCGAAACGTTGGGGAAAGTGTAAAATTAAATTAAATCTAAATAATTTAATAATAATTTAATTAGCTTAAAAATTAGTAAAGTTTAATAGTAGTAGTAGTGTAAAAATTTTCAAAATTTTGTAATAAAGTGTCAAATAAACAACGCGATAAAATCCGTATATAGCAGTTTAATTTCAATGAATAATATTCGCGTAAACAGAAGACAACATTAAATAGCTCGCTAGGTTAAAAGTTTTTTTTCAATTCGATTATTTCCATAAAAAAAACAATGTGGTACATTTTTTACAAACTCGTTAAACTGTAAACACAGTTTGTTGGCGAAAGAGGCGCTCTTTCTTAATTCTAATTACATACTTATACTAAATTATAATATATAGACATAATATTATTATGTTAGAGGAGATTTTCATACATTACATAAACTCTACTTACTTTAATTATTATATATGCTTAAAACAATATTTAACTTAGATATAATTATGTTTATATTAATTATGGTCTTCTGTATCTATTAAACTATTATTTTTATTTTGTAGGTCACCCAAAGAATACATACTCAATACTATAAAATACGCTGAGTTATACCGTAAGAAATCTTTAGACTGTAAGTTATATGAATAAGTTAGCCTAACGCATCTCAGAGGTCGTTAGCCATTTTAAGATAAAATATCGATATAATAAGAAATTTAAATTGTGAATGTTTTTTTTTAAGTATAATGTAGCAGAATTATACGTCATCTTGCATTTAATAATAAATAAATGTAAAGAATATTATCGTATACATTATTTAGTTAAGAAAAACGTGTTTCGGCATTTTCAATACTTTTCTAAATAGGTTGAAATTTATCATACTAATGTGAATGTTAATTTAAGTATTTATATTGTGTACGACATACATTACTCAAATTTATTTTCACATATAATGTTTCTGGAATTATCTATGCATGCATTGACCTACGACAGTAATATTGCGTTATGTCCGAGGCCTTATCTCCTTACCGCCCTCAGGATACGATATTGGACTTGCGGTCGAAGGGTCGTGGGTTCAAATCCCGCCCATTGCACTACCGACGTGCACCCATCGCTAACACAAACATACGAAACTTAGCTTGAGGGATAAACAAGAATATCTACTAGTATTTTATAATCCAAACTGCTAGTCTTCTCTCTTAGACTTTATTATTCCCAAGTCACTTGGGGTCGGCTTTTCTGGTCTAACCGGATTTGACTGGATATCAGTTTTTACTCGGAGCGGCTGCCACCTGTCCTCCGCAACCCGAAGGCTAACGATACCCTAAGGCTAGACCAGTGTCAGGATATTAGAGGGTACTGACTTTCCCAATAACGACTGCCATAGATGTTTATGGCAGCCGGGACCGACGGCTTAACGTGCTCTCCGAGGCACGGAGCAGGCGATAATTGTCAATCAATACGCACATAATTTCAAAAAGTCATATAACTGCCGAAAGTCAGAGGTGCACGACGTGGGTTCGAACCCGAGACCCTCTGCATTGCAGTCTGTTGGTCTCCCCACTGAGCTATCGCTGCGTTAAAATAATCCAAACTGCTAGTAATCTATACAAATAAATAAAATTTACGTGTCTGTTTGTAATTTCAAAAATAAACAGCTTTTACTAGAAAAACCAACAAATTTAATTTTATTTGTGTTGCTGTCTGTCTGTTCCGGCTTATCTCTGAAACGGCTAGACCGATTTTGACCGACATTCACTGGCAGATAGCTATATTATAACATCAGCTATCTGCCAGTAAAGGTAGTCCAGAAGTAACTTAGGCTACTCAAGCAGCGATAGCTCAGTGGGGAGACCAACAGACTGCAATGCAGAGGGTTCGAACCCACGTCGCGCACCTCTGAGTTTGGGAAGTTATATGACTTTTCGAAATTATGTGCGTATTGATTGACAATTATCGCGTGGTCCGTGCCTCGGAGAGCGCGTTAAGCCGTCGGTCCCGGCTGCCATGAACATCTATGGCAGTCGTTATTGGGAGAGTGTCGACAAAAAAGATCTCACTGGGTCGAAGTGTCGCCAGTCTGCACTGACTGGCCCCCACATTAGATACAAGATACAAGATACAACTTAGGCAACTTTATTTTAGTTTTTTTTTTTGTAAATTTCTACGATATCGCTTGTTACAGCTAGTCTATTATAATAATAAATTGTTCACCTGCGTAATGTTGGTTTCTTTGTCGTTGTTGAAAAGACAGATGACGTCATTGTTGTTGAAGCTGTACATCGCTTGACACTCAGCTGAGCTCAGGATTAACGCGGTCATTATGACGAGGTTCAGGGTGTCATGACCTGAGTCGTTCTGGAAACATAAATATCATGAAGAAGACGCTAGGGTAGTCTAATGATATCGATCTTACGATTATCGACATAATTATATTCCTTATGCTAGCATTTAACTGAGCTGGAGATGTTTACAAGAGTACGTAGTATATTAATTTGCAACCCACGTCCAAATCCTTACTAATATTATAAATGCGAAAGTGAGTTTGTTTATTTGTTACACGTTCACGCCTTAACTAATCGACTGATCATCATGAAATTTCGCATACATGTTGTCAGGGGTACAGAGTAGAACTTAAGGTACCTTTCATCCTGAAAAAAGTACTGTTACTAACCTAACCTAAACTACACTTATGCGGGCGAACCCGCGGGCCATATCCAGTTGCTTATAAATGGGAAAATAGGTATGTTAGCTGGGTTCTTAGAGTTCGGAAAAACTCTTATACAACAGCTTTGTCCGTCCGTCTGTCTATTATAAAACTTTCAACTCAAGAACCGTAAGAGCTAAAGACTCGCGGTCAATGCCATTTGACTTAGCATGGTCGATATACCCCCAAAATGACTATGACTTTTGACTTCTGACCTCAAAGTCACGTGATATCATCTTTCAACTCGAGAACCGTAAGAGCTAGACTCGCGGTCAACGCCATTTGACTCAGCATAGTCGATATATCCCGAAATGACTATGACCTGTGACCTCAAGGCCACGTGATACCATTTTTTCAAACTCTAAGATTTACGGCAATTCATGGCCGGTTTTCACTTGTTACATTGTGACTATGTGCCAGATAGTAAAAATGGATTATTACACTTTGTATACCTACTGGCAAAACGCACAGTTCCTAAAGGATATCATAAAAAAATAAGCTACTAGCCAAAATAAATAAATGGATTATTCTACACTTGTATACGATGGAATATCTTTTGCCGCTATCATGCTGATAATAGCCTGTTGTTTTTTAAGCTTTGTACATTTATATAACGAGATGCTGTGTCGCAAATAGGGAGAAGCAGTCTTTATTGCCTAAGCTATAAGCGTCCAAAGCGCCAAGCAGCTATACTTGGCGTGGTTAACACTTATGGTTTTACAAGCCTACGTGGTTAGGTTACCGTTTATCATCAAATGGCCAGTATACTTGCTTACCACCTAGAAACCTAAATAACTAGGCCCCATACAGATAATCTAATGTTATACTATTTAATTTAATGAATAGTTAAATGATTAGAATGAAAATATGAGAAATGGATGTTATGAACAGTCGAAATGTATCCGAAAAGGCACGTTTGGCTGTTCATAGAGGACTATTAGTGCCCACACTTATGTATGGAAGTGAATGTTGAGTATGGTAAAAGAAGCATGAGAGCAGAATAAATGCTGTAGAAATGAGAGCGCTGAGAAGCATATGTGGTGTGACTCTGAAAGATAGAATAAGGAATAGTGTGATTAGAGAGAGATGCGGCCTGAAAGTGTATATAGTGACAAGAATAGAAAAGGGTATGTTAAGCTGGTTTGGGCATGTAGAAAGAATGAACGAGGAAAGACTGACTAAGAAAGTTTTTAGTATGAATGGAACAGTCACAAGAGGAAGACCTAGGCGAACGTTTCTCGATATGATCGAAGGCGTTGTGGACAAAGGCCAGGTTAAGAGCACCTTGAACCGACGGGCGTGTATGAGGAATGTGATGAAAGTGAATGAAGCAGGGAAGTATGTCAGGATCGTAGCAAATGGAAATCCGTAGTCTCTGCCTACCCCTCTGGCAAACAGGCGTGAATCTATGTATGTATGTAATTTAATGGACTAGTATATTTCATTATGTGGTGCACCTTGGTCAAAATCCATCCATAGATCATGACATCTCCCTTCTTCACTTTTTCTTGCACCACCGGCAGCTCAACTCCTTCAAACTCCGGCTCAATCTTCATCATAGCGAGAAACGGGCCGATCTCCACGTGTACGCTCTTGCGGTTCCTTGTAGAGTTCTCAGAGAAGCCCTGGTGTTGTAGTACTGCCGTCACGTTGTGAGCTGACCCATCTGAAAGAGGATCCACGGCGCCTGCCACTACCGTGTACAGGGTCTCACTGTCTGTCACGTTTGTGCTGAAATAATGGGCATAATTGTCACTGAATGTACGTCGTACCCGAAAATAAAAAGCCTTTCATATATTTAGAAGAAGCTAGTAGCTAACCTATATTTCTAAATATAAATGCTTAAGCTATAACTTCACCTGCTGCATGTATAGGTATCGTAACGGTGTTACAGTCTAGCTCATACCTAACGCAGGCCGACTGAACATTAGTCTTATAAACTTGTGTTCTCGGCCAGTAGAATTCCAACTCTTCTTAAGGAGATTTACTAGCAGCATGGAGAACAGTACTGGTCTTCTATATTTATTCTTAGCGTAATTATTTTAGTCTATAGAGAGACTGGTAACATACCCTTAAGAGGTACCTATAAAATGAATAGCAGAAAAGATACTGTAATTGCCGGCAAGGAAAAACATAATTTAGAAATAACATAATTTAAACTATAATGTTTATTTAACTTACTCATTAGCATACACGTTACTCAAAATATTTACACAGTTGGCGCCCGTCAGCACCCAGTTTGGCGCTATCAATGTTCCTGCGCATGTTTGCGCGGTAATGTTACCTAGCGTCTCAAATATGGCCACCAAAAATGGCGCGTCCCTTGGGAAATCAACCTCTATTGTCGTATCATTCCTACTATCTTCAACAATATCACTTGTGTTAACTCTATGTATATTTACTTCAAATATATCGTGAGGAAGTTCGTTATGATCATTTTCTTCAGTAAAATTATTTGTATTTATTTCATGTTCATTTTCTTGAATATAATTATTTGTATTTAGTTTGTGTTTATATTCTTCAATATAATGATTAGCATTTTCTTCATGATCATCTTGCGTATAATTCTTTGTATTTCCTTTTAACTGTTCATCTTTTCCGGTAAAATAAGTTTTATTTTTATTATTTTTAACTTCTATAATATTCCTAATATTCTCTTCATTTTCAAAACTAAAAGTTCGTCGATACTTCTGATTCGAGTCGTTCTCAAATGAGTCTTCTGCTCTCGCAAAGAACTCGTCTCCTCCGTCTACTACAGGTAAAGACGATGCCAATAGTACGTTGTAAAGGATATCTTGTGATGCATTATTAAGTTCATCATTCGAAGATAAGGCAAATTTTTGGTCAAATTTTATCCTAGGCATAATTTCTGTGTCCAATTCTTTGGTGACGGCGTTCAAGATTTGGTTGGTAATATCGACGTCACACTGTCGTAGCACCGGAGTGTAGTCGCTATATAAGCTAGGTGTGTTCTTTATGACGGTTTCATTTAGAGCATTTTTGAAACCTAAAAAATTACAATAGGTAGGTGTAGAAGACAATATTTAAATTTCTAGAATTGGATATAAGGTAAATCAAAGCGGAGTATCCGCTTAAGTTTGGTACAAAGAGTAAATACAAAGCACAATCACTTAAACCGGATATTTCGATCAAACTGGCACAGGCGGACTAGGAAAGCACCCACAGAAGATTGCAGCCAAACAATATTGTAAAGTTTTTGCAGTGTAAAGGGATGCTACGATCCTAAGGAGACTGTGTGCTGCCCCAGGGGGAGTAATGTGCACGGTGACTTGGCACCGCGTAGGTAATACACCTGATGTTGCTAGCACCCATAGATTATGATAAAGCGGTTTCCATATGATTGCAGGCGGACCGTAAGGTTATCTGTATAACCTTGATAGTGCTCAAAAACGTCACCTTAGGAAACTGTTAAATAATCACACGAACCTGGCAAATAACAATTAGGTGGATTTGATGGTCTTAAGTAACTATGTGTCTCAATTTTTTCTTTGGTGCAATGCTATAATTGCAACAACTGGCTTTTTGTCTTAAGACTTTTACTAGCAAATGTCTGGAGATAGATTGGCCGTATATTTTCTTATTCGTCTTAAATTCTATTTAAATATAAATGATCACCTTTTGCCTTGACCAATTAAGAGAAACCTATGTCCAGAAGCGGATTTGGTTGATAAACCTTTACAGTAATTAACAATGTAAGTCACTTACCTGCTAAATTATCCAAGAGAAACACATAAACCACTACGTTCGACATTTCTAGCGCAACGAGAGCAAATGTTTTGTGTTACACAATTTGTTGTAATAACACTCACCCGACTGCCAGCCACCGCTAAACGTGAGAGAAGATTATACACACATACCTACAACACGTTGCATTTTAGTACAAACCATTTTAGACATTTAAGCTCCGCTAGATTATTCTCATGGTGATTTTACTGAATGGATTACGACTGAGAAAAGGAATTACGCATGGGTTTAGGACGCTTAGATACCACAGCCACATCTATCCTTTCTAAGTTAAGGTCAACCGAGGTAATTTGGCAAACATTTCTATAACAAATTCTTCCTATAAGTATTAATATCACTAAAAACTAAATTGGATATATTAGGTTTAACTAAAGGGTAAAAAATTCTGGAGTATTTTCAGTTACAGACAGCGAATAGTCATTAGATTGATTTTTAAACAATAATAGCAGTTTAGTTTTAAATTAATAGTAAAAAGATGGTTGGAAAGCGGATAGCTGAATCACACAAGTAAATTTCCTTACTTATTATAGACCTAATATACACACTCGTAGTTATGTAGTGACGGACATTGTTGGAACAGGTTAAAAAAGGCAAATAAAACTAGTTGCATACATAATAAATCAAAATAACAGACCAATAAGTCTAAACGATGCACAGCTATATACAACAATCGTAAATGCGTGAGCAAGCGACCATCAGTTCCACGTGACATTCTTTATTAGGTACGACAGGGGAACTAAGTGACTATATAAAAATCAATCAAGGACCTACGATGAGTATTCATAGCTTTAGATGCACCCGTAACACCTTTGATCAGCAGCTAGCACTAGTGTTTTAAGAATTATTTTCCAGGAAGCGTCCCTAAGGAAGGAGGTGAAGTAAAACATTTTGAGCTGCATGTATACCTTCTTGCAACCCAAGAATTTCGACTTCATCCAAGGTTGGCATAAGGCAATTTTGGGATAGGTACCTTTATATATGCCAATGTTGGTGACATATATTTCCATCCATCTAGGTTGGTTCACATATGTTTACATTAAAGGAGCTTTTAGAAAATCTATGGAAAGGCACGCCTGCGTCAAACGTGTGGGAGTGCATCTAACAGCTATGAAAACTCACAGAACACATCGTAGATCACGCAGCGTTTCGACATTTACATACAACAAATAAAGCTGCATCTTTAGAGTAATTTGTCTGTGTTCAAAATAATATTTTATTTGATTAATTTTTTCATTCATTCACAACCTTTGCACACAAGCATTTAGATTTTACAAATATTTAATGATCTTCGAGAAGAAACCACCACACTCTCAACTTATCAACTATAGCCATTTAAATTTCGAAGGAAAGACACATTTTTACAGGAATAAACAAGACTACAACCTGCCTTATAGCACATCCTCGACATTTCATATAAGATAATTAATTTAATTACTTAATATTATTACGGTAGTATCGGGCTAATAATCAACGTAGAGCTGAGCTCATAGAGCGAGACAAGGACAACGCTATAGGAAAGCAACGTGTACATACTTCTCGTTTGCACTTGAGTGGTGACATCCGAATAATCCATTACTGCAGTACTGCCAGTTGTACTGCTACGTGACGAGGTTTCACTACTTTATGTAGTAATAGTTATTATTAATTGCAGGTAGTAAATGCTAGCCATTTGAAAAGGCAAGGTGATGTCAGAAAGGATTACTTAATCTTGTCCTTTGAACTAACCGCACAATTACTTTAGGGTTTGCCGGTGCAAATAATGGTTATGGTATTGCAAGCGTTCGTTGGATTCGACTAACGATTATTAAGACATACCATGTACGCTTTGGTAATATAACATACAACGTTACCATAGCCTATGCATTCTTGCAACACCAAATTTTGGAATGCCCTCGCTTTTCTGCTAGCGCAAGGAACAAAGACCACTTACGCTAATGACAGCACAATTTAAAAGTAAATCATATGCCTGCAGCCTTCTGAATCTCACCTATTAAAGAATCTAGCTGTGAGCTACAATGAGATACGATGATCATACAGAAAGCTTTAAGAAAATCAAAATCTGAATAAAGTTGGAAGGTGTTCATAATTTTTATTATTTGTCGAATCCATTCTATTTTATTCTAAGTATTCGAATTGCCGTCTGGTGAAATGGTTTAAAACGTCGTCATGTTGAAAAAAAGTCCTGCTTTTAAGATATGGTTACTGATCACTATCCAGCGCAACTTACAAACTATTGCTAGCATATCAGTCGGCATTAACAGTCCATTTTCTTTTAGAGTATTCTAGTACAATTATTTCGAAATTAACTTTCCAAGGTATGTGACTACCTTATATTCCCATGACTTCAACCTTTCCTTACTTTTGTTGGAAAATCCTCGAAAGGAAATATCCATTGTGCAAATTGTCTTTTGGCGTCGTGCTCGTAACAATATCGTTGTCTAAAACAGAGATTTCATTCGAAATTTGGTAGATAGGCAATTTGAACTCTAACTTGCACACAATTAGAGTTCAAATTGCTTAGCTTCTAAATTTCGGTTTAAGTCTCTGTTTTATATCCAGCTTTGGTCACCTGTGTCAGGTCAAATACAGCGTTCAAATAGCTTGCTTTTTAATTTTCAAGTATTTTGTGGCATTATATTAAGCGCTTCTGACGTTCATAAGTATACATATATTACATAAATTATTTCTGAAGTAATTTGTAATAAATTATGAGCGAAAATGTTCTTTTCACAAATTCATTTCGACGTATGACACAGCACATTTTGAATTGCCGCCAATATGTTAAAACAAATGAAAAATTAATTCAATACATCTACAGGTTTCTAAAGAATGATTAATTATTATTTATTTCTAGTTTATAATAATATTATGCTAGTTACAATGTACATATATTTGGTAGGTCAATGAATTATTGATGTAAAATTCTTTGTTGATTTAAAAAAGTATCAGATAATAGGTATTCTAAGCGAATTTGAATGTGTTTTCTTTTTATTCGAATCTTTGCTTACTGGCACTTGTAAAAGCTTTAAGTGTGAGCCGTGTAATATTGCATTATAAGTACCTACCTTTTGAGACTCATAGACCACCTATAACAGCTCACACTATACACTCTATACTTATTTATTTACTTATTAGTGTGTGCCTAATTTAATCTTCATATGCGGCCTTCTGTTAAATTGTATTTACTATTGTTTTTTTAAATTATGTATGTATGGAGATTCAAATAAAACATTTTTCTTTCTTTCTTACATATAACAACACAGAACTTTGGTATTTTAAACTAATTTCATTCTAAGAGACACCAGTCGGCTAAATCAATTTGCCAACGTTTTGTATCTATTTTATTTCTAAGACAAATCTATACACTTTGTAACGCGCTGTGTCCTTTTTCATATGCAATTATAACACTGTAAGACTAAGACGGCACTAGATTGTCAGCCTCTGTAATAGCTCCACCAATCTCGAATAAGATCAGCAGGCCTATCGTGAAACATTAATGCCGAAATGTCGGACCAACTGTTTGTAACGTTAAACACATTTATGCCAGTTATTCCTGGATTTCGGTACGTAATCTCTTGATTGTCCTAAACCCTTTCCTGACGTAGTCTGAACAGCGTAGTAATGTAATTTTGAAATTGAAATCCGAACAAACTTTACTGTAACCTTTTTTCGTTTGGCCAAAACTTCGGATAGATATTTTATGGTGGATCTAGAACATTATATAAACGGTGACGGATACAGGCTTGGCTGAAGAGTATTCGTGTATAAGTATATAATGGTTATATAGTCGGTTAAAGGCAAATCTCTTATATACATATCATTACTAATATTATATACATAGAGGACTATTAGTGCCCACACTTATGTATGGAAGTGAAAGTTGGGTATGGCAAAAAAAGCATGAGAGCAGAATAAATGCTGTAGAAATGAGAGCGCTGAGAAATATATGTGGTGTGACTCTGAACGATAAAATAAGGAATAGTGTGATTAGAGAGAGATGCGGCATGAAAGTGGACATAGTGACAAGAATAGAAAAGGGTATGTTATGCTGGTTTGGGCATGTAGAAAGAATGGACGAGGAAAGACTGACTAAGAAAGTTTATAAGGCTAGTGTGAATGGAACAGTCGCAAGAGAAAGACCTAGGCGAACGTTTCTCGATCAGATCGGAGGCGTTCTGGACAAAGGCCAGGTTAAGAGCACCTTGAACCGACGGGCGTGTATGAGGAATGTGATGAAAGTGAATGAAGCCAAAGAAGTGTGTCAGGATCGTAGCAAATGGAAATCCGTAGTCTCTGCCTACCCCTCTGGGAAACAGGCGTGCATCTATGTATGTATGTACTAATATTATAAACGCGAAAGTTTGTATGTATGGATGATTGTTACTTTTTCACGCAAATACTACAGGAGCGATTGTGATGAAACTTGGTATGTAGATAGATAGAGACCTGGATTAACACATAGGCTACTGTTTATACCGATATTCCCACGGCATCTGGACTTACGCGGGTGCAGCCGCGGGGTGCAGCTAGTAAACAAATAATCTATATATATAAAAATCAATTGCTGTTCGTTTGTCTCGCTAAAACTCGAGAACGGCTGGGCCGATTTAGCTGATTTTGGTTTTGAAATATTTGTCGTAGTCCAGGGAAGGTTTAAACGGTGAGAAAATATAGAAAATTCGTTAGGATAGGTGATACGAAGTACACCGGGCCACCTAGTTATTTATAATCGATGGTTTCGATAAGTTGAGAGACAGTGGTAGATTCTTCATATTTATCAATATTTGACAATTAATTTGTGCCAAATAACGCTTAAATGGATTTATAATATTACAATTGTTTATTAAATTACATTATTATTAGTAACTTATAAGTTTACACATTTATTGCTAATTGCATATAAAGCTTAATTAAAAATGATAATCAAATTGTGTTTTATTACGTCTGCAAAGATAACAATAATTATGTTAAACGTATTAATAATAATATCAGCCCTGTATTAAACTGTCCCACTGCTGGGCACGGGCCTCTTCTCACTGTGAGAAGGGTTAGGCCATAGTCCACCACGCTGGCCTAGTGCGGGTTAGCGGACTTCACATGTCTTCGAAAACATTATGGAGAACTCTCAAACATGCAGGTTTCCTCACGATGTTTTCCTTCACCGTTAAAGCAAGCGATAATTAAATAAATATTTAATACACATATAACTTCGAAAAGACAGATATGCTCCTTGCCTTGGGATCAAACTCGAGACCTCTGCGTGGCTGTCCAATGGTTTCCCACTAGGTTATCGCTGCTTAAAAGTATTACGTGATTTAAATTAGATAAGAACTGACGAAATGCCAACGTATTAGTGCCGTGTGAATATAGAATAATAGGTAGTTTTAAAATATTACCTATTCAAGTTAGAGAACAGCTGGTATCTCAACAAGTCTATCTTTAATTTGAATCATATAATACGCTTTGCCAAGCTAAATACAAAAACAATATACAAAATATAGTTCAAATGCGTTTTCGCATAGAACTTAACTGCTTACCTATATTCACAGTAATTATACTATATTAAGAGCAAAAATTGTAATCTTGTAAATACATTTATCTTTACAAAACAGGTATTGCTACAATATATTGAAAATATTGCTATACAGCTATAGACGAATGAGTGTTTTATCATAGATTGATCAGGAAAATTAAAAACTTCTGTGAGGTGGCCAATTTAAGTAAGAACTTTTTGTTTAATTTTCTATTATCAGTCAGAACTGCCCGAATAAAAAAGAAACTACCGAGCTCCAAAAGCAATTTTTATATTGATCAAACAGAAAATAATTGTATATTTTAATTAATTTTTTTTCTCCCTAGCCTTTATTATTCCCAAGTCACTTGGGGTCGGCTTTTCTAGTCTAACCGGATTTGACTGGATATCAGTTTTTACACGGAGCGGCTGCCACCTTACCTCCGCATCCCGAAGGCTAACGATACCCTAAGGCTAGACCAGTGTCAGGATACTAGAGGCTACTGACTTTCCCAATAACGACTGCCATAGATGTTGATGGCAGCCGGGACCGACGGCTTAACGTGCTCTCCGAGGCATGGGTTAATATTTCAATTAATAATTTTAAAATATTACTGTTGGCGGCTATCAAAATACAAAAACCTTCGAAGGTAATCTTTGGCCATACTGAGAGTAAAGTAACAAAAACGCGACACGTTAAGTTATGAAAGCCTCGTAACAAATGCAGCCTTGCTTTTTT
Organism: Catocala fraxini; assembly: GCA_930367265.1. Taxonomy (NCBI): domain Eukaryota; kingdom Metazoa; phylum Arthropoda; class Insecta; order Lepidoptera; family Erebidae; genus Catocala; species Catocala fraxini. Next base: position 5,605,391 of record OV884036.1, on the reverse strand, counting down.
GTTAAAAACTTATCTCGAACTGTACAGTCGTCTCGCCAGTCACAATAGTAAACAAATGTTTTTGCTACGTTTACTGTAGAACAACACATCTAGAAACGACTCCTCTTTTACTTTTACCAACAGTTCAATTTTCAAGTCAAAATTAAAATGACGAACCGTAGTTGAAACGACTCGTTATTTAAATATAAGAACCGGGCCTGAAACCATAACATTGAGTAATTTCATGTACTACGTAATAGAGGAAGTAACACTTTATTGCAACGGCATATTTGAGTGCAATATTTTGATACTAGTTTTTTACCGCGGTTTCACTCGCTTTACTCGCGTTGCCGTGGGAATATCGGGATAAAAAGTAGCCTATGTGTGAATCTAGGTCTCCAGCTATCTACATACCAAGTTTCATCGCAATGGGTTCAGTAGATTTTACGTGAAAGAGTAAACATCCATACTCATATACTTTCACATTTATCATATTAGTAAGGATGTAAATCATGGCATCATATGAATTACGATATTGCTTAATTAATATTGCACTGAAACGTCTCTTTCCAGTAATAGCCTGGCGCAGATTAAATGAGTTAGAGATCATGCACTCTAACTCATATCACAAAAAATACTTTAGATGTCTAGTGACGTCTGCTCTAGTACGTAGTACTCGGATGTGAGTTTGGTAGTGAGATTTTACTGAATTGCACACCAGAAGATTCTAAAGTCTGTTAGAGAAGTTGAAAAACCTAAGCTTATAATTTACATGTTGATTAATTCTTGTAGAAACATATAAAATTCATGCAAATGTAAGTACTAATTTAAGTATTGTTTCACTGTTTCATTTGTTCATATTTTAAATATGAACAATATAAATGCATGTGAAGTATTTATAAAAATATGTACTTTTATATAAGATAGAATGCAAAATAGATTTTAAAGATTATATAGGTACTAACAGTAAGAAGTTCTAATATACGTAATGTCAGTTTTGTTAGTATATAGCAGATCTAAACATGGTTAAGTTAATAAAAATTACAGAATACATAGCTACAGAATGCCGCTACAATAAAACGCGGGACTTACTGATGCATTCAGAGATCTATTACACACACATTCGTCATTTAGTTTTTAACACAGCACACCCATTGTCGCCCATCGGGCGTATTTTCAGTCCGAAAATCCCAATAATACTTTGTCTCAATAAGACATCTAACCTGAGACCTTATACGCAACGGACACATTTATTACTGCTGCGCCATCAGTATAATAATAATTGAATTCAGTGGGTCGCAAACTGTGCAATAATTGACATTCGCGCATTTAGAATCACGTTTGCTACACAATGTGCGACGGAAATAGGTGCACTTTACTTACACAATAATTGTAAGTGCATCTAATACCGCGAGTGACATTGTGCCGGCATTCAGTATCTACGTAATCTGTGTAAAATTGATAGAAGATAAATCAACAGTAGTTGGATTTCGCTCGATATACAGTGAGCGACATATCACGCACGGAAATAGAGGCACTTTATGCACACAGTGCTAAGCGCATTCATTCCGCGGGTGGCATTTCGTATCAACGTAATAAAAGTGTTACAATTTCAATCAACAGTAGTTGATCCTCGCTCGCTATACAGTGAGTGACCTACCATGCACGGAAATAGAGGCACTTTATGCACACAGTTGTGAGCGCATCTAATTCCGCGGGTGGCATTCTGTATCTACATAATTTATGTAAAAACGTTACAACAAAAAACAACATTAGGTATGTTTCAAACATCTTAGTTACTTACTGCGCATTTAAACAGCTAGCAACAACAAAAGTTTTATTATAGTGAATTGTATAGTTATATATTTGTGTAAAAAATTACCTACATAATCTATTATAATAGACTAGATCTCTGTGACGCCTTTTGTTTATATTTCTTGCAGCTATCAACAATATCTGCACCTGGAAAAAAAAATTATAATCTCTTTTTCCACCGTAGTGATATTTCATGAATTGCGGCGAACTAAACACACATTCAAGTAACGTATGAATTATTTTTAGATCCACAATTAATTGTTCTGTATCTATGTGTACTGTGTCCGTTAATTATATGTGTGTAAAGTTCCTCGCGACACAGGACTGACCTTATATGAGATAGTGATACGGCATAAAAGTATAAGCTTTAGTAATAGCGCTTTGACAGTGTCTCAAATAAGACAGCAATTTTTACATATTGACGGATATTGCTTTGCGTCAATAGGTTAAAAAATGTGTGAATGCCATTATTAGGCACCAGACAGTAAGATACTTATGTTGATTGTATTTAGGCCAGCTTCCCTCTTTTCATAATTTCTGTGTCGCGGACGACTTTACAAACATTCAACGTACGGACACAAACACTCAGATTCGACTCAGCATGAGCCGTGTGTGGGTCAAAGCCACAATACTCGACGCAGTGACAGCGGCGACGCGAACACTTAACCAATATACCTTCATACATTGTATATAACCATCTATGCAGTCAAGTTCTTTAGTACATTAATAAATTGTAAAATTGTGACTCATAAAACCAACTAAAATAAATAAATAAATACACAACACAGACCGTTCTCTTAAGAAAATAAAGACAGCTCGAAATTTGAAAGTTACGCAAATTGAACTCTGACTAACACACTATTAGAGTTCAAATTGGCTTACTTCCAAATTTCGAGTTAAGTGCGAGATATATACCTGTTTCCTCAATAACTCCAGTGGTCTTCTCTGACTCTCTGCCCGGTATTCTCGGGCGTATACCCAAGTATGTACGGCAGTCCGGTGCCGACTTTCTTCTGATACTCCACGTACTGCGGGCCAAAGAAGGTCAGCAACGTCAACTCCTCAGCGTACACGCGCTCACGGAAGAATGTCCACGACGCTAGAGTGTAGACCACGATACAGATTGGGTTCAGCAGAGTTATCTGTAAAAACAAATTTACTTTTTACTTAATGTCATCCATCAGAGTAAACAGAAGTGTACTATCACACCTACCTACCTCTAGGTTGCGAAAACCAGGAATAGGTAGTAGGTAGCTTGCGAAAGCTAGGAGTAGGTAGTAAATAGTTTGCAAAAACTAGGGGTAGGTAGTAGGTAGCAGGTAGCTTGCGAAAGCTAGGAGTAGGTAGTATATAGTTTGCAAAAACTAGGGGTAGGTAGTAGGTAGCAGGTAGCTTGCGAAAGCTAGGAGTAGGTAGTATATAGTTTGCAAAAACTAGGGGTAGGTAGTAGGTAGCAGGTAGCTTGCGAAAGCTAGGAGTAGGTAGTATATAGTTTGCAAAAACTAGGGGTAGGTAGTAGGTAGCAGGTAGCTTGCGAAAGCTAGGAGTAGGTAGTATATAGTTTGCAAAAACTAGGGGTAGGTAGTAGGTAGCAGGTTGCTTGCGAAAGCTAGGAGTAGGTAGCGAAGTATCTCACTGAAATCTCGCCCGTTGTATTTTCAGCCCTACGTAATAGAGGGCGAGCGTATTGCTGGGCAACGCGCGAGTCTAATTGCTCTTTACCACACACAGATGTCGTAAGTAGTACCGAGAATTTTGTAATAGAATAATCTAATAATACTTTCTGCAACCGATAATCGAAGCCAAGACCACAATTGCATGCAAATACAAAGCAGTCAGTCAAGATTAATATAAATTGATACACTAATCACTCGAACTTTCGATATTACAGTTCGGAATCTACCATAACATCATCTTTTAATCTGCTATACTCCACCCTTGGATACTAAATATAGGGGTGCAATAGTCACCTGTGTCCCAATAGACCAGTAAAACCAGCCCACGTAGCTTGGGTGACGGCAGAGAGAGTACACACCATATGTTACCAGCTGATGGTCTGGTTGCTTGATGAACTGCACCTGCGAATATGAATATTGGACTTCTAACTAAATATACAAACCAGGGATGTTGCGAATATTCGCATCCGCATCCGCAATTGCGGAGCTTCCGCATCGATTTGGACATCTGCATCCGCATCCGCAATAATCAACGCGGATGTTAATGCGGATCCAGATATAGCATAGGTTACAATAAGAACGAAATTAGTTGTTCAGTAGTACGTGTTTAATTTATGAACCTTTGCAAAACAAACTTGAACCTGCGAAGGCGGTGACATTAGATACTTTTTATTAAATAAGATGAACAATTTTCATCCGCAATTGCGGAGCTTCCGCATCGATTTGGACATCCGCATCAGTATCCGCATCCGCGGATATCAAAAAATCTGCATCCACTACATCCCTGATACAAACAATCACGAGCACGCCTACCACCAAATATTTATTTCCTTTTTTTACAAATACGAATCCTGGACTAGGAGTTATTCCTGTATCGCGGGTGACTTGAGAAACATTCAAACAACGGACACAACGAACGTCCAGACTCGGAACAACCATTTGTGGATCACATAATTTTTTGTACGCAGTGGCAGTGGCGAGACGCCCACTTAAACCATTACACCATCCTTGCTATCAATAAACATGTCATTAAATCCGTCCAGATTATCTTGAACTTCAGTATGTGTTGGACTCGGATCCGCGAACTCTCGATCACTAGTCTAATGCCTTATTTATTGAGCTAACAGAATTGTGAACTCAAACCATTTTATTTGGCATAGAAATATTGTTTTGAGTAATTCCAAATACAGACCAACTATTTATGAATTTTTGCAAATTATTTTACAAATTATTATCATTTCATGAATCAAAGAGGTTGCTCTTTGGTTCATGTGAGAATCAGATAAGCTACTCTGCACTTCATTGGTATCATTTTAAACCATTATGTATCGTTATGGATGGCAGAATCCAGCGATATCCTATGTCAGAATCCAGTAACATTCCTTATTTTTCTCTGTGCCAATCTGCATTCAGTATTCTACTGTAAGCAGGTAGTTTGGGAGGCATTATAAGGTCAAGTGCATCCTCCAGCGAGGACAGCTACTCTTTGCATTTGTATGATGAGATTACAGTACAGTACTACTCTCTTGAGACTCGCCGAAAGTACATTCGGGCGATTTTCCAGCCGCTTCTTATACCTTGTTTTCGAGGCCAGAATTTCTCCTTTTACAGTAGTCATTATTGGATATGCATGGACTTCTGAATTAGTAGTATGCAGATGTTTTTTTTATTTTATTTTATTTATTCATTTTCAATACAATGTTATATTAAGTACAAAAATTCTCTCACCAAACTTTTACGTTTGAGATATGCTCTCATGATATGCTCATTTTTCTCAAACCTTACACTGTCATATATACAAACTATAATGTCCTCCAGACCGAATTTCGGCCACGGCGGCCAGTCTTAACAGAGACTGGCCATCTGCGCAGGAGATATTATAGTGCACAAGTGTGTGCACAAACATAAGTGCACTCTCTGTTCCCTAACTCTCATGACCCGATGGGACGGCACGGCACGGCTTTACGTGCTTTCCGAGGCACGGGGGTGTCTAACACCGCCAACTTCCTAACTCCGGGCTGCTATTGAGATTTCTTTACAGAAAAACCCAATAGCTTTTTGTTGGCCCGACCCGGGATTCGAACCCGAGACCTCATGCACAGCAGTCGCATTCACTACCGCTGCGCCACGGAGGCAGTTGAAACAAGGCAAGGCAGTACAAACTATATAATTGTACTAACTACTATGTAATAGGTATTACAAAATACATATTATAGTTCATAAAAATCATTCTATGAACAGAACTTACAGTATGATTAAAGTTTGTTCTGGCAGTAAACATGGCTGATTTCCTCAGTACCTCTCCGGTTACACACATAGCAACACCTATTGCCGACAACCAGAAGTATGTCTTCATACCTGAAACAGACAACAAAATTTTTCCTTATACTAAAATGTTACTACTACAATCAACCTATGCTTAGTTATTCTAAAATTTGGTCCTTATTACTAATTTATGTATTGTACTTTAAGTTAAAATCATTTACATAATATTGTCTTCTATTTACGCGAATATTATTCATTGAAATTAAACTGCTATATACGGATTTTATCGCGTTGTTTATTTCTCCCCGTGACCATGGCTGCTGAAAAGCAACCGAAACGTCGGGGAAAGTGTAAAAATAAATTAAATCTAAATAGTTTTAATAATAATTTAATTAGCTTAAAAATTAGTAAAGTTTGTCAGTAGTAGTGTTTGATAGTAGTAGTGTAACAATTTTCAAAATTTTGTAATAAAGTGTCAAATAAACAACGCGATAAAATCCGTATATAGCAGTTTAATTTCAATTAAAATCATTTATTCATTAAGGTCACGAAGTAACACTTATGAATGTCAAAAGGTTTAGTCAGTTTACTAAATTTACTGGCAGTTAGTAGTAGACAGTTTGTTTACTAAATTTACATTTATGTTAGTTGCTAGATTCAGGCAAAAGGTTGAGTCTACAACAAGGTACCTGCAAGAAAATCATGGCCACTCTTTTAAATTGTTATCACTTATCACATAGAAGGAGACATCTCAAGTAGTTTTTTGTAATATGAGTTATTTCATGCTCTTTAACTTACTTAACAGATATTGCGACAACACATTTAACAACAAAATTTTAATATTTGAAGTATGTCCTATTGTGTGTTATGCAACTCCTTAATTAATATTGCATTTAAGCATGTTCTTCCAGTAACCGCCTGGTTCAGATTAGGTGAGTTAGAGAGCAAGCAACCTATCATGTGTTTAAAGAAATTTACTAAAGATGTCTCTTAAATTTTGTACTAAGTCAATGCTTTTCACACTATTAAATCTGTAATAGATTAATCAAATGTATATATGATAGGACAAGTGCATCAAATACTTTTATTAACCTAATCTTTTGACTACCAATTCATCAGTCATTTATAGATGACAAAATAAATTTTGCCTAGTGTCACAATCATGCTTGGATGACAGTATTTCTGCAACATTTTAATGTAAACACAATCTTATTTAATGTTGTTATATATTTCGAATTTTAAATTTTATTTTATTTTAAACCAATGTAAAGGGTTTTTCAGTGCCAAAACATAAGATGGCCTGGCAAGTAATTTGTTTGATTATTTGTATTTTATGCATTTACAGTAGAAATATAGAATCATAGTGCCATAATTTATAGTCTATTTTATATTATAGTACATCCTTCACTTTTTGATTATCACATACTGTCTGATATACTCACCAGGGAAGAAATAGTATTCCACAGCCCACTCAATCCAGCTAGCAACCGCAGCCACAGCATATTGAACACTATGGTTCAATATGAAAGAGTCTATGGTCAGTGTTTTGGGATTTGACAGCGCAACAGACATAAACTCTGAGAAGTGGAACCCTGACAGTATCATGATGTAGAGACCAAAGACTTTCCAGCCATTGTCAAACTTAGATAGGAAGAGGCCCGATGAAAATGCTGCACCAAGAAAAGCAGATCGGATGGAAACCTGCAATTTAAATAAAATAAATTATTTGTTTTATCGTTCGTTGCAAATTGCTTATTGATTAAATATGACATTTATAACAAATATTATGTTTATTACATTTTGGTTGGCAATAAAATGAACCTCATAGAGCTAGGGCACAACTGCTGCTACTCATTTCATAAGGATATAAACAATTATAGCTACTTTAACTCAACATAGCAAGATTAAATTATTAAAAATGACATACACATCAGCATGAATCATCATAACCCAGATGTGTCTTATAAGTCATATTATTCACATATTCATTTGATGAAACTATGTCACCACTAGAAAACAAAATAAGTGCTGGCATAATGACAAATGTTCTTTTACAAAAACTAACGTAAGCTAATTTAATAAAAAAATCCTTACCTCATATATGAAACCCTTATAGCAGTACCTTAAAATAAAGTTGAACAGACAGAAATATAGTGCTGGTCCCCAATATGTTAGAGCCCATAGCTCGGAGGAGAATCCAAGAACACTTCCAGAGAAGAATGATATCGTAAATATAAGCGCCGAAATAGAAAAACATATCAACGCCTGTTTTCCGGCGGGACAGATATTTTTCCAATTTAACAAATCCATTTTGTTCATTTGGACCTACTATGTAACAGAATGTCACTTTCAGGCAATTTTTCAATACATATCCCGATTTCTTTTGTAACAAATTATTAAACCTTGCAAACTCAATCAAAATTTAAATAAAGTTATCTTATTTACCACCTCACGCAATTTACGAAATGTCACTATTGACAGCAGCAGACAGGTGACAGCTAGACAGGGTTGGCGAGGGCAAAGGTAGTGGAAATCAATAGGACTGAAAATTAATAGTAAAGGTATTTGAGACGACGAAATTATACTATTTATTTTTAAATTCATATGAAGAAGAAACAAACTTTTGAAGCAATTTCAATTCAATTATAAACCCTTATTTATGAAGGCCCAGAACTGAAACATCTGTTGCTTGTCCATAAATTCTACGCTGCATGTATACTGTTAAATTACAACTGAAATAACTGAAAGTATGGTGCAATAAGCTGAAAAGTGATCATAATAATTTCGAGGACAACGCAGGCAAGGCAAATCTATCACAGTGCCCAAATTAAACCTTATCACCACCACACCACATCAGTTCTTTTATATTTTTGTGACAGTACATTTTCATTTCAGATTAAAGCTTTATCCATTACGAAATATTTTTTAACTACATTTAGACACAATGAAAAAAGCGACGTTATGACGCCAGAGACAGAGACTTTATTGCAATCCATACTGCTATAAAAAAGTGGACTTATAAATGAATTAAATAATTATAAAAATAATAATATAATAATAATAATCTATCACATACACACAACACCATCTAGCCCAAACTAAGCAGAGCTTGTACTATGGGTACTAGACAATGGATAAACATACATATATATTTTTTTTGTAAATACGTACATATTATACATAGAAACACCCAGACCAAGACAAACATCCATGTTCACGCACACAAATGTTTGACTTGTGCGGGAATCGAACCCGCGACCTTAGGCGTGGTAGTCGGTTACACTAACCACTACGCCATCGAGTAGTTTTTTAGCCATTAGTCGTCCAATTATGGACCCTGTTGCAAATTAGGGAAGTAGAAGAGGGCCAAATAGCAATTAAAATACTATAAGAAAACATTGTCACCACTTTTGAATAAGTAGACGGAGGTATAAATAAAAAACCTCTTCGAAATAGTGCTTTGTTGGGTAATAATGATATTTATTTGCAAGAAACATGGTAAGAAAATACAAATAGTACATAAAGATTTGTAATTTAGAACAGCATGTTTCACTTTAATATCGGCATGCAAATTATTATAATTTTACACTATTAACAAAAAATATGTAAAACAATCATAATCTTTTTGTATTTAGACATAATCCTAACCGAACTGCAATTATCAATATAAATTACAAATACACCATACTGAATTGGAACGTTATCATAATAAAATAGACACTCTTCAAACATAAATTAACAATACAATCGATACCTATATTATTATTATAGCAGTAAATAAGTCACATTGATTATATGGTGAATGACAAACAAATCAAAATATATACTCAAATAAAACAATAAATTAGGAATACAATCAAAATAAATGTCAAAATAATATTAATAAATGTTGGTACATTAAATATTAAACGAATTAAATCATGAATTGTCATTATTTATGTTTACAATGTATAAATTCTCCTATTGTGTAAAAATATTTATCAATTAACCATTTCTTAAGCGTATGTGTTAATTTTGTTAAAGGTAATTCTCATAAAGATTTTGGTATTTTGTTATACACTTGCATACACATACAATGGCTATTCTTTTTATGTAAAGAAGTTGATATAGCGCACACGTGTAGTCTGGTAAGGATCATTTGATAAAAATTTCCTGTTCTCACTTGTTTTTTGGGACAGTTCATGATGATGCCTTACGAATAGGGCGATTCCTTACGAAGAGGCAGAATATACATTGAGGTTAATTTTTAATTTCTCTTCGCTTGCTACTTTTCTAATTTTCCGAAGAGCATACCTAAATGTATTAATACGGGTACAGACGGTTTGTATGTGAGCTTTCCAATTGCAGTGGCTATCGAGTACTAAACTTAGGAAGCGTATCTCATTTATAGAAGTAATTTCTAGGTCACTATAATTTACCTTTAAATTAAGAGCTGTACTATTGTAGTTCCTAAATTCTAGGATTTTAGTTTTATTTATGTTCGTTGTAAGGTTATTTTCATGTAGCCATTTGGAGACCTCATCTATTGTGCTATTTAGTTTTTGTTCGTAGTCATTGACATTTTTGCGACTATGGGTTACAACTACCGATATATTATCTGCAAACAACGTTGTTTTGTATTTCGTGATTTTTGGCATGTCGTTAATATAAAGTAAAAATAATATGGACCCAAGGACACTACCTTGAGGGACCCCAAGTCTTTTTATTTTGAGGGTAGATCTAATAATAATATTCTATTGTGTGATTAGCGTGATTTCGAGTAATCTCTACACACTGCTTGTGATTTCTTAAGTAGCTGTTCAACCACTTAAAAGCTTTACCCCAGATGCCATAAAGTTCGCATTTTCAAAAGAATTTAATGTCTTCTATTTACGCGAATATTATTCATTGAAATTAAACTGCTATATACAGAGACAACTACCATCTTAGTCTCCCCGTGACATGGCTGCTGAAAAGCAACCGAAACGTCGGGGAAAGTGTAAAAATAAATTAAATCTAAATAGTTTTAATAATAATTTTGTTAGCTTAAAAATTAGTAAAGTTTAATAGTAGTAGTAGTGTAACAATTTTTATAATTAATAAAGTGTCAAATATAGAACGTGATAAAATCCGTATATAGCAGTTTAATTTCAATGAAGAATTTAAAATGACGACTCGATGGCGTAGTGGTTAGTGTAACCGACTGCCACGCCTAAGGTCGCGGGTTCGATTCCCGCACAAGTCAAACATTTGTGTGCGTGAACATGGATGTTTGTCTCGGTCTGGGTGTTTCTATGTATAATATGTATGTATTTACAAAAAAAAATGTATATATGTATGTTTATCCATTGTCTAGTACCCATAGTACAAGCTCTGCTTAGTTTGGGCTAGATGGTGTTGTGTGTATGTGGTAGAATATTATTATTATTATTATTATTATAATTATTAACAAAGTCAAACGCGCTCGACATATCAAAGAAGATTGTTGAAACAAGCATCTTTTTGTCCAGGGATTCCGTGACAGTTTTCTGTGACATTTTTCACTAAATAATAGGCTGCGAGAGTAGTGGATTTATATTTTTTGAAACCATTTTGATCTTTGACTTGTATATTGTGTTTGTTTATGAAGCTAGTAATGCGAGCATACACTTTTCAAAATATTTGAAAAACATTGGTTTCAGTGTTCTCACTGTCACCCTTTTCATGTAATAGCTTGACAATTGAAATTTTTGATTTATTAAGAAATACCCCTTGTAAGAACGAAAGGTTTACGAGGTAACATAGTGTAGATTTTATTTCATGACCATTACATTTTCTAATTTTTGTTGCAATTGTGTCATTGCCGACGGCATTTGTATGTTTTAGAGAATGAATAGCATTTTTGATTTCAGTTTCTGAGCAAGGTGTTAAAAATATAGTGGATTCAACATTCTTTATAAGTTTATAGTTTGGAGTGTAATCAAGAAGTCTATTATTCTTAGATATATAAAATTTATTGAATAGGTTTACAATTTCCTTTGGTTGCGTAAATAGCTTACCATTGTAATTAATTCGCGTCATCCCGTCATTACTTTTTGTTTTATTAAGCTTTTCAACAATTATATCCTATGCTGCCTTGCACTTATTTATGCAATATATTTGTTATTCATGCTTCTTTTTGAAATCATAATACATATTCCTTGTTTTTTCTTTCTTGTCAAAATTACCACACTCCGCCTGATGGTAAGCAGTCGTGTAGTCTAAGAGCAGTGGCCTCCACACCGTCCTCATAGCAGCCAAGGCGACGTTGAGGTCTCTACTTCGACGGCCTGAGAAGGTGCTTTTTCACGCCCCGCTTAAAGGACCCAGGATTGAAGGAAAAGTAAACACGTGCCTTGGCAGAGAATTCCATGCCTTGATCGTTCGGCAGAGGTATGAGGACCCAAACTTGTTGGTACGCACTCTAGTGAAGTCTACCATGTAAGAATGGCATCTGAGCCTAGCACGCATTGTTCTGGATAGGAAAGGGGGAGGGGGGGATAAGGTGGAATAACTCTTCAGAGCACTCTCCGTGGTATATTCTGTAGAAACATGCCAATGACGTAATGTCTCTACGGAGTTGCAGAGGTTCTAGTGAACTCGTGACCTCTAGATCTCCGATCATACGGACAGCCCGCCGCTGTAACCTGTCGAGAGCGTCTAGCAAGTACTGCGCGAAGCCATCCCAAAGATGAGAACAGTACTCCACGCAAGGGCGTACTTGTGCCTTATACAATAGGCACAGCTGCCCAGGCGCGAAGAACCACCTTACCCTGTTCAGAACTCCGAGTTTTCGCGAAGCTTGCTTAATGACGCTTTCGATGTAGGTTTTGGAATTAAGGGAGCGGCAAAAATCCATACCTAAGATGGAAAGGCTGTCACGTATCACCAGTGGAGTGTTCTTCAAAGAAGGGAGGTGAAGGAACGGAGACTTTTTTGTTGAGAACCCGCATGCCTGGGTCTTCTTGGCGTTAAACTGGACCAAGTTTTTGGCACCCCATTTTTTTTTTGTAATTGTATTTGTAATTGGACTCCCTTTTCCGCATTTGAACTCTAAGTTGGTCCATTATGCGTGAGAGTCGGCCGGTTATGGAGATAGCCAGCCCAACTCCGCCCAGAAGCACAGAAGTTTCCTGGGGTCTTCGCAGGCTTCGCGGAGTGACCTCGGGTTGTTGAGGATTTCCTTACGTTGTGCTGTTACTCCCACACATTCCAGGACTAGACATCCCCTGCAGAGTGGGCTGTCTGTTGCTCCGATGTTGTAGAGATGTTTGTTCAGGGGACAGTGTCCTGTTAGGATCCCCACGATGGTCCGAAGGTCCAATCTTTGTAGGTTGAGCAGGCGGTATGTCAGACGTGGTGAGATGGCCGGTAGGGCTGCTCTCGATTGTCTACAGTCCGTTGTCCGTGCCCAGCGTTTATTATGTTGGCTCTGAGTGCGAAGTCGCATCCATGTTTTTGGCACCCCATTCAGAGATGCGGTCCAAGGTCTGGTCAAGTTCAACGATAAGATCCTACCTTTTACCTTTTACCTCAGCCCGTGTGGCTTCAGGATTTTCGAGGTATCGCCCATGCACGGTACTGTCGTCTGCATAAAATGTATGTTGCCGAGATTCAACATATCATTGATATGCAGAAAAAAGAGCGTAGGGCATAAGACGGATCCCTGAGGCACTCCTGCATTGACCTGCATAAACTTGGAAGCGCGACCGTCGCAAAGGACCCAAATACGACGCTTCTGCAGGAAACTTGCAATCTAGGTGCACAGTTGAGGGGGCAAGCCATAGGCCGGAAGCTTGGAAAGAAGAGACCGGTACCAGACTCTATCGAAAGCTTTGTGTATGTCTAGGCTGATAGCCAAAGACTCGCCGTGCTTGTCAATAGCCTCACCCCAGAGGTGCGTGACGAACGCTAGAAGATCACCCGTTGATCGTTTAGCCCGAAAGCCGTATTGGCGATCATTGATCAACGAGTGATCCTCCAGGTAGCGGACAGTTTGGGTGTTTATAATCCGCTCAAACACCTCTGAGAGCACCGAGGTGATAGCTATGGGTCGATAGTTGCCTGGCTCGGAACGGTCCCCCTTTTTGGGAATCGGTTGAACTTTCGCCTCTTTCCAAGCTTCAGGCACAGTGCCTACGGCGTAAGACGTCCGGTATAGGTGCGTAAGTGTGGGAGACAACTGCGCTGCACATTTTTTGAGGATCACAGCTGGGATGCCGTCAGGTCCACTAGCTTTCCGAACATCGAGAGACTGCAGTATCGCACCATTCGGATATCTTAGAGGGGGCAGCGAGATCAGGCAGAAGTTGGACTACACGGATTTGGCCAGGCGCCAATAGCTACGACTGCCTGTAGGATGCGCCATAAGTTCCTGGCCGAACCGTGCGACGCGCTGGGCATCCGCTCTTAAGTATGCCCCATCTTGCAGACCTTTGTGGCTTGGTTGAATGTTGCCTTCAGGTGATCCACGTTAGAGTCGTGGAGAGCGTGAGCCCTGATCCAAGCGCGGTACGTTGTCTGTTTGCGTTCAACAACATCAGCGCATTCACGACCGAATCAGGGCCTTTTCCTGCCGCCACTCATGACATGACTGTATGGAATATAATATTCCATACCCAGGATGATTTAACCAACGACAGCAGTAGCGCTCTCTGATGGATCCCTGTTCTCAAAGCAGCGTTGAGCCCAAGGGAAGGATGCGATGTACTCCCGCATTCCATCCCAGTCTGCTGACGAGTAGTGCCTCAGTCGTCGTCTTGCCTCCTCGGGTCGTGGGGGCGTAACAACAACAGCTGTGGCACAAATCAGACAGTGGTCTGAGGTGCCGAGAGAAGCACGAATCGACACACTGTACCGGTTCGGGTTACCCGTCAGTAGCAGATCGAGCATAGAGGGAGTCTGACCTGCAATGTCTGGTATCCGGGTGGGCTGGAGTACCAGTTGCGACAGGTCATGCGTGGTCTGTTTTGGGAGAACCCAACCAGGTCTCATGGTGGGCATTGAAATCTCCCAAAAACACATACTCAGCGTTCGGAAACCGCTCCTGCGCGTCCTCTGCCGCCTGACTCAGGTAATCGAAAAGTCGAGTTATCTCAACGTCTCCTGAATGGGATCGGTAGGGGCACATGTAGGTTTGGCTGAAAGAGCCATGATCTACGTGTACCCAAAGGACAGAGAAGGAAGGGTCCTCTAGGTGGTGTAGACGGTGACAGAAAATATCCACCCTAACAAACAAGCATAGCCGGGGTTTTCGCAAGGAAACACGCCACTAGCACGTAGCCGGGGTATTGCAGGTAGGTCGTGTCTGCAGGACGGCGTATTTGTGTTTCCGTTAGAAAAAGCATTGCCGGCCGAGCCGTCTCCAGGTGGTGATGGACGGCATTAAGGTTAGCGTGGAGTCCTCTGATGTTAATAAACTCTACGACACAGGAAGAGCTGTTGAACCACAGTGCTTTGTTCGTACTGCCATAGAGTGAAAGAAAGGGGAAGCGTGAAAAAATAGAGGCGGCTATTCTCGCAGCAAAGCGGGGCAAGGCGCAGAGCAAGTTTCGTTATATTACTGTGTGGTATGGCGATAGCCGATCCGACGGACGGAAGTACCCTCCCGAAAGTGGTCGCCGGGACCCACCCTCCGGTCACCATACGGCACGACGAACCATCTCGAGATTATGCGCGGCATGATGAGGCAGCCAACCAAGTTGGTTAGACTCGGTTGGGCCTCTGGACTATACCGTGGGCGGCCAGTAGAGCACCGTTTCTACGGCTCTCACTGGCCGCCGGGTCGACTCGCGCCACCCACACAATGATTCTACGGATACGCTGCAGGTCTCTTATAAGCTGCGAGAATCGTCACCTCATGCTTAGGCCTCCGGCGCTCTCATTCACCGAACGAAACACAGCAGTGAAACACGGCTGTATCACGTCGATTTTCTGTGAGAAGGTAGTACTTCCCCGGTCGAGCCGGCCCACGCTTGCTGTAACCAGCTTGGCACTACTACCTAGTGAATTTTCTTAATAAATGACTATACTTTGAGTAATTTAATTTTGAGTTACTACTTTTATCCTTATAATATTGATATCTTAGTTGTTTTTTTGTAATTGCAGATACCTTAATGCTCTTTGTTAACCACTTTGGACTGGTAACGCTTGTTTTGATTCTAACTCTAATATTGGGGCAACACAAATTATAAAACATTACAAAAGCATCGTGAAATATATCAAATGCACGATTGCAATCTGCCTCCATTAGCACATCAGACCAAGTTAGACGTGAAAGACTACATTTAAATTTTGCTATATTACTTTCACAAAAGTCACGTCTTATAACATACACTTAAGATGGCTTACGATTTTCGCATTTTATTGAGAAAAGTAGAGTTTGTCCAGTGTTGTGATCTGACAAATAAAAGTTATGTACTAGACCAACTGCATTTTTCATATTGCTTAAAATGTGGTCAATACATGTTGGTTACGTAGTAGGCTCAGTTATATGCATTTCCAGTTTATTGTTGAGAAGAAAATCATGCAGTCTAGATGTGTTATCAATATTTTTAAAGTCTTTATAATTGAGTCCCCGGCAATTATAATTCGTTTATTGTTTTCAAATTTAGTTTATGCATAAGAGTATCTAGTTTGTTAAAGAAGAAGGACACGTTTGAGACAGGTTTTCTATATAAACATAGAACTGTACATTGTAATGACGGTATATCGACTCTGCAACACTCAACATTATTTTCGCGTGATGTCGTTTTACATATCTCAATTTCTTTGTACTCTAAATCTCTGTCAATTATTATACAAACTCCACCACTTTTTCCCTATTTTCGCTAAAATGAAAATTAAGTGATATCTTAAATTCTAAAGTAAGGATAGTATATAGTAAAAATATAGAAAAATTACACTCAGCCTGAAATCACAGTATGATTTACGTACACGGTACAACCCTGCAACTATATTATGCTATTGATAACTGACATACGGCTTTGAGAGCTATGAGATTTTAACATTCCGTTTTATGGCTGAGTTGTGTTAACCATTAATGTTTCTGTAAGGTATCACATAACCTTCCAAGAACTTAAATATTATATTTACTTAACTTAAATATACTACATTCTGATTCATATGAATTCAGAAATAGAAGTAGCTAATAATTATTTGAGACATTCTTTTATAGTACGCATTATATTGACACGGCTTTCAGTTCCGAGATATAAATGTAACCATGGCAACACGTAAATTGTTTGACAACTAATAGTTAGTTTGGTCTCTACACGGCTATTAGAGAAATCGAACTGACAATATATTCTTAGAGCTCCACGATTGGCTGTTTTATAATATATGTAGTAAAATTCGTATGCTGGTTGGCAGGCATGACACAGGTCAAACATAGTCCATGAAAATAAATGAGAACAGCCTGATTACTATTTTAAATTCCAGTTATTCAAGAACCGATTATTCTATCATATTTTTAATAATGAACTTTGTAAACAAATAAAACTTCAACAACTGTCTTATATTTTGCTTGAATGGTACAATAATGAGGAAATTTTCGTTAGCAGCTTACTACTAGACTAGTTAAATACTTATTAACTGACGTAATCGTCCATGACAACATCTGCTAAATTACATAGGATGCTGTCGCAGTCGGCGTTTAATAAAATTAGATTTTCTCCGACATAAGGTTGGAAATTTATGATTTATGACTTTTGACTCAAAAGTGCTGTGCAACTAACGATGGTAGCGGTCGAATCCTGCTAAGTCCTTACAAAAGAGTGGACAGGAATATCCGTCGATATTGTTGCTATAACAATGAACGATCCATGGGATGTGAAATCTGTCCGACAATCTGGGCAGTACGTATCCTGTATGAAAATAAGTGGTGTACCGCTCCTGCCGCCCGTTGTGAGTATAATTTATATAACTGTACTAGAAAGCAGACATAGCTTTCTTCTAAGTAAATCCCTTGATCTAGAATCCAATTTGTAGTAAGGCCATCTTATACGTTTACTATGTAAAGCTATTCTGACCTACAATTTCAAGCTCTTTTCTACTGTCCATAGCCTAACTAACCAGTTATAATCTATCCCATCTATTACAATTTGTTTATTCTAGTAGGTACACAAAGATATTGTTGACATTGTAACAAAGTCCCTAAATGTACTATTATGGCCCATACAATATTTTTCATTTTATTTGCAGACATCTGTTCAAGCAACTAATTATGACTGCCGATTTTTAATATCAGTTCAAGAATTCTTTAAAATAATTTTCATAAAATTTAAAACAGTATTTTACAAGGTATACAGAGATGTGTATAGAATAACTAACAGTGAATTTTAGTGCACACTTTTTTATTTATTTTCTTTGTTTCAGTTATCAAAAGAATGTCGTAAGGAGATGCAATATTACAAACTTTTGGCTAAGGAGGTGGAAAGGCGTATATCTCTTCTTCAGCCATATGTTTTTGATTCCTGCTCCTCCAGCTCAGAAGTTGAGGACCTAACTGAAGCACCTGAACTTCCTGAATGCGAACAGAACTATGAACCATCCGAAGAAGAATTTAATGTTGACATAGTTAAAATTAGAAGTGTCTCTCCTCCTTATAGAGGCCAAGAAATTCTTTTAGATAATATGAGCTTGCCTATGAGCTCCACTTCTAAATACTATGTTGATGTAAATCTAAATATTAATGAAACAGTTAAAAATACTCACAGTACTACACCAAGAGTTCGTTCTCCGCCTCCCAGAGATCTACCTGAAAGAGATTACAACTGTGTTAAGCAAAAAGTGACCCAAAAAGTTGTAACTGAAAAGCAAGTTATAACAGAAGTAGAAACAAATGGAAAAAAAAAATTTAAGAAAAAAAAATATGTTAATGAAGAACATATTGGTTATAATGAACCATTATCCGATCCATTCTCAGGAATACCATTGCCCCAAGATGGGCCGTCTTCCCTTAGCTCTAAGAGTTTTACAGGGTCTCTGAATAATATACACAGTGAGAGCATCAAAGACCATATTGATGGTGGTAAGTTAATTAGGCAGAGATCCTATACTCTGCTCAAACCAAGCCCTCAACTCCTGGCTCACCTTGAAGTTCATTCTCAAAACACTGGTGTTGAAATGACTTCTATTTCTATGAGTGAATCACTTTCCAATATTAGTTCTCCCAATAAAAAACGTAGAAGTTGGGACTTGGAGTCTGCAAAAGCCAAATGGTCAACTATGGCTTTGGAACTAAAACAAAAAAATGTTATTAATGTTATCAGTAAAAATAGCTTAAGCAAGAATGCTGTTAAGTCAAACCCTAAAAACATGTACGTGCAGCGAGCGAAGTCTGTTGCTCCTACTCTGGTTAGGCGCAACAATGGAAGTCAGAAACCGTTGCCTAAATCGGAACCCTTACCAAATACTAAAAAGTCATTCAGCCCAGACAGAAATAAAAGTGACAGAGGTGTCAAAACAGAGCCTGTAACTCCTAAAGGCAATGAGAAAATTTGTACCTCCACAAAACGCATTAAAAATCTTATATCAGAATCGGAAGATCCTGCAGCACGAGTAAGGGAACTTTACGAGAAAATACAAAAACAACAACTTGTACAAATGGCGAGCTTAGTGGAGAAACAGCAGAAAGAACAGATGTTGCTCCAGCAAGTATTCGAAGAGCAAAACAACTTGCTTTATAAGCAGTTGAAGACTATATGTCCCAAGTCCCCCATCGAAGCCAAGGAGGCTTGGGGAGATCAGCTACTCTGCGAAGGCGATCGAGGTCCGGTCAGCTTGAGTCAGGTCATCAACTACAAGTCCCCTGACCAAAGTGCCTTCAGCAGCCCGGTTTCTACCACTTTAAATGACACGAACAAATACATCAACCATTGCGACAATGTTCTTAAAACGAGCAGGGATATAACAGGTAGTTTGAAAAAGCAACCAAATAAATCTGTCAGCCAAAACGGAACTAAGATTCAGTCGCCAAGGACTCAGCCCGAGGGCAGCAGGACTAGGACCAACTCTCCTGTTCGAAGAGCTGCAACATCCCGTAGGCTGAATTATGATAGTTCTGCATCCACCGACCGCGACTACGAACAGATTTTGACCGATCGAACGAACGATACGCTAGCTGATCTAAATGTGACGTTTCCATCGGATCACAGCGACGAAGCCAATGCTTCTGTTATCCACAATAAAAGTGCTGTAAACCACCTATATGGCAAAGAAATGAAGACGAATCGCGGACATTCTGGTCAAACGACTCCTTCCATACAGTCGAGATCTACTGAGAATGCTATCAGGAACATGGAGCGCTCTATAAGTAGTTCGATGAACAGTATCTCCGCACGATCATCGAAAACACCAGTTTTTAAAAACCCACCATCAGCGAAGGAGGTAAGTTCATGTTTATTTGTATATTTCTTTTTATAGTAAAATAGTAAATAGTGTTTTCTTATTAAGTAAAATAAACAAATTTATTTTATTTAAGTAATAAATTATAGAACACTGTGTGTATGTTTTGCTATGTGGGTTTGTTACACTGTAAATTGTTTATTTTTATGATATAATAGTTTAGAATTCGAAAACATATTTATTTTCTACTTAATTTTGATTAATTATGAAATCAAACGAAGTTCTCGTATTGCACAGTGGCGTTTTTACAATTTTATGTCAATTTTCCTATTTTACCTTCTCCAAAATTATCGATGCCACCTTCCTACTCTTTCTGTCTCTCTCTCCTAATTTTCGGTCTTCCCTTTTTACCAGATGATTTTCTCTTACTTTATCTTTACTATTATTGAAGGTAACTTTTAGTAACATTATTGTTTTCGTAGGCTTTCTTTCCGAGATGGCTAGGTTATGATTGACCAGTATAGCTATAGGAAATTTTCAGTAGTAGCACGTATCCTATTGTAAGGGACCTACTCATAGCTGGCAAAATATAAGTGTAATACATTTTCGTTCAAGCCATATATGCATCATGTTATCCACATATTATCTGAGGCAGCTATTGTTGAATTTATTTTAATATACTTTAGTTTATTTTGATGATGTCATAGTATCGTGCTACTATTTGACTGATCATTCTAAAGTCATTTGACTTCGTTAACTGAAACATTCGGCTCCTACGCTTGTTCATTTATAATATACCTACTAACTGATAAACGCGTCCGCGTATCTTTAAAAAGTGGCCTATGTCCTGCACCAGTGTTTAGGTATCTCCTTAAAAAACCTTTGTCTTTTAGTCGTCGTGAAGACAATATTTTTATATGGATTAATTTTTCTTCGATAACAGATACTATGTCACATGATATTATGTCATGTGTTTTGTCTCCAAAACTTTCCTTATTTCCTATCAATCCTACTCTTAATTCCTTCTTCCATCCTAAATTTGCATTACACCAAAATGATTGAGAGCACAGTCCCAAAAACATTTTCATGTACTGTCACCATAGCGTGCGGCTGCGACAAAGATAGTCGCTCACGTGAAGGGTTATCTCGTCCGTCGCCTGATGCGCACGGACCGGGTCCAGGGCATCGTGCAGACGATCAAGGACGCCCTGCTCTGCGCCCTGCAGCTGCACCAGGACCGGGAGGGCATTAGAGGAGCTGATGTGGACCTACATAGACGATTGATACAACAGGTACGCTTATGTCTGTGAGGGTGCACTGGTGTGGGGTGGCGAGTTATGAATATTAGATGAACACTGATTTTTAAATACATTTTGGTACATGTCCATGTTTATAAATAGTGTATAGTTTATATATTTTTAATTAATAGTGAGTGATATAATAGTGTTCTCTGTCTATCCAGAGTAATTAGCAATAGGTAAATGTTTACTTCGTAGATAATACGCATTATTTACTTTTGCAAATGCAGAAAAGACATACTTCGGGATTCATTTATTTTGGATACAGTAATGCAAAACCACGCGTTTTATTTTTGGCGTTGAATTATAACTTCAATATGTTACGTAAATTTTCAGTTGCCTACTTAACGCTTACTTAGTTCTGAAAATAATTAAAATACATATTCTATATATTGATATAATATATAGAATATGTATTTTAATTATTTATACACCATACACCATATTTATAACTGAGCCATATAGCAGACGTAGCAATTGCTAAAGACTCTGCGCTTGAACCAAAAGAAAACATTGAATTAAACAAATTTATACAGATTTTATCGCGTTATTTATTTTTTATAAAACACTACATCATACATTGGTCAAACCAAGAGAAGCGTAGGCTCACCCGCATAAAAGAACACATAGCTGATGTAAAACACCAACGCTCGTTGAAGTCTGCTGTGTGTGAACATGTGCAACAGGGGACCAACCATTATCTGCGATTTGACAAACCACAGGTACTTGCAAAAGAACACCAATTCCTACCAACGATGCGTCGCGAGGCTATTGAAATTAAAAAACATCCTAATTTCAATAGAGAAGATGGTTAGAATGTTCCACCAGCTTAGGATCCAGTTATTGAAATAGTGAAACCCAATTCCCCATTCTGCGTAAATAGTAACCCCAATTATTAAATTATGTTCGGGTACTTTGAAAATAACTACACTTAGAACATTGAGACAACCACTATCATAGTCTCCCCGTAAACATGGCTGCTGAAAAGCAACCGAAACGTCGGGCAAAGTATACAAATTAATCTTAATGGGTTTATAATTTAAATAGCTTCAATAGAAGTAAACAGTAACTAGTAAAAGTGTTTAACAATAGTAGTTTAAAGTTTCAAAATTATGTAATAATACAAAAAACTAAACAATACGATAAAATCCGTATAAAGGACCTCGCGCATTTCCCAAACTGCTCTGTCTCCAGAAAAGAGGGGGTCGGTAAAAAAAATTCGTTGGATTCATCATAATATTTAGAGCTTAAATATATTTCTATTATTTTTTTCTAACATGGGAAAATTGAGAATATCCGTTTTTCTTTTCGACATTTTTTTATGTTGACAATACTACTGGCTTGTGTCAACTGTCTTGTGAAATAATTACATTAATATTTATTTTCATACTTTTTTTTGTAATAATTACTGATCTCCATTGTATATTAAGGTGATTTATTAATTACCTCGGTTTTATGAATAAAATTATTTTAACACCTAGAACTTGGCATATGCGTGGTCTAATAGTTAGTCTAATAACCGTTATTGTGCCCAAAAGTCGTATTTAAGTAGGTACCTACTTAATCTTACATGTGCTAATCTACAGGATCTACCAGTCCGATCAGCAAAATTCTTTTTGCGTGTGGCTATAGGCCAAATCATCAAGATACGTGTCATGGGAGCGGAGGAGTAACAATGAGAAAACGCGCTATACGATAAAACTGACACATTTTATCTGTGCTTTATTATTATACCTATTGAGGCGCAGGATTCAGATCCATCATTCAATATTATTACGAATAGAGCAATTTAAAATAATTCAAATGCACCCCAGCACGGTTGGCGTAAAACTTCTACACACTAATTGGGTTCAATTCCTGATAGGAGCGATAGAAATAAATATTTGTGTGACTCATATTGTTCAGGTTCTAGATATTTGCAACTGGTAGACATTTGACCTCGAAGGAAAGTCAGTTCCCAAAATAAAACACATTATAATTTATATTGTTTATAATTATTCTTATGAAAATCTCATCAAGATAAGCAGCTGATGCTGATATATATATTTGATTGAATTGTTAAGAAGACTAACATCATTAATACCTATTTCGCTTTCAGACAAATCAATGTTATTTAATAGATTTTCGATACTAATTACAATCCTGTAATCTCATAAAAACCAAACCAGTCTTGTAATAAACCTATAGAAATGTTTCTGAAATTGAAAGAACGTCTATTTAAATTATTGCTTTTCACTACATTGAGCAATTTTCGTTCCTAAATAGGTCAGTCATTATTTCTGCATCTGAAGTTGTCACCTTATCTGGGCCAAAGCAATCTAGGATGTAACCATCACACAACACAAACATAAAAAGGTTCTAATAGATTTTTGTATTTATGTAGGAAGTAAGAATCTTTTTGAAAACTATAATTGCTGCTTTTATGGGAATATACATACACATATACAGTGGTGGACATATAATTAGAAACACTTGCGACGTATTTCACATTATACAAGGCACATTGCCGTAAAACTTTTGTTTTTGGAAATATAACAACAAAATGCATAGAATACGTTCAACAACTTATAATTCATTAAAAAACAAATAAATATCCGAGTTTACAAGTACCATTTAGATATTTAGTGACGTACAAACAACTAAACGACATTTGCAGTACCATCCGTCATGGACAAGTAATTAGAAACAATAAAGAAATGAGGTAAAAATCAAAGTAATTAACGTGTTAACGTCATCAATTTCAAATTATTTATGTAACATTATGATTGGTTTACTAAATTTCTTAAAAATTATTATCTAGTTGCATAGCCTTTGTTATATATGACGGCTCTGCAACGATGTGGCATTGATTGAACTAATTTCATACATTTATCGAGTGGGATCGAGTTCCATGCTTCAACAAAGGCTTCGTAAAGTTCATTTTGACTGGAATTACGTTTAATGGAGACTTTTTTAATAACGACGTACCACAAATTTTCAATAGGATTTAAACCGGGACTATTTGCAGACCAGTCTAACATGGTAACACGTTGCTCACTAAGAAAGGATTTAACACTGCGGGCCGTGTGTTTTGGGTCATTATCGTGCTGAAAGATCCAGGTCACAGGCAAATGATCGTCGGTGTAGGGAATCATTGTCTCTTCTAAGATGTTTTTGTATTGAAATTGATCCATTATACCTTCAATCTTACGGACGGGTCCAACTCCGCAACCAGAAAAACATCGCCATACTTTAATGTTACCACCGCCGTGTTTGACTATGCGCCTTGTGTATTTATAATCAAAAGCATGGTTTATTGGACGTCTAACGTAGCGTTTGCCGTCTGAATTCACCATATTTATTTTTGTTTCATCCGAGAATAACACTTTTTTTCATATTCGTACGGTCCAGTCCAGGTAAGATATTTCATTGCAAATAATAATCGTTTCTCACGGTGTTGCTGGGTAAGAAGCGGTACCTTTCGAGAAACCCTCCCGAACAATTTAGCTTCCACTAATCTGCGGCGTACCAGTTTCGAGGAAATGTTCCTTGGGTCATCAGGTGAAAAAACTTTATTTCTAATCTCGTTGGAGCCTTTAAACGGGTTTTGTTTAGCTACACGTATTATTTGCAAATCTTCCCGGGTAGACGTTTTCCTTGGACGAGTCTTTCTAACAACACTTTTAGTAGTTCCGTTTCTTTTATAATGAGCAATAGCGTTGAAAACTTTCTTCACAGAACATTCTAGATGATTAGCAATTCTTCTATAAGTCCACTTTCGATCTAAATGTAATTTAACAATTAATTGCCTAGTTGACTCGTCACAGCTCTTATTTTTACACATTTTAACAAAACTTATTATTCACGTAATTCCAAATTGACGTTTAATTGCCGCCAAAACTACAGAAAAAGCATGGAATGAAATTGTTTTTTTAAATTTAAAAAATGGAACGAACCATGGATCCTGTTTCTAATTAGTTGTCCAAGCGGTCAGTAATAGATATTCAACTATCATTCATATTTAAACGTTTTTAATAATTAAAGATTTCTTTGCTTTTATATTTTATGAGTTTTTTTTAACTCATTGGCTATATCCTGGCATAGTTAATAGTGATTTAATCTATATATTTTTTATTCATAACGATAGTTCATTCTGTGTTTACCTAAGTTTTATGTAGGTACTGTTTCTAATTATATGTCCACCACTGTATGTCCCATCACAAATAACTATAGGTTGATCGTCTTGGCTACCATTGTTTCCATAGGTGGCACTGGGTATTATTAAATTGTGCACTAATATTTGTTCCCTAGTTATATGACTTGTGCCTAGATATCTAGGCACAAATTTGGTTAACAATATTAGTCTAACATTTTTAATTAAACACTCTAATGTGCTTCTAGGAATTTGCATTAAACTAGCGATACGGTCATCTGAGTCACCACTACGATATTTTATGCGCAAACCTTCAAGTCCAGTTACACCTAGGTGCATTTGTTCTATTGCAGGAACATCACTTAAAATAGTTAAATAGTTTTGCTTGGTTAATTCTAACCAATATTGAAATAAATGATCATCAATATTCAAAACATTGTTAAAATCTATGCATAAATTCCTATTTGAATGAACAAAAGAAAATATATGCTCAATTTGTTATACTTTAAACATTGTGGTACTATTCTGATCATTGTATAAAGTATCCCAAATGCTGTTGCTAGTTAAATGTGATGCACAAATCCTGGCACAGGGTGGCAAATAAAAATGGTGGTCCATAATTAGTTGGATGCGTAAATCATCTGACACTCGATGTAAATTAGTTTCATTACATTTATAAAATATGTAAAGACATGATGTGTTTACAGATCGTCTGTAGTTCGGTAAATGAAAATTTTCTTGCGCCTCGATGCGCGCGCGATGGAGGGTCTTTAGGCACCCATTCAAATTGTGACGATGTAGAAACTGAAGAAGTCGCCAGAATGGGATCCGCCAAAAATACATTTGGGGTTCTTCCTGTGTTCCTTCGTTTCTTGTTGCATATTGTTGAGTATCAACAGGTGGCAAGATTGGTGCTGAAACAGTCTCTTCAACATTGGTTTCCAACATGTCAGATATATTGGGTCCCTCTACTGCCACAAGAGTATTCTTTAATATGCTGAGTCCAGTTTGGTTATTTGTATCTTGATTTTGCAAACGTCGAGCAATTTTGCCAGTTTTCTTCCAGCATTTATCACAGATTCTGGAATCAGTATTAATCTAAAACAAAATTGTACAATAATCACCATAATTATTACGAAATGCAAATGAATCAAGTTACATTTTAAATCAAGACGTATCTTATTTATTTTCTTGAAAGTATCTGTCAGACATTTACTAGAGAACTAGCTACTAGATAGCTACTCGTAGTAATAAAGCTACCTATTTGATTATTATGAAAAACTTTTAAGAAATATTTAGTTAAATAATATACATATATTTTACCTGATGTGATGGTAAAGTATTGAAGATAACATTTTATATTTGCTGCTGTGACGCAGTTGGGTTGGACAAGGTTAAGTGACTCCATTTGCGTAAGACTGAACATCCACAGAGAAGGCAAACTCTTCTATGACCAAGTGATTGACTAGAACTAGGTAAATCACTAGAACCTGCGTGTTCATTGTTTGCATTCGGTTGTTCCGTCTGCAGCGTACTATTTACAGCACTTAATGCAAGTCTCCAACAGGCATCACACAAGTAATCATCTTCAGTAATCTACGACAAAAATAAGAATTTATAAACGTAAGATCTACAATCAAATAATAATTATGTTATGTATTGAAATATATTTACGATGAGAGGCGATACCCATTCACTGATTAAAAAAATTACCCTTGAATGTTCTTCCACCACACAGTGGCTTTGACCTCGCATTACCTGATTAATGTGTATGTTACAGTTTACACATAGTTTTAGATGCCATGATTAAAAAAAGTCCGTTTGAAAAACCAATATCGAGCGTAGGTCAACAAGTATAGGAAAAATCGCAGTCCGTTGATAAGCAGACGTCAACAAAGATGTGGAAATTATTCGTAGTCCGTAAAAGCCAAGTCGTCGTAAAAAGCAATAAATAATATGAAATCGCACAAAACAAGTTAACGCTTACAAACAGTTGAAAATGTTTTGCACTTATTTAGCATTAGAGTTGCACCACGGTGAAGTGAGGCATAGACAAAGCAATTCGCTTAGTTCAATTGTTACTATGGAATTATTAAGAACTACGTGTACGTATTACTTAATAATTCCATGATTATAACATATATACTGACTGAATTAGACTTATAAGTTAAAAAAATACTAGCAAATAGGAAATTAATTTTTTTTACCAAAGAGCGCATTTTTTTTAGAGAATCATTATCCTTATACGAAGTTTCTGCCCCCTATGAGCAGATGCAACCCATTATAATTATTTCTTGATAATTTAAATAATTTCGAGTTAGTGTTGCTACAGATGATAAACTACAACATATCACAGCTCGTCACTACCCTAACAAAAAATAAAAAATATCAAAAAAGGACTACACCAAAAAAATAGACTACTGTTTTACTTAAATTATTATATTTATTTTTCCGATGTTAAAAATAACATTCTGTTATCGTATTTTTATTATAATTTACCATACTTTAAGCTACAAACGTCTCATTACACCCACCTATCGGGAGCCAAAATGGACGGGGTCCTTTGTTTAATTTCAATGTATAACATTCGCGTAAACGTAAGACAATATTATGTGAAAAGAAAAAATTTTTTTTTACATTTGTATGTGGCAAGTTTGTTTCTAGTGGTGGCATTTTATCGTAAGTAAATAGGCTCTTCGACATAATGTGCTACAAGCCCCTCGCAATTGTAATCGGACACTGTTACACCATATGTGTTTCAGATCACAGCAGCATGTTACTCGCTCCACGACACGTTCGTGGCCAGCTCGCCGGCGGAGCGCTGCGCCATGATCGCCGCAGACCGAGGTAAGAGGAGGCGCTCGATCGCCTCCAGGCCACACAACTCTTTTAGACAGACGTAAGTATTTATTTTATTAGTACACCAGTTCTAAATTAACTATTTATCTAGAATCTCGCGACAAAATCCGTATAGTAGTTAATTCCGATGTATAATATTCGCGTAACCAGAGGTTCCCAGACTTTTATTCCTCATATACCACTTTCAAAATTTAGCTGGTTCCGGTGGAACCTCTGTAGCTACATTACTACCATATTCCCAAAACTCGACAAAAAATGTAAGGATTAGATCTAACTATGGAAATTTGCGTTGCGGCTGAGTTCCTACCACGAATTAAAAGTTTTCGGAAAAAAACGGGAGAATTGATTGGATGGAATCACTTTTTTGATTGGCCAACTTTACTTTTTTGACATCCACTCACAGCACTAGGAACCAATCAATTCTCACTTATTTCATTTAAAAATCTTTCCATTCGAAGTGGTAAAAATAAAAATAAAAATAGTATATTTTTTTGTGTTGTATTTATTCAAATATGTAATTATAACACTATTAATTATTATAGTTATCATATTACATTGTAATATGATAATTGATAACAGTCGTAATATAATTAAAATTAAACATTAATAACGTAACGTAACTTCTACAATGACAATCACAAAATAGTCATAATTTTAATGGGAGGCATGGGATGTACTTGATGGATTGACAGCAAATAATTAATATTTGGCTTCAGTTTTGTTAGGAATAACCGCAAACTTTTTTTGTTAAAAGGTTTGTAACGACACTAAAACTTTTTCGACAAGATATGACGAGGGCAACGCTTTCAAAAGCTTTTTCGCAATTCCTCACAGTCCAGGATATGTTTCGGTTATTTCTGCCTGCAGCCAAAATGTATGATACCCTCTTTTAAATTTCACCTTTCAGCTCCTCATTAGTGCTAAGCTCGAGTAGCTCCTCTTGTAATATCACATTCTCGACTTCCGTTTCATCAAATGTATTTATGATCCATGGTGATATTTCAAAATCAGATTTGAAGATATTCTGACGATGGACGTTAGAATATCTTCAAATCTGATCTTGAAGTCATTATGGAGGGCAATTATATGTTGAACGTATTTCTGAATACCTTCATCAAGGCATTCTACCTGTGACAAGTTTGAAAACTGGGCAAAATCGTGCCGACTAATATTTTGCTTTATAAATTTCAATTTTCCAAGAAAAGCTTTATTGTATATAATTACACCCTTTGTTTTTATTAAATTGAGGCTGTCCTCTTGTACTTGTAAGTTAATGTCATTAAATTATTTGAACAAATCTGTTATGTCTGCAGCGTATTGCAAAGTATTCCAGCAGGAGAAAAGGCACGTTCACTTTCGATACTTGTAGGTTTTATTGACCGAAGCCAACGATACACTTTAGCTAGTAGATGACTACGATCACCTCCGTTTTCGAAAAGCATCATTTCAACTTTTAGAAGTGTGTTGATGTCGTCACTTACAGTCGAAATGCCTGATCCTCCTACGTCGTAATTAATTTTATTTAATCGTTGAGTAATCAGCTCTTTGTTGGGTAATTGGGAATTTGTGGCAGTTACTTGGTTCCTTGTAGATGTACAAGCCTGACCATGGTCATCATCTTCAGTCACTTTCGAAGTAGTCACAGTTACTTCAGCAGAATCGTGTTTAAATAAAAGGTTTAATATCATGTCCTGTAAATGGTCGTTAGTTAAACGAGGATAGACATCTGCATCGTATTCTTCATTGTTAAAATATGCAATAGGATCGTGCAAATACTGCATGAGGCTAGCCATTGGAAGACATATTTGTATCAATCTTTTACTAAGATTTGTATAAAGTTCTCGGCTAATTTGAGTGTGTCGAACTTTGAGTTTTTGGAGGGCCAAATTTGTAGCAGCATCTGCACTGAGTAAAGTCGCATCTTCACGACAAACGGCCTCAACTTTAATAATATCAAGGGTTTCATAAATGTCTTCAAGCACTGACCATTCCTGTTCCGAAATTTGTATAGGGCATTTAACGTCAATGATCGCTTTTAAAATTTCTGATTTCAATTTGATGAATCTACCAACCATATCGCATAGAATGCTCCATCTTGTCTTGCAGTCTAACAACAACGAATTTTCCTTGCCAATTTCGATTGTTATATATATTTGACTTAGAATAATAACGCCTAGAAGCCGCGTCTGAACCAAAACATAAGCGTAAACGCGTGCTATCTTCATTATCCTTGTGTGCGTAAGCTGTATGTATCTATGCTCTTCTAACGCACACAAATATGGCTTCAGTGTTACCATTATCGGGCGTTTACCCACAAAAAATGGGAAATCGTGCTGCTTTGTTATACGATGATTTGTCATGTGTTTGGTATGATCTATAGATACATAAGATAAATATGATTATATTCATAACTAACTAGCCCAAACTAAGCAGAGCTTGTACTATGGGTACTAGACAATGGATAAACATACATATATACTTTTTTTTTTAACTACATACGTATTATACATAGAAACAGAAGACAAACGTCTATGTTCATGCACACAAATGTTTGACTTGTGCGGGATCAAACCCGTGACCTCAGGCGTGGCAGTCGGTTACACTAACCACTACGTCATCGAGGCCGACAAATATAATAATAATAATAATAATAGTAATAACGTTTATTTTCTCACCACAATATACACATATTAAATAAATAGTATTACAAATATTACATAATTCGGTTTACAACATATATTGTGGGAGACTGGTGCCTAAGCTAGGCTCGAGGCCTGTGTTTCAAGACACCAGTTCCCCACCCCTTGGTATAGTATAAATTATATAATAGTACAAAAGAGAAAATTAACAATAACATGAATCAAATGAAAATAATAATAATAAATCATAATAACAATACAAAAAAGAAAATGGTATTAAAGGAAAAGTCACTAAATTTGATAAAAATACAATGTAAAATGTAAAAAATTTAAAAAAATGTAAAAAGTGTTAAAAAGGCCTCTCTGTGTGTGGAATGAGGATGATTGTGTGTGTGTGTCGGAGGGTGAGAGTGAAAATTACTGTCACTGTATTAAACTTAATAAGCCTTCGGTTTCATCGTATGTTAATTTACGAATATAGTCATATACTTTATCTTTGCACTCTATGAGTAATATTAGACGCTATCAAAACAATAACTAACAAAATTTAATAAATGCCGTAGTACGGTGTCGATTTTAGCATGGCACGGACTTATAGGTAAGTATCTATGCATTAACAAAAATTATGACTGACTTACATAAAATAAAAGACGAAAAAAAAATGACGAATAAAATAAATGCTTAATTATTTTCATAGAATTTATAACACCAACATTTAGTCTAAACAGTATTAAATAGCAGTTATAGCAAATACAATATTTAATTTTCTCAACACAAAGAACCAAGTAAAAACATTGTGTGCAATTTTTTTTCCCACAACTAGCAACACTGTTTAGTAATAGGTTATGTGTTTCAAATTATTTGTTTTTACTCGATTTGCGTACAGAAAATGTATAAAATGTAAATACTTACCTGTGAAATGAAATTTGATCACTTTTATTTCGTTTTTCTGAGTTGCTAGAACACTTCTTTATAGTGCAAACAGTCATTTTAAATTATTTTTCGCTAGCTGTGTTCGAAATAACGTGACGTTGAGCACTGACAGCTCGCGGAACGAACTTAGCCGCATATGGCTAAGTTTTAGTTACGCGTTTTTTGTGCTTGTACTAGGTTTCTAGGCTTTATTATTCTAAGATTTTTGAAGAATATCAGTTTTTGTAGGTGACTTTCTAAACAACCGCACAACATTCCTTACCTTTTCTATAACATGTCTAAACTGAATATTTGTTTTAGCGCTTGAAAGTTCTTGCTCTATTTGAAATACACCATCATTATCATCGTTCACAAGTGCGTGATCATTTTCCTCCTCATCTTAAGCTTCGTTATCGAAAGTTACTTTTTGAGATTTGGCATAAAATGTATCCACGATGGCCAGTTGCAGGCCATGACTCTATGAGCCAAGCAAAGCTGGTGAATACAGTTTAGATTTCTTCCAAGTTTGGTCATGACTGAAGCGCCATCCGATGTAATATAAATAATATCAGTATCAAAGTTTATACCAAATTCAGTAAGCCTTTTTCGAAAGTATTTTTCACATTTATCAGCGTTTACAGAGCCATATGTTCTACATAAATCAAGGTTCCTTGTAGTGGGTAATTTAAAACCAGCTTGGTTAAAGAGATGGCTAAGATCCGCAGACTCTGTAAATGCCCTAAAAGGCATTCCGTCTAATGCTGTCATTCTTGATATCATAACATCCATAGATCTGTTTGATTCCGTAAAAAAGACAGATATTTTCTTTTTTTCGTTGGTATAGGGACTTCTACTGGCTGAGCTGAGGATGGTAATCAAGATGTACAATCGCCTTTTCTTTTTGAAGACCCAGCAATCTCTTTACTTCCTTCCGGTGTAATCTTTTCGCTGTCGAGTGTTATCGAATGTATGGACATTAAATGGTTGTGAAGGGCCGTTTTTGTACGGTCGGCCAAGAAAGTGGTGTACCACCCTAAGGTTGAATGCCGCTTGCAGATTCATAGGTGATAAAGATTAGTTTCGTTTGCAGATCGATCTGACAACTTGTATTGCTATCTTTATCTGATTATTGATAACGATGATTACTGTAAGTTACGTGACAGTTGTTCTTAGTTTAAACTTGATGGAACCAATGACGTCGCAAAATCGATGGTGGAGAGATGATATGTAATTAAATTGTTTTCCTCAAAGCACTGGATAATAAACATTACAATTCGACAATTTTGTAAATACGTGAAATATTTGTTAAGTTTTACGACAATTGCTGTTTAATAAACCTTACCATTATGAAAGAATTCTACAAGTAAAAACATTACCAATATTACCATTACAAATGCTGTTTAATAAACGTTAACATGTATAGAAAACACCTGTAGATTTCGATGACAAAATTGTATCTACAGATTTGTAATTGTAAAGTTTTTTCGGAATTTATAAATTATGTAAACTTGTAATTACAATATGCTTTCAATAAAACAGTTTATTTCGGGATCAGTTTTTATTATATTTTCAGAAAGAAAAGCTTCAAATAGATGTGGGATTATTTTTTATTATATTGTCAGAAAGAAAAGCTAAAAATAGATGTATCCTATTATTAAACTGTCACAATCACTATTAAAATACTTAATATGAAAAAACATAAATATAGTCATATGGTTAAATTTAGAAAATGTTGGAAAATAAAAAAAATTGAAACGGGTGTAACCGCCATTGGCTTCTATGACTTCTAAAAGACGAGACTTCATTGAACCAACAAGCCGTGAGCAAATATTGGTTCCCCGCATTTCCTCCCAAATTGAATTACAGTGACTAATAAGAGCTTGTTTGGTTCTTTCATTTTGATGCGATCATCTTTGGCCCCAAAGATGTTCTATCGGGTTTAGATCCGGTGATCTTGAGTGCCACGGAATTACCCTTACGTCAGTGAGTGAACGAAGCCAGGTTCTTACGATCCTCGTATTATGAATTGAACAATTATCTTGAACAAAATCAAATTGTGGCACTTCGTTCTCCGGATAAACATTACGGACTGTCATGTCGCATGTTGCATTTTGAAGCACGTCGATATAATTTACAGCCGTCGTTCGAGAAGGTAGAGAGCACAATTTTCCTACACCTTCCGCACTCATCCAGCCCTAAATATATACGGAAATTCGATCTGATTCTCTATTTGGGATTACATGATCATCTCTATACCGTGTTGAATTATATCGCCAAAGGTGTAGACGTCCATGCTGACTTGATTTAAATGTTTTGCATCACAAAACACTGTATTAGATCAATCAAACTGTAAGTGCTCTCTGGTGAAGTTCAGATGACGAAGTCTGTGAGCATCCCTCAAATATATTTTCTTGGCGTAATGCCTGTGGTGCAACCTCATGTAATGTAGATGATTCCTTATTGTTTGGGCACTAACATCGAACATCTCCGCAAAATGATTTGTCGGTTTAAAACCATTGATTTCATATTCCCGTCTCATAAATTCTCTGTCGTTATTGGAGAGAGCAGGTCAGCGACCACTTCTTCTGTGATCTAACAAACTTCCTTCCTCTCCTTCACGACGAATCCAAAACCGGACACTACGTCTCGATATATTTAAATTCCTCGATATCGCACTGCTGCATCCCTCATTAAATTGGGCAATTATTTGTGTCCTTTCAGCAATGGTCAAGTTGGCAGGCATTGAAGATGATATTTATATGCAGTTGAGTAAAAAATAACACAGAAAATATATCGCGTTTTTGAGGAAAATACTAGAAATTACTAAAATATATTTGACAAAACGTCAATTGTCAGTTTTATTTATCAAATAGAATTTGGTTGTCTATTTCGATGACTAGGAAAGTAAATCAAAACTGGTACACCACTTTCTTGGCCGACCGTACCACCCGCACACTTTAACTTTTTCGCATATCTTACGTTTTGCAGAATCACCTATTTCTGCCTATAGATAATGCTGCCATACGGACCTTCGGTTTGAACTCTTTTTGTACACCGGTACATAATTAACTTTCTCTATATTGGTCATACTTTACTGTTTACTTTACATCTTTAATATACTTTACTGAATGAGCAGGTCAGGCACTGCAAATGATTGCGGTAGTTCACCGCAATCATTTGAAGTACCTAAAACAAAAACTTAACTACATTTTCCACTACTAGTGATACTAGATTATACATGTAATTGTAGTCCAAAATCATAATAACCGACTTCAATATGAGGAGTTTTCATCTAATTTAAACGGGAAATACTCTGCGATACCCCCTTCCAACAAAAAGAAATCATCTAAATTATTCATATACAAAGGAGTTATGCGCGAATATCGATAAAATCCATATACAGGTGAATTGAGATTTTAGAAGTCGTTTAAAATACAGAAAGCTTTACGAAATAACTCTTTTTAACAAAAAGATCTTTATCAGATCTTCACCAAATAATTGTTTATGGGACCAAACGGGAGTTATACCCTCTCAAACAAAGAAAGAATTTTCCAAATCGGTTTATAAATGACAGAGTTATGAGGTAACAAACATAAAAACAAAAATACAATTGAATTGAGACATTTCAGACCCACCGTACCTCTGGCCATACCCTGGTGGTACGGTGGGTCTCATAAAGTTAAACAATACCACTGATTAATAGTGATGTAATGTAATAATTCCTTGTGGTTCACCCACCGTAGAGATTAAATAAGTTATGGATACCAAGGAACAAATATTTACTCCACATTCCCAAAGGTGCGATTATAAGTAATTATTTAGTTTTATATGTCAGAACCTCCTTTTTTGGAGTCGGTTGAAAATATATTTTAAAGATTAACATCATTCCTGTGACAGTTCATTTTAACTCGTAAAATAGCTTAAAGGAATAATGAATAAATTCAATTAAAGTTGATATAAAAGAAACATCAATACATGTCTAAAAATCAGTTGAGACGATAAAAGGAACTAAAGACTGAACTTAATCTTGTGTAAATATAAAATGTTAAAAATTACTTAAATATTTGATATAATTATGTCTTACAATTTCAATAGTTAGGTATGTATTTATTTTATTTATTTATTTATTTATTAAAGTTCACCAACGTTTATATACACAAATGATAATACAAGATAGCATTCATAGTTACAACACTAGTGTTACAAACACTTACAGGTAAACACAACGTGCTTAATATAAATTTGCGAATTGACTAATTTACAATTTCTTAAGTATTGTTCTTTGTATTCTCTATCCATCTACACAGGTTTCATAGTACGATACAAATGTAACATAAACGAAATCGCGGCTACCACTTAGGCTACTAATCTTACTATCGCTTTGTAAGATATTTTGAAACAATTTTTGACGGAATTTTCAATTTAAATACTAAATCTTCTCTCTTAGCCTTTATTATTCGCAAGTCACTTGGGGTCGGCTTTTCTGGTCTAACCGGATTTGACTGGATATCAGTTTTTACTCCGCAACCCGAAGGCTAACGATGCCCTAAGGCTAGACCAGTGTCAGGATATTAGAGGTTATACTGACTTACCCAATAACGACTGCCATAGATGTTCATGGCAGCCGGGACCGACAGCTTAACGTGCTCTCCGAGGCACGGAGCAGGCGATAATTGTCAATCAATACGCACATAATTTCGAAAAGTCATATAACTTCCGAAAGTCATAGGTGCGCGACGT
The DNA here is from genome assembly GCA_930367265.1 of Catocala fraxini. Taxonomy (NCBI): domain Eukaryota; kingdom Metazoa; phylum Arthropoda; class Insecta; order Lepidoptera; family Erebidae; genus Catocala; species Catocala fraxini. Next base: position 5,568,733 of record OV884036.1, on the reverse strand, counting down.
GGGTTCGAACCCGAGACCCTCTGCATTGCAGTCTGTTGGTCTCCCCACTGAGCTATCGCTGCCTTTTTTAATTTTTCAATTTATATACTAAATACAATATTTACCATAATATTATAATTTTTGTCGCGTTTAAATGCGAAAGCGACAAGTGCACACAGACACTGCACAATGAACTGACAATGACGGCACACACACACACACACACAATGACACTGCCACACACGCATCGACACGGGCAGAGAGCGCGGCGCGGGTGTATCGCACATTTCGTTCGAATAGATCGAAAACATGTCGTCGTTGTGTCAAATTCTTATACGATTTTTATCTTAAGTACATTATCGATAATTAACGATATTTAGACTTTTATGTCGATATTTATTGGTTTTGAATATAGACCGATTACCGATAACTAGTCGATTATCGGTTATCGGTTTGCATGGTCTAATATATACCTCTATACCCAAGTGGACTACAGCACCCAAATATAAGTCTAGATTGTACATCAATCACTATAAACAGGGACATAATGTCACAAAGCCACACCGGGTCTTTTCCCGCGCGCGCCAAGTCTCGACAGCCGCCATCGCTGATGACGCAGTCCAACTATGGTAACACTGCACACAATGTTGCCAGCTTTCTGTATATTTTTTGCCAAAAAGCATGTACTTTTTTGTGACAATGTTGCCTGTTTGTGAAATATATTTACCAGTTATTAGATTATTCTGTTTTGTTTCTAGTAAATGTTTTTGTCACTTACTTTATTTTTAAGGTAGCTTCATTCTAACAGAACCTTTTGTTTATCACTTCATTCTAACATAATCTTTTGTTTATCATCTTTCATGTGAGAGCATGACCGTCAATGTTATGATTTCAATGTTTATATTCTTTTAATTGATGAGTATTTACTTTATTTGTAAGTATTATCCTTCCACTAGATAATTAACTAGAGAATGCGGTAACCTCATAACCTGTTCCAACTTATGGAGATTAAAAACAACATTCAAGAAATTTAAAATATTAAGTGTATCAACCATTAATTTGATATTGTTATAAGAATAATAATTTATGTAGAGCAATAGCGTTTTGCTTTATTAAAATATGTTTAAAAATATACGTAAAAATATATATAAATATAATGTCTATGTATGCTTAATTTAATACATCATTATTTTCAAGTATAATCATTAACTATGTGCTCTAGATATACCTACCTACGTTAAAAGTTTGAACAGAAGTTATGAGAGGACTGTGTATACATAGCCTCCATTAAGACATTAATGAGATTATTGTATATCTTGCTATGTGTAATGTTTGTAGAGACGTTTAGCGGCGACAAGAGCTCGCCGGTGAGTCAGCGCTACATGGCGAGCCCGCGGCGCCGCCCGTGGCGCTGACCCTCGCCCACGCCGCCTACTTGCTTCCCGCGCTTCTTCGCCCACTGTTGGGCACAGCGCCACGACATCGGACTATAAAATCAATTTCACAATGCTTTCTGCGTTTTGCCCACGGCTGGGCATAGCGGCGTGATGTTGAAGTTAAATATTAATAAAATCTTATATCCTTCATGTATTCGTCCACAATTTATTATGTGCTTGAAATTATTGTGTAATTCTAATACATTTTTGATTAATTAAATTATTTCTATTATGTTTAATAATTGTAATCCATGGCATTGCATATATTTTTGTAAGCAAAAATAATCATGTAAGGACCAATAATAAATATTGTTAAAAAAATGTACTGTCTGATATAAACAATCTCTTTGAAGGTAAAAAGAAAATTATTATTTTATAAAAGTTTCACAATATGTATGTTTTCATCCAAACATTGTAAAACAAAAGACTACCCCGTACAAAGTTTAAAATATGATTTAAAAATTGTAACAAGTTTATTTATTTTAGCATTTAAGTGATAAATTATGGTTGTAATATCGTTATTCCATGCGATGCTTCCGAAGTGCCTAGTGTGCATGCACCTTTAGTATTAAGACTACCATATATTTAAAATGTTTTAAAGTTGCTATGTTAAAAAAATACCGGTTTGAATACAATTTTAATCTTGTAAATTTAACAAATAAAGTTTAAACGAGTTTAGATCGCACACTTCTACTTATTGATTAAATATTCTGCCATTTAAGGTACCATAAGCATTTCTTACATTAGGGCACAAATATTATCTTTCGAATTAGAGAGACGGTAGTCCAATTTTTTGTCAGACTTTTGATCGAATGGTTATAAGGAACTAAACTTCCAACTCTCAGCACCAGGGTTGGAGGGGTTGAATAGATTATCAGTAAACAGAATACAATGTTCTTAACCTATAAAATAATAGAGTCCTTACAATAGTAATACTTTTTGGAAATAGACAAACTAACAGTTAATGAAACATAGCAGCTTAATTTTATATACCCACATATATACTAGATTAGATTGATAGTGAAAACTAAATACATAATTTGGTATATCTCTCTAAACAAATAGTAATAAGCGTTTTGTATTATTGTTTTAACATTATGTCTCACAGAGACCTTTTGTATTCACAGTCCTTGAATTAAAATCATCTTCCAAAAACTAAGTGAAAACGTAAAACCTCCAATTCGGATATGGATGTTATATTTTATACAATAACTTTTAGGATTGTACCCCACACTGGCGCATTTATTATATACATATGTATTTCATTATCTCTCATTGGATACATGCAGCTTTTTAATTAATGTACAATTACAAATCACAAGATGTGTATGCGTCGATGCAGTATGTCGCTTCAAGAATGACTTAACTATACATGAACAGAGACTATTTTATGTGAATTTTGATGTATATTATTATCTACGTATTGTTCTGTAGGACGTAAGAGAAAGAAATGCAACTAGAGAATGTGTTTTTTGCTATTTTATCCGATACTGTAAATGCTTACGCTGCTTCCCATATAATAAAATAAACCTTGACAAACAAATCTGATACGTTCGACTGTGTCGGGTCCTAGACTGATACACAAACAGTTTACAATATCCATTGTTATATTACCTATATTTACTGTCTCTAGTCACAATTCTGTCTGTTATTAATTTTCTTTGTTAATATTTCATTTTCACGTTTATTGTAAGTACGCTGTCATCCAAAAATATTAGGCCTGTATTGCTTAAATTAGAAGTCATGTTTTTATCTGTATTTGGAAATATGCCCGTGAAGTTATTGAGATAACCGTACTGTATTTTTGTGCATACATTTTATACGCAATAAACATAATTATGAAACAATTTTGTTGGTTTACTTTTGTTAATCATAGATATTATTATTATTTTATCTACCGTGTTTTAAAAGTTAGCGTTCACGGCCATCGCCGCCCAAATAGCTCGGCTAGAGAAGTGCCTCATTCTACAGAAAATCGTGTCCTAATAAGTTCAGCGTCACATTGCTTTCGGTAAGTAGAGTTGTCAAATATTGTGCAAGAAGGCAGTTTTATTGGTAGAGAGACCAGTCATCTTGTCTCTTGCCCTGTTGAATGTGAATATTTTTCCACGAGACTTGTGGTCATAAATTAATTATATATGCCATCATGACAGTATTTTACTTAAAAAAATTGGAATAATAATAATTCATCCTAAATAATAATTGCTGTATTAGTGCAGACTGGTTTATCGATAATTCTGCATGACTAGCTAGCTTAAGTAAACGGTTTACATCTGCGGGGCGTCAAGCGTGGTAATAAAAAGTATTACTATAGTTATTATGAGAAACATTGTTACAAGAAAGTACTTCCAATTTTACAAAGTCAGTCAATTAACTACGTGTTTTTCTTATCGTAGCGCATCTAGTCGGCACTGTAGCGAACCGACCCAATTATTGTAACGGACGACACGAATTACATTATAGGTTAAGCTATAGATTTTATCATGGTAAATACTACTTTAGTTCTAATCCTTACCTATTGTAAACAATAATTAGGATTGTTTACAATAGTCGATGCTAATCTAGTCAACGATACTGGTTAGTGAAAGGATCAAGGCTTGCCTGACTTGCCTTGCAATGCCTTGTAATCTTGGGTAACGCGGAGTGCAGATCAAGCAAATAATAGCTCGGAGACTAGGGTGATTTAGTGAAGCCGAACAACCATACGGTGTCTAAAGGCGAAACTCATTTATTTGCTCGGTTTGTACTCGTTTACAGATTGTGTAATAGTTATATAGTGTGAGGTATAAAAACGTGTAGTCTGGTTGAATTACAAATGACAGGCTGTTATTCAAAGTCTTTATTAGCAGATCAGTATACATAATAAGGATAATTAACATGAATACGTAGTATTATACTAGAGATCCCTTCAATAAAACAATTATGTGCTCAAATTTTATTTTATTTCTTTCCATATACAGACCCATCTGATTTCAATGTTTAAAAATATCCAATAAATTTAGTGTAAAAACTATTGTGGTATCACGAGACAAATACAAAAGAATAAATGCTAGCGCGTTTGATGAGACGTGAGCAAACAATTAATAATCTACTATAAATATATGAATCAATAGACGAAAGCGTGTTTCGAAGCACAAATGAATACGTCACACACGAGTGTCTGTACATCCTGCGTGGGTCGCGGGTGAGCCGGCGACACGTGGTGGCGGCGGCTAGGGCAGGGTGTACTTGACGTAGGGCACCTCCACGTCGTTGCCGTCCTCGTCGTTGCAGCACAGCTCGAACACCAGCGCCTTGACGTGCGGCTCCAGCTTCTTCTTCGACACCTTCATCACCACCTCCGACATCGGCAGGTTCAGCCGCTCCTGGCGCTTCCCCTTCGGCATGAAGAACGAGTACAGCATGCATACGCCCTGCGACAGCATCGTGATCTCCAACTTGTGCTCGTTCTTGAAGTAGTCGAGGAACTGCTGCAGGGTCACCTCGCCTTTCACCTCGAACCGATCCCAGAGCGTCCACTTCTTGTCGTAGTACGTGTTGGTCGGCGCCGCTATGGGCTCGGAGAAGCCGAAGAACGGTAAGGCGAGGTTAACGAACCCATTCTTGAACACCTCCAGGGTGTTGAATCCCTGCGCAAGCTTGTATAGTTCGAGGCAGACTAGACCAGCTACCACCGAGGTGGTTGTGGCGATAGCTGGTATGATTTTGCCGGCGATGAGTTTGGAGCGATGCCTGTCGGCAGGCGGGATTTTGTAGTTGGCGGCACGAAGGTTGGAGGCTGCGACGATGAAGTCCATGTGGAAGTTGGAGTCGTCGTCCTTCTCGAAGTCGAGAGGCGTGATCCGCAGGTTGCCGAGCTTGCTGGGTGAGGGCATTTCGGCGATCATGTTCTTGACTTTATCGTGGTCCATGTCGTCGTTATTTTGCATCAACTGGGCATCTGTTACTGCGATCTTCACACCGGACTTTGGGCTGAATTCTGGTACCTGGAAATACATTTATATGATTGAAACTTATTCTGAGCATGAAGCTTATACCCAAACAGACTTAGATTGCATTAATGATCAAAATTTTTACATGAGTGAAAGTTTTAGGTATTTACATACAGAAATTCTAATAATTTCTATATGCCTATACTTTATTCTTACAATAAGTAGATTTCAAAAATAAACGAAACAGGATTTGAGTTTTTGGCAATGAGTACCGAGGCCGAGGTACTCTGAACTGCGTAACGTGGCGCTTCATATTTCAGTAACTTAACGTAGACTGTGGGTCAAAAAGAATCGCCCACCCTCACATTATATAACACCACAGGAGTCTCTACCATCTGGTCACACCCTGCCATGGGTAGTATGGAAGTCTCTAAATAGACTTCGCACCTAGGTTGGCCGCTGTAGAACGAACTTGTGTAGTTAGGGGTTCAGGGACACTGGCACATTTGTTGGTATGCCCTTTTTGCCCGACCACTTGCACATTATCAGAGCTTTGTGCGGCCATTTCTAACGCAATTAGAATGGCCGAATATTATGCAAATAATATATAGTTCAAACTAGAACCATTGACACGAAGAAGAAGTAACTTAATAAAAATATTAACATAAATATACTTACTGGTACTGCGGCAGCAATCTGAGCAATCTTTTCCCTATCGAGACATGGGTTCAGACCATACACAGTAGCTCTAAGATTAGCAGCAGCAACCACATAATCTAAATGCAGTTCTTCCGATGGGTCGAATTCGAGGGAGGATGGGCACCGCTTGGGCCCGGACCAGAAGGGGGCGCCGGAGGTAGTCTGTTGGTCGGGCGGGAAGTTGTAGAGCAGCTGTTTGATCTGGTTGGCGTACTGCGACTCCCAGTGCAGGCGCGCCCACGTCACGCAGTCGTCGATGTTACGGGGCCTCTCCATTATAGCGTTCTGGAATTAAATCATTTATATTATTATTTTAAGTGGATTCGCTTGCGTTCGTTCGCAATAAGGATTGATAGAAAACCAAATTTAAATTGATTAGTCTTTGCCATGCCTAACATTTTCGGAGTTCTAGCTGTGAATCGATTCTTTTTGCATATTTTAGTCTAAATACTTGTAATCTCTATATAACAAAGTTTTAAACAAATATGAATAGGAGCCGAAATAGAGTGTCATACCAAAACAAAACGGTTTAGGGCGAAATACTATAACTATATTAACAATAATGTCCTCTAGAACGAATTTCGGTCATAGCGGCCAATCTTAATGGAGACTAACCTTCTACGCAGGAGATAGATTCTCTATTGTATTACCTAACTTTTTATCCATAATTTAAAGTGCCATATTTTGTTTTGTCCTAATCATCATTTGACCGAATAATAACTTGCCCAAACTTAATGTCACATAATATCACATGTCATAAAATTAAAATCCCTAAACACAATATGCCCGAAATTTATTTGTCATAAATATTACAATCAATAATATACAAAATACTTAAAGCCGTTTTCAATAAAAGTTGTAAGTCCTAAATAAACATTAATTCAAATGATTAAATGTTTATTTATCGTAATAATGATTTTAAAACTAATTTGTATCACAAAGCTTGGCTTTAGTCACGGCTCCGGCGCTGCGGGTCTCCGGCGCTCCCACGCGCGCTAATCGTCGCAGACGGCTGTCGCTCACCGCCGCGGCTCGCGACAGCCTCAGCCGCGGCGCTGAGCTCGCAGCCCCCGCTCCTCCGCCCGTGGGCCGCCTCGTCCCAAGCGCCAAGCAATTCTAAATTACACTCTAGGAGTAGGGCAGACAAGACTGCGTGGAGTCGGATTCACAGCGATTCGTTTCTGTCACTACAACCTACTTTTTAGCTAATGTTGACTAACAATTTTACTATAAATGAACATTCGGAATAATACACATTTATAATACAACACTTAGGACATATGACTTTATTTCATGCATAATTAGGAGATTCAATTATTATAGTACCCAATATTATGACAGAATATTTTTAGAAGTAAAATGGATATACGTGTTATGGATAATGATTATCGGACAAACAATTTTAGGAGAGGAAAGGGAGTACCAGGACATCTTATAGTGCACAAGTGCGTTCGCAAACACAAGTGCACTCTCTGTTCTATAACTTTTACGATCCTATGGGACGGTAATGCGACACGACTTTTTAGAGAGATCAGGCGTAGGATCAACAGCTTTACGTTCTTTTCGAGGCACGGGGTTGTCTAACACCACCAACTTCCAAACTCCGGGCTGCTATATTTATTAACAGAAAAGCCCAATAACATTTTGTTGCCCAGTTCGGGATTCGGATTCGAGACCTCTTGCACAGTAGTTGCATTCACTACTGCTCCGCTGCAATACTATAGCTAAGCTAAGAATAAGGTTCATACCCTGACGCTCTCAATAGCATCGAGTGGCTGGCTGCCGGGCAGTTTGAGCGTGCGGTCGAGGAAGTGCGGGTCGCGGAGGTACTGCGCCGCGTGCTCCGCCGCCTGGCGGAACAGACCCTCGAACTCGTCGCGCGCCCACTGCAGCGTGTGCTCGATCGCGTTCGGGAAGTTCTTCAGGGTACAGATCGGGATACTCTTTTCTGGTGGGTCCTGGGACGAGCTATAAGATTCTGTGAGGAAGGGTACTACGACCTGGAAAATGAAAATATGTATTTGTAATTTAAACTGCAATCAAAACAATTTAATAATTAACATTGACGTAAACGTAAGATTTTCAACAAATATTTTTATTGAAATTTTCGCAAATATATAGAATGACTGAATCAAACGCTTAAAATCAAAAGTGTAGTCTTCTTTAGAACAAAATACCAGTCAGGAAGGAATAGCTGAAATATTATGTTAATAAAATCTTTATTTTCAACTGTATTATCTAATAATACAAATGATTAAGGCAGATACGCCTGTTTCCAAAAACAAATATAGGTAACTGTCAAATACAGTCGTTGTTTATACAGTTAATGTCAGATACAGAACATTGTTTAAAATATTGGAGGCTCAGTCCTTCCGATATAGTGCCATAGGGGAGGTCGGGTACTCCTAGTCACTAGTCCCAATGGAGACAACGTGTGTTGGCGTCAGAATGCCTTGACAATTTTACGCGGACTATGGGTGACCGCTGAAGGCTCCCAACTGGTTACAAAGACAGACCTATACTAGACAACGTTATCCACCAAGAGCGGACTACCACGGACCTCGGCTTGGGCCGTTGTCGCCGAGGTGATCCATGGGATTAACGTTAACGACGACTTATATTCCTACCCCAGCGGCGAGAGCGGCACCGTGGACGACTTTGTATGGCTGCGCGAGCCGTGTATGCCCTCGTGAGCGAGTGTAGTCCTATCGACAGGCTACTTATTTTTTTCTATTTAATATGTCATCTCCCATACAAGGAATACTTCCTGTGTCGTGGGGGACTATACAAACATTCAATTGGAGTCAGCGCCAGTGTACTAAACCTCTCGACCAATCTAGTTATCAAAAAAATACTACAAAACTATTCAAACAAAAGAAGACTATTATGATAGTTTACGTTTTAAATAGTCTGGTTAAACTTGGATGCCGGCGTTTATTCTAGCGTTGGTTGAGAGATTAATAAAGAGTCATTACGCACCTGTGTGTTGCCCTTAGTGCCAAGCGTACCACTCTCCAACAGCGGCTTCCTATAGTACACACATCTTCTATCCATGTAGATACGCGCGTCGACATTGTCCAGAGCGTTGGCGACTCCGTCCAGTGCTTCGAAGAACGCATCGTCGTATACCGCTTCAGTCTCCGGGCACACACGGTTCTCCTGGGCCACTACGTTCATATCCGGGTTCATACGTTTGATTACCTAGAAATATAGAGAAAAGTATTCAATTCCTACTAATATTATACGCCTTAACTACTCGACCGATCGTCATGAAATTTCGCATACACGATGGGTACATAATGGGACATAGGGTACCTTTAGAGATGAATTATATTAGACCGGGCCGTGTCCGAGGCCGGGGTGGGGCCGGAGCGGAGCCCGTCCGCGCTGTACGATTATATTACACCGAGTGTAAAACGGGTTATAAGCTGCCACAGTCGCATCAATGTAGCGTAGTGATGTGAATAATTTCCAATTTAATAATAATGGAGTTTTCTTTATTGGAGATGGCTGTTATTGCGGTAGCTATTGAAGAAGAGGGAGCAGAAGCAAGGAGTAAAAAGAACCAGGTTAAACGAAAATGGAGCGTGCATCCTCTTTGGAGAAGGCGTAAATTTGACGGAGAATTTAGTACTCTATGTGGATACTTACCAGACAATGAAGCTAAAGTCCAAGTATCAAAGTTTTCTTTGGACATTCTAAAATATCCAAAGAAACCTTTGATATTTCACTAAATGAGCTAAAGCCCGGAAGTTCGGTTCTAACTTTCGGACATGATCAATAAATTTTTCATCGTCCATTATCCGCAAAGCCATGCAACAAAAGAATCTTTTGTTTACTTATCACTTTGTGTCCAAACTGAGCTTCGGTGAAATAAAAAGAATGTGCGTGCGAGCGACGAATGTTTAGGGGGGAACCCCCCTAAACATTCGTCGCTCACCGTCCGTAAGGAGCACGGAAGAGTGTTCGTATTACAACGGGACGTGGAGGGGACGGGGCGGTACCGTGCAGCAACCGTGGTATAGACACGTGGGACACTGATCATGTACTGTGTGATATAAACTGCTTCATACAAAATGTATGTAACGTTTCAAATCCGTGCTCCGTCCGGGCCACGTACACGGCACGCGCCGGGCACGGTTCGGTCTAATATAATTCATCCCTTAATCCAAAAAAAAGTATGGTAAGTATCAGTACCATTTTTTTTTATAATAGTTACCTACTCCGTGCGGAAAGAATTATTGACATAAGCTGCAATAGCACGAGCAGTCGCGATGAAAATGTAGTAAGTAAATGGGTTAATGATCGCTCGCTTTAACGGTGAAGGTAAACATCGTAAGGAAACTTGCATGGTTAGTGGCAGTAGCCAGTCAATCACTTAAACCGCTATACCATCCGTGCAGTAGTTTTTGATTTCATTTACATGTTTTAAAAATAATCTCACCGTAGCAGCCGTGGTGGACTTGGGCTTCTGCACGTCGTAAGGTCTGAAGAGGAACTGTCGGTTCAAGTTGGACTTCTCGATAAGGTCCATGTCGGTGATAGTGAGCTGACCACCGTCGGCGCCCACACCCATCATGGCGAAGTTCTTCAGAAGCTCGCAGCCGATCGCACCAGTACCTGAAGAATAAATCGGGATAGATCAGAGATGACCAAAAGCCTTTTCAAAGAACCTGTGTAACGTAGATTGCGAGCAAATCTGACTTGTTCGCAATTTACGTTGCGCAGGTTCTTTCTTCGATAGTGTAGTAGTTTAATTGATAAACTTTATCAAATATATTAATCTATATATAGTGAAGTAAATTACAATTTAAATAATTATAATAATATAATATTCTATCACATACACAACATTATCTAGCCCAAACTAAGCAGAGCTTGTACTATGGGTACTAGACAATGGATAAACATACATATAAATTCTTTTTTTTTTGTAAATACTTACATATTATACATAGAAACACCCAGACCAAGACAAACATCCATGTTCATGCACACAAATGTTTGACTTGTGCGAGAATCGAACCCGCGACCTCAGGCGTGGCAGTCGGTTACACTAACGACTACGCCATCGAGGCCGACAAACAATATCAAATGCCAATTTCTCTTGTATAAGATTGTCTAGTATAAGATGCCGATACTTATTTGCTGTTGTTAAACAATTTCGAGCACGAAAAAGTTATGTCCTCGTATTACGGACGATTATAGCTTGGTACCTATATTCAAGAAACGAGTCGTTTTACTTACTGACAGTTAATTTTGACAAACATTTTATAAAAAATATGTCAATCAATTCGTTTCTTAAATATTGCACATCTACACCCAAAACACAACTATAGTTTAATCACGCAATGATACATGTGGAATTCAAACCCGCATCACATCGCGTATTTGTAGTATATCCATGAGAATCACGCTCAAGGCAAATCATTGTCGGAATTTTACATGGTCATGTACAGTCAAAGGTAAAACATGATTTCAAACACCTTAAAGTCTTATTTTAGAGTCATGAATCATAAAGTTTAAAAAAAAAACAACATCCTTCAGTTTATAAGTATCTATGTATACAATAAGAAGTGATTCCTTAAAATTGAAGATTGATCTGGAAAACAGCAGCCAAAATTAGCTCGAAACGTCATTATCTCGTGTGATGTCGCAGGTGCGTTGGACACGCGAATATACCGACTTTAAAAAAAGAGGAGTTTCTCAATACGACTGTATTTTTTTATGTGTTTAACCTCGAAACTTTTTGATGATTCTTTTTTTTTATTTTAACGCTGGCTTTTGCCATTTGGTCCCATTTAAATTTGATCATTTTCGTGTCCATTTGTTATTAAATTATATAGAATATTTTATTTTGTAATTCGATAGTTAAATTAATAGTGAAAGGATAAGAAAATATGATTATCTTTTAGTTATAATAGTAATCGGCATACCGGCTGGAACCGCTTTTCAATATTTATATGCTGTGCTGTATGTATAGCAAAACTTATATTGCACGGTCAAGGACAACGCACTATTTATATCAAGATAATGGTCTATATATTGAAATATAATTGTTTACATGGCTACCGTGTATACACCATACTGCCGTCCTTTAACTAAAATGCCGTTAACCCACAAGCGCGCGATTATGAATTTTTAATGAAAGAAATATAGTTTTGAATTCTATACTAGAATATAGATATAGATATATAATTATATAGATAAATAGTTTTAAATTCTAGTAAAATTATAGATAGACAATTCAAAACTATTTAACTATCCATTAAAAAGTCATATTCGCGCGCTTGTGGGTTAACGGCATTTTAGTTAAAGGACGGCAGCATATTGCCACCGACTGTACAAGATGATTATGGTATAAAGTACATAAAATGATTATTTATAGACGTCCAGCGCGTCTGGTAGGAGTTATGACTCGCGAATACCATCAGGTCATCTCAATGGTAGTAAATCCTAACTAACATCATAAATGCAAATGTGATTTTGTTTCTTTGTTTGTTATACTTTTAACGCCTTAACTACTCGACCGATCATCATGAAATTTCGCATACCCGTTGTCAGGGGTACCGAAAAAGACATAGTATACTTTCTGTCTTTCATCTAGAAAAAAATACTGTGCCCGAGGTTACGGCAATTTATTATATACTAGCTGTGCGAACGGCTTCACCCGCGTTTATGGTTACTGCGCCGACCCCGTGGGTCGTAGCGTGATTTTGTATAGCCTATAGCTTTCCTCGATAAATAGGCTATCCAACACTAAAATATAATAGATAAATAGTTCCTGAGATTGGCGCCTTTAACCAAACAAACAAACTCTTCAGTTTTATAATATTGTTACGTGCTGGGTTCGACGGATAAGAATATAAACAATATTACCGACTAAAACACGTTTTATTCAAACACACAATTCAATTTAAAACACAACTAACACTATACTACACTTTTCCACTGTACTGCTTCAAACTCCGTAGTATTTCCGCTTCCGTTCGCTTCGATGAACACTTGATCGCTTACGATTGTATACTGACTCGGCGGTGCGCGTGCGCCCTATTTATACGCGGGTAAAGCGTTTTCTAGTAACGCTATAATCGGTATGTAAACAGTACGATGTTTCGAGAAAGTACCAGCATCTTCTCTACGATTCTCGTAAGCATACCTACTACGTAGTTCCGTAAGATATCAATAGATGGCGGTGTAAATTATTAGACGGAACTGCCGAGTCTTTCCCACAAAGCCGAGAGATGTCACTGGGCGTAACAATATTAGTATAGATATTATATTTCACAAAAAATCTGTTTTGATAGTGTAGATTTTTATAGGTAAGTATTTTAGAATCGTTTCAGTATTTTCAGAAGTTTTCTTTTACATAAGCAAACATATATTAACTACATATACTTTTCAACATTTATATAAACTATCGATATTCGTTTCATATCGTGTATTTGCGGTCGACATGAAGCATGACCTTAAGGCTTTGATACGCATCTCCACACCTGCAATTATTGATATAACCATTACGTTTGTTTGTGCACCGTAACTAAGAAACCGGAACACGAGTCATCGACTACACACCATTAGTAGTTATGTATGTTCTATTCAAGGCCTGATATTTCTACTTTTGTGTAAGATCAATATTGTTCTTTATACGAATGTTACAATTCTCATACATAGGTATATTTATTTTATCTATATTGATACTAATATTATAAAGAGGAAATATTAAATGTTTTGTTTGTTTGTAAAAACGATTGTAAAATTCTTTCACACTTAATAAGTTATAGTATCACCGAGTAACATAGGCTACGATTTATTTCTTTTAAAGTACTGTTACTAACATAACCTAAAACCTAATCTACTTTTACGCGAGCAAAGCCGCCGGCAAAATGTAGTTTTTAATAAAGACAACTTCCGCTGTATTTATAAATCACTTAACAAACATTCAAACAACGGACACAAAGAACATTCAGACTCGGAACAAGTATTTGTAGGTCACACAAATATTGTCCCGTATGGAGATCGAACCTACAGCACTCGGCGCAATTGAAATGGCAAGGCGACCAATTAAACCACTACGCCATCCGTACAGTCGTATCGTTGTCGCAGTTATATATATAATATATATATAATTATAACAATTTAAAAAACCTAAAAATATATGTATTTTAGTTTATACTAGGAATGGTTGATAAAAATATCGAATTTTCCTAAATAGCAGTAATTCTATACAAACAAATTAATCAACACGGTCGGTAAATATTATAGAAAAAGACCTAGGAAAAAAGGACTTCGTTTTTGTCCGAGGCCATTCGACACAGCGTTGGGTAATAACAATAATCGTTCGACCATCAAATTAAGTTTCGAATATTCGATTATGATTCGGGACCCAATGACAATAAATTGAGCAATATTCGAATGCGCGACCATACAACATTCACATATTCAAATTTTCGTTTTCAAACCAATTATAAATTGCTAACTAACGTATGCATTTCTACACTATAGCATTAGGGATGAAATCTTGTAATAATAGTTGCATTATTAAGTGCAACTACCTCTTAAAAACAAAACAAAAACGCCGTTTACTTTAAACCTATCCTAGGAATTGAGTTAGCGCTTACACAACTGTCTCACTGAGGCATCCATGAACAAATATTCAAAGTAGCAAATTGTACTACAATCGTTTTAGTTCGATAGGTGTGAAAATATAACAAACAAACAGTCACAATATCAGTATGTATTCTATTTGTCGACTACAATTAAACACCGTGCGCTGAGAATTTCTTTGTTTCGCATAATGAATCTTGCGCACGCGCAGATAAGATAAAATTTGACGAAGTAAATATAAACCAGTATGATACTTAGATAAAACTAGATTTATGGTGTCGTGTGAGTTTATTTACTAAATATATTTACATATACAGGGTGTCCGGTAATTAATGGATAACCTCGAAATGTCTTATAGTAGAAGTGATGGTCGTTCAGAAAAAATATGGAAAATATCTATCCTAATTACTACCTGAGATGTTTTTTTTTAAATTACCATATTTTACTTTCTTGTACACTACGACCATAAATGAATGAATTCCATCGGTTTTTTGTTGTTTTATTATTAAACACTAATTATGCTATTAGAAGACAGTCAAAAGTATGGCTAGCTATTGCATATTTTTAATATTTATTATAATATCTATTTAAATTTTTTTCTTGAACGGCCATCACTTCTACTATAAGACATTTCGAGGTTATCCATTAATTACCGGACAGCCTGTATAGGTTCACGAGTAAGTACCCGAAAAAATAGGCAGAGATGGATTAGGTACACACAAATTTCGTCATTTATGGTTTTAAGTACCACGTAATAGGAGACGAGCCTTGGGTGGGTCGCTGATGAGTTTCAGTTCCAGCGAACAACCTATTATACAAAGCAGCGAGATGGCACACCGTGGTGGTTTTAGTCGGTAGGCCGTAATTCTGGAGAGAGCCCGACATAAGGGGAGGCGAGAGAGCAGGCATCAGGCGCATTTCCCTACGATAAAGAAAAGGTGGTTGTGTCTAGGGAGAATATTATGCTCGATCATAACCTAAAGAAAACACGTTTAATATTATTAGACTCCAAGGGTCCAATAAAATATTAAACACATTCTCATCCACCTTGAACTATTATTGCATTCGTAAAGCCCATACTGTAAGTATAAAAGAAAGAAAGAATACCGATCAATGCATTAAGGTCATGTATTTCATACAAACGTAGCCCAGTAGTGTATTCGACGTAATTATTAATATCTAATCAGTGCAACAGGGGCAGTCCGTATGAATTAGTAAGTATGAAGAATAACGTACGAGGTATCTTACAAATACGCCGTTAACTGATAACGGGTGATAGCAAACATAAACAAAGGTTTAATAAATAAAACGTATGCTGTGACGACAAGGGTAATAACCTTATTTTTCATCTGTCTGTCACGTTGGTTGGTCGTTATGAAGTAAGTCGTAGTAAGTTTGGCATGTTCTCGGATTCGATTCACGGATGTCCCTTAATAAAATATGAGATTGAGTCAGCCATCTGTTAACTAATCTGCGACTAGACAATGCCGGCAAACAAATTGCAAGCTCAATGACCATTCCTTTTCTTGAAATAAATATCCCTTTGCCCGCAATTTGTATTTACGTGGATCTCTCTAAGTACCATATATTCAGTTGTTCTGCATGGAATTAGATGCAACTTGTGACAACACGATTTGTAAATTTTTCGATATGCTAAACGACGGCGACATATCAAAAAGTATTTTTTGAGTAGGAAAACCCCTTTAAGTTAAATAATCTCACAATGAGTCAATTAGTCTGAAACTACACATTGAAAGAATCATTGTGCCTGGACCGACAACAAAATTGTGCGAAATTGGTAAAATAAAAATATAGGCCATTAATAGTTAGTTTAATAAATTTTTAAAATATAATTAATAATTAAAAACTCACCAACAATAAAGTACTTCAGTTCACCAAGCTTCTTCTGGAACTGTTTGCCGAACACAGCCACTTGTCCATCATACCTCGAACCGGTGGGCTTGCAGTTCTCCTCGTTCAAGTCTACGCGTTCTTTAGGCAGGCATTCGATGGCATCAAGGTATAACCACTGTACGATGGGGTGGAACTTTCCAGAACAAGCCTTCATTACCTCCTGGGCTACTACACCGCCGATGGCTGCGTTCATTGGGTTCAGATCGCCGGAAGATACCTGATGAGAAAAAGATTCTTACTATAGTTATATTACACTCGCTGTTTTTGTATATGGAATCCAGTAAGCAGTTCCAGTAGGCTATGGACGTTTGCAACAGGAAGGGTTTCATCTCATCGGCAATCAGTAACTAAAGACAGTCTACCTATAAACTGAATGTCGTAAATAGTTTCTACTGGAGCTGTTATAAGGTTAACAAATAATGCGACATGTGTACTGGATGTTACTAGACCGTGAGCAACTTTACTGAACAAAGCATAGTGACATGTGGGTGTACTTTGTTTCCATTCATCAGAAAGTTTACGCTGAATCTGATAGAGTCTTTTTCCATACTAATTTTTTTCAGATGCCTGATCTATATTGATTCTTGATCTATATACAGCATATCATTCGGCACACAGTTATTACAATGCCTATATTCGGAGCGGTCATGGGAATCCTCCCACTTATATCCATAAGTGGCCTTAAATCCGTAATATCATTAAAGGGTCAACCACAAAGAGTTAGAACTCACGGCATGACCTATTAAATAAACGTAAAGACTAACAACATCCAAGTATATTTTAAAGCTTTATATCTTTAACTGAATAATATCACGAGCTTCAAACCACTCAATTATCCGTACAATCACCTCGATATAGTTCAAAAGGATTTGCCTAAGAAGCAGTTCCCATGCTTCATGATGAAAAGCTTGCTGTGAAACCATTTCGCATAATATAACAGCCTTGAGACTAGCAATAAGCAACACAGGTACGTTGGCTCGAGGCCAATTCCGAATAACAAAATGAAAATGTATTTAATAAATGTGTTAATGCGGATGCGATGCGCTGGGAAGCATCATCATCTGCAACGAGTAAGTGATTAAAGTGGTCACGTGGCGTCGCCTCTGTCGCTATGCAGTTTGTCCAATTCCCGCATGAGCCAACAAATTGTGTGACCCACTTGAATGACCCATAAGGAACACCAGAACCAGAGTGGGATGTGCTTTTAGTTTCTATGTTTTTAGAAACCCCTAGTGCAGGACTAGTACTGCAAAGGTACAATGCGAGACAGTACTTGGCCATCTTTCACAGATTACTTTACCTATTGAGTCGTAACAGCACACGGGTGGCCAGGCACGATAAATTTTAATTATGGCTGGTATTCTAAGGCTTAACAGATAAATATAGTTTTTATACTAAGCTGGCTCCTTAGTCGCACGGATCGGCTACTTTATCTGGTATTACTATATGTGTGAGACGACAAAATAAATTGTTTAAATGGTTTATAAATTACAGCTGCATTATGAGCCTACGCTGCTATAAACCAATTATTAACGTAATAGAAAATACAACAATGTAGAAAGTGGATTAAGACAATACCAAGCAAAAATGTGAAGTAGGTACATGTATGGAAACCCTAACCAATATTATAAATACTGTAAGTTTCTTTGTTAATTACGCGTCCAATCATCATGAAATACACGATGTCAGGGATGCATAAAAGGACATAGAGTACATTTTATTTAAAAAAAGCATGTGCCCGCGGCATCTAAAATTGAGAGAAACTACATTAATGCAAGCGAAGCCGCGGGCAAAATATACCTAGTCTTACATGGATGAACCCGTAAATCAAGAAACAATTACTCTCAAGCACGTAAAGAGCGAAAGGAAATCGATAGAGATATTTATAAATCAGTCTGAAATAAAACCTACTAGAACAAATATTGATACCTCTACAAAAATATTCGCAAAGCAACATGATTCATCAGTCATTGACCTTTCATATTTACAAATGGCGTCACGCTAACATCTCCCTCTACCCTCCCCCACGTGCAACAAAGCGTGACGCTATAAATAGATTACACGTGACAGAGCTGACATTACTTACAACGTGAGGAAACATGGATTTGTCAATGAGCTCATCTTGTTCTGTACATTCATACTCATAACATGATAATTATATTCCACATCATTATTTAGTAGACCACGAAAAGTTAATAATCAAGGTGGAGAGTTATTTTATATTTAAAAGATAACGCCTGCAATAGGCATAATTCCTGTATTGCAAGAGACTTTACAAACATTCAAACAATGGACACCAAGACACGGAACAAAATGTTGTCCAATGTGGTATTCGAACCCACAACACTCGACGCGGTGGCCATGTCAAGGCGACAACATAAACCATTACGCTATCCGTGCAGTAAAGTAGTTGTTATCATAACTAACACAAAAGAGAAGTTGGGTATCATATACAAGTCTTAATAGACACATCCATTCATTCCATCCCCTGATTTATTCCTTTTCACTATCGTTAATGTGTGATAAATATATCCGGCAATGCTAAAGACCACAGGCTAAAGACTCACCATCAAGTGAGTCAGAATATTTGTCACCTTGGTAGTATAAAAATAATCAACATCATCAATCGGCCCACCGCAGTCCACTGCTGGACATAGGCCTCTCCCATTTTACGCCACAGCATCCGATCTGCCGCCATCCGCATCCAGTCTGACCCAGCTATCTTTTTCAGGTCATCAGTCCACCTGGCCAGGGGACGTCCTACCTTACGTTTACCAAGTCGCGGTCTCCACTCTAGGACTCGCTTACTCCAACGGCCATCGGTCCTTCTAGAGATATGGCCATGGCTGTGCAGCATCCCGCTAAGCTGATCTAGTGACTCTGCTATAATGACGATGTTATCGGCAAACCGTAGGTGTGAGATGTACTCACCATTCACATTGATACACCGTCCAGTCGAGTGTTTAAAAACATCCTCAAGCGCGTTGGTGAACAATTTGGGAGATATTACTGCTCGACGCACGACTCTCGAGAACAACTTGTAGACGTGGCTTAGGAGTGAGATGGTCTATAGTTCTTAAGTAAGGTTTTATCTTATCACCTTTCTTAAAGAACAGAAACACCGCACTCCCACTCCACGCCTGAGGTGTTAAGCCCTCTTGGATGACGGAATTGAACAGGCTAGTTAGCTCTTTCAGGATCGCGATCCCGCCCGCATTTAAGAGCTCTGTTGTAATTCGGTCATCACCGGGAGATTTATTATTCTCAAGCTGCTCGAGAGCCGCTTTAACCTCGCTCTAGCCGATATCCGGGATGTTCTCGGTGAAGTAGCGCGTGAGTGGGGCTGTGTGATCATCGCCGCTATGTCCCGAAGGGCTCGCCATCCGTGATGCATACAGGTGTCTGTAAAAACTCTCGACTTCGTCGAGTATCTCGTACTTTGAGGTTATGACTCTGCCATCGGTACTCTTGAGTTTCGTCAGATGGGGTCTCCCTAACCGCTGAGCGAAAACCTCTGACCTCTATTTCGCTCAATCGCTGCCTCGATAAGGCGAGAGTTAGGGCGACGAAGGTCAAGTCACATCAGAAACCTACGCATACGAAAGTATGCGTAGGTTCAAGACACTCCTATCTGACGAAGACGACTCAGTGGATGGCATTTCTCGTCGTTCTCATAAGATCGAGAGTCTCGAGCGAGAGCTTAGACTTCCTGTTCTTACACTTTGCGGGTATCCATCTCCAAGACAGTTCTTGTAGCGTTCTGACCACTGTGTTGGTTTTCTTGTCCACATTGCCTGTGGTTCGAAACGACTTTGAAGTTCCAATTGAAACTTTTTGGAACCCAAAGCTATATGGAGCGGTGTAGGTCGGAGAGTTGATTTCACCATTTGAGCCGTCTCTACTTTGAAGTCTATATTTAGAGTGTCTCGGACAAGTCCGTGATCGCTGCCGGTATTGAACCTATTGATCACGGAGATATCTCTAAATATGCTTCCGGTCCGTAATGATAAAATCTATTTCGTTCCTTATCACAGTATCGGGGCTTTGCCAAGTCCACATTCGTTGAGGCCTCTTCTTAAAGAACGAATTCATTAAGAAGAGCCCCTGCGATTCTATAAAGTTGATTAGCATTTGCCCTCTGTGATTCCTACGCCCCAGGCCGTGGAGTCATAGTATCGTTTCGCTGCGTTCTTGTACTCCTACTTTGGCATTAAAGTCCCCCATTACAACGTTGTAGTGAGCCTTGGCTGTACCATGTATTGCTTTTGCAATATAATAGTCTATCACATACACACAACACCATCTAGCCCAAACTAAGCAGAGCTTGTACTATGGTTACTAGACAATGTATAAACATACATATATACTTCTTTTTTGTAAATACATACATATTATACATAGAAACACCCAGACCAAGAGAAACATCCATGTTCATGCACACAAATGTTTGACTTGTGCGGGAATCGAACCCGCGACTTCAGGCTTGGCAGTCGGTTACACTATGCCATCGAGTCGTCAAATCGTGTGTGTGTGTGTGTGTGTGTGTCTGTGTGTGTGTGTCTGTGTGTGTGTGTGTGTGTGTCTGTGTGTGTGTGTGTGTGTCTGTGTGTGTGTGTCTGTGTGTGTGTGTCTGTGTGTGTGTGTCTGTGTGTGTGTGTCAGTGTGTGTCTGTGAATGTGTGTGTGTGTCAGTGTGTCAGTGTGTGTCTGTGAATGTGTCTGTGTGTCTGTGAATGTGTCTGTGTGTGTGTGTCTGTCTGTGACATCGTAGCTCCCGAACGGATGAACAGATTTTGATTTTGTTTTTTTTTGTTTGTAAGGTGAATTAGTCGGATGTGTTCTTAGCTATGTTTGATGAACATCTGTCAAAGATGGCCGCCACCACAAAATGGCGGATTATATATTTTTTGACAACTTCCTCAATATGGGTATCAAATGAAAGGGCTTACTACAATATTGAGTCGAGGGTTTTTAAAAAAATTATAATTTAATGTTATTTGGTTGAGACCTTGCTTTAAATAATGAATAAACACTCTACTAATCATATTAGCCCCGTGACTATTACTGGTAATACTTCTAGCTCCTTGCCTTCCAATAATGAATCTTATAATTAAAATGTTATGAACTACTGTTATGGGTTACATTTTACAATATAGGTGCTATTTGCTATTGCAATTTTACTTTTATCTATTTACCCTTCTTCTAAATATATTAATTCCAAGTAACTATATAGTACAAATTCTATAAAATGGAGCTGCAGTGATATGCTCATATAATAATACATTGACACACTTGGAATAGTAAGTAATAATAGATACTATATTATTATAATCTACATATTCCTTCTCTAAGACTAGGCAGACAAAATAAGATCCACATGTTACAGGCATTGTATGATCCTCTATTACACCCATTAAATATAATAATAGTATAGTGAAACAAACCTTGCAGAAAATCTCCAGTAGTTCAGAATTTGTTTCCAAATCACCATACTTGAAGGTATCAATAGATTTTGCATAATCTATAAACTTGGTAGCATCAGTATCACTCCAGGGTTTTGGGAGCCTGCCCTCACCTGCCTCAAACTTGTGGAGAGCGGCAAATGCAATGTGAAGCTGTTGAGGGTAGTCAAACTTTCCAAAATCAGTAATCAAGAATTCCGGGCATGCAAATGATTCCAACAATGATTTGAACTGAAGTTTCTTGGGCATCTTGACTTGTGTGACAATACCACCACGGACATACTTTGAGAACTTAGTTGTGTCTCCAATGCTAAAGGTGTAAGGGCCCAAGACTTTAATTTTACGGGCTTCACAACCATTTAACTCTGTCATTCCTTGGACCTGAAAATTAACATATATTGAATCAATGTCATCATATCATATCATATCATCAATGATAAGAATTTATTGCGATCATCATTGTAGAGATAATAATAATAATATTCTACCACATACACATAACACCATCTAGCCCAAACTAAGCAAAGCTTGTACTAGACAATGGATAAACATACATATGTACTCTGATTTGGATATACGTAAATAGAAACACCCAGACCAATACAAACAACCATGTTCATACACACAAATGTTTGACTTATGCTGGAATCAAAAATGCGACCTCAGATGTGGCAGTCGGTTACACCAACCACTACTTTTGAAATCTGTTTTTGCCTAACTTAGGAAAAAAATTATCTTAATACCTTAATTGCCTAATTATGTTTAGCCTATTAAGTTGCACCAGTACACACAGGTGGCCAGACACAATATATTGTAAAATATATCTTGTATTAAGACTTGACAGATTAAATAGAAAATGGTATAAAATGTGTACAATGAACAATGTTTAACAGTGCCTAGTAATGTAGTAAACTGTTATAAATAAAAATAATTATACTCAACTATACTTTCAAATGATTCATGTAAATTTACCATAAATGTTTTAGAAAAGTAAAGTCAAAAGGTATGCTTGGGAAACTATTATTCTTTGCTAATTACAATGGCAAATGACCCAATTTAGCATTTAAGTTGCACTAACCACGGTCACATATTTTAATTTGATTGATACCTATTGTTTCATTATTATTAGAGGTATAAAACAAGGCTAACTATTGTCTCCAATTTATGCCCTAGGCACATGCAAGGTAGTTCTTTGCACATGCTACACAACCAATTTGTTGCACTAATACCACTTGAACACAAATAGTGGGTAGTATTTTATTTCTATCATATGTGTAAAATGAATGTGCAATGGTAGTTTTATTGCACCAACTATACTTCTTATTAACTAATTAATTAGCTAGTAAGTAATCTGACAATAAAAAAAGCATTTTGTCCAGATCCTGGATTTAATAATGTTCAGAGCATGGACTAAACGGCTAAACATTGTTGCAAATAGTAATTGACTATAAGTGTCTAAGATGCATGATGCTACTTCTAGAATACATTTAACAAATCTATGTGAAATACAAACCTTCCTTTAACTTGATGCCGGTATATTTTTATAGGTTACCATTACAATTAAAACAAATAAATATATTATTGTTGTCAAACAGCTGATTCTCTAGATGGTGATAAAATTTTATTGATATCAGTTTCTTTCTTCTATGATATCAGTATTTCTGGCAGATATTCAAAACACTCGCTCAAGGTTATGCAATGATATATGTTACTAACATTGACCCTGATAATATGATGACAATACTGTTTCTTTACCAGTGCAATGAAATAGGTAATAAAGTCATTACACAAAAAAATTACTGTTCAAGATTATAAAATACAAAACAGGGTATTACTAAATAAATATACAAACCTCGCTGAATGTGACATAGTCTCCATCTTCCAAACCATGACGGGTATCATCAAGACAAGTGACTACACCCTCATATTCATGTGTAATGTCAGCAATCATGGCTGACACCGGATTCTCGCCGTTAACATCAACCACTGTGAACTCAGGTCCAAAGTCACAGAAAACTTGGGAGAACAAGCCTCTAGTGTCTGCTATAATTAGAGCTATGTTATTAGCATGGGTGATGGCCGCTACGCGCTCCTGCTCAGCCCATGCAGCACCAGTGAGGACGACGACACTAAATTTGCGTAAAAAGTCCTCAGTCAACGGACCTGTGTACGAAGTAGTAGGCACATAGTGATTCAACTCAGACAGAAGCTCGCACGAGGCGACAGCCCTGTTCTGACCAATTAAACTCTCCGACAAGTAGAACTGCGAAGATAAATCAGTAATGGTGCAGGTCCGCTCATCGTGAAGAGTCACCGACTTCACTCCACCGAGAATCACGTTTTTCGCCACTTCCACTCCGAGACCCCCGAGTCCCGAAATAAGCACATCCGAGCTGGCCATCCGACGCATAGCATCGTGTCCCAACACGTAAAGCTGCCGAGAATACAGACTCTCGTCGATCTCGTCTTCCACGCGCGTCCCATTGTTCGCCATTGCCGAGTTGTTGGAATGTGATTCTCCTGTATTTAGTTTCCGCTTTTTCGCCGGGGGGTCAACGGAATTATCGGCGACTTCAGCACTAGACATCGGGCACGAACGCGCACAATTTTGGCAGAATTTTGCTTTGCGTTTTAAATTCAGAAGAAATAATCTTCAAATAATATAAAGCGACATTCGCGTATCGTCAAGGCCCGCTTACTCACTGTCTTGAAGTTAGCTGCGAAATACGTGGAAAATGACCTGCGGAAATGATATTTTGTTTGGTTATTTTTCTGATAGTTCGATAATAATCTAGATATCGGTGATATTTAATAGTCACTGATAATTTCACTTCCAAGTATATTTAATTTGGAACCAGACTATCGACGTTCAACGAGTAAAATGCACTTTTTATGTGTACTTCGATTTTTTTATTTGTAGCAACATTCACACGCTTGCAAAGAATCAAAGAATGCAGACTAGAAAAAAAAGACTATCTCAGCTACTTACGATCTCTAAGGTGAACTTCAGAGATGTTGCTTGTAAAAAGAAGGATATTATTTTAGAGTTAGCTAAAGATTATTTCATTACTGCATGCCTTTCTAGACCAATACAAGTGTACATAATTAACGCTATATTGAAAATATATATATAATTTTTTTAAATGATCTTTGAATTTAAGAAATCGTTTTAGAAAGTAAATATCAAGAAATATTGCTTTATGATCCACGTTAATTAATTGGCGAATTACGAATGTGAAAATATATTATTTCTTATTGTTTTGAATAATTTAAAGCATTAAAATCGGATCGAAACGAAAGTTGCCGCAGCTGCGTAACGTCGGGCTGCGTAATGCACAGATCGGGGTATCACAATGGAATGATGATGAGTGGTTTGTAAGTTTTGAAACACAACTTAATACCTATTTTTATTGAATATTCTGCTGTATTTAGAAATATATTGTAATTTTTTTAAATTAGTGTACGTTATTACTATTATATGTAAAAAAGAAAATCTATATTTTCCATGAAAGTATTTTTCAATACTTTGTGGTCTAAAATCTTAATCTTATCTTAAGTATTTCAATTCGGAAAAAGGTCTTTATTTGAATTCTTTTGAATTTCATGTCATACATCTGTCACTGTATCCAAACATCGACTACTCAATATTTCAGTCTGTCAACACATTATCTGTCAAATGTCAAACAGTTGATCAATCTGGTCCATAGCTAACTTCAGAGCAAACAATCCATTTTGTTTCATTTCAATCTCTAGATTATTTCAAGTTCACGACACGGTGTAATTGACTCGACGTACGAATATTTTTGTTGTCGTACTGATCGCGAGTGAAAGGAGCTCGAGCAGCATGACTATTGTGTGAAACTGTTTATATTGAAATATTGTGAAGTCCTTGTATTATTTTATTTTGAATCGTGTTGTGAAAAATGGTGCAGGATTACGTGTCTCCTGTGAGGGTGCACAAGCATCCCTTCGAAATGGTGATGGCCGTGAGTATATCTTAATAATAATTGTGATTATTGTATATATTTACAAATGTCATGTTGTGCTGACAAGGTCAGACTAGATAAAGATTGATAAATATTTTCTCGGGCTGCAATAGTGTTTGGTCAACACTATTTCTCAACAGAGCTACTGCTGTGTTTTGCAACACTGACCACCGAAATATCTGTTAGGCATGACCATCGTTACCTTTCTGTTTTAATTCATAAAACTCGTTTATTTTCGATAATTTCGATACCTTTGATATTTTGCCTGCACCATTGATATTCTAATTGGAATGTATCTGAGACTGAATGCCTGCCATATTATGATAATTTGTTAATAAACAACTTTAATAAGTTACTTTAAATAAACCAGCAGTTTTAATTCATTTGCTATTTATCAGAGTGTTGTAATCTAATGTTATATTTAGTTTGGCCAAGAACTGTTAGGACAAACTTTTGTTAACTATTACCAAGTCAAATTATGCTGCATTTATTCTCTTAATTATACTTTGATTTGAGTACTTGCATAAATAAATCAATAAACAAGGATGAAGATGCTCCTTGATACAAGGAAAACATTGTAAAACAATTGAATTAATCCCTAACAATACAAATTATTAATAACAATAGATTGTTGTATTCTAACTATTACCAATCAGAATTCTCTGATTGGTAATAATTAGAATATCTAAAATTCTATTAGATACATGTATATATTTATCATGCTCGCAATATTTTTGATTATATACTCTGAATTTTAAATTTAAAATAATAATAATAATAATATTCTACCACATACACACAACACCATCTAGCCCAAACTAAGCAGAGCTTGTACTATGGGTACTAGACAATGGATAAACATACATATATACTTTTTTTTTTGTAAATACATACATATTATACATAGAAACACCCAGACCAAGACAAACATCCATGTTCATGCACACAAATGTTTGACTTGTGCGGGAATCGAACCCAAAAAAAAAAATGTTTAATTTTCAATAGTATATTACTTCTAAATATATTTAAGAATTGTGATATAAGTGTTTTTAAAAGACAGTATATATAAACAGACAAGTATGCCTTTTCATTAACAGAAATAATATATAAACTTTATCATAATGAATCTTGCTTGTTGTTTTAATATAGTGACATTATCACCTCAGAAGCTATTCTCTACCAGGGAGATGATTACTGTATATCTGTAACCAACAAATAGTAATATATCATTACTATAATTTAAATTTTATAGGTAGAGGTATTGTCTACCAAATGAGTATGCCTTTGTATTATAATATATTGCAAGAAACTTTAAATAAATAATCATATGCATTTTAAATCATCTCGTAAATATTCTATTAATTTATGTGCTAGTTTGTATACTAATGCTGATTTAGTCTTGAATATATATATTTGTATTATAAAAATTAAATATAGAATCAGTCTAAATATAGATTTTGAATGAGCTCTATTTTAAAAGTCTAATTAATTAAATGTTGCCTTTATATTATTAATTTAGCTATAAATAGTAACAAGTATTCTAACATTTATTTGTTAAATCCTTATTTTTATTGTCATGATTGGTTATGATCATAAATATACTGTTTATTACCAGCATAGGGCATAGCATATGCATACTAAATGTTTAAAATTTTTATTAATGGTTAATTAGTTTTAAATTACCCATAAACCTAAAATTTTATACATTACTTTTTAATGGTATTACATTGTATTATTTGTTTGGTTCTCATATAGTTGTATAGAGTATAGATGTATAGAGTTTAACATTTGGTTATTAAAATAAACTGTAATTTAAATCATGTTCTTAGTAAATAATACCAATGTATATATATATGGATGATACATAGAACTTAAGTAAAAACTGTTGTAAGTATTATTTAATGCACTTTTATAATGGTTATATTAAATTATCCTTACTTATCATTTTATGATATATATTGTTTTTAGTTTGCCCTACTTACACAAAGCAATTGAGGTTTATGCATAGTGATAAATAATTTATGATTGGTGGATAATATAGCATAGCATGCAAATTTTTATTTTAAGAAAAATGCATTTTCTTTGTCGTAAATATATCGCCTAAACATCTCAGAATCAAAGTCGCAGATAAAAGCTGGCTCTATATAAAGCATCACACTTAATTATGGGTAGTATTTAACTGTTCCTCAATATTTTGCCTTTGTAACACCAAAAAAAGTAATTGCACAGCAAAATATGCTTACTAAAATATTTTAAAGAGATCAAACTAAGTCGACGGAGCCCCGCCCGGAGCCCGACGGGGCTCCTATTTTTGGGTGGGTTTAAGAAGGAAACTAACTTTTATTTTTTACGTGGGGTAATGCATGACGCATACCTCTCCGCGGGGGCGGGCGGAGGAGTTATGTCGGACTCGCCGGGGTAAAAGAAAGATGGAATTAGAATAATGTGCCTCCCGGAATACCGAGTAAACCTACCACGGTGTTCCTCGGCAAAACCACTATCGACGGGGCCGTGCGAATCACTTGCGCATGCGGCCGCGACCCCGCCGAGGTTTCGGCCCGCCGAGGTTTCGGCCCGCCGTATAAAACTGCAGGCCACTACGCAAAGAGATCTACCCAAAGGCACTCACTCACTTATTAAACCCTACTGTCTCCCCCCGAGAGGGGAGACGGACTCGAAAATGAGGCGCGCGTGGGAACACGCACGCCGCCTCTCGGACCTGGTGCTGAACAGATGGCGGGCAGGCCCACAAAGCCCACCACCCCCAGGTCAATCCTCAGGGTGGCTGGAGGTCATCTCGCGCCCTCCGGCGCCCGGTTCTGCGGTTGGGGAGAGGGTTTAAACGCTCCCTCTCCCGCTCCGCCGCCTCCTTGATGGAAATGACTTCCTCACAAAAGGAGGCGACGGCGTTCCACGACCTCTCACTCCGGACCATAGACTGAACTACGGCCGGGAGCGAGAGGGCAACCAATCCGACTGCCGCGATCAACTCACGGCGCTGCGATGCCCAGGTGGGGCAAACCGCCAAAGTGTGCAGCGCCGTGTCCTCAACTACGTCGCGGCAGTCGCCGCAGTGGTGACAACCGGGCGTCTCTTGCCGGCGTATACGACACAGGAACTGGCCAAGGCAACCCTGGCCAGTCATTACCTGTGTCAGCCGGAAGGTGAGGGCGCCATGCCGCCTCTCCAGCCACTCCTCAAACACGGGACTTACCGCCACGATCGTAGCGTGCCCGAAGAACGAACCTAACATAATCTAACCCTTCCGAGACGAAATGCAGTGATTTGAGGCGTATAGGTGCTCGTTATGATATATTTTAGTAAGCCTATTTTGCTGTGCAATTAGTATTTTTGATGGTAATTTTATCTAATCCCCTTAATTATTCTGAAGACTTAGATGTGCACTGCCTATATTTCGCCAGCTAACTTATGAGATCATTGCAATCTACCATGTGTAGACACGCAAGTTTTAAAATCCATGCTACTATTAAACAACGAATTTTATTGATAATAACTCTGCCCGATCCGGCCATCGATCACGGAATCTTACGATCGGCTTTTGCGCAAACGTCTAGTGTTACGCCATTTAATCCAAGCGGCAGTCGTATGTAATAATGTGTGTAACTTATTTGTTATTTTATTATCGTTATATACACAAAATATGGTTGTAGTACAGTAGTTGTATGTAGTATACTATACTAATTCTAACAAGGTGTAATGATTTAAATATTTGTATTTGCTTCTTTTTTCACAATACAAGTATACAACTCGCAAATAAATATTCTCTGTACTGACCATCCGAAGTATAGGTATATTATAGTGCTTCCTCTAAGCGCATATACTCAAGAACACAATCCCAGGTTATATGGATGCCATCATCTGTGAGGTTAGGTTAGGCTAATTTCTTAATAGAACTGCTCTAGATTTGAAACGAAATAACAGCATATCAAAGAAGAAATATTGAATGTGCAAACTCGAATCATATTCGTATAGAATTGTCCACAACACTTTACTAGGCATAATCATGGAGACATTAGGTCGAATTGAAAGAAAAAAAGCAGAAATACCAGTACATCAGCGTTCTTATCTGTACTAATATTATAAAGCTGAAGAGTTTGTTTGTTTGTTTGTTTGAACGCGCCAATCTCAGGAACTACTGGTTTGAATTGAAATATATTTTAGTGTTGGATAGCCCATTTATCGAGGAAGGCTATAGGCTATATAAAATCAGGCTACGACCAATAAGAGAAAATGTTGAGGAAACGCGTAAAATTATCTTATGTGAAGCAGACGAAGTAGCGCGGGTCAGCTAGTTCATGTATAATGTTGTCAATACATTCGAACATTATTCGAATGCTAGGTCGTATATAGATTTTTGGAAGATTCTTTTGTTTGCATTTTATGTATGAGACACATTGAATGGGCATCATATGCTGGCTCTGTGGCCTGGCCATGTTGGCCGCGCCTTAAACCCTGAACAAAGACTTTCAACTTCACTCATAATACCATGCATATGCATGCTATGATATAGAGATAGACTGAGTCTATGTAGGTATGTTATGATGAGTCTATGAGGACAAAGGTGTAATATTACACCGACATTTCGCCAGTATTTTTTTGAGGTCACACTTAATATCGCCCAGCTTTGGTTTTAGATCCTTCATAGGGCCTATTGCCCTCTAATCGGACATTTCTACACTTCGTGCTGCAATTGAAATTTAAACAGAAAATATTTGTGACACTGCGTGACTCGGGGTTCAAATCCGAGACCTCATGCACAGGAGTCGCATTCACTACCGCTGCGCCACCGAAGCATTAAATCGTCTCGTAACAGATAGTAAAAAATTCATTTAAATTATTTTACGATAACTGTAACATTTTGTCAATAACCATTTCATGACGGCCATAGAAAAGATTTAAAAACATTCTCACAAATTAAGCAAAGAATGTGCAATAAAAACGAACAATAAAAATATCTCGTAAAACGGCCATTACTGTGCACGTTTCTTGCATGTATTCACGGTCGTACGGAATCTGCGGGCTTGTCATATGACGTCAGGAGTTCATGATGTATCAAGTATATAACACACATTGGGTTACCAAACCTTAGGAACGTTAGGCTGTCGTTAGGACCAGAAGTAAACTTTTACTGCTTATTCGCTACAATGGAAAATCGAGTACCATACGAATTTGTTTTTTAATATCGTTCGTTGTTGGTGGTCTGTGTGTTAGCAAGATATTCCGATATTACATTTTCAGTATCAGCGGTTTGATGTTTCGTTGAGAGATACACATAAACAACTAAAGTAACGATGTGACATCTAAGACTATTTGAAGAGCTATGTACCACCTTCACGAGTTAATTGCTAAAAGGCTACCCCATTACTGAAGTGGTCCCTTGATCATTTCAATCGTGAACTCATCCGTTTATTGTTGTCAACTAATCTATATATATAAAAATCAATTGCTGTTCGTTTGTCTCGCTAAAATTCGAGAACGGCTGGGCCGATTTAGCTGATTTTGGTTTTGAAATATTTGTCGTAGTCCAGGGAAGGTTTAAACGCTGAGATAATATAGAATCGTTAGGATAGGTGATACGGAGTACACCGGGCCATCTAGTCGCGTATAAACAAAGAAACCAAAAGATAGTGTTCCCATACAAGGTGGCAGATAAGAGAACGCCTCGCCTAATGCTGGAAGGTTACCATAAACATTTGAAACAAATAGTTGAAACATTACGACGCACCAAAACGGACAAAATAATACATATGTACATATAGAACAATTAATTATTTATTACCTCCTTACATACCAAGTTTGAAGTTTCTATAAACAATATATAATATAATATAATATATAACAAGGCAAAATTAATGCGAAATTTCTATAAATTATTCCCAATTCCGAGGGAATTTCGAAATATCCGGCCTTATTGCCCATTTATATAGTAAAGGGAAAATATGTACAAAGTTTCAGCTCACTAGGCCCGAAGGTTTGGCCTGGGCGATGATGAGACAGTCATTGAGTGAGTCAGATCTTGTCTTTTTATATACATATGCTAGCGGACACGACAGACGTTGCCCTGCCCGAATATTGCTGGTCAGATTTCCTAGAACCCGATCGCAGCGCTACCTAGCGGGTCCAATTGTGAATCTAAACAAGCCAGGAACCTACTTAAACACACACAAAAATTTCGTTTTAATCAGTCCAGCCCTTTATGAGCAGTTCTGTCACTTATAAAGATATTCATTCCAGATCTAATCAGGCTGTATTCGCATCCTTAGATCTCTGTAAGATTTGTATTGCCTGCCCTGCACCCTAAATATATAACCCCACATGAATACGGCAATTGACTAAGACATGTCACGATGTCTAAGTCATGTTTATAGTTTGGCTCGGTGAACTCACCGATTTGTCTTCATAAAAATGTATGTTTTATGTACGTGATGTTGTTGTAGCACGAGATTTTGTTGTGAGTGTAGCTACGCACGTATTGACGATGAGGAAAACCTCACCATTTTAGTGGCTTTTTCGTAGCAACACGATTTCACGGCTTTAAGTTTTGGTAGCTCAGGCAACATGTTTAGGGTATTGGACTCATGATCAAGGGACTTAGCTTTGCAAGTGTTATCAGTGTTCAATCAAATCGCTAGTAATTTTATAAAAACTTGTGTTGCGTTTCGACGTCAGTAGGTCAATCAGAGCCGTTTTTACCATCTCATTTAAGAGATGGTGGTATGGATCCTGAACTCCTCAATGATGTGTCACGTTGTCAACAGACACGGAGTAAGTATTTTGCAAATTTGCAACATTCGAATCGTTTCCACCATTTTTCAGACATAGTAGATAACGATCCCTTATAAAATGGAGAACACGACATTCCGATAGGGGTGTATGCTTGTTTGCCAAACTACGATCCAAGAGACCTATGACTTTTCAAAATTATGTGCATATTGAATACTTAATTATCGCTCGCTTTAACGGTAAAGGAAAATGTGAAGAAATCTGCATTGTGAGTATTCCTTAATGTTCTCGAAGATATTTGAAGTCTACCAACTCGCACAGGGCCAGCGTGGTGAACTATGGTCTAACCCTGCTCAGAATGAAAAGAGGCCCGTGCCTAACAGTGAGACAGTCTACGAGTTTACACAGGGCTGATATTACCATTATTACAGCATAGAAACTGCACGCTGCGTAACTCTACGCGCCATTTCTACGCGAGCGTGATTTGTCGCCGTTCTCTGTTAAAATAACCGTGTGCGTTTATTTATCGTCTATCAAAGGCATAGTGTCTGATAGACACAATTTTTGGAGGTCGATAAAATAGTGTCTCTTAGACACTACAATGCAACAACGAAGGACTACAACACATGTATTATATTTAAATAGAAGTAATAAATTTGCATATTTCAGAAGACAAACTAGGCATGCCATCACCTGGCATTATAATAGGCATGTGGTATTCCTTCCTTGTCTTAAACTATGTAATTATTATTGTGCTAGCTATTCGTGTTATGTTCTCATCATATAATGTTGAAGGATTATTGACTGCGAAATGGAGGTCAGATTTAATGGGATTATTGACTATGTAACTGGGCACTAAATGTACTGAATGTAGAAGTTTAAGTTGTGGTATACGATTCTGCCGTGATAAGGATAGTTTCTACATGGTGGAGGATTGCACCAGTGCACACTAAGTCAATCCAAACCTGGAATAACTTATTTTAGAGTATACCAGCTGTCTCCTGCAGTTTCAGCTACGTTTATGATAGCTACTCTGCTCTCGTGCATGATGTTGTATCATGTGATGCCTATGTTACTTCTAGATAAAGAAGTTTTGTCATTACAAAGCTTGTGTATTTGTATTTTAGAATTTTGCATGTTATAAATAAAATCAAAAACAACAGAATTGACTTCAAAAATTATATGTAACCTTCACCATTGTGAAGGTTGTATAATTTTTGAAGTCGGTCCTGTTGTTTTTCCATCGCCAACAAAGGTTGTATAAATTTTGAAGTCAGTCCTGTTGTTTAGTCATCACCGAAACCAGCTAGATAGATAGCGATGCATTATTTTACTTAGAATTTAGTCAAATCGGGAAGCATTATTTTTATAAGTTGTAATCATCTGGAGTCCGTTTGCAATACTAGAGATGTCTTTCGCGATTTACCGAACCTGGTGAAAGGGAATTGAAGAAGAAAGAAGAAATTTGTGGAGAGAGAGAAGTAGGTATGCACGTAAGTAAGATGTCTGATACTTCTAGTGTTCTTCCTTTACTAAATTAAAAGCAGCAGCAGCTTTGCCTTGCTGACCGCGTGGTTGAAATCAAGCGTCTTCAGCAAACGCGATTCTACTCAAAGGACATAGACAAAACTAGTACAGCGAGTTATCACTGCGGTATGAAAATGCGTAGTGGAATCCACATAAAATACCCGGTTGGCCTAGATTTTCATAGTCGACTGAAGTAGCAGAGGTCTAAGCCTTATTATTCCATAACGTATTGAGGTCGTATCCCGGCCATTTTCGTTTATTTCGTAACAAGAACTATGTAACTACCACTTTAGATAAAAGGAAGGATCAATTAACGCTATTTGTCTTGTTAAAACGCAAAAGAATTATAAATGTTAATTTGCGGAATGCGGAAGAAATTATGAAGTGTTTTGTAATAAGAGTTTCGTTTTTAACTATGTCAATTATGCCTTTAGCATGTTATAATATATAGATATATTAAAAATGTTATTATTATTTTTCGGATATACATATATATCCAAAAAATAATAATAATAATTTAGATAATATCAGCCGGTGCTAATCATAGATATTATGTATTTTAGAATACGAAGGGGCAGGCTCTAGTCTATTAGTTGACTAACTGCGGGTAGACAGAATTTTACCTATTCACGTGAGAGATATTAACCCTAAATGCACTTCTAAGTGCACTTAGCTGTAAATAGCTGTAAAACCGGTGGTTAGGGTAGTTAGCTAATGTTAGAAAACGGATACACGATATAAGTTAACATAACTACTAAGTGCAAGCGTGATCAACATAGTTAAATATCACCACTGTGCTCTAATTTTCTCATACCCTTACAAAAACTATAATTTGCTATCACTTTTATCAATTGTTATTTTGATGTTGTTTTCGATATAATCCTACCTAGTATTATAAATGTTTGTTTGTTACGCTTTCACGCCTAAACTACTGAACCGATCATTATAAAATTTCGCATACTCGTTGTGAGGGGAACAGGGAAGAACATAGGGTACCTTTCATTCAGGAAAAAGTACTGTTTCTAATCTAACCTAGCGAAGCCGCCGTCAAAATCTAATGTTGCCTATAAATGCTTTATTTTGTTGCGTATGAAATCAAAAATAGGCTCCTAAAATTCTACTCTATTACTACTATACCTTTTCCATTCGTTTATTTTCTTTTTGACAGCTTCAGACTTCAACGAGCGTTGGTGATTTACATCAGCTATGTGTTCTTTTATGCGGGTGCATATGTTTCTCTTGGTTTGACCAATGTATGAGAGTCCGCAGTCACAATCTATTTTATAGACCCCTGCATCTTGTAAAGGTAGTTGGCACTTGACGGATGGTAAAAAAATTAAATAAAGTTAAATCAAATCTAAATAGTTTTAATAACAATATAATTAGCTTAAAAATTAGTAAAGTTTAATAGTAATGGTTGTGTAACAAATTTTCAAAATTATGTAATATAGTGTCAAATAAACAACGCGATAAAATCCGTATGTAGTAGTTTAATTTCAATGAATAATATTCGCGTAAACAGAAGACAATATTACTTAATATTTATACAAAAAATATGTCGATGCATTAAATCGATTGAAAGTTCTTCTTAAATAAAATCGATTATTATTTCAAATCGAATCGGTAACGTGTGTCACTGATTATGAACTGTCTCGAACTGTCAAAAAGAAAATAAACGGATGGACAAGGTATAGGTAAGCCTAGTAGTACTAGGTCTATTAAATACGTCAAAAAAAATTATATTTTTTAGAAGTCCTCTTATACTGTGGCTTTGAAATAATGATCGATGACTGGGGCAGGCTAACGGACTCATTATTAGGCCACCGTTGCTAAAATTGAAACTGAAACTCAATGTAAATTGCTCGACTTTTTTTATTAGATTCATAAACAAGATATTTCGTTCAATTTATCCTTGTTAAAAATAAAACGCGCAATTTGTTTTATCACGAATACGATAAGATTTGATTGCCTACTTGATTTTATTACTGGGTCGAAACCAGCGTACTTACTTGGAAAAGTCTCAGTTTAATTATGTATTGGGCAGGTGTTTCTTCGGTAGCTATATGTAGTAAGCTAACTTTTACTAACGGTTTTGCTCGTGTAAATGTATGTTAGGGTAGTTTGTTAGTAACAGTACGTGTTTTTTAAATAAAATATACTCATGTTACCCAGTGATAATATAGCTTTCTAAAGGGATAACAATGTTTTAAATAGGTTGTGTTGATTTTGATTTAAATCGCTACATACAAACAAACAAACAAAAATCTAATCTTTCCTCTTTACACTATTAGTATAAATAAAAGGGCTTCTAAACTGGCATTATTTCTGCAGCAGTGTGTGGCTGCAATATGCTGGCTGGCAATAACAACAGAATCTTCTCTCTTAGCCTTTATTATTCCCAAGTCACTTGGGGTCGGCTTTTTTTTCTTGTCTAACCGGATTTGACTGAATATCAGTTATTACACGGAGCGGCTGCCACCTGACCTCCGCAACCCGAAGGCTAACGATACCCTAAGGCTAGACCAGTGTCAGGATATTAGAGGGTAGTGACTTTCCCAATAACGACTGCCATAGATGATCATGGCAGCCGGGACCGACGGCTTAACGTGCTCTCCGAGGCACGGAGCAGGCGATAATTGTCAATCAATACGCACATAATTTCGAAAAGTCATATATCTTCCGAAAGTCAGAGGTGCGCGACGTGGGTTCGAACCCGAGACCTTCTGCATTGCAGTCTGTTGGTCTCCCCACTGAGCTATTGCTGCTATTAATGGCAATAACAACAGAATACGCGTAAATATTTTACATATGGCTCCCCAAAGTTTATGCTTGGAATTGCCAATGCATTCAATTGTTTAGAGCGTGCGTTGCAATATATATATAATATTGCTCGTTTTGAATAATTACCTATTATAGATGTATTACATTCGGAAAAATGTAAATTTTCTCTGTTTACTTTTTTTATATTACAAGTTGCATGCATGGTATCTGTGCTACCGTGGATAAATCCTGTAAGCTCGTACTGACTACAAAAACCTCCTTAAGGAGCTCACCGCAAATTCTAACGTTACTTTAATGTAAATATAATTTCGCACTGAAAAACAACAATATGTTTTGACTGCGATGTTTTGTTTGTAAGAAATTTCTGAATGCTCTTGGTTAAATTGGGATCCTTCTGTATATCTCGTAAAATATATCATAGTAAGTAATTCGGCCCACTTAAACCCTTTTTTGCCAAGTCGCGAATTTACATATATACTCGTAGTTGCACGTCTCTATTCCCGACGTGGTAAGCCTTATACAAAGTGGCGCAAAAGTAATGTCATGATGTGAAAGTACTTTGATATATATGTTGTAGACAAATAAAGAATTACATAGTTGACAACAAGCTATGGAGCGATACACACCTGAAGAACGTGGAATTATTGTTACTGCTTATTTGACAAATTTTCGGTCTTTTGTTTTAATGCAGCGTGAATTTCGTTGTGGTTTTCCTACTCGTTGTGTTCCGTGTGCGCGAACAGTTGGGGCATAGTAAACCCACATGAAATGCATCAAGAGCCATTGCATCCCTCAAAGTAACTGTTTAGTGTGGCATTTGCATTGAAAAAGTAATCGATCCTTATTTTTTGAGGACGCCAATGGCCATTGCCATAACCCTAACTGGTGAGCGTTGCAGGAAGATGTTAAATGAGTATTTTTTGTCGTAAGTAGCTGAATTGGGTCTTGCGCATTGTTGGTTCCATTGCGATGGAGCAACCGCTCACACAGCTCGGACAACGATGGAGATATTGAGACACCAATTTTCGAGCCGAGTGATCTGCCGTTTTGGAGATTTGAACTGGCCGTCCAGATCACCAGAGCTAACAGTTGCTTTTACCATAACAAACCCCAAACCCAAGTCGCGAAAGCTAACATTGAAGAAGAAATTGCCAATTTGGAGCCAGTTGTTTTGCGAGAAACAATTCAAATGTACGGCATTTGAATTGTTTCTCGCAAAACAACTGGCTAACAAACGAGCACAATTGTTCATCAACTCGGACGATGGTCATTTAAGCGATATCATCTTTTCATCTTGATGTCATCAATTTTATACCTTCAAATAAACTTTTCATGAAAACACAGCAATTTTTTTTTAATTTCTTTCATTATGGTATAGGTATAGGTGTATTACTCACACATTTCTTTTTCTCTATGTTACTACTAAGGATTTCTTGATAAAAAATCTACAAAGCTTTGCCTGATAGGAAGACGAACCCATGATTTTATTTACAGCAAACACATTCACTACCGCTGCTCTACCGAAGCAGTTACATTTTTCTTTCAAAAAGTAAGCTTCTGGAGGCCCACTCACCCTCTTTTCCCCTTCCCGCTCCTTCTTCCCATTTCCTTTTATTCCTAAAGGGTCGGCAACGCGCAAGTAATGCCTCTGGTGTTGCAAGCGTCCATAGGCTACCGTGACCACTTACCATCAGGTGGGCCGTATGCTTGATTGCCACCTTACTGGGATAAAAAAATAAAAAAATGTAAACGGCAAATATCCAAAAATCGTAAAATATATTGTACAGACAGCGACACATCAACCTAGACTGTTTGGACTTTGAACTATTAGAAGTTGAAAGCTGCGAATCGTGCGAGAGAGTGCGTTATATTTTTGTTATTTTGTCTCATTCACGCTGAACGGAACGCGACGCTCTATCCTTACCATTACATCGACACCACTATGCACTGTCCCTTTCCGACAATTCTCTTTTTTGTATGTAGCGTAGTTACGCGTATATAGGGTGTCTAACTTGATGTGTAGCCGTGTGTACCTCTTATCTTCAGTTCCGTGGTTAGCATATTTCCAATAACCGTACAATAAACTATACATAGACGCAACTATGTATGTATATATATAGGTATCAAAATGTGCATATCAATGTAAGTACGTAAGTTACACGTGTCGCAAACCATTCTCGCTGATTCGTACTATGATCTATAACCCGTGAGTGCGATATGTCAATAAAAACGTCTACTAACGTTTGTAGCACTAATATAGTTGAATTGAATAGAATTATTAATTTTATTGGTACTATTGAATCTATAAACTGCCAATTTGGTCATTTTAGGAACAGGGAAATTAGATACCTACTTAAGACTGCGCCGAGCGTAAAACAGATAATGACAGAGCTCGTGCGGCGCATATTCGAATCGGCGCGCAGTCGCCATAGTAAAATTGTATGGAGGATTTGAAGTGCTTTTTTGATAAATATGTATCTTTATTGTCAACCAATAACTTAAATATTTGGGGCGGACAAATTGTAATATAACTATTTATGTTTCGTTTAAGCTGTAAAATAGGATAGATTTCTACCGTTATAATCTAAAACTCCAGTAACACGAGTTTACGTTTTTACATTTTTCGTGCGAATTTACGTAATTTTGCAGGCGAAAGTATTAATAATTTTAAGTCTGTAAACACATTTATTATTATGGTAAATGTATATTTTATATTTGTATTAAACAAAAAGTGTTGATTTTATTCACTTAACTGTGACCGCCTGTTTTGGCACATTTCGCTCGGCGCAGTCTTAAGCTTTTATTCATAAAAAAATATCTTACGATCTTATCTTACTCAGTATGTCTAATAAATGCATTGTTAAAATACGTTATTGATTAATTTTCTGTAAACTTTTATTATATACAATACTAGCTATTGCGCGCGGCTCCGCCCGCTTGGTACCTACATCATTAAAAAGCAGCCTATGTCCTTCCCCGGATTTTAAACTACATCAGTACAAAATGTCATCTAAATCGGTTGAGTGGATTAGCCGTGAAATGTTAACAGACAGACTCGAATCGAAGTTATAGTAGTAGTAAGGCTGAGGTAAGCTAGCGTTTTGAAGCATTATTGTGAACAATACTTATTAGAATTTTTATTTATAACGGCATCATAAACCTCTTGTAAGTTTTATGAATATTACTTGATCCTTCTAGAAGGTGGATGCTAAATAATTTTGTTACGTATACTTGTGTTTTGACGTCACACATCAATATAAGAGCCGTGATATCCTTATTTACGTGCATAGACTACTCATAGGGATGTCACAATTCTGTAACCAAACGCTTTTCTTTGAAGTTAAAGTACTTTATACGCATTATATCGCGTTTATCTACTGTTAAACTTTACAACTATTCAAGCTATTTAAATTAATTATTAAATCTATTAGGATTGTGTGTGAACACGTGCAACAGGGGACCAACCACTACCTGCGATGATTGGGACTGGATTGGACACGGCTGCTCCATGCACACAGAGGGCACCAATCATAACCAACTCTCAGTTGGTAGCAACAAGACAATCGTGGCTGATATGGAAGATCTTAATGGAAATGGCAGGATGACTTGGACGCCTTAGAGAAGATCTGGCATGAAATAGCAAAGAAGTGAGATATTTGGCAATCCAAGGAAGATAGATATGTTTACCTGGGAGTAAAAAATACCAACCTACAAAGAAAATACAAAGATGAAAGAAAATCATGATTTATCACTATATATCGTGATTTTCTTTAATATTTTTTGTCTTGTTGCCGCCAAATGGGAGTTAGTCTTGATTGGTTGGTCTGTGTGCATGGAACAGCCGTGTCCAATCCAGTCCCAATTCAGCCTGATGGATTAAAATCTATGTCAGCTATGCATGTTTTGAACTAATAAGAAAACCCATTTTATTTTTACAGTATTACATGAATAATAAAATAACGTTTGTTAATAATCACGTGATACAAATATGTTCAGTTGTATAGCTAACGCGATAATATATCTGTACGAAATGAACGTTGTGTCGCTAAGCGTAGTCTCGCCTCTCGACAGACGCACTTGAACGTCGCGTGTTCGTCCTCGTGAGCTCGTCACGATATCGTAAGTGCCAATTATCGGATATCCACCACTCCACTTGTGTCCACGTTGCTGAAATATCTCTTTATCACTATTATTTATATGTATAACTAGCTTTTGCCCGCGGCTTCGCTCGCGTAAAATAGCTATCAAATAGTGAAAGAATTTTTAAAATTGGTTGAGTCGTTTTTTATTTAATTCCTTACAAACAAACAAAAATTCAAATCTTTATAATATTAGAATAGATATATACAGAGAGAGATAGAAAGGGACTACGGATTCTGGTATCATTGCTTCACCATGCGCGCCCGTCCGTGTTTCTGTTGTTGGAATGTTTCTAAAGTTCTTCGTCGAACCGGGTAATATACAATTTTCGTTTAAATAAAATAGTGCTAATGCTTTGCCTGACCTGGAAATGTCACTGAAGATCACATAATCGACATTCTCACAAATGATCACACTGCTACGATAAAGTATCTTATTGTAATCTCATACTGTTCTATATCACGAAAATGTTTACGAAGTACATTTTTGTTGTCATGACATTTATTCATAAAATTATAATATCGGTCGATCCCAAAACGTATTATGTAGGTACAGGCATCGAACCTTTAACCTCACCTTGATGGGCTCAACTATCAATGTTGTTCAAGTACACGTTGAAGGTGATTCGATTCCTTTGTTCTAAGAAATATGTCATTTGTTTATGCGTATCTTTAAAATCGTGATGGATTACTTTTTGTTTACTACATCGATGGCGCAATGGTTTTTAGTGTTCACCTTGTCGTGTTGCGTCAAGTTTGATGCCTGGACGGCAAAACATTGGTATGTATAGTCTGAAGTGAAGAACTACATATGTGTAGTAAAAGAATAACAATTATTCTTATGAACGGTTACTACACATCAATTATTGAAGTTGGCATTTTATTTAAATATTATTATTTATTCGAATGTTATAAAAAACACAGGGGAAGACAAAATGAACGGGATGGAAAGGTTAGGTAAATCCTTTTCTAAACCGTCTCAAACGGTGCTGCCTTTTGTGAAATAAGCTCTTTGAGGTTTTCCCGAGAGACCATAGTATGGGGTTCTTCAAGAGCGTTTTAAAGGATTAGCAACGCGCCTGTGATGCTATTGTTGCAAATGCCTATAGGCTACGGAACCCGCCACAGATCACAGAAACGGGTTATGTGATTTATTTATGTAGATATGCTTGTTTGCCACTATCGTGATATAAATTCAGACTAGCGTGAACGTCTTTGGACCTATGTCCAGGAGGCCTATGTCCAGACATAGACCTCCCACAAGGTTTTCCACACATACCGGTCTTGGGCCACCTGCACTTTTCCACATGACCAATACGGAGCGAAAAATATTATCAGCGCTGCTTGTAAGCTGTCTCACTAATAGACACGGACCTGTACTCAGCGGAGTGAAAGAAGGACGAAAATTGGTATTAAGTGAAATGTCTGATTACCCCTCTAATAAGTTATTACTGGACACCAGCATCCTTGTTTTTAAGGGTGTCAGTACTTCACCAGTCCAGTATTGAGCGTCCAGTCTTGAGCATAAGTTTCTTTATATCCTATCTCTACGTATGTGTTTGTATCAGTTTTCTCAAGAGGCTATCACTGTTTCTCAAGAATATTTACTGGAGTGAGCGTAGCACTACAAACATTAAGTGACATTATCAGTAGAAGGAAATTAACTAAATAACAATTACTTACCTACTTATCAACAGGCTTGTCAGTATGACTTTAACAATTAGGTTGAAACGTAGCCTCATAACTTCTATGTGCGTGTGGAGTAGTCGTGAATACAGTCTCTAGGGAATAATCCCTGTATTGCTGGGATACAGGGATTATTTCCTACTAGATGTTGTAAATAAATTTATATACTTAGTATAACAGTACTTTTTTTTTTTGGATGTAAAGTTCTGTCTATATTCTTTTCTGTACAACGTCTGATAACGTCTATGCGAAATTGCATGATGATCGGTTAAATAGTTAAGGCGTGAAAGCGTAACAAACGAAATCACATTCGCATTTATAACATTAAGTTAGGATAGCCTGTATTGGAGCTTAACGAACTAGAAATAACACAATCTTCATTTCCATACATTACATAATATTCCGACTCGTAATATTGTCTTGCGTTTACGCGAATATTATTAATTGAAATTAAACTACTATATACGGATTTTATCGCGTTGTTTATTTGACATTTTAATAGAGAAGATGGTTGGAATGTACCACCAGCTTGGGATCCAGTAATACAAATAGTCAAACCCAAGAAGAAGCAAACCACAGCTAGACTTCATGATACTTTGAGCTCATTCTGCGTAAATAGAAACACCAATGATTAAATTATGTTCGGGTACTTTGAAATAACTACACTGGAACATTGAGACAACTACCATCTTAGTCTCCCCGTGACCATGGCTGCTGAAAAGCAACCGAAACGTCGGGGAAAGTGTAAAATTAAATTAAATCTAAATAGTTTTAATATTAATATAATTAGCTTAAAAATTAAAAAGTTTAATAGTAGTAATAAAGTAAAATTTTCAAAATTATGTATTAAAGTGTCAAATAAACAACGCGATAAAATCCGTATATACTAGTTTAATTTCAATGATTCCGACTCCTATTCCAAGACCTAACACATACAAGCTTTTCCATATTCCTCGCTCAAGAACAAATCTTGGACACTACGCAGCTGTATCCAGGCTCTGTAGGCAATACAATGCACTTTCTGTTAACGCCGACCTAGACATAAGTAACAA
Source organism: Catocala fraxini (assembly GCA_930367265.1). Lineage (NCBI taxonomy): Eukaryota > Metazoa > Arthropoda > Insecta > Lepidoptera > Erebidae > Catocala > Catocala fraxini. The sequence continues at coordinate 5,524,790 of OV884036.1, read as the reverse complement.
TTTAATACAATTTAAAACGTGTCTTCGCAAATTGTTATCTTAGTTTTACATACACTTATTTTTTTATTCTTAATTAAATTTGTACATATTTTATGTATGTATGTATGTATGTATCTTATGTGGGGGGCCAGTCAGTGCAGACCGGCGACACTTCGACCCAGTGGGATCTTTTGTGTCGACACTCTCCCAATAACGACAGCCATAGATGTTCATGGCAGCCGGGGCCGACGGCTTAACGTGCTCTCCGAGGCACGGAGCAGGCGATAATTATCAATCAATACGCACATAATTTCGAAAAGTCATATAACTTCAATTCACGAAAGTCAGAGGTGCGCGACGTGGGTTCGAACCCGAGACCCTCTGCATTGCAGTCTGTTGGTCTCCCCACTGAGCTATCGCACACTTATTTGTTTGCATATTTTATGTAACTCTATTATCTAATAAGCTATTATTGTTTTACTCCAAAGTTTACCCTAGAGGCAGAATTTTATGTTTATAATTTTTATGGTTTATGTTTTCCATGTTTATTTCTTTAATTAAGTTGTTAGTTTAGTTGTGATTATAATTTGCAAGCTGTGGTTTCCTATAATTGAGAGACTATACACGCTAAGAATTTAATTATTGCTTTATAATGTACTCGTATGTTGTTGTATATTCCTTTGTTGGAAATCCTTAAATAAATATATGTTCGTAAAGCCTTTGCGAGTGCGCTGTTATTTGACTTGTACTTGGCAATTGTAAGTGTAAATTCGAAATAAACTATTCATGATAAGACTGTTTAACAGTCATTAGTGTAGTGTTACTTTCCTATTTTTAAGGTAAGTAGTATTTTGACTACTTTTTGTATTAACTTTTAGGGTTAGAAGCGAGTTTATGTCGATAGCGCGAAGGAAGGCATGTAGACTCTGGACCAATAACCCTCTGACCGCAACCCGATAACTAAATTTCTCCCAAGCTACAGGCTTGCCTAGTTTGGGGTAAATGTTACACAGTATTTTGAGCTTTCCTTGGAAATCCTAATCCTAACTAATATTATGTTGTATGTATTGTTTGTTACGCTTTTACGCCTGAACTACACGACCGATCATCATGAAATTTGGCATATCTTTCATCCAGAAAAAATATATATATGTGGTGTTAACTTAACCTATCCTACATTTACGTGAGCGAAGCCGTGGGCAAAATCTAGCACTAACTAAATCATTGTGTAAGTGCCGATTTTTGAAATGAGATTGTTTTATTTATTGGGCTTTTTAGAGTTCGAAAAAAACTCTTATACAACAGCTTTGTCCGTCTGTCTGTCTGTTATACATACAACTTTCAACTCAAGAACCGTAAGAGCTAGAGACTCGCGGTCAACGCCATTCGACTCAGCATAGTCGATATACCCCCGAAATGACTATGACCTTTGACCTCTGACCTCACGTGATACCACGTGACCTTTGCATATATTGTTTTTCGAACTCTAAGATTTACGGCAATTCATTGCTGATTCTCACTTGTTTTTAGTGTTACCGCGTTTTGTTAGTAGCAAGATATACATTTCAAGCAAAGTATTATCTGCATAGTCAATATATAAATGTTATAATACGCCAATAGGTACTCAGCACTTTATGCTATGATAACACATTAATAAATTTTGTTCATATGACGTACAGTGACTTTTGTATGCTCTCTCTTGAGCTGATAGCAGTAACTCTTATTTTGAAACGCAATTAATAAAATATCACCTGTCTTATTAATTTCTGTATCATGTAGGACTTCACAAATATCGGAGGACACAAAGACAACCCACATTTGGAACAATTGATATGTGATACATTTTTGCCCCGTGTGTGGTCCACTACAATGTGCAAACTCCAGTTACTACGCCGTCTGTGCATTTAAATTGCTTTCCTACCAATAGTCTGTCCTAGTGATCGCGCGGTCATGGAACTTCGACGGCAATTCATTAATATATGGATATATGTATAGAGAATGAGTGCAAAATATACTCCTTATTCATATAATCCTCCAGCTATGCTAAATCACACACGTCCTTACGCGTAAAATGCTTAAACAAGTGACAAACGGCCATGAATTGCTGTAAATCTTAGAGTTCGAAAAAATGGTGTCACGTGACCTTGGAGGTCAGAGGTCAAAGGTCATAGTCATTTCGGGGACGTATATCGACTATGCCGAGTCGAATGGCGTTGACCGCGAGCCTCTAGCTCTTACGGTTCTTGAGTTGAAATTTGTATAGCAGACAGATGGACGGACAAAGCTGTTGTATAAGAGTTTTTCGAACTCTAAAAGGGGTACAAAGTTTTCTATTCACGCATTTATGTATAGATATATAGATTAGGCCCGCGGCTTCGCTAGCCTAAAATGTGGGTTTGTTTAAAATGCTTAGATTAATAACAGTACTTTTTTCTGGATGAAAGGTGCTTCTCGGTTCTCCTAACAACTTATATGAGAAATTTAATGATGATTGATCGAGTGGAAGGCTTGAAAGCGTAGCAAACAAGCTCACATTCGCATTTATTAGTTGGATGAGGATACTGATATGTGAATTGTTAACATATTATTGGATGAAACGTGTGTTTACTCTCTTAATAAAGTATATTGGCAACCCAAACATGTCCTAATTCGTTATTGTTTGTGTACATTTGTACGTCTTATCCTAAATATCGGTCGTTGACATTATCGTGCCGACATAAACAAAATTTTTATTTTTATGATTGTATCGTTAAATCGGCGACATCTCTTATATAGTCGTGTATAATGCCAACAAGCTGTAACGATAAGTCACTATATAATTATTAACAAGTTGCATGAAATTTAAAATGTGAAGCATGGTATTGTTTTTAGCGATTGTTATTACACATTGTTAGTCTTCTAATGTACCCTACCAAGTATTCTAAGTAGTAGAGCCTCGCTGATTTCAGCATGAACGGGCCGGCTCGACCGGGTAAGGACTACCCTCTCACAGAATATCGACGTGAAATAGCATTATTCCCACTGTTGTGTTTCGTTCGGTAAGTGAGAGTGCTGGAGGCCCAATTTCCCCTTTTTTTTCTCCTTCCCGCTTCTTCTCCTTCCCACTTCCTTTCCTAAAGGGTCGGCAACGCGCATGATGACGCGTGATGTCTCTGGTGTTGCAGGCGTCCATAGGCTACGGTGACCACTTACTTCCCATCAGATGGGCCGTATGCTTGTTTGCCAATTTAGTAGTATAAAAAAGAAAAATAACTCAGCTAATATGTTGGTGATTGGAATGGGTACACGTCCCTGGTGCAAAAGGAAACTCACGACTTCTCGATTGCAAGTCTGATGTCTTATCCATTAGGATGATGCTGCTGCTTTTTGGTCAATATATCATTAAATATAATTGATCATTGCGTGAAGATGCAGGCTTTACGTATAACCTTTACAAACCGTGCACCAATCTACAAGATCTACCAATCCTTTCTATTAGTTTTCCGTTTTAACCTGGTTACGTATTATGGTGCTGCTAATGTCTCCGCAGGGTCGTTCGTTAGAATTCATAGAATCTTAAGTTAGAACAGTTACAAACGCTTTATAGCTATCTATTAGAATAACTGCCATTCCGACAACTTCACCGTTTGTCTTGTGCGTCCAGTTTCCAATCTTTATCTTAATTACATGTTGAAAGATACTACTACTTGTAAACCTTTTAATTAAGCGGCAGTAGCAGCAATTGAGACGATATTTATTAAAAAAGAAATGCCATTTATTAAGGGTTGTTTAAGATGATATTTATTTAAAAATAAATTTCATAATAATGTTATGTGTTTGCTTTTATATGACTGTAGAGACAAGCATTGCAGTAAACTTGGTTTGCATGGAAGTCATCGATTACTTAAAATTAGAGCTTAGAACGAATACCTAATACAGTCAGAGTTTGAACAGAAAAAGGACTTATTTTTTATATTACCTGTTTATTTTTTTGTTAGAAGTGGGTTCATGTCTGTAATGTAATGGGTGAGGTTTGAACACATGACCTCCAGACGCAAGACAAATTCAAGTCAATGCTCCATTAAGCTATTTTTAGCACAGTATTATCTTTATAAATGCATTGGGTTATTCCTAATAAATGTATTTAAAGAACAACAAGGATAAAATCGTTAGATAGACTAGAGTTTTTTACGATTTTTATTATTGCCTGAATTGCCCGAGAAATACCCAACCCAAATAGTCTTAGCAAGAATTGAACCGAGGCAAGCACTTACACGTTTTTTTATTTTGCTCTTTAAAATGACCAAACTCCGCCTGATGGTAAGCTATCATGTGGTCTAAGAGCAGTGGCCTCCACACCATCTTCATAGCTGAGGCGATGTTGAGATCCCTTCCTTACCTTTAATATAGAAAAATGCTTTCATATAATTGATCTTTACTGACTTAACTTTACTTTTCATATAAGTGAAAAGGAAGATGTTGTGTCTGCTTGTTTATAATGGCTGGTTAATCGCCATAATTGCTTAACCAATTTAGATATGATTTTTGGTGATGACTTAAGACAAAGTTGATTTGAACATTTCTTGTTTCATTTAAATACCCTGTCAAACAACAAGTATATGGCAATTATAAAAGCGTTTAGATTGATAAAATTGTGTGCCCATATAAAAGTGAGTATAATAATTTTATCAATATTGTTAAATGAAGACTATTGCACCCGCTTAATGATTCCTGTATCACGTGAGACTTCACAAACATCTGTGCATAGTAATAAATTGTTACGTCTGTTTCAACACTCACTAAACTCACTCATAAGATTTTGATGGCCGAAAGAAATCATTGATATTCATAGTAATAATATTATAAATGCGAATGTGAGTTTGTTTGTTACGCTTTCACGCCTTAACTACTCGACTGATCATCATTAAATTTTGCATACATGTTTTCAGGGATATAGAAAAGGACATAGCGTACTTTTTATCTAAAATTTTTTTTTTTTTTTTTTTTAACGTGGGGGAATGCTTAATGCATACCCCTCCGCGGGGTCGGGCGGAGGGGTTATGTCGGACTCGCCGGGGTAAAAGAAGATGTTAAGAAGAAAATGTACCTCCCGGAATACCGACTAAACCTACCACGGTGTTCCTCGACAAAACCACGGTCGCGACCCCGCCGAGGTTTCGGCCCGCCGTATGAAACGGCAGGCCACTACACAAAAGACCTACCCAAAGGCACTCCTCACAAATTATCCCTACTGTCCCCCCTAGAGGGGAGACGGACTCGAAACAACAGAGGCGCGCGTGGGAACACGCACGCCGCCTCTCGGACCTGGTGCTGAACGGATGGCGGGCAGGCCCACAAAGCCCGTCACCCCCAGGTCAAACCTCAGGGTGGCTGGAGGTCGTCTCGCGCCCTCCGGCGCCCGGCTCTGCGGTTGGGGAGAGGGTTCAAACGCTCCCTCTCCCGCTCCGCCGCCTCCTTGATGGAAATGACTTCCTCACAAAAGGAGGCGACGGCGTTCCACGACCTCTCACTCCGGACCATAGACTGAACTACGGCCGGGAGCGAGAGGGCAACCAATTCGACTGCCGCGATCAATTCACGGCGCTGCGATGCCCAGGCGGGGCAAACCGCCAAAGTGTGCAGCGCCGTGTCCTCAACTACGTCGCGGCAGTCGCCGCAGTGGTGACAACCGGGCGTCTCTTGCCGACCTATGCGACACAGGAACTTGTCTTGTCTACTCTTGTCAACTTGTCACCACTGCGGCGACTTTGGCAACTTTGGCCAGTTCCTGTGTCGTATACGCCGGCAAGAGACTTGCCGGCGTATACGACACAGGAACTGGCCAAAACAACCGTGGCCAGTCATTACCTGTGTCAGCCGGAAGGTGAGGGCGCCATGGCGCCTCTCCAGCCACTCCTCAAACACGGGACTTGCCCGACCTTTTATCAATTTTTTTTTTTTTTTTTTTTTTTTTACCTTTTATCTAAAAAAATACTGTTACTAACCTAACCTAGCCTAACTTACATTTACGCGACCGAAGTCACGGGAAAATCTAGTGATGATATTATTTATTAATTTTTATTTATTGTTGATCCGTAAGGTATTCACACAGGCTTCGAACCCTTGCCTTCGGGTAGATATTGTTGTCGTAATTTCGTGTGAGTAATCGTTTTTATATTGATACTAGATGTGCTCGCAGTTTCACCCGCGTTGATAGTTACTGCCTTGCTCCCGTGGGTCTTAGCGTGATGCCTTCCTTGATAAATAGGCTATCCAACACTGAAATAATTTTTCATTTCGAAGCAATAGTTCCTGAGATTAGCGCGTTCAAACAAACAAACAAACTCTTCAGCTTTATAATATTAGATAAAACACTATCTGATACACCGTACACGTGTGGCTAGTGAATATTACTCATAATATGCGAAGTTTAATGCTACATATATGAAACGCAAATACACTCGTTTTCACTGGTTCTCGTGTACGTGATTTATCGTTCATACTAATGTCGATAAAATATCTGGTTTATTTACAATATAATATAATAATAATATTCTATCACATTCACACAACACCATCTAGCCCAAACTAAGTAGAGTTTGTACTATGGGTACTAGACAATGGATAAACATACATATATACATACATATATACAATTTTATTTTTGTAAATACGTACATATTATACGTGGAAACACCCAGAACAAGACAAACATCCATGTTCATGCACACAAATGTTTGGCGACCTCAGGCGTGGCAGTCGGTTACACTAACCGCTACGCCATCGAGGTCGACAATGTTGCTCTAGGAATACTGACTGCGTATTCCAATTTTATAATGCGTACCGCTAAGGAGTGGAATTTCCCGATGAGTACAATCTGGGTGTCTTCAAGTCGCGAGTGAATAGGTATCACTTAAGATCAGGTGAGATCGCGGTCAAACGCAAAGCCTATTAGAGTACAAAAAAAAAATGTATATGGCGTAGTGACATAAGTGCTCGTGTCGGCCGCAGCACCGTGTTTCGATTCCCACATGGATAAAAAAATGGTGTGATTCACAAATTGCTGAGCTGAGTCTTGGTGTACCTTATGGTCATTGTTTTGAATGCCTATTCCTATAATCCTAACTAATATTTTAAATATGAATGTGAGTTTATTTGTTATGCGGTCACACCGCGGTCACACTATTTGACTAATCGTCAAGATATATATATTTATTTTTTTATACTACTGAGGTGGCAAGCAAGCGTACGGCCCACCTGATGGTAAGTGGTCACCGTAGCCTATGGACGCCTGCAACACCAGAGGCATAACTTGCGCGTTGCCGATCCTTTAGGAAAGGAAGTGGGGAGAAGGAGCGGGAAGGGGGAAAGAGGGTGATTGGGCCTCCGATACTCTCAGTCACCGAACGAAACACAACAGTAGGAATACTGCTATTTCACGTCGATATTCTGTGAGGGGGTAGTACTTCTCCGGTCGGGCCGGCCCATTCATGCTGAAATCAGCGAGGCTCTATACATGGATTTCGGATACACATGGTCAGGGAAACAAAAAAACATACGTTACGTTTCATCCATAAAAATAAATGTTACTAATCTAACCTTACCTACAATTACGCGAGCAAAGCCGCTGGGAAAATCTACTAACATACACATATATTAAAAAAAATTGAAATATAACAGATACTAGTTGTTAACAAATGTGGAAGTGATTCATTAGGATCATGTTAACGTAACGTGATCTTTGTATCACGCTTGTAACTGAAAACTGGACACTCTACATATCAATTAGTATTAATTAGGAGATACAGAAGCGTGAGATATAGATCACGTATTTGAACTTAGAAATTAAATTAGTAGAAGATTCCTCTCCTGAAAATAGGCTCAAGTCTATACTTGAGACTATTTTCTGGAGAGAAATTTTCCACTATTTTGCTTTTCACCTATGTATGTAATTACATTACATACCAGGCTAGTATTTAATTATATACATCAGTATGTAATCACATACAAACATATTTCCCGGAAGCGTAAGTAAGAAATTTAAAGATGTTTAAGAAGAGCGCATTTACATCCACGTCATTAAAAATTTAAGACAACCGTTTACTAATTTTCTTTCTAAGAAAGATCAAAGTCAGGTTTTACTTAAACGGAATTTATAGCTGATTGTTAGTGAAGGTGATCCTTCTCAATAAATATTTTTGAGTTGCTTCAAGGCTTGCTAGTAAACAAAGAGAAATCGGCGTCGGTTTTTTCCTGAAAATAAATTACTGAAGCTTATATTCGCCGCGACAATATACATAGGTCTATCTTCTATCTCTCTATATTATTTGTACCTAACGACTCTTTGCTCGTATTGCTCTATAACTAGTGTACAGTTTTCATTGAACTTGGCAAGTTAACAGTCTGTTTCGAGGTTAAACTGTTAACCTGTTAATTGTAAGAATGCCAGATATAATTGACAATCTGTCTAGCCGCAGTTCGATGAAACTGGTATGTATAAAAAGATCAAACGTGACAAAGAGTTATAGTAACCAATAGATAGCGTTGTTGTCGAGTTTCTTTACAACCGTAGTTTGACATCTGCCGGTAAGAACAAAGCAACATTTCCCAATACGATTAGTAAATAAAATTACTGCATTTGTGTACAAAACCTTGTAAACTTGATAATAACTAAAATATCCTTGATGACACACAAATAGACGCTTCCCTGTCAGCTGTTCATTGAGGACGTCGTCTGTGTTATGCGGAAGTTGTGATCAACGACCTTATGCGCGATGTGTGCGATAGCGCCACGTTCATAATACTGGGTTTGGATGCAACGGGATGTAGATTATAATATGTTTTGTTTTGATTTGATTACTGCGAACCTTATCGATGATTGCCTTACATTTACTTGTATCTTTGAAGGACATATTATTTCTGACACGTTTTACAATCTCTAGCTGCATATTTTTGTATTACTAAAGGCGAGAGCCTGGAGATTTGTCACACAGATTTCGTACCTAGTACAAACTCCAGCTCTCACTAAGATTTTAGTTCATGCTGTTACCTTATTGTAACATATCGAAGTACTTACCTTTTTGAGAGAAATCAACAATATTATTATTCTCTTTATTACTTTTTTTTCTAATAATTACATTTTTAAATATAAATATAAAATCTATACATATTTAAAAATATAAAAACTGAAATGACCCACCGACATCGGGAACAGGGTCCAAGCTGCCGGTGGTTAGGGCCCCAGAGAGAGGAATCTCCTCACAATACGCGCCGTGTCGAGTAGTACTGCCTTTTGCATCAAGGACTTGATCCAGCCATCTAACGCGAGCCTCTGCAGGCGGTGGTCGAGGCTCTTAGGTATTAAACCATTGACTGTAATGACTATCGGCACAATGATCGCCGAGTCCACACGCCACATGTCGACAATCTCGTGAGCTAGGTCCAAGTATTTCAACTCTTTTTCTTTTTCAGCTTTCACAAGATTCTCGTCATGCGGAATGGTAACATCGATGATCATTGCTCGGCGCTCCAATCGGTCTATCAGCACAATATCTGGCTTGTTCGCCACAATTGTCCTATCAGTGATGATAGACCGATCCCAGTACAAAGTAGCACGACCATTTTCGAGACCTGGATCGGGCACATACATTATTATTATAATTGTGGATATTTAAATTGTCAACAATGTAGCTCCGGATATCCTTTATAATATTTTGGGGACTTTTTATGCATCGATCCTAAGGTAGGTATACATAAAATTATGTATAAGGTCTCGTGTTCAGTTCTCTATAGCAGCACGGAGCCTGGAATTGTGTTGGTAGACGATAATAGACTCGTCTTCTATTACGTGTGTGTTGTAAATTTCTTGACAAATAATCTCCGATAATACGGTCCGATCCGAGAATGGAACCCGTGACTTAATGGCACAGCGCGAACTTATTACTGCTTCGCCTTTAAGGCGAGATTTTTAAATTACAACGAGCGCCAACCTTCAGTCTTTTTACCCTGGAAACATGTTTGATTCTATATAAATATAACAATTCCTTTCACCTATCAATTGTTGGAAAGCCAGACAAAATGAAAACCTAATTTTCAATTCTATCTATAAATAAATATCTGGTCGCTGGTGTGCCGCTGCCACACAATAGGTTCCAATCAAACCAAATCTAAAATCTTTTATGAAAATCAATAGCCTTTTCTTAAAAGATATTAGAACACAAGTTAATTAGTATAACATTCATTAACAATAATATTTAACGATATCAGCTAATGCGGTGCACTGCTGGAACGTGACGGCTGGTTGTAAACATTTCATTACAAGTCACGTGTTTTTATTCACACGTATGTTTACAACACGTTTTTACAATACTATATGTACCTATATATATATTTTTGTTATATAACAGTTTGTCATTCTTTTATAATGAGTGTAGCGGTCCAATGTATGTAAACCATTTAAGGTGCTATGTGAAAGGATATACAATGCGAATTGTACGGCAAATAGTATCCTATTAGTAGCATGCATATGGGGATTCACAAGTAATTCATCAGGCATATGAAGACTTAGTGACTACACACATTTATTCAGCTCTGTTCAGCTTTTGTCCTTAGAAAACAACAATTTTGTATGGAGATGTGTACGCATCCGTTCAGCTTGCCGCGTCTATTCAGCTTTCGCGGCAAATAGGCATAAAATGAGGACAAATGTGTTTTTATCATGCGAATGCTATAGATAGAATTCAGCGCTGTTCCGCCGCGTTCAGGGTTGTACGGCTCTGTACGCGGTCGCAACTTGTTGACGAGGACGTCTGCGTTCGTGTGACCAAAATCATTCAGCAAAACGCCAATGGAGCTGAATAAGTGTAATTAGTCCCTTTCTCATTCTTACGACGCTGTACGCGGCTGATAGAAGTAGAACTGCATAAGTGTGACCAAAATCGTTCAGCAAAACGCGAATGGAGCTGAATAAGTGTGTGTAGTCCCTTAGAGAATAGTTAATAAGTTTACGTATAAGGAGTGATTGCTACTTTGCTGTGCATGAGGTCTCGATGCCGATTTGATGATCGATGTGTCGGAGAAAGTGGTATTAGGTGTTTTTGTCAAATAATCTCAGTGGGAGCATGGAGTCTAGAACTTTACCGTGTAAACGGCAATAGGCCCGCCTTCTATGACGTGGAATCAACAACAATACTTAGCGGTACAATACTTATATTTTCGTCCTTTAAATTATCACTCGGCACCATATTCTTGGTGGCAGACAATGTCATTCCAGCGGAAATAAATATTTATAGTGAAAATCCCTCACGTCCTTGATCTCCTACGCTCGCCGCCGGCGCGAATAAATATTATTCTGCGACACATTTAGAAAATAAAATACGGTTCTTGTGACCTTGCAATGGTTTAAGACAATATAATTTGTAGGTTATTTCTTATATACGTAGATAAACCCAAGTTTTTAAATCTCCGAATATTAAAGCCATAGTCACCAGCTATGTTTTAATGTCCCAATAATATAGGTCAAGGTTACGGTCGTCTGCTAGCCATATTTCTAGGCGGATAATATGTCCTATTGGCCACTAGTAAAAAGCTATATAAATATTTATTGTTTGCTTAAAGGGCCAAGGACAGGCCAAAATAAAACAGCTTTTTATTTTATAGGATAAAAGTATACTATGTAGGTCAGACTAATTCAGGATAGATTTCAGTTACTACTATGCTCTACCAATTTGTAAGCTCCAATTAATTTGTAAACAGTAACGTAAGTTACAACCCGTCGCTTCAATTGCCTTTTAAAAAGCATTTTATCTTATTATTTTCTTCAGTGACGAAAATAAAAACAGACCTTTAAACAAACTCGCTTTCGCATTTATAATCTTACTTAAGATTTAGTTGCTGCCATCCGCAAGTCCCAGCGGAATATCCTGTAAGCTGTAAATAAAGGTCATCCAGTCTAAGTAGACCTATCAGTACTAAAACACACTTACCACAAAAAGGTCAGGACATTTAACATCTTTATGGATTTACTTTCAAAAGGGCCTTTCTTACCTACTTTGTTGGTCATGTGGCGTAAGCGTGATTTTAATTGTTTCAGTCCTCGGGTCGAGCAAACTAATTAGATTTTAACCGAATATTTTTTGATAACAGTACTGAGTCTGGAACCATGCCAAGTTGATAACCATAGGTTTAGATGGGCCCTCAAAATAGGTAGCAATTTTCAGGAGTAACGCTAGGTTATGCTAAGTATGTGTTATAGGAAAATCCTCTACATGACCTGAGGCAATCGATTAAAATAATGAACCGATTCTAGAATTTCTTTCATTAATAGAAAAGTACATTTGTAATGACAGCACGCGAATAAAGTCTGTAATGGAAACAAGTAAATTATAAAATTTGATTGTAGCGAAATGATAAGTCCATTAATACCGTCGTTATTTCTCTCAAAAGCTTAATTTTCTTTTATCTTTTGTAAATCTACGGATGAATAGTTAATCCCACGATCGCCTTTTAGGCCTAATCCGTTGTCTTCTTCTTTACGAGATTTGCAGTAGCTTCTTTTGAAGAACAGAACTGCCCTGAAATACGATAACGTAAATATTTACTTCAATATGGTGGTATTTGCTCGTCTATGTGCACACACATCAGTTATATTTCTGCAAGTATGCGACTTGGATGTAATCTCAATTGCAGTCAGCCCTGCATTTAAATTGCATCATAGCTTGGGCAATTACTTTATGTAGCTAACCGTTTAATTGATGAATTCTGTTGTGAGTGAGGTCTTGATTTGGTGGAGATGATATGCATTTCTGCCTACCCCGCCCGCATTATCTGCGAAGGAATAGGCCTGCCTGATAGTTCGCCATAACGGTTTCAAAGGCGTTTCCGTTTCGGCGTCGACTTCGCTTGACCATCGTGGTCAACCATGCCTATTCAATTTACTTTGAGAAGATACTGCAGATAAACCATAACACTGTTTGTTTTGGTGTAGCGCTTGGGATAAGATATGTTCCATTGTTTTACATCCTTCTATTTATTTAGTAGGCCTTAGTAATAAACTCGGTATCACGGCTATTACCTATAAATTCATGACCGTATAGTATGTCTTTATCCACTTCTGCTCTAGATCACTGGATTGCATTAGCTAAGTACTGTTCGTCTTTTCATACTTCTTGATAGGATTATTAACGCCTAGAGGTGCTTTTCGGCAACATATGGAAAAATATGCTAACTTAGAACACTACAACACTTCTACACTACACTAAGAAGTACTTTGATTTAAGAGTTATGAACGTTCTTGGTTGATCCTCTGTATGTCTGTATGTATCGCATCTACTTGTATGCCTAAGTAGATGCGTTCAACGAATTGAAAGATAGAGTGATTGATATGGAGATTGCATCGGCATCGGCGTTTGCGCACACGTCTTCAAGTGACTCACCTTATAATCCTCACGTTATTCACGTGCGTCACGTGTGTTCATTTAGTTTGACTTAGAGCCTTTTTTGTTTGAATATTGTATCAGATTGGCGTGAGCTACCATGCCTTGTGTAAATAAATTCGCATACATAATTCGGCCTGTACTATACACATTGTGTTTGTTTACGAACTGGTTTCTTCAGATGTTCGTGAAATCGGAAAACGCTAAATATATCTGGTTCACCTTGATTTTGACTCTTAAACCGAGATCTTGTGATTTATCTTGTTGGGACAAAGAGACGATAGACTTGCAATAAAAAAACAGCAGTTCGAATCAAATCAAATCCATTTATTGCGGGTAAAGTTGAAAAAGGTAAATAAGAATGTGGGTTAAAAAAAAAATTTGAAAGGTACATATTATTATATAATAATATGTTATATTGTCTTCTGTTTACGCGAATATTATTCATTGAAATTAAACTACTATATACGGATTTTATCGCGTTGGAACATTGAGACAACTACCATCTTAGTCTCCCCGTGGTCATGGCTGCTGAAAAGCAACCGAAACGTCGGGGAAAGTGTAAAATTAAATCAAATCTAAATAGTTTTAATAACAATATAATTAGCTTAAAAATTAGTATAGTTTAATAGTAATAGTAGTGTAACAAATTTTCAAAATTATGTAATATAGTGTCAAATAAACAACGCGATGAAATCCGTATATAGTAGTTTAATTTCAATAATAATATGTTATTGCCATAGTGCTATTGAAAGCAATGAAAAGAGAAATTCTAACCTATCCTGACTGACTCATTTACGCCCACCCAATCCTTTAGATCATAAAAGCTTAAATTTTCCAACAGTGCCCTTTATGACGTAGACAAAGACTAAGCAGATTTATTAAAATTTCCCAGTTCGAGTAGGTTTCCTTAAAAGTTGTCTTAGATTATATTAGGTATGTTGTATATTATTACTAGAGATTTTAAATGCGGCATATTGCAGCTAATTATGAGGAAAATGACTATTTTCAATTGAGGAAAATTACTATTTTCAATATATTTCGAACTTTTCTTGGGTAGGCTAAAAAGCAATTGACGATATAAGTCTCGCAAAAGCTTTATATTATACTAGTAGTTTTCCCGCGGTTTCACCCGCGTAAGTCCCGTTCCCGTGTGAATATCAGGTTTCACCCCTTTCACCCCCCTTCAGGGTGGAATTTCCAAAAATCCTCTCTTAGTGCTCCCCTACACTCTCCAAGGAACATACATGCCAAATTTCAGCTTCTTGCGTTCAGTAGTTTTGGCTGTGCGTTGTCTGTCAGTCACTCAGTAACGGAAGAGTTTTATATATATAGATTATATATTTATTATAAGAATTATATTATTAAAAATATATTAATATTGGCGCTTTTTGATATTTTCGTACTAAATCTGCATCTGTGTGTGGAAATAAACCTATGTGTAATCCTTCAGAGATAAACATGCAACGCTGGATTAGTACTTTTATTTAGATATTCAAGATTGACTCACTATTGCTAAGTTAGTTACAAATTTGCCTTCAACAGTAAAGTTACCGGCGTGATTGCCACAACTGGGTTACGAAAAGGAAGCCGGTAATTAGTGTACGAACTCGATATAACTTGTGAGTAATCTACAAAACTACCGGTAAAATTCAGCAGCATACGTCGATTTTCGAGGAACGCTAGATTATCTCTCTCAATAGGGCTGTATAAGTGCGACACTTTGCATGTACATACATGTATTTATTAAGAAACTTAGAAAATATTACCTTTACGAGGATATGAATGCGATTGTTCTGTATGAGGCCTTGAATTCGATTCTTGAGTCGGGTTATGTATGTATCTTATGTGGGGGCCAGTCAGTGCAGACCGGCGACACTTCGACCCAGTGGGATCTTTTGTGTCGACACTCTCCCAATAACGACTGCCATAGATGTTCATGGCAGCCGGGACCGACGGCTTAACGTGCTCTTCGAGGCACGGAGCAGGCGATAATTGTCAATCAATACGCACATAATTTCTAAAAGTCATATAACTTCCGAATGTCAGAGGTGCGCGACGTGGGTTCGAACCCGAAACCCTCTGCATTGCAGTCTGTTGCTCTCCCCACTGTTGAGTCGGGTAAGTGTCATTAGATTGATTTTCTGACAAAAACGAAGTAGTAGCAAGGATCAGAACTGTACTCGATAGAAGGCAATAGACCTGTTTATCTAGTGTACCTAAAATTATAGCTAGGGAAATGTGGGTAGAATCCCGTATATCTACGTCTTCCTGGATATTAAAAACTATATGTGTATGTATTTATTGAAAATGGAATGAAGAATAATACTGGTGATTTGATGACCCATGCCGCAAGTTCATTGTGTTTCTGATAATGTCGTTCCTAAATGATTCGTGTCGTTGTTATAAGAGATAATAATCAAACGCTTGCCTTTGGTGAAGAATGTTTGTAAACAATCCGCCCATTCATTCTTATCTTATCACTTGACGTAAGATTTGATGGCTTTTACGTTTTATCGCGGTTTATTGTACATTCTTTTAGTTTGACATGTCCGGACGTAAAATTATGCATTTAATTAGAGTATTGTTCCATTTATATTTTCTTAGTTTATTTTATAAAAGCTGAAAAAATATTATGTATTTTCATAATCACACTAAGTTTAATAATTTACCTTACATCTACATAAAAATCACAGTTCCCAAGTGGACGATTTGCCCACAACATTACAATTATATGATAAACAATAGAAAGAAAATTAAATCACAGTAATAATCAAATATTTTTTAAATTAACATAACGCCTATAAAAAATCACAGATCTCGAGTTGCTGACTTGTCTACAACTATATAAATAAATATAATAACCTAACACCCACGTAAAAATCATAGTTCTCCGATTAGTGCGATGATGGAGCGCTAAAATCAATAACTTTGCTTGCTGTCTCTACTTTAAGCAAAAAATATGTAAAATGAGGATTTGTGACAAATTACAATAACCCCCATGTACCTGTGACGAATTTACACATAATTTTTGATACATGTGACAAATTTACTTTCAATGTATGGATTTATCAAAATGTGACGAATTTAATTTTTGACGAATTTTTTTTTCAATTACCCAAAGCATAGCTCGCAAAATTTGGTATAATATAGTGTAGCTCTTTTGAGGATAAATAGATGCGCGTCTGTGTAGATCAAATAAAATAAATTGATAGTATACTGTATGGATATATATTTACTGGTTCCAGTTATAAATAATACATATTGAGCTACGACCTAACTGCGTGGTTGCGGGGAGACGACTGCCGCGCGGCGCTACTGCACACTTGCGCCTGACTATACAAAACTAACGAGTCAGCAGTGTCTCACAACAAGAACAACGCACTCATATAAAGAAGAATAATAACACACTACAAAGTCAATATTAACTCTGTTATCCTTGTCAATGGTCTCAAGCAACCCACAAATGTCCATAGCGGTCGAAACCGGCTTGTTTCGCTAAACACGACGCGCTTGCAAAACCGGTCGCGAACGCATCGTTCTTTGTGCCGCTAGCATCTTCGCTAGTCAATCTTACCTAATAGTTGAATTTATTATAGTTGGTTTTTTGCAACGTGTTATTGAATGTTGTTGCTTAAATATTTTATAGTATTGTATAATTCTTAATAATAAAGTCAGCCCTGTATTAAACTGTCCCACTGCTGGTACGAGCCTCTTCTTAGTGTGAGAAGGGTTACACTATAATCCACCACGCTGGCTCAGCGCATGTTTGCAGACATCAACTCTTAGAAATGCAGGTCTCCTCACGATGTTTTCCTTCACTGTTAAAACGAGCGTTAATTAACTATGTAATACGCATATAACTTTGAAAAGTCAGAGATTTGAGATCGAACTGGAGACTTCTGGGTGGCAGTCCAGTAGGCTATTACATTCTTAATAGTTGTATGAATTCCTGACCCAAGATTTAAAACATAGATGCGCTCTACTACGTTTAAATATAATAGCATTTTCGGACGTTAAGCTGTTATGTGACACACAATGCCAACATAAGATTTGAAATATAAAGGCAGTATTATCACGCTCAGTTATATTGAAAATTGTACACTATTGTTCTCAATCTAATATGTGAGCCCACTCTTCTTAGCGTGGACCCTTTTCGTGCGATCTAAGTACGGTGAGTCTGGAACTTAAAAGACCTTAAATCATAGTGGTAATTAAAACAACGTGAGCTTATCTTGAGGCTGTATAATTATTAAATTGTCAGAAGGGAAAATAGAGAAAACTGTTGCCAGTTTATGAATTCGTGTAATTCTTTTTTCATAATGTTTTTCTTATAGTACTTTTGGTTATAAATTACCTTCTAGTATTCTTGTTAACTCCCTTTTTAAGTCCTTGTTTGAATGTTTTCTAAAATCCTTCATGACAGGAATTATTACTTAAACGGCGAATATATATTTATTTAACGTAGATGTCTATTAAATGTATGTTTATTTAAATAAAATACACTGTGCTATGTTTCCAAGAATTATTTAACTACCAGTAGCCCTCACAAATTATTTTATCTTAATACTAGATGTGCCCCCGGGGTCACCCGCGTTGTTGATTACTGCGCCGCTTCTGTGGGTCGTAGCGTGATGTTATATAGCCTATAGCATTCCTCGATAAATGAGCTATCCAACACTAAAACAATTTTCCAATTTGGACCAGTAGTTCTTGAGATTAGCGCTTTCAAACAATCAAACAAACTCTTCAGCTTTATTATATTAGTATTGATAAAAGTTCAAAGTTATAACTAACTAGTTGCGTTTGTGATAAGCCGCTATCACATTTGGTATGCGGCCAGTGAACATTATCTGACCCTAAATTATCACACAAGAAATAGGTTGGCGACAATGTAATGTTAGAAATTTGTTTCTGGCTTTGTTACTATGACGGACTGTGTCGCAGTAGCTTGTTGTGAGGTTAGGCACACTGCCTACCCACAGTTAAGTTCGTATAGTCCCTTTTTAAAAGGTAGCGTCAGTCCTTGTGAAGTAAGGGACTTGTAAAACATGGAGAAAACAAACACCGGGACTTGGAAAATATTTTACAAGAATACATACAAAGTTTTGTTCCATTTAGGGATCGCACCCAAACAATCAGTTTTACTATTAAACCATTCGGGCTGCCAAGGAATGTAAAAGTTGTTGAACAATAAGCCATTTTCCATGACTATCTCGACAACAAGCAAAATATATATCCAATTTAAATCCTTATCAACAGATTTCTATATCAAATAGGTATTTAAAAAATATATTAAAATTAGTTAATATTGTCTTCTGTTTACGCGAATGTTATTCATTGAAATTAAACTACTATATACGGATTTTATCGCGTTGTTTATTTGACACTTTATTACATAATTTTGAAAATTGTTGCACTACTACTACTATTATATTAGCTTAAAAATTAGTAAAGTTTAATAGTAGTAGTAGGGTAACAATTTTCAAATTTATGTAATAAAGTGTCAAATAAACAACGCGATAAAATCCGTATATGGTAGTTTAATTTCAATTAAAATTAGTGTTATAAATACTGCGCCGCCGTGCGGCTTTAATTTCTACTATCGTGAATACGACGACCACGTATGATAATTTATTCATATAATTAACATACATTTGTATAAAAATACTTCAACATATACATATTCGATAACAAATAAGTCATCTTTATAAGCAAGTGATCGATTGAATCTCTGTAACGATTTGAAGAAAGTATCCGAATAAAAATCTTTATGCATGATCTTTTGTGTAATGTATGACCTGGACGATAATTAGCGGATATCCTAAAATGTGTATTGCATGACTAATAAAGACTAACTACTGGCAAAGCCATAGCTCTCGTGTTCGAACCCACGCCACGCCCCTGTTTTCGAATTTATGTGCATAATAAATATCTATAATCGCTCTCTTTATTAGCGATTGGAAATATCGTGAGGGAACTGTTAATCTGAAGGCAGGCCACAGGCAAATCACCATTTACACGTAGGCTTTCGCTCAAATTGAGGTAGCCCGACTTAAGCATTAGCTACAGAACAACCAAACACAGCCTTCAGAATTTAGGAGTCAAATAATCTTGTGTTGTTTCCATAATGAGTTGGCTTTCTGAGCTCTTTCAGGAGACTTGTGCTGTGAGCTATTGTAATGTACGTACAGTCGTCACCTTAGTTGCAACGGACTGTATGCGCACAATTATATGACAAGAACCTACGGAACCCTAAAGTACCTCTGTAGGTACTTTAGGGTTCCGTATGTTGTTTTATGTATACCTAGAACTGTCCCTATCAGCCCTAATACCCTAAGGCCCTAGCCTACCATGTATTATGTGAGGAATAAATAAATACATAGATAAATTCGGGATGCCTGCACCATGCGACCTAAGGTAACAGGCGGAGAATAGACAGGATGTCCAGGATGAGGATAGGTAACTCACTGCCAGTTGAGCAGACTCACACGGCTGATCAAAGATGGCAAAAGGTTTCTTGGCCACAGTTGGTAAGGTATTGAGTCAGTGATTTGTGATCGTTGCGCTGGCAGTACTGGTTCTTTTTTTCGATGAGTTGGCAATACACGAATACTACTAGTTACGGTAACAGTATCAGAACAGCCGTAAGCTTATAGTCTGCTTTGTATTCGCCATAATGATATCGAATGTATAAATATGCTAATCGGCAGCGTGATCGATTATAATACAAATAAGCCTTTCTCATGATAGCAGTCATGAATTATTATTAAATCGCGAAGAGAAATCTTTGTGCCCCTTTTTAAGGGGAGATGATGACGTGAGATTACGCACGGTAAAATTTTATACGGACAAGGAATATAGAAAACTAAAATGATACAAAATATGTATTACGGTCGAATTTGTGTTACTGGGCGATCACTAGTTATTATAATCAGCTTATTTAACATTACGCCAGGGAGCGTGAACAGTCTAGCAGAAAGATACTACACAAGCATGCTTTTCGGCTGTTTCCTAAAATATAAATATTTAACCAATCATTGCATATTAAGTAATATGAATAAGGAGCGACTCTATTGATCACTTTCTTCGTTTATAATTAACGATTCTATTGACGTCTGCCAAGCACAGTTGCGGGTTCCGTGCTGCTACCAGTAGCGTGCCTTCTTCTAGAATAAGGCCAGCTCCATATAATATTTTCAACAGTATATAAAACAAAATAGTTTTTATTCTCGTTTTATTCTTAAAGTTATCTAGCATAGTATGGATGAGTTAGAATGGAATATAATAAATGATTATATATTCTGGATCGAGCATCCTAGTAAGACAAAGTCAGGCTTTTGGCTTGTATGAAAGTATACATTGAAAAACCTTAAAATATTTTGATCAATCTGGGAGCAAATTCGCTCGCTTATAATAATATGTAGTAAAGGGATTCACGTTTAGCCAAGCCACGGTAATGACGATCGAATCGACCCAGTAATTGACTATTAATTAATTGCCTACTAATTAAAATTGGTATTGACGATAGATCTAAAGTAGAAGTCTCCAATAGAGGTCAATGACCGATGTTTAACGCATGATTAGTTTACCTTGAATATTGACTAAGATTTAACAAAAGAGTTAGTGTCAATAAACTACTGAATACAGATCATTCGTCGTCTGTACAATGCACAGGTTGGTTTGCGAAGCTTCAATTGATTTTAAGTTATTTTGGTTTAAAGATTAGTTTGCTAGTAGATTCCGCTCGCAAATTTGCTTATGTTACTCGGCATCGGTTTAATAATTCTAGAGATTACTTCATACATACAAGCAAACAAATATTAACTCTTTATAATATTAGTATCAGTTAAATACAAAGGCAGGCCTTATCGCGTGACACGTAGGACCGCGAGGTGCCTGATCAAGGAAACTGGGTAAATTTGGCTATTCTGTTAGGAGATTCTCAGCAAGGAGTTTGATAGTGTACCTAGAGTAGACGGTAAAAAGCTTGCCTCCTCCTGCTAGCTATCTTTACATATCTGGCGACATGTAGGGGTAATTCACCTCTGCCTAATCTCCGGAGATTTATGGATGTATTATATATTTCGTATTTTTATTTTAGGTGTATAAACGTGCTTAAAGCTTTGTTTTATATGTTGCCAGTGTTCTTCTCCTGTATTTATGAAACTCTGAATCAATTTATAAATGCTTCACGTAGCAACGATTGTCGTCTTTTTTAATGGAGGTACTTACTTAATGGACTGGAGATCGCCATATACTTCTTATTCTTTAGAATAATGCGAGCAAATCAGCGGTTCAAAGCTAGTTATATAAGCAAAACACTTAGAACGATTTTATCAAGCCAAGAAATTAATAACCATATCAGTTTCCATTTTAATTGACGGTATAATTATTGCCTTCGGTTGTTAAACTAAATTGTACTCTACTTTCCTTAAATGTAGGTCTCATTTACATTAATTACTGAGTGTCGAAAAACGAACAAATTTGTAATTGCTTTGCTTTTATACGGGTTTCACACACATTCTACACATCTTTAATAGACTTTTACGGCTCGCGGAACGTTAGGAGTAGGATCGATAAAAAATCTGTTCGGATATAGGGATCATAAGCGTAAGCACGCAAGTATCGATCGTAAACTTTTAAATTCGAGTCTAGATAAGTCAAAGTGGAGCAGTATTTTGCCGTCCCAGTATTGTGCCCAGAGGGCACATTGCAGGATTCCTTGCTACTGAGGAATTTTCAAACAAAAAAGCAATCCAGACCCGCCGTTGAACATGAGACATTATTTGAGCTTAATAAGCTTTAATCATAAGTGGAAACTTATACGATTGAACTAAGAACGTCAATGGCGTGTTGAATTAACTATGTACCCATAACCATACCCTATATGTAGGTATCAGTTAGTTTTTGATTGCCGGTACGGACAAAGCGTTATAACATTTGTTTGTCAAAAAAAAATAGCAGATCAGAGTCTAGAACTATGCCTGCTCGCAAGTCGCAACATATTACATGACACCTAAAACTGTAGCTAGCAAAATGTTATACATCGCTGCTTGCCTCTCCCGTGATATATGCGTGAGACTATTTACTATAATAAAACACCTAAAACCCTTTCAACCGCTTTATATTACAAAACCTCTCAAAGCACCAATAAAAATGGTTATTTGAAGGTAAAACATCTCAGATTCCATCACATTCTAGTAACGTAATTCCTTCGCTATCGAGTCGGGGAAGAGGAATTATTGACAAGTAATACGGGTCCCTATCTTTATAAGTCAAGGCCAGATTAGTATTATGTAATACGACCCTTGTTTTTTGCAGGGTGAGCTGGTAAAACGAGGGTTTTATCGGGCATTAGGGGTTGAATCTGGATATATATTGGTACAATTATGTACGTACATGTGCTGTGGACTGGCTGGTATTGTTGGCAGTTTGTTACAAAATAACGTGTTAGCCAATTCTTATTATAAAAGCAACAAATTCAAACAAACATAATTTTTGGATATTGTATCGCATTCGCGTTGATATATTTGTTTATACTTCATGATGGTTAACCCTTTATCCTTATACTGAGAAGAGGCCCGTGCCCAGCAGTGGGACAGTTTAATACGGGGCTGTTATTATTATTATTAATCATTTCAATATGTTGTAGCTAAAAAGCAAGCAGATATGTCGTCCAAGCTATTGAACTACTTAGATCACTTGCATATATGAATAAAAGACTAAAAAAAAAAAGAATATTTCGTCTGGAATACGTGTATGGTCAACAGTGTCCAGATATAGCTAAAATTATTATGATGACGACATGATAACGATACGTCTCGAAAACTTATTTTCATCAGAATTAAGTAGAAGAATGTAAATGTACTTCAAATGTCTAGAAAGTTCTGTAGACTCAGGCGCAATAGCATTGTTCACAATCCTTACATTGTTCCACACAATGATTATCACTTAAAGGCTGATAGCGTATTGTTGAAAACGATGCCACAAAACGATCAACTTGAGTGGGCACCGAGGTGTGATGGGTTCGTAGAAATGAGCTATTGGAAAACTCAAGACTAAACGGCGGAAAATTAAATTTATAATAAATTCATCTGTATATTTTATGGTACGGAGTCCAAAGGGTGTTAACGACACCTTAATACTAAACCTACACCATCTGTCCTATTTCTAAGGATTGTCTTTTGAACTGAATGATATGGTTTTATGGTGTCATTTTCAGTATTTTTTTTATTCATTAAATACACAAATTAATAACATCACAGTATAAACCAAATCGTTGTACAGTTCAAACTTATATCTAAATTTTATTATACATCATCATTTCTACAAAGTGTATAGTAACTTAAATTGTCTGATTTTCTTAGGCACCTGAGACACTCGTAGGAGTACCTACTCAACAATGTGTAGATCGCATGAACGGATTGACATCGAAAGTGACAAGATTCTATTTTAGACCCTTCGCACCATTCCACCAGAAAACATTTTTCTTTGGAAAATGGATCTCACACATACTTGTGCCGTGTGGCGTTCGAACCCACAAAACACTTGGCATGACAGTAGAGGTTGGGTAACCACTTGGACCACTGCCGTTCATACCGTCAACAAGAATATACAAGCTACTAAACGGCAGAAATACCTACCCATGGTTATAAATAAATTTACTGTTTTAGTGTCAAAGCACCCACTATAAAGGTTATTACACCAATCTAGCGCCCATCAAGCAGGTCATTATGCCAATGTCCACCGAATCTTGTATTGTGTACCTCAATGGTCAATTATGGACAAATCGTTTTGCCGTTATATTCCTACGATGTAGTTTATGTGACATTACAAACTGATTGTATTTAGTAGAATTTTTTTTACCATAAATGTGACAAATAGCCATGCATCTTTACTTTTCATTTGTTTTTACATACATACATACATAGATTCACGCCTGTTTCCCAGAGGGGTAGGCAGAGACTACGGATTTCCATTTGCTACGATCCTGACACACTTCTCTGGCTTCATTCACTTTCATCACATTCCTCATACACGCCCGTCGGTTCAAGGTGCTCTTAACTCTTTACTTTGTTTTTCTACTAACTTATATAATGTGAAGCTTTAATAGCTTTAATCCGTATTCAGATTGGTTCAGCCGTTGCAGATATAAGCGGGCACAAACGCCCAGACATATGTATATCTGTTTTCTCTATTACTTATATGTATAGATGTAGCTTATGTCATGCTCGGTTTAAATTATCAAATCGGTTAACCTTAGTCAGATCAAACCTAAGTCAGATGTTCTATCGCATTTATAACAGTACTTTGGCTAAATAAATTACGTTTTTGGAGAAATTATCGCAAGACTTTTCTATTTATCTTAACCATTTTACAGCAAGCATAAACGATAGTTAAACTTTTGCTATTATACTTTTATAGTTTAAAACCAATTAAGCCAAAGGGCTAATGTCATAACTTTTTTTTGTTCACATAAAACTACGAGATCGTCAACTTACACTTCGAAGACATCATAAATGAATGAATGTATCGATCGTTTCGGAACCTCGCGTGCTCCCAGCTATAAACTTAACAATGCAATTATAATACAAGTGTTTTAAAAACATATACATATGTTAAACTTGATAGGTATGTAATAATATTATGTCTTACACGCTATGTAAGGTTATTGCGTATTATGATCGACTTTAGGAGACCTTGTTACTCGCGAATCTTACTATTAATACGTGAAGAGAAAATTTTGTACACCTATTAAGCATATGGCGCGCACGGAGGTATGTGAGTTTGGCATAGTTAAGATTTAAATTTCTACGCATTTCTTCTACATATAGAGAAGGAGTGAAGAAGAATTGAAGGGTAAAATTTATAAAAAATAATGTCCCCTTCTTGCAACTACTGGACGATTACATTATCAGCCCTGTATTAAACTGTCCCACTGCTAGGCATGGACTTCTTCTCAGTCTGAGAAGGGTTAGCTCATAGTCCACTACGCTGGCCCAGTGCGAGTTGGCAGACTTCACATATCTTCAAGAACATTATGGAGAACTCTCGGACATGCAGGTTTCCTCACGATGTTTTTCCTTCACCGTTAAAGCGAGCGATAGTTAACTATTGAATACGCACATAACTTTGAAAAGTCAGGGATGCGCGCCTTGTTAACGAACTCGAGACCTCTATGTGGCAATCTAACGGTCTCCCACTAGGCTATCGCTGGACGATTTAAATAGGTACTTAGTAAAATAAATACATAATGAGAGCCACCCAATGTAATCCTCTTAGTTATATAATTATCTACTGTCGATATAAGAAAGAAAGAACGAAAAATGTATTATTTGAAGATTCAAATAATACATTTTTCGTTCTTTCTTTCTTTTTTTTTTTTAATTATGTATGTATGGAGATCCATACATACATAATTTAAAAAAAAAAACAATTATATCTATGGTCCGGAGTGAGAGGTCGTGGAACGCCGTCGCCTCCTTTTGTGAGGAAGTCATTTCCATCAAGGAGGCGGCGGAGCGGGAGAGGGAGCGTTTGAACCCTCTCCCCAACCGCAGAGCCGGGCGCCGGAGGGCGCGAGACGACCTCCAGCCACCCTGAGGTTTGATCTGGGGGTGGCGGGCTTTGTGGGCCTGCCCGCCATCCGTTCAGCACCAGGTCCGAGAGGCGGCGTGCGTGTTCCCACGCGCGCCTCTGTTGTTTCGAGTCCGTCTCCCCTCTAGGGGGGACAGTAGGGAGTGATAGAAGTGCCAATAGGTTAGGTCTTTCGTGTAGTGGCCTGCCGTTTCATACGGCGGGCCGAAACCTCGGCGGGGTCGCGACCGCATGCGAAAGTGATTCGCGCGGCCCCGTCGATAGTGGTTTTGTCGAGGAACACCGTGGTAGGTTTAGTCGGTATTCCGGGAGGTACATTTTCTTCGTAACAAAAAAAAAAAAAAAAAAATAGTCTACAACGCTGGTATTCACGCAGGCCTTTCTTTTTGATACATCAAGAAAATTATTAAAATAGTATTTTGGTCGAACATAACAGACAATCTCGTTAAAAATAGTAACTATATCTTTCGCTTTTACTTACAAACATGTTTTCGTTCCTATTCGTCTCCTATTCGTTTTCAAGCAGTCTCAAATAATATGGTCTGCAAAAGATAAAGTCTACAATTTAACCAAACGGTGAAATGATAAAAGATTCGCATCTGATACCAATGCGTAGACAAAAAACATCGCACAAAAATGTACCCTGATGAAATAGTGCGAGAAAATCTTCGCATATTTTTTTGCATTTCGTTTGCTCATGTCGTAACTTTTTGGTGACTTAAAGGTTCTTTTACATTATTTTGTTTGTCTGAAAATGTCCGGAATTGGAATGTTTGTTACTCAACCACGCATAAACCATTAAACGTATTTTGATGAAATTAAACTACTATATACGGATTTTATTGCGTTATTTATTTTACACTTTATTACAAAATTTTGAAACTGTCACACTACTACTAGATACTATTGAACTTTACAAAATTTTAAGCTAATTAATTTATTATTAAAACTATTAAAACTATTTATATTTAAGTTTACACTTTCCCCGACGTTTCGGTTGCTTTTCAGCAGCCATGGTCACGGGGAGAGTCTCCGTGTAATAAAGTGTAAAATAAATAACGCGATAAAATCCGTATATAGTAGTTTAATTTCAATGAATAACATTCGCGTAAACAGAAGACAATATTATGTATTTTGATGAAATTTGGCATTATTGATTATATTTTGGATTAAAACATAAGTATATTTCTTCATTCTTGTCGTAAATTTTTGGTGACTTAGAGGCTCTTTACCATGTTTTTGTTTGTGTGCTATTTAACAGAATTCTACAAATATTCTATAAGTTTATGGGGGTGGTTGGAATTGGAACGTTTGTCTCTCAGTCACGCGTAAACCGTTGAATGGAGTTGGATGAAATTTGGCACTCACATAGACTATGTTTTGAATTAGTATGAACATAGTATTTTATAAGTAGGTTTGATGCGGGAAAAGTTGCGGGTAGTACTGGTGTAAAGCTATGGTTTCCTAACACGGCAGCCGTTATTTAGCGTCGAATGACGACACTGATACATCGTCAACACAAACAAGACGGGATGGCTTCCTAGAGATTTGAAACCGTAACATTTGGCTAAATCTGTGTATACTTACATATGTACTGGATTTTACCTTCGTCATTTCTTTAGTTACTAGTAGTGTGAGACGATAACGCTATGATCCAAGGATTTAAAAATATTACACCAGCTTAAGTCCTGGATGTCTGCTGGATGAAACCATCTTCGACCAGTTTTATTGCCATGAATAAATTTACCCTTTGGCGATTTTATATAATGAATGAGAATAAACTGCAAAAAATCATTGTCATTTTGATATCCTACTAAAAGTGAAAGTGAGATAATACCTAGTGAAAATGAGAAAGTTTGTCAGGCTTTTTGGACGTTTGTTAGTCAGTCGCGCGTAAACTGATGAACGGATTTGGACGAAACTTAATACATAGATAGACCATGTTCTGGACTAATACATAGGATACTTTTTATCCCAGTATAGGTTCATAAAAGTGATGCTGCAAGCAGAAGTTAGTGCCACATAAAGATTGCGTTTGCTGTAGATCTCTTGACCTGTGAACCAACAGATGTTATATGTTATTGTACCGGTCAAGAGCGACCTGGATATCCGGTAGTTATCCAATTTAACAATTTGCGGCTCGAAATATATAATACATGTCGACATGTGCTTTCAATCCACACGGGACTTCACAAGTGAACTTGCAAATGACGTTTAAGAAAATAGGATACATTTATAGTAATCACTTTATAAAAAGAATAATATATGCACATATCATAAATACGAATGTGAGTTTGTATGTTTGTTACGCTATCACGCTCGACCAACCATTATGAAATTTCGCATACACGTTATCAGGGATACAGAAAAGAACATAGGATAAGTTTTATCAAAAAAGAAAGTACTGTCCCATAGTGAGCGAAGCCGCGGGCAAAAGCAAGTAATATAAAAAAAGGCTGAAGAGTTTGTTTGAACGCGCTTGTCTTGCCTGAGCTATCAGTCGGATGTCAAAATTATTTTTGCGTTTGATAGCCCAATTCTTGAAGTAGGTTATCTAGCGGGTTGCGGAGCAGTAATAATAAATTTAGGTAAAACCGCAGAGAATAACTAGTATTTGATGTTCATTTACAGCGTTACTTTGTGACCAAAATGAAAGGAATGATTTGTATCTTCAATCTTGGGAAAGCAGAATTGGACTGTGACCGCTCAGTGTAATGTAACGTTACAACAATTGCTTCAACTTTCAATTTGTATATTTTATTTCATGTAATTCTTTCAATATGATTGTTGAAACGGTTATAATTAACTTATTGAGTCGCAGCGGCGCACCCGTGGCTAGACACAGTAGATTTTTAATTATGTCTGATATTCTAAGACTTGACTAATTAAACGAAATTGCGGCATTTTCGCCCTAAAGTAATTAATCACTCGAATAGTAGAGTCCATGTGATTAGAATCGTTAAAGAAATATATCTAACTATTCAATTTGAGAAAGAAAATTATCTTTCCAAAAGCATTCAAGCGAGCACTTGTTCATCCAATTTATAAAACCGGTGACAGAGACTGTGTGAATAATTATAGGCCCATATCCATTCTTCCTGGCTTCTCAAAGATCATTGAAAAAGTTGTCAACAACAGACTAGTCAAGTACTTGGAAACCAAGAACTTGCTCTCGAATTCCCAATTCGGATTTCGCAGGAACAGGTCAACCGATGACGCTGTTTTTGAGCTTACAAATTATATAGTCACTAATATGGATAAAAAGAAAAAAGTATTAGCCATTTTTTTAGATTTAGCCAAGGCATTTGACACAGTCTCTGTCCCACTACTGCTCGGTAGACTGGATCGGATGGGTGTGCGTGGAATGCAACTGCAGTTTTTTGCCAGTTACCTCACAGATCGCTCACAATGTGTTCAGATAGATGGTGTACGTAGTCATGATCTTCCTATAGACATTGGCGTTCCACAAGGAAGTATTCTCGGGCCAACGTTGTTCCTAATATTTATTAACGATCTTTGCCAATTAAACATATCTAACACTGGAAAAATTGTCACATTTGCAGACGACACTGTATTAATTTTTAACGGTGATTCTTGGCGAGATACGTATCGGAATGCACAAGAGGGCCTAAATAGAGTTACTAGTTGGCTCAACTGCAACCTCCTATCATTGAATGTCGATAAGACTAAATACATAGCTTTCCGATCAAATAATAGGAACCCGCATACCGAGGCATCTCAACCCATCTTTGCACATCTATGTTATAACCGTAATGTTACCTCTCCATGTACCTGCAAGGAACTACAACTAGTTGATACAATCAAATACTTAGGAATCGTAATTGACAAAAATTTAAATTTTCAAGCTCACATAGATATACTAAGTTCCCGAACTAGGAAACTAATTTACATCTTCAAAAACTTACGACATGTATGTGACAAGAATGTCCTAATAACAACGTATCTTGCCCTATGCCAGTCAATACTGATGTACTGCATTACGTCCTGGGGAGGTGCTGCTAAATCCACTATGATAAAACTAGAACGTGCCCAAAGGGCAGTGTTAAAGGTGGCACTTTACCTACCGTTCTTGTACCCTACAACAGACTTATATCAAAAGTCCAATGTCCTTACAGTAAGGCAACTTTTTATTTTTCGACTAGTTATTAAGTCACACTCACTAACTAATTTCGATCCTCTAACTAATGCAGGGAAACGTAGGCAGTATAAAATATATCAAACTGACATAATTTACAAAACAACGTTATCACATCGATTTTACTGCTTTTTAGGCCCGTACTTATATAATAAAATTAATGCTATTCTCTCTATTTACCCCCTTAATACATATAAATTAAAAAAAGTATTAACAGAATGGCTACAAAACCTAACCTATGACGATACGGAAAACCTACTTGTGCCACTGAGATAACAAAGCTAGCACATCTATCTATTTATTAAAATACATACTGACATAAATACATGCACTTACTCTCTCTCACACACACACACACACACACACACACACACACACACACACACACAAACACACACTTTGTTTTGCATTTATTTATATTTTATCTTTGTGTTATATTCAACTTAGACGAAGTACTTGTCATAGCAATGTGATCCAAGTTTATGTCCAGGAGGTGGGAGCCTGGTGATCTGTAACACAGGATTCTTTTCCTACCACAGACACCAGCATCTCACAAAGGAATTTTGTTTGATCAATATCTTTTATTTCCTAAACTGTGTACCTTTGTGATGAGAAAAATAAATACAATTTATTATTATTATTATTATTATTATTGTCAAATGAAAAATTCAATAAAGTACTTAATTATTGGTTAGTAGACAAATGTTTTTATAAGGTTGATGATCTGTTACAAATCTTGATTTGAAACACTAATTACATTTTACGTTATTATTATTCACCTGATTGACCTTATCACCTGAGAATTATTGATTTTAAATAGATATATTGTTACATATAATTACAAATTCTTTGAATGTCGAGTAAACCAGCGAAAAATGTAATAATTTTTTATTATGTACATTTTTAACAACCTTACCACCATGTTTCATGCAAATAAATAATCATTTCATTTCATCATCAATCATTGCATTTCATCAGAGAGGGTCTCTCTTTTGAGTCACCGAATAGTTACACCTCACGTCACACGTCTATAGATATTTTTTTGTCCATCAAAACGACCAAGAAAAACAGAAACATTTACAGAAGTGTGTTTTCGTTTTCTGCCTTGATATCCCTTGCATTAATTATAATCTCTATGAGCCTTTAAGTACTTAGATTTGGGATACATTTGACAGATTACCTATATAAAACTATTAAAAAGTTTTTCTTAGTCGATGTTTATCTGGTGATCGTAAAAAGGAGACTCGGGCTTCAAATATCCGATAAACCTTAACGGAGGAAAGAATTTGTCGTTCAGAGTTCTTAAGGAATCCGTGAAATTAAGTTGCAGAAGGTCAGCCTGATAATTTAATAATCACCCCTCAGCCGAATATACTGCGTGTAACAGAAAGTTGTGGTCATATTTAAGTGTCAAATAATATTATTTGCATTACATATTATAGCCTCTGTACAATGAAAACCGCAACTAATAAATCCATACACAATACGAGAGATACGATGCTAAGATATAGGTACCATATTCTTTTTGCCGACATATTAATATAAGCAGATTCTAGTTGATACCATAAAAACTGACTGACTTGGGTGATCTCTGTGAACCCGAAAATTAACAGGCGCAATTTGGATAATGATGTAATGTGATTGTTTCGATTTTTAAATAATAAATAGATGAAATGTTTAACATTGTCATAAAATTTAAAATTGTTTTTTTTCATCCGTAGATAGGGCACATAGGTTATTGATCCCATAAAATAATAATAATAAGTTTTATTTACCAAATAAAGGATTGTAGTACAATTTAATTTTACACGCTGTATGTAGTCTGTGATCTTGACTAATGAAAGTGCAGAGTTTGAACCAATTAGTATTCAGATTGTCTCCAAGATTGAAGACCAACGAAACTACAAGTAGTGTTCTGAGAAT
Organism: Catocala fraxini; assembly: GCA_930367265.1. Lineage (NCBI taxonomy): Eukaryota > Metazoa > Arthropoda > Insecta > Lepidoptera > Erebidae > Catocala > Catocala fraxini. The sequence goes on along the minus strand of OV884036.1, from coordinate 5,492,720 downwards.
TACTTATATTTGCATAAAGCGGGTACATTGCAACACTTGGCGGTGTTCGAACACGTGACTGCGGTTGCGTGACGCCAAATTACTGAGCTATTAAGGTTTCAAAGAATTACACGGCTCGTGTCGCCGGTGTTTAACTACACCTTACGTCTTTATAGTTTAAATTTGTGTAATAGTTACTTGTAATTAACAAATTGCCAACATAAGCAAATATGGAAGTTCTGATTTAAGTAACTTGTTAAACGTGAGCTGTTCTATCTATACATGCTTATTTACTTATCTATATATTAATACGTGAAGCAAAAACTTTGTACCCATTTTTACGAAAATTGCGCCGACGGAAGAGTATGAAATTTGACACAGTTAAAGTTTATGTAGAGAAGGAGGGGCGAATCCTAATATTTATATAAAATATGTATTTGAAATACATTAAAGTAATGAAAAAACACTACACGCACACAACCATGCATTTGACACACACAGTCGAATCCTATTCGTAGTATTTCGGCATTGTTCGGTTGATGTAATAATATTCTTCGGTTACATATATCAATATATAATGACATATATCAGCAGTATCTTACAGGCAACTTTTGGGCGAATTATATAAACCTACAAAGTGCTAGACAATGTATTACACTCTTACTTCGCTAGCAGATTAGGTCCTACATAATCAGGGCACGCCTGTCCATCAGGCAAAGTAAAGAGTATATGCTGATTAACTTTTCTTAAGCTTACTGGATGTATTTTCCCGATTCCCGATTACGCCGAAGTGTTATTAGTTTTTTGATTATTAGCAAATTGACATAAGCAGTTTGAAGCTCAAATAATACAATTTAAGTAACAGAATCTTTAAGAAATATCAGGGTAGCCTGTTTGGCCCATGGCCATCTACATGGTATTATTCCAGATTCCCTGCTGCTAATGTCAACAGCCTATTATATTTCAATTTTTTTAAAATTTTTATTATATGTTTACAACTAAGGTGGCAAACAAGCATACGGCCCACCTGATGGTAAGTGGTCACCGTAGCCAATGGACGCCTGCAATACCAGACGCATCACTTGCGCATTGCCGACCCTTTAGGGAAAAAAGGAAGTGGGAAGGAGAAGGAGCGGAAAGGGGGATACTCACCAAACGAAACACAACAGTAGGAACACTACTGGTGTTGGTAGACTTCACATACCTTCGAAAACATTATGGAGAACTCTCAGTCATGCAGGTTTCCTCGCGATGTTTTCCTTCACCGTTAAAGCAAGCGATAATTAACTATTTAATACGCATATAAGTTCGAAAAGTCAGAGATGCGCGCCTTGAGTTCGAGCTCGAGATCTCTGCGTGGCAGTCCAACCGTCTCCCACTAGGAGGATATCGCTGCTGATTTAGACATACATGTCGAAAATACTTCTCGTTTATAATATCGATTTCATTCAACGGAGACGCCGCAAGGACGTGCCCCGGGACACTTAATTAATTTAATGGCGGCCAATTATATATAAATATCTGGTGTCTCTTTCTTATACAACTTTATTAAGGTGGGTCGGCATTTTCCTGGAACAATATTTAACTCGTCGTTTCCAACTTTCCACGACAAAATACTTCATTACGTTTTTATTTGAGTACCTTTTTTATATTTATGTGTTTGTAAATAGGCCTCGTATTTGGATTGATGTCAAAAATAACGAACTGTTCAGCTGTATAATTTTGTGTTAGAAAAATGTTATGTTCGATTTAAAGGCAAATGACATGTCAAATACCTTCGTGAATTAGCATAACAGGTAAATAATCACGTGCCAACGCGGCTAAGTGTAAATATTGACATACCTAAGAATAACAATAATATCTCGTCTGTATATCGCCTATTGCTCCGAAGGGTATGGCAGCATTGTATCATACCGGGTTCGATTCCTGGACAAGTGAAATATTTGTGTGTATGAACATGGATGTTTGTCTTGGTCTGGGTGTTTCTATGTATAATAGGTATGTATTTACAAAAAAAGTATATATGTATGTTTATCCATTGTCTAGTACCCATAGTACAAGCTCTGCTTAGTTTGGGCTAGATGGTGTCGTGTGTATGTGATAGAATATTATATATTATATATCCTCTATTCGCCTGTGAGTGTGTTAGTGAGTCCCACGTAATCAGACCAGAGACTATTGTGCTGCTAGTGAGAATTTCTTGATTATAAACCTAAAATACACTATTCGACTCAAGAAACGAACTCGAGACCGCATGCATAGCAGTTCCATTCACTACTGCTGCTTCATCGAGGTAGCGTCGCAAGCAATATAAGTATTCTTCTTCTTCGTGTCAATGGTTCTAGTTTGAACTATATATTATCTGCATAATATTCGGTCACTCTAATTGCGTTAAGAGTGGCCGCACAAAGCTCTGATATTGTGCAAGTGCTCGGGCAAGAAGGGCATATCAACAAATGTGCCATTGTCTTCTCCAGCTCACCACAGTCACACTGAGCAAGGCCGGGGTCTCTGAACCTCCACCTACTCAATTTCATTCCACAGCGGCCACCCTCACATTATATCACACCACAGGAGTCTCTACTACCGGGTCACACCCTACTACTAATACTACTTATTAGTACTGCTCGATAATATTAGGGTATCATGAAATAAAATGTTTCTCTTTGAACATGGCTGCTGCAATCGAAACATTGTCGGGGAAAGTGTAAAATAAATATAAATAGCTTATATATAAGTAAACAGTATGGATGTATCTTATGTGGAGGCCAGTCAGTGCAGACCGGTGACACTTCGACCTAGTGGGATCTTTTGTATCGACACTCTCCCAATAACGACTGCCATAGATGTTCATGGCAGCCGGGACCGACGGCTTAACGTGCTCTCCGAGGCACGGAGCAGGCGATAATTGTCAATCAATACGCACATCATTTCGAAAAGTCATATAACTTCCGAAAGTCAGAGGTGCGCGACGTGGGTTCGAACCCGAGACCCTCTGCATTGCAGTCTGTTGGTATCCCCACTGAGCTATCGCTGCTCTAAGTAAACAGTAACTAGTAAAAGTAGTTAACAATAGTAGTTTAAAGTTGCAAAATTATGTTATAATAGTCTTTTTTAAATAAACAACGCGATAAAATCCGTATAAAGTTGTTTCATTTCAATGTATAACATTCGCGTAAACGTAAGACAATATTAAATAAATAGAAAAATTAAGGAAAACACGACATAGACACGTCTCTATGTATTGTCTCTAGTTGTACGCCATATTTGTTTACTAAATAGGCAAGTAAGAAATAAGAGACTATACATTTGCGGATAAACGCATTTTCTAATGATACTCCGTTGATAATATGCTCGATAAAAGTATGCTCAACATTATTTATTCATAGTTATTGTATACAAAACAACGATTACAATAGTTACACAATAATGTATTAAAGGATAGGTAAAGGAAACTTTCCATAAAAACCTATCACACTATTGATGTCCCTATAAATATTCATAATATTCATAAGCCTTTGTTTACCCTGTTCCTCAACTCTCTATATTAATTCATACCGTGCAAATATGATTCAAGACAATTATTTACGATAAAGTCTGCCTTATAAAGTAGTGCTCGTACATTTTTAGAAAGAGACAACATACGTATCCATTGTATACTTTTAGAACGAGACAACGGACATGTTAATCGTAGCCGATAAAATATTCATCAGCCAATCGCACTTCCAAATCAAGTGAATTCGTTGATTGAAATTTAAATTTCAAAATGGATCGTACGTTCGGCCTTCGCCGACGACCGCCGAATGCGTCCGAACGGATATGAAATCGTTACGTTGCGACACGATCTACCTGCGCTCTGCTGGGAATTCGAATTTCGTATATTTACGGAGATCGCCGATGTGTTTTTTTATCGGTCGAATATTATTTTAGTGTTCAGGGAATGTTGTTTTTCATCCAATGGGAATTGTTGATGTATTACTTTCTGAATATTTATAAGTGAAGAAAATATTCATGAGTATGCGATGAGGGAAAACAAACATTGTACTTTACGATTGGCTTGATACAATAAAATTGCGGTTAAAAATAACTTACGTCAGTTTTATCATTTTCCATATGCAATGCCGAGATACAAAGTAAGGTTGTTTGTTTTTTAAGTTGTTTATTATTAAGTGGTGGAGCATGATGGATTTCTAGGTGCAACCTGGGACTTTGCTCTAACCGTAAGCCCGGCTCGACAAATACCTCCACCCTACAGAAGTTTGCAGTGAAATTACCTCGTATTGTGTTCCCGCAGTGACGTTTTCAGGATATTGACCAGTAGTCTGAAAACCTCACCGCAAGAACATGGCGTTGCGTCTGTTTTAGAAATGAATAGGCGCTATTCTGTCAGCGGAGGATTAGTCTTTTTCTTCCTTGTGTTGGCGGTAGTTTTTTTTTAAAGAGTGCGGCTATGCTCAAGTGATACCTCTGGTCTCTACGGCACGGCTACTATGCCCACTATCCTTTGGGCGGATCTTATACTTGTTTGACACTTAGGTTCTATAATATATAAGACTAGCTGACCCACGCAACTTCGTCTGCTTCACATAAGATATGTTTTCCCGTCTTTGCGAAATTTTTCATTGATGTTCCGCTCTTATTGGTTTGAGCGTGATTTTATATAGCCTATAGCCTTCCTCGATAAATGGGCTATCCAACACTAAAATAATTTTTCAGTTCGAACCAATAGTTCCTGTGATTAGCGCGTTCATCCAAACAAACAAACTGTTCAGCTTTATAATATTAGTAGGTATAGATTCCTGCGGCAAATTAATATGATATTTCCTGTCATTTTATAGTTATGCGCAGCGATTGATGTGATTACTAGTTTTGGCATTTTCCGCTGTTAGTTTTTTTACTGTATTTGGCAATGTTAATTTAATTAAATTCTTGTAAAACTTTCATGCATTGCAAACATATTTAGTGTAATATGTTGACAATGCATTGAAGAGCGTTAAGATCACTCAGCAATTTTAAGTAATGTTGAGTACAGTATTTGTGTAAACAAATTAACCAATACACTTTTTCATCGTTAGGTAATGTGGTGTTAGATTTCTGTCAGTCGAATACTCCTCTGTCAACTTAAGCCTTAGACATACGTTATATTTGTAGTCTATATGTAAATATCGGATCGGCAGTTATTGATGTGTAATGTTCTGGAAGGACCGATTGTTTCAACGTAATTCCTTCGTATTAAAAGCGTTCTTTAATGTATTAAAATCGTTTACTTCTTGTGACCGGTTACAAATGTCAACTTGTCAGAAATAGATATAATAATTTTAAGTTTCCTAAATGTACATACATACATCGATTCACGCCTGTTTTACAGAGGGGTAGGCAGAGACTACGGATTTCCATTTGCTACGATCCTGACATACTTCTCTGGCTTCATTCACTTTCATCACATTCCTCATACACGCTTTATAAATGTAATCTAAATAAAGGGATCAATAACGTCTTATGGCCTATATGGCTATGAGGCTGTTGTATAAGGCATTCTTGATCCCTGAAACGAAAGAGGTTAAACAGTGGAATATTCTGTCCATTCAGACTTCGCGATTCTATCATCCACCAACTTGATAGACAAGTTAATTTATATGTTTATATTGATTTGCCCAACAGATTTGCAAATCTGTGATGATAATAATACATTTAAAAGATATAACGGTATATTTTTTATTGTTTTTGTTTATTGAACAGCATATTTCACGACGTTAAGCGACCGAACCCAAGATTTACAATTTGTAGCTATGCTTATTTTATTTTGAATCCAATAATTACAGGGCCGATTTACACTAAAATAGGACATGTGTTTCCTCAATACTAGTAATAAGTATACATAATTATAACGACAATACAACAATGTCAATTAGAATAATTACAAGTATACATTAATTAATATGCTTACGTTTACCCTTATATAATTGAACGGCAAAAGCAAATATGCTGATGTCAATTCCAACGCGCAAATTCCCGTGTTGAATTTCCATTTCTATTCCAATCCAATTTGAAATTTTCACGAAATACTGTAATTTGGTTGACAATTATCGCCTGCTCCGTGCCTCGGAGAGCACGTTAAGCCGTTGGTCCCGGCTGCCATGAACATCTATGGCAGTCGTTATTGGCAAAGTCAGTACCCTCTAATATCCTGACACTGGTCTAGCCTTAGGGTACCGTTAGCCTTCGGGTTGCGGAGGTCAGGTGGCAGCCGCTCCGAGTAAAAACTAATATCCAGTCAAATCCGGTTAGACCAGAAAAGCCGACTCCAAGTGACTTGGGAATAATAAAGGCTAAGAGAGAAGAAGATTGTAAATGTGAAAGTTTGTGAAGATGTTTGGATGTTAGCCAGTCAATCATACATAAACCGTTGAACGGAGGATGAAAATTTTACTGTACAGATGGCTTAGTGGTTAAGTGGTCGTCTCGCCACTGCCGCTGCGCCGCGAGTGTTGGGGTTCGACCCCACACGGAACAAAACATTGTATGATTTATTATGATGCCTAACTACTGTGCAGTGTAAAAATCTACTTATTTACCAACAATCTGTTTAGGTTTAGCAGGCCCTAATTGAACACATTATTATTTTTATGTAATATTCATATATGAGTGAATTGTGAAATTATTTAAAGGAATAATAGTCTTTAAACCTATTCACAAGCAGTGCTCCGAGTCTGGACAAAGAACACTTATAGCCACTCCTACAGCTAACAAGTAAAAGTTATCCAAAAGATAAATCGCATGCTCTCTCACTCAAGTTAGGTTAAAAAGAGAGATGGCGAGATTTTTATCTTATAGATAAATGATATCTGGAGGTGGGAGTACAAGCCCTTAGTGACCGTTGTTTGAATGTACATATATAAAGTCGTCCGCGACGGAGGAATTCTTTCTAGAGCGAGAGTTGTGAACAAAAAGAAAAGAAAAATAAAACTCACACAAATAGTAGAGGCTATCAAAACAGACCTTCAGGGTGCCGGGTGCGAGTTGTTTTGACGTTAACGCGATCGACACGTTTATGACGTTCGGCGCTCCGATTGGCCCGCTCCAAGCTCTAAACCAATCAGATAGCCAAACGCGGTAAATGTTTCGATTGCGTTAACGTAAAAACAATTCGCACTGGGCACCCAGAACGAGACAATAACTTGGATAATCACATAGGATAATTTTAATCCCAGTTTACGATCCCGTTCAATATACGCAGGATAAGCCTCGGACAAAACCTTGCTAGGTATATTTTCTTTATACAAATAATATTCAAACGCCTACTGGTTGATAATAATCTTAATGATTAATGGCCAGATTGTATTTGTTCGTTATAATTAAAAACGTAACAAATGGCGCTAATTTCCCTTCATTAAACATAATTGTATTAATTAATTAACGATGTACCTATCGAGGTTGTTGATTTTAATTAATTACCTGCTTCTTGAAGGGTAGCTTGAAATTTTATTATGGTTTATATATAAGGTTAATGTTTCATAAATTTTTTAGATTACCTCGTTTGTGCTGTGCTATAAGGTTGCGCTTACCCTTTTGGCCGATGAGATCCCTAGTTCGATTCTAGGGTCGAGCGTTGTTAATCCTAACTAATATCATAAATGCGAACGTGAGTTTGTTTGTTACGCTTTCACTCCATAACTGTTCAACTGATCATCATGAAATTGTTGTCAGGGGAGCAGAAATTGGTATTTGGTCCAGGTTAAGTTTAGGTAAGGTTTCATCCCGGAAAAAGTGCTGCTGTTTACGTAACCTACATTTATGCGAAGTCGCGGACAAAATCTAGTTTATTATATTTTTTAAAGTATACAAAGTATATTTTTTTATTTTATTTATACGACTAAAGTGACAAACAAGCATATGGCCTACCTGATGGTAAGTGGTCACCGTAGCCTATTATAAAAAGTATTTTCTACTCTAATGTCAGTAAACTCTCAATCTCAGATATCGAGCCTATTGCTGTGTACTGAGCACAGTGCCTAATTCCGAGCTGCTGAGAAGATATTGATGGCTAAACCCAATAAAATTTCCTGAATCGGTTATCGATCTCGAAACCTCATGTACAGCAGTCACATTAACAATCGCTGCGTCATCGAGGCAATCGTTTCAATAACGTGAATCACAACATAATCAGCAAAATGTGTATTAAATACATCTCTGCTTATCCCTTACGCAATATACAGGCATGAGTCTATGTTATAAGCATACGGGATCCGTTGCAAACACAATACAAATGATGAGAGCGAATGCAAATATCACTCAATGACAACTTGATGTAGGCATAATGCAGGCTATCGCTTGTCTAAGGTTTGACGTCAGCTGAATGACGTCACAGCCTACTGACGTGCAGCGTAAGGTCACAGTTGCAGTTGAACATACTTGCACACTAGTATGCTGATTCATTTTCTAGCTGATTGATATTTTAAGGGTTGCGTTCTGTGAACCATACGTGGATGTGAAATATGTATATGTCTGAAAATCTTGTCAGAATATAATGGTGTAATACTATAAAGTGACCATGGCCCACTGGGAGACCGTTGGACTGCCAAGCAGAGCGCTTGAGTTCGATCTTCTTTGTACTTACTTTTCGTGTGGTTAGTGGCCAACCTGTTGTCAAGAGTTGTTCAAGCCGCCCGTAGGCCTCTGACATGGCTTAACGACTGCTGTCAATTCGGCAACAACCGGGACCGACTTTTTACGTGCCCTCCGAACCACGGAGACGCTCAGATGAAATACCACTAAGCGGTCACCCATCTATAGACTGACCGCACCCAACGTCGCTTAACCTCGCTAATCGTTTACCGATCAGTGAGTGCAACTGGCTATGAGCGCCTTATGTGCTTATTAAATAGTTAATTATCGCTCACATAAATTAGTTAACATTGAAGGAAAACGTCGTGAGGTAACCTGCATGTCTGAGGGATCTCAAAGATGAAGCTTGCTAACCCGTACTGGGCCAACGTGGTTGACTTCTCACTTGAGAAGGTAGCTGTGTCCAGCAATATTATTTATAGGTAATATAATTGCGGGTGAAATTAGATATATAGGTACATATACCGACGCTTGTATATTCCCGAAAGTGCTAGTCAAACTGCATCTGGTTTACATCTACATTCCTCTGCCTATGTTCATGAGTCTCACGTAAAAGAGTGCGAATCTATTGTCTTCTACCTGACCAATTTCCAGATGCCGTGCTGCTAGGTACTAAGAAATGTCTATCAGTAAACCCCGATAACACTGTTTTAATCAGGGATCGAACACGGGATCTCATGATACCACCTAAACTTATGCCCGGGTACCAAAGACAAAATCCGTGTGACCTGTTTCTCTTTGTCATTAAATGAGAATACCATTGTGGGTGTTTAATACTAAGTTATGCCTACGACTTCGTCCGTGTAGTCTATAGTTAACCCGCAGCTTATGCAGGTCACAATATGCACTATAACTCGATTCCTATTAAACGTAATTAGATGACTTAGATTTTAAGTTGAGTTCTAACCTTACAAACTATGAAAACTGTAACAGAATCTGTTTGAGTGTGGCTTTTATGAGAATTCCAAACTAATAAACAGATATGAAGTAAAACGAGTGAGAAACGGCAATGAATTGCCGTAAATCCTAGAGTTCGAAAAAAATGCAAAGGTCACGTGATATTAAGTGACCTTGAGGTCAGAGGTCAAAGGTCATAGTCATTTCGGGGGTATATCGACTATGCTGAGTCGAATGGTGCTGACCGCGAGTCTCTAGCTCTTACGGCTCTTGAGTTGAAAGTTGTATAGCAGTCGGACGGATAAAGCTGTTGTATAAGAGTTTTTTGAACTCTAAAATAATACATTAATAAATGAATTCAAAAACCTTAATTCCTAGGTCGACAAACGACCATACGACCGAAACGGACGACCTGTTCGTTTGTCGGCTTCCAGACACAATGTTTTTTTTATTGGATCTTAAATATGGTAAATGATTCCTTAAATTGTTGAATAGGGTTACTTTTTAATATATTTAATGCTGAATTTCTTTACATCTTTATAATAATGTAGAAACATTAGTAGTACTATTTAAATTTATATATTATCTCAACGAGGACGTTTAAATTTGCCACAGTATGTTAACATTACAATATTTTTGTGTTACAATAGTTTTGTGAGCCCATGTTGAGTTAGTGACAGCGGCGACAGACATTCTCTGATAAAGCTGTCAACATCAAGACGTGTGACGTCATTGTCCTCGTTTTGACGTCTATATTGTATGGTGATATTGATATAGTTTCAGCCGCATGTTAGAGAATAGACAGTCGTATCCATTAAGATTTTATCATATCACATACGAGTACATATCAATTTTGATCGCGAGCGATCCTGTTTGATACAATTTTCTGCCCTATATCGGTGCAATTTAATTTTAATTGCACGGATGGCGCAGCGAGCTGCTGTCGCTCACCGTTGCCGAAGCGCTAAGTGGTCGTCTACTTTTCAGTATTGGTATAGTGCCTTATAACATAGTGATATAATGTACAATGTACATGTATGTACAAATGTCGGTGCATGAGCCTACGCCTGTTTTCCGAAGCAGTAGACAGACTACACATTATAAGACTAACAATTACACGAATTCAAAATAAATCACACATTGACAAAGATAACAGCTAGCTGTGACGTGGCTTTGCTAACAAGAGCTTTGTGCTGCTGCGCTTGTGACGTCACATTCTACGTCACACGGCGCTTGACACGTCCGGGGCTCTCACCTCATCAAGGCTCTTCCGCAGTTCTTGTTTGACAACCACGAGGCAAACTTCGGAGCGCGATTTGCGAGTTTATTGACGACCATGTTTTGAAAATGAAAATGATTGAACCAACCGATTCGTATTAAACGAGATATGCTAACTGATTTGTGGTATTTATGTATTTTACAACTAAATAATCTACAAAACTTGTCTATGTAACATACTTACTATGATTATTTGTATGTACCTATGTCATACCTTACCCCTTGTGATACCTGATATACTACAATCGATCATAAACTACGGTAACCACTTACTATCAATATAAAAGAAAATGTTATAAAAATTGAAAAACGGTTGAACACCCATTTTGTATATTAAAAATTGTAGCATATTAAAAATGAAGGTAACTAAAAAGTTTATATTGGAAAACTGCAGTAGCATAATGGATCATCTGATTCAGGTCTTGGCTTTGAATCACACTTATTACACTGCGACGTGGAAAAACTAAAACAATCCTATCCTATCCTATATAATCCTAAATTGTCAACAAATTGCTAGTGTAATCTTTGAAAATATATATATTGCCTGTTACGGATTTCTATATTAAAAACATTCGAGCAAAGCGTTACTGAACCGATCTCAAATTCCAATAGCATGCAATTTCAAACAGCTTCCGTTACACGTCAATAGACTCGTCCCCTACACCGAGTGAGCTCAACATAATTGGCGAATTTGTGTGCGAGATGCATCCGCTTACATTTCCTGTTTATAATAATAATATAAGAAAGAAAGAAAAGAAAAATAATGTTATAATATTGTCTTCTGTTTACGCGAATATTATTTATTGAAATTAAACTACTATTTACGGATTTTATAGTTCGTTTCATTCTGCGTAAATAGAAACCAATGATTAAATTATGTTCGGGTACTTTGAAATAACTACACTGGAACATTGAGACAACTACCATCTTAGTCTCCCCGTGACCATGGTTGCTGAAAAGCAACCGAAACGTCGGGATAAGTATAAAATTAAATTAAATAGTTTTAATAATAATTTAATTAGCTTAAAAATTTGTAAAGTTTAATAGTAGTAGTAGTGTAACAGTTTTCAAAATTATGTAATAAAGTGTCAAATAAACAACGCGTTAAAATCCGTATATAGTAGTTTAATTTAAAAAAATAATGTTATTTGTTCCACGCTCATAAGGTAACAGGAAACACAACCAATAATTATAAGAACAAATAAGGTCCTGTGTCAGCAATGTTGCAGTATATCCACAACGCTGGTATTCTCGCAGAGTCTGCATGATTTCGGTGCATGTAGGCAGTAACATACATACATAACTCAATTAAACATAAAATAACAAAAACAAAACAACAATTTAAATAAATTAGGCAGCTTTTTATACATGAGCAAGATTTTTTGAAATGTTAGTGTATGTGACTGCTGTGCAATTGGGACTCGGTTTTGACTCCGGCGTCAGGCAGTGTTATTGTTTTTTCCCATCTAGAAATTGTCAGTATCAGCTTGGAGCCTGGAACTCAGTCTGGTAGACGACTATATGCTTGTTGAAATTACGTAGGACCTTAAACCTATGATATACTTATATGTTAGACACCTATGTGTCTTACATCCACCTTTTGCTAGCTATGGTTTTTCGTTAAAGAAAAGTATAGGCTTCTTTCTACCTCTTCGGCCGTAAAGGTTATGATACTATATAGCAGTGTTTTGGATGCAACACTTTCTTTAAGAAAATCTGTACTCCTGAAAACATAAAAACATATTTGAATACTATTTACATATAAAGTACGTTAATGTTAAATTGACTATACGCTATATACTTGCTTACCTAACTGTATAATATACGTTTGTGAGGAATCTTCCCAATTCCTCTCAGCTCCTCGCTCTCAAAGATTAGTATTCTATGCCGGTATAAAGATAAACACGCGCGATATCCCGCCATTATTTGTGCGGAATAATGTGGGTAAGGCTGTTCACATACTAAAGGGATTGCGCTATACTAACTTGCCGGTTTGCGTTTGCGTTTACGCAAAATTTGTGGCAAATACACGGCTAATTGATAGGATGTGATAAGTCGAAAAAGTTTTATAGTATACCTTGTGTCAAACTTCTAGTTTGCCATGAAGTTACTATAGTTTGCGCAGGTGCACCCCTTATTTATGTCATTGCGACGTTACTTGAAGCAACTTCAGAGGAAACTAAAAGTTTAGCGCAAGTTATACCTCTAATAATACAGTTAGTATTTTATAGCTTTAAACATTAAGGTAAAACATAAATGTCCGTTGAAATTGTTTAATATGCCAACTGCTTTTGTACTAAAACGGCGATTTTTAAGTTCTAGGTTAAAGTTATTAATTGTATTAGAACTATATTACTTTTTCGGTATAACAGTCCTTTTTGGATACCAAAAATGTATCTTGGCCTCTGATAAAGGATAAAGCCAGCCGATAAACCTTAACTCAAATTATTTAATTTACTTTAAATTTTTGATAATAGTTGAAGAGGAATTATACCTATACATAATTGTATATTAAACAATTATTTTGATGATACTCGATGAATGTAGCAATCTTGCAGTCGGACCTCGTACTATAAGTAATGCCAACGAAAATAAACCTCAAACGAAAATGCCCGCGTTCGTTGCCTTAACCACAAACAATAGATTTTATTGTCTCTACAAATTTCTATGACGAAGACACTTTTGATGCTCTCAGTTCGAGTGTTGTTGAACCTCTCAACGTTGCCATACTGTCAGATCCCCTCCACCCACGCACCCTTTAACCACTTAGTTCTCCCCTTTTACCTTTTGAGCACGTTCAACGGAAACCCTCTGTCGCTAAGGCGATAATGTACTACTAGCCTTATAGAAAATTCTTCTCGTGCGCTTGGTACAAGGCATTTACACGAATATTTTAGAAGAAGCTCATAAGCTTCTTATTATTATAGTTATGGGCTGATATCCCAGTTTCGGTGGCAAGGGCTAAGTGGTGTTGTAGATTCGTATGTACACGGGATTCGTGACATTTGATAAGTCGTGCACGACGTCGCATATTTATGAATATTGTTTATTACAACTTCCTTTTATATATTATGTAGAGTGATGTGGATATTCTTTGTTTACTTATTCTGTAAGAGGACTAACCTTCCTTGTATTTGCTGGATGATGTTAAGTCATTAGGGGCAGTGTACATAAATGGTACAGTGGTTCAAGATTGTATCTTGCCGCTACCAAGTGATGTCGGTTCGAATCATGCTCGGATAAAAATACATCTAAACGATGTAATTTGCAATAGAATCAACTCTCAGAACGCTAAGCTTTCGCCTTATAACTTGAATATGGTATGTGCATGTGAAAGTAATCGATTAAATGTATATATTTACAATAGATATTCTTGCTATTTAACAATTGCTTTCATAGAAAGAAAAAGTCCTTAATCGTGCTTTACATACTAAAAATTGACCAGTTCTAGAATTGAATATTACTTTAAACATCTCAAGTTGCTCTACAAAAAGAACTGGTTTTATGAAAAAAATCTAAACCAACTATAAACATATTCTATACGGAAGCCATCCAAATAAATAAATATTGATTGAAATGTAATCACATATTCATTATAACAAGTATACCAAATGCTGTTTACAAGTCACTTGACATTTAATAATGTGTCGACATCGGTGACGCGTGTAGGTCAAATTCCACACAACCCGATGTTAAGTATTTGCACATTGTACTCAGAATTCGTGTTGGTGAAATATTTAACCTCTACTTGAAGCGTTTGACACTTCTTACTGGATAAGTACTTAAAGCCTTGTCGATTATTGTTTATTGCAAGCTTTTATGAGAACTCCTGCTGGAAAATTCTCTGTAAGGTCATTCAATGGAATTATGCATAAACCGCTTCCTAATACGTGGATCTAAACAGGTGGAATGTGGGTGCTATATTCACATCATGATTAAAACCGTGGGCATTGTACAGGTGATACTATACGTAAATATTTTTATTTATGTTTACGTAGTTCTACACGTAAAACCTTTTTTCTTTGATGATAGTATCAAGATGTTTCTTGTAATTTAGTACCAATGGTCTACTGTTTCAAAATTAAGCTGTAATCGTCCAAAATAATATTTTATAATAAAGTCTGCTTTGCGACGTATATACATATAAGAACCGCAATAAATAAAAAAAGGTTGACCTTACTCAGAAAGCGTTTCGAATAACATAAAAATTTCACATAGCATAATGGAACATTAATCCTAGAAACATTTTCCCCCAAAATACATTTCGCACCGCAAACTGCCTTTAAACAAAGAGCAGCCTAATACCCCATTAAATCCTTTTAAAATTCCCGTGAGAAACACTATTTATAGGTCATAAAACCAACCTATGTAAGATGTAACTCAATGGTTATTGTCGTGAATCGTAAAACGATTGCAAAGCACCACAATAGCTCGTAAATGTTGGTTAAACAAAGGTGCCACATTCGTCACAGGCGTTACGTAAAAGCCACAAATGAGAGAGTAAAAAGGGTTTCGTAAAAATAAATGGATTTGGATAAGGCTTTTGATTCAGTTACTTAGACCCAAAATTGATTTTTATCGCTCCATTTCGTGCACTTTGCTATTGATAATATATCCAATATCTCTGGTCGTCTTTTAGAATATTGAATATGATAAATAGGTATGAAATAGAAAAATTGAATTAGGTATAACAATTTAAACATTTACCTATGTAACTAATAATGGAGCCTAGTTCTTCATGTCTTAAATATACGTGTATATTTTTATTAACGTCTTTCAGATGTGCTTGTAACTGTATTGAAGCTTCATTCCTCAATCATGATAATAAACAGACAGATTACAAACATATTTCTCGCAATACGCTAATAAACTTTAATACTTTAAAAGCGTTGCGGCATGCGATCAATTTGTTAACATCAACAAAAACTTATGATGAAGCAATTAACTGTTCATGTGCCTTTTAATTAATAAAGTCACCTTTATTGTACGTCTACATTACAATTCCAGTAATTAAAGTTATATATAGCTACATATATAAAAATCTTGTGTCACGGTGTTTGTGGTCTACTCCAAAACGGCTGGACTGAATTTTATGAAATGTTTTATGTATTATTTAGTAGGTATGAGAATAGGTTGTAAAGTATATTTCATGCCGCTAAGAAATAATTTATATGGCAGAACAACGTTGGCCGGGTTAGCTAGTTTTGTATAAATTTATTTCTATTCTTATTAAACTAACATATATTCGCTTAGGGGGTGGTAGCAGCTAGTATTTATTGTTCCATGAAGTCCTCCAATTTGTTAGTGACTGTTTTAGGTTAGTGTTTACTGTATCGATGGGACGGACATTATCATGGCCGTCGAGAATATGTGTAATTTTTCTGAAGCGAACGTGTAGTGGAGTGCTTAAGGTTTTAAAATAAGGCAAGGCCAATATATATTTTTTAATAGTAAATAAAATAAAAATCTTTCGTCGTTTCCTTTTTGTTCTTCATTATCATGTCCATGGATGAGCTTATCGGCTCAGGTTTATAGCCTAAATGTAGACGCAAATTAAATTTTGTGGATATGGGAGTTATGTTAGCAATTTCAACTGCTCGTGTAGATTTAGTGAGCGCATTACGGTTAACTAATCGGTGTGTCTTCAGTCCAGTCTGTAGGTATTTATTACAACGTATTAATGGAACTGCATACCAGATTAATCGTTGTCGCCTCACAAATGTAGATGAAAGTATACAATGAACACCAAAATTCAAAACAAGTAACTCAGATAACACAATTTACATTTCGATTTGGCGCATTAAGAGAAGTAATCTTAACACCTAACATTTTAGTCCATTGAAAAGATTTTCTTTGTTAGAATGAATGTTTTGCAACAGATAATCTTTCTTACTCTAAACATTTCGTCGTCATTTTGTAACATACACACATAACTTCCCCAAAATCCACACAGGTGTAGACGGAGGCTTCGACATTTCGCTAAATTTGGTTTTAGATCCCATGTAATGGTGGGCGAGTCTATTGTTGTCTTCAGGGCACAGTATCAGCATCCGTTTTTACCATCCGAGGCCTATTGTGCACAGCATTCGCATTTAGTATCACTGTTAATCTAAGCAGTCATTCTAGAAATAAGTATTGATTTAGAATCCAGACTTTAGTTCGTTACTCCAATAACGGTTATTTGACAAGTTAATATTTGAAAAATCCTTTCGCTTCGAATCGTACGAAACCTAAAATGTCACACCGAAGTTTAAAGTGATTGGTCGAACTGTTGGCAGTTTGATATTTGTACGAATGGACGTGGAAGCTCAAACATTCGTGTGACTGCCGCTGTTGTACCAACTTCATCCATTACTGAATACGGTCAAAGCTTTACTGGGACTAAAAATATTGTTTTCGGCCCAGATTATAATCAACCATGTAATCTGGAGCGGAAAAATTGTTTGGTTCTCAAGTTTTCTTACAAGTGTACAACTAAGAGTGTATAAATAATTTCCTTGCTCTCTTTTCTTACGAGTAGGGTCAAAGTTTCTCAAGTAGTACGCTGGCCTTTGACTGGAATTAACTTCCGGATTGTTCGTAAGGATATTTAATGGCTATGTATTATATATACTCGTACATAACTTACGCTTGTTTCCCCGGAGGGGTATTGCACCGCTTGTTATAACTCTATACTGTTACTGAGTATTTCTTGAGTATGAGCCACGAGTTTTGCACAAGTGGCGAATCGTACCCAGAATATGATGTTCAGCCAAAAATTTCAAGTTTTTTGTTAATGCTACATTAAAAAGTGATATCGAAACGATTTAATGATCATCTGAACATTAACAAAATTTCATGTGTACCTGATAAAGTTGTTATTCAAAGTTTACGTGAAGAGTGCATCGGTGATGATCGAACCCAAGACTACCTGATTGTAAATTCGATGTGTCAACCGTTGGACTAGTGTGACATAAATATTAACTTATCCATAGGTCGTCGAAACATTACCTCATTCGACCAGTGTCGTTCCAGATTCTAAAGAACAATTTCCCTTTAGGCCTACTTATTCATATTAAAGTAAGAAGTAACTAAATAACTAATAAACGGCATTGTAATTTAAGTTATTGGACCAAATTGTGAGTCTTGAATAGAGAATTTGAACACGAATATAGCGTTTAGATATTTATCGAAGCCTGAAAGTCGTTAGTGCTTCTTGGAAACTGGGTCTTAGTACTTAGGTGTTATTAGGGACTTTATACTAAACAGAGCCAAATTAAATTCGAAAATTATAATATTAGGGTATTCTAAGACTACCTCAAGTACTGTTATAGTAATATTGTTATTTTAGTGAATCCCCTGTTATTGCAAGGTATCGTAGATTGTGTGTGTGTTTACCATAAGGCGAGCAGACGCCCGAATACTTATTTGCTAATTTAAGGGTAGTAGCATAATTTGATTGTTTTGTGTATGTTTTTCAATCCTGCATGATATTGTACATCTTGCGCGAGTCAATTTCTTGTTCTATAAGAAAGGTTTAACGGCAAATAAGTGCTGTGCCCCATACATAATATGTACATAGCGCATACTGCGCTGGGTCTCTTGTCGCACATATTGGCAATGTTTATATTTAAATAAATATCCTGTTTAACTGTACGTATTGGGAACGAAATAAATAAATTAAGTTTAGGTTTTTACAAGGTCGGCAACGCGCAGGTGAGTCCTCTGGTGTTGCAGGCGTCCATAGGCTACGGTGACCACTTACCATCAGGTGGGCCGTATGCTTGTTTCCACTTTAGTAGTATAAAACAGAAATAATTAGTATAAAAAAGAAATTGCTAGTGTGACTTCTTCTCCGGGAAACGGGCGTGAGACAATATTTGTATGAATCACCAACAGTTTTCCAGCTAGTTGAGATTATATTCGATATAATTTGAGAGTCAGAGTTGCTACTGATTATTTTCTGTATATATATATTTTAGTCTTTTGACGTCGAACTCGAGATATAACACCATGATGAGCATAGCTGGTCACAATTGCCCCACCAGCTAGCCATTCATCAACAAATTAAACACGTAAATGTAAATTGTTTTAGTACTTATAGACCTTTGTGAGCTAAATTAATTATCCTTTGAGCTTACTGAAGAGATTGTTATATTTGGAGCAGTTGAATTTGAGGATTATTATTTTAGAATAACGTTTGCAAACTTTGTTCAGTTTGTATTCCTTCTTAACCTTCGGTATATATATAGACCTATCAAAGTTGGTTGTTTCAATTATTTAGGCTTTGTTTTCGTGCGTTATTTTAGGATTTATAATCTGGTTTAAATAAGATAAAATATTCCTGTTATAATTCCTGGGATAAATAATCCTGTTTCATTCGAATTATATTTGAGGTATTGTTTACTATAAATAAGTACGTGCGCTGCGTTCTTTACTATTCAAATAGTTACTGCATTGAGGAGAGCTGTATAGCACAGCACTATCATTCGAATGATTTGCGAATCACTTGTATGGCAAAAGCTTGTGTTGTACCGCGTCGCCTGGGTCCAGTAGTGTTATTGGTTATTTTTGGATTCCTAATACAAGGTTAGCAGCATAGAAGCCGGCAATGTCCCTGAAAAGTGGCAACAACATAACTTGCGACATGGTGGGTTTAAAACACCTATATCTAGCCTCCATTTAGCTTGACTATTTAAAAATTGGTTAATTTAATTATAAATTCGTCTTAATCCACCATTTTTGTTAGCAATATATTTTGGTAAGATATTATATGGAGTTGCAAATTTTCCCACATAAAGTCTAATTCACTGAAACTGAAGCTAAAATTACCTTTATCCCTTGTCCACAGGCATACGAGATGCGGTTTCCCAGCTGTCCCCAGATCCCGGTGGTGGTGGATTGCCTCATCTTGGAAGACAGCTGGTCTGCAGACAACTCGCAGCGGCACACCAGCCGGCGCTGTCAGCTCCACGTCGAAGCTCCTTATCTTCTTAAGAAGGTAGCATTTCTAGCAATTAATAGCTTATTTAATACATTTTTTATTTTGTATTATTACTTAAAAAGGAAACAATTCCTGCACTGGAAATAATTCCTATGTGGTGAGGGATTTTACAAACATACAAATGACGGATACAAGGAACATTCAGACCCGGAACAACCGTTTGTGGATCTCACAAAGTCCCGTGTGAAAGAAAGAAAACACTTTTTATTGCCACAAAGACTAACAACATAATTTTGCTTATAAAACTACAGCTTCTTCTCCCTAGCCTTTATTATTCCCAAGTCACTTGGGGTCGGCTTTTCTAGTCTAACCGGATTTGACTGGATATCAGTTTTTACACGAAGCGGCTGCCACCTGACCTCCGCAACCCGAAGGCTAACGATACCCTAAGGCTAGACCAGTGTCGGGATAGTAGAGGGTACTGACTTTTCCCAATAAATACGGCCATAGATGTTCATGGCAGCCGGGACCGTCGGCTTAACGTACTCTCCGAGGCACGGAGCAGGCGATAATTGTCAATCATACATACATACATTCACGCTTGTTTCCCAGAGGGGTAGTCAGCGACTACGGATTTATATTAGCTACGATCCTGACACACTTCTCTGGTTTCATTCGCTTTCATCACATTCCTCGGTTCAAGGTGCTCTTAACCTGGCCTTTGTCCAGAACGCCTCCGATCTGATGGAGAAACGTTCGCCTAGGTCTTCCTCTTGCGACTGTTCCATTCACACTAGCCTTATAAACTTTCTTAGTGAGTCTTTCTTCGTCCATTCTTTCTACATGCCTAAACCAGCTTAACATACCCTTTTCTATTCTTGTCACTATATCCACTTTCATGCTGCATCTCTCTCTAATCACACTATTCCTTATTCTATCTTTCAGAGTCACACCACATACGCTTCTCAGCGCTCTCATTTCTACAGCATTTATTCTGCTCATGCTTCTTTCTTCATGCTTCTTTTGCCATACCCAACATTCACTTCCATACATAAGTGTGGGCACTAATAGTCCTCTATGAACAGCCAAACGTGCCTTTTCGGAAACATTTCGACTGTTCATAAAAGCGCGTAGAGCTCCATTCACTTTGTTGCCCGCAATCGTTCTCCTTTCAATATCTCCCTCATGTTTACCATCCCTTGTAAACAAAGTACCCAAATATACAAACTCTTTCTAATTGTCAATCAAAACGCACATCATTTCGAAAAGCCATTTAACTACCCAAAGTCAGAGGTGCGTGACATGGGTTCTAACCCGAGACCCTCTGCATTGCAATCTGTTAGTCTCCCCACTGAGCTATCGCTCGCGTTAATCTAAATTTTGTTTATAAATTTTATCCCCCGGTAAAAGTATGAAAGACACCCAGTGTCCTTTTCTGTACTTCTAACAATGTGTATGTGAATTACATGATGATTCGTCAAGTAGTTAAAGCATGAAACAGTAACAAACAACCTCACATTCGCATTTATAATATTAGTTAGGATCAAGCTAAATGATTAAATCCGTTCTTACTGTCTTAAAAAAGACAATCGTGGTATTCGGAATAATGCTTGTATCGCAGCAGACCTTACAAGTTTTTAAAACAAGAAACAACAAACATTTATTTTATTGAAGTGAAAACTTCTTTAGGCGCGTTGAGCACTTTTTGGGTGAACAAAAATCATGGAACTCGCGTCATCGTCACCGAAAGCATTCAAAATTCAAAAATAATAATCTAATAGCTCGACGATGCAATTCACAAGTTACTTAGTTTTCACTTCTATCGGCAGTCCCCAAAGACTGCCCCGCATGTTTTTTATTTATTTCTTTACATAGAAGAACTGAACTCAGGGCAGCTATTTGTATATTTGTTCAAAGTCAAAATATCTTTATTCATTTAGGTTTGAAAGTAACACTTATAAACGTGAAGATTACACTAACTGAACTATAATTTGAATTTACATTTCCATTTACTTTTTACATTTTCAACAAAGTAGGGCGTAGATCCAATAAGTAGAACGGGCAAGAAACACCCACTCTTCTTAATCGCCAATTTTAAAATGCTGCTTGTGCTTATGTGTATCCTATGTGGGCATCGAACCCCATGAAACATTGTGATATCCTTGCACTACATTATTTATGACCCTACAAATAATTAAAATATTCAATTGTCATTAGGTGAACTGTTACTAGTTTCAAACGTTCATGTATTTTCCATATTTCACAACATCTCCTTGTTACAGATGATCGGAGTAGACTACATCTACTTCACCCAGACCAACAACTTGGATCTCAAAGCCAGGGTGCTGCAGATCGAGGCGACCAACGATACCTTCTCGTCCAGGGTCCAAGTCCTCGAGAAATGTAAATATTATGTAAGTAACACTTTACTTTTATAATTCTGCCAAGATACATAGTATCTTCGTGTCGCAAAGCATGTTTGTCGTTAGTTAATCTGGATGTCTTAAGAACCGCAGTCGTTTTCTCTCACGCCAATGTAGGTATACTGTACAACTACTACAACTAACAAATTTAATAATTTATTAAAGCTGATATATTTGCCTTACCTCGACATATATTTAAAGAAAGACATAGTACATAACCTTAACTCTCTAGAATAATAACTGAATTGGTAACTCCTAACATAGCTCATAGATAATGTTTAATAAGTTAGTGTACTAATACCTCCCTGTAAGTCTCTTTACTGTGTAGTAATATGTGAAAATGTAGTGGATTGTACATGTACCCACTGTTATGTATGTATGTATCTTATGTGGGGGGCCAGTCAGTGCAGACCAGCGACACTTCGACCCAGTAGGATCTTTTGTGTCGACACTCTCCCAATAACGACTGCCATAGATGTTCATGGCAGCCGGGACTGATGGCTTAACGTGCTCTCCGAGGCACGGAGCAGGCGATAATTGTCAATCCATACGCACATAATTTCGAAAAGTCATATAACTTCCGAAAGTCAGAGGTGCGCGACGTGGGTTCGAACCCTCTGCATTACTACCCATTGTTATACTTATACCTGTTTGTAATATAAATTGTGCAATTAATTGTTTTCCTATGAAATAAAATAATAATAAATAAGTACTAGTCTAAAGAGAGAATTTACGTTTTAGGAAAATGACAGCTCCTGAGGATGGTTTCCGTGTCGTGGAGGACTTTCATAGTCTTCCACACAACAGATACAAATAAATCTTAGACTCAGCACAATTATTTGTGGGTCTCACAAATCCGGTCTGCGCCAGACATCTTTTACGTTCTGTTGATAAGTAGTCCAGGCATAATTTTATTTTGGACGTTTTTTTTTACCTCGAACTGTTATAGAGATAGAGGGCGCAAAGTGTGGAGCGCTCAGCCAATATAGCGCAAGGTAAAACCTGAATCCCAATCTATTATGCCGTTTTTTTTTACTAAAATATTACTTAAATAACAATTTAATACCTCATACTGATATTTATATATCTTTTAAATCAAATTTCACTTACGTTTGACATACAAATAATAAAATGATAAAAATAAAAATAAGAAGTGTAACATTCTGAATATATTTTATCTTAATATATATCTTATATTTTAATGTAATTCTAATGAAGGATAATTGGATTTAGAGTAGGAAAATAGCTGTAGCAAACGGTGTGGTACTTTGCTTCAAACATAATCAAATCATGCACATAAGATACACGGTCTATCACTAATCCTCTCAAAGTATCGCTTCGTTCTTCTGCTCTTTTCATGACCTTGTCTTTGAATTCAAGAGTACTTACTTTACTGATAACGTGTTTGTACTTTGCACATTTTTTTGCCTCTATTGCCTCATCTGCGACTTTACCACAAAATAAGCACAATCTTTTACAATCGAACACATCATTCCTCTTTTTACGTGGTACAGTTGATGACGTTGAAGGTCCAGTCTCCTCAAGGCGACGTTTCGCTGCTGCAACAAAATTTTACTAGCATACGATTTTCGACACTCAATATGAACGTTCACAGAAGACAACGTATTTACGTAGTTTATGTGGCCCTCATTTCTCTCTAGACTTGCTTTTTTTAAAGTCTTTATACCGCTGACAACAGTCACATAATCACCTTCAGAAAGTAACTTATTGCAAATAAAACACAAATCAGCCATGATAACCTTTAAAATTTTACGTCCGTCTTTGCTAAGATACACTTGAAAAATGAACTTCTTCAGTAGGCAGTAGTTCCTTGAGAAAGAAACAGGCCCCTTTTAAATAATTCAACATCTGTCCCAACTTGCTATAAATAGAGAGGTCGGGTAGTGGAGTTAGTATTTCCAGATCTGTAATTTTAAAAGCAATGCCTGGAACCATGAGATGACTTTTTTAAGACAAATTCATTTAATGTCTTTTCTTTATTTAAAATACAATTATCCTTAATTGAAATAACATTAAAATATATTTAGAATGATACACTTTATTATTTAATTATTTGTATGTCAAAGGTAAGTGAAATTTGATGACTATTTGATTTAAAAGAAATATAAGTATCAGTATAAGGTATTAAATTGTTATTTTAGTAATATTTAATAAATAATTAAGTGGAAACCGGTATAATAGATTGGGATTCAGGATTTACCTTGCGCTAAGGTATATATGGCTGAGCGCTCCACACTCTGCGCTCTCTATCTCAAAAACGGTTCGACGTATAAAAATGGACCAAAATGAAATTTGTAGAGAATTTTATTCTCTACAAATTTACTTTCAAAATGAATGCAAACACGATAGGAGGCAGAGAAAATGAGATATACTCAAAAAAAAAAAAACTGATTTTTGCGACCTTTTACCTTGAATATCTAAGGACGCTCACACGTTGGCATATGTGACGTTTGAGACAACATTTGTAATGCTAAAATAAAGGTCTATGCAAAAATTCAGCTTATTCCGTTAGATTCCGAGGTTAACCCCTTTTTTGGTCTAAGATGACTGTACTAAAGAGTGGGGATCGAACCCACAACACTCTGAACATTGACAGCGGTGTAGCGACCAATGAAAGTATTCCTACAGTAAACATTATTTTTGTATAATATTGTCTTTATTTTTGTATTTAGTGTTGCCGAAACACTGGTAACAAGCACATTGTATAAGAATATATTCCGATAAATAATCATAATATTGCGTTTACGCGAATGTTATATACGAATGTAATAGACATTTGAAATTTCATCAACAGCGGTTTAAAGCAGGTCAACCTTAAACAGAGTTTATTGCAGTTTTATACGTGACTATAATAATTACTATTACATTTTAGTATCAAATAATACAATAACATTTTAAGCTGATAAGATGTCACATAAACCTGGCCACACTTTCTAGTCACACGGCGTTTTTACGCTCGCATTAAACGGCAGTATTTATAAAAGCGTGTTATTCAGCTGACATTGAAATGATAATCTGCTAATTGTACCTTTTCATTACCAGCCGCGGTATTACTTGCGTTCTTAAAGATAAATTGGATTACGTAGGTGTCTGTTCCGTTGATGAGGGTCTTGGTTACACGTAAAGCCTTGTTTTTTGTGCTTTGTCTCTTCTGTTTGTATATACGTGTCTCAGTTACGTGTATTGCTGAATGATATGTTTTTTTGGATGAATTGTACTACAGATTAGAGTTACATATCTGTAGTATCTTTGGTATCACTTCAGTTAAGCTAGTACAACGGGAGGTCTTTAATTCGATTGCTATTCATTGCAGTACTGACGTGAACCCACCCGTAATGCAAGCGTTTATCTTAGTTTGAAGTGTTTATAAGAACACTAGTACTAAATTAATTAAATTAGCAACGTAATGTAACGTACTAGAAAATCTATCAAACCATCGTAATCCTAACTAATAGATATTATAAATGCGAATATGAGTTTGTATGTTTGTTTGTTACACTTCTACGCCATAACTAGTCAACCGATCATAATGAAATTTCGCATACACGTTGTGAGAGAAACAAGGGGCAACAAAAGACGTAGGGTATCTATCATCCAGTAAAATCTACTGTCATCAATCTAACCAAACCTAACCTACATATACCTAAACTAGCGAGGCCGCGTGTAAAATCTAATTTAAAATATATTAGGTGAAAGACCACATGTATTTCGAATGAGGGGCTTCTAAACAGGCGTTACTTGTTCTGCAATGTATACTAGCAATATACTGGCCAGCATACTAACAGCCATTTAATAATTTTTCTTTTAGTTTTAATTTAGGAATGTTATTTTGTTCTTTACATTAATTACCTAGTATTCTATTTGATATAAAACTATTGTCAACATAAGGGGAAGACACTGTCACTTACAACACGTATGTCAATAAAAAATATTATTATTATTATTCTCTTTATTACTTTTATTATTATTATTATTATTATATTATATTTAACGTACTCAATAATTATTTGCATATGAGCTATCTAATGAATCACGTTTGGAATGACCGCTGGATTTCAATGTTTTTGAAACCGGCTTTAGTGTAAAGCATTGCAGCATTATTGCTGTAAAATATAGTTGTTTTCCTTCCCTCATTATTTTTAAATTCACTTCACACTAGTGAATAAGCTTGTCTGAGCACACCGAAAGCAGATTACACTGAACATGATCAGGTGTTCTAGTATGCATGCTAGGCTTTTGGGCTCATATGAAGGTACCGCCATTGCCGAAGAAACTTTTCTGGAACTTTCACAAGCAAATCTCTAAGTACAGCGGTCCAATCAAACATTTACTGACATCATTAAAAATTAAAGGAAGCTGACAATTTTACATAATTTGTTTTAATTTAATTATCGATTGTTCTTGAAGTGTTAGTATCCATTGCCAAATTGGGTGGAAGCTAGCAATTTCTGGCGGTTTAATTGAACGGTTTGATGCAATATTGTAAGGAAGGTGCATGAACTATGAGTTGTTCTGGAGGAAGCGATGCCGAGACTGCGATCGAATCAGTTGTGATGTAATGGTAGAAAGTTAACACGCGATGGACGACTTGTTCGATGTGAAGATTGGTCAGGTGCTGCTAATTACGAGTGCTTGTTATATAGGTCGTATAGTTTCTTGTTGGTCCAGTGGTTGTGCAATTGCTGATTTTATAGTCCCGCTTTTGATACCGAGACTATGTTATTTTAAATAACACGATCCGCATTGAGGTTCGGAGTCAGACAGGACTTGGATCTAAATCTCGAAATCAGGGAGTTTATAAACATACAATTTACAGACAGAAAGTGTTAAAATCATTCGAGTCAAGGTCAAAAATAATTTATGCATTGCACAAAATAATCCTCAGTGTGTTTCCTAAGTTACTAAAGTGATTAGATGTTGTAGATCACAGAAAGAATTGGATGTGGGATGCGAAACCCTGCCATTCAGCGCGGTGTGGCCGTCTGCCAGCTGCGTTATCCGTGCAGTCAGCATTGCAACGTTAGTAGGTTTTTCGTTTGGGCGTCCTTAATAATAGTTTTATTTTATGGCCATTGTGGTAATTGTTTTTAATACGAAATTTCTTACTCTTTTACACGTATATCGCCTCTTCACGAGATATTCTAAGGACAATTTGGCAATAGATGAGCCATTTGTTGCCTGTCCTGGAGGACAGATTATCATAGAGGACATCAGGATAGTTTGCCATACAACATAATGTTGTGTACCAGATAGTGCGTGGAGTAAGTAATCTAAGATCCCACCTAGATCTCATGAAGATTGGCTCGAATTGATTTTCTTTTGCAATATAGGTAGGCAGCTCAGGGATGCGTGGTCGGTTTGCCCAATTATTATCGTAACTAAGTAATTAGTTATAATCCTATAGCATATGTTTGTGCTTATATTTACGGCTGATCGTCGTCAGGGATCGTCATAGAGTAGTAGAGCCTCGCTGATTTCAGCATGAATGGGCCGGCTCGACCGGGGAAGGACTACCCTCTCACAGAATATCGACGTGAAATAGCAGTGTTCCTACTGCTATGTTTCGTTCGGTGAGTGAGAGTGCCGGAGGCCCAATCACTTCCTTGCCCCCTTCCTGCTCCTTGTCCTACCCACTTCCTTTCTTAAAGGGTCGGCAACGCGCAAGTGATGGCGCTGGTGTTGCAGGCGTCCATAGGTTGCGGTGACCACTTACCATCAGGTGGGCCGTATGCTAGCTTGCCAACTAGGTTGAATAAAATAAGAAGTGCCCCCTTTTCGAGCCCTGGGCTGACCCGGGGCTCGGTCTCTTAAGTGTTATTACGTTTGCTGTAAGGAAAATCGCTATAAAATCGAAAATTAAAAATGCTGGTTATATGGGGTTGTAGCTTACCCCTTCTTACTCTGAAGGTATATGTACATACGTGATAATAATCGTAAGTTTTTTTTTACCTCATATATAATGATATGCGTAAAGGGCAATACGTACTTGTTTATTTTATCCAATAGTTTCTGCCCGCAGTTTCGCCCGTGTTGATTCCATGGGAATGCATATCACGATAGGTACATATTGCACGCTTCTTGAATCCTGAATCCTATGCGTTCATCCAAGGTTGACTTATCTGTCTCCAAATGTTATTTAAATATATTTTTCACTTTACGCATGATTGAGTAACAAACAACCAAACATTTTTACAAACTTACATTAATAATATTAGTAGAATACTTTTGCCAAAATCACTTTGTAAAAAGACAATATCAATTAACAATTCTTGAAAAGTAGGCCTTCCACTCCAATCTTTCTTAATTCTCCACGCTTATAGTGAGAAACGGCGCAGGTGACGAACCTCTTGCCTAAATCCAGTTCTCGTCAATGTCACACCGAAATTGTATTACGAAACCTGTCAAGTGTTGATCTGTAATTAAAACTTACAAGCAATTTATGAAACGAGAGTGAAATGTTTTTAATGAAATTTGGAACCATTTTGAAACACATTTTTCATGTTGATAGCTTAGTAAAGTGCTTTCGAGGATAGAGTTGGGTGTATTTTCGTGCACATTTGAGTTTTAACTGTTATGTGTGCTTGAAATAAACCCATATTACTCACACTTGATATTCCTAGAGGGGTAAGCAGAGATGATTTATATACTCATATTGCGTCAGTTATATTTTTACTTGAAATTTCCGTCGGATTCGCTCTTGTTAATGTAGTTTATTTCAATGAATTTTTATTCTCTCAGGAACAGTATTTTTTTCCTGGATAAAAGATACCCAATGTCCTTTTCTGTACCCCGTGTACGCGAAATAGTATGATGAACGGTCAAGTAGTTAAGGCGTGAACGCGTTACAAACAAACAAACTTACATTCGCATTTATAATGTTAGTTAGGAGGACATATTAAAGTAAGGAGCGAGCTTCTTGTCACCTAACAAGCACATTTGCATTCTCTACGTTGTCACTACAAATTTCGGAAAAGAAACATTTTGTTTAACCCGGGTGTCGATCCAGGGATCCTATGTATTGACTAGAGACATTTGTAGTCTCCGCATTGTCACTACAAATTATCTAATAGAAGCACTTGGACCGACCCGAGTGTCGAAGCCGAGACTTTATGTGCCAACCATCCATCCATCCAACCATTTAGTCTTCGTGTGATAACTGCAAATGCCCTAATAGTAAAATTTTGATGATCATGAGTCGAACCCGGCACATAATATACTAATGAGGCAGTGTGTCAGAAGAAAGTATCACGCGAAGGTTAACTATACCTAATGTTTAAGACTGCGCCGAGCGATATGTGCCAAAACAGGCGGTCACAGTTAAGTGAATAAAATCAACACTTTTTGTTTAATACAAATATAAAATATACATTTACCATAACAATGAATGTGTTTACAATTACTCCGTGTAAAAAAAATAGGTAACATTATCGCCTACAAAATTACGTAAATTTGCATTTTAGATTATAACAGTAGAAATCTATCCTATTTTACAGCTTTAACGAAACATAAATAGTTATATTACAATTTGTCCGTCCCAAATATTAAAGTTACTGGTTGACAACAAAAATACATATTTATCAAAAAAGCACTTCAAATCCTCGATACAATTTTACTATGGCGGCCGCGCGCCGATTTCAATATGCGCCGCACTAATTCTGTCTTACGCTCGGCTTAGTCTTAATTTGTGTTGATTACTCGTTTCCAATACATCACTCTCAAAGCTGTCAAGTGGTATAATTACAGTGGAACTCTGATATTCCAACACAGCACTAATAAATTGAATATCCGTTTGCAATCAGCGCGAGGAATTTCGCTACATCCCTAGTTGCAAAGGAAACGCATTACCAACATATATAATTTATAGCTGGCTATATAGACACTGACAAATCCATCCGATTTTATACCTTATTGCCTATAAAATAAAGTCTTAACTCCAACGCATAGTCTCACTGTGCAATTGCCATTTTTATTTGCACAGATGAAATTGAATTTTATGTTTAGCGAGCAAAGGTCGAGTTTTCTTTTGATTAGTTTTAAGTGGCAGTTTTCAAACGTCTCCCTTGAGGTATTATGTTGAGTCTTTGTGCGTCGTTTCAATTTGATTGATACGAGCCGACAAGGAAGTAATAGGTGATCGATTTCTTTTATTACAATAGGTGGCCATGAAAGGGTGAAGGTGGTTTTTTTTGGCAATATTTTTTATTGGTTGCATTAGCTCGGATTAAAATAAGTTATAGGTCAAAGCTTTTTGTTGTAGATACTAGTGTGAGTCCTACATTAGTATATTACTGGAATAAAATTTTTTACTAGGTTTTGCTCGCTGCTTTGCTCGCGCTAGTCAAGATTTTGTCGATAAATTTCTATACCTCAACCGCAGTCCTTTTTTCGGAATGAACGTTACCCTATGGCCATTTCTGTACCCCTGAGAACAAGCATGCGAAATTTCATGATGATCGGTTGAGTAGTTAATGCGTGAAAGGGTAACAAACAAACTTACATTCGCATTTATAATATTAGTTAGGACTAGCAATTAGTACTATTTAAGGTCGATGCCCTGAGTTTAGACGATTCTAAACTAACTAACGGTCGCCTAGTGCTCGAAATTCGACCAAACTTTCCCTGTAAGATATTGCTGATATATGTCATAATATATTGACATATGTAACCATAGTTACGCGCTTCGACTGCGCGTGTCAATGCATGGCTGTGTGCGTGTCGTGCTTTCTTAATTAATTTTATGTATTTCTAATGCATATTTTATATAAATATTAGGATTCGCCCCTCCTTCTCCATATCTATATATTAATACGTGAAGCAAAAACTTTGTACCCCTTTTTACGAAAATTGCGCGGAAGGAAGAGTATGAAATTTGACACAGTTAAAGTTATAACCCTATACATAAAAGAGGGTGAGTCTATTGTTGCCTAGCGGTTTCAGGCTCCCTGCTGCAATTAATATTTTTTTGGTAGAAAATCCCGTTTTGCTTATTCCGGGAGTTGCGTTCACTACTTCTGTGTCACCGAGGCAGTCATCACTGTTATATAATCTTAGATTAATATTATTTTAATTAATACTAAATGGAGTGCAATTATAAACATAGTAAATTGCAACCATTTAAGCTGTTATACTGGTTTTATTGCAATTAATTAATCTATAAATAACATAATTGCGTACACATTACTTTAAGTTCTAAAGAATATTATGATTTAGGTATTAATACATAACATTGGTTAGGTAATGAAGCTAATAATAATAATAATATAATAATAATAATATTCTACCACATACAACATTATCTAGCCCAAACTAAGCAGAGCTTGTACTATGGGTACTAGACAATGGATAACATACATATACACTTTTTTTTTGTAAATATATACATATTATACATAGAAACACCCAGACCAAGACAAACATCCATGTTCATGCACACAAATGTTTGACTTGAGCGGGAATCGAACCCGCGACCTCGGGCGTGGCAGTCGGTTACACTAACCACTACGCCATCGAGGCCGACAAATATCTAATCTATCTATCTTAACTAATAAGACATCGATATCTTATTTACCTTTAACTTTTATATATGTATTAGCAAACCAATAAAACGGCGGCAGCTCATTGGTCAAGGTGATCGTGGGTTCGAATCACATCCATTACGAGCGCACTACCGACGTGAGCCCACTCCTTTTTTTTTTTTTTTTTTTTTTTTTTTTTTTTTTTTTTTTATCGTGGGGGAATGCTTTGACGCATACCTCTCCGCTGAAAAGGGGAGCGGAGAGGTTATGTCGGGCTCACCCGGGAAAAGATGGAACATCCCGGGTACTACCGACTAAACCTACCACGGTGTGCCAACTCGCTGCCTTGAATGGTGGGTGAGTCGCTGGAACTGAAACTACATCAGCGACCCACCCAGCAGTGTCCAACACAACACGGACGACGACTCCTGGATGACACCCCGGCACGACAAAGGGGGTCACTCCGACTCAATGGCTGGCGGACGGGAGATCCCCTATCTCCCGCCCGCGGCCCTCGCTATGGCGGCATCAGGCGCGCATAGGCGCGCCTGCGCCGCCCGGTCCGCCGGCGGCGGCTCGGATCCGCAAGGATACTCTCCTCACGGATCCGCTCCGCCGCCTCCTTCCGCGAGATAACGTCCTCGCAGAAGGATGCGACTGCTATCCAGTTCCTCTCGCTGTCGACCATGGCTTTGATCACGGCCGGCAGCGAGAGGTTGACTCCCACAACGCCTACAAGTTCACGGCGCTGCACCGCCCAGGCAGGACATGCTTCAAGCGTGTGCTGCGCCGTGTCCTCTACACACCCGCAGTGGTGGCAGATGGGACTCGGTTCCCTCCTAGCGACCGTGTGCAGGTACTTGCCAAAGCAACCGTGCCCTGACAACACCTGCACCAGTCGGAAGGAAAGAGTCCCATGCTGCCGCTCTGCCCACCGCTTCAAAACCGGCTGGAGGGCCTCAACGGTTCTGAATCCTGCTAAAGGCACCTCCAGCCGCGCCTTCCACTTTCGGAATACGCCCTGGTGGGCTCGGTTCCTTGTACCAGTTAAAACCTCTGGGAGAGGACGAACACCCATCTCCTCCCATACCGACGATATCACTTTAAAGGTTTCGGCGAGCACCTCCGCTTCCAAGTCCCACGGGGGAGTTCCGGCCAAAGCGCAGGCTGCGTCGGCCGACACCGTGCGGTATCCACGTATGACCCTGACCGCCATGACTCTCTGCGGTCTCCTCAAGAGAGCCCTACATTGGGCGGTCAGGGAGTCCACCCACACCGGTGCGCCGTAAAGCAGCATCGACCGAACAACCCCCGTGTAGAGCCGACGACAACCGACGCTGGGCGCGCCCAAGTTTGGCAAGAGCCGCCCAAGAGCGGAAGCAGCGCCTAGGAGCCTAGGAGCCTCGGAGCGAGACGGCTGAAGTGCTCGTCGAAACGCCATCGCCCTTCTAGTACCAGGCCCAAGTACCTCATATGGGCCTGGAGTGGTACACGAACCGAGCCCACCACTATCGAGGCGCCGCTGGGTGGCTTGCGACGGGGCCCATGAAAAAGTAGGGCCTCCGTTTTGGACAGAGCCACCCTCAAACCTAGCGCCTCGATACGCCCGACCACCTGAGAGACCCCCATGGTGGCCAGGCGGACGTGAGCCCACTCCTGACT
Organism: Catocala fraxini; assembly: GCA_930367265.1. Classification (NCBI taxonomy): domain Eukaryota; kingdom Metazoa; phylum Arthropoda; class Insecta; order Lepidoptera; family Erebidae; genus Catocala; species Catocala fraxini. The sequence continues at coordinate 5,459,397 of OV884036.1, read as the reverse complement.
TAAGCTTATTAGCTTAACTGAAAGGTTTAACAAGAATACTAGAAATCTGTAACTAACAAAATATCACCTTGGTCAGTAATTCTAACTGCCTAACTAATATTATAAATGCGAATGTGTGTTTGTTTGTTTGTTACGCTTTCACGCCTTAACTACTCTATCGATCGTCATGAAATTTTGTATACACGTTGTCAGCAGTAAAAATAAGTCCATAAGGTACATTTTATTCAGAACAATAGTACTGTTCCCGTAGGATAGAGATTTATACATTAACTCGAGTGAAGCCACGGGCAATATCTAGCCAAGAATAAAAGAGACAGCTTCAAGCTCAAATTATTTATCTTTAAGAGGAAACACAAAGGCCGTTTTCCATACAAACGTAGTCCCCTGTTTCCTCCCTGTATAATGCCAGTCAAGTAAATTTTTTTCAATAAATTTATGTTCTCTATTGGCATGTCCCTATGTTCTTCTTTTTTTCATAAATTAGTTATTAAAAGAGACATGGGCCTTCAAAAACCTCATAAATTGGCCAGATATTCCGCCGTGTTCAAACATCCAGAAAACAAATTTGACTAGATTATATTATTATAAAAAAAAGAAAACAGAGGAACACGGCCAAAGCCTCTCTTTAATTTTTTATGAAAAAAGGTAGTTAAATCGGTCAAGTTTTGGAGAAGGAATCAGGGGACTACGAAACTTTGATTTTGTGTACTTTTAATAGGTATTTTCGGTCCAAGCTGCACTTGTCTGCGCGACAGCAATAGATTTAACAAATACCTATATTTCAATTCTCTCGCCCTTAGTGTTTCCTCTTAAAGATATCGTTGGTCCGTAGGCAGTCTGTCCTATCTGGTGACATAAGGTGCAAGTATACTTATATAAATGAAATACATAAAAGAGAATGTTCTTAATGTAGGTGTCTTGCATGAAGCAATTTCTTTAGTTTTATACTTGAAACAATTAGGTTTATGTATGAAACCCGTTGGCAAGGTCGACCGCCGTTTAATATGAAGGTTGTTCGACTAAACTGAAGGGACAACGTGTACAATTTGACAGTAAACGTCTATTGTTATTAATAATTGAGTTGGACGTTATATGGTGGTAATTTATTGTAAAATAATGGTGAGGTATAGGTCGCACCACACATCTTCGGATTGCCAAACCTCTGCGTGGATGGCGCAATGGTTGAGTAATATATCATCGTGCGAATATGATTAAGGAAGGCTACACCGATATATTTTTTATAAGTAGAGAAATAATCAATTATATAATTAAAAAAAAAAAAAAACCATTACCTTATAAAACCTAGAGCTTAAGAGCAGCGATAGCTCAGTGGGGAGACCAACAGACTGCAATGCAGAGGGTCTCGGGTTCGAACCCACGTCGCGCACCTCTGACTTTCGGAAGTTATATGACTTTTCGAAATTATGTGCGTATTGATTGACAATTATCGCCTGCTCCGTGCCTCGGAGAGCACGTTAAGCCGTCGGTCCCGGCTGCCATAAACATCTATGGCAGTCGTTATTGGGAGAGTGTCGACACAAAAGATCCCACTGGGTCGCAGTGTCGCCGGTCTGCACTGACTGGCCCCCACATAAGTTAAGTTAAGTTAAACCTAGAGCTTAAAATTAAATAAGAATGCGCAATGTCGGCCGATTAAAGTATAAGTAAAACATGTACTAGATGGCGTAGTGTATTAAGTAGGTACTTGACAAAAATTGTGTAATCCACAAACAAAGTTGTTCCAAGTCTGGGTGTCACTATAACGGGAGCTGTTATTTAGAAAAATGGCGCGCCAAATGTAGCGTTGATCGCCACATTGGATTTATCCAATGTGGCGATCAACGTTCATCAAATGTTTACATTCGCTTGATTTACGATTGTGTAAACCATAAATATGTAGTTATTTCGATTTAGATTGTTTTTTGTTTCCTAGTATTTGCAAAGTATCCCGCGATACAGTAGTAAGTCGGTAGTTAGTTACTTCGCAGTTAGCAGGAATTTGATCTGCAGAGCCTGTGGTGAACAGGACGAGTCCATATCACACCTACTGTGTGAATGTGACGCGATGGCTGGACTAAGGATGGGTCTGATGGGATTGGCATATCTGAACCCTGAAGACTTCAGGCTTCTCCCTCTGAAATGTACGCTGCGACTGATGCAGTACATTCATAGGGAGATAGCTCAGGGATAGATCTCGGGGCCGACACAAAAGATCCCATTGGGTCGAAGTGTCGCCGGTCTACACTGATTGGACCCCGAAATAAGATAAGATAACATACTTCGCAGTAAAATGGCAGTTATCTTTAAAAAAATTAAGTTTGCTTAACTAAACTCCCCTTTTAATGAACTAAACCATTATATATCACTTATTTTTCTTTTGTTACTGACTGCAGTAGATAATTATTCTGTTTATTAGTGATTATGATAAGCTTGGTTGGTCCAAGACTGTAAGCGTTAACATAATTACTGAATATCAAGCCGGGTGTACTTTTTTATACCTATTTAAATGACATAAACAAACAATGATAGCGAAGTGGCTTCAGTGGTCGCCCACCATTGCCACGGATGCCCGAATCCATTATCTGAAAGATTTCAAAGTCCTTTGTGATATGATTTACTTCTAGTACAATAGTATTCTTTTTTAAATTAAAATATGAGGTACAGCAAGACGGACTTCTAAAGAATCCATGTTACTTATTTCTCTTATAACTTAATAGCAGAACGAAGTTTGATACTGGACTTCTTACACTGGATTTATTATTCTAAATTGAAAATGTGTACTTACTACTTTTTTGTTACTGTCCATCTTAAGCCCTATGAACAAGCAACCTAAATTACTATTAACCTTAAGTCACTTAGTTTTTCTGATATATAGTGTTGTGTTTGTCCATATAGGTGCACCCTGAGAATCCAGAGTGGACATGTTTCGAGCAAACCGCGATGCTGGATGTGAAAAACTTCTTCGGTCTGGAGAGTACGGTGGAGAAGATTGCCATGAAGCAATATGCCGCCAACATTGCCAAAGGTAGGTCTTATTATCCTGTACTCGTTACTTAATGTAGTCACACGATCTAAGTTATGTAAAAATCGTTCAGGTAACAAAATATTTCTTATGATCGTCAAAGAGTAGACAGTAATCAAAAGTTAAAATCATAGATGTCTCGTTACCCTAATGACCTTATTGTCTCTATAGTCACGCGAAACATACATGAATACGCCTACTAATAATTGGATACCATACCTAGATCGCACGAAAATGTGTATACTGAGAACGATAGTGTACAAATTTAACATGGATGAGCGTGTTCATACCATATTTATAATTCAGATGTTGTACATCAGATGACAACTTAACGTCCAGTCACCGCATTTGAATGTAGTAGTGCGCATCTATGATTTAAAACTTTAACTGCAGTTACATTTAGGCTAGTATCTAGGTCTAGGCAAAGGGTTGAACCTATGAGAGGATAGCTGTAATATTATTTCAATGGCAGATCTAATTAAACATTACTGAGAATTATTAAAATGGTTGCCTCCAGTCAAACGCAGAAGTAGCAGTAGTAAATGCAATTGATGTGCGTGAGGTTTCGGCAATAGACTCATCAGACATCTAATTTTGGCTACGTACCCGTTGGACCTCCAAGTTTGGACCTCATCAACTAATATGATCCTTTGGACCTCTACATAAGTAATAGGGTCTAATCTTGAAGGTCCAACGGGTACGCAGCCCTAATTTCTATTTAAACTGCTATCATGACTGTTTACCAACTTATCATATGAAATTAAATAGTTGTGGCTAACAGCAACATTATTAAACCTGTGAACTTACAAAGTTCCTAGATGTCAAAAATAATATTCGTATAAACGCACGAAAACGAATCCTAGTTGTTCGTTGTGTAATCCCGTCGGCTCAGTAGATAACAACTATTTGGTATTCTGTAGTAGTATCAAACAAAAACTAATTTCAAATATGTTTTACCAAAAGATTACAATTTCGGTATTACAATTATGCGGAGTCACGAATTTCGGTCAATCCACGTCCAATGTTAAGTGTTAATATCGGTACCCTAATAACATTCTGCGGGTCCTGAAAGTTACGCGAAACCTACATGAATCCTTGTGCTAATACAAAGTTAATATTTGAGTATTATATATTCATATTATAATGATAATGATAGAGTAAAATGTTTAAGTGTTGCACAAGACCATGAATATCTTAAATAGTAAAATGAAAACACGGTTTGCTGACGCCACAAGTTGAAATCTATCTTTTAAGATTGACTTTTACCACGTTACCGATTAACTTTCTGAACCGAACATAATAAGTTTTGCGCATAAGCAACTATTTTGATTAGTCCAGTAGATTCGTAACTTATTGAGATTCTCGTGTCAGGCAATGTGGTGCTTGTTAGAAAATTCTCGGAAACAGTACATGACCTAAAAATGTGCCCTGATGAGGGCCATAGGAGCTTCTACATTTATGTAGGACTATAACATAGTTGGTGAAATGTGTCCTCTTATATACCTCTGATGCTTTATCTGACACAAAGGTTTGAGTATTATGTATGTATAAGGTATACATATATGGCTTTAAAATTACATATTGCCGAAGATTGAACAGTTATCACACGCATATGTACGAGTATGTCGACATGTTTGCATATTTTACATGTTATAGGAGATGCGCCTGTCGACATTTATTGGCCACTATAAGTACGACGAAAAATTAAGGATTTTGTAACAAAACTAGAACGGAAAACTCAGGCGCTTCTGTTTATACTTACGTCATTGAATCCTCACCTCCTTTCGATTCTGGTAATTCCATCTTTGCATACTTAAATGTTTCTTCCTTCAACAGGCAAGGAGCTCATCGAAGTATTTATGAAGGAGGTGTACATAAATGGTGTGACAGAACTACAGCCTTGGTCGGCTAGTGACCCTGCATACAGCCGAGAGCTCAGAAGGATAATATCCAGAGGAACCGAGCCGCTATCACCGGTATCTGTTCATGACCTCAGGATGCACTCACAACCAGGTTAGTGAGATTCTTTGTACCTTGATCTTAAACGAACAGGAATGTAGAATACTCTCTTTGTTTAGCCACATTCAGTAGTAGCAGAGGATATTTTTGCCGTTGTTGATATATCTTTCTGGGCTGAAACGAGATTTTATTCATGATGGTGTAAGAAAATACTCATAGAACTAATGACGTTATCTATATATAATTTATTTTTTGTTAATATTACAATGATTTTACACAAAGATTTAAACATGCAGGAATAGTCACAATATATAAAAAATATAGGAATCCTGGATCCCAAACTAGGAATCAATATTTATATAGTTAAAATAACTTGAGCCACACATGTTTCTCTTATCTATTACCATTAGACGAACCGGCGGATGTAGGCCAATGGATTAAACATTGGATTTCCGATTGAGAGTGGGTTCGAATTTAACCCATTGCCCTACCTACGTGAATCTTTTCCGCCACTACTTTTCTAGTTTAGCTGCAGAGGTTAACAAAAATACTGGTCATTTGAAACCCAAATTTCTAGAGATCTTTATAAAAAAAGTAAGGATCAGGCGTCGTATAATAATGTACTATATTTACCGCTCTACTTGTGCAGTCGGCCAAAAATGTGGTCTACCACCCTACGGTTGAAGTTCATTTGAACTTTATGAAACAACAAGGTCCATTTTCCCCTTGCAATAATATTATGACAGTGACCATTGCTATCTTTGTCATGTATTTATATTTACGACATGTCATGTGTCAAGTTCAAAAAGTCAACCTTAGCGATATTAGATCTTACAGAAACTTTTGTCAAAACTGGTAGAACACTTTCTTGGCCGACTATGCCATAGAAAATGAACTTAAAGAAAGAGTGTCAGGCATACATGCATATAGACACGGATACATCAATAACCATTTCTGATATCCTGTAGCATCCATTCATAAGTTATCTAATGTATTCACGCTTAATCTCCACCTTCCTCTGATTGTCACGTACAAATCGGCATCACTCTCTCGACTAGACTACTCGAGACGATAAAAACGACGGCAAAGATATAGATGCAGTGAGTCAACGAGGATGTATTGTATTGTTGTATTGTCATGTGATTCCTGCCGAACGGCTGTGACACTTACCGTTCAATCGAGGTCATCGAAAGTGTTATTGTCACATATTTGGTACGCTAGCAAGTGTTCCGATAAATATGGCGTATGTTATTGTGTGCATGTATACTGCCATTAAACCATTTCGGATTAGACAGCATTTTCAATTTTTTTAATACCTTTAAGGCGAATGATGCGGCAAGTGATATTTATGCATACCTGTCTACTAAAACGTAACTTGTCCATCTTTGGTAGGTCATATTTGGTAGCATGTGATATGCTGTCAAATATGACCTACCAAAGTCTGTCGACTAGTTACGTTTTAGTAGGTACATATGGTTTTTATCTATGCAATCCTATCATTACGATTGCTTATGAAATAAATTTTTACTTCTTAATTATGCTGGTGGTAATTAATGAGTATAAATAATAATGTTTAATGTGGTACTAAAAGTTTGTAAAATATGTTTAGTTGACCTACATTGCTAATAAGGAGTTATTGTGTTGTTAGTGCGAGGTTCTAATACTATAGGTCTCACTGCTGAGAGCACGGCACCTCGTAAAAATGCCTTAAATCCCTAGTTTACGATAAAGCGGAGAACATAGGGGTTTTTATATGGCTACTATCTTCTACGAGGTAGCTTACTACCAATGCTTTTTGTTATTTTTTGTCTACAACGCGACTTTAGACGCTTTTGCCTGAGTTTCCCATAAAATCCTTTAAAACATATTGAGGCGATTGAGCGGTACACCGGTAACCAAACACAATAGATTTTAACTATGTTTGGTATTCTAAAACTTGACCATATAAGCTATCCTTTATTCATAGCGAAATTAGCGAGATACAAGTATTACTGATCAGATTTTCTGCGAGTTATATTATTATTATAATCTAGTTATTATGTGAGGCAGAAAACTTCCTTTGTAGCGTCTTAGTAATTGTTCTAATTAGTCATAGCTAGCACACTGATAAATTTATCATAACGTTACTAATTATGTAATGTCCTGTCAAAATATCTGCTCGGACTTTTAGAGGACACAGATCACGTTTATAAAGCTCGTGAAAAAGATAAACATCGATAAAAATATGCTGATTATAATTTACACGTTGTCGCGGTCGCCGTTGATAGCGTATATTATATACTAGGTATTGCGCGAAGCTACTCCTGTGTGGTGCCTTGATCAATAAAAAGCGGTAGCCTATGTCCTTCCCCAAATTTTAAACTACCCCTGTACCAAATTTCATACAAATTGGTTTAGTGGCTTAGCCGTGAAGAGGTAACAGATAGACAGGCAGAGCAGAGCAACTTTCGAATTTATAATATTGTGTTAGGATTGCTATTTTTTATTACGTCTATTGCATTGCAACAGTTATTATTTACGTAATTAAAGTAATGAATAAATAATATTCTAGTTATATGGTCGAAATTAATAATCAAACTAATAAAAATTATTTGAATTGAGATTAAAAACTTGATCTTGTCGATGTAAATAATTTAAAACATAAACTTAGGATTATGTTGATTATGTTTTATTCATTTTGACAGTTAATGAATATATTATAAACACTTTCATTTTATGACGTAAGTTGATATTTTAGGTATTCATAATAAATCTTATTCGAAGTTTTTGGTTAGTGAATCCGGGGCAAATAAATCGTATTCGATTTTGTGTTCGGACCTTCGTTGGCCGCCTGATTTATAAAGGCGAAAGTAATTACGTCTGTTTGTTACGTTTCACACAAAAAATTATATGTGGAGTTAGCTAACTACTGAGGACATTAAGTATAGGTATAAAAACTGAGGTCATCAAATAAATTCCAATGACAAACGGTTTTCAAAAGCCAAGGACATCGCATTCACTAAAATTGCCTTAGACCTTTATTTCTTGCAATGAAATCAAGTTACAAATTGACCTTCAGACAACAGCCCTTCTTTTTGTATTCATTGTGTCTTGTTATATAAATGTATAGAAACACAACCTGATTATGTAAACTTTCAAGGTTATGTTTTGTATGATGAAAATTTCGACAAGTATTTTACTAAAACTCTATTGAAAATTACGATTAGGTTTTATCAGTGCGCTTCCACTCTGATGTGCCTATTGAACTCACATTCGCATTTATAATATTATTTTTTTTCTAAATTATATTATAAATGCGTATATAAGTTTGTTTGTTATGCTTTCATGCCTTATCTACGCGACCGATCATCATGTTTGTTCTGAGGGGTAAGGAAAATGACAGAGGGTACCTTTCATCCAGAAAAAAGTACTGTTCCCGAAGGATAGCATATATATTTATTGACGAAATATATTATAGTTCAACGCAAGCGAAGCCGCGGGCAAAATCTAGTATCTTATAAAATATTCATATAGTCAATTAGAGTAGACATAAACTTAGAGCGCAAATCGCTTGCAAAATTGGTTGAAAAAACGGTGCGATTGCCCACCGAGCGTAAGCAGCTTGCATTTTTCATGATAAGAAACGTCATTTGCCTGTTTACTTTGACCCTTGTTGTGTCAGTAAGTGCCTAAGTGCCACATTTTTTTGTCCTAATCATCATTTGTCCGAATGATAACGTGCCCGAACTTAATGTCACATAATATCACATGTCATAAAATTGAAATCTCTAAACACAATATGGCCTCAATTTGTTTGTCATAAATATCACAATCAATAATATACAAAAGGCTTAAGACCGTTTTCAATAAAAGTTATAAGTCCTAAATTCAAATTACTTAATGTTTATTTATCCTAATAATGGTTTTAAAACTAATTTCTATTACAATATTTGGCTTTTGTCACGGCTCCAGCGCTGCGGGTCTCCGGCGACCTCACGCGTGCTAATCGTCACAGACGATGCTCCTCAGCCCGCGGGCCGCCTCGCCCCTACGCGCCTACGCGATTCTAAGTTATACTCTAGGGGTAGGGCAGACAAGACTGCGTGGAGTCGGATTCACAGCAATTCGTTTCTGTCACTACAACCTAATTGTTACCTAATGTTTTAGGACTAACAATTTTATTATAAATGAACATTAGAAATAATATACATTATCTATATATTAATACGTGAAGCAAAAACTTTGTACCCCTTTTTACGGAAATTGCGCGGACGGAGGAGTATAAAATTTGGCACAGTTAAAGTTTATATGGAGAAGGAGGGGGAATCGTAATATTTATATAAAATATGCATTAAAAATATATTTAATAATGAAAAAACACTACACGCACACAACCATGCATTTCACACACGCAGTCGAAGCGCGTAACTATGGTTACATATATCAATATACATATAATGACATATATCAGAAATATCTTACAGGCAAACTTTGGTCGAATTTCGAGCACTAGGAGACCGCTAGTATAATACAATACTTATATATGATGACATATGACTTTTTATGTAAAAATAGGAGATTCAGTTATTATAGTATCTATATTATGACAGAATAGTTTTAGAAATAAAATAATTATGTAAAACAAAATTTCGAATATTTAATTATTATGGTTACTGCAGTTTATAGCAAATGTCTTATGGATAACAATTTTCGGACAAATAATTTTAGGAGAAGAAAGGGAGTACCCAACCGGGTGCTACAATATAATAAACATACATTTTCTATGTTTAGAGCCTTGTTTGGGTATTAATGGAAATAAATATATAATAAGTGGCTATAATTATAATAATAATAATGTCCTCCTGACCGAATTTCAGTCACGGCGGCCAATCTTTACGGAGACTGGCTATCAGCGCAAGTGCACAAGTGTGTGCGCAATTTCAAGTGCACTCTCTGTTCCATAACTCACATGATCCGATAGGACGTATAATCCGACACGACCGGAGAGAGATCAGGCGTAGGACCAACGGCATTACGTGCTTTCCGAGGCACAGGGGTGTCTAACGCCGCCAACTTCCTAACTCCGGGCTCGTATTGAGATTTCTTAACAGATAAACTTAATAACTTTTTGCTGACCCGACCCGGGATTTGAACCGGAGACCTCATGCACAGCAGTCGCATTCACTATCGCTGCGCCACGGAGGCAGCTAATTATATATTAGGTACGACTACTTCAGTAGTGCAGCTGTAGTGTATCTTGTGTTTGGGTGTTATGTTGGGATTTTATGCCACGGTCTATACGTTAACCTTCTCTTTTGAGGATTTAGGGATGAGACTGTGTGCGTATGTCATCATATATTACAGTAAACTTATAAGCTGCCCACAGTTGATACTGTAATTTAGGCGTTCTATAGTTTATTTATGGAATACTGAAAGTTATAGATATTATTTATTGTATATGGCTTATACAAACCTAAAAAATAATTTTAAAAGAAATGCTTTAGGTATAAACGACAAAACAATAAAAAAAGAAAGCGCTACCCGCACTAATTAACTGTGAACGAAATCACGTGGAGCGTCTGTCCGCAAGGACAGAGTGTAAAGGTCAAAACGACCTTATAAATACTGAGTGTGTATCATACGAACGTGCTGCGGCTACGCCGTTTGGGCCTGATGAATATTTATTAGCACCGCGTGGTAGCTAAGGGTTTGTACCCACGGCGTTGTTTTGCCGCTACTAATCGCGGTTTCGGGATGGCGACAACGAGATACTAAAGTGAATCTATCTATATACCTATTACAATAGTTTTAATAATTAATAATCTCTGCTTGATGATCTTCATCAAAACTTACTCACATTAAAAACAGCAATAGTAAACACCATTATTGCCAACATCGTATAGTGCTCTTTAAGACTGCGCCGAGCGAAATGTGCCAAAACAGGCGGTCACAGTTAAGTGAATAAAAACAATATTTTTTTGTTTAATACAAATATAAAATATACATTTACCATAACAATGAATGTGTTTACAATTACTCCGTGTAAAAAACTTAAAATAATTAATATTTTCGCCTACAAAATTACGTAAATTTGCACGAAAAATGCAAAAACGTAAGCTCGTGTTACGTGATTTTTAGATTATAACAGTAGCAATCTATCCTATTTTACAGCTTAAACGAAACATAAATAGTTATATTACAATTTGTCAGTCCCAAATATTTAAGTTATTGGTTGACAATAAAGATACATATTTATCAAAAAAGCACTTCAAATCCTCCATACAATTTATTTATTTATTTATTTATTTATTATTAATTACAACGGTTATACACCAATAACAGTAATTAATTAATCTCTTATGATCTAATAGATTACATTATCATTATTATTAAAATTACAACAGTCATATCAAAATTATAAGCTATTAAATACAGATATTAATTAGATTATACAATATTATTCAGATGCAATGTCTTTCACAGAATTTCAAACATGATATAATAATTTGGTTGAATCTATCAGTCAACACGTCACAATCGGGTAGGTCAAGAATTAGGGCATTGATTGCGCCGTGCATGCGACACAATGGGGAATGCGCACGCGACACGGTGCGGCACGGTGCAGTCGCAAACAATCTGGGACGGCGGTTGGGCCGGTGGCGTAGATAATTGTCGGGGACATAAATCGCACATAGTATGTTGTGTAATTCTGGGCAATCAATCACATTCCGCAGAATTTTCAGAGCAGTGATGACCTGCGTCTGAGACCGCCGGACAGCTAGGGAATTATATCCTAAACTACCAAGCAAGTAATCTGTAGGGTACATAAATGGATAATACCCATGATTTCTCTTATATAAGTAGCGTAGAAAGGCCTTTTGAATCTTTTCAATAAGTAAGGTGTATGTTGATTCATATGGACTCCACACACAAGCTGCAAATTCCAATTTACTTCGAACAAGGGAATTGTATAGTATTTTGATGATGGTGGGATCACGGAAATCACGTGCATTGCGCAAAACGAAACCCAGTCGCCTATATGATTCGGCGGCCACTGCGGAGATGTGCTGGTGAAATGTCAGACCACAATCGAAGATAACGCCGAGATCACGCATGTTGAATACGCGAGTTATCTCGGTGCCCCCTAATTTGTATACAGTTTGACTAGGTCGTGATTTACGGCTGAACGTCATAGTGTGACACTTACTGGTGTTGAAATACAATTTATTTGTTAGACTCCATTGTAAGACTCGATCAATATCACTTTGGAGGTCCAAGCGAGTGCGACTCTCAGTAATTTCGAGTACTAACTTCAAGTCGTCCGCATAAAGCAGGCATTTGGCATGTTGTACTACGCTGACGAGGTCATTAATCATTAAAATAAAAAGTAATGGACCAAGAACTGATCCTTGGCTCACTCCAGATCGCGTGTGATATGATCCCGATAGAAAACATCCATGAGCAACAAATTGTTTTCGGTTCAAGAGATAGTTAGCGAAAAAATGCAGAAGCTTTGGCGTGAATCCTATGGCTTGTAATTTGCTCAGTAAGATGTCATTGTCTATGGCATCGAAAGCCTTTTTAAAATCAAAATAAAGAACATCTACTTCATGTCCCCTATCCAAACCCTTCGAGACGTAGTCAACGAGCGACAACAGATTCGTTTCCACTGAACGACCAGGTCGGAAGCCGTGTTGTTCATCACACAAGTAGGATTTTAGTTGATGGTAAATTTCTCTATGCACAATTGTTTCGAACACCTTGGCTGGACATGACAAAATCGCAATTGGACGATGTTCCTCAACTGAGGATTTATTATTAGTTTTCGGTATCGGAGTAACTCGGGATACCTTCCATTGATCAGGATATATGCCACTTTGAAGGGCCAAGTTAATTATGTAAGTGAGTGGGGGAGCAAGAAAATCCACACAACCAATTAATACATATGGTGGAATCTTGTCTGGACCGACTGAGCTTCGCGGTTTTAATTTACGAATGCCGGCCTTTACCTGAGATATAGTGAAATTACTAATGTGTATGTAGCCTCCATGAGTTGTAGCTGCGACAGGCAATATATTATCAGCGTCCAGTTTGGGGCTGTACTATGGCAATTGTACTATGGCGGCCGCGCGCCGATTTGAATATCGAGCTCTGTCATTTAGTCCAACTGCGTCTTACGCTCGGCGCAGTCTTAATGCCACCAAGCGATTTCTATACTAGTATTTATTTAAATATAACGTTGTGAAACCTTTTGTTTATTTTACAATTATTAAATGTTTATATTGCTCTCGCGCGTTAAATTTCAAGTCATAGTTTAATTTTGTTGTAAGTAGCGATCCGATTCGGCTTCGCACGGGTAGTAACTACAAAACCTTAACAAATTATACACCTAAACCTTCCACATAATTCACTCTGTCTCTTGGTGAACCGCATGAAAATCCGTTCAGTATAGACAGACAGACGCGGCGGGGTACTTTGTTTTATATTAAGTAGTGATGTTACATTAAAAATCTAATCTTAAGTAACAGTATGAAGCATATGGCATTCGTTCGTTTTATGATTAAGAAATAAGGGGTCACAATTCACATTTCTTTCTTTTCTTCTATTCATCCTGTCGTGGTCGGCCTAGTAGTAGAATGGCGTAGACAGACTATTTGCAGTCAACCGATAATGCAAAGACATAGCAAAACGAATTAGTCCCCGAAAACAATGGAAAGTTTAGAGTTCTACATAGAATTTACTTACAATTAGTCTCTGTTATCGGAATGACATGAATTTGTGATTGCTTTTTGCTTACTTAAACGTAATAAGCCATACAATACTGTGATATCCTTTGTTTAGAAATAAAACAGTTGTGACCGCGCGGTTGCACGTGCAAAACCGCGTTGTGACGACGTGACTCCTAAACTTTAGGAATCCACAAAGACCCGTCTAAATTTGGATAATATGTTGTGGCGAAAACTTTTTAAAGCGTTGCCAGACATTTAGGGACAATTTAGCTCTAAATTTGGCTTGTTACTACGTTTCAGGGTGGATTTAAAGGTTGAATATATTTTTCTAAATAACAAGCGAAATCAGGATGTTTAATGAAAAACTAAGCTTGTAGTTGATAAAGGCAATTAGGAGGCAATTCTACTTTGACTGCAAGGATGACGTTGTGGTTTTCGTGGTCGCCTCACGACTGACACAACGCTGAGTGTCTGAATCTTACATGTGACAATAACTTGTGGGATAATTTGTACCAAATCTGGATGATCTTTATTCCCGTTGTTTGAATATTTGTAAGGTTTTCCGCGATACAGGAAATAATACTAAAGAAGATGACCTTTAAATTTTATTATTATAGAATGTTTAGACCTAAGTCACCTTAAACGTGTTTAGTACTGCCGACTCGGTAAATACCACCTTCCACAGATGGTATACTGAATATAATTTTATGGAAAACGTGAACCATTTGTAGCTAGAACCCTATTGATTTTTGTATAGCGAGTAGGGTTGATTGAAGCGAGCTGAAGAGTTGAAGCGAGCTGATGAGATGAAGTCGTTTTCAGATCACAATGTCATGGCCACCTCTGTTACTTGCGAAGATGTTTTATATTCAAGATCATTTGTTTAGAATATATAGACACTTCTATGAATATAGATATTGTTACGTGCTGGGTTCGACGGATAAGAATATAAACAATATTACCGACTAAAACACGTTTTATTAAAACACACAATTAAATTTAAAACACAACAAACACTATACCACACTGTTTCACTGTACTGCTTCAAACTCCGTAGTATTTCCGCTTCCGTTCGCTTTGATGAACACTTGATCGCTTACGATTGTAAAACTGACTCGGCGGTGCGCGTGCGCCCTATTTATACGCGGGCAAAGCGCTTCTAGAGCTTTCCAGCAACGCCCTACTCGGCGTGTAAACAGCACGATGATTCGAGAAAGTACCAGCATTCTCTCTAAGATTCTCGTACCGTACTACGCAGTTCCGTAAGATGTCAATAGATGGCGGTGTAAATTATTAGACGGAACTGCCGAGTCTTTCCCCCAATGCCGAGAGATGTCACTGGGCGTAACACTGCCCCCCTCTTAGACATGTTCGTCCCGAACATTGTTCGATCCGTAGTAGCGTGCCAATCGATCCACATGAACGATCTTTGGAGTACCTCGTGGTCCTTTCTGGATCCGGTAGGTGACGTCATTCATCTTAGTGACTATGCGATAGGGGCCATCCCATTTTGCCTGCAACTTAGGAGATTTTCCTTTGCTGCGTACCGGATTATGTAACCACACCAGCGATCCTTCCTCGAAGCCTTTATTGTTCGCCTTCCGGTCGTAACGGGTCTTCATCCTCTCAGACATCTGCTGACCGGTCTGTCTGATGTGCTCGTATACGTCATTCATCCTGTTGCGCAAATCATTCGCATAATCTGTTATGCTCCGTGGAGATTCAGGTGGGATGCCGGTGATCAAGTCTGCAGGTAATCGTAGTTCCCTTCCGAAGTTAGCGAAAGCAGGTGTTACTGATGTGCTTTCGTGAACAGCACTACGGTATGACAGGAGAAACGGTTGAATGTGTTTGTCCCAATCCCTTTGTTTGCTTTCTACAACTTTTGCCAGATATCTTTCCAGAGACTGGTTAAATCGTTCAACCATGCCGTCTGATTGCGGATGATAAGCGGTCGTTCTCGTTTTGTGGGTACCCATCACCCGGCATGTCTCCTTAAATACTTCAGATTCGAAGTTCCGACCTTGGTCACTGTGTATCTCTAAGGGCACCCCGAAACGACAAAAGACTTCGTGGACTAGCTTGTCGGCGACCGTAGATGCCTCTTGATTGGGAATCGCAAACACTTCCGGCCACTTTGTGAAGTAATCCATGACCACCAAGAAGTACTTGTTCCCACTTTGGCTTTCAGGAAACGGTCCGGCAACATCTAAAGCTATACGTTCCCACGGGGCTCCAACATTGTACACCTTCAATGCACCCCTGCTGCGAGTGTGTGGCCCCTTCACGGCAGCACAACTCGTGCATTTACGGCACCATTCCTCAACGTCTTCTCGACAATGGATCCAATAAAATCGTTCTCGGATCTTAACCAGAGTTCTCTTAACTCCCATGTGACCTCCCGAACTCCCATTATGATAGAGTTGTAAAACTTCCGGTACCTTGAGCTTTGGCACGACCATTTGCAGATGACATTTGTCACCTCGAGCATTCTCCCATTTCCGGCACAGAACTCCATCCTGGATAACCAAGCTTTCCCACTGTGCCCAATAACTCTTGGTGGTAGGGCTCATTGCCGCAACTTCACTCCAGTGAGGTCTCGATACACCTGTTTTCTTCCATTGGAGGATGGGTCTTATGTCTTTGTCTTCTTGTTGCGTTCTCTGCAAAGTTTCCTTCCAGTCTTCGCTAAGATCCGTCCTCAACATCCTCACTAGTCCTTCCTGCTTAGCCTCTTGCCTGGCGCAGTGCTTACACTGGTCGGGACACGGTCTACGTGACAGGGCATCCGCATTACCATGTGACTTGCCACTACGATGCTGTATTACGAAGTCGAATTCCTGTAGTTGTTCAATCCATCTTGCTACCTGTCCTTCTGGGTCTTTAAACTGTAGTAGCCATTTCAATGCAGCGTGGTCAGTTCGCAGGTGAAATTTCCGTCCCAACAAGTATTTACTGAAGTGCTGCAATGTCTTTACGACAGCTAGAAGTTCCCTTCGTGTGACACAGTAGTTCCTTTCAGGTTTGGATAGGGCCTTGCTGAAGTACGCTATTACAACCTCATGCTCTCCCTTACGTTGAGATAACACGCCACCAATGCCGGTGTTACTGGCATCTGTATCTACTACAAATTCATGTTCATTGTCGGGATAGCCTAGAATTGGTGAATTACACAGATGTTCCTTTAGCTTCTGAAATGCGACGTCACAACTCTCATTCCAGCAAAACTTTATCTTATCCTCGGTGAGCTTATGCAGAGGCCGGGCGATGTCAGCAAAGTTCCTTACAAACCGTCGATAGTAGGAACACAAACCAAGAAATGCCCTGACTTGTGTCTTGTTCTCCGGAACTGGCCAGTCCTTGACAGCAATGATCTTATCCGGGTCCGTTTGGATGCCTTCTTCGGAGACCACATGTCCTAAGAAGTTCACTTGCCGCCTGAACAACGCGCATTTCTTTGGACTTAACTTCAGGTTGGCTCCTCGAATCTTCGAGAGAACGCGTTCCAGGTTGCGAAGGTGATCCTCGAAGGTGCGTCCTACTATGATAATATCGTCCAAGTAGACCAGGCAGGCGTCTCCAATCAATCCAGTAAGTACCCGTTCCATCAATCTCTCAAAAGTGGCAGGGGCATTACACAATCCAAAGGGCATGACGTTAAATTGCCACAATCCTTTGCCTGTGGAGAATGCTGTCTTCTCCTTATCTCGAGGATGTATCTCGACCTGCCAGTAGCCACTTTTTAGGTCTAGTGTAGAAAACCACTTCATCCCCGTTAGCGTATCCAGAGTGTCGTCAATCCTTGGCAACGGGTAACTGTCTTTCTTTGTGATGTCATTTAGCCGACGATAGTCCACACAGAAGCGCGTGCTGCCATCCTTCTTCTTAACCAAAACCACTGGTGAACACCATGGACTGGACGAAGGCTCAATCACACCTTCTTTCACCATATCCTCGATCATAGTGTCAACTTCATGTTCCCGTGCCACTGGTACACGTCTTGGTCGCTGGCGGATCGGTACCTCATTTCCTGTGTTTATTTTGTGTTGAACTAGGGCAGTCTTGCCTATGTCAGCATCACTTGTCGAGAAGATGTCGGCAAACCGGTTTAACATCGTCTCAGCCTTGTTCTTTTCTTCTCTCGACAGGTTATTCTGGCAGTCCTTCAAGAGAGAAGATACGTCGTACCTTGCCCCTTGAACTTTGGCGTCGGAAGGCTGTTCATGGCATCTACGCATCCAAACTGCTCCTTCACAGGTGCCCAATATCGTGCCCTTCTTGAGTACCAGTTCTTTGTCGCTTGGGTTCAGTGCACGTACCGATGTAACGTTGGTATTTCTAGTCAGAGTGCGTGCAATCTTCCATGAAGCATCGTTGTCCAAGCCTTCTATAATTACACATCTATTTTCCTGATCAGAATTCCTTGGTAGACAAACCGGTATGATTGTTTCCGACCTCGGACGAAGTACTACTTTCTTCAGGCAGTACACTTTGCCTGATGATGCGCCCTCCATGAATACTTCTTCTGAGCCACACTTCAATACTCCTTGACTAACGTCGATCTCACAGTGATGCTTCCGTAAGAAGTCTAAACCCAGGATGCAGTCGTCCACTATGTCAGCCACGATGACGTTGTGGCGGTAAATTTTATTACCTAGTTTCATATCCACCCCCTTCTCACCTCGGACGGTTATGTGCTGACCGGTAGCTGTTCTTAGATGTATACATTCATGGTTCCCGTAGTAGTCCCCAAGGAACCGTCTTGCTAGTCGGAAACTGACGACTGTCCGAGAAGCTCCAGTGTCCAATGTCATCTTGCACGGCATTCTGTTAATTTCACCTTCGATAATCAGGCTGTTTCCGTCACACGATTGTGAGATCGAGATCCTTGGGGCTCTCCTATCACCAGCCAGCACCCGCCCCGTAGTCCTGGCGTCTACTCGTTTCCCTGCTGTTGTTGCCCGGCAGGCACATCAGGTGTTCCTTCTACCGGCGACTGGTTACTGCTGCGTGGATTCCTTCGCTTCGGGCAGCTCAACCTGGTGTGGCCTCTCTCACCGCAGCTATAGCACCGGGGCGAAGTCGACACTTCCCTGATACGGTGAGCTCGATCATCCCGTCGTACTGCTTCCACTTCCAGAGCGTGGGCTAGGGCGTCCTTCAGGTTTTTGAAATGTCCGAGTCTCACTGCGGCCCTAACCTCCATGTCTCGGATCCCGTCGGTGAAAGCTTGAACGAGGTTTCCGTCGATGAGCGCAGGTGAGGACTGGTACGCCTTTCGAACCAGCTTCTCCACCTCCAGGGCCCACTGCTGCAAGGTTTCACCAACACGTTGCGATCGGTCTTTCAGCTGGGCGCGAAACACGTGTTCCAGATGTGCGTCGCCATATCTCGCTTCTAATGCCTCCAACAGCTTTTCGTACGTGATGTCTTGACCAAGCGCCTCTAACACAGTCAAGGCCTGGTCACGAAGCCCCAAGGTGAGAGCAGTCAGAGCCTGTTCTTGTGTCCACCCGTTCGATTTCATGACGGCCTCGAACTGTATCTTATAGGCTGACCATGACGATGATCCGTCGAATGGTGGGACTTTAAAGCCTCGTGGTGAAGACGCCACAACCGCAGGTGCCACGATCCCATCGCCAGCCTTGAGCCCACGTATCGTTTTCTCCACCTCGGCGATGCGACTTTCGTGGCGTTGGACTTGCTCTTTCACCTCCTTCATCTCCTTGCCAACCGTTGCGCTGAGGTCTTTTAACATCATCAGCTGCTCCTCCTGGCGGTGCATACCCTCCTCCTTATCGCGTTGCAGCTGTTCCTCGAGGCGGCGTGCCTGCTCCTCCTGGCGGCGCATGCCCTCTTCCTTATCGCGTTGCAGCTGTTCCTCAAGGCGGCGTGCCTGCTCCTCCTGGCGGCGTGCCTGCTCCTCCTGGCGGCGCATGCCCTCTTCCTTATCGCGTTGCAGCTGTTCCTCGAGGCGGCGTGCCTGCTCCTCCTGGCGGCGTGCCTGCTCCTCCTGGCGGCGTGCCTGCTCCTGCATAAACGCCATTAGAGTCGCGAGGTCGGGGTTCACCGGCGAGTGAGCTGCACTAGATGGTTCCGCTGCAGCCGCGGAGTCACGTGATTCACCTGACGTCGGCGAGGGGGCGTCTCCAAAGCGCCTCTGGTCCACATCTTGCTGGCGCTGGTTCCTGGTACGCACCCCTTCCACTTCCTCCTTCGGTAGTACTGGCATATTCTTACCTTACTTCTGACACCAATTGTTACGTGCTGGGTTCGACGGATAAGAATATAAACAATATTACCGACTAAAACACGTTTTATTAAAACACACAATTAAATTTAAAACACAACAAACACTATACCACACTGTTTCACTGTACTGCTTCAAACTCCGTAGTATTTCCGCTTCCGTTCGCTTTGATGAACACTTGATCGCTTACGATTGTAAAACTGACTCGGCGGTGCGCGTGCGCCCTATTTATACGCGGGCAAAGCGCTTCTAGAGCTTTCCAGCAACGCCCTACTCGGCGTGTAAACAGCACGATGATTCGAGAAAGTACCAGCATTCTCTCTAAGATTCTCGTACCGTACTACGCAGTTCCGTAAGATGTCAATAGATGGCGGTGTAAATTATTAGACGGAACTGCCGAGTCTTTCCCCCAATGCCGAGAGATGTCACTGGGCGTAACAATATCATATCTTGCGGTTTGTGCTACTTGTACGTAATACCTTGATACTCATATTTGTATAAACTATAGAACGCGTGTATTTAAGTATGACGTGTGAGCAGTTTAGCGCATCTCTTAAATATTTGATACATTTTTTAATTTGTTAATTCCTGTATCGCGGGGGACTTTTACAAAAAATCAAAAGAATGGACACAAAGAATATCCAGATTCGAAACAACCGTATGTGGATCACACAATTTTTGTGGGATCTGAACCCACAACACTCGGCACATTGGCAGTGGCGAGACGACCACTTAAACCAATACGCCTTCCTTGAAGCCACAATTTTCTTTTTCCATTTGTGCCTGAAAGACAATCTTTCGATTGATCCGTCAGTTGAGTTTTGCTGACCAGAAATTCTCAGTACAAGCTCGGAGGTAGGAAGTTGGTGGTGTTACGCACCTCCGTGCCTCGAAAAGCACTTAAAAAGCTGTTAGTGCAGCGCCTAATTTCTCCCCGGTCGTTTCAAAATGCAGTCCCATCGGATTGTAAGAGTTAGGTAACAGAGAGTGCACTTGTTTTTCACACACACTTGTGTACTATAATGTCACCTGTGCAGAAGGCCAGTCTTAGCTAAGATTGGTCAAACTTCGGTCAAGGACCTTATTGTAATGAATCATAAACGATTTTAAGTGCAAAATAAATAGATAAATGTTATTTAGTGCACAGTAGCAATAACTATTTACACTCTGTTAAGGAGTACGCAAGAGACGATTACGATCTATGTTAATGTATACTCTAAGCCTGAAGGTTATCTCAACAATAATATGTTAGAGTATACACAGGAACAAAACCATGTGTTCCAAAGTCAACATTAAATATAGATCATGTTAACGTTAAGTAATCGTCTAAAGAGGTCTGTGTAGTGAAGTTAAGTGATGTGCAATTGCTATAAAATAGGAAATACGACTATTCGAAAATGGAATGATTCCGAATTCGAATGTCGATCGATTCGTTGCCAGTGATTTTAATTCGAATCATAATCGATTATTCGAATCCTTTGCACTGATGATGGCACAATTAAAAAGGGTCTGGTTGACTTAACCTGCTTTTAAGATTTAGATTTAATACCCTTCTGCTAACACCGTCGAGGTTATTAGTTTCTGGTTCGATAGTTGGGTAGGGCAAAATTATTAAGATATTTTATCAAAAATTTTCAGTACCGACGAGATTATAACAGTGCCAGGTAGTCGACAGTGGGTTGGCTTCCAATTACGTTAAACCTAAAACCAAGGCTTGCGAAATGTTGATGTAATAGAACTCTGTCTACTCTTTCCGGAAAATTGGGGTAAGGCTATACGTCTATACGTAGCTTTACCCCAATTTGCCCATACTATGTATATTCTCAAAATTAGGGACCCGGTCGTCACCAAAAGAATTGCCAGCGAAATTAACTTAATTAGTTTTCCTGTTTAATTAATGAATAAATTGTTGTAGGCGCCAAAACGTTGACAGCGGACGAGTAATTTGGGACTTTTAATTAGTAAGATACGATACGTTTAGTATTAGTTGAAATCGACTAAGTGAAGAATTAGAAAAATCTTAATGTCATCTAAAATATGTCTATAAACATTTATTATTATATTATCTTTTATTTGTATCATATTCTTAGAAAATAGCCCATTAACCTTTATGACTATCGCCACAATGTTTGCAGAATCCACATCCCACATATCGACAATCTCTAGAGCCGAGACCAGATATTATTATTAAATAAACAAATTAGCTATTATTTTTTATCAAAATATATATACCTACTTGAATATTTTATGTTCTAAGTCTGTGTGGGTCGATCTAATATATAATTTCTAGGTACTGTGAATTCTCTACGCTGTTTAATTTATATAAGTGCTGACATCACGACTTTCTTTTTACTAGCTTAATCAAAGTGAATTTGTCAATACGGTAGTTTTAAAAACGTAGTCTAATGTTGCGTAAAATCTAAAAGACTTAATTTATTATTGAAATATATGTTTTAATTATTTGGCACTCCTAGTCAATGATCTTTAGTTTAAAAATCTCTTAGTTATATAGTCTTACTTTGACACGTACATAATTATGTGTGCTCAAATTGTAATTCCAAATCATTTTACGTAATTATCGCGTTTTAATTAAATTATCACTACTTTTGGAGATATTAGAAGATATATTTGTATCTACTCTTTCCCCGACGTTTCGACTGCTTTTCAGCAGCCATGGTTATGGGGAGCCTATGGTTGTGTTTCCCAATCTTGAAGTGGCACTTGAAAATTGAGAAATACGTTAAAGATTTAGACTCGCAACACCGTAGTCTAACATACGTACAAAGTAGGTTAATTTTTGTTTTATAAAATATATCTTACAAATAGCTTTTTCAAGTATTTATAGAAATTTTGTTGAGAGAAACTACTATATCACGTAGAAAAGGGTTAAAAGGGTCACGAAGCGTTCTGTCAAACGCAACTGTCTAGTATTGAGTGTTATTTGTCATCGAAGCTTTCATGCGTGAATGTTTTATGTGCAAAGTGGCCGTGGGTCGATCTAATAAATTATTACTGGGTGCTGGGAATCCAACCCTTTGTTTATCGAGCTACGAGCCCGTACGCCCCTTGACCTTCGCCCCTTTTATAGAAAGACGGGGGCGAACGGGCTCGTAACTGTTTATTGTATATTAGATTTTGCCTGCGGCTTCGTTCGCGTAAATGTAGGTTAGGTAAGTAAACAGTATTTTTTTCTAGATCAAAGGTATCCTATGTCCATTTCTGTATCCTTGACAACGTGTATGCGAAATGTTAAGATGATCAGCCGAGTAGTTAAGGCGTTATAGCGTGTCAAACAATTAAATAAACAATTTCGCATTTATAATATCAGTTAGGCTTTTACGAAGCGCGCTAATGTAACTTTTTAACAAGACTTAAACGTAGTTTATATTACACATAAGGCGTAACAAACAAACAAAATTAGTTAGAATGTATTGTGAAGGTGCTGCAGTAGTAATGTCCTTGGACTTGCGGCAATAGTTTTTAATCAATGTGTATTTTAGGTACTTTTGATACAGCTCTGGTAAAGTCGCTATGCGACATCTTCAAATTATTATTCCAAGATATTTTCCATTAGTAGAGTATAGCTTTTCTTCCATGTGTCTCCATTCCAAAGGGTATGTGAAGCTGGTTTGGGCATGTAGAAAGAATGAACGAGAAAAGACTGACTAAGAAAGTTTATAAGGCTAGTGTGAATGGAACAGTCGTAAGAGGCAGACAAGGCGAACGTTTCTTGACTAGATCGCAGACGTTCTGGACAAAGGCCAGGTTAAAAGCAGCTTAAACCGGCTAGCGTGTATGAGGAATGAGATGAAAGTGAATGAAGCCAGGGAAGTCAGGATCGTAGCAAATGGAAATCCGTAGTCTCTGCCTACCCCTCTGGGAAACAGGCGTGAATCTTATGTATGTCTCCATTGCGACTTAACACACTGCTCGACAATTAATTTTAGCATGTCCGTACCACGACACGACAAACCATTCATCTTATTTTTCTGTCATAGACCTTTCTTTCATCTTCTTCTTCTTAGTGTATCGTTGGCAAACACTTTTAAATGACATATTTGCCGCCCAGTAAGCAGCTACGTTATTTGCGTTGTCAAAGGCAGCCATCGGATCCCCTTGCGTGCAAGTTGTCGGGCACGTAGGGCACGATGTAAGATGGGACATCGTTTGTCTAGCACCGCACGCGCAAGCCAGATCAGTACCATCTGAGACTTTCCACCTAAACATGTTTTCATTGCTCCGACCGACCTGAGTTCGGAGTCTATTTAGCGACTTCCAGACCGACCATGGCAATTGATGTCCAGGTGGAAGGCTCTCAGCAGGTAACACGAAAGGAGTAGGTAGAGATACATTTTTTCGCCACAGGTTGCATCTCGTCTTTGATGGCTCAAGGGTCAGTGCATGGACACATTTAAGTTTATTTCACACATGCATAAAAAGAAGCCTGTTGCCTCGATCGGTAGACACAGACTACGACTTGCCACTTGCTATGATCTTAGCACAACACTTGCTTTATTCAATTACATGAATATGCTCGAAATCCCGTATATTTATATACACCTGTCAGATTGGAGTACGTGTACGATTCCATTTCTACAAAAACACTGTTTTGCTTAGAGAACGTTTAATCCCGTTCTCATATATCAGGTAATGTCTATTCATAAGTTATGAACTTATGAGGTATTCAAAGTCAAAAATAATTTATTCATTTAGGTCACAAAGTAACACTTATGAACATCAAAGGTTATTGAGTTTAATAAATTTACTGAATAGTCTTTGCTTCTGGTTTGTCTTACTGAATAAACGTATGATGAGGAAGGACACGCTATACCCTAGTGACTCTGCTATACCATAACGGTCCCCTAATCATTACAAAGGGGACGCTATAATAAACATTGTATCTAACCCCTACAATTCAAAGGCACGACATCACAATATCGTTATTGCGTAACGCATTTGAGGGTGAAGGAGTGATGGGCCTTGCCTTGACCCTTGTGAATGCCCCGCCAAATTTGCTTTCTATACTGTCTTGTTCAATCTTTTGTTGCTAATTCGCCACTCATATTATCCTTCAGTGAAAACTTTAAATTTTATTTCAAATACAGTTTATCGAGAATGTCTCCTTTATTTATAAGATTTCAATATAATCTAAACTGGAGCGATTGTTCTGAAGTCTCTACTTGATTTATTCCCGCGTCGTCTCCCAAAGGGAATCCCGCCGAACGCCCATTAAAATATATTTTATCTTTATCTTTGCAAGATTCGTTGACGTCGAAAATACGAAAATACGCGCTGAATTTCGATACGTGTTTTTGTCACGTTGATTTGGGTGATTGGAAGAATTTTCTCGTGTAATCCCTTGTGACATGTAATCGATTACATTGTATTGCTATGTATACTTTAGTGACTATGAATATGTATATCTACATGGTATCGCGTCTTTTTGTATTTAGAATTTGGGATTACTCCTATCCGCACTGTCACCATTGTAACTTTTTTGTTGCAAAGGTGACCATAGAAAGTTAAACTTTGAAACTTTGAGCCCTCGCGAGGTCTCGGGGAAAGATACAGACGTGATATATTATGCGCGGCGTGAAATGTGAAACGCTCGTGCGTTTATAGGTTTTATTAATAGTAGACAATTATTGCCGTACACAAAAATCATATTATCCATCAAAGTTTTCTACTGCTGTTAAGAAATTGCTTACAGAATATAACTGTCTACCTTAGGCAATCATGTAGTTTGGAGTTCACTTACCAGGGTCGGCCCTGGTAACCGAACTCTAAAATTCATGATTGTTTTGCTAACCCTAGAAAATAAGCGTATAGTTAGGGCACAGGACCAACGAAGCATTTTAATAACTATATATACCAATGATTTGACGAGATTTAAGCACTGTTTATACTTAGAAATGTAATTTCTGGGCTGGCCGCAATATTACTGAAATTAGGCCTACTTGTAAAAACGTGTTATTTCTTGAAAATGTGTAAGTAATCAATAATTAAGGCAAACAATAATTAATATTGAATTGTCGGTAATTCTATTACTTTTGACAAGTCTTTTCACATCAAATCAAATCTTCAAAATAGAGGAGTGTAATAATACTCCGTACAAACAAAACTTTCAAAACTAACCTCAATATTTTAACCATCGTGAAACTTTTCCATGTCTGTATTCCACGCTATCAATATTGTACGAGTCTTCTTATACTAATATGATGTATGGTCCCTTACGCTCTAAGCTCCATATTTTATAGAGTTGATGGCTCGCGATCGTTCCCGTTACGTTAGAGAGACAAACTGGTAAATATTTCATGTCCTATCTTTATTTCGCACTGGTTATGGCAAAAAAATACTTGGAGCGGAAAAATTTCAATGTTAGAAGAACCGTCTCGTCTCGTAAGTGCTTTCAGAAATTCTTATAAAGATAAATTTATAATAGATTGCTCATAGTCAGTTGCACTCACTGATCGGAAAAACGATTAGCGAGGTTAAGTAACGTTGGGTGCGGTCAGTCTATAGATGTGTAACCGCTTAGTGGTATTACATCTGAGCGTCTCCGTGCTTCGGAGAGCACGTATTAAGTCGGTCCCGGTTGTTGTCAAATTGATAGCAGTCGTTAAGCCATGTCAGAGGCCTACGGGTGGCTTGAACAACTCTTGACAACAGGTTGGCCACTAACCACACGAAAAGAAAAGAAGACAATGGAATAAAGAAATGGAATCATGGAAACGCTAGATTTTGCTTCTGTATTCGTCGGTATTGACATATTTTTTATCACAAGAGAGTAGCCTTAATACGCCGTACGAAAACAGAGCCGTACAGCAATCGAAGTACGGCGATTTTGGCTGTCAAAGTTAAATAATTTATTCATTTACGTCATAAAGTAACACTTATATCAAAGCTTATTATTTCGTGAGTTTAGTGAAGTTACTGAATTTATTTACATTTATATACTGGTAGGATGACACCACAGGCAAAGTATATACTATGCCACGACCGCACTCAGAGATGATCAATCCATTTTGGATTCGACCATAAATCTCATAGTTATTAGCGATTAAAATTTGGAAGTATTTTATTATACAAGTTAAGTCGATCACTTTAACAAGAGAATAACCTCAAAACAATAAAAAATATCATATGTGTATTTATAGTTTAATGTGAATTAATCATTCTACTTTAAACGATTGTATCTATGAATTGTAAAGTAATATTTTTTTTAAATAATAGGGAATGTTATTCTACAATTCATAGCCTGAAATTCAATTTACCGATTGAAATGATACACAATTTCCATCTCTAAAAGATGTCTCCATATTCAGGTATTGTCTAAACTTATATCGAGCTCGATGAATCGATAATACAGTTCCAAGCGAGGTTTGTCGCGCTGTCTACATACTAGGCAGCCTGTCACCGTTTTCAGTCCATTGAATTTATTATGAAGAGCTAGAAATTTAAATCGGGGCAAGCGTTGAAATCGGTTTAAATTGGTTTATTCTGTAAATGTTTGAACTGATGGTATATTAGGATGCATCTGCCAGAGTGTCTGTGCCTATGCTACCGTATCCTATAGTTGCATTATTGTAGGCTTCCTTTACAAGAGGAAACACAGCATGAACCTATTAGTATAAATCACTACCTTAACTAATATCATAAATGTGAAGTGAGTTTGTTTGATTGTTAAGCTTTCACGCCTTAACTACTTGACCGATCATCATGAAATTTCACATATACTTTGTCAAAAAAAGAAGTACTGTGGCCGAGCGAGCAATGTCGTGGGCAAAAGCTACTATAATAATAAATAAGATAGTATGGTGTTATAAAAAACACTGTTGCAATGGATATTTCTCGAGCAACAGTAGATTATATTGAGACGAACGCATAATTGTCAGACCTTGTCCTATGCTTAAGCGTTGATAATCCTGGAAATTTCTAGGAAGGTGCAAATCCTGCATGTGATTCCCACATATTTAACCTATCAGATTCTTTGAGAAGCAGGCGTTAACCTATGTATGTAATGCCAATGTAGGCCTTCGACGCTTAAGGAAAATTAAAACTATCTTAACAATTATTCTGTCATTAATCCCATTGTTTCACTCCACACACTCCTCCACATCCATTACCTCCTATCCCTACCTGTTTTCAAGTAACCTTTCGTCCCCAGGTACGTCTAAACCCCGATTTGTTTTGAAATCACTCTCCTTCTACAAGTCCCATCGTAGACAGAAGTCCAACGATCTCAGTACTGACAGTTCCAAGTCAGTGTCAGTTGTGGATATGGCAAGATCCAGTCAAAATCCAGTCAGCACCTCAAGGTCCGGTCGATTCAGGTCGCTGTCTCCAAAGCGAACATCGAAGTCCATGCAAAAATCATCGAGCCCTTTACTCATTCGTGGTCGTAGATCGAAACGATCCTTAAGTTCAGGAATCAATCTATCAAGGGCTGGGCTTGTAATTCAAGATCCGTCGCAACCGACGACGTCGACGGATATAGCGCCAGTAAACCGCTGCACCAGATGGGAAAGTCTTTTGTTAGTATTGGTGGGCGCTATAGCTCTAATGACTGTGCTATCTTCACCTGCATCTGTATACTTCGGCGGCAGGGGTTTCATATAGTTACATGTAAATATATTTTATTTTGTTATTATGGTATTATTTTGTTTTACTTACTTTTTATAAAAGTTAAAGTGGTTAGATATGTGGTAGAACTTATGTAAGAAATTTATGTTTAACTTGTTTATGCAATTTGTAAAATAAACAAAGTAGAACTAAAAACTTATCATAATGACGTATAATTAGATTAATATTGCCGACAGTCCGTTGAGTGCTGGTGAAAAATGAATGTCTGATAGGAGCGAAGTTCTCACTTATATGAATATTATACCCATGTATTTAGTCAATGCGTACTTAACGATCGAGGATTTTATATGCAGTATACACTCGTATGTTCCCTGATAGTCAAAAGTTTAAAATATAAATATTAGGAAATAGGGTAGCAGAATGTCTCTTTAAATCTAGATTGCCGCTCAGACCCGGAGTATTAAATTAAATAACAATCGAATCACTTTAAAACACGGGCGCCATGTTTAGTCATGTTTGTTTACAAATCAGCCAAGTCTCAAACTCAAGTAACGATTTGTTTCTTGGGCTGCTAGCGATCAAACCACGCCCTCAGCGATCATAAATATCAGATCAGCAATCAAATCAGCATCGATTAGTGCGGATGCTGACATTGAAAACGATGCTAATAATCAAACTGATGCTGATACGGGCATTGGAAGCAGCCCTGATACAAATACGCAACAAATTCTAAATTCGTAGGGTCGCGGTCGGTAACGCGTGAGTACGCACGCAATACTATCCTTACTATCCTATCTAATATTATAAATGCGAAAGTGAGTTTGTTGGTTTTTTGTTTGTTACACTTTCGCTTCTTAACTACTTGACCGATAATCATGAAATTTCATATACACGTTGTCAGAGGAACAAAAAAGGACTTAGGGGTACCATTCATCCCGAAAAAGTACTGTTACTCACCTAACCTACATATAAATTTGCAAAATCTAGTAAGTATATTATAAATGCGAATGTGAGTTTGTTTGTTACGCTTTCACGCCTTAACCACTCGACCGATCATCATGAAATTTAGTATACATGTGGTCAGGGATACAGAAAAGGACATTCTTTCTTTCATCCAGGAAAAGTACTGTAACGAAGAATATAAATTTGACATAACCAACATTTACGCGAGCAAAACCGTGAAATCTAGTTATGTATAAATGTTGCAAGTGTTTCAATCACTTTGGTCAATAGATGACAAATACTCCAAGAAGGTAGTGCTAGTGCGTACCAATTCTATTATTGAGAATATTTTATTTGTCTATGAGAGGCTTTCATACTTTAGGCGTACTTGATTTTTTATTTAAATTGCTTTCAAAATATAATATATGCCACGTTATGTAAAATGTTTTTATGTTATATTGTAACATATTATACTTTTATTTATAGCCATCATAATTTAAAGCATATAAAATATCGTTACATATACAATATGTGTAACGATTTTGTCGTACACGTATTTTATGAAACTACTACATGTGATGACAAATGTTGTTTATGTCATTATTTTATGTTTGGTAATTTAGATTCTGAGATAATGCATTCAAACTTCAGCATATGTATAGATCGCGCACTGTATGATGGCCGGTCTGAACATTGCGCGAGTGGCGTCGCAGTTGTAAAGTTTTAGGTCTCTTTGGTGACAGGGGGCGGGGACGGGATGCAATCCGTACTGACTGACAGACTGTACATGCGCAACAATTCGGAGATGCTATGTTCACTGTTCAGTCCGGCCATCATATATTGCGCGATCTGTACATGATAAGTTCGATGATACACAATAAATTTATTTTGCGAGGATTGCGTTGCGACATGCTAGCCGCGTGTAACGGACTGCCTAGTAGATTTTATATATATACATTTTGAATTTAACTTGGCTGTGTAATAATGTAAATATGTTTAACGATGGTATTCTAGCGATTAATTGCCAGGGTTCAAATTACAATGAAGTTAGGTTATTGCAAAAAGAGCAAATCCTACATTTGCAGTCTCTAAAATAGGATAATAAAATACTTTATTTCGTTATCAACAGGTTAAAACACAAACATTGTTGAGGCCTTCTTTTAAGTATATGAATACTTGTGTCACTCATTCATATCTTTAAAAATCTAGATTGACTCTTTAAAACTAGATTGTGGCTCAGACCCGGATATATTACACAAACGTTAACTTTCAGAACTAGAGTTTTGGCGTTAGGACGTTCAAAGTTGAAGGAACCGCTGAGATAGTTAATATTTTGCAAATTACCAACCAGCCTTCGAGTTAAAAGATGTAAATATTTAATCTAGGGTGGCTCTAATCGATGATTGGCACAATTAGAACAAGGAGTTACTCTCCGTATCTCCGAAAGTATTGGGATCCTCGGCGTGGAAATCTCGAGTAAAGTCCAGTTTGGGAGTCACTTGGAAGACAAAGCTAAATTAGCGAGCAAAAAGGTGGGTGTACTGAACAGGGCGAGGCGGTACTTCACACCCGGTCAACGTCTTGTGCTTTACAAAGCACAGGTCCGGCCGCACGTGGAGTACTGCTCATATCTCTGGGCAGGGGCCCCCAAATACCAGCTCGACCCACTTGACTCCCTACAAAGACGGGCAGTTCGAATCGTCGATGATCCCAATCTCACGGATAGATTGGAGTCGTTGGAGCAACGGAGAGACTTTGGATCTCTCTGCGTGTTCTACTGACTCTTTCACGGAGAGTGCTCTGAAGAACTGTTTGATTTGGTACCAGAGGCCCCTTTCTATCATCGTACCACTCGACAACGAAGCAGGGTTCATCCATATCACCTGGAAGCGTTCAAGTCCAGGACGGTACGCTTCCAGCGATCATTTCTCCCATGTACGTGCAAGCTCTGGAATGAACTGCCTGCTTCGGTGTTTCCCGAGCGCTATGATATGTCCTTCTTTAAACGAGGTTTAAAGAGAGTTATTCTTTCACGGTAGGCAGCGGCTTTGCTGTGTCCTGACATTGCTGAAGTCCATGAGCAGCGGTTACCACTTTCCATCAGGTGGACCACTTGCTCGTCTGACACTGATGGCAATAAAAAAAAAATATAGTTCAACAATTATCCCTTTATTCATTCCATTGTTCCTATAACCCAATATTATAACCTAACCTAACATATCCACCTCCTTCTATTCCTAACTATCCTGAAATTACCTTTCGTCCCCAGGTTCGTCTCGCCACCGTTTTTCTTTAAAATCGCTCTCCTTCGGCAAGGTTCGTAATAGAAGGAAGTCGAAAGAGTTTATCAACCGTCGCAGTTCATCGTTAATAGACACGGAAGTTTACCCAAGAACCAGCCTCGACTCCTCGGCTCTACCTCGAGGCAGCAGTTCGAGGTCCAGTCGGCTAAGGTCACTGTCCCCAAAGCGACATTCATCGAGGGCCGTGGACAAATCATCAAGCCCTTCACTCAGTGGGAGCAGCAGACACAAACTGTTTACGTTTACTCCAGAATTTTCACAAGCAAGGTCTGCACCTTCAAACCGGAATTCGTTGCGTATGGTCCATAATGCCGAGAGGCCGTGTTACTGTGATCCTCGGACTACGACGGTGGCCATGGCTGAACTGTTCACGAGATGGGACAATCTTCTATTGGTGCTCGTGTGTGCAATGATTGTACTACTTTTACTATCTTCGCCATTGTCTATATTCTTCGGCGGTAGAAGTGGGAGGTACAGTTAAGTGTAAATATAGTTTTTGATTATTTTATTTGCTTTTTCTTTTTGCTCAGGCGACCTTATACTTTATTCTTTAACCCATATAATAAAATGGATGGTGAAGGAAACTGGTGTAATTAAACGCTATGTTATCGATCTATTAAGAACGATGTCACCTTGACCTACAGACATCACATTTTGTATATTAGGTACGTGCTCTTGTGATTTCGACCGATCTTAAGGTACGCGAGTCGAGTAGTGTCTGTCAGATGTGTATCAGGTAAATCTGTTAAACAACATTAGTAGGACTATACAGAGAAGCAATGTGTTCAGGAGACCGCAATAAACTTACGGACTGAAACATAGTTGACAAAATATAGGTTTTATACACATTTGCTTGCTCCTTTTGGGATGTATTGTTACGACAAGCACGTAAGACATTTGTCGGTCTAATTTGTTGGTGATGACAAGCTTTTGAAAAGTAAGGCTGAGAGCCTGTTCTACAGAAAAAGTGGCTTTAATGAAAAATACCCTACAGAAGATAGTAGCTGAATGACCTTGTGTTGCATTCGTAAGTTAATTACTGTTTCTAGAACTATTAATGGAGGATCTCAGTTGTGATTATGGCGGCCAATTATGTAGACAGGGCAGCAAGACATACAATCAACTCTTAAATTGTTTTAGACACTTTTATGCTTTCGCTTGCTAAAGGCAACGACGACGGAACGGACGAAACAGGACAATATATGTCTTAGATTATTAGATAAATAGACAGTTTTTGGATATTTAGGTCAAAGATCATAATCGTTAATATAACTAAAATAATAGGGCCTTGAGACACTGATAAAAATAATTATAGATATTTTTATGATAACAACAATAATTATTAATTGTACCCACTATAACAGCTATTTTCGAATGACGCAGTGGTGTAAATGATCGCCTTGTCACTGGCATTGCGCCGAGTGTTAGGCTCGATTTCTTCTAATATAGTAATAATATCAGCCCTGAATACAAATAGGTCATAGTCGATCCGTACATGGCACAAAAAGAACAATGGCAGAAACCCATACATTGCTTTAGCTGAAATAAAATTCCTGGTTTAACTCAGCGTCATCTTCTGAATTAGTTTGTGCATAATTTTTGTTCGAGAAGGCCGAGAATAATAGATATTCAGTCATGAACTTTTGTAGGTTATGTCTGCAGATAACTTTCAATAACATATTTAATATGTAATATTATTCAATTTCGAGTGATTAAAGGGCAATATCGCATTAGTCTTGTAAAATATTTTAAAAGTACATAGGTCTGTAGGTAAGTCCAGTGATAACACGGGCTAAGAAAAGAAGCACTCTGCGTCACACATATTGAAAGTGCACCGTACTCATCCGTGTGCGTGATTTGAGAGATACCAGATAAATGGATAGGCAGTACATGCAAAGATGCCCGTCGTGTCGATCGGCGGTCCGACGTAATGTGCGCGTCACTTTCGATATACGAGGCGCTGAGTACTTTTTTTCCTAGTCTTTTTTTTATCCGGCCCTAACTAGTTAATGTGATACTTTAAAAAAACGTAGACAATTAATGGAATTTCTTTCCTAAGTAATTCACTTTAAAACGCTCAAATTTACGTTAGCTAAGATTTCGCCATTGTTCTTTGTGGGATCCACATATATGTAGTTAGTTGTGCCGAGATTGGGTGTTCTTTGTGTCCGTTGTTTGAATGTTTGTAAAGCTCCCGCGAAACAAGTCTATTCCTAGTGCGGCTGTTGACGTTATAAAAATAGTAGAGGCAATTAATAAATCGCATGTGTGTATCGCCTTATGTCGCTCTACAAGTCCTAGTCTATGTTTCTATCTTATCTGGGGGCCAGTCAGTGCAGACCAGCGACACTTCGACCCAGTGGGATCTTTCGTGTCGACACTCTCCCAATAACGACTGCCATAGATGTTCATGGCAGCCGGGACCGACGGCTTAACGTGCTCTCCGAGACACGGAGCAAGCGATAATTGTCAATCAATACGCGCATAATTTAGAAAAGTCATATAACTTCCGAAAGTCAGAGGTGCGCGACGTGGGTTCGAACCCGAGACCCTCTCCATTGCAGTCTGTTGGTCTCCCCACTGAGCTACGCTGCTAAGTGCTGCTTAGTCTATGTATATATAATATCATACAATAGTAACGTCTTGAAGTAACAAACAAATTTTAATCTCAACTAAGCCGCTATTGCATCCTTGAGATTCGTGGGCGTTGCGGCATACGCCCACAGCGCACGTGACGCCTCGCGCCACTGACTTACAATCATGTGCACTCCGCTACGAACAAACTTTGTAACTACTTGAAACACGTGAATAAACTCATTTACTTACATCGAGTTCGTCACTAAGTTACGCGGCTGATTATTTAAAACCGCCCACGACCAAGAAAAGAAGCAGAATCTTAACGATATGCCAAGGCGACATTTTTTAACAAATAAACTGTTCTACGAGAAATAAGTTGCTAAGCTTTTGGATGAACCCCAAGCTAACTAAATTCATCAAAATCCGTTGCTCTTACTATAACGGAAACAAGACATATACCTGCTCATAACATTTTATTTTAAAACATTACTTTAGCAGTAATGTTTGTTCTTGTGTATCATAGAACTTTACAAATATTCATACAACGGACACTTGAATCACCTATACTCCGAGGGACCATTTGTGGCACACATAATTTTTATCCATATGGGGATCGGAATTATAACACTCGGCACAGTGCTAGTAACTAGTTAAACCGCTGAGCAATCCGCGTTTGTTTTTTATAAATACTTATCTGCAATGCACTCTCAACCTCGTTACAGTTTTGTAAAATTGTAGTTTATAAGTATTCAGTATTTCACATGTGTGATTCGCTTCATGCTTAGTGCCAGGCCTCGTTAGTCCCACAAGTCCCACGCGTGATCTAAATGTCAAACGTGACCTACTGCTAGCGGTGCATGCATTCGTGCAACTGTCGAGCATTTGTATGCACTTTTATTTTGAAATGAAAGCATATCGTACATCCTAGTGCATTCATTTCTCTAGTAAGTTATTTAACAGCTAGGTTGTATAGCATTAGATAATATTAGAAATAAACTACTTTATGTGGATTTATTTCAATTTCAAACTTTATTGCATTTCATAATATATAAAAGATCTTATAGTCAGGCTTGGTAACAATTATGGGTCTTGTCGGGCACTGCAACATATAGCGGTTTAACTTAATCAATATTCTATCAATTTTATTTTATCTTTCGCCGACGTACATGAACGCTCAATGCTGCTGAAATTATAAACAACCAGAACATCGGGGTAACATTAAATATATTAATTGCATAATTATTTTAATAAATGTGTTTATTTATTACACTGTATGTATGAAGAGCAGGTGTGGGCATGATCCTGTATAAACCCGAATGGGTAGTATATTCATCTTCGGGACACATCACCCGATTCCGTGCTGCAACTGAGAGAATTTCCTTACAGAAAAATCCAATCACACTATCTGATCCGAGGTTCGAATATGAGACGTCATCATCGCACGCAAACTTATATCGTCAGACCAATGAGGCGTACTAGAGGTCTTTAATAAACGACAGTAAAAGCACAATCTACACTCGCGAGCAAAAAAATCGACTCACTCTATACATTCGCACTAAAAGAGCTCTAGCACTAAAATTATAACCTAAATTTCATTTTAGGTCTTAAATTCTTTAGTCCTAAGTCTTAGCTTTAAAATGAGTACAAATTGTCCTAACTTACGCTCGTTTATGTAACGAAAATATGCTGATTAACTTTTAGTGTGTTAAAACTTAAAATTACAAAGTAAAAGTCAAAAAGAAAAGACAGCTTTTAACTAAAAAAATATTCTTTTCTTCTTCAAAAAAGTTCTTTTAGTACATAGTGTTACCACCCCTAGACCTTATAACGGCTTCTAAGCGGTTCTTCATTGACTCAATGAGGTGCTTCACTCTCTCTTGCGGTATGTCATACCATTCTTCAGATAACGCTACCCGAAGCTCAGCTATTGATGTTGGTGCAGGATATCTAGCCCGGACTTTTCTCTTGAGTTCATCCCACAAGTGTTCAATAGGATTCAAGTCCGGACTACGAGATGGCCAGTCCATTACAGGCACGTTAACTTCATTTAAGTACTGGTAAACGACAGCTGCACTGTGTGGACGGGCATTATCTTGCATCAGGATGAAGTTTTCCCCGAGAAAACCAGCATATGGGATGACGTGGTCTCCTAAGATTTCATTAATATACCGTTCCGCAGTCAATCCTCCGGCATGGCGGCCAGTTTCCATGAAATCCAGTTCGGTTTTTGCTTCCATTGAAATGCCTGCCCACACCATGCAAGAACCTCCTCCAAAGGCAACAGTTTCTTCTATGCAGCATTGTGAGTATCGCTCTCCTGGTCTTCTGTAGACTCTTCTCCTTCTATCGCTACCATTCAGACATACTCTGCTTTCATCAGAGAAGAGAACAGAGCTCCATTGCTCTTCAGTCCAATCAACGTGTTCTCTAGCGAAAACAAAGGCGAGCTGCTCGATGGGCTGAGGTCAATTTCGGTCCCTTTGCTGGTCTTTTTGGAGTTAGGGTGGCTGCCTTAACTCGTCTTCTCACTGTCCACGAGCTGACAGCTACTCCACGTGTTTCCCTGAGCTCTTGTTGGACTTGAACCCCGGTGAGGGAGCGATTTCTCAACGAAGCGGTGACAATGAAACGATCGTCCCTCTCCGAAGTGCTTCGTTTTCTACCAGAACCTCTTCGTCGGTTAAAGCCACCAGTCTCCTGGTGTCTTCGGTAAATTCTTGAAACCGCTGACTGGCTCATTTGTAGAGTACGAGCAACTTGACGTTGGCTAAGGCCTTGTTCTAATAGCGCGACAGCTTGAGCCGCTGCTTCTGCTGTAGTGTCCAGTTGATAGAAATATTCTTGATTGGAGATTGCGGAGATGTGTACCTATCGACGTTTTAAGGTAAACTGATAAGGGTAAAAGTGGTAGGTTGCCCTTTATACCTCCTAGAGTTAAGCAACAACCACTGGTGTAAATGAGCACATAATGTTACATTTTTCTGTCCAGAGATGTTGTCAGTTATTTTTTAGAAAAGAATACTACCGTTATTGTTTTTTTTAAGGTTAGACCTTAAACTTTAAGGATTTAAGACCTAAAATGAAATTTAGGTTTTAATTTTAGTGCTAGAGCTCTTTTAGTGCGAATGTATAGAGTGAGTCGATTTTTTTGCTCGCGAGTGTATTTATATCTCAGTGACAATAATAAACGAATTTTATAAAGAAAAATAAAACCATCTCTCTCGGTCTTTCATTGTAATTTACTTTGCTGAAATATATTCGTTTTTCTTTCATCTGATGGAGCGGGCCTCTATAAAAGGAAACGCTTTCTTTTATTCGAACATTTTGCTTGGAGATGGATCTTGGAATACTATAATAATATATATAACTCAGATAAGAATTGGGTGCCGTGGGCGGACTATGACGTCATTGTCCGCGCCGAGTGTCAGTCGTGGGGTAAATGAGAGTATCCAAGCGTGATATCTTATGATAGAAAATGTTCACATCAAGTTATGTTAGGTAATATAATTGTACTGTTGGGTGGTCAATTG
This sequence comes from Catocala fraxini, assembly GCA_930367265.1. Classification (NCBI taxonomy): domain Eukaryota; kingdom Metazoa; phylum Arthropoda; class Insecta; order Lepidoptera; family Erebidae; genus Catocala; species Catocala fraxini. The sequence goes on along the minus strand of OV884036.1, from coordinate 5,421,523 downwards.
GCGTGGGTACTTCGACAATCGTAAGGTTTTATGTTCGATTTAGGAATTGAGTAAAGTATATCATTTTTGTGTTATTCTGTCAGGATTTTTTTGTATGAAGTTGACACCGTTTTGCTCCCATTGTGTGTAATCTGAAAAGAGCTGCGTTATTTGAATATTCTTTTACCCATCTCTTCGGAACTATAAAGACATGCATAAAAATGAACTACATGCACATTGCACATCCATTCAAGTGTTTGCTGTTAAGTTTGCGCCTTCACTTACGATCGATCCTGGGAGCCCAGTATGATTTTCAAGCTCAGAACGATACTGCTAAAAACTGCTTTACGGAATCTACACGTAGACGATATTAAGCCTCCTATTACGTGACTAGCTTGTGCTAATTGTGGGGTATAATAAATACACCTCTGGCAACCCCATAATTTATAATGTTTGTAATATTAGACCTAGGTACGCTTTTGGGGTAATACAAGCGTGAGCCTTATTCAAATTCGAGTCTCGTAGGTTGCTATTCGCTGTTGCATTATATGGACAATATTATTAGCTTTATTTTTCTCTTATATAATAATATAGCAAAGTATCAGATATGATACTTTCTATCCCTTTAATTTATACTAGTTTTTGCTCGCGGCTTCGCTTGCGAAGTAGCTTATGTTAAGTTAAGTGTAACAGTACGTTTTTCTAAATTAAATATAGCGTTACTCGGTGATATAGCTTTTTAATATAGCTTTTAAATCGGTTGATAAGTTTTTGAGTGAAACCCATACAAAAAAAATATCAAAACTTTCCTCTGTATAATATTTAGATAAATTAAAAGAGAAAGACATTTTATTTTCACGCTCGCTATTGTATGAACAGCTCTGCAGAATCGAAAGAGCCGCATTGCATTCGTAGTAGCGAGTCTAGAACACGTAGAAGCCCTCCGGAAACATTAATAAACATTATTGGCACAAGGTTCTGTTGCCTGTGCGTCTATAGTCTATACGCAGAGATGACACGTGGTTATGGCGCATATACCTACTGCGTCGTATATTTGCGTATATACATAAATGCTTAACATTGCTTTAAGTGTAGTACAAGTGTATAATTATCTTAGCCTCTCTTGGCAACACACATGGTTCTATTAACTTCATTGAAATTAAACTACCATATACGGATTTTATCGCGTTGTTTATTTGACACTTTATTACAAAATTTTGAAAATTGTTACACTACTACTACTATTAAACTTTACTCATTTTTAAGCTAATTAAATTATTATTAAACTATTTAGATTTAATTTATTTTTACTTGCTGAAAAGCAACCGAAACGTCGGGGAAAGTGTGAAAAAGTTTAATAGCATCTAGTAGTAGTGTAACAGCTTCAAAATTATGTAATAGTGTCAAATAAACAACGCGATAAAATCCGTATATAGTAGTTTAATTTCAATGAATAACATTCGCGTAAACAGAAGACAATATTATGAGTCACATTGTCGTCTATCGAAATTAACTATAATTCAGTTTATATTTAAATAACGCACAACAAAGCACTGTAGGATCCGATAATCCAACCCATCGCCGATTCTAATACCGCCGAATACGCAATAACACACGCTAAACGATTATAGTAAATATGTAAGCGTCCTGTTCCTGCGGTCCTAGGTCCTCTTCCTGCGGACGGCGGCCATTACGCTCCGAATGGAGCAGCGATTCAAGAGATTGTTATGTTCGGAATCGTTTCCTCCGTTTGAATATTGCGATCCGGTGGTAACCGATTATCATTCGCATGGAATGTTTTCTGTATTCTATTTTGAGGATATTACTGTAACAAATAAGTACCTTTCTAAGTAGTTGTTATTTATTGTTATGGAGAATGTTGAGATTGGGAATATGGAGGTATTTTTTATTGAAATATAACTCTGTGCCTCCTGTGAAAAGTGATACAAGTCAAAAATCAACACTATACAGGCGAACAGAAACAAGATTTATAAAATCTAGTTCGCGTTCTAAGTGGGCTAGGTGAAACCTGACTACCTTTTTTTTTTGATAGATTATATTATCTTGTTACGGGGGCCAGTCAGTGTAGACCGGCGACACTTCGACCCAGTGGGATCTTTTGTGTCGGCCCCGACATCTATCCCTTAGCTATCTCCCTATGAATGTACTGCATCAATCGCAGCGTACACTTCAGAGGGAGAAACTAGTTGATAGATACATAAAAACATTTACTTTCTCTGATCATTTACATTTTTGTGGTCGATATCATAGTTTTAAAGTAATTCTTAAAAAAATCTGTAAGTTGTACCTTTCTTATTTCTAATACATGCTAAAATGACTTGATAAATTATATTACACTTATAAGTTGTCTTCGTGTAAGATGAAAAATTAAATGTGCAAATAAATATATATCACACTTATACCATGAAATTCGAAAAATAATGTATGCAGCAATTACTTATAGATGTTACAACTTGAAATATATCTACATTCACGATATTTTTGCCGCCAGTTATATCACTAGTATTACTAATTTTATTTTGATATTTAGATATTTCTATGTAAAAATTACAAAAAGGGTGCACATGGCTACACATCAAGTTAGACACCCTATATACGCATAATTACGCTACATACAAAATACAGAATTGTCGGAAAGGGACTGCATAGTTGTGTCGATGTAATGGCAAGGATAGATCGTAGCGTGACGCGTCCCGTTCAGTGTGAATGAGACAAAATAACAAAAATATAACGCACTCTCTCGCACGATGCGCAGCGTTCAACTTCTAATAGTTCAAAGTCCAAACAGTCTAGGTTGATGCGTCGCTGTGTGTACAACTCGACTTATATCACTCATCACAGGAAACAGAACTATACTTATAAGAACCGTTGAGGTAATGTTGTTAAACATTATGTTTGACTCCACGCTTGGTGCAGTGGGTCTAATGCCTATTCCTTCTTTCCTTGTTGCTCCTAATACTAAGCCCAATAAATACATAGTCTTTTAAAGAAAAAATAATATGTACTAGAGCAGACAATTCTACTAATTTATACGGAGTCTGAGTCATGATACTGCAATGACACGTTTGAGTGGATAATTATTATTTAAGGAATACCGCAATACACATGTGATCATATTTTAAATATTAAAGTTATACACTTAATCATGTCAGCTTAGGTCGTCAGCAAGATTCAGAGTCGTGCATTTAGGTGCGGCCGTTAGGGTCCCTTTCCGGTACGTCCCCGGCCGGGACGCACCCACAGTGAAAAATTCGTTATTCCGCTACACCCCCGGCCGAGACGATCCCATTGTAAAACAACCGGAGAAGACACTTGAGCAAATAGTGTTGAAAACATGTGTTTTTGAATTTAAATATTCTGTCATCATCATCATATATATATATGATGTATATTATGTATTAGCTTTACAATTAGTAAGACTAATTTTAAGTATCTATACTCTTTAAAAATATGTTGGTTTCCAAGTTAGCAACCTTTCAAAAAGCAACCCATTTACTATTTCCGTGCGGAAACAGTGAAAAGGTTGCTCGCCCATTCTGTAGATTTCAAATTCAAAAACACTTGTTTTCTATAGTATTTGCTCAAGTGTGTTCTCCGGTTGTTTTACAATGGACGCGTCTCGGCCAGGGGCGTAGCGGAATAACAAATTTTTCACTGTGGATGCGTCGCGGCCGGGGGTGTACCGGAATGGGACCCTAACGGCCGGACCCGTGCGTTTACTTCAAAGAATGTTTAACGTACCTACAAGAATATATTAACTTACTAATACGGACTTATATGATTGTATAATATAAGCAGCGATAGCTCAGTGAAGAGACCAACAGACTGCAATGCAGAGGGTCTCGGGTTCGAACCCACGTCGCGCACCTCTGACTTTCGGAAGATATATGACTTTTCGAAATTATGTGCGTATTGATTGACAATTATCGCCTGCTCCGTGCCTCGGAGAGCACGTTAAGCCGTTGGTCCCGGCTGCCATGAACATCTATGGCAGTCGTTATTGGGAACGTCAGTACCCTCTAATATCCTGACACTGGTCTAGCCTTAGGGTATCGTTAGCCTTCGGGTTGCGGAGGTCAGGTGGCAGCCGCTCCGTGTAAAAACTGATATCCAGTCAAATCCGGTTAGACCAGAAAAGCCGACCCCAAGTGACTTGGGAATAATAAAGGCTAAGAGAGAAGTGAGAAGAAGACGGACTTATATTATTAACTATTTGTATTTAAACTTTCCACATGTTTTGGTCGCTACTGTTGAGCAGTGTTTTTAGGATTTACTTAGCTAAAAGCATGGATATATATTCCTATCCTAACTCTACATGCGTCGGTTGAGAACAGTACTGTTTTTGGGTGTAATGTACTGTATGTACTTTTTTGTACCTCCTGACAGAGTATGCGAAATTTCATGATGATCGGTCAAGTAGTTAAGACGTGAAAGCGTAACAAATAAACCGACATTCGCATATATTAGTTAGGATTAGGAATATCTGGAACACGTAGTTAGTAATATATGTGTATGTATGTATTACATCTATCTATTACTAATGTGTCCCTAATGTAACCCCTTCGGGGACGCAAATCCTCTAAGCGTTTGTCACGTATCAAACATTACAGCACTTATCTTAATTGATCCATCCATCTTATAATAGGTAAGTTTTCATATCCAACTATTATACCATTGTAGAATAACTAGCCAATGTACTTCAGCATTTCTGCCGTCTTATGGAAAACATTTAAGATTTTTACTTATTGGGAATCAGTAAAAATTGCTTTGATTCATTTCTTTCTTATGACGCCAGATTTAGTGATATATTTTCATATAGTTAATATTATTTCTTTGAATATGTGTAACCCCACGTACTTAAGGTACAGTAAAACATTTTAATTTACATAAAATACAATCTTGTAGATTGCCGCTGAAGGCTCAACGTCTGAAGCCGTCAACACGTCGAGAAGTTTTTTAATAATGCTTTAAAATGTTTTGAAACGTTTCTGTTGAACATGCGGCGGCATTTTAATACCATTCCTTACGCTTTACTTACTAACGCAACTCACTCAACTTGTGAAAAACGGTTTACGTCTCCACCAACTTAAAAGCTTTGCGTTTCGTACGCAAAAATGTTTCGTTGTGCTACATTATTGCGGCATGTGGGCTCTTACATTTAATGAATGAAAATAAATTATATCGTCGTCATCGGAGTATGTCGTGGTGACGACTGTGGAGAGAGCAATTTGCTGTAAAGAGAGAAGTGGAAACTCTTCGATTTCAATCGTATAGTTAATAACAAACAATATAAACTGACTTTAAAAACAATAAAAGTAAGAAATAAGAATCTGATGTGTAATTTACACATTTGAGTGACGTTTACCGAGGTCAAACGTTAGATGGAGATGCCGAAAACTAATACTATTGATATACCCTCTAACATTACATATTGATTCGTTTTTTATGAAAAATTATTAGAGGCCCTCTGACATAATATGAGGATTAGACACCACATAAAATATACTTGCGTAAATTTTCTTCCCAGTAAAATCTATTTATTAACTACTTTTTTAGTGTGAATGGAACAGTGTGTGTGTGTGTGTGTGTGTGCGTGCGTGCGTGCGTGCGTGCGTGTGTGTGTGTGAAAAGTGTGTGTGAAAAGTGTGAATGGAACAGTCGCAAGAGGAAGACCTAGGCGAACGTTTCTTGATCAGATCGGAGGCGTTCTGGACAAAGGCCAGGTTAAGAGCACCTTGAACCGACGGGCGTGTATGAGGAATGTGATGAAAGTGAATGAAGCCAGAGAAGTGTGTCAGGATCGTAGCAAATGGAAATCCGTAGTCTCTGCCTACTCCTCTGGGAAACAGGCGTGAATCTATGTATTCTTTAGTGTCGCTTATGATTTTAATGATTTCTTCATGAGAACAACACTGATCTTTATACAGTTTACTAGGTTTGGGGCTTAGCTTGCGTAAAGATTGGTTAGGTCAGATTTTCTGGATAAAAAGAACCCTATGTATGTATCTTATGTAGGGGCCAGTCAGTACAGACCGGCGACACTTCGACCCAGTGGGATTTTTGTGTCGACACTCTCCCAATAATGACTGCCATAGATGTTCATGGCAGCCGGGACCGACGGCTTAACGTGCTCTCCAAGGCACGGAGCAGGCGATAATTGTCAATCAATACGCACATAATTTCGAAAAGTCATATAACTTCCGAAAGTCAGAGGTGCGCGACGTGGGTTCGAACCCGAGACCCTGTGCATTGCAGTCTGTTGGTCTCCCCACTGAGCTATCGCTGCTCATAACAAAAGAACTATGTCGTTTACTTTTCTCCTGACAACGAGTATGTCAATTTTTTTTGATAATAATCGGTCGAGTAGTTGAGGCATGAAAGCGTTTTCAAATAAACTCACATTCGCATTTATAATATAAGTGAAAATTGATAACGGCATTAAACACGCCTTTTCTTGTACCTAAAGGGTTTTAGGTAATAGTGTATCGCGCTCACACGAAAACAGCTAAGGTTGTTTTAGTCATAGGTATTAAGCTGGTGAGCCTTTGCTGGATTTGCCTGATTTCGGGCTATGATAATTCCGAACAACTAATTTATTATCTCTTTATCCGTTCAAGAATTAAACTTGATACTTCACGAGCATAACCGTAAACTATACCATAGAACTGGTTTTAATAGTTAGCCACTTTCATAATAAGAAATTCTTCAAATGTTTATTTCAGTTAATGTCTAGTATTTAAGATTTAAATAGCTCGGCTGGCTCCCAGTGCAGTTCAGACGAGAAGGGAATGTTGGTTGCATTCCTTTAGAACAGAATGCCGTACGACGTTACATGCATAGTTATATTTAGACTGGCGCCAGTGTAGCTCTGAAAGGGTAAGCAAAGGTGTATTTTACACACATTTTGCCAGCTGAAATTGTTTCAGGTTTCAGGGATATATTGCCGTCAGCTACGTATAATTCCTAAATTAGATTTTTTTACGTAAATTCACAATAAGACAATCCGACCCGAGACCCAGGATGTTATGATCAGTCGCAAATGCGTTTCACGTGCGTTTCACAAGAGCCTATTGCCGTCTAGCAGCCATATTTTATAAATATCCTAACTAATATTATAAATGGGAATGTGAGTTAGTTTGTTTGTTACCCTTCCACGCCTTAACTACTCAACCGATGATCATGAAATTTCGCGTTCATGTTGTCAAGGGTAAAGAAAAGGATATAGGATACCATCATCCAGAAAAAGTACCTACTTTATCAGAGCGAACGAAGCCACGGGCAAAAGCTAGTGCCATAAACTACCGACTATTAAAATCATCATCATCATCCCAGCCGAACGACGTCCACTGCTGGACATAGGCCTTCCCCAAAGTTTTCCGCACTGACCGGTCTTGGGCCACCCGCATCATCATCGCATTAAAATCATAACAATAATTAAAATTCTACTTGGAATATTAGCCTAATCCTGACTTTTTTACTAACTTGGATATATTTTTCCTCGTAGAATTAAGTTAATCAGTCTTAAAATAGCTTGCCCTTTAGATATTGCTTAAGTGACAATATCTTAAGCCTTAGGCGGTCTCAGAGCTAAAGAGCGTAGGGTCAAATATGCTACCCCTTGAACTTTAGTCGTGGACGTAACGTCGGGTCCGTTTAGGTTATTTATAGGGTTACCTAATAAGCCATGTGGTGGCTGGTTTTATGTAATGAAACTTACTAGGTAACTCGGACTCGCTTTTATGTTCTCCGTTGTTACAAATCGTATTTATTTAATACAAAAAGCTGTCTGGACCTTGTCGGTGGTGCAGCGTTAGTAAATTGAATCGCTGTGCATGAGGTCTCGGTTCCATTTCAGTGTTGAGTACAGAATTTTAATTATAGTAATAATACTCTAACACATACACACAACACCATCTAGCCCAAACTAAGCAGATCTTGTACTATGGGTACTAGACAATGGATAAACATACACATATACTTTATTTTTTGTAAATACGTACATATTATACATAGAAACACCCAGACCAAGACAAACATCCATGTTCATGCACACAAATGTTTGACTTGTGCGGGAATCGAACCCGCGACCTGAGGCGTGGCAGTCGGTTACACTAACCACTACGCCATCGACGCCGACAATTTTCATAACAGTTGCAGCAGGAGCAGTCGCAGTTTGAAACTGTAGTCAGTTCACCTATTTCGTGAAAACTAAAACCATAGATAGCAAAGTGTGTAAGCCTATTGTATTAAGAAAGAAAAAAAGTAATTAGACCTATAGACAGGTGACAGGTACCACTTTTTTTTCCCGAGGATATTTACTTGAACTTAGTATATTTGTTAAAAAAAAAGTAGCAATCAAGCACATACTTCTTGACTTTTTTTGACTGCACGGATTGCGTAGTGCTTTAAGTGGTCGCCACTGCGCCGAGTATTCTGGGTTCGAATCCCAAATGGGACAAAACTTTGTGTGATCCGCAAATGACTGTTTCAAGGCTGGGTGTTCTTTGTGTCTGTTGTTTGAATGTTTGTGAAGTCCCCCGCGACACAGAAAAGGAAGAATAGAAATATAGCCCGCCTAACGGAAAATAGTTCCAATGGGCTATAATCGCTGCATATATAAAAAATCTATTATTTGGGTCAGACGACAAACCCTTGTTTGCCATCTTGATTACTTAAAAAAGATAACTAGGAATGCCTCACCACGAATTATTTATCCACTAGGCGCCTAACCGCAGCGGCAAGGCGATTACTCAAACCGCCTTCCGTACATCTAATGAAAATTAATGAAAAATCATCACCAGTTTAACATAAGCTCGCTATCTCGAAGCAGCGTTTGCCTAATCCCCTAATTATATTCCCAGCCTCTGGCTTAATCCTTGCCTCTATCTACCTACCCACAAGATTAGTAGCTTCACTTGAGGTAATAACATATCCCTGTAACACACGTGTAGCCAAAATCTGACGACATATTACAAGCAAAGTCAGGTAATTAAGTTTTTAACCGACAGGTAAATAATGATAAGCGGATTTTAGACTACGCGGAGGCAGCTTTGTGGGTCAAAAATTTGAGTGGTCTTAAAATTGTTGTTTCGTTTCTGAGTGTTTTTTGTGTTCATTGGTTTAAGATTTCAGATAAAGTCTGCAGCTATAAAGGAATGACTTATAGTATTTTTTTTATTGTGGTCAAAGTAAAACCTAAACTCCAGCTTTGGGGACGAAAATTTATGTGTTTCACAAATCATGGTGCCGAATCGAGGTGTTTCAAACGGTTTTTCTATTTAGGTCCACGATATAGAAATTATTCCGTAAGCGGAAATTGTCTTATAAAAGAAAGAACCACGGTAGGTAGTTAAGTCCACGTACGTGGGAGAAATGATCGTCGTGAAATAGGATTGAAATTAAATGAATGAATGCCTATTTCCTTCTGTCGAACACAGTGCCACAGTTTGTATTGTTATTGAAAATGTCACGCACAAAAATATTGACGATCATTTATTATAAAATAAATAAATATACATTTATTCACATCACTACTGCGTAGGTTGGAATAATAACTGTTCATAAAATTAATGACAACCAATTAATAACGATTTACTGGTACAAATTGGGTTCTTTGGTTTTGAAACCCATAATATTAGTTAGGATTTTTACTCAAGCGCGTTACGTTAACGCGGGGCTGTAGCATTTGCTACACATATTATATGACACAGTTACCAAACCAACATTACCTGTACAGAATCATTTGTGCCTAATGTTCCCCTACGCTTTGAAACAGGCTGTTTGCGTACTCTGGTCTACGTAATTAAACAGAAATCGTCCCGCCGGGAAATAACACAACCATTTAGAAAGCCTGTACAAACTTTTTACATATACCTTTATACATACGATTGACTTTATTAAACTCTGAGTCTTCTTCAGAGGTTAATGAAAACACTATGTGGGTCTGTGAATCTGTCTGTTAGTGACAGGCATAACTCCGGTACTACTGGACCGATTGACTTGTAACTTGGTGTGCAGACACCTTGGGGTCATCCCTCGGTCTAGTTTGATATCTCGATATGGGCCCTGTGGGTCAAAAGACCCCTGAGATATAGGGGTCACAAGTTCATAAGGTCAGGAGATATCCACCAACAGAGTGATTTGGAAGTCCAAGGAGAGGGTTTTGCCCAGCAGTGGGACATTACAAAAAGCAGATGTGAAAAAAAGACTTCTCGTTAATTTTGATTTCGTTGTTGACATGGATGGCGCAGTGATTTAATTAGTCGCCTTGCCAGTAGAAGGGCGTCGAGTGTGGTAGGCTGGTAGGCTTGGTATTCACACAGTACAAATATTATTAGACTGCACGGACAACCTATCTTCAGGACATAGATAGGGTTTCGGAGGGAGAACTACGGGTCTCCCCCTTAGGACCAGGGTACTGCGGTGTCAGGAAGCCCACTGCGTCTCGAAAGGCGTGTTCTATCGACCGCTGACTAGAGTGCGCAGTGCTTGACATTGAGGTTAGACTTGCAGGGGCTATGTGGTTAGCCGCAGAGGACGACATGTTCGTCGCTCGGCAAGCACGTGGCGTTCGAGCGTCGGACTCGCGCGCGGCTAGTGCGAACCAGTCAGTCGCGCGAGGCACGGAGTTGTCTTTAGCGAAGTGGAGGTGTAGTTTCGCTGCCACAACGCATCTCGGGTGCTTGCCTGCTCAGCAAGTAATAATAATCTATTAGCTCGACGATACAATTCACAAGTTACTTAGTTTTCACTTCTATCGGCAGTCCCCAAAGACTGCCCCGCATGTTGCTTTTTGTTTGCAAGTTCGAATAATCGAAAAAATTGAGTGCTTAAAGAAGCATTATTAGCTATAGCTGTTATAATTTAGTCTGTTACCTGATACCGGCTTGATGTCGACTTCTGGGACACCCTGTATGTATCATTTGTGACATCAACTAATTTTAATAGTTGTTCTGTATTTAGGTTTTTCTATGTCCGTTGTCTCAATGTTTATAAAGTCTTCCGTAACATAGCTTTTGTTATAGAATCCTTAGGCTGTAAGTCATCTCATTTGGTATTCACCATTGATATAAACATAAGGGTTTAGAAATGGGTAGCGATTGCAAGACCTGCGATTGTGCTACGCTTATCCAAAATAAAAGTCAAAGCCTCTCCCGTCACTTACATTTAGATATGTTTATGTATAGTAAAGCCTAAACGCCTACATAATCCTATAGTTAAGCTGTTATAAATCGTTTTATTGCCGTCAAATTGAGCTTAACCCGTCAACCGGATATATTGACCTTGACCTTGCGCACACTGCAGCTGCACATTAATTCCTCTTCAAGAGCCCGATAAAATAATCTTAAAGTCAATAGTTTCTAAAGGCCACAGAAAGTTTATCCCGCTTAATGCAATTTAGTTAAACTGAACTTGCATTTCTATTCGGAGTAAACTCATTTAAAAGTTTTAATAGACAGCCAGATAAGAGTTTTAAAAGGTGTTGCTTTTTCGACTAGGTAGAGAAAACGAAGCTATTAAAACTACTGCTATTCCCATTAAGATGGAACAGTGAATATGAGATGCTTATAATGTAAATTATTGGTATTTTGACATAGGCTCAACCTCGCCTGGACGTAACAGCTAACCAAAACGTAACTTCAGTAAATTACTATCCGCTAAGCTTTGACATTTATTACTGAACTAATTGTAAAAATGACTTTGGACTTAGGCAATAATATTGCATTTGCCTCTTCATTCATACATTCGGTTCTGTATAGGAATGATACCTATAGCTTAGAAGCTATAGCACAGAAGCTTTTATAAAAAAAATACGCTGGCGATATTCCAAGCATTACAGTTTCATAAACTGTGTACATACGTTGCAGTACTGCTACCCCTACACGCTACAATTGACATTTAACCCGTTGGCTGCAGCCCAGTTGAGCGACCTTCACCTTGACCGTATGTTACAGGCTAACGCAATAACTGCAAACAGTATAAATTATGTTTGTTGCGGGTTAAATAAAGCCGTAACATTTTTCTAGAAGCGAGCGCTTTATCCAATTCAGTGAAAATGAACTCGGAAACAAATCGTTGGTGGAGTTCCTCTATCTGTATAAAGAAATTCTCGTTTCTGGAATTCACTTTGAATAAACATGTTTGTCGTGTTTTATAAAGGGACGAAGCGACTGTTTAAGGACACAAACGATTTTCATAATAGTCTATTATTCTCGAACATTGTTTTCAAAGATATGTCAAACTGGGTTAGTGTGGTGTAACCTTTTTTTTTTTTTTTTTTGTTTCCCAGGAAAAATGCTTCATGCACTGCCCGCCGGCTAGGGGACGGCACCGGCGGGGGAGTGTGGGACTCCCAGCAAGACGCGCTGGTCTACCCACTAAAAAACCTGGGGTGTTCCCTCTCTCATCCAATAGGGGGGGCCAGTTGGGAGCTAAAAGGATTCATCCATAGCAGGCCCCCCCATGTGGGTGTGGGCCGGGTCAAACTGACCCGGCCACCTCTCGTCCCCAGGGGAGAGCCTGACCGCTCTCCCCTTTCGACGTTAGAAGGCGCGCGGGAACACCGCGCGCGCCCTCTCGGGGTTCCTAATTTACGGGTGGCAGGGTCCCCTCAGGCCTTGCCACCCGGAACCCCTAAGTAGGGGGCAGGAGAGCGACGAAAGCGCGTCTCCTGCGCCCTCTCCTCCGGCGGCGGACTTCCGGGGCGTAAGGATCATCCTCACGCCCCCGTTCCGCCGCCTCCTTCTGCGAGATGACAGTCTCGCAGAAGGACCTCATTGCGCCCCAGCACCTGTCGTCGCCGACCATCCTGGATACGACGGTCGGCAACGAGAGGTCGGGGCCAATCACAGCGACCAGGGCGCAGCGCTCCACGGCCCACGCCGGGCACTCCTCCAGCGTGTGCTGCGCCGTGTCCTGGTCACACTCCTCACAATGGTTGCACCTGGTTGTCGGCTCCCTACCGGCTATCTTGCAGAGGTACTCTCCGAAACAGCCGTGTCCGGAGAGCACCTGAGTGAGCCGGTAGGTGAGTGGTCCGCGCCGTCTGTCCGTCCACTGTCTTAGAACCGGACGGACAGCCTCGACGGTCCTCACCCCGTAGCGGGGCTGGGCCAGTCTGTCTGCCCACTTCTCCTCAAGGACCAGTCGAGCCTGGGACCTTCGCGTCTCCACCGCACAATGCGAGGGAACCTCGCCATGGAGACGGAGGTCCGCGCGCCAGTAATACACCGACGCCTGGACCTCCGCCTCCAAATCCCAAGGCGGCGATGCCGCCAAAACGCACGCCGCCTCAAAGGAGACGGTGCGGTACGCCCGCGAGTGTGGTGTAACCTAACCTAACGCTTCTCAATCTTAGATGCTCGTGCCATGGGACAGGTTTTATACGGTGCTGATATTATTATTACTGTTATTGACATACGGAGGAATATTATAAGACCATGTTTCAGTAACATATGGCTATTCTAATTGCGTTAAGAGTAGCCGCATAAAGCTTTGATAATGTGCAAATAATAAATAGTTCAAACTAGAACCATTGACACGAAGAAGAAGAAGTAGGTTTTGCCTTAGCATTTTCCTATTCACCGTCCAATCTTCGCCATTAAATCTCTCGTTGTATCGTTATTGTCTGTACTGTCTGTAATTGGCACAAGGAAAGAAGAAGTGTTACGAATGATTAATAGAATTTGGTCACGGTAAATGATTCGCCTTGTATTGTCAGTGAATATGGTGATGGTTTTCGCAACCAATGAATTATCATGTTGCAAGCCAACGTTTGGAAATATAAAGATCAAGTTTCTGCATCTAGTCTTCAACGTTATATACACATATTTAGGATCGTAGAATCAACAGAATGCCTACTACCTGAATTGTTTAACTACTAGTATTGTGATTGAACTATGTTCCGATTTGTGAACCATAATAAACAATACATAAACAGTACTTTGTCGATTAGAATTAATATATAATAATATAATAATAATAATAAATATTTATTCATCAAAAACTTATTATAAGTACATGTTAGTTTGGACTACACTATTTAATACATTACTGTTGGTACATGTGTGCGGCTGGTGCTTAAAAAAGGAGAACCTGTACTATAAGCACCAGCAACCTTCCTTATGGGCTGTATTTTTTTTATTTTTATGTAGCAGTAGACAGTCCTTATATTCAAGGTTTACATTATATTTAGTTTTTGTTACGAATACAAAGAAATATAACAAAGAAAATCAAATGAAATAAGAAAGAAATTCGCACCATATGGTGTACTTACTACAAAGAATAAAATACATTTCACCATAAAACTTAATTAGGTAGTCGAGGTTAGGCTTACGCCCAAGAAAAAGAAACCCATATTCCTTTTAAACTATTTGGTGATTTATTCGGTGAGTTGGTATTTGAAGCTAAATGATTTTCTGTTTATTTCCAGATCAGTACACTCTGGACAGCGAGTACATAAAGCGGTACCTGGGTGAGCTGACCCCAATGCAGGAGTCGCGTCTATTGCAGCTGCGCAAGTGGATCGCGGATCTGCAGAAGGGCAAGGTTAGTTAATGAGATACATCTGTCATTAGTCTATTAACAAATTTTATAGTAAGAGGCAGTTTTGCCTTTACATAGAAAATATTCCTTAGATTGGCTGTAAATGATGTTTAAGTTGACATTATCTGGCTGGTCATCACCTTGAACAACTTATGGTAGACCACTGCTTAATGTAAGCTTCTGCCAAATTGCTACTGAACTCGATCTTCAGCTCTCCTTTGAGACTGAAGACTGCCAGCCATTTTATGAAGTTATTTCGTCGCTCCATATAGCTGGTAACATTCTACGCAACGTGTGCCAAGTCGCAGACACAATCATTTGTGGAACACACAATACTACAGCGTACTAATCCTTTAGGCTTTGTTGATTACTGTGACTCTGTCGAATTACTGAGTTTCAACCATTATCCTACACAGAGAGAAAATGTGTATATTGGATACCTCTTCTATACAAAATGCAGTGAAATGCTAGACATTCAAATGATTACTATTTATGATAACAACGAAAACTCGTTTGTTTTGTGGCGTACGTTGTTATTCACAAATGTAATACGATTACCTATTGAGAAGATTTCAGTGGCAGATTCGAATTTGACCGTACGGACGGCATAGTGGCTTAAGTGGGCGACATTCCTACTACGCCGAGTGTTGTGGGTTTGATCCTCACACGACACAAAAAGTTTGTGTGATCCATAAATAGTTGTTCCGAGCCTGAAAGTACTTTGTGTTCGTTGTTTGAATATTTGTAAACGCCTGCGACACAGAGTTATTACTAGTTTTAGGAATATAAAAATAGAAGAAATAGGAATAGAATTGCGCCCCTTAAGACTGCGCCGAGCGAAATATGCCAAAACAGGCGGTCACAGTTAAGTGAATAAAATCAACACTTTTTGTTTAATACAAATATAAAATATACATTTACCATGTGAATGTGTTTACAATTACTCCGTGTAAAAAACTTAAAATAATTAATATTTTTACATACAAAATTACGTAAATTTGCAAAAATACGTACAAAAAACCTACAAAATAACGAAAAATGCAGAAACGTGAGCTCGTGTTACGTGATTTTTAGATTATAACAGTAGAAATCTATCCTATTTTACAGCTTAAACGAAACATAAATAGTTATATTACAATTTGTCCGTCCCAAATATTAGAGTTATTGCTTGACAATAAAAATACATATTTATCAAAAAAGTACTTCAAATCCTCTATACAATTTTACTATGGCGGCCGCGCGCCGATTTGAATATGCGCCGTACGAGCTCTGTCATTATCTGTCTTACGCTCGGTGCAGTCTTAAGCATCTCATGGCATAGTAGGTGCGTGTTTAAAGGTATATGTACCTACCGTTCGAGTATTAAACACAGTCGTAATATTATATTTATTGAACGTAACAAAAATAAAATCAAGTTTAAACGGATTACACTCGCGTGTGTACGCAAGTGATTTATTTCTTTACGATTTGTGCAATACAGGGTTTCGGCCATAACACGTGTCTGCTATAATGGAATTGTAAACATGCAGCTAGCAATAAATATTTGTGGAGAATGCGAGTTACAGATATATCCCTCACGTGGACTCACACGTTTAACAAAACATGAGCATGCTGCTCGTAAATATCGTATTACCAGAGCCCACGTAAGACTTGGGCTTATTTTGAATACTGTGCAGTAATGTTACTGTATATAGAATAGTTGTGTTGAACAATTTGCGTGGTAAGTTGGTAAGTTAATTATAAACGAGGAAATCGCAAACCATAAAGTACGAATAAGGCTGTCACAGTGTCAGACTTCTGCTGTTACTCAGATTTTCTTGACAAAAAAACCGAATACACTTTGCGCGAATCGGACCCAACATATCTATACTGATAATATTAGGGACATTTATATAAAGGTTGCACGGGTAAAGCAATGATTAGTGATCACCTTGCGACTATACTGTTTAGTTTTGTTTATATAATGAGCTCAACAAATAGTTGTGCTAAATATCAGTGTCATTTCGTCAGCTGCCTCAACGCTTGTAAAGTTCTTCTCGATACTAAAATTATATGAAAAATGCCTCACCTTTTTTTTAAAGGACGGCTTCCGCACGTTGATTCAATATCGCAGAAGAATTTAAGAAACATTTAAATAATAGTAATAATTCAAAAGAATAACCAGACGCGAAACAACTAGGTACATATTATTAGTTCAAAAATGCTGACGTAATTTGGGTGTCCCACACTTACATATTATATCTACTTCTTTGAGTGTGTATGTAGTAACAATAGTAGCATTTGCGATAAAAAGCATGTAACTAATTAACGTGATCATGTACCTTTTCCATCACCAGGTACCGAGCGACACGACCCTCCTACGTTTTCTTCGAGCTCGAGACTTCAACGTGGAGAAAGCTCGGGAGATGCTCTCGCAGTCCCTGCTGTGGCGCAAGAAGCACCAGGTCGACCGCATCCTCTCGGAGTACGAGACTCCTGACGTCGTGAAACAGTACTTCCCTGGCGGTTGGCACCATCACGACAAGGGTAAGAAGACTTAATATAATTTAAAAAGGTGCAATGAACTAGAAAAGTTTAACTAGTTGAAACCCAGCAGACTAAACTAGGTCTCACATTGATCACGCACTGATACTCTCTTTTTTGGTATATAAGTTTGTCTGTCCGTATTGGTTACCGTAACTTTGTCCACTTGAGTTGTGTTGTCTCTATCCGTGATCAGAATAAGAACATAAGTAGCTTTGTTTCTATTGAATTACAAGTGCATTTTAAGCAGAAAGCTATGTATTTGTCACAGTTATTTGTCTGATGGGTCACACGTATTATTCCTTTGAGTCTGAGTGTACTTTATGTCCGTTAATTGTATGTTTATCAAGTCACTCGCGGTACAAGGATCACTAATTCGATAGTTGTATTTAAAAGATGGATGAATGAAATGCTTATGACTGAACGCATACTGCAATGGCGCATGTTGAGGGTTGTGGAATCGATTTCTATATGTGAGACCGAACCCGCTATAGTAGGCGCACTGGCAGTGGCAGGGTGAAACCTTTAACCACTGCGATATCCGTGCAGTTCAAATTAAATTAAAATTATTCTATCGTGTTTTTTAGAGTTCGAAAAATCTCTTACAACCGCTTTGTCCGCCCGTCCGTCTGTCTGTTATACAACTTTCAACTCAAGAACCGTAAGAACTAGAGACTCGCGGTCAACGCCATTCGACTTAGCATAGTCGATATACCCCCGAAATGACTATGACCTTTGACCTCACGTGACTTTTGCATATTACTTGAACCATTTTTTCGAACTCTAAGATTTACGGCAATTCATTGCCGATTCTCACTTGTTTAACGATGTGTTGTGTGTGTTGACAGATGGACGTCCGCTGTATATTCTGAGATTGGGGCAGATGGATGTCAAGGGACTACTCAAGTCTATAGGAGAGGATGGCCTCTTGAAGTTGGTGAGTATCAGTATCGCAGATATCTGCATGAAATTGTATAACGCGACCACAACAAGCAGCAAATGCCTAGAGACGCGAGTGTCTGATTTTATAATAATAAGTTATCACTCGCTTTGAAGGTGAAATAAAATATCGCGAGGTAACAAGGAAGTCATAATGTATTCGAAGATGTGTGAATGTCTTTTAACTTGTTGTGGGCTAGTGTGGTAGACTGTAGTCTAACTATTCACATAGTGTATTTAGCTAATGTTTTACTGCTGAGTTTCCTGTGCCCAGCAGTTGGACAATAGTTAAATACTGAGCTTATATTATTGTATTGGTTTCTCGCTCACAGTATGGGAGCAAATCGTTCATTTTACAAGGCTGTATTCTATGTACCAACAAACTTAAAAAGGCTGGTTCATCAGCTCCTTTCGTTAAAGTGAACGAAGCAGTTCATACCATAAACAGGACTACGCCTGTACATCTGTAAGGATAAAAAAGTGTTTTATACCCAATTTTGCACTCTATGGTTTTGGTCTCACGTAATGGCTTACGTGACTTTATTGAGAATTTCTTAACAGAAGAATCTATTAACACTTTGCCTGTTGCAGATCAATCATAATATTATAAAAACGGATTTATAATATTATTATAAATAAAATGCATTGCATTGCAGTCAATGCAATGCAGAGGGTCTCGGGTTCGAATCCACGTCGCGCACCTCTGATTTTCGAAAGATATATGAATTTTCCAAATTGACAATTATCGCCTGCTCCGTGCCTCGGAGAGCACGTTAAGCCGTCGGTCCCGGCTGCCATGAACATCTATGGTAGTCGTTATTGGGAAGTTGGTGCCCTATAATATCCTGACACTGATCTAGCCTTAAGAGATCGTTAGCCTTCGGGTTGCGGAGGTCAGGTGGCAGCCGCTCCGTGTAAAAACTGATATCCAGTCAAATCCGGTAAGACCAGAAAAGCCGACTCCAAGTGACTTGGGAATAATAAAGGCTAGGGAGAAGATTATAAATAAAATGCAAAATGAAATTTCCGGCTGCTGCTGGTTTCAGCATAGTCAAGGAAGTACTGCCCTGTCAAATTGGCTCAGTGGCTACTATCACTACGCCAAGATTTGGTTTACCTCTTTCAAATTCCTTATCTATAAATTCCAGACCCTTCACGTATGCGAGGAAGGTCTAAAACTTCTAGAAGAGGCGACTCGTTCTTCTGAACATGCTATCCAGTCCTGGTGCCTTCTGGTGGACCTCGACGGTCTGAACATGCGCCACTTGTGGCGGCCAGGAGTCAGGGCGTTGCTGCGAATCATACAGATCGTGGAGGCGAACTACCCTGAGACCATGGGCCGGGTCCTCATCGTAAGAGCGCCGAGGGTCTTCCCGATATTGTGGACCATTGTTAGCACGTTTATTGGTGAGTCTGTTGTTATTAATTGTTAAATACTTTAAACACGTATTACAAATAATGAAATAGATTATACCAGCATGTAGAGTGTAGATCATCAGGGATGTAATTAACGTGGATCACACTTCACAGTGTATTCTGAGGTACCTATAGTATAATTACATTATATGTAGGTTATATTTTAAGTTATATAAATAGGAAATAGACTGACAGAGAAAAAGATGTAACTAGAAAACTATTAAATCAATTTTTATCTAAACATAATGCTGCTGTCAGTATTTTTACAATTTTATATTCGTAGTTGTTAAGTTTGAATAAGTATATTATGGTTTATTTGTTACGCAGCCACTCCGGAACGGCTGAGCGGATTTTGATAAAATGAAGGCCTCCTCCTACAAACCTGGTTTTCACTCCAGTAGGGCAATATATGTATACATTGCTTCAATAACACTTTGAATATTAATGTTCTAGATGAGAACACTCGCAGTAAGTTCCTGTTCTATGGTGGCAAGGACTATTTGCAGCCAGGCGGTCTTCTCGACTACATACCCAAAGACCTCATCCCTGACTTCCTTGGAGGACCCTGCAAGGTAAACATCAAACCATTACTTTTTTTTAGGCGAATGTTTCATATTGAGAACTGCTTTTAAATGATTTAAGTTTGATATTTCTTAACTGTTTTTAATTTACTTGTGATTCTTTGAATACTTTTCAATTGCCATGTTCACGAGTAGATTGAGGTGCTGACTATATATTAACTTGAAGTGTGAAGTTACAAGTAACTTAACAAAACAACATAAATATCGATTTCATTGTGTGATATATACATAAGATAAAAGAGCACATAAATTATAGTGTAGCTTATGGTGAGTTGATTTAGTGTACTTCTATTATAGGTACTTTTATTGGGTCTGAAAAGAGTGTTGTTATCCAAATAAATCAAGTTAGCAAAAGCGAATATATTTTCTAGTGGAATATTGCTGCTTTCATTATTTAACGTCGAATATATTGAAATATTTGGAAAGCGCTGTCAAAATACGCTTTATATTGGCATATTTGGAAAGCGCTGTCAAAATACGCTTTATATTGGAATATTTGGAAAACGCTGTCAAAGTACGCTTTATATTGGAATATTTGGAAAGCGCTGTCGAAGTACGCTTTATATTGAAATATTTGGAAAGCGCTGTCAAAATACGCTTCATATTCAAATATTTGGAAAGCGCTGTCAAAATACGCTTTATATTGGAATATTTGGAAAGCGCTGTCAAAATACGCTTCATATTGAAATATTTAGAAAGCGCTGTTAAAATACGCTTTCTAGAATATTTGGAAAGCGCTGTCAAAATACGCTTTGTATTGGAATATTTGGCAAGCGCTGTCAAAGTACGCATTATTACTTTAATGTGTATAAGGAATGTGATAAAAGTGAATGAAGCCAAAGAAGTGTGTCAGGATCGTAGCAAATGGAAATCTGTAGTCTCTGCCTACCCCTCTGGGAAACAGACGTGAATGTATGAATGTATTTTTTCATAAAAAACAACACTCGCGTTAGTGAAATTTCTCTAGGCAGGCAGTTATACAAACATTTACTATTTGTTACTTAACCACTCATCTTTTTGTCCTATATGAAAACATGCGTCTACCTACGCGAGTATCTTGCGCACGTATCTGGCATCAGCTACTTGCGTCGAGTATGAGCACCATAGGAGCTATACAAAGCGAAGCGAGATATAATACAGGATGTAAAAACACGTTTTTAAAAGTGATGATATGTTTTAATTTTCATTGCGGCAGTCGGAGATAATAGATGCGACGTTAAACGTGCCACATCAGTATTACGACTTTGTACGCGATAAGTACTTTATTATAGGCCTCTGGTATCCACAGATCAGCTTTAAGTATACACCGACGTGTGTCTGCTTGTCTGTGCGTTTATGCACGCTCATCTCCAGAATAGCGGGATCAATTTGGATGTGGTCATGAGTAATTTATTGAAATACTTTTGGGCTGACATTTGTTGTTTGATGCATTCATAACAGTGGGCAAACAACATATTCAATTATAATTTATTTTTATAAAAAACCGTTATGAAACTGAGCTACTAAAATTATTTGTATGTCTATGTATTCGACAAAATGCGAGGAAAATAATTTTTAAAAAGGGGACATTCGTATATATCTAATTACGTTCAATATGTGGATACCGAGGCTAATATATTTGTTTAGTCCAAGTGTATCGACCATCGTGCTAGTATTAATCAGTCGTCACCATCAGCGAGAGACTTATGGCCGGTACTCACTACACCTCCTCTCGAAATACCTGCTATTTAAAAATATATTTATATCTTTGAAGGCTTGGCAACACGCGAGTGGTACTATGTGGTTGCTGTAAGCCTTTTATAAAAGCCTGCGTCTTAAGCTTCCATCAGGTAGCACGCACGCTTGTTTGCTACCTAATTATATATTAGCAGTCAAAGTTTTAATATTTTAAGACAAAAGATGATACCAAATTTAATTTAAATGATTACACAATTTTACATTATGTATATCGCACCCTTAATAAAACAGAGACTTATCTCAGTATTTTGGATTAAACAAATTTGAACTCTATTGCAAAGATTTAACACAAATATAATATTAGAATTTAACATATACAATTAGAGTACAAATTACCTTACTTTCAAATTTCGAGTTAAGTCGCTGTTTTATTAAGAGTGCGATATAAGTAGTATTTAGTTACTTAATAAACAAAAAGAGCAATATTTATATACACGATTACATTTTTTAATATCAATTTGTCAGAAACTAAAATCTAATTAAGCCAATTAGCATTTTTGTTATATATTTCTTGTACTTTTATTAAGTATATAAGTTTTTAAAATATATATTATTATTATTTATTGACCAAAAAATAACTATGGTTTAACCCACTCGCTTAAATCACTAGGGTATTATATATATTTTGATAAAGTATTTATATATACATTCTAGAAGTGCTCTTAATATTTAAGCAGGTATTTCAAGGAATCTACAGAGGCTGACATGTGTGGCATGTCTCTAAAAAGCCAATCATATTTGACAAACTACATATAAACAACCTATTGGCTTATTAGACTTATACACACATATCTTCGGTGAGACCGGCACATAATTTCTACTACGTCTATGGTTACACACAGACACACACTGTGCTACGAGAACTATGTACTATCATCGCACTTATATGTTCGAACACTGGCACACTACTTGTCTCATTGTCGCTAGGGTGATCATTACACACAATAGAATGAACATCTTGTCTCATAACACAGAATTTTTTTATGTTGATCTATTCTTACTGGCATTTACATGTATACATAAAGTCATTTTGAACTATATAGTTCCGAAAAGCGTCAATAAATGGCGTTCATATCATAGTCTAGTTAAACAAAATACATATTATAGTCTGCTAACGAGCGCACTAAACCAGTTGTATGGAAAAGACTGATGAGGATTGTACCAGCTAGCTGCTTGATAACTCGGTACATTCTGTTAATTACAGACAATCTATATTATTATAAGAGTAGACTATCCTAATTTATTAATTATATAATATGATTACAAATAATGCCTTGCTTTTTGTTTTCTATTTATAATAACTTAATAATTAATAAAATAGAGACAAGAATATAGGTGGAATTTAAATGTTATAATTTTATTTGAAAACAAGCTATACAATATTATCAAAAAAAGTACTAGTTCACTCTTTGAAGCTACATTTGAACACATAATATTTATTAAGCTAGCCTTTCATATGTAAACTTTCTTTTTTCTATGTTAGATGATAAAATGTGTCTTTTACCTGCAGAGCTTCGTGCACGAAGGCGGTCTGGTGCCGAAGAGTCTGTATGTCAGCGGAGCGTTCACCGAGAGGGAAGGAGATCCCTTGAGTGAGGACAGCATCTATCGATCTGTGAGCTTGGGGAAAGGACAGGTAACTACATATGTACCTATTTATTTATTAAGGACAACATATACAAAAAAATTAACATTATTGTGTACTCCGTCAGTTATAGGAGACTACAACATGCACACGTACGTATAACAACAAAGCATAAATTAAAAAATATTTATTTCATTCCTAACGTATGTATTACGTGAATGAAATAAATAATGTGAAATTAATTGGAAAACTTAAATAACTAATTGTATGTGTCTTTTATATTTTGATAAGGGTTCAAGTAATATCAATACATGAGCCTTTGATATAATATACTTTTGTTTTCTCGTGAATTAAGTTGAAAACAGGCATTACTCTTTACGTATTGAGTCGCAGCGCCACACCGGTGGCCAGACAAAAGATTTTAATTATGTCTGTCATTCTAAGACTTGACGGGCTAATCAATTGTGCGGTTGCTATATATTAGCCAGCAATAACAGTCATACACCAATATTTTGCATAGGTATTCAACAAATTACGTTTAGATTATTGGAATGGAGTACGCATACAAATGCTTTGAAATGGCCAGGCAATACTCGAAAACATTATAGCCATGTAATTTAAAATATTGCCCGTTTAGAAGCCCCGTGATGATGGTTATGCTAAATTTACAATTTCTTAAGATATATAATAGAAAGTATATTTATATGTATTTTCTTCGATTCCTATGTTCTTCGCATAATTAAACAGCGGTAACTCCGTAGATAAAGCATTAGATTTTTCTATTGGGCGAATCGAATCCCATCCATTGTCTTATCGACGTGCCACTACTCCTAACACAATAATTTTGGTTTAGCTGAAGGGGTTCATAACTATATATGTATATATAACGATACTAGTAAATCACATATTCAATTAGAGATAAATGTACCTATAGTATATCGCATTCTTAATAAAACAGCGACATAACTCGAAATTTGAAAGTAAGCCAATTTGAACTCTAATTGTATATGTTAAATTCTAATATTATATTTGTGTTAAATCTTTTCAATAGAGTTCAAATTTGTTTAATCAAAAATACTAAGATAAGTCTCTGTTTTATTAAGGATGCGATATGTTCTTTTATATATTATATAATCTTTATACCGGCCGCGCTAACATCTCTTTTGGGAAAACGTCATTGAGAGCCGAAACAAACTTGTGTTTGAAATTGAGACCTCCATGAAGAAAGTCTCGGATTGGGACAGACTTACTTTGGTCCGATTTAACCCCACAATGACACAAGTCTGCGCGTTCATCGCAAAATAGCTGCCATTGGTCGTATTTCCTCGTTTTGAGAACATCCCCATAACTGCCTTAGGCGATATTGGAATTCTTGGTGTCGATATATCGAGTGAAGTCCAGTTCCGCGGCTATTTAGAGGGTAAAGTTCAACAGATCGAGACAGTATTTCACGCCGGCCCACTGTCTACTACTTTATAAGGTGCAGGTTCGGTCTCACATGGAATACTAATAATAATAATATAATAATAATATTCTACCACATACACACAACACCATCTAGCCCAAACTAAGCAGAGCTTGTACTATGGGTACTAGACAATGGATAAACAAACAACACAATATTTCAATTGTGCGGGAATCGAACCCGCGACCTTAGGCGTGGCAGTCGGTTACACTAATCACAACGCCATCGAGGCCGACAAAATACTGTTCTCATCTTTGGGTAGGAGCACCCCAGTACCAGCTTCTCCCTCTAGATCGCATTTAACGGAGAGCGACTCGAATCGTCGACTGGCCAGGATGTTTCAAATCGGCTAGACCCCTTGGTGCTGCGTAGAGATGTGGCCTCGCTATGTATCTTCGATCGCTTTTACTATGGGGAGTGCTCCGAGGAATTGTTCGGACTGATCCCTGCCGCCTCTTTTCGCCATCGTCCTACGCGACAGCATTGTCATTCCCATCATTTAGATGGTTGGCAGTCCACAACTGTGTGTTTCTCCAGGAATTTTCTGCCTCGCACAACAAAACTGTGGAATGAGCTGTCGCCTGCAGTATTTCCAGACGAATACGACCTTCAACACTTCAAGAAAAGAGCGTACTCCTTTTTAAAAGGCCGGTAACGCTCTTGTAACTTCTCTGGTGTTGCGGGTGTCCATGGGTCCACGTTAAAAATCACCGAGAGAAATCAAAGGATTACATATCTAACGTAAACGTTAACACTTATACTATTCAACAGGTGCATGAAGTCATAGTAGTAAACCGAGACCCTCAGAGCGTGCTGACCTGGGACTTCGACGTTCTGAGACACGACATCGCGTTCACTGTGTACAGGAGCGAGCATGAGCTCAGACACCCACCGGCTGATGCCACAGGTAACTTACCCTTGGTCTACAAATAAACTTACTAACTTCAGTATAAAATTTGTAATAGACCTAAGTTACCATTGTTAAGTAAATAAATTATTGAAAAAGGATATTAAAGACTATTTCATGGATTCCTTAAGAACTAAAGAATCTGTGTGCCAAGTCCTTTCAGAAACCGCTATGCATATACCACAGGAAAGAGTTACCCTTAAACTATAGTAAACAGTATTCAAGTCACAGGAAACAGGTTCTTCAAGAATATCATAAACTCTATATATCTATACTAATATTATAAATAGGACAGATTTGTATTTTTGTCTGTAATTAATAAGCTCGAAAACTACTGGACCGAAAAAACATAAATAATAAAGCTACTGTATCTGGAAGTAACAGCTTATAAAATATCACGGTATATATATAATAACAGCTAGATTATGAATAATTATGCTTTTGCAGGCTACCGTCTCCTAGCCATTACATAATCAAGCATACTGTAATATGTCAGATGTAGCCTAAGGGCCTATTATGTGTGTTAAATAAATAAATGAACCAAGGAAATTATTTATTATTAAAAATAAAAGAATAAGCATGTTGTCAGCAAGGGTCCTACTGGTCACTTACTAAGAGCACAGCGCTTCTTGAAAGGAACTGGATGCTCTACGCGCCAGTCAGAACAAATACTTTTTGTCTGCGGTGTCCTTGGAGAAGTATTCTTACAGGCGAACTGCTCCATGTTTAACGGCAAACAGCAACCCAAGTACTCATCTCACTACAGGAACACAATAGAAGTTTGTTTGGCAACTATTTTCTGTAGGGTGGAATTACTTTCTTAGTCGAGCTGTTTCGAGCCTCAATACGCAGCACAGCTCACAACACCAATGTTATTTGGCTGTGGTCTTCTTGAAGAAGAAGGTTTTTAGGCAAGCTGCACCAGAATTAGTAGATATGTCTTATCTCTCTACTCTTAAACGTCACATCACCCTTATTTTACATACTGTTAATCATTCACAACTTTACCAAATTTTTTTCAACCTCTTTCCAATTGTTTTTTACTTATACCACCTTTTTATTTCGGCTTCTTATTTTTATTTATGTTTAGTTTTTTTTATTTATTTTGCACATAACACTTGGGCGGGTACATTACAGCGCTGTGCGTAGGTGGAGGTGAGGAGCTGAAGTCAGTGCTGGACCAGAAGGGGTGGCGGGAGGGGGATCACTTCCACCGGGTGGAACCGACCCTCGTGTGCCATGATGGGGAGAGCATACAGGTGAGAGATTAGGTTCAGTGTAATATGCTACTGTTAATTAGAAAGTGAATATATAAAAGTTCCAAAAGGGTATATAATATTATATAAGACCTATATAAAATATCCTACTGCTGAACACAGGTTTCTTTTCAGTGTGAGGTAAGCAAGTAAGGCCTAGTACACTGGCCCAATGCGGGCTGTCAGACTTTACATATCTTCGAAAACTTTATTGAGAATGCCCATACATGCAGATTTTCTCACGATGTTTTCCTTCACCGTAAAGTTAGTGATAATTATTATAATACGCATGTCACTTCAGAGGCCTTGAGATCGAACTAGAGATATGTGCGTGGCAGTCCAACGGTCTCGCATTGTCGTTGCATGATGGGAGATCGTTGGACCATTCGGTTGGGGTATAATATAATATTTTGTCAGCTATATGATCAGCTTTGAAGGAAATATGTAATATGGGGTAACCTATTAACAACGGACAGCTACATAGCCACACTTCGTGCTGCATTCTGAAAAAGTTCCAACAGAAAAACCGAATAATACTTCTACCCTGGAAATCTGTCCCTCACGA
Organism: Catocala fraxini; assembly: GCA_930367265.1. Classification (NCBI taxonomy): domain Eukaryota; kingdom Metazoa; phylum Arthropoda; class Insecta; order Lepidoptera; family Erebidae; genus Catocala; species Catocala fraxini. The sequence continues at coordinate 5,394,005 of OV884036.1, read as the reverse complement.
TTACTCGTAAATTAAACCGCAGGCCTTCCGAATATCTCGCTCGCATCTCATACTTTCCTGGTCAATTAGACATGCTCTAATTTATTATAGTGGAGTGCTTGTTTGTTTGGTCACTAAATAAGGTTCTCGGTGTAACTAACCTAGGCTTTTTCTATCTCCTATAAATAGTCTCCAAGCGGCATATAACTCTGTTAGTAAAAATAATTATATTGATAGAATTAGTCTAAGATTACGTACCCTTTCAAAAATAAATTATTATCTCTAAGCTGAGGTATAGTAGTATAAAGTTTTGTATTTTTGTGATATAATCCTAAGTACTTATTATGAAAGAAATTGTTTGTATAAGGTTTCTTTTAAGTTACGTGAAGCCTTATTCTCTCTATTTATTTTGCTTTCACTGGCAATCTGTAATTAAGGCAGCACCAATACTTGTATACCAGTGACTGTACTTTTAAGGTGTATATTCTTGTTGATAGTCTAAATAAATAAAATGTACCATAGTTAACATGCTGTACTGTCCCCAGGGTTCTCACGTAATGCTGGAATCCGGCAGCTACGTGCTCCAATGGCGCTGTGAACTGTTAGACACCACACACCGAGCGGCTCAACTGATGTACTTTCACGAGACCCTGGCCAGCCATCATTACAAGTGAGCATCTATAGCCAATACCCACCATATATCCGTAGCACACCATCACAGGTAAAATTAAAAGGATTTCAGGTTTATGTGTCTTCACTTTTCATATTCTAACGTCCATGTTAACAAATAGGTAAGCGTACACCCCCTAATCCATCCCCTTTGCCATATAGTCTAAGGCGCTACATAGTAGGTGGTTAGCCATTTCCGTTTTCCGAGCACAGCTTAAAACTATGTGCTGTTACTAACAAAACAATCTTGATATAACCGTAATAACACTTGGTCGACTCGGGAGTCAAATCAGAACTCTAATTTTCAGTAGTTGCATTAACCGGTCGTATACCGCCGGCTCGCATACCAGCCGGCAGATTTGTACCCGTCGTAGGCCGGTGGCTCGCATGCGAGCCACCAAATTGGCGCCAAAACGCCGCGCGCCGCCTTCGCTTTAGCTTAAGCTAACGTAAAACCAATTTGGTGGCTCGCATGCGAGCCACCGGCCTACGACGGGTACAAATCTGCCGGCTGGTATGCGAGCCGGCGGTATACGACCGGTTAACCATCGCATACCTAACTCCGATAATTATAAACCTGACTGGCTCGGGCAAATCTTAGTTAAAAATAATTTACACATCTAAAGTGGCAAACGTGCATATAACTCGGCTAAAAGCTATAAGGAAAAGTAATTCATAATTAATTTATTCATTTGCGAATATACATTTGCAGATCTTATTAGCTAATACAATTAATGTTCCTTCACCTTATACAACCATAAGGCATGCAAAATAACTGTACTCTGTCAATACTTAAAATATCAGGTTTTTAAACCACGTCCTGCAGAATGTTCTGCTACGCATTAATAATTAATATTTGACATAATATAGTCTTCTGTTTACGCGAATGTTATTCATTGAAATTAAACTACTATATACGGATTTTATCGCGTTGTTTATTTGACACTTTTTCATAATTTAGAAACTCCTACTATTAACCGGTCGTATACCGCCGGCTCGCATACCAGCCGGCAGATTTGTACCCGTCGTAGGCCGGTGGCTCGCATGCGAGCCACCAAATTGGCGCCAAAACGCCGCGCGCCGCCTTCGCTTTAGCTTAAGCTAACGTAAAACCAATTTGGTGGCTCGCATGCGAGCCACCGGCCTACGACGGGTACAAATCTGCCGGCTGGTATGCGAGCCGGCGGTATACGACCGGTTAAGCTTTACAAATTTTTGAGCACATTAAATTATTAAAACAATTTATATTTAAGTTTACACTTTCATTACTAATTTTTCACTTAAAATTAGTAAAGTTTAATAGTAGTAGTTTTTAAACTATGTAAAAAGTGTAAATGTGTGATAAAATCCGTATATAGTAGTTTAATTTACATTAATTATTATTTGACAGTGCCCATAATAATATTAAACAGTGTTTTGGATTCAACCATTCGAGACAAATATGTATATGATCCAGAAAAAGTTGTCCCGAGTGTCATACTCGTTTATTTAGAAAACCAACAGCAATAGACAATTAATTTACAGAACTGGTGTAACAGCATTATATGTCTAGTAAAAGGTTTCCCTGTATAACAAGTATAACTTAAATCCATGCGCGCAAACAATAAAAACCAAAATTTGGTTCAAAAGATACAATATTGCTTATCTATACTATCGTATAAAGCTGATGAGTTTGTTCGTTTATTTGGTTGTTTGGTTGAACGTGATAATCTCAGGAACTACTGGATCGAATTGAAAAATCATTTTAGTGTTGTTTAGCCAATTTATCGAGGCAGGCTATAAGCTATATAACATTACGCTACGACCAATAGGAGCGGCGCGTCAATGAAAAATGTTGCCATAACGGAAAAAGATCTCTTATGTGACGCAAACAAAGTAGTGCGGGTCAGTTAGTAGTTAAAATATAATGTATTGTAGTTAGAGCTTTGCTATCCCTCATTTACCTTCATTTAAGGTTTCTTATTAGTATTTACTGTAGTAGTTTGCTCTTTATTTTCTACTCACCTTAAAAATACACCACCATAAATTGTTATTGTAACAATCGACACGTTACGTCTATTGTTACTGTAACACTCGACGAACATGTTGTAACATGCTACTGTTGTCCAGGGGATCGATGTCAAGCCTTCAGTCCGGCACGAGCGGCTTCTCCTGTTTGTCCGGCAAGTCCACCGCCAGCAGCTGTCCGTCGCGGTGATGCGAACTCTACGCGCAACACGCGCTCAAACCTCCATTGTGAACGTGTAACACAACAGCAACCCATGTTGCAGAGGTTTGATTGTCTAAGAGAATATTCTTAAGGTATAGGTGTATTTCCTGTGAGATCATAAGACCTTTCATATAGGGGAATGTTAGAAGGTAAACCTATTGATATGGTGTGTAGACTAATGTTAAAGACGTCGAAACTGTGTTTGTGTGTAGCGGTAATATCAAAAACAATTTAAAAAAAACTTCATATATGAATCTTACTATATTCTTGAGTCACATAGTCTATATTTAATGATATATCACGCGAGCGATGACGCGTTAAGAAGCTAGTTTCAAAATGGGAAACTTGCTAAAATCTTGTAGTGATTTAGGTATGTCTCTTATATTTTAGGCAATTGAACCCTTGATACATTCTGCCTGACCCTGTTCGGATACAGGTGTGATGGATACAATACTATGTAAAGAAAACATGTTTATAATCAGTGCCAATATACGGCATAATATAATGTTGACCTTGACATTATAATTTATTATGGTTCTTATAGTCACAGATTACAGGAGTACAGAATAACCGATTAGAAATCTGATGTACTGAGAGATTGGATTGTGTGTACAGTGATTTTGAATTTAGGCGAACATATGTACGTATCTAATTTATGACATAGCTATGGATAAAGGTATCTAATTTAAAAAAATATATGTGTAGTTTTCTGATAAAAATGTTATCATCGCTGACTACAGTTCCATGTGGTTTACGTTTTTATGTCAGGAAATTCTCTGTAACAGTGACTCATGTTCCTTCATATGAAAGGCCCTTATTGACCGAACATTATCATATATTAAAAACTCATTTTGACATGTACCATGCTTATATATGACGAATATAATCATATAACAGCTTGCAAGAGGTACAGGAAAACACCTAACGTGAATATGTAATATAGATCTAAGTAAAAGTTACATTTAAATGAATTTAATTTAGTGCAAACTTTAGGAATAAATGTAATGCTATTGGATTTGATTTAGTAAAGATTTTAGCTAGAAGTCTAGTTCATGTTTTAGTGACAAGTAACTTTAAATGTTACACCATCTAAGAGGGAATGTAATAAATAAAATACGAAATTTTAAATTATCGATTTATTGTATATTTATGTAGACAATTGCTGTATCTTGCGGGCATTCTGCGTTGTTGTGGGCAATGTTGATGATGTTATTCATAATATGCTTAAAACTCCCTAGAAAATTGTGATTTTAGTGGTTGAACATTGTCTTAAAATGAATGTACTCCCTGCGTATAAGGATTTCTATATATATTTTCGAGTCAGCATCGCTGGGCATATGTGTAGAAAAAAACAACATGTATAAAAATTGTAATAATCTGCTCTGCAATGCTGCTCCAAATACTTCAGGGTACAAAAATTCAGAATTCTCTGTACAATAATTCGGCATAACTGGGCGAGAAATTAACAGTACAGATCCAGTTTTGTCAAATGGATGGAATGTTTCTTCGGGTGATGGTCGCTGTTGCTAAACTAAATGTGTCGACCAGACCATGTAGCAAATCTAATCTATAGCGACCCACAAAATTGTATTCGAATAAATTTAATTAATAAGTATTCGAATGTGTCTAGCAATGTGCCAATGCCTGCTATTTGCGTCCTTGACCAGGCAAAGTAAATATAGCATGGCGGACATTTGCATTCGAATATCAATCGAATGAAATTATGATATTCGAAAGAAAAAAACGTTACTAAGTAATACGTAAATATAACTGTATGCACCTACTTATTTTTATCTCTGCATCATCCTAAGGTCGACTGGTAGGTAATGCCCTTGGCATTAAATCCGCCATTGTACTATTATGTGCATAAAGTTTTAAAATAAAATAAATATCGATACCTAACCAGTTAACAATTTCGTGACACGGTAAACGTATGTTATATATATTTAATAAAATGTTTATAATGCAGCTATACCAGCTCTTTAGTGAATATACCGGCATTGAACGGGCATCGTCGACATTGCCCAGTTATTTTACATAATGTCCTATTGCTGTTCGCAATGCATATCGTTGCGTTATCTTATTGCGTCCTTTACCACGTTGTGTAGTATCTACATACTGTTGTCGTGTTCAGACCGGACGATTGAAAATTGCTTTTGAAGCGTACATTGACGTGTTTGTTCTAGATGAGCGATATGACACGATTAAGGTAGTAAAGTAGATAAGGTTGCAATGGAAATCAATATATGAGATATTGTAGCTAAAATATTAAGATGTTTTCTCGTCGTGTTTGTCGCTCTGTTGGATAAATAACGTCACTTTGATTGTGTAGGTAGTGCTTGGTTGGAATATTCCAAAAAATAACCGTTAACTTTTTACTATCTTTTTCATATAAATATAGATATGAATTTTATTAGATTTTATTCTACAATCTATTTGCCGCCAGCCATTTCTAATTAGCCTTAAGATTAAATTTTATGAAAAAAGAATTAAAGGATTACTTTTTGGTATACATAAACCAGTCATTACCTCTCGCCGGCTCTACATAAGAAGCATAAACATTTCTGCTATTGCTTCAATAACAAATAGGATTTATAAAAGATGTCAAAGAAATACATATAATTATGTAACATTATATTATACCTAAATATTAAGTGTTTGGACATAAAATTATATATTGTGAATGTGCTATATGTATATAAAATGTCGAGATAAATTCGGTGTGATTATTTCGACAGATGGAAACTATTTACAGCGGTATATAGAGGCGTCGTCTGCCCCTTCCATTATATACCGTAACGAACTTAGCTCTTATATAATATTCATCATTATCGTAGCTATAAAAATATATTGAAAACTAGCTCAATAACACGTGTTGACACAAATTCAGTCTTATATGAATTATTATAAAGTCTATTTTTCAATGGGTAGCAAATTATATGGGTAAAATAATGTAAGTATTTGTCGTAAATGACGCATGGTTATACGATATATTCATTTTGTAATAAAATAAAGGTTAGAGAACAGTGATATTGTTACTAGGTGTGTCGGAGTACTTGTTGCGTGCGTAGCTGTGGAAATAAAAATATAATGACAATATTTCTTTATGTGAAGTTATCACGACAAAAACTTGAGAGTAATATATATTTTTTGTATTAGTTTTGATACCTTTTTTTCCCTTAACCTTAGTGCAAAATATGTGAATGCATTTTACATAACAAAGAATTAAAATACCTTTAAAATACAACGATATTTTGAAGTGTTTAATGTTTGTTAATTTTAAATTTAGACAATATATATATATATATTACCCTGTGATATAAAAAGTCAGTAACCTTATTTCCTTAAACAATATCTCTAGAAAATGGCAGAACGCATCCCATAAAAATCACCAAAGATTATAATATTATTTATAATCAACCATTTTACTTAGCTTTTGCCATAACTCACTCTCATATTCTGAACTTATTGCATTAATACACTTACATGCCTGTTTTTCAAGTGGTAGATATATAGATCCCGTTTATTCACTGACCACGATCCTACTATATCTCTTACTTCAATCATGATGTTTAAATAAGTATATGTATGCGTCATTTACGATTAAACAATGTGCTAAAATGGAGAACAGCCAAATTAAATATTGCTCAGGATTTAAAGTAGATTATCACGATATGTGTCGGGTACAAATTGTGTTAGGAAAGTCGCCGGCTAGGCTGAGAGCTGACTGCCACCAACTTCACACATATAAAAAGCTCAGGTTTTCAAGCTTTTGAATGACACTATTAAACATTTCGTATGGTATTCTACAATTGAAATCAGACGGAGCTCTTAGCCTAAGTTTGCTGGTATTTGTCCTATCTAGCGATGAAATAATTTAATATTTATATAGTTAATTCTATATTTAATTATTTTGATATGATAGTATTCTCTTGATGACCATATAGTGCCCAGAAAACTGAATAATATATCATCCAAAGTCTATCAAAACTTAGTTTAGAAAATATGAACTATATTCCGTTCCCTATAGAGGACGTCAGTTAATTATCTGGACGAAAAAGATGCCGAGAATTATGGCGAATAATTGCTGTGTGAACTTCAATACCATTTTCAATAAACACCGAATTCCAATACCAATATGCATTATAATATCGCTAGTTGTGGCAAATGAATTATATTTACGTACAGTGCGTAAGATTGTAACTCAATATTTGAGAGAGTACCGTAGCCGACTTCATGTAGTTAGTAACAGATTCGCGCATATTTTTCCATACAAAAAATATTAAATATATAATGTGTACATAGCTTAAATACTATTACAGTAGTTCTTATTATATATTGTACATACAATAACACATTATTATCTACAAGACATAGGCAGCTACTAATGTTTTTATTAATCGAATAAGAATCTGCGGCTACAAATAAATCGAAATTCGAAGGCGAATTTTCGAGTTATATCTGTTAGGTAACTTTAGTGTAGGGCAGTCGTTCCCAAAGTGACTCGACGGGGGTCTACGTTGGCGTGACAAAAAAATGGAGGTTCACAATTCCTAAGCGGGTGTCTACGAAAATTTATTTGCTTTCGATAGTGAAGAGCTAAAATGTTGGCTTGGCTTCACCTATAAACGTCGATCGGCGAATATTTTGAGGAATACCAATCGCTAAAGACTCCGACTACCAAAAAAAGAAAGGCAATAAGTCTACCGTAGAAGTCGTAATTTCAAAAAAAAAAAGTCTGCTTGCGTAGAGATTTGATCAAGTTTTTTCATTTTAGCCAAGGAATATGGTAGAAATGTAGCTACAAGGGGTCCAACGGAACCAGTTAGATTTTGAAAGTGATCTATCTGAAGAAAAAGTCTTGGTACCAGACTAACACAGAGTACTTTTAATGAAGCACGCCTTGTCAGTGATACAATGCAATCAGTATTTAAGTCTTCTTTTTTTAATCGTAAAGAGAACTAGTGACAGAATATTATGCTACCAGGCGTAGTAAAGCTTTTTCAGGAGTTACATGAGACCAATTAAAAGTTTTAAGTTCTCGATTCTGTTCAAAGTGACATTGGCATCATATTTATGCCAATCGCTTGATACTAAATCAATCTTTTAATGACTACTACCAATTTTGGGCTACATCACTGAGTTGGGTATACTGTGTAATAACCCCCAGGATAAATGTCGATTGACATCATATATCTATATCTGCCTATTTCTTGTAGATTAATAGCACTTAAGCCACATTAAAGCAGTAAATTTAAATCAATAAAGCTTAGAGCTAAAATACGCGTTGAGTATGGTCTATATAAAGAAAATATCAGGTATGATTAAGTATAATATAAGTAAGATTTACTATTTAAATTAACTGCCTTACTGTGGTAATTAATATTCAATCTAATTCATTATCAGTAGATTTCTAATATTAAGTTTGAAATAGATATTTTTGTCATATAATATTTAAATGTTGAATTAATTTGTTCATTAGTTTTGTCTAAAAGTCTTTTCATCTTAAGAAATTAAATAGTAAAATGATAAATAAAATGTAATGATAAATCATTATATTCTGATGTACGGTGTAAATGTAACTGCGATGGTTTAATTCTACTGTTAATTGTAAACCCCGAGGTAAAATAAATATGCTTGAATTAGAAGCATAATTTTGTCATACATTTAAACCTTGTGAAATAGTATGATCTGTATAGATTCTCCTAAATGCCTACTAAAATGTCTAAAGAGTATTCAAAATACGTGTCAAAGTAAAATAATGCATAGATATTCATCTAGTGTTACATTTTTATTGCCTAGGATGGTTGTAGTCAGCAGTCTAAAACTGCCACTGTCTTTGACACGTACGTTGAATTTTTTATAGAAGTGCTGTTATTAGGTGAGTTTCTGGTAGTTTACTGTGGCTTGGCATATAGCTTAAGTAATGCAATGCATTATAATAATGTTTTATTGACCACAATGTTACATTTTCGAAGGCAATTTATCGAAAATATTGTGATAAGAAAATCTACTTGAAATCTAGCTCAGTTCTTAAATTTTAGAAACCTTTCGTTGAGCTAAGACCAGTAAAGACGTAAATCATTTCCGCATTATTCGGTATATACCTACTATTCCAAGACCTATGAATAGTATCATTTATATATTCATGTTGCATGATTTATAACGGGTATTAACGCAATCATGCTCGGTATTTAGATATCTTTATGAAAGGCTTGACGTTTCGGCCAAGTAACACTAGCAGATGAAAGCACATTGGTGCAAAAAGGTACGTAACTACTGAGTATGATCACATTAATAGCCGTTTTCTGTTATATAAATATAGGAGGTATATTTCTACTGTGATCTTCAAGTATTGCAAAAAAGGGTTATACTGGCTAAGCTAAATACTAAAATGATTTGTTTTTTTTGCTACACAAGTGGCAAAGAAACATTTGTGAGTGAAGGTAAGCATTTTCTTTAGAGTATATAGGCTTTCAACCAGAGGAAAGAGAACGTTGCTTTTTACTGTTCGTAATAAATACGATCAGTTTTTAGAATTTATTAACTGAGTATGTGTAGTATAAAATTAATTGATTATTGAAAGTGAGTGTTAGTGACTTAGATTAAATGCACTATATAGTTTATAAAGCTATCTGCAAACGATATTTATTTTTAATAATTTTGTTTCAAAGTAGTGATGAGCACAGTTGTATTCGAATGTATAATGCGAACGAAAACCGCGCAATTGTATTATCAAATTATTCGAATGCAATAATATATTACTATTTCGAAGTATAAGTAGTAGCGGAGGTACAGAATGTACTGTAAGTTTCGAAAATATGGACATTAACTCTTTGAACGCCGAGTACGAGAAGACACGGTAGCAAAATAATAGGTCCAGGTCAATGGTGACAGAACTTGTTATTAGCTTTATGGAAGGGATATCCTTTATAAAATGATGTTTCAGAAGAGAGTATCACGCCTCTTTTTGACATTTTCAACTATTGCAATTGAAACTGGTGAATGATTACTAACGGCTCTGACCTTATTTAACTAAATTATGGATGTCGGGGTCTATGAAGCTATTCACTGCCAGTTATTAATTGCAATCTTTGCGGTTAACGTCGAAAGTGTTCAGTGGGTTCTTCTTGTAACGAGGCGTTATATTTTACGTGTAATGTAGGGCAAAATGCAATGTTATTATAATAATTAGTATAAAATTTAAATTGCATAGGCATGTTTAGAAATGACTACGAATTTTTGTTGTATGTTTATTTAAAAACGGTACAAACACATTCATTAGTTTACTTACTGCGTTCAAATTTAAACTATGCTACTTTTCCAAGCGCATAGGTAATTGAAAACTCACAATTTTAACTAAACAATTAAAAAACAACATTTACATCGTATGAAATCGCTTCAATGTTTAAATGATCGAGAAATTTCTTCATAAAGCATTTTATACTTTTAGCCATTGTAATAGAGTTCGTATTCATTTGTTTGCCAGTAATTATCATCGAAATCAATTATTTTCCAATTAATGTAGTTGGAATTGTTATCAGATATGTGTTGTGTATGTAGGTGGCGCTAGTATCGTGTCGATAGAAACAGGTCAGCATTGGTTTTGAGGCGAATAATTAGAAGTTAATTCAATCGAACTGAGTAGAGGAATAAGTGAGATGTGAAGCTAAGACCTGGTACCACTTCACAGAGGATGAGAAGAACTAGGGGACATAGAGACTGCATGAAGTTCCTAAAATCCTCCTAACGCAGGGAGTTGTCTATAAATCAAACAGACAAAACTATCACCCGGAAATCTTCTGCATATCTCCAGCAATAACCGTATAAAATAATTTATTGACATGACAAGTTCAGATATCATAATATGTAAAAAGGCAAACATTCAAAGTATATTATTTGATTATACTTTTATGACATTATTGTTTATAACGAGCACGTTATAATTTCTTGTTTTTGTTGATAAAACTAGCTTCATCAGCGGCTGGATAAACGGTAACTGCCACTTATAGACATGAACGTGATTCCTTTGCATTACAAAAGCATTGTCATTAACACAACCAAGTCACTGCCTGTCGTAAGGAAGAGGGTGGAGGGGAATGTCCAGTAGTCAGAAGGCAAATCTGCTTTGTGATTAAGCGTTACTATGTCGTTACTATCGATATAATTATATTCGATTGTTGACACACATAATTGCGATCGCTGCAGTTTTGATGTGAGTTTTAACCAGGCGGTTAATCAAAAATCATTTGTTCATTTAGGTTACAAAGTAACACGTATGAACGTCAACGTCTGACAACGATTGTATTCGAATATCGGTCGAAGAAAATTTTGTGCAGGCTTTCTCGAGGCCAGCATAAAAATTAATACATGACCCTGCCACGTGTGATATGACATAAGACATCGATACCCCGGCTAGGACAGGATATGCAGTTTGCGATTCTAGCATGTCGACTTATGACTTATGACACCCAGGGTCTCATACCCGAGTAACCTTTAACCAAATAGGTTACAGTAAAACTCTCTGAGAACTCCCAACTTATTTAGTTACATGCTAAACGATAAGTCCATGTGTATCATACGTAGATATGAAATTTTGCTTTAAAATATATACGCATATTGCTTGCTCAGATGGAATTGAAAGTTAACATTATATTTCAATATGCAATAATAATTTATAACATACAATGCAGGGTTTTATTTATGTTTTATTTTTATTATTATATTTGTTACAAGCACAATATTTTTACAGGCAATAAACATATATCTGGTGTTTTTTTTTACTGTTTGAATATACAGCCTGATTTTTAATCTAGTATCCTTGACCTTTGTTTCTATAAAACACGATATTTAATTTTCATACACCTGTGATTGAAATGGTCACATACATTTCAATATGACGTAATTTTAATGTGAATTAAATAATTTCATGCTCTTATAAATTGAAATGGTGAAGCGGTTGTTCCTTAACATTATTTTGTATTTTTTTAAATATAGCATTGATACAGCTATTGAAACTAAAATATATCTCAAAATATGTGTTTATTATATAATGCTAAATTTTTAATCAGTCTGTATAAGCTTTTATCTTTTTGTATAAATATTGAGCAATTTTTATAGATAATGAGGAGTGAATAAATAAACTCGACTAAACATGTCTTAGTCGAATATTTAATTTCTTAAGTTTAATTAAGTCGTTATATCGTCATCTCTATTCTCGTAAATATTACTAAGCTTTAGTAGATTTTCAGACTATGAATCGACTATGCTTATTATAAGTAATGGAATTCTTTAGTGTTGTGAACGAGCAATTTATGTTATAGAGATAAGTCACAAAAAATTAAATATATATAAGAGATAAATAAATAAAAAAATAATAAAATTGTAAGCGCGAAGTTGATCCTATCGAAGTGTTATTTATTTTGGAATTTCACGTTAAGAACAATAAAGTAATATGTTAGTAGAATTTATCGATTATTGAAATAAAAATCTATTATGATCAATATGTTTTTTATTTTTCTTTACATTTAACCTTACTATTAATAATATTGTCTTCTGTTTACGCAAATCTTATTCATTGAAATTAAACTACTATATACGGATTTTATCGCGTTGTTTATTTATGAATGTTATACAGTGTTAAATAAACAACGCGGTAAATCCCGTATGTAGTAGCTTACTATTAATGTTTAGCATCTTGGTGATTATTGGTAAAGTGAAGTACTTCTTTGATTTCTCTTCTGAGATATACGAAGTCTATTAATTGTGTATTTTAATTCAATTTACAAAATATTCAATTATTTATTTTCTCTGCATTTTATTAAAACTTTTGTAAAATTTTGGAGGATAAAATATTAAGACGAGTGTTGTGTCCTGGACAGTTTTATACTCGGTGGCGCAGCGATAGTGAATGCAACTGCCTGTGCATAAGTTTGGTTCGAAACCAAACCCATACAAAGCAGGTCGGGGAAAATTTTACTAGCAGATAGAAGTCTAGAACTGTGCCAGGTGTCAATAGGCTCAGCTATTACATTGGACTTAAAAACAGAGTTGGCGAAATGTAATTGTAATTCGTAATACATCTTTGTATACGCATTCTTGGATGTACGGACGTGAATTTTTGTATGTATAAAAAGCATAGAAAATCTACTCTGCGCAAATTATTTGTGTTTTTATCCTGTATGAGAATCGAACCTACGACTCCTAGCGATTTGGCCGTAGTGAATGATCATTATTTGAACATGTGTTAATCATGCAGTCAGATACAGCTTGTTTTATAAAGATAATCGGACAAACACGTTCATGAGTAAGTGTTTAAAGTGTTTCAGTTTCTCAAGGCCACAGGCGTCTTTTATTTAGTATGTTATATGAACTAAATATACAGGATTACATCTTACTAATGTTATAAAAATGTAGACTGCACGGCTGGCGTAGTGTTCGCATAGCTACTGCGAATGTGCCAAGTGTTGTGGGTTCCATCTCCACACGGGACAACAATTTGTGTGACTTTGTGTCTGTTTTTAAAGTTTTATGTTTGTAAAGTTTTCTGTGGTACATGAATTATTCGTAGTGCTGTAAAATACTTAAAAGAAAGTAAAAACAAATTTACAAGAAATATAGGTCCCCTGTAGATATCTTAGTACCTTAGGGAAACTGAAATCCTCACCCTGCCGTTTACCAGCAGGTCTACCATGAACATGTCTATCCGAATTTAGGCCAAATGAAAATACTTACAGAGAAGTTTTCTCGGATTTCTGTCTTTATAAATGACATAACTGCACTGTTAATCAAAAGGTATGTACCGAAACATAGGACCAATTTCGAAATAAATGTGTTTCACGGTACAAACAGTTGGGCCGTAACTTTGGTATTTACGTTTCATCGTAGGCCTACGGGTTCCTGAAAGTGAAAAAGAACACATGGTTCCTGAGACAGAACACAAGGTTTCTTTATAGTGAAGGTAATTTACTAACTAGCAACCCTTCTGGGAAATCTTGGTGCCTTCTCCTGTAAGGTTACTTTAACTGAAAACCAAGTTATAAATGAATCGATGTAATGTCAATCCTAACCAATATTATGAATACTAATGTAAGTTTGTTTGTTACGCTTTCACGCCTTCACTGCTTGACCGATTATCATGAAATTCTGCATACATACATACATAGAGTACCTTTCACCCAGAAAAGAAACTGTTACCGAGGTATAGTAATTTATTGACAAAATCTACCGCGAGCGAACCCGTGGGCAATATCTAGTAATTCATAAATATGTTGACATATTTTACCTAACTTTGTCACAAACGGTTGCCCGATATAGGTGTTTTAAAACCCATATTACTGTATTACAGGACACCGAGGGCCCGAGTCAAAGCTTGTAGGATAGAACAACTTGTAAAAAACATAACAAACAGGTAACGGTGATGTGCCTATAATTGTGTATTTAACAGAAATAATTGCTCGCTATATGTAATGTACTATAGTATAAAATGTGTACATAATTATATAGTCGCTTTCTATATATCAATACGTGAAGAGAAATCTTTGTACCTTTTATGAAGCATATTGTGCGCATATTGAGATTTGGCATGGTTCAAGTTTATAATAATTATGGAGAGGAAGAAAAAAATATAAAATAAAATTTCATTAATTACAGTTGACTTTCGTTCACTGGACGACCATAAGTAGGTATTGATAACTTTTTTAACCATGTATAAACTTATAATCAGCGTTTTGGTATAAATTGAGTTACGAGCCCGTTCGCCCCTCAAGGTTCGGGCCCATCTAGGTATTTGTTAAGTTTCTTCTTAAAATCCACCCAAGAATAGGAGACCCGTAAAGCGAATTTTTCTAATTTATATTTGTATTAAACAAAAAGTGTTGATTTTATTCACTTAACTGTGACCGCCTGTTTTGGCACATTTCGCTCGGCGCAGTCTTAAGCGATGAAATATGACTATGTTTCTATGATCCACAGATTGTTTATCGTATTTGGGTATCATTCATGTTTGCTGTTTTGAAGTTTGCAAGCGCCCACGCGACGGGCGATATACCTATTAGCTTTTAAAGGAAGAAAGAGTAAACAACAACGTTTCATATCAGCTCCCAGTTAAACAAATTATTAATTCCTATCGAGCATAGGAACGCAACATAAAAAATATAGTACATTTTCATAGTGCACAAGATTGCAGTACGTACTTACACGTAGCGTCATAAAATGTTTGATAACAAGGTGTGTTGCGAAACAGATCTTATTGCAATAAATATTTATACTTATTATTTTGACAAAATATATGAGAGGAAATTCTAAGAATTTTGCAATAAATGCCGTGCACACGAATTCCCCAACGGGACATCAATTATGTAGGTATTAGATCCCAACACATGTGGCCCACAATGCACGAGAAAGCCCATTAACATCTACTGGGTAAACGTCTAGACTCCACTCTATTTCTACTGAGAAGTAACTTAAAAACTAAATAGCTCCATGCCTAGCCGAGTAATCGACGCTGAGAAAACAGGCACAGGATTTACTTTTACTACCGGTGCGCCACTGCACTGAGGTAAAACTGTATATGGAGGTAGACGACGTTAGTAAGAGAGATAACGAATAAAAGGTGAGTATATGTATATTTAGGGATTTTACCGATTGTATATGTGTGTGTGTGTGTGTGTGCAATCGTTGATCGTGAGGTTCAATTCTTGATTCGCGTGTAAAATTGAGGTTTTTATACAGAGATCAAAGATCTGTATTACTAATAAGACAATTTAGTAATGTAGAGGTACCTCGTGATTATTTGTGATGTTAACAATAATCTTGTTTCTTAATTTGATTATTATTGAAGAATGTAAATCCACAACCACAACATTTAGTCACAGACGGCCTTTGCATTGTCACAAAGTGTAAGTGTATGCGCCTTCATGCCATCCTACTGTCTATTTTAGATTTATATTAAAACATACCTACCTTAGCCCAAATTATTTCATCTCTATAATATTATTAAGTTATTATTGTTATTATCTTTTGATTATTAGTTTTTTATAGTCAGTAGTATATGGCATAATGGCTGCAACACCTTGTTAATCTGAGTTGAAAATACTGAAATTATATTTAATTGGCGATTTAAGAGTGGCCGTGAGTTTCTTGCAGGCTTCTTCTCATAGACTCAACCCTTTGCCTGAACCTAGCAACTAACATAAATGTAGCTTCAATAACTTAGTAAACTCACTGACCTATATATTTTGACGTTCATAAGTGTTACTTTGTGACCTAAATGAATAAATAATTTTTGACTTTGCCTAGAAAATAGAGACAGAACTAATAGATACAAAGAAATATTAGAATACTGTGTTATGGTATTTGTAGAACAGATCGCCTGATGGTAAACGGCTATAATCGGTAGCCTATGTACACTTACATATAGCAACAGCAGCTAACTTATATGTAACTTCAGTAACTAAGTAAATTCACAATCCAATAGATTTTGATGTTCAGCGGTACTTTATTACCGAAATTATCAAAAGATTTTGAGCTATGATTAGGATGTTTTTAAAATGCTGCTGTCAAATTCTGTGTTGTAGAGTGGTAAACTGAATTATGAGCGTCATTGATGGATTCCCAGGCTTCCAACTAGCAGAAATACAGCTGGAAACTGTTTGGATGGTACCTACTTCTTGTGTAGCGTAAGCAGTGACGTGCATAGGCTTTCAGAATAAGGCCAGTCTAATAGTATTTTAATAGTCAATATAAGAAAATACTATCCATGCTTATGATTTCGGTAGTACAAGCCGGAGTCTTAGGATTTTACCATATTTAATTGTTTATATTGAAACAAATAAATACTATATAAGTAGTATGCCTTCATTATGCTTTGGTGAGCTTTCATGTAATAGAAACTGTTTAATTAAAATGATAAGTAACTGGCGAACAAGAATGAAGTAACTGGCTAATAAATCAAGGCCTTAAAAAAATTCTTACATATGTGTTGTTTTTTATTGTCATTGGCGGCAGCCGAGCGAGCGACACACCTGATGGGAAGTGGTAACCGCTGCTCATGGACTTCAGCAATGTTAGGACCTTGTTCAGCAAAACCGCTGCCTACCGTGAAAAAAGAACTCTACTATTTCAGTGAAATAGTATCAATTTTACACTAATGTTATACAGAAAGAAGAGAATTGTTTGTAATGAATAAACTCAAAAACGACCGGACTCATTTTAATCATTATTTCACCATTAGTAAGTTACAATGTGCAGAAGTAACAATGACTATATTATTATTAGGTACATCATGCTGCGAGCCAGGGAAACTGAGTAGGCATAACTGTGAGTGTAAATGTGGGGACAGCTAGGCACTTAAATTTACAGGGTGTCTTATCATAATACATATATCAAATGTTTTTTAAATCACATTCACCCGTTTTACTGATTATAACATATATCTACATACGTATATCTCGTTACATTTTGCAGACATTAAATCAACTACAAAAAGAATACCTAATCAGAACAATGTGATCGAATTTATAATACTTGGCGAACTGGTAGTGTACCTATACCTACACAATGTCATTATATGGATGATGAGATATTTCTCTTTATGACGTACATCAGTTGTTATGTCTGCATTTAAAATGCACAGAATTGTTCACTTAGCACATAAAAGATGCCCACTAAATGTACTCTAATATAACAAACAGCTGTTTAATTAATAGAAGATACTCAAAAAGTTTGTAGTATGAGATAAATAATATGTTGAACGTACAATTTACTTTTGTAAACCTTGATAAAGGTAAACAGCTAGCGTTATCGCTTTCATGTCCCATATATTATTTTATATACACATTTATGAGTTTGTATATTTGGGTACTTTGTTTACAAGGGATGGTAAACATGAGGGAGATATTGAAAGGAGAACGATTGCTGGCAACAAAATGAATGGAGCTCTACGCGCTTTTATGAACAGTCGAAATGTATCCGAAAAGGCATATTTGGCTGTTCATAGAGGACTATTAGTGCCCACACTTATGTATGGAAGTGAAAGTTGGGTATGGCAAAAGAAGCATGAGAGCAGAATAAATGCTGTAGAAATGAGAGCGCTGAGAAATATATGTGGTGTGACTCTGAAAGATAGAATAAGGAATAGTGTGATTAGAGAGAGATGCGGCATGAAAGTGGACATAGTGACAAGAATAGAAAACGGTATGTTAAGTTGGTTTGGGCATGTAGAAAGAATGGACGAGGAAAGACTGACTAAGAAAGTTTATAAGGCTAGTGTGAATGGAACATTCGCAAGAGGAAGACCTAAGCGAACGTTTCTCGATCAGATCGGAGGCGTTCTGGACAAAAGCCAGGTTAAGAGCACCTTGAACCGACGGGCGTGTATGAGGAATGTGATGAAAGTGAATGAAGCCAGAGAAGTGTGTCAGGATCGTAGCAAATGGAAATCCGTAGTCTCTGCCTGCCCCTCTGGGAAACAAGCGTGAATCTATGTATGTATGTATACACATTTATATATGAGAATAAGTGCATTTTTGAATATTAATAAGAAAATATATATAATACAGCTTTGAACTTGGCATATAATAAGTAAATTAAATAATATGTGTATTAACGTACATACGTACAGAATCCTACGGCTTATATACCAACCTTTGCTCGCGGCTTCGCTTAAAAGTAGGTTAGATGTTACAGTACTTCTTATTTTAATAAAATATAGCCTATTTTACTCAATGAAAATATAGATTTTTGGTTAATATTGTCTTATGTTTACGCGAATGTTATACATTGAAATTAAACACTTCATACGGATTTTGTCGCGTTTTTTATTTTACTTTAAGACACTTTTATTACATAATTTTGAAACTCGTGAAACGTGAACATGGCTGCTGTAAAGTAAACGAAACGTCGGGGCAAACTGTAAACATGAATATAAATAGTTTTAATTAATTTAAATAGCTTAAATTCAGTAAAGTACAATAATTAGTGGTAGAGTTTCAAAGTTACGTAATAAAAGTGTTTCAAAGTAAAATAAACAATGCGATAAAATCCGTATAGTGTTTAATTTCAATATAGATTTTTGGGTTAAATCATTACAAACAAACAAACAAAAAAATCAAACCTTTTTCTCTATAATATAAGTATAGATAGTGACGATGTAGGTGAGACCATCTTACGCTTGTTATATAGGCAGACGTATATACACCCAAATTTCAGCAGAGTTAATTTCAGGTCCTATGTAATGCATGGATGGCGTAATGGTTTAAGTGGCCGATGCGCCACTGCACCTGCGCCGAGTGTTGTGGGTTCGAATCCCACACGGGACAAAATTTTGTGTGATCCACAAATGATTGTTTCGAGTCTGGTTGTTCTTTGTGTTCGTGGTTTGAATGTTTGTAAAGTCCCCGCGACACAGGAATTATTCATAGTGCGGGTGTTGTCTTTTATAAAGAAAAAATAAAATCATGCTTTTTGTCGTTTATTGATCATCTAGACTCATGAATACTCATGATCTAGACGACTACAATTTCTCGACAGAATATCTTAATACCCGAGACCATCTTACGCTTATAATATACTAGATTATGCCCGCGACTTCGCTCGCGTACATGTAGGTTAGGTTGTTGCCAAAGGTAAAAAAAAAAGTTATGTTACTGTACTTTCTGGATGAAAGATACCCTATGTCCTATACTGTGCCCCTGACAACGTGTATGCGAAATTTCATTACGATCGGTCTAGTAGTTAAGGTGTGATTACTTAACACACAAACAAATTAATAAATAAACTCACTAAATATTAGTAAGAATTTTTTTTTCTTATATTGACACGGCGAAGTAATTGTATTGGGCCTGATGGAAAGCCCAATTACAGTCCAGAGACAGTGACGACGAGGTGAAGATAGATGTCTTCTAGCCGTCGTCAGTGTCAAGCCGGTCCGACCAAATGCTTCTTCACACTACGTTTGAAGGACCCAATGTCATAGAAAGAAGAGAACACATGTGCCGGAAGACCATTCCAAAGTAGTATGGTACGGCATAAGAAGGAATTGCTGAACCTTTTGGTGCGAGACGGGATTGTGCTAACCTTCCATCCGTGGTTACGAAGACCGGCACATGTGGTTCTCAAAAGGAAGGGGGAAGGTGGGATGAGGTCAAATAACTCTTCGGAGTATTCGCCATGATAGAGGCGATAGAATACGTGTATAGTACGTATATAGTCAGAGGTGTATACACACACATTTCGCCAGAGTTATATTCAGGGCCCATGTTAATAGGCGTGAGTTTATTGCCGTTTATGGATCACAGCTCCAGACTCAATGATATTACTAAAGATTTCTTGTCAGAAAAGTCCAATAACATTTTATTTGACCCTGGGGAAGCGAATCAGAGACTGCATGGTCTTAGCTTCTCTCCGAGTCTTACACAGCCGTGGCAAAAACTACAGCAATGCCACCAAAGTTGAAGTAGAATGCATCACTACATTACATCATTACATTATAATGGCTGCCTCGATGGCGTAGTGGTTAGTGTAACCGACTGCTACGCCTGAGGTCGCGGGTTTGATTCCCGCACAAGTCAAACATTTGTGTGCATGAACATGAATGTTTGTTCTGGTCTGGGTGTTTCTATGTATAATATGTATGTATTTACAAAAAAAAGTATATACATATGTATGTTTATCCATTGTCTAGTGCCCATAGTACAAGCTCTGCTTAGTTTGGGCTAGATGGTGTTGTGTGTATGTGATAGAATATTATTATTATTATTATAAAACAAAGTCCTCCGCTGCGTCTGTTAGCGATAAACTCAATCAAGTGAGAATCAGCAAGGAATTGCCGTAAATCTTAGAATTGAGAAAAAGAGTTCAAGTAATATGCAAAGGTTACGTGATACCACGTGACCTTGAGGTCAAAGGTCATAGTAATTTCGGGGGTATATCGACTATGCTGAGTCGAATGGCGTTGACCGCGAGTCTCTAGCTCTTACGGTTCTTGAGTTGAAAGTTTGTATAACAGACAGACGGCCGGAAGGACGGACGGCCAAAGCTGTTGTATAAGAGATTTTCGAACTCTAAAAAAAGGATTGTCATGTGGATTTCACTAATAGAGAGAGTGATTTATGCGGAAGGTTCAGGTGTATAATTTGTTAACGTATTGTACTACCCGTGTGAAGCCGAGGTGGGTCGGTAGTATCATTATAAGTAACTACCTTACCACACAGTATTAATATGTTTATTCAATTAACCAGGGTGACATACCGTAGGTACCTACTACGGGTATATTGTGGTAACTATCAGAAGATACGCTATAATGCAGTGTGAGGTAAGTAATTTTGAATGACTGTGTGTGTCTTTATGTTGGTATGCGTATATGGTATTTTGTGTGAAGGTGTACGATATATTACTTGTTGATACCGGTGCTGAGTCTCATTGAGGACTTAGTATCTTGTGATCAAGTTAGGTAAGTAGTGGGAATTTGGATTTAAATATAACCATACGGCAATCTCTAAAAGTAAGAAAGCTAAATCCTGGCAAATACAAAATGTAAGGTGTGTTTTATTTCAGGTCGCTGAAAGGCAATTGAGTAAGCAACCCATTTGTCCGTAAACCCCTATGACATGCATACGTAGTTGATAAACTGGTGGGTATGTAATAGGGCTCAAAATTCTAGTGACTACTAAAGACTACCCTAGAAAGTGTCTAATGTCTATTTAGAAAATGTCTATTGAAATTAAACTACTATATACGGATTTTATCGCGTTGTTTATTTGACACTTTATTACATAATTTAGAAACTGTTACACTACTACTACCATAAAACTTTATTAATTTTAAGCTAATTAAATTATTATTAAAAGTATCATGAAGTCTAGCTGTGGTTTGTTTAGAAGCAAACCAAAGCTAGACTTCATGATACTTTGAGCTCATTCTGCGTAAATAGAAACACCAATGATTAAATTATGTTCGGGTACTTTGAAATAACTACACTGGAACATTGAGACAACTACCATCTTAGTCTCCCCGTGACCATGGCTGCTGAAAAGCAACCGAAACGTCGGGGAAAGTGTAAAAATAAATTAAATGTAAATAATTTAATAATAAATTAATTAGCTTAAAAATTAGTAAAGTTTAATAGTAGTAGTGTAACAGTTTCAAAATTATGTAATAAAGTGTCAAATAAACAACGCGTTAAAATCCGTATATAGTAGTTTAATTTTAATAAATAATAAATATTCGTGTAAACAGAAGACAATATTAAGACAATGTCTGGTTGAAACTTGAAACCCTGGGCATTAGAGGTTTCTGGGATCGGTACGGGCTACCTGGGGTGAGCAATAACCAAGGGTATACACTAGCTGTGTATAGGTTATCTATATATTAATACGTGAAGCAAAAACTTCGTACCACCTTTTACGAAAATTGCGTGGACGGAGGAGTATGAAAATTGGCACAGTTAAAGTTTATATGGAGAAGGAGGGGCGAATCCTAATATTTATATAAAATATGCATTAGAAATACATTAACTTAATGAAAAAACACTACACGCACACAACCATGCATTTGACACACGCAGTCGAAGCGCGTAATTATGGTTACATATATCAATATATAATGACATGTATCAGCAATATCTTACAGGCAAACTTTGGTCGAATTTCGAGCACTAGGCGACCGCTAATGTTTATTAATAACCTTGTACTTCTTCTATAGCTTAAGTGTATGAGAACATTAATTGTACACTGCGGCGTAAGAAGGATAAGTCGTCGCACTCGGGATATCTAATATAGCTCAGCAGGCAATACATTTCAAAGCCAGCCTGCTCGTACGCGAGAGTAATGATAGGAGAATTAGTCACAGGTTTTTGTAATATACTGCTTAGGTAACGAGCAGCGATAGCTCAGTGGGGAGACAAACAGACTGCAATGAAGAGAATCTCGGGTTTCCACGTGACGCACAACTGTCTTTCGGAAGTTATATGACTTTTCGAAATGATGTGCGTATTGATTGACAATTATCGCCTGCGCCGTGCTTCGGAGAGCACGTTAAGCCGTCGGTCCTGGCTGCCATGAACATCTATGACATATATCGTTATTGGGAGAGTGTCGACACAAAAGATCTCACTGGGTCGAAGTGTCGCCGATCTGCACTGACTGGCCCCCACGTAAGATAAGATAGGTAATAAGCAGCAGGCACCCTTCAGCGTAATGTTACCTATGCAACACTAAGCTAAAAAGACCCTGGAAAAAAAGAAACCTCGTTACCCTTCCTTGAAGAACACCACTGACCTTCCTACAGTTACCTTAAAGCATTCTAAACTAGCAAATAAGTTAAAGTTGTATAATAGTTTAAAGTACGTTTAAACTTAAAGGAAAGGTCAGAAGATACTAAGAGACACGATTTTGAAACAGTTTAAATGCAGTAATAAGAAGAAAAATGCACAAGAAGAAAACCATGATTAGTTAAACACTGTTCCTGGTATCCAAAGGAGCAGCTTAGATCCACATACCGAGTACCTATTACACATATTGTCATAACGAACACATAAGTAATTTATTTCTTGTAAGTATCACGCGGAAATTTATTACGAGGTAGGAGTATGGTAGAATGTTTGAAATATTTTATAGCCCCGATAAGGCTCGACAATTTTACGCCATGAAAAAATCGCGTATTTTTTCTATAAAACGAACCAATGTTGTGTTGCGCAAGCTGAAAATAGCTGTTTTTAATGTATTTTCAAGGATTTTACTTGTGTTGTTAAGAGCAAAAAAATAGAACGGTAGATTAGGAATTGTGCTAGAACTGGTAAAGCATATGAGTCTGTGGGAATAATACCTAACGAACTCAAGCAACGGACTATTGTATTATGTACACTAGGCACATATACCTACATTTTTATTACTTATCGAAAGCATTGCATGCACATTGCATCATGCCTATTTATATCCGAGAGAGGTGTATCACTTCCACGTCCTCACACAAATATCAAAATCTCATCACAGTCCGTTTGGGGATTAGGATGACAAGGTACCACAGTGAGGTTACTAATTTATACACTAAGAAATCCTTAGAGAAAAGTAAATAATTCTTTGGGTAGCCCAGAAATCAAACCGTGACCGCTCGGCGGCTATCTATTGCCTCAGGACTAACGTGGCATTTAGTTACTTAGCTAATTAATTACAACTAATTAACGTAACTTGGCTAGCAAATCAGACAAATCAGAAATAGGGGATTGGCTTATTAAGATTGTTGTATCAAATGAACTGATAAGAATAAATAGTACATTAGTGATAGAACATTGATTTTATTGTCACCATAGTAAAATCCGAGATGTGCTCGGAAAAGGCCACGTTACCTTAGTAACCTAAGCCAACGGGCGTTTATAAAGAATGTAATTAAGGGTAATTATGCAAGAAAATATGTCCATTAAAAATCTGTAATCTCTACCTAACCGTATGGAAACCAGGCCTGTGTGGTTCACAAATTGGAAAGATTAGGAATGTGTGTTTAGAAAAGGGTTCTAGAAAAGGGTTCTAGAAAAGGGTTCTATGCCACTAACCCTTTCAATTAATTTTCCTTCTACTTATTGTTAGCAGAGAAAATGGTAAGTAGTAACTGCCATTCCTGGACATAGCCGCGTTATTTTGGTGACACTGCATCAATTCCAAGGAAATACAGCCAAGCAGCTGCCTACTGACTGTAAGCCACATGGGTGCATAACAAGCACACGACCTGCCTGATATTAAATATTAATAGTAACCTAT
The DNA here is from genome assembly GCA_930367265.1 of Catocala fraxini. NCBI lineage: Eukaryota > Metazoa > Arthropoda > Insecta > Lepidoptera > Erebidae > Catocala > Catocala fraxini. Next base: position 5,369,396 of record OV884036.1, on the reverse strand, counting down.
GGCATAAGTATCTATAGTTATTTATCATACTATTTGCTATTGCATAATTGAGCATTGCTCCTCCTAAAAGGAAGGGAAAAAGGAAGTAGTAAAAGGAGGGACTGAGACAGTAAATGATCCACCGGCGCTTAATCTCTTCATGAAACAGTAGGGATACTGCTACGTTATGTCGATATTCGGTTAGAGGTTAGTAGGTACTTCTCCATGCAAGGAACAGGCTGGCGTTCATGCTGTAACTACTGAGCATGGCTCCAATTCAAGAGTGTCATAAATAAACTAATACCGTAGATATCTCATGATGGCATACGAAAGTAAAACTTCAAGGATATAGGTAAATGTCAAATATGCATGTTTCTTCTAAAAAACATGCATATTTGGCAAACGTAGAAAAATTAAGAGACTCAGCTCTAGACAGGTAAATAGTGAAGTGAAGAAGACACAACGAGAAACTACAAGTTGAAATTTGATCTGTAGTTTAATAGAGATGTTTCGTATACAGTAAAGTTAGTACAAATGTAGACTAATGTTCTGAAAATTCTAGAATTTGCTTTGTTTAAGACCAACCTACTTTACCTAACACTAGTTGTAAGTCACAGACATTATCGGTCTCGATTCGAAAAATTTTCGCTCGACAACAATGCGTCCATAAAACGCACGAATAACTGGGTTACGGAACAAACTAGCCGTTAAAGGACCTGTAACACTTGGAAACAACAGAAATATGCATTACTTTATGTATTCTCGAGTGCCGGAGGGCTTTCTGAACTGTAATGCACTCTTTTATAGGTAGTAAGGTCAATTTATTAGTACACAGGGCAGGAGACAGGGACTTGAAAATATCACTAGTTAATTACAGTCAGCTGTGATTAGGGGTATGAGTCAGTAGGCTAAGTTAAGGCATCGTTACGTCAGGGATAAATACAATTTCTATCGCATGCTAACTATATAGCGCCTCCTTGAGATACCTGAAAGCTCATCGCGAGTACACTACACAAGTCTTTTGTTGGGCTAAGGTACTATCACTGTTGTTACCGACTCCTCCAGGATCCTGGAGTGTGTGTATGTATGCAGATGAACATCTTTAATGAATTTATCTATTTAAAGAAATTGGTAGGATATCTTTAATTACGAACTTGGCTGTTAGCTAAAGCCTCATGTTAAAATGGTGATAATAATTAAAATTGAGAACGTCTCGAACTATCTTTAATACGAGAATTGGGAAAACAAAGTTTATCTTCAAGTGAAGCTTTTCCTGCTTTAATTTAGTTATAATTACAACACTATACCTTATCCTAGGTGTCATGACACTATATTTATACGAATTTCTTGCTTAAAGCCCAATATGTTATAGACGTTAAGATGATTTGCGTACCGTCTTAAGGCAGACAAACAGGGCATTCCCTAAGGGAAAGGAAGCGGCTAGCTTCTTTCCCTTAGTGAGTGGTCTGTTTTATACTGAGATTTAATCCGTAGCGTCAAGGAACACTACCATATTACATACTATTGCGGTAGATTATACAACAATGTAATATTGGACCTAAAAACAGTAGTTATGGCTTCCTATAAGGTGTACCGCTGGCTTCTCTGCCACCAAAAGCATTGAAAAGAATACTAAATATAAAATACAATCATTTAACCTGTACAGAAAATGTCTTATTTGTAAATTCTGCTACTTGATCAGTGTAGTAACGAGTGAGCTTCTACTTATAATAGGTAATATGTTCCACCTGGATAATCTCAAAACAATGATTACTATTACGATAAAGTGCATGGATAATAATAAAACTATAATAGCTACAAACTTGAATAATGTCATGATATTCAAATCAAATCAACGGAAACAATATATGTGGTTCAAAAAGTAACACTTATGATTATGAACATTAAAGTTAGTCATCGAAGAAAGAATCATTGCTGGTTTTTTATACTACATAATATACTACTGGGCTTCGAACAAGTATATGGCTTCCTTAATGGTTTGTCTACGAAAGTCTACGAAATTATTTTAACATTCGTTTTTAAAGAAGCCAATGCGGGAAGCTCTGGAAAAGCTATGACTCATTTTACAACCAAAAAGATGTGAGAAAACTGCTTTCAAATCTTTGGTATGTGACCAATTTGGTTCTAAAGAGTTCCGCGGAATCTCCAATCATTGACAAGTTGTGTAAAGGTAACAAAAAGTGACCGTGGCGCTTGGAATTATTGAGATGATCTCAATGAATTCTTTAACACAGCCCGTTATACAAGTGATATAAGAAGGCGAAAAATGAATAGCTATTTAACTATCTATCTCCTAGTCGCAATAAATTAGGCAGAGTGCTGCATTATCTTGTACCGGACACATCAAGAAAAATTACACCATATATGTTATGCAGAAACGTACTATAACTAATGTACGATAAAACGTTTTGGTGTCGCCTATTTTCTGTAGGTACCATAAATAGGGGAACTCATTACCAACGCTCATGTTTCCTTCCACTGTCAATCCTGAGTCCTTTAAGCGATGCATGAGAATGTGTTAAGCTTTAAAATTAAGTATTGCCTTGCTCCTTTGACAATATCAGTAGAGGGAGTGAAAGCAATTTATTACCTGCTTACTATTAGGCGGGGTGTAGTCGACTTGACAGGTAAGGAGGAAAGTATCAATTTGGTAAGAGGCAATGGCAAGAAAATTTCATACTCTTGCCGACTTTTGTAAGTAGAGCATACTGCAAAGTAAAAAAAAGCCAGAGAAGCAGGCAACTATTATTTCGAACTTTAGGTACTACGACATGAACAATTTCTCTATGTCCTTAAAAATATGTAACAAGGAGAGTTTAAGCAGTATGGCTAACATGTAATTGATTTAGTTGTGAGATCTTAATTTACCTATATATTGGGTAATAATAATTAACATATAAATATTAACATGTGTAACAAAAACTGTCGTATCACTATGTCCGATAGGTATTGTAAGCAGGCAAACAGCCATATTTCCGCCTTCCCTTGGTGTAAAAAGATACTTAGCTCCTCTTGGAAAATTATGAAAACGATAACAAAATAGATATTGGTGAAAATAAAATATACTTCAGAAAAGTCAATAATAGAATCAGCGTTTTTTGCCAACAGTTTGGTGCAATTAACATCAAGAATCACATTGATTCGTTGGTGTCTGGTCCAAGCGGTCAGACAAGTTCGAGAACGGGCTGATCTTTTGGCTGTCTTTATTATAATACAAATGATTGACCCTCAAGTATATAATCTTGTACCCTTATGTCCTTGAGTATCCCCTCGTGACATATAAAACGAAATGTAACTTAAAACTCTTTGCAGCATATGGAATCAATTTTGCAAGATAAAACTTGTCAGATTCAAAGAAGAAAGAAAATAAATCTGCCATATATAAAACGAATTTCGTTATTAAAATTACGTTGACATTTACATTAATTAATATATATTGCCATTTATAACCTAAAATAAAAAAGAATATTTTCTAAATTTTGAGGCGTCTTGTTCTCCATCCCAGAAAAGTAACCACTGTAGGAAAACCGAAAACCAACACACAAAGAAAAATCACGAAATGAGTAAAAAATTAAAAAGAAAAATGTCAGCCAATCACAGCGACTCACGTGTCCGGCCACCTCACTGACATCACCGGTGGCTGCTGGTCTGATGAAGGATGACGCCAAGCGACTCGAGCCGGGGCGAACAAACTTGCTAACAGACAAATAGTTTGCTCAATCCGCTCGGGTCGCCTCGCTGTCATTCGGGTGCAGTGACGTCACACGACGGGTCCGGGAGCTGCGCGCGCGCCGGCCGCTGCACAACAACTGCCCCAAAACGTAGTAGTGTGTGCACAAGTGTTTTCTGAAACAATTGTAAAGGAGTTTTCTACTATTACTTTTGTAATGTTGTAGATTTAGTTGGTGCTTAGACGTTTTATAAATTTCCGGACTTGTTATAGCAGTATATTAGTTTGCGTAAACAAGTACGCAGACTAATATCTGATTCAATGTTCGCTACTGAAGCACTTTTGGTGCATCCAGTAAACGACAATATTTTCTTAATTGGTAAAGGAAAAATTTATCTTCAATGGTATCCTATTTAATTGAATCTCCAGAATACTATCACTAGCGAAGGATGCGAAGACTGGCGCATTTCTTTGAAGGTGGTATTGGTGCTGATTTATGATGAACCTCATTTGGTTGTAAACAATAAATTGCTTGACAGCGGTGGTCCACTTTATATCAATTTGCCACTTAGATGGTGTAGTGCTTTAAGTGATTGCACGGCAACTGTCTGTGTGCTGAGGCTTATGGGTTCCATCAACACATGGAATATAAATATGTGTATTCAGAAAATTTCCATTCTAGGCATTATTACTATATAATACAAAGATTGTTTAGGACTTCTGTGTTAAATTTACACACCGGCGGCAACACAAAATTTTGGTTTTCAATAATGTCTGGCATTCACAGCTTTGTCAGGTTAAGCACATGAACAACCGTAAGTTTTGTTACATTACCACTAGTCACGAGTTACCTTTACGTTTGTCACAAAGTGTACGTGTATGTACAAACTCTATTATGCTAATATCCAAAATACTATCTGCAAAACCTGAACCGTGCTATCATCTTCTTAGTTTCAAAGTTCAAGTTGCTGATCCATTAGTAAACAAAACCTTGCAGATAACGTAAGTTGTAAGCTAGCAACATTGTAACTTAATGGCAATATAAGTATGACCGTAACTTCCTTGCGAGTATTGTCATAGAATTAAAGCCTGAACCTGCAATAACGCATTTAACTTTATTTTTTACTAGATGTGCCCGCGGTTTCCCTGGCGTTTATAGTTACTGCGCCGCTCCCGTGGGCTGTAGCATTTTGTTATATAGCCTATAGCCTTCCCCGATAAATAGGCTATCCAACACTAAAATAATTTTTCCATTCGAACCAGTAGTTCCTAGGATTAGCGCGTTCAACCAAACAAACAAACTCTTCAGCTTTATAATATTAGTATAGATTCCTGCACTTTGACTACTTATACGGATGGTGTAGTGTTAAGTGGTCATCTCGCCATAGCCACGGCGCCAAGTGATGTGGTTTCGATCTCCACACGGGACAATTTGTGCTACCAGCAAATAGTTGTTTCAAATCTGGGAAGTAAAATTATAATTCTAGTCAGGGGTAGTCACTTTTAAAAATAACCACTGACACTGGATAAGCCCTGTAGCTGGAAAGTACGACCATCTTACGGGAAACCGGCATATAAGTAGTAGAGCAGTTACTTCATTTAGCCCGGTAATTAGGAGGTCTAGAGGCACACAATGACACTCGCTTGTTTCATTTCCTTCGTACACACAGCGAACTCTGCGAATCGTGCAAAAGAGTGCGTTATATTTTTGTTATTTTGTCTCATTCACGCTGAACGGGATGCGACGCTCTATCGTTACCATCGACACCACTATGCACTGTCCCTTTCCGACAATTCTCTATTTTGTATGTAGCGTAGATATGCGTATATAAAGTGTCTAACTTGATGTGTAGCCGTGTGTATATCTTTAATTCCTTTTACCATTTTTCTACCAGATGAGATATAATAATAATAATAATAATTTATTTATTTAATTATTTGTATGTAGTAGAATATTATATTATTATTATTATATTATTTACAGAAATGAGATTGTAGGTTAACATTGACTTAGCCTATTATGTGTTACAGGTGACCTGGGGGTGGCGGGCTTTGTGGGCCTGCCCGCCATCTGTTCAGCACCAGGTCCGAGAGGCGGCGTGCGTGTTCCCACGCGCGCCTCTGTTTTGAGTCCGACAGTAGGGATAATTTGTGAGGAGTGCCTTTGGGTAGGTCTTTTGTGTAGTGGCCTGCCGTTTCATACGGCGGGCCGAAACCTCGGCTGGGTCGCGACCGCATGCGAAAGTGATTCGCGCGGCCCCGTCGATAGTGGTTTTGTCGAGGAACACCGTGGTAGGTTTAGTCGGTATTCCGGGAGGTACTTTAACATCTTTACCATCTTTCTTTTACCCCGGCGAGTCCGACATAACCCCTCCGCCCGCCCCCGCGGAGGGGTATGCGAGATGCATTCCCCCAGGTAAAAAAAAAAAATGTGTTACAGGTATTAATTTATACTCGTAGTTGACAATATGCGTAATCTACAATAAGTTATGGGTAGAGTACTGCTCTCCTAGATAGGCTACTGAGTAACCTGTGTTTAGGAGTACAATGCCGGTCCCCTATAAACAATTTTTTCTTTTTGATGCACGTGTCATGTTTCATTTTTAAAATGAATCACAGCAGTAGTACTAAGTAAAACATTTTGACAATTTGACAATTACATTTCTTATTAAGTAGTGTGTGTGTGGGTGTGTGTGTGTGTGTGGGTGTGTGTGTGCGTGTGTGTGTGTGTGTGTGTGTGTGTGAGTGTGTGTGTGTGTGTGAGTGTGTGTGTGTGTAAATGTGCATGCTTGTGTATTTATTTATTTATATATATAGAGATATAAATTGTTTGCCACCTTAAATGTGCTAATTATTATACTTTGATATCAATAACTATTTCCTTTGGATTTGAATAAATCTTTATTATGAGATTAAGATTGCTTGCCATAATATGTATTAAGCTGTCAAGTCTTAGAATACAGACTTACATTGATTTATTGACTTCGTATTTATTACTTATTTGTCGGCCTCGATGGCGTAGTGGTGGTAGTAGTGGTAGTGTAACCGACTGCCACGCCTGAGGTCGCGGGTTCGATTCCCGCACAAGTCAAACATTTGTGTGCATGAACATGGATGTTTGTCTTGGTCTGGGTGTTTCTATGTATAATATGTATGTATTTACAAAAAAAATAAGTATATATATATGTTTATCCATTGTCTAGAACCCATAGTACAAGCTCTGCTTAGTTTGGGCTAGATGGTGTTGTGTGTATGTGGTAGAATATTATTATATTATTATTATTATATTATTTATTATCTTAGGAAATGAAACAGCGCGGATTTTATCTTATTCACGCATCCAATAATCATGCTTTAATATAATAATATAGCACGTGATAATGCACATGGCAACACATGTTATTATAATCCCAACTAATATTATAAATGCGAATGTGAGTTTGTTTGTTTGTTACGCTTTCACGCATTAACTACTCGACCGATCATCATGAAGTTTCACATACACTTTGTTAGGGGTACAGAAAAAGTACTGTTACCTACGGTAAAAAATATATTGACAAAATATACATTAATGCGAGCGAAATAATAAACTTTGTTTATATATAAATGTTTGACTTGTGCGGGTTCGATTCCCTCACAAGTCAAACATTTGTGTGCATGAACATGGATGTTTGTCTTGGTCTGGGTATTTCTATGTATAAAAGTATATAATTATGTATGTTTATCCATTGTCTAGTACCCATAGTACAAGCTCTACTTAGTTTGGGCTAGATGGTGTTGTGTGAATGTGATAAAATATTATATTATATATAAAATATGTATTATCTCTTTTTATATACTCGTAAATGTACTTAGGTTTACGCCATCCCTTGTTACAATGAAGCGAATATGTCGCACCCTTAATAAAACAGAGACTTATCTCAGTATTTTGGATTAAACAAATTTGAACTCTATTGCAAAGATTTAACACAAATATAATATTAGAATTTAACATATACAATTAGAGTTCAAATTGCCTTACTTTCAAATTTCGAGTTAAGTCGCTGTTTTATTAAGAGTGCGATGTATCTGATGTATTCTTGTCTATAAATTCTATAAAATATCTATTATAAAGATTTACATCCTTTAAAGTTTAATAGATTCGATAGCCTAGGGGTAAACCGTTGGACTGCCACGCAGAGGTCTCGAGTTCGAACCCAAGGCGCGCATCTCTGACTTTTCGAAGTTATATGCATATTTAATAGTTAATTATCGTTTGCTTTAACGGTGAAGGAAATCATCGCGAGGAAACCTGCATGTCTGAGAGTTCTCCATAATGTTCTCGAAGATAAGTGAAGTCTACCAACCCGCACTAGGCCAGCGTGGTGGCCTATGGCCTAGCCCTTCTCACAGTGAGAAGAGGCCCGTGCCCAGCAGTGGGACAGTTTAATACAGGGCTGATATTATAAAAGGTATTTTTACTTGGATTAGACTACTTTGACGGCGCGATGCAATGCGGCGACGTAACGGTAGTGAATCGGTTCCTGGGTCGGACACTGTTTATAAGTTTTCCAGACAAGAAATTCTTAGCAGCGCCATAACTGCATAAGTTTTGGAATTGTGCCCGGTAGACATCAATAGGCTCACCCCCTTTTAATAATAATGTCCTCTAGACCGAATTTCGGCCACGGCGGCCAATCTTAACGGAGACTGGCTATCTGCGCAGGAGATATATTGTGCACAAGTATGGGCACAAACACATGTGCACTCTCTGTTCCCTAACCTTCATGATCCGATGATATGGCGCAGGACCAACGGCTTTACATGCTCTCCGAGGCATGGGGGTGTCTAACACCGCCAACTTCCTAACTCCGAGCTCGTATTGAGATTTCTAAACAGAAAATCCAATATCTTTTTGCTGGCCCGATCCGGGATTCGAACCTGAGACCTCATGCACAGCAGTCGCATTCATTACCGCTGCGCCACGGGGGCCCATATTACATAAGACCTAAAACCATATCTGGCAAAATGTGGGAGTAAAATCAAAATACCTTTATTCATTTAGGTCACAAAGTAACACTTATGAACATGGTTTCACTAACTAATCCTTAATAATATTATAAATGTGAATGTTTGTGGGTATGGATGATGACTCTTTTACATTCAAGATCAATCAACATTGTAAAATTTGCGATAAAAATGTGTGTCTGTGAGGTACTTGCCCGTTATTCCTATTGGTTCTACGCCGTTGCTTTGCTGAAGATGGAAACAGATAATATAAATGTAAATACATATTATTCATATTAAAGACTAGCTCCGCCCCGCGGTTTCACCCGCGCAAGTCTCGGGATAAAAAGTAGCCTATGTGTGAATCCAGGTCTCCAGCTATTTACATACCAAGTTTCATCGCAATCGGTCTAGTAGTTTTTACGTGAAAGAGTAACAAACATCTATACTACTATACTATTGACGACCTCGATGGCGTAGTGGTTAGTGTAATCGACTGCCACGCCTGAGGTCGCGGGTTCGATTCCCGTACAAGTCAAACATTTGTGTGCATGAACATGGATGTTTGTCTTGGTCTGGGTGTTTCTATGTATAATATGTATGTATTTACAAAAAAAAAGTATATAAGTATGTTTATCCATTGTCTAGTACCCATAGTACAAGCTCTGCTTAGTTTGGGCTAGATGGTGTTGTGTGTATGTGGTAGAATATTATTATTATTATTTATACATCCATACAAACTTTTGCGTTTATAATATTAGTCAGGATTGTAAGGAACTGCTTAAATCATTTTCCTACTAATTAATTGAACAGCCTCTAAATCCAGGCTTGACAGAATAGGAGCATCTGCTCAAATACACATATGAAGGTAAGAATAAAAATATGTAATACACTTCCACTTATACCTTCAATCATAAAGGCTTGAGACGTGTTTGTATTATTCATACAACTTGAAAGATTAAAATGTCGGTTTAAGGTTTCAAAAATTATTATTATTGAAGATGCTAAGGTCTTTAATGTTTACAGAAAGTTTATGAATAACGATATTAGCGAAACGTTTGTTCGACTTACTCTTTTTAACTGGGTACTGAAAGTATTAAGCGTTTAAGGACTTTTACAAAGTAACACTTACGAGTATGAACGTCAAAGTTTAGTAGTTAATGTGTTGCTGAAGTTATACTTAAGTTAGTTGCTAGCTTTAGCAAAAATTACATAAGGAGGCATATTATTATAAGTATCATATATGACTGACTCTATTTATTTGTCTTGTGGCGCAAACAGTCACGCTTATATTACTGTTTGTGTAACCGCGAAAGGTTTGTATTGATGGCCAGCTCAAGCATTATTATTGTGAATTCCTTTAAGAAATTCTTAGAAGCAGCATAATAGTGACTGAATTGTGTTTGCCGGGACAGGTAGGGTTAATGAATTTTCCAGTTGGAAATCTCTCTGTTGTAGCTGGAGACTGGCAATGTGCTCATTAAATGGCAACACATTTTTAGGTAGCAGCTAAAATAATTGTGAATGTAAATACAGGGGGTATGTAAGCCAAGATGTATTATTCCACCCACACCACTGGATTCTTTTAATTTTATTCTTCTGCTTTATAATCTTGAAAGTATTTATTTGAACTTTATGCATAAAACAATACATCGGCGGCGGACTTAATGCCAAAGGCATTCTCTACCAGTCAACCGTATGGTGATGCAGAGATAAAATGAAGTAGGTGCATAGAGTAACATGGAACATACTTGTACATAATATATACATACCAATAAACATATTATATAATCTAAATAATAAATAATATATCTATTCATATAGATATAGATACATGCAAACATACATACATATATACATACATACATACATACATACATACGTATTATATTAATGATGAGAAGAATCTAATAAACTGTCGAGGAGGAGGATTAAGAGCTTTGTCTTATTCTCAGGCATACACAGACAGGACTCCTGTCCTGTCCAGCTTTGACATTTACAAACTCTGTGCGGCTAAGAAACCAGTCCAGAAAGGATTCGGGACTGGCTTCTTAACAGCACAGAGTCCGTAAGAAAGAATCACATCCATCTCGTAACTCTGGAGCCGTCGGCAATACCTATCACGTATACGTACAGCTCAAAAGATAATAGACACATACCATTATGAATACTCAAAAAATAAGAAAGGGCCATTTATGTGCAAGGGGCCTTACAACTCCCTCTTAAAGCATTGTCATCGCAAGTGCTGGAACGAGACAAAGCTAACACGATCTCGTTTTTACGTTTAGACAAAGCTCTAGAAGACTCTAGTCGAATAGATACACACACACGTCGACGGCCACGCGCATAAAGCACCGTCGCTCGAAGTTTAAATTCTAGAAATTACGTCAAATGGCTGTTATCGTACGGCACGTCGACAGTGACAAACACTGGCAGGTAGCCGACCCACATACTACTGCCGATCGCCGCTTTATCGAATGTTGATAAAACTTTAACTGCTTCACTCCTACGGATAAGCCTGGGCGTGAAATCGACGCGCGCGCACCTAATTACTGTTCACCGTATTGTGATATTTGTGTCAAGACTCAATGTGATTGCAACGTTATGCCTTTTTGAAGAGCCTTTTGCTTGTTTTATGATAATGCGTCTCTTCACTGTTTTGGTATGCCAGACACGAAGTGGTATTCTTGAAGGTGAATGGTACGGCTATGTAAGGGTTGAAGGCTGGTGCTATGATTGCCTCTAAGAGTATAGATTACTATCGAGAAACATTGGTCGTGGTATATGTACTTATAAGGCGATAATGGATAAGTTCATATGCTAACCTTCTGACTAGAATTAATTCTGCAGCGGTCCTTTTCTAAGTTCTTAAGGTTGTAATAAGGCTTTCAAAAGATAGACGAATCAGCGCTCAAATATTGGGTAGCCTGGCTGATGAAGTATTTTTGCTAGACATATTATGTATTTTTATTGTACTTTGCGGCAGTTAAGCTAGCAGTTTACTTGATCGTATGTGTTAACTTCTGCCTAGGTTATAGGGTTTCAGCAATGTCAGTGGTATACAGGCCATGTCGCTTTCGACCTCGATAATAATGTTCTCTTTGCTTCAATCGCACCCACGAAACCTCTTTTGTATTGTGTTTTTACGGTAAGGAGAGTTTTCAGGAGGTGCTGTGACGCACATTGTGTTTTAACCTTCTATAAGTTATATAACTGTTACCTATCAGCCAAGCTGTAGGGTTGTTTGTCAGCTAGTTGTAAAATAAGTGCAACTATAACTCAAAGTACGTAACTTTAAATGTGTTCTACAGATACACACTATGTTTATAAGTATTTAGTATTATTTGCTAAGGAGGTAATCAAGCAAATTAAATATTAAGGATCAACAAAGAGACTTGGAAGTTCATCTTAACTTATAATTCAGTTTTTAACCAGCAACATTTTAATAAGATGGGATATCTACTCACACAGTGGGATATTAAACTATAGCCGCCCGGCTTGGGAATGCCTCTAACACACAAAAGAACGCAGACTAAGACTTTTTAATATATTACTGTATTAAGATGGGATTCTATCGTCCTTGCGGAGGCATAGTGGTGTCAAGTAATCCTTTCCTGGATGCTACTTCTGTTTGGGAAGCCTGGCAACGCGTGAGTGATACTTTGATGTTACAAGTGTCCTTAAGCCAAAAAAACCGCATACTACCACACGTGCCATATGCTTGTAAGTCTAATAAAATATTAAAAATAAAATAGAAGAGTATTTAAAAATATCATAATACAAGTGCTGCAGGCATTTTAATAAAAAGTGTCCAGTTAAGTAGGTATAATAAATCATTTGGTGTACATTGGTGTGTTGTTAAGGTACAAGGTAAGGTGAAGTATATGGTGTGAAATACTGTTACGTAATAATGCTTCTACTGACAAAGTACATAATGACTTGCTTTATGTATATAAGCACTATGTACATAATACATATGTTTCAAGTTTTCTTTGTTAATACCCAAATTGTGCGCCTACTCAAAATGAAATAGTTACAATATGCATGTGAGAAATCAGACTTTTGTCAGGCGTTTAGTTAATAAGAAATATATTATACTTTATTTTCCGTGGTATAATTTGTGTTTACGGTCTAAAGAGGCATTTCGGATTTAAGGCTTAAATATTAACCAATAGGATTGCATAAAATCTCCGCTCCGCTCCAGTATACAATCCTATTGGTTAATATTTCTTCGTTTCTTCGCTCCGCAGCCTGGCTTCGCTTCAATGGACAGGCAGGCTAATTACTGGGTGGGAAGTGCTGTTACGTCGTGAATTTTTTTGTAGTAGCACGGAGCGTGGTGTTTGTCCAACCAACAGCAATACTTCCGACCTTTATTTTGTGGGACTGAAATACGCAAAATGTAAGCACTATACCTACTACAATTACATACATTTTACCTATCCCTTCAGTTATACACCGCTGTGACACACATAGTCTCCGCTATTGGCAGAGTGCTTCAAGACTAATGCGCCGTTGTTCGTTCTCTGCATGTTGCATTAACTTTTATTTGCTTTAAATATAAATGATGTTAATTGTATGCCATTCAATTACTTTTAATGCATCTAGGGAACGAAACGATCTATCGTTTAGTTTTGCATATCAGCATGTCTTTTCGTACATTTTGATCTTCCAATAAAAGCGCTTTTAAAAATATTTGGCAAGACGATGACGAGAAAAGTGTTAAGAATTTAAAGCTTTATTGAACAAAGAATACCTAACTGCCTGCGTTGCGCAGCGATAGTGCATGCGACAGCTGTACATGAGGTCTTAGATTCGAATCTCGGGTCAAGCCGTTATTAAGATTTTCTGTTAAGAAATCTCAATACCACAGTTAGGAAGTCCGGAGTTAGGAAGTTGGCAGTGTTGCACACCCCCGTGCTTTGAAAAGCACGTAAAGCCGTTGGTCTTGTGCCTGATCTCTCATTGTGTCGGATTGCCGTCCCATCGGAACATGAGAATTAGGCAACAGTGAGCGCAAGTGCACTCGCTTGTACTCTATAATATCTCCTGCGCAGACAGCCAGTCCTTGTTAAGGTTGGTCGCCGTGACCGAAATTCGGTCTGAGTCCTCCAGACCGAATTTCGGTCACGGCAACCAATTTTTTATTATTATAACATAAAATATATAGTTAGTTTCCATGCTCGTTTTTTTTTCGCTCTTAGGTTTAAAGTATTCTTGTTTAGCTATTCGCTAAAACATGTCTGATCTGGTCAGAAGACATTTGGCTAGGTCTTATTTAATATTTATTAATTGCAAGGGGAAAACCTTGGGGGAGGCCTATGTCCAGCAGTGGACGTCTTTCGGCTGAGATGATGATGATGTTGATGAATTGCAAGTGTCCTATTTACATTTGACTTTTATATAATTTATTATATATACCCGTATATTAACAAAGACAAAAAAATTATAATACTCGTTAATATAATATTGTCTTCTGTTTACGCGAATGTTATTAATTGAAATTATACTACTATATACGGATTTTGTCGCGTTGTTTATTTGACACTTTATTACATAATTTAGCAACTGTTACACTACAACTATTAAACTTTACTAATTTTTAAGTTAATTAAATTATTAAACTATTTATATTTAAGTTTAGACTTGCCCCGACGTTTCGGTTGCTTTTCAGCAGCCATGGTCACGGGGAGACTAAGATGGCAGTTGTCTCAATGTTCCAGTGTAGTTATTTCAAAGTACCCGAACATAATTTAAAGCTCAAAGTATCATGAAGTCTAGCTGTGGTTTACTTCTTCTTGGGTTTGACTATTTGAATTACTGGATCCCAAGCTGGTGGTACATTCCAACCATCTGCTCTATTGAAATTAGGATGATTTTTTATTTCAATAGCCTCGCGAAGCATCCTTGGTAGGAATCGGTGTTCTTTAGCGAGAATCTGTGGTTTGTCAAATCTCAGGTAGTGGTTGGTCCTCTGTGGTACATGTTTACACACTTAAATATAAACAGTTTAATAGATTTAATAATTTTATTAGCTTATAAATTAGTAAAGTTTAATAGTAGTAGTAGTGTAACAGTTTCTAAATTATGTAATAAAGTGTCAAATAAACAACGCGATCAAAGCCGTATATAGTAGTTTAATTTCAATACTCGTTAATATATTTACTTAATTAGTGTAGAAATAATTAATAATGTATGATATACTAAATTCTGCCCGCGGTTTCGCTCGCGTTAATGAAAGATAGAATGGGTTAATAGCAGTCCTTTTTTACTGGATGAAAGGTATCTTATGTGCTTTTCTGTTCTCCCAAAAACTTGTACCTATGCGAAATTTCTTAATGATCGGTGTTAAGGCGTAATAGCGTAACATACAAACTCACATTCGCATTTATAATATTAGTTAGGGTTGTAAATAAATCAGGTACATAAGTAATATCCTAACAATATATATAAAAAAAAATGTTATATGTTTGCGTGTGTTATGTTCTCACCACCAGTAGCGACTATTGTCAAATGTCTTTAGTGAGCTTGTGACGCTATATAATATAAAATGTTCAAGCTGTGTTGAATGTTATGATGTGATGCCCGGGTAGCATTACTGGGATTTCTGTCATCAAATTCTGAGGAGCATGGAGCAGTACTGTAGACCTAAAACCATATCTGATAAAATGTGGCCATTTTTTTGTTTTAACGAACCCAAAGCAACCACAAAATTACTGCCTCGTGTGGGATTCGAAGACAAGCTCGCTGGTAGCTGCGCCTCTGCGTCCTTTAAGAGTCAGCATAAGGAACAAAAACTACGAGAGATCCTATTTCAGGAAGCACAATCACGATCCTTCGAAAGCTTTAAAATCTTTTCATTGTACGACCAATAAGCTTACAAGAACGAATATTAAATATCTATTTACAGAAGACTGCATCCAAACAAGCTTGTGTTGGAATCCTGTGGTAAATACTGCTTTAAAACTCCTTAAGGAGGCGGTGTGCTATTTAACAAGCGACTTGGTACCTTGCGCTTGCAACTCATTGATTCCTTTATAAAGACTTAGTATCGTACGAGTACGCCCGATGACGTTTTCAAAGCCAGGAATATACCCCAGCTTTAAAAACATCTATCGGGCGCGTTACATGCCCATGTCTTAGCTCGTATGATTGTTTAAAAAACGTCAGAGCAGATTTAGTGAATGCGACTGCTCTGCATGAGGTTTCGTGTTCGATTCCTATGTAAGGCAAAGTGTTATTAGATTTTTTGACCAGACGACTGCACGGATGGCGTATGCAGTGGTTTAAAAGGTCGCCGCTGCCACTGCGCTGACACAAGATGTTTGTGATCGAATCCCACAAGGGACAAAAATTTGTGTGGTCTATAAATGATTGTTCCGAGTCTGGGTGTTCTTTGTGTCCGTTGCTTGACTGTTTGTAAAGTCCTCTGCGATAAAAGAAATGTTCCAAATTCAGGAGTTGTCGTTTTAGAGAAGAAAATAACAATCTCTCGGCGTCTGTAACTGGCCGATAGAATAGCTTCGTCACTTACTACGTGGGACCTCTAATTATTTTTTAACCAACTTAAAAAAAGAAGGAGGTTTCAATTCGACTGTATGTTATTTTTTTGTGTGTTACCTCGTAACTTTTTTCTAGGTGAACCGATTTTGATGATTATTTTTATTTGAAAGCTGCTTTGAAAGGTGCTTTCCATTTGGTCCCATTTATGATTTTGATCAAGACCATTAGTTTTCGAGGTATCCTTAATCCTTAAAAACAACTGTGTAGAATGGGTTGGAAGCCCCTCGTAGTATTTCGAGGTAGCCCAATTCTAATTTCGTGCTGTTCTGATAAGGACCTTCAGTTTTATACAACAGATCTTTTTAATAAATGACAGCAAATCTGCCGTTATTACTACAATCACATACATATATGTATATGTATTGTTTACACAATTCCGAATTGAATTTTGATAGCATTTAATAGTTATGTGCAACTGTTAAACTCAACAAGGTATACACAAAAAAGCTAATAACAAAATTATTTCTATAATACTTTTAATATGATGCTGAAGCCATTAGGCATCGGAACTCCGGAATAAAACATCATCCCAACCATATTTGGAATAATCATGAGATGCACTATGGCCAAAAATGATTTATACTCTGTACATCCGTTTATTTTCTTTTTGCCTATGAATTACAGTTTTTACGGTATATGCCGATTTTTTCTGTCCAAAACATTTTTCATGTAAGACCGCATTTTCGAAAGTCAATTTTTGCGCTCTTCACAAGTCTCTTTTGAAATGGCTCTGGAGGTAGATTTCCTATTTTCAGATCGGCGTTTCTCCCTTTCCTTGCTTGTCTCATTTAAACGGCGCTGTCTCATATGAGCAGCGCATTTAGCAGGTCTACCCATGTGCAGATAAATAAAATAAGTTATTGAAGTACAGATTTACTAAAACCCCAGAAATAAACAACAATATTAAAAAAAAAAGAAAACTGTCTTAAAAAATTATACCTAATCTAAAATAAAAACGCACTAAATAGTTAATAAGTAATTGCGTATTCTTGTAAATAATTAAATTATTGTTATTTTTTGGGTCGGTGTCTACTGCCCGCGCCGCTAGCTGCGTCTATGTGTGTAATTGTGCATGCCAATGTTAAGTAATGATTATCTTACTATAATCATAACATAACATTGGCATGCACACATCTCATGTTTAAGTAGTTATAAATCTAACTTGGCTGACATCGACTTCATTAATAACAATAATTTAATTATTCACAAGAATACGCAATTATTTTAAACATTTCAGTGCATTTTTTGTTTTAGAATAATTTTTTAGATATCGGCTTTCTTTCTTGTTAAAATTTTTGTTTATATATCATACAGATTTGCCTACATATAAATATAATTATGTGTGTGACTAGGTATGTATGTATATAAAATAGCCGTGCTGTATATTCTGTGCCATGTATAATAAAAACATATGTAATTCTAACTTTATTGTGTAGGTTACCCATCAACTCAAAAGCAGCTCAATGGATATAAATAACTCTTTTGTTAATACATAAGTATATAAGTTGTATACTAATGTTAAAATGTCAGCTTATTGTGGTGATTAATCGTACAACGTGCAGGTAGATACCACATCACATTGTTGGATCTTGTTCCTATGTACTTCGCACAATGACTTCATGCGCTTTGTTTAATAAATACTTATTAAAAATTTATTATGGTGTCAGATAAAAATAGATCTCTCCCATCGCTTTTAGTAGTTACTAAGGAGATTAGATCACTGTTTGATCATACAAACTTTCGTATCAGAAATAGTTTCTGTGTTTTAATATTTATTGATATCATAGGACATTGTAATGTCAAATAAAAATACAGAGTTTCCAGTACAGTGCCAATGATAGACCCCTGTGGGACCCATTCTTTTAATGTATGATATCCTTAATATTTTATTGTTCTGTATTGCTTAAAATGGTCTTTAGAATAAATAAACAGCCGGAGTATCAAGGCAACCTGAATGGGAAAGCGTTGCCACGATTAAAGTCATAAATTCCTTAAGCTAGAACGTGTCAAATGCCTTTATAACGTCTTTCCAATTCCTATTTAAATAACAACAGTAATTTACATTGTAATGACTAATGAGTCAAGTCCACTGATGTTTAAAATGCAAGCAGGCGTTATTAAGTACCTCCATAAAGTGCTCAAAGGTTGTTGCCCTACAACCTACATGTATATGTATTTAAATTTCTCAAGATAGGTACCTACTGAAGATACTAACATCGATTGAATCGCGGGAAAAATAGCAGGTGACGCATAGATTTACGTCAACTCCACTTATGTCCAAGAATACCTATATTTTATTTATATTTTTACGCATCTTACATGAGAGTTACAAAAATATCGCGTTATCTGATAACGATGGCAAACATTGCATTGTCAGCCTATTTCTTTGACAGTGTAATAAAGAGCGGAATTTAAAAAAAAAACTCTTTCTCATTTGTTTTTCTTTACGCTCTTTATATAGAATATGAGACGGTGTTATAACGAAATTTACGATGAATGACTATTATTTGAGTAATTGCGCTTTGTTAATATGTAAACTGAAGTATTATCCTATAAAGGTCAGTTGTTTCGACGCACTGACCACAGCGCCGACCGACAAGGCGCACGTTATCAACTACCTCTCCACACAAAAATCTCGAACGGGAATACCGGATACTGACGCAGCACTACCAAACTATCCTCGTCTCTTTCTTATACATTGTCCGAGTGCAGCGGTTTGTGCTCGCTCCCGCTCTCACAGCGGCGAAGCGATATCGCGCTATGCTTATAGTTAGAAATATGTAACTAAATAGTTTACTTCTGTCTATAGTTTTGCCAAGTTGATGTCGCTCGGAATTAGATTCTCTTTGATTCGTTCAATGTTACGTTTGTTAACGATGTATGATCTGTGAAGTGTTTTGAAAGTTATTTTTAAGGAGTGCAGTGTGTTGTGTGTTTTTAAATCGACGAACGTAAACGTACAATGCGTCGGGCCGTGCTATGGCGCGCAAACCCGACATTTTTTAGATTCCAATAATGAACGAAAGTTTAATTTAACTACGGATTATGTGCAGTGTTTACTAAAACAGTGGGTAATATTGTGAACATGACTAACAGGAGGTTTTCTTTTATTGACGTAAGTACCCAACTAAAATTAAACACATTTTTTAATAGTAAATATAATTTATATAATAAAATTAATATATTTTATATCATTAGACAGTCGTTATGAGATAAAACAAATATAAATACTCATGTTATCAAATATTTTTCCTTGTAACTGGCCAACAAAGAACTGGCACGATGCCAAAAGAAACTTTAAATTTATCATTCGATATTTATCGTGAGTGATCAATGTGTTACATTATTATTTTGACATTATTGCTAAAATAAAGATAGCTGTTTTAAAATATTGACGACTGTGGAATGTTGTTTATATATTGGGGTGATAAGTCGTTGTATTGAGCATGATACGATGCACTTGCATAATTTACATTTCGCATTCTAACAACATTTACGCTCGATCCCTAACGCAGCCGGTACGTCGCTATTTAACCGACCTAAAACAGTAAATATAAGTTTCTACTGTCAAGTGTATTTTATTTACTTAAATAAGTATTTTACTTAGAAAATACGTGATGTTTTAATGACTAAAGTAATCATTTAAATGAGTTCCGTTCAAACTACATTAAAATTAATCTATATACCTACATGTTTTCATTTAGTAAGATCGTTTAATGTTTACTAAATGATGATGATGCCACTTGCAATGTGATACTTGCATCTACTTATATTTAACACGTACATACCTAAGTACAGTATAGTAAATAGGTACAAAAATACCAACTTACAACAATTAAGCGTAATAATTCAAACAATGACTACCTCGGGTGGTTCAGCGGTACTAAAATCGACTGATGTGGTCTCGAGTTCGAATCCTGGGTCGGTCGAAGTCATATTGTTTGTTTGCCTGTAAATTCTCAGTGGCAGTCCGGTGTTTGAAACTATGTCCAGTAAACGTCAATAAGCTCGACCCCTATCTATACTTCTATACTAATATTATAAAGCTAAAGAGTTTGTTTGTATGGTTGAACGCACTAATCTCAGGAACTACTAGTTCGAATTGAAAAAATATTTTAGTCTTGGTTAGCCCATTTGTTGAGGAAGGCTATAGGCTATATAACATCACGCTACGGCCAATAGGAGCGGCGCATCAATGAAAAATGTTTCAAGAACGGGGAAAACTCTGTTATGTGAACCAGACGAAGTAGTAGTAGTAGTTGTATCATAAAATGGGAGCCGTGCTGTCTATTGACCTAAAACCATTATCGGTAAAATGCGGGTGTATTACAAACCTGCACCAAAAGACACTAAAAGTAATATATACTAGATTTTGCCCACGGCTCCGCTCGCTTAAATGAAGATTATGTTAATTTGTTATCCCTCGGCAAAAGTACCTTCTCTAGATTAAAGGTATTCTATGTCCTTTTCTGTACTTCTGACAACGTGTATACTGAGGTCGCGGGTTCGATTCCCGCACAAGTCAAACATTTGTGTGCATGAATATGGATGTTTGTCTTGGTCTGGGTGTTTCTATGTATAATATGTATGTACTTACAAAAAAAAAAAAGTATATATGTATGTTTATCCATTGTCTAGTATCCATAGTACAAGCTCTGCTTAGTTTGGGCTAGATGGTGTTGTGTGTATGTGGTAGAATATTAATATTATTATATTATTATTATTATTATAATGATCGGTCGAGTGGTTAAGGCGTGAAAGCGTAACAAACAAACAAACTCACATTCGCATTTTAATATGAGTTAGGTTAGACTTCTGCTTACCCTTTCGTGTATAGCCGTGAGACCACAGGATGTGTGTTAAACAAAATTAATATAGATACAAAATAAATAATTATTATGTTTGTAATTAATGTCAATTTAGAAACTGCATAAAATCTATGATTTATGAATTAATATCAATAAACATATTTTACTTTTATTACATATTTAAAGTCAGTTCCATCTTTATAAATCTTCATATTGTAGATTTTATTTATTCTGTTTAAGTAAAAAGGAAAGTCTCCATCAGTATTTAATTATAATTTTGTGTTTTGGAAATCACGCGACGTTCTCTCAAATAGAATGTGAGGTACCTATTTTTTAGAAAAAAACTACAAAAATCAACATCGCCATTGTACGAATGGGGCAGTGATTAAGAGGTCATGTCGTCACTAATTCGCCGAGATGCTTGATTCGATTCTCCAGCTGGAGGTCAATTCTTCGACTGCACCGACGGCGTAGTGGTTTAAGTGATGGCCTCGCCACAGTAACTACACTTAGTGCTGTAGGTTCGAATCCCACACGGAACAATAATTTGTGTTATTCTTCCGAGTCTGGGTGTTCTTTGTGTCCGTTGTTTGACTGTTTGTAAAATCCCCCGCGACACAGGAATAATTCGTAGTACAGGCGTCGTCTTTTAAAGAAAAATAAAAAGGTATTCCCGTATTAAAAGTGTTTAAAAATAGAGTTCCGAATTCTTGTCTAATAAACATTAAATAAAAACTAAAATGCCATTTATGTTTATAAATCTGATCGTCTGGTGAACATAAATAAAATTTTATATGTCGGATAAACATAAATTTGGCTTAGGAGAGAACTATTATTATGATACTGGCTAACCAGGCAAACGTTGTTCTGCGGTATGAAATATACTTTACGACCTGTTTTCATATCTACCAAATATACATAACAAAATTTCATCAAAGTCGGTCGAGCCGTTTCGGAGGAGTGCGACCACAAACAGCATGACATGAGATTTTTATATATAATACTAGCTGTTCCGACAGACGTTGCCCTGTACCCACAGAAAAAACAAACCCAAATCTAAACCATCCTCGAATCCACATGAACACACACAACATTTTTTATTAAAATCGGTCCAGCCGTTTAGGAGGAGTTCAGTGACATACACACGTACAGTAGAATTATTGAAGACCAACAGACTGCAATGCAGAGGGTCTCGGGTTCGAACCCACGTCGCGCACCTCTGACTTTCGGAAGTTATATGACTTTTCAAAATTATGTGCGTATTGATTGACAATTATCGCCTGCTCCGTGCCTCGGAGAGCACGTTAAGCCGTCGGTCCCGGCTGCCATGAACATCTATGGCAGTCGTTATTGGGAGAGTGTCGACACAAAAGATCCCACTGGGTCGAAGTGTCGCCGGTCTGCACTGACTGGCCCCCACATAAGATACATACATACAGTAGAATTATATATATAAAGGTAGATTATGCATTAAATATGTCAATTTCATAGTTATGGACGTCGAAAATCTAGTCCAGAATATTTTGTTGTAAATAACTGCGCATGTATTGGTAATAAGAAGTAATATAATTAAGTAGCGAAGTAAATATGGAAATTCTTTGAATAAATTACATAGCTATTATTTGAACAATTGTGCTTTTAACTATTAGCCAGGAATGTTGTTGAAGTCATTTTGTTTTTAAAACAATAGACTAACATCCTGTTCAATGTTTAAATGTTTATAAAGCTATCCAAACACAGAAATAATGCATAATACGCCTTAAGCTTTCTAAGATATTTTGATGACCCCTACCCCACGCTTTTTACATTAAAATTATTAAATTATTTTCTAATTTTTAGATTCGATTTTTAAATAAATTTTGTTTTTTAGTTTGTGAACTGTTTTTCTTTTTTTCTTAATTATTGCATTGTCATCGGTCCTCGATAAGAGTGCAGTTTCCAATCTATCTGTCGGTTTGAAAGAGTTGAAAATCACGTTCAAAGATTCCGTTACATAGATTTATAGATACATAGACACATAGATACATACATACCAAGCTAATAAAAGCGTGTTAAAAAGAATTAGGATGACGCGGGACTCTGTAAAGTACACACATTGATGGAAAATTTGCTTAGAAGATTTTGACAGTAAATTTTATTGTCAAGTAGCTTGTATAGAAACATTAGGTCGGCAACTATGCGACGCGATTTAAGAGACAACATCTTCAAATATTTTAGTTTCCCTCGTATGATTTAATAATTGGCGTACCAATTTTAAATCTATATTCACTCACAAATAAACACAAAATTTTGCTCGAAACGTCATATCTCTGCGTCATCACATCATCTCTAACAACTTAAGCCCTAGTGATAAGGCCAGTTAAAGATGACATGTCGTTTCCTGACAACATTACTTATTTGTATGTTAAAAATATATCTTGAATAACGAGATTGTCAAGATCAATATTTATTATAAAGCTATGCGACATATTTACATATGTGTCCATAAATTATATCCATCTTCTTAAAAGATGGCGCTGTCCATTAATATTGCCACTATTACACGAGTACGAAGCATTAACAAATTATAACTTAAAACATGCACATACCACCATATCATAAACATTATTATTGCATGCGTGAGAATAAGACAACACTATACACCCTGTAGAGTGCTGTCTCTTCTCTAAGAAAAACTAAGTTGTACATTTTTGCTTTAAGGCATGGCAATCATAAAAAGCCGATAAATTGATTAATATTAATAGAAGTTATTTTACCTACTTCTTTTTTTTTATACGACTATTATGGTGGCAAACAAGCATACCTGATGGTACCTAAGTGGTATACCTATGGACGCCTGCAACATCAGAGGCATCACTTGCGCGGTGCCGACCCTTTAGGAGAGAAAGAAGATAAAAAGGAAGTAGGTAGGAGAAGGAGCGGGAGACATGCGCAGTAATAATATATAATATGTCTGCTTCACATAAGAGAATTTTCCCCGGTTTTGCAACATTTTTCATTGCTGCTCCGCTCCTATTGGTCGTAGCGTGATGTTATATAGCCTATAGCCTTCCTCGACAAATGGGCTTTCCAACACTAAAAAAATGTTTCAATTCGGACCAGTAGTTTCAAACAAACAAACTCTTCAGCTTTATAATATTAGTATAGATAATAATATTATAAATATGGATATTTATAATATTATTACAAACCTATTTACGGAAATAGGATTGTGAATCTAGATCTCGAAACAGTAAAACAAAGCTTAACTTCAAAAGACACTGACTTGTTAAGTCTTAGAATACCAAACATAGTTAAAACCTATTGTGTCTGGCCACCGGTGTGCCGCCGCGGTTTGAAAGGTTAAGAGCAGTAGAGGTTTGCTGGTTTCAGCATAGTCGGCTCGTCTAATTAATATTGTAATTATTTTTAATTGTTTGCTTTCAATTTTATTTAATGTCTATGCTAGTAATTTATGTAATTTTAGTGCTATTATAATATCTATATTAATGTTACTTACTATTGGGTTTGTTCCGCATTTGCCCCTACATTCCTGCGTCCCACATACCAACATTTTCCTCATTCGCCCCTCTTTTTAAATTATTCCTTTCTTATCCTACATTTTATCATATCATATGCAAAATATGATTAGTAAAACAAAACAAAGTTAACATTTATTTTAAATCTTTTCGTTGTCGGGCTCGTGGTATCATGCAATCATCAGTCCAAAGTGTTGCCAGGAGATCAACGAGGTATTTGAAAATGTTTTTCGGCTAACGGTACAACAAAAATTCCATTTCAAAAAACAAGGATAGAAAAGGAACATAAATTGGGACGAGAAAGGAAAAAAAATTAAGAAATTAATATTTATTTAAATTTAGGGGCATATGAGGAACAAATTTTGGGGCGAATGTGTATTTCTACGTTTAGGACGTAACATGAGGGTCGAATGCGGAACAAACCTTCTAAAGAAATAGTTTAAATGTTCTATTGTATGTATCTTTAAAGTACGTCTCTCAGTAACCTGTGCATGTAGTGTTAATCTCTAATTACTTGTTACACTAACTAATGTTGCCATTGATTTTATTTTATGTTGCCTCGTTTAAGTGCAAACAGTTGTTGGTTAACCAAATAAATAAATAACGAAGTACTACCCTCGCACAGAATATCGACGTAAATTGACAGAATTGTCCGGTGCATGAGAACACCGGATACCTACCCAATAAAGCTCTTAATCCTTGTCTTAAAACCAGAAATAATAAAACAATATCTTACCGAACGGTACATTAATTAATAATAAGATTCGGTAATTAAAATTATATTGTTAAGTACTAGATTTTGCTCGCGGCATTGCTCGCGTAAATGAAGGTTATGTCAAATTCTCTTCCTCGCGATGAGTATTTTTGCCTGGATGAAAGGTACGCTTTTTCTGTACGTATGTATCTTATGTGGGGGCCAGTCAGTGCAGACCGGCGACACTTCGACCCAGTGGGATATTTTGTGTCGACACTCCCAATAACGACTGCCATAGATGTTCATGGCAGCCGGGACCGACGGCTTAAGGTGCTGTCCGAGGCACGGAGCAGGCGATAATTGTCAATCAATACGCACATAATTTCGAAAAGTCATATAACTTCCGAAAGTCAGAGATGCGCGACGTGGGTTCGAACCCGAGACCCTCTACATTGCAGTCTGTTGGTCTCCCCACTGAGCTATCGCTGCTATATCTTTGCTTTTCTGTAACTTAATATGACTTATATTTCATGATGATTGATCGAGTAGGTAAGGTGTAGAAGCGTGCCAAACAAATTCACATTCGCATTTATTATATTATACTAGATATAATTCATATTCAGTTAATATGTATTATATACTAGTCCCATTATTTCAACGACACGTTTGAATATAAAATTTTAATATTTAAATGGTAATAATAAAAAATGGTATCACGCATTATCTTGTACTCAAGCTTGGAACAACCAGTCATCAACTGACTCAGATTAAGTAAGAGAGCATACACTTAAACAAGTGAAACGAAAAAAAAACTTGGGATGTCGCCTACACTACTATATTTACTAAGAATAACTATTATAGTAATTTATGCTAGACATATAAACTGAATAATTACATTCATAGTAAATTCGCGCCATTAGAATAGACGCTAAACTGTTTACTTTATGGTTCGTCTATTTTTAAACTATTGTCTCGTGCAAGGAGGCTTGTTATGTACATATGGTAGGTAGATAGTGAACCTCTACGGTATTTTCCGTGTTGCTTTGGAAGGTAAATAGTATTTATTTATGATACGGTTTATTTATTTGAAAAAGAATTGTTTTTATTAGGAATAGTATGTACAGAGTAGTAGAGCCTCGCTGATTTCAGCATGAATGGGCCGGCTCGACCGGGTAAGGACTACCCTCTCACAGAATATCGACGTGAAATAGCAGTATTCCTACTGTTGTGTTTCGTTCGGTGAGTGAGAGTATCGGAGGCCCAATCACCCTCTTTCACCCTTCCCGCTCCTTCTCCTTCCCTCTTCCTTTCCTAAAGGGTCGGCAAAGCGCAAGTGATGCTTCTGGTGTTGCAGGCGTCCATAGGCTGCGGTGACCACTTACCATCAGGTGGGCTGTAAGCTTGTTTGCCACCGCAGTAGTATAGAAAAAAGGGTAAATCTTAGACTATAAAATTTGTTTGTGCCACGTACAAGGCGTACCTACATGTTCAATCGAATGCTAAATTTAAATTGTCATTGACATTTGGTCAAACGCAATAATATTATAAAAACAAACTCCAGCAACTTACTTCTGAGAGTTAATTAAAATAATCGTCAAATATAAAGATAAATTGTATTTCAGTATACATTTCACGTTTCTTACACTTAACCTCTTAATTAATGCAATTGTCGAAAATGGAAAAATTTAATATAGAGTTGTTCATACATAAGTAGACTCAATCATAACAAGAGGAAGTTGGTGATTTATTTAATTATTTAGTGAAAAATTATTAAGCATTTTATTTTATAAATTTTAATTCTAATATTTAAAGGAAGTATCTTTATGATGATCTTATGATAGGTACGCATCCTAGATCAGATCGCATCGGAGAACCTTATTAAATTGAAACAAAAATTCATACGCGTCAAAATCTTCGAAAAATCTTCAAAAAGTCGGTTAAATGTCACATATTTTATTTCTTCCCTTCTTGTTCTTGGCAAGCTAGGAATAGTGATTAAAATAATAATGAATAGACTCTAATAGCTTTAATTAACTCCCATTACTCATAATGTTATAGAATTATGGGTAATGATTAACTGTAAAAGAAAGAAATAAGAAGCATTAGAAATATTATTACAAAAGACAGAATAAAAGCGAGGGCAAATACATTTAAAACAATAGCTAAAGAATAAACTTCTAAAGAGAATGAACGGGTTTATATATTTTAATTAGAGTGGTATTAAAGCAGCGATAGCTCTGTGGGGAGACCAACAGACTGCAATGCAGAGGGTCTCGGGTTCGAACCCACGTCGCGCATCTCTGACTTTCGGAAGTTATGACTTTTCGAAATTATATGCGTATTGATTGACAATTATCGCCTGCTCCGTGCCTCGGAGAGCACGTTAAGCCGTCGGTCCCGGCTGCCATGAACATCTATGGCAGTCGTTATTGGGAAAGTCAGTACCCTCTAATATCCTGACACTGGTCTAGCCTTAGGGTATCGTTAGCCTTCGGGTTGCGGAGGTCAGGTGACAGCCGCTCCGTGTAAAAACTGATATCCAATCAAATCCGGTTAGACCAGAAAAAAAGCGACCCCAAGTGACTTGGGAATAATAAAGGCTAAGAGAGAAGAAATAGAGTGTTATTAAAAGAGGTCTTTTATCTATGCTTTTGGCCTAGGCATATTTTGTGCGTTTTTATATTAAATAGCAAATAGGTCGACTGCACGGATGACGTAGTGATTAAAGCGGTTGCCTCGTCATAGCTACTGTGCCGAGTGTTGTGGGTCTCAATCCACACACGGAAAAAAAAACATTTGTGTGATTCGCAAATAACTATTCTGAGTCTGGATGTTCTTTGTGTCCGTTGTTTGAATGTTTATAAAGATCCCCGCGACGCAGGATTAATTCGGAGTGCGGGAGTTTTCTTTGAAAAAAAAGGTCATCGTCTACCATCAGGTAAGCGGTAACCGTAGCTAATGACAGCCTACAATACTAGGTACATATGTCACGCGTTACCTATGACACAAAGGAATTAAAGATGGCGTGTATAACTTTGGCACTCTTACTGACTGGGAGAAACCGTACCGTAACAGTACCAGTGTTAAAGTTTTTAAGCCGTTTTACTGTCAGAGTCAATAATAATAATAATAATAATTGCCGTTTTTCATACATACTTAGCAATATACCGGTCCACCAGACACCCATACCCATAGCCCATATATTAAAATCCATACGTAGTAATAGTCCTATGCCTGCTGAGGCTAGTGCCGCTGTAGATGTTCCATCCCACCTTTGATTAAAACTCTCGAGGGGCCTCTTCACGTTGGACCCATGTCTCCGTGTAAGCCTCC
This sequence comes from Catocala fraxini, assembly GCA_930367265.1. Classification (NCBI taxonomy): domain Eukaryota; kingdom Metazoa; phylum Arthropoda; class Insecta; order Lepidoptera; family Erebidae; genus Catocala; species Catocala fraxini. Next base: position 5,340,824 of record OV884036.1, on the reverse strand, counting down.
CAAAGGGCCAGGTATTTTCTAATATAATATGTTAGAAAGTACCTGTGATAAGAGAAACATAATAATAATAATATTCTATCACATACACACAACACCATCTAGCCCAAACTAAGCAGAGCTTGTACTATGGGTACTAGACGATAGATAAACATACATAAATACTTTTTTTTTGTAAATAAATACATATTATACATAGACACACCCAGACCAAGACAAACGTCCATGTTCATGCACACAAATGTTTGACTTGTGCGGGAATCGAACCCGCGACCTCAGGCGTGGCAGTCGGTTACACTAACCACTACGCCATCGAGGCCGACAATGGACTAACCTTTGACTTTTATTCATTAATACCGTCAGTCATCAAATAATAATTGGAAACAGGTTAATTGTTTAATGGCTAATTGGAGGATTATCTAAAGAAGGAGGGAGGTATGAGAACTACTACCTAATATACTGGTATTTTTTATGTTGAATAGGCTTGCGTTTCATGTTACATCAGTATTTTGTGTCGATCGAGTAGTTTACCTACAGGGTGGGTACCTATTCACTCGAAACATTAAATTACGTTCTTATTTAATACTAAAGAATGACATGTATCTGGACAAGCCAAAGTTGGTAACGGACAGCGGAGCAACCTATTACAACTTTTGGAAACATATATTTAATCATACAAAATTAATTGTTAACGATTTAGATAGTAAATAAGAAATGTACTCCTTGCTATAAGCTCGGCGTCAAATAATCGTATATAAGCTGTTTATGGTGATGACACACAGGCTGCTTGATTTGTTTATGAGCTAAATAAAAAACATGTTTTATAATACATATATGTATTTGTGCTTTTTTATTCATTCGTTTTAGACGTCATTCGTTTTGTCACCTCTGTGAATATATTGAGAAACATGTTGTAAATATATAAAACACCACAAAGGGTTGTCTTAAATGTAAAACAAGTACTTTTAGCTGTCAATATAATTTTCCTGTTACTTGAATTTTCAGAATATATAGCCTAGATATTAAAGCGAATAGCTAATTAAATAGGCTTTATGACTGGTCCAAAACCGTGACCTAAAATTAATAAATGAACAGCATTTGACGTGTCATTATTTTCAGTAGTGTAGGCCAGCATTGTGGAGTCCACGTTACACCGGTTCTAATCGGTAGTTCACTGATGTTTTATACAATTTATATCCACGGCCAATGTAACATGGTTGGTAATTTGCTATTTCAACTGTTTGTATAATACGTGTAAGTGTTGTCATGTTACATTTTATTATTTGTTACCAATACAACTGACATGTATATCAATAAAAGAATTTAATAAATAAAGACATAAAAAGAAAACTGTTAGTAATATTGTCTTCTGTTTACGCGAATGTTATTAATTGAAATTAAACTACTATATACGGATTTTTACATAATTTAGCAGCTACTACTATTAAACTTTACAAATTTGTAAGCTAATTAAATTATTAAAACTATTTATATTTAAGTTTACACTTTCCCCGACGTTTCCTATAAACTATAAAATACGTATATAGAAGATTAAATAAAAAAAAAAAGAAACTGTTAGTGGACGTGAGAATATTAACTACACAAATTTTATTTAAAAAAATATATAATTTATAATATCGATAGTAATATTCACGTACTGGGTGAGGTACGGATTGTATTAATTCGGGTAAAACGTTACATATATTATCTTTTTTCGTCCGGGATTCCGGGACATTTCCTTTTGTATTACTCCACGGTATTATCTATTTGTGTGCCATTTTCCATACAAATCCTGTTATCCGCTTAAATAAAAAAACATACAAACATCATTACAAATTTCTAAATTTTATAATAGCAGTAATATTATTAAGTACTAGCTTTACGACCGCGGCTTTACCCGCGTGAAAATCCAAATTTTCAAGTCACTAACTTCAACGGTGTAAAACTTTCATATAAAAGCTTTTCACCCCTTTCATGCCCCTTCGGGGTGGAATTTCCAAAAATCCTCTCTTAGTCTCTCCCCTACACTCTTCAAGAAACATACATGCAAAATTTCAGCTTCTTGCGTTCAGTAGTTTCGGCTGTGCGTTGTCTGTCAGTCACTCAGTAACGGAAGAGTATTATATAGATTATTGGTAAATACTGATACGGCTTCTAGGCAACGGCGTCCTTCAATAATTGAAAGACTTTCCCCGATTCACCAGACAAACCATAGCATAACCAGGTCTTAACAAGTAGCCATGGAATTTTACAAAAGATTTCACCTATAACTGAAATGTCATTTCGTTAAAAAATATTATTTAATTATTAGCACTTTTTATGAACTGTCCCGGCACAGGTTTCTCCTAAGTGTGTGAAAGGTTAGGCTGTTGTAAATCCACGACGCTGGCCCAGTGCGGGACAACTGACTTTACACATGCACAGGAAAACATCGTAAGATTCGAGGATATTGTGTAGAACTCTTAGACATGAGACAAAAGTCGTAGGTGCCTTGAGATGAAACTTGAGACCTCTGCATGACTGTTCAAGTCTGCCCGTATGATTTCGCTGCCGTATAGTAAAAATCTATGACTAACATATTTTTTTGTGGCCCCAGCTAATTTAAAAGTTAATTAGACTATGAGATCTTACAGAATAGCAGTGCTGATTACACCATGACTTCATCCACCAAAATGGTCGGCAAATATCTAGCGACAAATAACCTGGCCGTGTCGGCATACTGTATTTTACAGTGATTATGGGCCGAGTAGCAAGGTCTGTCAGAACATATCCGCCGGCTAACAACAGCATCCTCCCGGCGTCTTTAGTTAATAAGATAATACTGCAGTGCAGTTAACGAGTCCAAATATGCCACAGTGGGGCACAAAACTGCGGGTACAATTGCTTCTTAATTTAAGACCAGTTTTTGCACGCCGCTTCGCTTGGTGTATTCGTCCACTGGAACATATACCGGGATAAAAAGTAGCCTTTGCACTGGCGCCGACTCCATAGGGTCTTGAGGTACCCGGGACAAATGGCACTATCTGTAGGGCTGGGCCTGCCTTAATATTTTGTCCTATGCGCCTGGGTAATTGACACTACCTTTATGAACTACAACTATATTTGTCAGTTTTCATTTACTATTCCAGAGATAATTATGGTTACTTATGTATTTATAGGTAATTATTCAAACACGTCAATCGATCTAAGTATATTAAATTATTAGGTAACAAACTTTAAATTTACATAGAACTTGACACCCCGCCTACCCCTTCCGCAATATATAATTTATCTCATTATAGGCCATTTTTCTTACTTTGTCTTATTTAGTTAACAAATATGGCGTACTGATAGCTAGAGACAAATCATAGAGAGAGACCTATCTTTATGTATTATCTTTCGTTTCTATCGTGTCCATTTATTAAAGAATATTTTTTTTATACAACCAAAGTGGCAAACCAGTCTACGGCCCACCTAATGGTATGTATCTTATGTGGGGGCTAGTCAGTGCAGACCGGTGACACTTCGACCCAGTGGGATCTTTTGTGTCGACACTCTTCCAATAACGACTGCCATATGTTCATGGCAGCCGGGACCGACGGCTTAACGTGCTCTCCGAGGCACGGAGCAGGCGATAATTGTCAATCAATACGCACATAATTTCGAAAAGTCATATAACTTCCGAAAGTCAGAGGTGCGCGACGTGAGTTCGAACCCGAGACCCTCTGCATTGCAGTCTGTTGGTCTCCCCACAGAGCTATCGCTGCTTTTTTTTTTCACCTAATGGTAAGTGGTCACTCTAGCCTATGGACGCCTACAACACCGGAGGCATCACTTGCGCGTTGCCGACCTTGTAAAAACCTTTTAACGCCCTTTTTGATGAACCTATAATGTAGTCTTGTAGGAAAACTTTGGCAGTGAGTTCATTCCAATAGCCTTAGAGCTAAATGTTTTTAAGATAAATTGTTTATTTACCAAATAGACATGTAAGAAAACAATAGACTATACCAATATGGTTTAAAATGAACCAGTGATAGCATAGTGGATCTGTTGGATGTTGGATTGCCATGCAGAGGTCTTAAGTCGATCCCAAGACAGGGCTGACTTTTTTGAGTCTATCTCTTTGGCGTAGTGGATAGTGTTACCGCCTGCCATGCCTGAGATCGCGGGTTCAATTCCTACACAAGTTAAACATTTGTGTGCAAGGACATGGACGTTTATCTTGGTCTGGGAGTTTCTATGTACAATATGTATATATGTATGTTTATCCATTGTCTAGTAGTTACCCATAGTACAAGCTCTGCTTAGTTTGGACTACATGGTGTTGTGTGTATGTGATAGAATATTATATTATATATTATTTTCGAAGTCATGTGCGTGTTAATAGTTTATTATCGCTTGCTTTAACGGTGAAGAGGCCCATGCAAATGGGCAATGGGACAGTTTATATAGGGCTGATATTATAATATGGAGCAAGCCTATCGCCGTCCACCAGGTACAACCAAACTGCATACGTCTATTGAGCAAAACATAATGTTTCTATGTATAATATGTATGTATCTACAAATAAAAAATGTATATATGTATGTATGTTTATCCATTGTCTAGTACCCATAGTACAAGCTCTGCTTAGTTTGGGCTAGATGGTGTTGTGTGTATGTGATAGAATATTATTATTATTCTCTTTATTACTCTTTTTTTCTAATAATTACATTTATAAATATAAATATAAAACCTATACATATTTAAAAATATAAAAACTGAAATGACCCACCGACATCGAGAACAGGGTCCAAGCTGCTGGTGGTTAGGGCCCCAAAGAGAGGAATCTCCTCACAATATACGCCGTGTCGAGTGGTACTGCCTTTTGCATCAAGGACTTGATCCAGCCATCTAACGCGAGCCTCTGCAGGTGGTGGTCGAGGCTCTTAGGTATTAAACCATTGACTGTATTGACTATCGGCACAATGATCAGTGCTTGATTATTATTATTATTATTATTATTATTATAACAAATTTGTAGCAGCCACTAATGTGCGGCAGGTCACGCACACAATACCACTCCGCCATAGAAGCAGTAAATAAAAACATTTAATGAATTCATTTGTACTATTTAAACAATAAATTATAACCATTGTTGTGACCGGATTACATAGACAAGTTGTGTCGATGAGTGCGTAGGTGAAGTGATTACATTGAGCCTAATGACGTCATTTCATTATAATCCGTCTATAAATAGAGACTTGGTTGAGCGGGATGAGCTGTCATTGTGACAGGACTAGATGAAGGCCATCATTGTGTTCTTGGACGAAGTGATATTTCGTCCATTATTAAGTATAGGTATTGCGCACATGTACTTATATGTTCCAGTCAAAAATAATCCACAACATTTAATCCGTGAAATTTAATCCGTAAAGCCACGCTTCGGCATGAATGGGCCGGCTCGATCGGAATGATACCATGGCCTCACAGAAAACCGGCGTGAAATAGCGCTTGCGTTGTGTTTCGTCGAGTGAGTGAGGGTACCGGAGGCCCAACTCCCCTCCCCCCTCTGGGGCGGAGGGGGAAATTTAAAAGGCTGGCAACGCACTTGCGACTCCTCTGGTGTTGCGGGTGTCCATGGGCGGGGGTAATCGCTTACCATCAGGCGATCAATCTGCTCGTTTGCCTTCTATAACATGAAAAAAAGAATTGAAATGTATTCATTTTACTGGCATATTTCGATTGAATAGCAAATTTTTTTTAAACTGTACTTATTTTGTAGATATATTTTGTTAAATAAACAACGCGATAAAATTCGTATAAAGTAGTTTAATTTCAACGGTGGTATTTTTGTCAATTTAAAACTAATTTATTAGTCTAAAAATTGCTGTTTAATAGACTTTAACTAGTACAAGGTAGATACCATTTGTAGGGATCCCTTCTTTTCACATAATGCTTGTCTTAATATACTTTGGCATAACTAGTTTGGCATAATAATACTTTGCCATAATTGTCCTTGGCATACAGTTTATGTTGATATTATCTTAGTGACAAACCGAAAAATAGGTTTAGGTTGCCGCGTGGTGGCGCTTGCACCATCCTAAGCGGCCAGTTGTAATAATATACAAAGCAACATGACGATTACGCTTAAAAAAAATGCGGGAGCTGATATGCGTAATTATATTTAGAAAAACAAAAGGATGCCATGTGATATTATGTCTCGAAATTTTATACCAATGGATTTGTACTATGTTTGAGGTCGTATTTACTAATTAGCGTCCAAGTTAAATTAGGTACAAAGTGTTGATAAACTTATCGTTTACTTATTATTTATTACTGCATAATATTCTGGCCTGTATAAATACGATCTTTCGAACATTACCCGGTTATACATAGAAGTGCTGTGTTTAACCTTTCAACAACTTCGATATATCAAATCTTACTCAATTTTCAGTTTTAGAAAGTGTGTAAGTAGGTATGTATGTACATTCATTACACAGGTGTTGCTACGCCTACCGATGCGTCAAGTACTGCTGTTTCGTTCCGAATTTTCCTCGTTTTATACTAGTTTAGGTGTTTCACCTATATACTAGATGGTTATTTAATTATATTTAACCGGTCGTATACCGCCGGCTCGCATACCAGCCGGCAGATTTGTACCCGTCGTAGGCCGGTGGCTCGCATGCGAGCCACCAAATTGGTTTTACGTTAGCTTAAGCTAAAGCGAAGGCGGCGCGCGGCGTTTTGGCGCCAATTTGGTGGCTCGCATGCGAGCCACCGGCCTACGACGGGTACAAATCTGCCGGCTGGTATGCGAGCCGGCGGTATACGACCGGTTAATATAGGTTATAAACGATCTTCCACTTCACGTCTCTAAAGGATTTTATTTAACCCCGATTTTATCTTTTTTCAGACTTATAGAAAACAATCAAGTTTAGTGTACCACCCGTACTTTTTAATAACGTATTGTACGTTATTTCGGGTAAACGTACTTTATACTTTATTAGGAAAATAAATTACGTGAAAATACTTTATTTTAACTATGACGACTTTTACAGGTTTTATTTACCTAATTGTTTAGTTAAAGCAACACTAAAGAGATTCCCTAAATTCAATAAAAACAATTGTTTATCTATCTTAATATAGACATTCCTTGATAATAAATATTTGGTGGATGTTATTAGCATCAACAAAAACATGGTAACAAAAAAGCAGGTTAAATAAATAAAACTTTATTTTCGGAGATTGTACTTTATTTTTTACCTCAGATAGTAAATGTACTCTATTCATTCAAAATAACGGTAGCAACCCTAAACAAGACCTACTTTTCCTTCTAACAACAAGTTAAACCAATATTATCAAACATCATTAAAATATTCATTCGTTTGCTCAACGCAGGTCAACAAAACATGGCGCTCATAGTGGTTTGTGGCGATTACACAGATCTACGCAGTATAAACAATCTAAATATAAATGGAACGAGGTGTCGTATGCGTAGGGACGGCGAAACAATGAGTATGCGACCGAACGATACGTTTAATCATACTTTTGAATAGGAAAAGCGGCGCAATGGTCTTTCCGCACGAATCTGTTCGCTATACTTGTACGATAGGACAATATAAAAAAAATTGAGGTGTCGATACGGTTTGTTCCGCATTCGACCCTCATGTTTCGTCCCAAACGTAAAAATACGCATTCATCCCAAATATAGTTCCTTATATGTCCCTAAATTTAGATAAATATTAATATCTTAATTTAATTCCTATTTCATCCCAAATTATGTTCCTTTTCTGTCCCTGTTTTTTTTTGTATGGATGCCTTTGTTGTACCGTCAGCTGAAAAATATTTTAAAGTACCTCGTTGATTTCTAAGCAAAACTTTAGGCTTTTGATTGCATGACATCACGAGCCCGACAACGAAAAGATGTGAAATAATTTTAACTAAGTTTTGTTTTGCTAACCATATGCTTAAAAATGTAGGACGAAAAAGGAATAATTTAAAAAGAGGGGCGACTGAGGAACATTTTGGAATGTGGGACGTAATGTAGGGGCAAATGCGGAACAAACTGTCGATACGCACACATTGAGTTAATTTAATGGCTCTTTCGTTTCGGACAAGATCGATTTATGCACAAATACTAAATAACAAAAAAAATCTGCACGGACGGCGTAGAGGTTAAGTGGTCGCCTCGACATTGCCTCGTGCCGAGTGTTGTGGGTTCTCGGGACAATAAGTTGTATGATCCACAAATGGTTGTTTGAATGTTTGTAAAGACGACGCTATACAAGAATTATTCCTAGTGCAGAAGTTATATTTATAAAAACAGGAAAGTTTCTTAACTTTACAACGTGTCTTAATTGCGTTGCTACATAGCAAAAATACATATTTAAGAGTACAATGACTGAAGCTTATGGTCACGAGTCAATCTGTGACCATGACCAATGTAAAACTGTCGAAACGTCGGGAAATAGATAGGAATTTATACCTTTGAATAATTATCAACGTGATTAAGACCCGTTGTATAATCAATACAGCATTATGTACACAAATCCGAAGTCAAAAACGTTTATCTTTTGTGCTTTGTATTTGCTGGGCTAATGTATGTTAGTGTACATTTACTCAGTAGTCCAGATTTTATGCTCCATGCCACAATTTTATTTACGTTGTAATTTCACTCGACATTTTTCTCATCTTATCAGAGATGAATTAATATATGAATAAATATTAATTAATCTCTACTGCATGATAATTGTAAACGCAGTCATTTTTAAAATCTACTTTTAATTGCAAGTTTTCTTTATAACTAGTTATAATTATACCATGGAATATTCCATTGTATAAAATCATATTATCTACGCAACCTAACTATGACTTTATTCCTTTATCCGACATGGTTAGAACTAGCAAATGTTTCCTGATCAGCCTAGGTATATAGGCCTTAGTAGGTATTCTGAATTCCAATAAGCTTCATTTTCTAATCTAACATTCTGGTTACACTAAAAAGTTTGAATGACCCGATTCAGAATGTCATAGTTCATATAAAATACATTAATTGCCAGCTTGATGTTTTCAGATAACCAATTCACAAATAGGTAACAGCTCGCAAAGACACCTTACCGCATCAGGAAGATATTTCATCGGATAGTACTGAATCAGTCTACAGAATCGTTAAAACGTTTGTTGCGAATCAGAGAAATAACGATATTCTTTGGTATCTAACATGTTGTCCTAGATGTCAGATCATTTGAGAGTATTGACTTTCTATATCAATGTTCAGTAAGGCTCATGACAGTTGAGACCGATGGCATGGAAAGAGGAGAGATTACTTCTTGCAAAATGGTCGAAATGGTCTCTTCTCCTCAAGCATAATACTGGTCTCGTTAGTTAAACTTGCCGATCGATTACACCAAGTTTGTTTTCTGCCTAGCCTTTATTATTCCCAAGTCACTTGGGGTCGGCTTTTCTAGTCTATCCGGATTTGACTGGATATCAGCTTTTACACGGAGCGGCTGCCACCTGACCTCCGCAACCCGAAGGCTAACGATACCTTAGGGTATCGTTAGCCTTCGGCTAGACCAGTGTCAGGATATTAGAGGGTACTGAATTTCCCAATAACGACTGCCATACATGTTCATGGCAGCCGGGACCGATGGCTTAACGTGCTCTCCGCTCTGGATTACACCAAGTAATAAAAGAAATTAAAATGCGTGGATCCTTAGGAGACAGGACAGGTATCGTCAGTTAATGTATTGATTGGATGTGTAGTGGTTCGAGTGGTCGCCTATTTACTGCTATTGCGCCGACTATTGTGAGTTTAAATCTTACAAGTTACAAAAATCTGTGTGATCCACAACTGGTTGCTCTGGCTTTGGTTGTTCTTTATGTCCATTGTTTGAATGTTTGTAAAGTTCTCCGATTCCCGTCCTACTCCATTTAAAAAACAAGGGAGAATCGGCATTGAATTGCCGTAAATCTTAAGAGTTCGAAAAATGGTTCAAGTAATATGCAAAGGTCACGTGATATCACGTGATCTTCCAAATATTTACAATATATCAGAGGTCGAAGGTCATAATCATTTCAAGGGTATATTGACTATGCTGAGTCGAGTTTCTAGCTCTTACGGTTCTTGAGTTGAAAGTTGTATAACAGACAGACGGACGGACGGGGTCAAAGCTGTTGTTTAAGAGTTTTTCGAACTCTAAAAGTAAAAAGTAATTAGAATGGTTCTGGAATGACAAGCATACATAACAGGACATTCGCTTTGGAAATATCGTGGCAAAAGTTATAGTATTTTTATACAGTCTAGATCTTGTTAGTATGTGTTATCACAATACTGGACTACAGTGAACAATATTAATTATCTCAAATAAATGCTTTTATAAGCAGGACCTCTTTGAGAACTAGAGAAATGCATAAGAAGTTATTATACAAAAACGGTGGCAAATAACCATGCAGCTTGGTAAGACCCATAGAATAGAATATAATAGAAATATTTATTTGCATGGAATGTAGGTTTACAAATTATGATAAGCGGTTATCGTTACCTATGATATGATGCTTTTGTGAGCGATTAGGGATTGTTCCCAGGGTATCACTAGCGCATCACCGACTATTGTCTATTAGTGACTATTGTCGGTTCAAGTCAAACATTTGTGTGCATAAACATGGATGTTTGTCTTGGTCTGGGTGTTTCTATGTATAATATGTATGTATTTACAAAAAAAAAAGTATATATGTATGTTTATCCATTGTCTAGTAGCCATAGTACAAGCTCTGCTTAGTTTGGGCTAGATGGTGTTGTGTGTATGTGGTAGAATATTATTATTATATTATTATTAAGGGGACTTGCATACATTTTCTGATGCCGACTGCACTATAAATCAAGAAAACTTTGTCGCAGCCATATTTAAATATAGCATCTCTGTAGTCACCACATGAAATAGTATCATAATGTAGTATATTTATAGCTAAACGCGGAATAAATTGAGGTGAACAGAAATATCTGCGCGCGCAGTTTTATCGTCGATTGTTCCACGTTATTGACGCTCACGCTCGCGATAACACTCATATACTGATCACGTCCTACTTAGTACAATAAACACTATGTTTATGTAAAATACAAGTTAATATACTCTAATTAATCTCTATGTTATTTCTGTAATACTGGGCAATGAGATTCACATTCGCTATACATCTGATTAGTAATTGCTGTTCACACAACAGATGTGTCTGTACAAACTAGAATCTTCCACAAGGAAAACATACGCTACTTAGGCCAATACTCACTTAAACAAACCATTTCAATATTGTTATCACCGACAGTTCCATCTGTAGAGGCTGTATGTAGACCGAGAAAACAGTGGCTCATGTGTAAGAACACATGAACTACAGAGCAACAAAATAGTCAAGGCTTCTCAAAATCTAGAAACAATAAAAGAATTACGGTGCATTATTGGTCACCGACTATCTTTCTGGTCAGAATAAAATGGTACGAGTAGACGTCCCATATATAACACACAATGACCCAATTGAGAGGCTAAATGCGAAAGATACCTGACCAGTTAATTAGGTAGTATTGCCGTTCGAATTTTATAGGATGCAGAACTGATGTATGATTACTTACGTAGCTTTTTCATTAGTATGTTTGTATGTATCTTATGTGGGGGCCAGTCAGTGCAGACCGGCGACCCAGTGGGTTCTTTTGTGTCGACACACTCCCGATAACGACTGCCACAGATGTTCATGGCAGCCGGGACCGACGGCTTAACGTGCTCTCCGAGGCACGGAGCAGGCGATAATTGTCAATGAATACGCACATCATTTCGAAAAGTCATATAACTTTCAAAAGTCAGAGGTGCGCGACGTGGGTTCGAACCCGAGACGTTTTTTATTAGAAACTTAGCAAATGAGCAAACCGTCTGCCAGGGTAACTAGAGTGCTTAACATTAGGTGATTGTGAATAGTAAATGTACCCTATGACCACTTCCATCTTTCTCTCGCTCATGCGTTAGTGACTGTAGAAATGTATTTAAAGACGAGATGAAAGGAAAGAAATAGAATAGGAAGGTGTAGAAGCCTCCACACTACTCTTACAAACGAAACTTGGTAATAATGTTACTTATTCTCTTATTTGGTAAAACTTTTCAGGGAATCGGCGGTCTAAGAGTTGTAACGCTGCACGAGATCTGGAGATTGATATATATATATATATTATGCATATCTTTCCTTGCATCCTTTGTTTTATACCTTTTATATATTGCATATAAAAGAAATAAAACAAATATCTTTATATATATAATTCTACTGTACGTGTGTATGTCACTGAACTCCTCCTAAATGGCTGGAACGACTTTGATAGAAAAAATTGTGTGTGTTCATGTGGATTCGAGGATGGTTTAGATTTGCGTTTTTTTTCGTGTGTACTGGACAACGTCTGTCGGGACAGCTAGTATTGTATATATATTTGGTCGACAATGCGAAAGTGATATTGCAAATGATTTTAAGCTTTGGTAAATGTTTACCATAACGTGAGCCGTCCTGTTTAATATTTTTGTTGCATACTAATTTTTCATTTTATTATATGCTTTTTATCGGGGACTGCCATTACGAGGCCGTTATTTTAATTATACTATATTCTGCCTTCTATGAATAATTTTATTCATAAAATTATTCATAGACGAAGTTCTATACAAGTTATAGATCATTTTTTCATAAGGCAGAACGTCTAAGGTTATCGGTTCGACCCTTTGGGTAAGCCTAGCAACAGACATAAATATAAATTGAGTAACTAAAGTCTCTACTCCAGTTACTCAATTATCATTTATGTTTGTTGGTAAGGCTTATAGCCTTATGAAAAGGTAGGAAGAAACCCAGAGTCACTATTTATAATCGTGATTAAATTATAGTCCCCGTATTTTACAGTTCCGTTTGTGGTCCAGCTATTATACCATATACAAAATCACTATACAAATATAAATGATAATAAAACTTAATAATATTAATACGTACAAACAGATAACTTCGACGAAAAGTCGTATTTTCCGAAGTAGGTTTCATAAACGTTAATATTTTACCGAATTTTGTTCAGTGTAGAATACATTACACGTTGTTATATCGCCACTTTGTCGGTTGCGAGTGCATCGTGAGCGTTCAGTTACACAAACATAACAAAGAGCAGCGAAAGCTCAGTGGGGAGACCAACAGACTGCAATGCAGAGGGTCTCGGGATCGAACCCACGTCGCGCACCTCTGACTTTCTAAGTTATATGAATTTTCGAAATTATGTGCGCATTGATTGACAATTATCGCCTGCTCCGTGCCTCGGAGAGCACGTTAAGCCGTTGGTCCCGCCTGCCATGAACATCTATGGCAGTCGTTATTGGAAGAGTGTCGACACAAAAGATCCCACTGGGTCGAAGTGTCGCCGGTCTACACTGACTGGCCCCTACATAAGATACATACGTACACAAACGTAGCGATTTACGTTATTACTAATAGATATTTATTTAGAAAACGGTAAACCTGTTCGCTTTCTACATTCAAGAAAATGTACGCGAAGAAAAGTCGCCTTCTAACTTTATAAAATACAGTGAATAACAGCAGTTTTGAGTATATCTTGAGTTTATAAATACGTTTTAGGAAGGTAATTAGAATTCGAGTTTTAATACATGCAGAACTTACTTACAATGCAAAATGTTTATAATATTAATATGTTTTTGGTGACTTGTATACTTATATAGAAAATCAAAAACCGTTGTCAATGAAAGGGGTGAATATAACATTAGTACTATTTTTATGCGATTCCATGATTGAATAGTTTCTATCATCTTTACTCTTTTGAGCGCCAAGCTGTGCTGAACGTGATGTGTCCTCCAGCGCCAAGCTATAAATCTATAACTGTTAAAAATGTTGGCTAGCTTAATTTTGCGGTTTTTAAAATAAACAAAGGCCGCTATTACAATAATAATGTAAGAGTAGAGTTTTAGGCAATAGTAAAATTACGCCCAAATTAAAACAAACTATTTTTTTATGTATTTATTAATAAATTCTCTTTTAGATATTGTCTTCTAATAAAGTCGTGGCGTGCAGGGCACAGAAACGTATGTCTTCTATACAAGACCGTGGCCACAGTATATACATATACAGTATTGTAACTCGGCCCTGTCCTTGAAATAATTACCTACAACAGCGTGGTTCGTAGACACGCGTTAGGGCTGCCCGCCTACAGTATTTTAATTTTATCTACCTACTTGAGTTTCTTTCTAGTTTAGTGATTGTAAATATTATATGTATATTATATTATAAAAAATGAAATACATAATTAATGAAATAGAAAGTGTTCAATAAAATTAAATTATCACAAATCGTACGCTTACTGCTTACAAAACAATCACACCGTCCGTTCGTCACTGCGGCGCATTCGCGCTGGTTGCGTGCCGAGCGCATGCCGACGCCGAGGTGCGTTGGTATGACTTGAGTTCCAACCGTTTGTATGAAGATATGTTACTGTATATTTATGTACTGTGCCGTGGCGCTCAAAAGATTAAGAAATCGCATAATAGTTCTATTATCATCTCATATCCCTTATTTAAATTGCATATAATATTTTTTATCAGATGTTATTTATAATTCACTACCATATGTTATCACCCGTGCAGTCACCATGGGATCTAGTTGAAAACCAGCGCTAGGCTTCCTTAGCCTGCCATATGCTGAACTAGGTCTTTTATTATGGCAAAATTGACACAAGGCGTTTATATATACATATACTATACAATACTCTGTAATTCCTATGTGAGAGAACAAATAAATAATTGTATTATATTTTTACCATGTTGATATGCGTCTATAACGAAATAATTTATTTTAGTTCCTTTTATAAACATGATTATATTATACTAGATATTGCGCGCAGCTTCGCTTGCGTAAATGTAGGTTAGGGATTACTCTAACCTAGTGGCGTAGCGTCGGTGTCTGCGCCCGGGGCGGAAGAAAATTTTACCGAACTGTTAATTGTTTTTTTCAATTTATAAGACTAATATACAGTAATTCTAAAGAACTTTTCAGCAAGAACAATCATCAAATCGAATATTTACAAGATATCATAATTATTTATTGTAAAATTTTCCCGCTCCCTAGAAGTGCCGCCCGAGGCGAGCCGCCCCTACCGTCCCCACTACGCTACGCCACTGCCCTAACCTACATTTACGCAAACAGTACTTATTTCTGAATAAAAGGTGTCCCTATGTCCTTTTCTGTTTCTCTGACAACGTTTATGTGCAATTTTATGATCGGTTGAGTAGTTAGGCGTGAAAGCGTAACAAGCAAACAAACTGACATTCGCATTCATAATATTATTTTGGATTACCAGATGTTACCACCCTTGCAGTCACCAAAGGGATCTTTATATTAGTTTATAGTTGAAAACAAGCGCAAGGCTTCCATAAAGTGTTACTGGATCGATGGGAGAATGGATTAGTCGACGTCGATCGATAGTTTCTACCAGATTAATCGACGTCGACAATTTCGATCGACGTCGAGTGATGCCGTCGATCGACGATCGATCGATTAGTCTGGTAGCCTGACTCATGTTGAACTACATCGCATATGGCAAAATTAACACAATGCGTTTATATTTATACCCAGGTCGGGCCAACAAACAGTTATTGGGGTTTTCTGTTAACAAATCTCAGTAGCAGCCCGGAGTTAGGAAGTTGGCGGTGTTAGACACACGGAAAGCACGTAAATCTGTTGGTCCTGCGCCTGATCTCTCTCCGGTCGTGTCGGATTACCGTCCCTTCGGATCATGAGAGTGCACTTGTTTTCGCGCACACGCTTGTGCACTATAATATCTCCTGCGCAGATGGCCAGTCTCCGTTAAGATTGGCCGCCGTGACCGAAATTCGGTCTGGAGGACATTATATTATGTTGATGTGCGTCTTTCTTTAACCAAATTATTATCTTTCTTTCTTCTTTTTCATCTCTTTCTATTAATATATATACAATACTAGAGTTTGCCCGCGGAATCGCTCGCGTTAATGTAGATTTATGTTAAGATAGATTTTTTAGTAGCCTATATGTTATTCTGATATATATATAATATATATAAACAATAATACTGTAAAGTTTTATCAAAATGCGGTCAATCGTTTTTGCGTAAAAGAGTAACTAACTTCCATCCATCTAACTATCCATCCTGACACACTTTTACATTTAGGTATAATTAGTAGGATTTTATTTCCGTCATACTCTTCATCGAAATCATGACAGATAGAATATAGGAATATCAATGTGACCACTCGAGCTACTGCACAATACGTGCAGTTAAAGTAAAGAGACAATTCATGCGATATAAAAAATATTATATAAAAACGGTTACGAAATCGTAAAATGACAACAATCTTCGAAACAATCAATGACTAAAAGAATTAAGTTAAACGTTTGCGCAATTATATTAGAACGCGCGAACGGTACGGCACGATGCGCCGGCGCAGCATGCAATTTAATGATCAAGTAATTGTCACACAATCGAATTAGACGTTTGACCTTTATACTGATTTTCTCTGATGTTATAAGATTTTTTTATACGAGTGTGTTTGATTGTTATGAAGTGTAAATTTAAAAATTCGCTTGCCCTTTCTTTCCATGAGCCCTACACCCTTGCTTTGCTGAACGTGGCAGTAAATGTAAATTCACAGAATATTTTTTTATGTAACATTGACATTTATAAGTGTTTAATATTGTCTTCTGTTTACGCGAATATTATTCATTGAAATTAAGCTACTATATACGAAGTCTGCTGTGTGTGAACATGTGCAACAGGGGACCGACGTTAGACGTGGGTGACAGCCACATTTTCTGAGCCGGGTATCAAACTGGTATGGGATCTTACGATCGGTAAGAAACAAATGCCACGGGACCAATAATTCAGTAGGAATTATTTGAATATCTAATATTAGGTATAGCCCGCGGCTGCGCTCGGTAACAGCCCTTTTTCTTGGATAAAATGAACCTTATTTCCTTTCTGTAACAACGCGGGATTTAAATATAATCGGTCAAGTAGCTTAGACTTGAGACTGTAAATAACAAACAAATAAACGCACATTTATAATATTACTAACTGACCCGCGCAACTTCGTCTGCTTCACATAAGAGAATTTTCACCGTTTTTGCAATATTTGTCATGAATGCTCTGCTCCTATTGGTAGTAGCGTGATGTTATAGCCTATAGCCTTCCTGGATAAATAGACTATCCAACATTAAAAGATTTTTTTAAATTCGTACCAGTAGTTCCTGAGATTAGCACGTTCAACCGAACAAACAAATACACAAACAAGCAAACTCTTTAGCTTTATAATATTAGTATAGATAGTTAGGATGCCTGCAGCATACTTAAATATGATGTTTAAATAATTTTGCTTTGAAATTGTAGCAATCTTAATAAAGCGATGATATCAACAATCCCAACATCGTATATAATTATATACAGAGTATTAAGAGCCGCTTTTGTCAGTACCAGATTGCCGCAAAACATATGTTGACCTAAATGTGGCCAGCAGACGCGCATGCGCAATAGATATTAATTAGTTGTATGGCTCACTGCGCGTCTCGGTCAGAGAGCGATTGATGTGTAACATAACAAGATAATTTAATTTCTAGACGACTTTGAGATTTTAATTGTTTTCTGTGGTCGGTAGGGATGGTAGAAAGCATTATGGAGGCACCGGGGCCTAATTCTCGCGAAATAGACAAATTAAAATGGTGGATATTATTGAGATTAAGCGATTTCAGTTCAATCGGCGTTTTATTTCACGGTGTTTTATTTTGACTGCACGGATGGGGAAGTGGTATAGATGGTCGCCTAGCAGCTGCCACTGCGCCGAGTGTTGTGGGTTCGAATCTCACACGGGTTAAAAAGTGATTTTATTTTTGAATTTTGATTGCTTTCGGTGACGACGACGCGAGTTCCATGATTTTTGTTCACCTAAAAAGTGCTCAACACGCCTAAAGAAGTTTTCACTTCAAAAACCTTTATATCTGTATTCGACGAAATTGTCTATTTCACAAGAATTATGAAGACTGTTACTAATAATTCCTTGTCAGAAAATCCAATGACACTTTGTCCGACCCAAATATCGATTCCGAGCCACAACATAATATGTAGGTATTCACCACCGCTGCGCTATCGTTGCATAATTTTTCAGTTATTCAGCTCTAAATTTTGCCCGCGGCTTGTGTATATGAAGGTTATGTCAATTTTCTGGATGAAAGACCCTATCTCATTTTCTGTACACCTGACAACGTGTTTATGAAATTTCATTATGCTCGGTTGTGTAGTTAAGGCGTGAAGGCGTAACAAACAAACTAACTCACAATCGCATTTATAATATTCGGTAGCTAGGTAAACTTGAAAAAGTGTACTTTAATTTACTAATTAACCCTACATTAGAGATTATATGACACATGTAGTCCATATTACATGTGTCAATCCTAGAGTGTGCAAACGATGCGTGCACGCATTACAAATTAATTGACACGGGTGCGCCTACGCCGGGTGACTCGCCTCTGACACTGATACACTACTAACTATATAATTCAATCGGAACCATTGAGTTATGGCTTTAATATGTCTGTTTGAATGTAATACAATTCGTCTTTATGTCTTTTTGTTGGATGGTTTTTATAGGTAGCCCAGTGTTAGTGAATGTGACTGCTCTGCACGAGGGTTTGACTCCGGGTTGGGTAACGTTAATTAACGGATAAACAGCTTGGTACAGGATATTTTCTATATGATAATACATACATTCATACATAGATTCACGCCTGTTTCCCAGAGGGGTAGGCAGAGACAACGGATTTCCATTTACTACGATCCTGACACACTTCTCTGGCTTCATTCGCTTTCATCACATTCCTCATACACGCCCGTCGGTTCAAGGTGCTCTTAACCTGGCCTTTGTCCAGAACGCCTCCGATCTGGTCAAGAAACGTTCGCCTAGGTCTTCCTCTTGCGACTGTTCCATTCACACTAGCCTTATAAACTTTCTTAGTCAGTCTTTCCTCGTCCATTCTTTCTACATGCCCAAACCAGCATAACATACCCTTTTCTATTCTTGTCACTATATCCACTTTCATGCCGCATCTCTCTCTAATCACACTATTCCTTATTCTATCTTTCAGAGTCACACCACATATATGTATTTCTCAGCGCTCTCATTACTACAGCATTTATTCTGCTCTCATGCTTCTTTTGCCATACCCAACTTTATATGTCAACTTTTATATGATAATATCGAAGGTAAAATTAATTATTTGTATTGCGGCCCCTAACCGTGTTGTGAACTAGCGTTATAAGACTATGTGAATCCTGTAGGCAACTATATCTACGACTAAATATAATAAATCCTGCTGTAAAACACGATGTGTTAAACAGGCATAATTTTCGTGTTGCGGGTACTTTACAAATAACATCCAAACTCGGAACAACTATAATTTGTAGAATACACAGAATTTTGTCCCATGTCGAACCCACAACACTAGATGCACTGGCAGCTGCGAGCCGACTACTACCTGAACGCTAAGAGGAAACATTTTGTAAGCTGACGTTATCTAAAATTTATGCAAGCTATATTAGACGGAAAAATAAACCAATTATTGAAGAATATGTACGCTCCAAGGTTTCTCTGACATCACATAAATGCTAGCCACACATAAACAATATTATTAACATATTAGAAACATTATGCAAATACATATTGATAGTGAATTTGAATGCCCTTATAATTTTCCTTAATTGCTAAATCTATGTGTATGTTTTGAAGGATGTATCGTATTATAATTAGTTAATTAGTCGTCTTTACATAATATTAACTAATTAGCGTCAAAATCACGGACCAATCAATCTCTTAATGTTGAAATTTCGTATTATCAGTTATACTACTGAATTGATACTATTTGATACCTTAAGTTGAAAAATTGGTACCTAGTTCGTTCAAAAGATATAAAACATAAACGTTGGTGCCGCCATTTTGACGTCATAATGATGGAACCACACGAAACACCAAGTCCCAGTAGTTTAGTGACTTATTTACATTTTTACTACCTACCTATATTATCCTACCCATTGAAAAGCTCATCTATTTGTAATTACACTAATTACATCAGGGGAAATCGGAGACGCAGACTTGAAATGTTGTTGCCGCCATTACGACGTTTTTTTGTTTGACGAAAAATCATGTGCAGGTTTATATTTTTATTTTTGAGTGTGTACGCTTTTGCAACCTACGAAGGTCGTAAGTATTTAAATAGATGCGTCAATAACGTACCTTTGACGTTTAAAAAGACAACTCCTGCACTAGATGTATATCCTGTTTAGAGGGGGACTTAACAGACATTCAAACAACGGACACAAAGAACACCCAGACTCGGAACAATATTTGTAATTTTCAAACCACAATCCACTAACATCACTGCCATTGCACTGAGTACTGTAACTCAGTGCAATGGCAGTGATGTTAGTGGATAGGGATTTTCAAGACTCTGTTATGCCTCCGATTAATAATTAAGTAATTAACGTGCCTTTTAAGTTATTTGGTGACGGAAAAAATTCTGAGGAATTACTGCAGGTTTACGCGCAACCAATATTGCGGTTAACCCGGTTAGTAGGAGTTACGGAGGCTTTTCCTTTATCCCATCTTTAATTTACTTTACCCCTTCGTGCTAACACGAACCGTCAGCTAAGTATGTTTTTCAAAAATAAACATGTAACAATTAAACGTTTAACGATCATTTCAGTATCTTGCACTCTAAATTATAAAATTACTTATTCATTTGATGATTAAATTTGCAGACAAAAGCGTCGGATTACATTTCGATGGATTCTTTATTTTGTTAAGAACAAAATGAAAAAGCCGTCGAACGTTCACCGCGCTAGTGATGTTATATTTATTTTCTACAAAAGAACAAAAACAAAATATCTAAGACCGTTCACCGCGCCATTTACCGTAAATTAACGGTATATAAACGCTCAATTAATGGCTTTTTTAAACGAGCGAGTTTAAATGTAGTTCGAAATTCGGATAATTAACTGTGAGAAGCTTCGGGCATAATGGTAATTTATTCTTTAGTTTGTTTGTAAGGCGTTACACAGATGACTGGAATTATAGAATATATGCAACACGAACGACGAATACAGAAAGTCCGCTAGTGCCTGGCTGAGTTCGGCCACCGAAACAAACCGCTGCCCGCCGCGCCGTGGCAACCGCACCCGGTCAGCTGCGGACGACAAAGGACTAAGCCGGACGTCTCTGTCCATTGCAAAAAAGACCGTCGTCTGTGAAATGCCTTAGCAGAAGTTATTTTTATTGCCTAAGTTGGCTGGCGATCTAGCGACGAATTTGCTGATAAACGGTTACTGCGGTTTATGGATAAGGATGTAATAATCTTTCAGCATTGCCACACATAGCGACACTTACTCACGTAGCAGTACTTCTGGCAGTTCTACAGTGTCTGCGTCATTTAGCTGTCATCGCTTGTCCTCGATCGAAAAGTACTTTTACGTTGCTTGCGTATAGTGTTGTCCTTTTCCCTCTCGAAGACCTTAGCCTTACAACGTTAAGACCGGTGCCTCCATAACAGTAGTAGAGCCTCGCTGATTTCAGCATGAATGGGTCGGCTCGACGGGGGAAGAACTACCCTCTCACAGAATATTGACGTGAAATAGCAGTATTCCTACTGTTGTTTCATTTGGTGAGCGAGAGTACCGGAGACTCAATCACCGTCTTTCCCCCTTCTCGCTCCTTCTCCTTGCCAATTCCTTCCCTAAAGGGTCGGCAGCGTGCAAGTGATGTCTCTGGCGTTGCAGGCATCCATAAGCTACGGTGACCACTTACCATTAGGTGGGCCGTAAGCCAGTTTGCCCTTTAGTTGTATATATAAAAAAAGTTACTTTTGTAATAAAGTGTTGTGGGCTACCGTATAAGGACAGGGTGTGCCACAGGGAACGCCAATTGTTCCCCTCCAGATTATGTGGGACGCAAAGATAATTTGTGCGATGTAGGTGATAATCATATCCGTCTTAATCCTTCAGAGACGCTACGTTATTATTTCTGTATTCGTTAATTATACAGAAAATCATTCTAATGCTGCCGTGTTTAGCAATATTCGTTATTTTTACGAACAATGCATAATTGTTTAATTGTTGTAATGAGTTGGTATAGCGTAGGGCACGCTGTGACCCGTGGCTCTGACGTTCATATACATTGCGTAATTATTTCATGGTGTAGAAACAGTAATACTAACTAACAATGTAATGGTAACTATTTGTAGCGATGAGGTTGTATAATTTTAACTTATTTTAAGGGAAGGTGTTGACTTGCTTGTTTTCTCAACAAGTTATTGTTAGATAATATACATGGTTACGTAAAAGTATTGGTTTAGGAAAGGTTACTACAATATTATATTATAAGCGTTATTGTGCACAATGGTGGGTGAGCACACCTACCATTGTGCAATAACTTATTGTATAACTTAGTAATACTAAATAAACTCTAAAATATAGTTGAAATATAATATTTTATCGCTCGAGCCGTCTTGACCTAAGTCAGTAACAGAATCTAGTTCAGGGTTGGATTTAGGGGCTTGGACAAAGAAGAAGTGAAAACTGGAATACTTTTTTAACCATTTTAATCAGAACCCAGATTTTGAAGTGATTTTGAAGGCCCTAGGTCAAAACTCTTGTTGTCCTCTCAATTCAGCCCTCCATGTGCCAGTACAGTAGATGATATTTAATGCATAAGCTATGTTTAGTATAATCACCAATTGTTCGATATTGCCGTTAAACCAATTATTGACTTGCGCGCAAACATGAGAGGGGGTAGGCAAGATGCCATAGGACTGTCGAGGCTGGCATTTAAGACTTTATTTCTTATAGTTTTGCAAATGTGACCTGTCTGTTGTTGGAATGCGAGACATAAATAAAAAAATATTGAGTCTGGCTCTCGGTGTGCCGCTGCACCCAATAGGCTAATAGTGTGCAATTACATAAATTCATACTTATGGAAATGCAAGTTTCTGTGTATGTGGAACCTATTTAAAAATTATTTCACTATTTGAAACGTACATTATTCCTGATGGACATAAGCTAATATAATGCTTAGGTAAGTTATAAATAAGGACGCCTAAGCGCTAGAATATTAACCAATACTTTTATATTATTGACACGATCGTTAGTTATAAGTACTTATAGTAATTAAACATTTAATTCCTTTCATGTAATAACTGATAAGACTAGCTACTAATAATTTATATTTGTATAATATTGATAATGGAATATAACTGTACTAGTAATATTCCATTATCAAGAGAATCTTATAGAAACTCCCAGAAACACTCGCAGTAACTACATAATATGTACTTTATTCAAACAACACACACTTGAACGGTGAGGGTAGTCCAAATATTGCTTCTTGGTAGAACGCTTCAAGCGTTTTGAACATATTTAGCGAAGCAAACCTATGTAATACATAGCTATACTTAGGTATGTTATATTTCCAATAAACAATTACATAACTATATCTATTAATAATATAATATATACTAGCGGTCGCCTAGTGCTCAAAATTCGACCAAAGATTGACTGTAAGATATTGCTGATATATGTCATTATATATTGACATATGTAACCATAGTTACGCGCTTCGACTGCGTGTGTCAATGCATGGTTGTGTGCGTGTAGTGTTTTTTTTATTAATTTAATGTATTTCTAATGCATATTTTATATAAATATTAGGATTCGTCACTCCTTCTCCATATAAACTTTAACTGTGCCAAATTTCATACTCCTCCGTCCACGCAATTTTCGTAAAAAGGGGTACAGAGTTTTTGCTTCATGTATTAATATATAGATAAACTAACTGCACGAATAGTATAGTAGTTATTGGTCGCCTCGCCACTTGCATTGCGCCGAGTGTTGTGGGTTTGAATCCCACACGGTACAAAAAATTGTCCGTTGTTTGAATGTTTGTAAAGTCCCTCGCGATAGGTGAAATAATTCCAAGTTGTCTTTTAGAGTTCGAAAAACTTTTTATACAACCGCTTTGTCCTTCCGTCCGTCCGTCTGTATACAATTTTCAATTCAAGAACCGTAAGAGCTAGAGAGTTAGAGACTTGCGGTCAACGCCATTTGACTCAGCATAGTCGATATACCCCGAAATGACTATGACCTCTGACCAATCAAGGTCACGTAATACCATTTTTTTGAACTCTGAGATTTACGACAATTCATTGCCGCTTCTCACTTGGTTTAATGATAAAAAAGAAAAGAAAATACAAAATTTAAAGAGATAGATTTATTTCATAAGTCATAATAGATATTATATTAATGTACTATAGAATATTGAACTTAATACTACGTAATATTGTCTTCTATTTACGCGAATATTATTCATTGAAATTAAACTGCTATATACGGATTTTATCGCGTTGTTTAAGATGGCAGGTGTCTGTAACTTACAGACACCTGCCATCTTAGTCTCCCCGTGACCATGGCTGCTGAAAAGCAACCGAAACGTCGGGGAAAGTGTAAAAATAAATTAAATCTAAATAGTTTAATAATAATTTAATTAGCTTAAAAATTAGTAAAGTTTGATAGTAGTAGAAGTGTAACAATTTTCAAAATTTTGTAATAAAGTGTCAAATAAACAACGCGATAAAATCCGTATATAGCAGTTTAATTTCAATTAATACTACGTATTACGAAATTTCTGGTGTTTTATATTGGTTAATTTAACCAATATATTTACTTGCTTACCCGAACATTTAAACTTACCTTCTTAGAATGGACACCTGTCCACCAACGAAAACCTTTTCATGCTATAAGTAATGATTGCACGTAAAAGTGTCCACACCAAGAAGAGTGATCACTGATCACACACAGACACACATTAGGTAGAAAACCATAGTGTACCATTTCTAATATTAGTGAGCGTGATAATACTTCATTTGTCGTAAACGAAGTACTAATAAATATGTATGTTATGTGGGGGCCAGTCAGTGCAGACCGGCGACACTTCGACCCAGTGGGATCTTTTGTGTCGACACTCTCCCAATAACGACTGCCATAGATGTTCATGGCAGCCGGGACTGACGGCTTAACGTGCTGTCCGAGGCACGGAGCAGGCGATAATTGTCAATCAATACGCACATAATTTCGAAAAGTCATATAACTTCCGAAAGTCGAAGGTGCGCGACATGGGTTCGAACCCGAGACCCTCTGCATTGCAGTCTGTTGGTCTCCCCACTGAGCTAGCGCTGCTATATAAATATGTAAGTAGATGGAGTATTACATAATTATGTACCTATTTATATTATAAGTAGATGGCATATTGACATTGTGTGTCAGATAAC
Organism: Catocala fraxini; assembly: GCA_930367265.1. Taxonomy (NCBI): domain Eukaryota; kingdom Metazoa; phylum Arthropoda; class Insecta; order Lepidoptera; family Erebidae; genus Catocala; species Catocala fraxini. The sequence goes on along the minus strand of OV884036.1, from coordinate 5,315,462 downwards.
AAATTAATGTCCAGAAAGGTGACCATATCCAAACGTAGTAGGGCGCATATATAATTTAAATCTTTACTAGCTTCTGCGAATGTTGTAAGATTTAATACTGATTCATATAACATACATAAAGCCGGCATATACTTGCGAGTATAGAGTATAAAAAATAAAGCGTTTGTTTCCAAGAATAAATCGTGAGCAGTTTAGCGCAGGTGGGAATATTATAAACACTTATCTAATTATACATCACAGAGTCTATTTATTTCCATTTAAATCAAAGAGGCGAGGATAGTACATCGATATTTAGAAGCAAAATGAACACAATAATGACTTTTTTTGGTACACATTTGCTAAACCTGAAGGCCAATCACTGACCCCACGAATCTGTTCGCACGAATTGTTCGGATCGAAACTTTTTTTAAATAATATATTTTTGAGGGACCATTCGAACACATCCTTGTAATTTAAGTGCGAAACAAACCGATCTAAAAAGAAGATGTGCGAATCGACACATAAAAAAAAATATTTTAAGAACTTGTCGTATTGCACAATTCGTACGAACAGATTCGAGCGAATTGACCAATAAGCCCACCGATTGCTTTCCTTTCATCCCATCTTTAATTTTCTGCCTATGCTATTGCATGCGATCATGGGTGACCGTTTATTTTCAAACTGAACGAGTGTTAGACTGCCTTTGTTTAAAAAAACTATGCTATCTGACGGTTTAAATGTATACTAATATTATAAAGCTGAAGAGTTTGTTTGTTTGTTTGAACGCGCTAACCTCAGGAACTACTCATCCGAATTGAAAATTCTTTTAGTGTTGGATAGCTCATTTATCGAGGAAGGCTATAGGCTATATAACATCACGCTACGACCCACGGGGCGGCGCAGTAATCATAAACGCGGGTGAAACCGCGGGCACATCTAGTAAGGTATATAGTAAAATTACGAGGCATTGTTCGTTGAAAATCTAACGGTTGCTATTAAAATAATATTGTACTAATAATTGCGCAGAGTTAATATTAGATTGGCGTTATTGCATTGTCCTGGTACTTACTGCAGATAGAATAGACAATTAAACGATTTATAACACAACTGGCTGACCCGCGCAACTTCGTCTGCGTCATATAATTTTATTTTCACCGTTTTTGCAACATTTACCATTGATGCTCCGCTCCTATTGGTCGTAGTGTGATGTTATAGCCTATAGCCTTCCTCGATAAATGAGCTATCCAACACTAAAATAATTTTCGATTCGAACCAGTAGTTCCTGAGATTAGCGCGTTCAACCAAACAAGCAAACTCTTCATTCAGCTTTATAATATTAGTATTGATAGTACACGTACTCGGTTTTATTTCCGAGAATAATGACGAATAAGTTCACTTTTGTTGATGATACGTTTTCTCCAAACGACTTGGTGTTTATAACTAACGGCACAGTCATCTTTTTAATGGAAAATTATTAGTTGAAAGTTCCTTTATGAAGAGGTATTTATTAGAATTAATTCGTGTTTAAATCAATAAACGATTCCATTAAAATGAATTTAGAAAGTAAATGAATATATTAAGTAGCATTTTTAATTGACGTTAAGGAAAAGGCATAGATTTTTGCTTCTCTGGAAATTAATAAGAAGGTATATAATGCAAGTGAAGCAAAACCTTTGTACTTCTTTTATAGTAGATCAGCTTTTGCCCGCGGCTTCGGTCGCTCGGGAACATTAATTTTTCTGGAAGAAAGGTACCGTATATATCCTATTCTGTACCATTGACAACATGCATGCCAAATTCATGATGATCGTCAAATAGTCAAGACGTAAAAGAATAACTATAAATATAAATAAATATAATTTTTTTTTTAAATAATATAATTTTTTTTTCTACCACATACACACTACACCATCTAGCCCAAACTAAGCAGAGCTTGTACTATGGGAACTAGACAATGGATAAACATACATAGATACTTTCTTTTTTTGTAAATATATACATATTATACATAGAAACACCCAGGCGTAGTGGTTGGTGTAACCGACTGCCACGCCTGAGGTCGCGGGTTCGATTCCCGCACAAGTCAAACATTTGTGTGCATGAACATGGATGTTTGTCTTGGTCTGGGTGTTTCTATGTATAATATGTATGTATTTACAAAAAAAAAGTATTTATGTATGTTTATCCATTGTCTAGTACCCATAGTACAAGCTCTGTTTAGTTTGGGCTCGATGGTGTTGTGTGAATGTTATAGAATATTATTATTAATATTATTTAGCTAAAAACGGCGTAAGTTTAAGCAAATATATTATTTTTCTATCAAAAAGGGCATCTCCTGCACTTGGGATAAGTCCTGTGTCGCCGGGGACTTTACAGACATTCAGACAACGGACACGAAGAACACCAATACTCGAAACAACTATTTGTGGATCACACGAATTTTTGTCTCGCGTGGGATTCGAACCCACAACACTCGGCGCAGTGGCAGTGGCGAGGCGACCACGTTAACCACTGCGCCATCCGTTAATTTATTCTGAATGACTTAAAGAATAGGCAAAAGCATTTAACTGTACTTCATAATAAATTACTTCGATCATTAAGGTCGGTGTCTATTAAATTGATGATAACTTAACGGCTAATAAATCAAACATGCTATCTATGTGTTTGGACTTGGAATCTCGCTATATTTACTTAGATCTATTGACATACATAGATAATTATATAATATTTCACCTAAAAGATAGATAGGTATAGCAATAGCAAATTTTGAAAGCTAATTAAGTCCTACGTCACAGTTGATTGTTGTCGTCATCGTCACACTATTATTGTTAACCGGTCACAATGTTAGACTTCGTACTGATAGTTTCTTCACAGAAAACTTCAATAAGTCTTAACCCATCCGAGTCGGGTTAAGTGTTATTGCTTCCTGGCTGGAGGTTCAAAATGTTAAGTACATATATTTGTCGGCCTCGATGGCGTAGTGGTTAGTGTAACCGACTGCCACGCCTGAGGTCGCGGGTTCGATTCCCGCACAAGTCAAACATTTATGTGCGTGAAGATGTTTGTCTTGGCCTGGGTGTTACTATCTACATCTGCAGTAGAGCAGCGATAGCTCAGTGAGGAGACCAACAGACTGCAATACAGAGGGTCTCGGGTTCGAACCCACGTCGCGCACCTCTGACTTTCGGAAGTTATATGACTTTTCGAAATTATGTGCGTATTGATTGACAATTATCGCCTGCTCCGTGCCTCGGAGAGCACGTTAAGCCGTCGGTCCCGGCTGCCATGAACATCTATGGCAGTCGTTATTGGGAGAGTGTCGATACAAAAGATCCCACTGGGTCGAAGTGTCGCCGGTCTGCACTGACTGGCCTCCACATAAGATACATACATACTATCTACATGCATGTATTTACAAAAAAATAATATATATGTATGTTTGTCCATTGTCTAGTACTTATAGTACAAGCTCTGCTTAGTTTAGGATGTTGTATGTGATAGAATAGTATTATTATTATTCATACAAGGTTTCACGCCTATGTCCCCGAAGAGGTAGTTAAATTAGTATAATACACACATTTCGTCAGCTACTTAAGTAGGTACTTCACGTAACAGTGAATCCTATTGCTTTTTACCGGACTCAGTGTCAGACTCCATGCAGCTCCTGAAGATTTCTTGATAGAAAATTTCAATAGCTCTTAACCCATCCGAGTCAAGTGTTATTGCTTCCCGACTAGATGTTCTACTCCAGGACTCTGTGGCACGCCAAAATGATAGATTTCATCTCAGAATTCTAGAGATTTTTTTTAATATAAAATATGACAACCGCACTGGGAATAAAGCCTATATCGCTGAGGATTTTAGAAACATTCAAATAACGGACACAAAGAACATCCAGACTCGGGACAACCATTTATGGATCACACAAGTGGTTGTCCCATATGGGTGGCAGTGGTGAGTCGAACACTTGAGCTTCTACGCCATCTAGAAAGAATCTTAGATACGCCAATGCCTTTTAGCGCAAGCTATCACGGCCCATAAGCTTATTTGCCCCGGAGAAGTATACACAAATTACTTATACTTATACAGTGTGACTGGTTAGACATTGTACATACTTAAGGACATGATAATTTATGGTCAGACGTAACATATAAAAATAAATAAAAATAAAATCTGTGTAACCTGCAAAGAAAACCTTTATGAAAATTTGTATGAAATATCCATAAAATGTGGACACTACGCGCGTGTCACACACAGCTGTCGATGCTAATGACCTTTAATAAGAAAAGGACGGGCGGGGGTGCAAATTCGGGAGAGTGCGGGGTGCGGTAGCGGGGGGTTTTGTTTAGATTTGGTATATGAGCAAGAGTATCCGCACATTAAGTTTTTATTGGATACCTAAGTCAAATTTTAAGTACCTATTTTTTTAGATATTCGGGTCCAGAATCGAGTATTGAATAGTAGGAGTATTCAATATGTTCATTCTTTTACCAATCAGCTTGTAGATGTTCTATTGATTTGTGGATACGGCTGTAGATTATAAGGTGACAAGTTCGGATTCTGGGTGTAGCCAACAAAAAGTCTTGTTTCTGTCAAGACATTGCCAGGCTTGGCGGTGTATTATTACTATGCCATAAGCAAAGTTGGTCCTGCGTCTGATCGCCACCTGTCATATTGGGTTGCCGTTCAATCGGAATATGAGAACTAGGTAATAAAGAGTGTACCTACTTGTGTTTACGAACACACTTGTGTACTATCATATGTCCTGCACAGTTGCTAGTCTTCGTGAAGATTGGCCGCCATGACGAAATTCGAAAGAACGTTATTACGAAGGTAAACACCAAAAAACCTTGACGGGCATAAAAAAGGAAAACAAATGTTTACTATAGCTTTTTTGATAGCGTTACGAGTATAATCTCTAGGCCTATATTTATCTCTGGTTTTTTTTGTGTAAATTAGAATAAACGCCCACCCATTTGACCCACACCATTCATTGTTTTTTATTTCCAATGACGTAACTTTACGAGAAATTGATTATGATCCAACAACCCGTCCGTTGTTTAATAAAGGAAGTGTTCGTATGTGTGTCACGCAAATATGCCGAAACAACTGAATCGATTTCGATGTTTGATTAATCTATTAATGATATTGAGTTGAATGAACTATTATTTACGGTTTTATCTGATTGATTTTATCTTTTTTATTTATTGGTAACTAGTTATGCGTGCGATATATCCTTATTAATATAGTAAATGCAAAAGTGTTTGTTGGTTTGTCCTTTCTCATACCGTAACTGAGCAATGGATAAACGTATATTTTTGGATCGGAGAAGGACATAATTTACATTTTATTTCGAAGAAATGCTAAGATGCTATGGGGTTCATCTTAAGAAACAAGGCAAAGCTGCAGTAAAGGCTAGTCTCTAATAACTTCTGTTTTAATAGAGATAAACAGACATTTAAACAGTCCCTTACCATGCCGTGGCAACTTATAAGTGAAACAACACTTAGCATGCAATTTTTAAATCATGTTTGTTAATTTTATATCAGTGTATGTTTTGTTAGTTGTCCAAATAAATAAATAAAAAATAAAAATAAAATAAAATAAGACGATTTTAAGCTCAGTGTTATCATTTAAATGTATTTGTAAATATGACTACGAAAACGGTTATTTAACGTTCTCGCAATCATATTTGTTAAATGATGACATTCATTACATATTGCTAAATAATATATAAAATGGACATTAATAAAACAAATATATATTAAAATGTATAATGTTATTTTATTACAGTAATGGATAAACCTCGCCACAAGTATATAAGAGGTTCACTCAGGGTCGTTTTGATCACGAATAAATCTCTAGATTTTGATTAAATAGACGTATTGTATACAATATACAATGCTGTGAAAAAAATATAAAACAAAATCAAAAAAGGCAAAAGAGCCTTCAGCTATGTGGAGATAAAATTGTGGTTTTTCAACTGCAGTATTGCTATGCTCCTCCTTCAGGCTTGAAATGTAAATGCAGATATGCGGCATCCATAATAACAGAAGCCGGTATTACCCATGTTGTCTGAATCGTAATCAGGCTGGCTATAATTAGGATATGTCTTTGACTGATAAACTTATAAACTACAATATGAATTATGAGTGACACCGCATTCTTCAACTAGTCAATTTAAACTTTAAGCATAGTCACACGCCGAAGGGATACACAAACGTGTATTATACCCAAACTTCACCGTCAATTATTTTAGGTAGGTAGATTATAGGCAGTAAACCTATTGCCGTTCATTTCCAGACCCGGGAATCGAACCCGAGACCTCAGGCACAGCAGTTAGTTAGTTGGACGTGTGTTATCCGCACTTAGCCCTACAATTGGGCCATTGTGCGTAAGTAGCCGACGCGACGTAAAAAGGCACACTCAGCAAAAGGCACTCAGGCACAGCAATCACAATCGCTACTGCTGCATCACCGAGACATTATAAATTAAACTAAAAATATCAATACTAATCGCGAGTAATGCCGCGTTCATCAACTAGTCTAAGTTATAATAGTATTAGTATTAAACACCAAAGTTGAATGACACTGATAACTGACCTCTTCCTATGTCACTTTTTTATTTACTTTTTTAGTTTAATTTTTATTATTCGGTCGAGGTCAACGTTGTTAGCGTACCGTACAATTTGGCGTTTTGTAATTGTGGGATTAGTCACGGTTTTTGCTCGTCCAAAGGTGGGCGTGGGATTAATGTATATCGATTTAATTGTTAGCTTATATGATTCGTTTTTTTTTTGTTGTCGTACATTAGGGCTTACTGTAACGAAATTAGATGGCCGATTCCCGTTAAAATTTGTTCAGGGTTCTAGTCTCAGTGTGATAAATATAACTTTAAATGTGAACTAATATGTAATATATTTTCACTGAAATTAAACTACTATATACGGCTTTTATCGCGTTATTTATTTGACACTTTATTACATAATTTTGAAAACTGTTACACTACTACTACTTTTAAACTTTATTAATTTTTAAGCGAATTAAATTATTATTAAAACTATTTATATTTAAGTTTACACTTTCCCCGACGTTTCGGTTGCTTTTCAGCAGCCATGGTCACGGGGAGACTATGACTAAAAATTAGTAAAGTTTAATAGAAGTAGTAGTGTAACAGTTTTCAATTTATGTAATAAAGTGTCGAATAAATAACGCGATAAAATCCGTATATAGTAGTTTAATTTCAATGAATAATATTCGCGTAAACAGAAGACAATATTATATATTTTCACATTTGACGTTTATTTTAATTAGGGAAAATACAACAGTTTTATTACGAGAATTGACCATTTGACAACATCCAAAAAAGCAACATGTCACACCCAGAATTACATTCGAGTCGGCGTTTATAATTTGTTTTTTTAGGGTCTATGGCAACAATTAGTTGCTATGTTTGGTTACTGGGGAGGCGAAAATCGGCTTCGAGATTAAAGACTTTTTATGGCACGGAGACAAAAAATCATCATGTTTTTATATGCTTGATAGTTTTAAAAATGAGGTCGTGGCCGGGTTATGCTTAAGTACCTACGCACGCATTTAAGTATAGCGTTGTCTACTGACGAATGACGTTCATACATTCGAATAAAATTTATTCGAATGCAATATTATAGTGGTTATCGCAACAAACTTTAGATATGGTTTAAGTGATCGCCTCGTCACTGACACTACGTCGAGTTTTAGGTATTCGAATCCCACAAGATAAAAAGTTATGTGATCCACAAATGATTGTTTCGGGTTTAGATGTTTTATTTGTCCGTTGTTTAAATGTTCGAAGATCTTACGCGATACAGGAGTTATTCCTAGTGCGGGTAATATAACTTTAAAATAAAGAATAGAAAGCGTGTGTTTTATAGACTACACTCGACTTGTTAGTGATAATCAGGTATCCTAAAATAAAATAAACCTTTTTAGAAGTATGAGAGCCTTTCTGGCTTCCGACTTAATCGACGAAGTATTGACTTCCTACAGAACATCAGCCTCGAGTAGCAGTATTCGTTTAACGAGCTATTTCGTTCCGTTTAGTTAGTGAGAGCATTATAAACCCAAACACCTCTTCGGTCTCTATCTTGCCCTATCCTTATCCAGTTAAAGTGGAAAGGAAATTTTCCTTCACATGGGCTACAGAAATTGCTTAGGCCCTCCGTGTAATTGCTTGCCACCTATGTGATTTACGGTAGGCAGTGGCTCGGTCGTGTTTCATAGTTACCATAGGTACCGTATTTTTTTTGCTACCTGTGAGAATTGCTTCTGCGACGTTAAGCACAGATATGTCTAGATGCGGCGGTAACTGCTTACCATTAAATAGACCACTATATCGTCAGCAATCAACAGCAATAAGCTACATAATCGAATATTTAATTAATAATATCAGCCCTATACACTGTTCCACTGCTGGGCGCGGGTCTCTTCTCAGTGTAACAAGGGTTAGGTTATAATCCATCACGGTAGACCACTGCGGTTGGTAGACTTCAGAAATCACCGAGAACATTATGGAGAATCCCCAGACATGCAGCGTTCCTCACAATATTTCCCTTTACCGTTAAAGCAAGCGATAATTAATTACTTAATCTATACTAATATTATAAAGCTGAAGAGTTTGTTTGTTTGGTTGGTTGAACGCGCTAATCTCAGAAACTACTGCTTCGATTTGAACAATTCTTTTAGTGTCGGATAGCTTAATTATCGAGGAAGGTTATAGCCTATATAACATCACGCTAAGACCCACGGGGGCGGCGTAGTAATCATTAACACGTGTGAAACCGCGGGCACAGCTAGTACACACATAACTTTAAAAAGTCAGACCTGCGTGCTATAAAATTAAACTCGAGACATCTGCATGGCAGTCATACGGTCTCCCAGAAGGCAATATATATATATATATATACTTTTTAAACGACTATTTACTCCATAAATAATAACAGTATCAAAAATGATCTATTTAATACGCACATAACTTCAAAAAGTCAGACACGCGTGCTATGAGATCGAACTCGAGACCTCTGCGTGGCAGTCAAACGATCACTCTATCCTACTAGGCTATCGTTGCTTTTTAAACGGCTATTTACCCCATAAATAATAGTAACCAAATACACTTCGAACAGTCCTTAGGCTGTGTTAGTTCAATACCGCGCGCCCTAATCTTCAAACAAAGTGTACAAATATGGGAGTGGCTGAATTGGACGCCTGCTGAGCTCGCTGTGTTCAATAGATATCATTCGACCCCCTCGGTGGAAAGTTGTGCGTGCCTTGACAATTGACAAAGACGAAAATGTTGCAAGATCTGAAGGTAATATAGCATTCATTTGTATTTGTGTAAACTGCCCGCTGTGTGCCTGCGGTGTCGCTGTGAGGGAGTTTGGGTTTCGTCATAGAAAAGTGTTGCACGTTTTTTGTTAGAATATTATATGTAGCATATCTACCGTTTAATTATTGAGAAGCAGCGACAAACCAGCGGCTAGACACAATAGTTTTTAAATTATGTCTAATAATAATAATGTCCTCCAGACCGAATTTCGGCCACGGCGGCCAATCTTAACGAAGACTGGCCAGCTGTGAAGGAGATATTATGTGCGCAAACACAAGTGCACTCTCTGTTCCCTAACTCTCATGATCCGATGGGACGGTAATCCGACACGACCGAAGAGAGATCAGGCGCAGGACCAACGGCTTTACGTGCTTTCCGAGGGATGGGGGTGTCTAACACCGCCAATTTCCTAAGTCCGGGCTCGTATTGAGATTTCTTAACAGAAAAACTCAATAACTTTTTGTTGGCCCGACCCGGGATTCGAACCCGAGACCTCATGCACAGCAGTCGCATTCACTACCGCTGCGCCACGGCGGCAGTTGAATTACGTCTACCATTTCAAAAATTGACAGGTTAATAAGTATAATGTATCTATGTAAGTTATTATTAAACTGTAACTAAGCTGTGCCCTTGCATTAGAGATTTTATTAAAAATACTAATTGATTGTACGGGTAGTGCAGCAGGCAAGCGGTCACCATGCTGTTATCGTCACTTTAAGTGTCGGTTCGTATCACACGTAATGTTTTGTGTAATCTACAAATGATTATATGATTTTCTAAGGCTGTGTGTTCTGCGTCTGTTAATTATATATCTTCAGGTTTGATCCCTACTGCGAGAGTTGCACTTATGTAAAAAAAAAGTAAATCTAATTGGGGTGTTATTAAGTCTGTTAAGAGGGATCCTAAAACTATAGTTTTATTGAATTTTTATTTGTAGTGCTAAACACTAAACTTACTAATATTTTAAATGCTAATGTCAAAGGCCTACGGGCGCCTTGAACAACTTTTGACAACAGGTTGGAAAAAATTCGAATGTTTGTTTGTTTGTTTCGCTTTAACGCCTTAAACTTCTCAATCGATCATCATAAAATTTTGGACACACGTTGTCAGGGATACAAAAAAGGACATAGGATACCTTTCATCCAGAAAAAGTATTATATCCGAAGGATAGCTAGTTATATTAAATACGAATTCTGATGTGGCTTTGGTTGGATTACGGAACCTAAAATATAGATATAGTTCAGAAATATAAAGGTGTGAAACTTTACATATGTATGTATTTTATAAAATTTACATTGATTACGCTCCAATGCTTCGCTTGTGTGTATTACGCAAGACGTAAAGATATTCTATTTTAAGTGAACATTTAGTTATCTCGGCACAAATACTGACACCAAGGTTGTTTGTCAGTTTGTACAGTGCAATCTCAGAAACTTTACGACAGTATTATGTCTACTTCTTCATAAATCTCTGTTTAAACGTATCTAATGTGTGTACGAAGAGTATTTAAACGCCACGAAAATGGAAACTTATCACTTAAATAAATAATTTGTATACATTTATTTTCCTATTTATAGTCTGTCTGACACAACAAAAAGCAGCGATAGCTCAGTGGGGAGACCAACAGACTGCAATGCAGAGGGTCTCGGGTTCGAACCCACGTCGCGCACCTCTGACTTTCGGCAGTTATATGACTTTTCGAAATTATGTGCGTATTGATTGACAATTATCGCCTGATCCGTGCCTCGGAGAGCACGTTAAGCCGTTGGTCCCGGCTGCCATGAACATCTATGGCAGTCGTTATTGGGAAAGTCAGTACCCTCTAATAGCCTGACACTGGTCTAGCCTTAGGGTATCGTTAGCCTTTGGGTTGCGGAGGTCAGGTGGCAGCCGCTCCGTGTAAAGACTGATATCCAGTCAAATCCGGTTAGACCAGAAAAGCCGACCTCAAGTGACTTGGGAATAATACAGGCTAAGGGAGAAGAAAAGAGTCTGTCTGTGTAATATTAGTACTGTTCCTTATGTTCAACTTTTAAATTATATTCAATGATAGATAGTTCTTTTTATAAATTATCGCGCGCACCATGTATAATAGTGATACTAGTAGGTTTTTTAAGACAACTCTCTTATTCTGAGAAATAATTTCTGTGCCGCGGGGGACGTTACAAACATTCAAACAACGGACTTAAAAAACAATCTCTCAAATCTGTCGTAAGGTACGAGCCACAGTAATACTGCTCTACGAGACAGTGGTATGGCACCAGTTGCGTCGAACAAACATTTTTGGAAACTTCTGACGTCATTTTTATTATTTGAAATTAAGCTACTATATACGGATTTTATCGCGTTGTTTATTTGACACTTTATTACATAATTTTGAAAACTGTTACACTACTACTACTATTAAACTTTACTAATTTTTAAGCTAATTAAATTATTATTAAACTATTTAGATTTAATTAATTTTTACACTTTCCCCGACGTTTCGGTTGCTTTTCAGCAGCCATGGTCACGGGGAGACTAAGATGGTAGTTGTCTCAATGTTCCAGTGTAGTTATTTCAAAGTACCCGAACATAATTTAATCATTGGTGTTTCTATTTACGCAGAATGAGCTCAAAGTATCATGAAGTCTAGCTGTGGTTTGCTTTTTCTTAGGTTTGACTAAATAAATTAATTATTGAAAGTTTGCCTCTTTTTGTTAAGAAATTCTTAACAGTTGCACGGAGTCCCTGGATCTGAGCTCGGTTGCCGCCCATAAATTTACGCCCTATAATGCAACTTAAAACCAGGGCTTACGAAATGTGCCTTTATAATACCTCTGTCTACCCTTTCCAGGATACAGACGTGATATGTTGTTGGCACAGCTTCAGTGGTCTAACAGTCGTTTTATAGTGACGTTAATCGGAGTTACATTCAAATGTCATGCATAGATTACTTGTAGAAACCGTTCGCTTGTATATAGGAGTGTCAACACCGCGTTTTCTCTACACAGCAAGAGCTCAAGATACGTTGAGCGGTCTTAGAACTATCTGTTAGTGCAATGGTTAAGGTGTAAATATGTGATCGAGAGTTCGTTGGTTAGATTCGCAACTAATGCGTTTAGTGTTACAAATATTGTTTATTGCACGGATAGCGTAGTAGTCTCTTAATTATCCCCGCTACAAAGGGTTTGATCCCTAGAGCGGGAGTTTTACTTTTCTTATAAAAACAAGTGAGAATCGGCAATGAATTGCCTTGAACCTTGGAGCTCGAAAAAATGGTTCAAGCAATATGCAAAGGTCACGTGATACCACGTGACCTTGAGGTCAGAGGTCAAAGATCATAGTCATTTCGCTGGTATATCGACTATGCTGAGTCGAATTGCGTTGACCGCGAGTCTCTAGCTCTTACGGTTCTTGAGTTGAAAGTTGTATAACAGACAGACGGACGGACTTGAAAGGACAGACGGATGGACAAAGCTGTTGTATAAGAGTTTTTCAAACTCTAATATGTGAAAGTGCCTAATTGGTATGTTACTAACAGTCTGTTAAAAGGGAGCCTAAAACAATAGATTTAGAATTTTTGTTTGTCCACATCACTGCCACTGCGCCGAGTGTTGGGAGTAAGTCCCACAAGAGACAACAATCAGTATGATGTCCTAATAGTTATTCCGAGTTTGGGTGTTGTTAATGCCTTATGAATTATGATTGTCTGTAAACTCCTACGACACAGGATTTATACCTAGTTCTTCTTTGAAATTAAACTACTATATACGGATTTTATCGCGTAATTTATTTCAAACTTTATTAAAAAAATTTGAAACTGTCACTCTACTACTGGATACTATTGAACTTTACTAATGTTTAAGCTAATTAAATTATTAAAACTATTTATATTTAAGTTTACACTTTCCCCGACGTTTCGGTTGCTTTTCAGCAGCCATGGTCACGGGGAGACTAAGATGGTAGTTGTCTCAATGTTCCAGTGTCGTTATTATATATATAGTTCTTTTTCTTAGTCGTACACACTTGACAGAGTGGTCGTGGTCATGTCTCGGTCGAATCTTGCGCCACCGCAACTCTCGTGATGTGACGCCATGTAGTTCTATGTTTGGCGGCCTGGTAGTTGACATTGATGCTCCAGTGTGTCACAGATTTGATGGGGTCGGTCCACCTTGTTGGAGAGCGCCCACGGGATCTTTTGCCCTCGACTTTCTCTTGCACCACTCGTTCCACCACACGAATCGCACACCAATCGTTCCATCGAGTCCTCGTTACAGTTGATATGACTCAAGAACTTGAGGATTCGTATTTGCACAGACGACGAAGATCTCTCTTTGATACTAAGTTCTTACAGGATCGAAGCGTTAGTTCGGTGCGCGGTCCATGAGATCCTAAGCATACGTCTCCAGGACCACATCTCCAGTGCGTCAATCTTTCGACGGTCTCGCCTAGTGCGGGTGTTGAAAAACAAAATACGTAGAGATCGTTTTTTTAAAGATGTCGTCGTCTACAAGAAATGTAATCCTTATAGCTGAAGACAAACATTCAAACGATGAGGACAAAGAACACCTGGACTAATACCAACTATTTGTAGATCATACAAAACAGTTTTGTTCTATCTGAAGATGAGATGATGATGCAGTGGCGAGACGATGACTAAAGACGTTTCAATATTCAAAATACTATTCGTTTTGCCTACGTACAGTTAATTTCTGACACATATTCTATGAAAACAATGTTAGAATATAACATTCCGTATCTAAAACCAGTTCTTTTTAGAGTTCGATAAAGCTCTTATACAACAGCTTTGTCCGTCCGTCTGTCCTTTCAAGTCCGTCCGTCCGTCTGTTATACAACTTTCAACTCAAGAACCGTAAACCGTCAAGAGCTGCTACCAACAACCGCCATTCGACTCAGCATAATCGATATACCCCGAAATGACTATGACCTTTGACCTCTGACCCCAAGGTCACGTGATACCATTTTTTCTAACACTGATATTTACGGCAATTAATTGCTGTTTTTCACTTGTTGTATATACCCATCCTTAGAATACTCTGCCATCCACTGTAGTGAAAAAATTTAAACTTTAATCCCTTGTTTAATAGTTACAATATGATCCTATCATAAGTGACAGCCCTACAAGTAAGTACTAAAGGAATTGCGCGTCAGTTCTGTAGATGTACATTAACATACAGACACATATTGATCGCATATTTTATATGCAAAGCGTTGTGTTTCCAAACCATTCGATCCGCTATTTGTTTGTCATGTATTGTTTAGACTGCATATAAAGATATAGTATTATAATTTTATAACACAGTAGTGTTGGGATTAACAATAAACAATTAATAACGAAAATATTCGATAATAAAATTTATGAAACAGGTACATGTGTTATTCGGATTCTTTCGACTAGTTTTGATATTAGTCGGAGTTTTTAATTATAAGCATAATTCGAATGTTTTAAATAATTTTTATTGCTAATTGCTTATCTGTCAATTGCCTTTTGTATTGTAATTGGACTCCCTTTTCCGCATTTGAACTCTAAGTTGGTCCATTATGCGTGAGAGTCGGCCGGTTATGAAGATAGCCAGCCCAACTCCGCCCAGAAGCATAGAAGTTTCCTGGAGTCTTCACAGGCTTCGCGGAGTGACCTCGGGTTGTTGAGGATTTCCTTACGTTGTGCTGTTACTCACACACATTCCAGGACTACATGAGCAGCAGATTCTTCTTCCTTCAGACATTCCCTACAGAGTGGGCTGTCTGTTGCTCCGATGTTGTAGAGATGTTTGTTCAGGGGGCAGTGTCCTGTTAGAATCCCCACGATGGTCCGAAGGTCCAATCTTTGTAGGTCGAGCAGGCGGCGTGTCAGACGTGGTGAGATGGCCGGTAGGGCTGCTCTTGACTGTCTACAGTCCGTTGTCCGTGCCCAGCGTTTATTATGTTGGCTCTGAGTGCGAAACCGCATCCATGTTATTAGTTGTGAGAATGGTAGAGGGAGGAATGGAGATTGACCTTCCGTGGTGGTTCCCGACCCTCTTCTAGCCAACTCATCTGCAGCATCATTGCCCAGCGATTCACTGTGCCCCTTTATCCATTGTAAGGTCACTATGTTTTTTTTTATGGATATTCTTTCAAGAGCAAGGTGGCATTCGTAAACGAGCCTGGAGTTGCAGCCATTGCTCTCTAGGGCTCTAAGTATTGCTGTGCTGTCGGAGAGGATTCGCATCCTGTAGCCTTCAATCCGTCTCCTATCGATCGCGGTGGCGGCCGCCGTGATGGCCACACATTCGCATTGGAAGATAGAACTGTGTGAGCCTAGTGTCATAGATATGTTAATATTGAGATCCAGGGAGTGAACTCCCGCGTCCGTTCCCTGTATGGTTTTTGAGCCATCGGTGTAGATACGGACCTCGTTGATTCCCGATTGATCTCTCTGTTCCTCATAAAGTTATACATAGTAGTTTTTTTTAAATAAATGTTGTTTGGAGATCTTATCACATCATGTCAATTGCCTTAAATATTCTTAACTTTATGGCAGTTTTTAACTGTTAAACATTCACATGACGACTTCTACGTAAGTAGAAGTATTGTCTCTGACCGCCTTGTAAAGACTGTCGCAATTTAAAATTAAAAAATTCTACTAATCGAAAAAAAAATATCCATATTAAAAATGCACCGGGCCGCATGTTTGCCATTTCTAGAAAATCAGATTGCTACATCACGAGTTCCATAATATAAGTCATGTATACAGCCGTACATATCTATTTATATACTTACATAGTTAATTAATTTATTTATAGGATGTTGCTAATTAAATATGCGTACTCATCTAAATTCTACGGAACGACGTATGACTGCCTTGTGGTTAGTATAGCGAACTCTAAATTCCATTATCGGAAAAGTGCTTCTGACTTTTCGAAGTTATGTGCGTTTTCATCATCTCAGCCAAAAGACGTCCACTGTTGGACATATGTGCGTATTAAATAGTTAATAATTATTGCTCGCTTTCGGTGAAGAAAAACATGTTGAGGAAACCTGCACATCCGTGTGTTCTCTATAATATTCTCGAAGATATTTATGTGACATCTGCCAACCAGCACTGGGCTATCGTGGTGGTCTATGGCCTAACCCTTCTCACACTGAGAAGAAGCACGTACTCAGCTCAGACAGCTTAATACAGAGCTGATATTATTATAATGACAATAATTATAAGATAGTAAATTGAACATAGCAGTACGGGTTGAAAGTAAACTACTTACTTTAAACAGAACTTATCACAATATTAAGCAGTAGCACGAGGTCTCGAAATGTGCACAGTAGATGGTAAAAGATTAAAATCCTATTAAAAACGATCAATAGCATTTAATAACAGCAGGAGGTAATATACTTCTGCCATCTTATATATACTTACATAATATATCCATAGTTATATTCTCGCATGTTTACCTAAAGATAAGGTAGAGACTACGGATTTCAACTTGTTACTATCCTAACTTGCTTGTCATCCAATCCCATTACTTTCTTTATGCACGCTTGAATTAAAGTAGGTTCTCTTGTGCCGAGCGTAAGATAGATAATGACAGAGCTAGTGCGGCGCATATTCAAATCGGAGTGCGGCCTCCATAGTAAAATTGTATCGAGGATTTAAATTTTTTTTTTGATAAATATGTGTCTTTATTGTCAACCAATAACTTAAATATTTGGGACGGACAAATTGTAATATAACTATTTATGTTTCGTTTAAGCTGTAAAATATGATAGATTTCTACTGTTATAATCTAAAAATCACGTAACACGAGCTCATGTTTTTGCATTTTTCGTGCAAATTTACGTAATTTTGTAGGCGAAAATATTAATTATTTTAAGTTTTTTACACGGAGTAATTGTAAACACATTCATTGTTATGGTAAATGTATATTTTATATTTGTATTAAACAAAAAGTGTTGATTTTATTCACTTAACTGTGACCGCCTGTTTTGGCACATATCGCTCGGCGCAGTCTTAAACATTAGTTATAGTTAACCTTCGCGTGATACTTTCTTCTGACACACTGCCTCATTAGTATATTATGTGCCGGGTTCGACTCATGATCATCAAAATTTTACTATTAGGGAATTTGCAGTTACCACACGAAGACTGTAAATGTGTCTCGTTGGCACATTTCGCTCGGCGTAGTCTTAATAAAATTATGAATTAACATTTAACATTATTATAAATTATTTACATTACATAACAGTGATGTGAGTAAGTTTGTAGTCTGTTAACCTTGCCTTTGTGCAAAATATAACGATATTTTTTTAAAGACAACTTCAGCTTTGGCCTAATTCATGTATCGCTTTACAAACATTAAAACGGACACCCAAAACACCCAGACTTGAGACAACTATTTCTTGATCACCCAAACTTTTGTCCCAGGCTCGAACTCACAACATTACAAACATACGTCATCCGTTCTCTTACTGTTCATCTAGCATTTCTCCAAAATTTCCCCTATCGCTATATTATAAACGAATTTAAAGGAGTGTGAGCCCATGACTGCAAGAGCCATAAACGGCTGTCTTTATTGAAACAAGTTAAAGCGGTTAATATAATAAGTATAAATAAGTACACGTTTGTAGTGGATACAGAGTTGCATAAACCGTCTATTAATAGCTACAAGGCGTGTTGAGGAATCCTGCACGCGACACAGACTACCCTACTCATAGAGAAGGCAAATATATTATAATATATTTATACTAGATCTTGCCCGCAAATTCGCTCACGTAAATAAAATATATTTATTGTTTTAAAGTACAACAAATAATATGTAAACACAAAATATGAGAAGGCATACATTATGATGGTTGTACAATTATAACACACTACTAAAGGACACAGCGATTCCTAAACTAAGACTTGCTCGTATTTAAGAAATCGAAATGTACGTTATCTTAATTTTCTATCAATTCGAAACAGTACTCTTTTCTGGATGAAAGGTACCTTATGTCTTTTTCTGTATTCCTGATAATGTGTATGCAAAATTTTGTGATGATCGGTCGAGTAGTTGAAGCGTGAAAGCGTACCTAACAGACTCAAATTCGCATTTATAATATTAGTTAGGATTTATATTAGCAAAGAGGGGAATGTACATACGGTCGGTATAAAATATAAGCCGTAATTATTAAATACTCTTAAATTTCAATTAAGCAGCGATGACCTATTTTGAGACCACTGGACTGCCACGCAAAGATCACGAGTTCAACCCCGAAGCGCGCACCTATGACTTATCGTAGTAATATGAGTATTAAATAAACAATTTACTCGTAATATATTTCAACGTATTTAATGCATATTCATAATAATGTTCAGAGTAGCGTGGTCATATGTCACCTAAGTAAGAGATAATAAGTTTTAGGCAAAAAAGTAAAATTATCAAATCTTCTTTCTTGTCATAACTATGATTATTTTAGATTTATATTAGTTTATTTAATTACTAGTTTTTTATCGCGGCCTCGCTCGTGTAAAAGTAGGTTAGGTTATGTTAGTAACAGTGCCTTTTTCAAAATAAAACATAGCCTATGTTACTCGGTGATAATATGCCTTCCTAATAGTGAAATAATTTTTAAAATCGGTTAATTAGTTTTTGAGTTAAATCGGTATAAACAATCGAACAAAAAATCAAAACTATCCTCTTTATTATATTAGTATAGATTACTGTAACGAATACTTCGCTCAGTAAACATTTATTATTGTTGTTATTATACTATTTCCTTGGCAGTTCTATTAGATCACTGTCTCTATGCGCGGACGATAATTATGTATACGAGGAGGCTCGCCATATATTTAGTTATCGGTATTTTCAGTCGCTTGTGTCACTTGCATTACAATTACGATGTTCTTTACAATATACGTAGCTATATTGTACCTAGTAACAACATGGACATAAACTGCTGCAGGTTTGCCTCGTATGACGTGGGACCTAGACACATAGCCGGTAAACGTGGGTCTAATACACCTTCGCCTATCCTATAACGGATGTACAGGTGTTAGGCTACGTAACTACAAAAATGTTTTCTTCACCTACATACACACACTCACATACACACACATACACCACACAAACATCACACACACATACACCACACAAACACCACACACACATACACCACACAAACACCACACACACATATACCACACAAACACCACACACACATACACCACACAAACACCACACACACATACACCACACACACATACACCACACAAACACCATACACCCATACACAAAATAGTTCTTAGTCATATTAAATTTTGCTATATTTTTTGTTTTTTTTGTATATTTTTGCTTATACCATAGTTTAGTAGCAGTAAAATACAAATTTTCGTAAAAAGTAATATTACAATTGGGGGAATTGGAACTGTCACTCCTTCATACAGGTTATACTGTAACCTAGTTAGGAGATCAGAACTGCACCCACTATAATTGTAGCATATCAGTAATTTTACCCTGTATAAACTGTATACCCATGTACTACAATACTTGAAAATGATCAATATACTTTATTATTATTATTATACTTATGTACAGTCGGCCAAAAATGTGGTCCACCACCCTACGGTTGGGCTTCATTTGAACGTCATATCATGAGACAACAAGCTTGATTTTCCCTTGCAACAATATTATGACAGTGACCATCGCTCTCTCTATCATGAATAATTTTGCCTCCGTGGCGCAGCGGTAATGAATGCGACTGCTGTGCATGAGGTCTCGTGTTCGAATCCTGGGTCGGGCCAACACTTATTGGGTTTTTAGATAAGAAATCTCTAGCAGCCCGGAGTTAAGAAGTTGGCGGCGTAAGAAACCCCCATGCCTCGGAAAGCACGTGAAGCCGTTGGTCCTGCGCCTGATCTCTCTCCGGTCGTATCGGATTACCGCCCCATCGGATCATGAGAGTTAGGAACAAAGAGTGCACTTGTGTTTGCGCACACATTTGTGCACTATAATATCTCCTGCGTAGTTTGCCAATCTTCGTTAAGATTGGCTGCCGTGGCCGAAATTCAGTCTGGATGATATTATTAATATTTATATGTCATGCCATGTGTCAAGTTAGAAAAGTCAACCTTAGCGATAATTAGATCTCACAGAAACTTTTGTCAAAACTGATAGACCACTTTCTTGGCCGGTTGTACAGTCACATTTTTTTGTAAACTCAGTACCATACGAGGAGAACGAACTTTTCACCTACGTGCAGTTAATTTTTGACACATATTCTATAAAAATATCTAAATTTAACTGTCCGTAGTGGTCGGGTAATGTAACCGAACACCTCATACACTCCTACATACATACATGCTTGTGTGTGCATACACGCAATAAACAATATTATATATTGACCTAGAAATTAGGCATAAGTCAGTACATAATTTACAGTCGCGTCAATCGGGTTTTGATTGCAACATTTTGTACTCATCAAACATTTCTTATAACATTAACATTCTATAGTTTAGTAGTTAACATTGTCTTATTTTAAGTGAATTGAAATAAACTCGATTTCTGCACGTTAATCCAACTTATCATTTATAAACTCACTGTAAGCTAAACACCGTCACACCCACCCTTAACGGTTTGAATGAGGTAACTTACGTTTAGTGCTAACCCTGAAGTTCAGATTTCAACTCCCAGATCAGATAAGCCAAAATCTTTCCAAGTTCTCAGTAGCACTTTAGTAGACAAGAAAAGGTCACAATCGCGTTGGCGTAACTTCTTCAGATTTCATTTTGCTATCACGTATTGTATTTTTTGCAACATTGGTTGACGTACAAAAGACAGCCATTGGATAGGTATTATTCATTAATTAAAATAAATAAAAGTCATTGAAAATCCAAATCTCTAGCAATAAATAGTGTAAATAGTGATTCGGATTTTTTGGATCGATACATTTTAGTTATAGTATTAATTACGTTCTTTATGATACCTGATACTATTTTTGCCAGCGGCTTTGCTCGCGTAAAAGTAGAGTTATCTTTTTTTAAATAAAATATATCTTATATTACTCGGTGGTAATACAGCTTTCTAATCGTGTTCGAGGCTGCGAGCCTCCTCGCCGGATCGATACCTTGGCACCTGGAAGCGGCGCTTTAGGCGTCTCTCTACCGTTGGCGCTAGGAAGCGCTAGCTCGGTGCGAAGGACCTGCTCTTCCCGCTCTAGAGGCGGCACGGTCAGAGCTCTGCCAGGTCTTGGTGAAAGAATGGAAGGAACGACTTGTGCACACTAATGCCGGGCACGCCACGGTCGTGGCAGTAAGACCCGTGTTAGAGAAGTTGCTGGAGAGGCGGCATGGCGTTCTCACCTTCCGGCTGACACAGACTATGACTGGTCACGGTTGTTTTGTGCAGTTCCTGTGTCGCATAAGCCGGCAGGACACGCCCGGGTGTCATCATGATTTTGTTGTGGACACGGCGCTGCACACTTTGGCGGATTGCCCCGCCTGGGCATCGCAGTGCCGTGAGTTGCTCGCGGCAGTCGGATTGGTTACCCTCTCGCTCCAAGCCGTGGTTCAATCTATGGTCCGGAGTGAGAGGTCGTGGAACGCCGTCGCCTCCTTCTGTGAGAAAGTCGTTTCCATCAAGGAGGCGGCGGAGCGGGAGTGGGAGCGGTTAAACCCTCTCCCCAGCCGCAGAACCGGGCGCCGGAGCGCGCGATGACCTCCAGCCACCCTGAGGACCTTGACCTGGGGGTGGTGGGCTTCGTGGGCCTGCCCGCCATCCGATCAGCACCAGGTCCGCGCGCGCCTCTGTGTCGTGTGTCCGTCCTGCCCTTAAGGGGGGACAGTAGGGCTTAAATGTAGTGGTACCCAAGAGGTAGTCATGCTATGTAGTGGCCTGCCGTTTCATACGGCGGGCCGAAACCTCGGCGGGGTCGCGACTGCTTGTGAAAGTGATTCGCACGGCCCCACCGATTGCGGTTTTGTCGAGGAACAGTGAGTCCGACATAACCCTCCGCCCGCCCCCCGCGGAGGGTTATGCGTCAAAGCATTCCCCCACGTAGAAAAAGAAAACATATTTCTAACCGTGAAAGAATTTTTAATATCGGTTGAGTCGTTTATTGAGTTAAATCCTTACAAACAAACAAACAAACAAAAAATCAAATCTTTCCTCTTTATATACTATTATTAGTATAGATAAATAATATTATCAACCCTGTTTGTGAATTGTTCCTCCACTGAGCACGGACATCTTCTTGGTGTGAGACGGGTTAGTCCATATTCCACCATGCTGGCCATTGATATGCTGTGGGTGCATTACTAAGATTTACTTTTTGTTTAAATATCAAATAATTATTAGTTTCCGTGTTCAAAACATCAGTATTTACGCTATAGGGTAAATACTGATATTTTGAAGACGGAAATCAATGAAGGTGTAGGTCAGATAAGGTGAACTGGTGATAAAATTATATTAAATATTACTTAAAGGTGTGACGATTCTGTCCTTCCTTTAATAAACATTTAAAGTGCCAATGACTATCCCTGACATTGCGCAGCCTTGCCCGTATATAGTAATGAAATCAGCTCTGTTTATGAACTGTCTCACTGCTGGACATGGGCCCGTGCTTAGTGTGAGTAGATCTAGGCCATAGTACACCTCGCTGGCCCAGTGCTGCTTGGAGAAGGTACTTCACACATCTTCGAGAATATTCTGTAGAACTATTGAGAGAAAAATATCATTCAGAAACGTACACACCTGAGGAGACATATAGGCTTCCGCATGATATTTTCCTTTGCCGTTAAAGCGACCGATAAAAGCTATTTAATTTCGAAATGTTGAAGGTGCGTGCGAAACTCGAAACCTGTGGCAGTTCAACGGTCTCTCACTAGGTTATCGTTGCATATTTACTTAAGTATGAGTCTGTTAAATATAACCATAAAACTTATAGAAATATATACTGTCTATAATAATAAAGACATGGCTTATATATCAGCCTCGATGGCGTAGTCGATAGTGTAACCGACACAAGTACAACATTTATCGACATGGATGTTTGTCTTGGTCTGGGTATTTCTATGTATAACATGTATGTATTAACAAAAAGAAAGTATATATGTATGTTTATTCATTGTCTATTACCCATAGTACAAACTGTTTAGTTTGGGCTAGATGGTGTTCTGTGTATGTGATAGAATATTATATTACATCTATATATTAATACGTGAAGCAAAAACTTTGTACCACTTTTTACGAAAATTGCGCGGTCGGAGGAGTATGAAATTTGGCACAGTTAAAGTTTATATGGAGAAGGAGGGGCGAATCCTAATATTTACATAAAATATGCATTAGAAATACATTAAATTAATGAAAAAACACTACACGCACACAAACATGCATTAGACCCACGCAGTCGAAGTCGAATTTTGGTTGTTCGGCGACCGCTAGTATTGTAAGGTACCGGAGCTCCTTACACAGATGATATGATATATGATATGATAATAATTGAATTGATATGTATATGATAAGTTAGGAGTGTCAAATAAAACCGCTCTGTTTGATTGACAAATGGACACTAAATTTATTGATGAGAGTAATTATGAAATTAGGTAAATCGGCGCGGCGCAGCGCGCAGCGTCAGCTGTTTTAGAATTGCTAATTGTGCGGTTCACCGTACAAGTATATTATATATGTATAATTATGATTTATTACCCGTAGTACAGTTCAGTTGTCCGGTCATATTTATTTTCCGTGGGTATACGATATATGGTGGTATTCCGTCGCTTCCACGGACACGTACCAGCCGAGCGCACAATACCAAGGGAAGTTTTTCTAGCATAGTATTAAGGTGTATTTGTCTGTCTAGTGCCATTTCTTGTATTTCTCTGTACGACATGACACCTAACTTTTCCCTGATCTGACTGATGTAGCTTATTCTTGGCCTTCCTCTTCCGCGCTTGCCTTCTACCTTTCCCTCAATGATGTTTTTAATAAAAGTGTCATGTGGTAAGAGATGACCAACCATTTTATGTCTTCTAGCTGCAATAGAGTTAAGTAGCGTTCTAGTTTCATTGATCTTTACCAAGACGTCCTCGTTCCTAACCATTTCTGTGCAGCTAATCTTTTCCATTCGTCTCCAGCACCACATCTCGAACGCCTCTAAAATTTCTCTATCCCTTTGTGTAAGTGTCCACGTCTCACACCCATACAATGACAGACTCCATACATATGTTTTTATAAACTTTTTCTTGGTGTTCCTACAGCAAACACTAGACAGACAGATATGGAGAGACAAGCTACACCGACAAGTCACTTAGACTTAAATAAGAAGAAAAGATTAATGTGTATTTACTAACATACAATTTTAAAATACGTAAATTTAGGCTAAGGTTATCTATGGGCCTATGTAGCCTGAAATAAATGGTTATTATTATTATATAAATTCATGTCCGTTTTTGGAGGGGTAGATACAGACTACAGTATGACACTTGTATATCCAGCTAGCATGATTTACTCTCATCGTCTTTTTAAAGACACCTCTCGTACTAAGAATAAAGCTTTATAGCGGGGGACACGAACATTCAAATAACGGAACACAAAGAATACCGAGACTCGGAATACCTACTTTCTTTTGTCATGCACGCTGCTAGTCGGCGTATAGACACGTACATATCTTATATATGTAGGTATACGCACTTCTCCACATACTATCCTTACCACAGATTTATAGTCAGAATATAACAAACATTATACGCATTACTAACAGCGAAAGATCGGTGGATAATCTCGTGTAATCCTATGTATCGAGCTGTTCAAATACATACTGATACGTGGCAGATAAGATAGCCATGTACATGTGCATAATTTATATTATCTACATAAGCTATATGGCCAGTATTGGAGTTCAAGTTATATATGAGCTTCGTTACTAGGTGGTTCCTTTTAGAAATAATCATCGTTTATTTAGTAAAACATAGGTGCATAGTAAGACGGCAGGAATACAATTTTGATCTCTATGTTTCGCCAATAATTGGGGTACAAAATACTTAAGTCAAAACAATACAATTATATCTTCTCTCTTAGCCTTTATTATTCCCAAGTCACTTGGAGTCGGCTTTTCTGGTCTAACCGGATTCGACTGGATATCAGTTTTTACACGGAGCGGCTGCCACCTGACCTCCGCAACCCGAAGGCTAACGATACCCTAAGGCTAGACCAGTGTCAGGATATTAGAGGGTACTGACTTTCCCAATAACGACTGCCATAGATGTTCATGGCAGCCGGGACCAAAGTGTGACGGCTTAACGTGCTCTCCGAGGCACGGAGCAGGCGATAATTGTCAATCAATACGCACATAATTTCGAAAGTCATATAACTTCCGAAAGTCAGAGGTGCGCGACGTGCGTTCGAACCGTCAAACCTTTCTAGTTAATATAATTTATCTATTATATTTACTAGAAATGTAATAGATAAAGATAATTATTTTGAAGTTACAGTTAATGTTAATGCTTAATAATTAGGCAATGTTAGGTTTCTATATTTATTGAGTTTCTCTGCTATAAAGTTTGAGAACTGCGATGGAGTAATAACGTTTGTCGACCAAAAAATCGTACAAACACCTTTTAAATTGTTCCATTTATGTGTCGGGTAGATTCAGGGATGCGTACTTTTAAAAGACTTTTGACTGCATGGACAGTGTAGTGTCTGCCTCGCAGTCAAGCTACTATGCCAAGTGTTTTAGGTACGATTCTCACATGGAACAAAAGATTGTGTGATCCGCAAATTGTTGTTTCGAGACAAGGTGTTTATAAATAAAACTTTTGGATATTCGGTCAAGAACCCTTATTCAAAAACTTAAATTTAAAATTTATGTCTAAAATTAAGTTCAATGATACCTTAGAGTTATTTAACATTCTTAGCTTTAAGACAACGCAGTTAAGACATACGTCCATTGATATACTCTAAGTTATATCACACTATGAAGATTCTGGAAAAACGTGTCCTTCAACTGCTAAGTTAAATTCGTATTTTAATCCTACTCATACAAAATTTGGAGACTAAAGAACACCAAGACCTCACCAACAATCTAAGGATTACACATTTTTGTTCTGTACAAGGATCGAACCCACAGCAGCTGTATTGTAAGTGGCTAGGTAAACACATAAACTCCATTACCGATCTCTAGCAGCCTAATACTACATAGAATAATTCCATCTCATTCTAGTTTCTACTTACAGTCAAAGTCCAAGAACTCATACCCGTGTAAAAAGTGTCCTATCCAGGTAGGGCTGCCAGATCTTGAAATGGAAAAGCTGGTAAGACAAGCCAGTTTAGCCTGACATTCGGGTAGAAAGGCCGGGTGGACATCCCTAATTATTTTTTTATGTGAGGACAGCTCGCTCTCTTGGCTATGCAAGTTGAACTGGGCGGAGCAGAAACCAACACATGACAAATGGAAAAAAGATATAAAGTTTAAAAAGCCTATCAAAAGTCGGACAACTCGGACACCGACTAATTTGACCGCACACGCAACCATCTGGACGCCTGGCAACGCTATATATATGGTCTACCTGTCTGCCAAGTTTCACCCGAATAAGTTGAACAGTTTACGCGTAATTGAATAACAAACAATCTAACACCTTCACAAACTTTCGCATTTTGATTATTAGTGAGATTCTTATCATTTGATCTAATCAAGACATCTCAATATGAAACTGTGGTCAGTAGGTCATGATCTGACAGAGTGTCCATACGGATGTGTCATCCTAACTAATATTAATGTGAATGTCAGTTTGTTACGCTTTCACGCCTTAACTACTGGACCGATCATCATAAAATTTTGCGACATACGTTGTCAGGGGAACAGAGAAGGACATAGGGTACCATTTATCCAAATAAGTATTGTCACTAATCTTACCTAACCTACATTTACGTGAAAAATGTATTTTACTATAATATAAGGTTAACAGTTTGTTTGTTTGAGCGTAGTCACCTCAGGAACTACCTGTCCAAACTGATAAACTATTTTGGCGTTTGATGACCCTGTGTATAGACAAGGATTATTACGCCATGAACGAAAGGGGCAGGGCTGTAACCATACCTAAAAAGCATTTAACGCAGGTAAAACTGGAAGACAGAGCTAGCATTAGTCGTAGCGTGGAATTGCAGTTGAATATCATAATAGATACGACTGAGGAGCTCCCTCACTCGCTGTGAGTAAGAAATAGCTCCGCTTTATGTCTTTGTACGCAGCTATTAATAGATGTCGCGAGAACATCTTGGTAACAAAGTAGTAAGCGTCAAGGCTGCGGTCAAGTGGTAAAAACATTAATAAAAAAAATTAAAAATATTTTTATTGCCAAAACAGTACATATACATACACATAGTATCCATTGGCTCCACACTAGGCAAGCCTGTCCTGTGGATGCCGATGTTTGCGATTTTTACAGTTGACAATTTAGTACAGTTTGCTCGGTTGAAGTCAGTAAGCAGACATTTAAACTTTTCTATTAACTACATAGTTATACAGGATAAGTAAATGATAAAAATAATAAATACATGCATTTAAAGGAACAATAAAATGGAAATAAACACAAGGATAATAACAAATAATAAATATATGTATTTGCATTGGATTTGGAAGTGGTTTTAGGTTGGATTCCGACGCGTTGTAATATCGACCTGTACTGTTAAAAAGCAGTTTGACTCAGCTGTATCGGTGAACATAATAACCTACTACTAAGTCATTTGTAACCCAATCACAAATAATACATTTTAAACGAGAAGAAAGTTATTGTACTTATGTGACTACGTATTAAAATCTTTAGTGCCAATATTCTCCAACATCTAACCTGCAGAATAGTCTGAAATTTAGATGTAGGTTTTGAGACTAAATAATAAAAAGAATTAATCAATTTTAAAATATTTGAAACAAAAATAAAAAAAATTCAAACGCTAGGTTTACAATGTATCTATTTTATACATGAAGATTAACAAAATTTATAAATAAATATCTCGATTAAATCCGTATACAGTAATTTAATTGTAATGTGAAGAAACATTCTTATGTATGCAGCACGGCACAATTTAAGTTTATGTTTTAATTCAATGTTCACTAACTTTCAGATTGCCAGATAATCTGTGCTTTGAAAATACACTGAAAAAGGAATAACTAAATCATTATAACTGACTGCCACGCCTGAGGTCGCGGGTTCGATTCCCGCACAAGTCAAACATTTGTGTGCATGAACATGGATGTTTGTCTTGGTCTGGGTGTTTCTATGTATAATATGTATGGATTTACAAAAACAAAAGTATCTATGTATGTTTATTCATTGTCTAGTACCTATAGTACAAGCTCTGCTTAGTTTGGGCTATTATATTATATTATTATCATCGTTAACTTAGAATGCAGTACAAATACGTACCAAAATCGCTTATTACCTGCGCATGAAAATATTTTGGTACCAAAAACCTTAGGTACTCTAGATATTTTATTGTTGAGCTTAAAATCCATATGCGATTAAAGTAGAGTAACTAATATTTTAAGTTGAAAATAGTCTAAAATATTTCTCTATCCGTATAACATGCCCTGTATACGTTTAAAAGTCACCGTGTTTGCAAGTCATGAGGCAAGATCCACGTTTGTTACCGACCGGTCTTATGAGGAAGTCACTACATTGAATAATTGGCCGTCTGTTCGTCTGTACGAACGCTCTTGGCCGCGTCAGTTCCGTTTGAGTTAACTGTATCTAGTTTTTAATATAACCAAGGTGATGAACAGTAAAAACGATGGCGCCGGCATATATATTAAAAAGTAGTTATGGTATAATTTTTTAAATTGCTTTTTCTACTCTAGGAGAACTTAATTCCTGTGTCGCGGGGATTTTACAAACATTTAAACAACGGACACAATGAACACCTGACACCTGAACCTAGCAACTAACCTAAATGTAGCTTCAGTAACTTAGTAAACTCACTAACCTATATATTTTGACGTTTATAAGTGTTACTTTGTGACCTAAATGAATAAATGATTTTTGACTTCGACTTTGACACCCAGACTCGGAACAACCATTTGCGGATCACACACATTTTTGTCCCGTGTGGGATTCGAACCCACAACACTCGGCGCAGTGGCAGTGGTGAGGCGACGACTTAAACCACTGCGCCATCCGTGCAGTCATATATATATAAATATATGATTATATACTCTATACAAGTTTGCCATATTAGGACATCCCAGATCGTGAACTAAGTCTAGATCTGAAAAAAAGGAAATTTTAACTAATATTCTAATTTATGTGACTTTGTTTGTTTGTTACGATTTCACGCCTTACTTTGTATCTTATGTGAGGGCCAGTCAGTGCAGACCGGCGACACTTCGACCCAGTGGGATCTTTTGTGTCGACACTCTCCCAATAACGACTGCCATAGATGTTCATGGCAGCCGGGACCGACGCGCGACGGCTTAACGTGCTCTCCGAGGCACAGAGCAGGTGCTCATTGTCAATCAATACGCACATAATTTCGAAAAGTCAGAGATGCGTGCCTTATTACCCTCGTTATTTATCGCTCGCTTTAGCGGTGAAGGAAAACATCGCGGGGAAACCTGCATGTCTGAGAGTTCTCTATAATGTTCTCGGCGATATGTGAAGTCTGCAAACCCGCACTGGGCCAGCGTGGTGGACTATGGCCTAATCCTTCTCACAGTGAGTAGAGGCCCGTGCCCAGCAGTGTTGGTGAGTTTTAATACAGGGCTGATATTATTATATTTTTATTAATATCAGTCCTGTCTATAAACTCTCCCACTGCTGAGGGCTGAGAGCACATCAATAATTTATTATTATTATCATGTTTAGTAAAAGCGTGGCGCGCAGTATTCTAAGTTCTATGAATTGTCTTTAGTAAAATGCTATTATTGCCTTTTTGTATTTACCTAATAAAATGATTATGACGTCAATAAAGTCCCCGACTGCATTGTAATACTATCTATATTGCACAACGGAAATTAAAATGGCGTGTAGTATGATAAATAATTGCATATCTGTACACAAACCGATAAATAATACGTATTTATAACTAGCTAGATAAACACTCGTTGTTACTGCCCGTGGCTGTAAATGTGGCATACGTACATCATATGTGTAGAAAACTAGTATTCACGACTTCGTTCGTGTATTACTTGAAGATGGCCACGTCCTTACCATAATTATGTAGGGACGTAGTCAACTTGAATTGAAACAAGGTATGTATTACGATACACATATCTTCGAAAACATTACGGAGAACTCACAGATACGCAGGATCCCTCAAGATGTTTGTTTTCCCCGTTAAAGCGAGCGATATTTAACTATTTAATATGCACATAAATTTGATATGTCGTGGATGCGTGCTTTGGGATCGAACTCGACACCTTTGCATGGCAGTCCAAACGGTCTCCCACCAAGCATGCTTAGAATCTTCTTAGAATACATATAGCATACATAAATATAGAAATCTATCTGTCTCAATGGTTTCGTTCGTGTATTATTAGAAGTTGGTAAATATTCTTACCATACCTATGTAAGGAGATAGCCAACTTTAATTGAAACACGGCGCACACGATTTAAGCTTTATATTTGCTAAATTGCATCCAATTCCCTATCGGTCATTTTCAAAGTAATAAACAAACCAACAAAAATATAAAACTAATGTTGTAGGTGCCTTTGAATGATCGTATTTCTTAAAGCTTAAATAAAATACCAGGTTTGCCTTAGAATTTTACCTGTGTTAATTAGTATTTAGGTATGGATACAGCTCTGTACCTTTCGGTCTTAGTGTAATGTTATATATCTTCCTCGATAAACAGATTATCAAACGCCAAAAGATTTTATGAGTTTGGACAGGTAGTTCCTGAGGTCACTGCGTTAAAACAAACGTTAACCTTATAATATAGTAACTACATTTTACAGGTTAGGTTAAATTAGTAACATG
Organism: Catocala fraxini; assembly: GCA_930367265.1. Classification (NCBI taxonomy): domain Eukaryota; kingdom Metazoa; phylum Arthropoda; class Insecta; order Lepidoptera; family Erebidae; genus Catocala; species Catocala fraxini. Next base: position 5,284,194 of record OV884036.1, on the reverse strand, counting down.
TCTTTTTCTTTTGCCTTGTGTACGACGATCGGTCGAGTAGTTAAGGCGTGAAGGTATAACAAACAAACAAACATACGTTCGCATTTGTAATATCACTTAGGATATAAATAAATAAATTCATATGTGATGCAAAATGGTTTATACACGTGTGTGTATAGTGTCCATATATTATTGGGGTTTGGGGAGGTTTCGGAGAAATAATGTCCGGAGATGTCATTGTGAGTTTGCTTCTTGCGTTAGTGCTGGGCTTCAAATGTGCGGCGTGTCATGTGGTGTACCTATTGAGGAGCAGCGGCACGCCGGCGGCTAGACACGATAGATTTTCAAGTATGTCTAGCATTCTGGGTTGACAGGTTAACAATGTATTAACACTGTGTAGGAGTGCGGAGCGGAGTGGAACTAATACGCATAATAGCGATTTTTGGACGATATCTAGACAGATCTTGCAATTTATTTTTTATTTTTTTATTTATATGGCTGTTGCAATTAACCTTTTCGATAGCCACTCACAAAATTTATATCTAAATATCCTAGTTAAAATGTTTCTTCTCTACTGCTCTTTAGCTCTGTTAGTGCATGCAGTGGCTGCCTTCAAAGGTTAAACAACCAACAAAAACCTAAAACCATGTATTTATAGTCATGTATTGTTGTTATAACCGCTGGCGGTCTCCATAAAACTCGGGGAACACTATGACTTTTATACGGAAAGTGCCTATCATCTTAAAAAAGTACTGTTCTCAAGGGAGTAGAAAATTGACACAACTTACTTTTACGCGAGCGAGGCCACGGGTTAAATCTAGTGTTTAATAAAAATGCAAACATTTTAACAAATGAAATCTCTATTTAATACAAAGCCATGGTGATCTGAGCTAATCATGGCACCCGTCATAATATATTTAAGAGTAACCGGCCACATGCGGCGATGACTCACATGAAGGTTCCACCGTATTTAATAAACACATTACATTTTATTTATGGTCATTTGTGCAATACTTTATTTATTTACGATCATTCGTGCAAATCTTTGTTAATTTACGATATTTTGTTTAATATTCACGGAGTGGTAAACATTTTTTGCTCACAAGGCTTTGATTCTCGCTAGCCTTTATTATTCCACTTGGGGTCGGCTTTTCTGGTGTAACCGGATTTGACTGGATATCAGTTTTTACACAGAGCGACTGCCACCTGACTTCCACAACCCGAAGGCTAACGATACCCAAAGGCTAGACCAGTGTCAGGATATTATAGGGCACTGACTTCCCAATAACGACTGCCATAGATGTTCATGGCAGCCTGGACCGACGGCTTAACGTGCTCTCCGAGGCACGGAGCAGGCGATAATTGTCAATCAATACGCACATAATTTCGAAAAGTCATAGCTATAACTTCCGAAAGTCAGAGGTGCGCGACGTGGGTTCGAACCCGAGACCCTCTTGCAGTCTGTTGGTCTCCCCACTGAGACAAGGTTTTGATTGCTACACATAAAATGTAAAAGTCCTTAATAAAAATAATATTTATTATTTATTACCCTACCTTTTCCACGTAGGAATGCCACGACGAGCCCATACCAGGACATTTTATGCGCGACAAAGTAACAACCTCCAAAAATATACACAAACTTTTATATTTAAATTAAATTGCTGGAAATGGACTAGCCACTGCTCGTGGGTTTACCTGCGTGAGAAAATAGCAATGTTTTAACGTCATCTATGGACAAGTTATAAACGAAAATCTAAAAAGTGTCGTCTTAAAAATCGTTGGTAGTTCAACTATTTTGAATAAGAGTACGTAAATTGAGGTGTATTGCAATTACTGGGGTGCAAAGCAAAATAGTTTTGAAAAAAATCATCGTTATAATGACAAAATTTTACATAATATTGTCTTCTGTTTACGCGAATGTTATTCATTGAAATTAAGCTACTATATACGGATTTTATCGCGTTGTTTATTTGACACTTTTTACATAATTTAGAAACTACTACTATAAAACTTTACAAATTTTTAAGCTAATTAAATTATTAAAACTATTAAAACTATTTATATTTAAGTTTACACTTTCAACCAAACGTCGGGGAAATGTAAATATAGTATAACAGTTTAATTTCAAATTTTTTTACATTGTCTGTAGTAAAAATTAATATGGCGTTATTTGGTATTAATGTAAAATTTTAAGGTTGGTAGTACTGAGTTATGTCATTTGATCAAATTCGCGTGTATTTGAGTTCTTTTTCACCCCAGTAGTTGAAATACACCCCAATTACGTACACTGCCTTTCTTCCATGTTTTAAAAAAATACTGCTCTAAAAGTGTTTTATGTGTTATTCTAGGTCATAGGCTATATACGAAATAAGTTTTATCCAAATCTATTTAAAAGTTTTCGAGTAATCGAGTAAGAAACATCCAAACATGTTCCAAAATATATACATTTATTTTATAATATTCGAAGATGACTAACGCTGTTCTTGTTTGTCTGCAGGTATCACTATGGGCTATGGTGGTGTACTTACTGCTGCACGTGCCATACATAGAGATGAGGGTGGATGACTTCGAACATCAACCACGTAGAGAGGTAACTACACATTACCTTACCTTTAAAAAAACTTATTGGGTCTAAAATGTATTTGTAACGACATCATATAGACGAAGCAGTTTCGACGTCAGACAACAGATGCCGCTGTACGCAATAGGCGCTTATTATATCGCTCGCCATACAATCCTGAATCACGCAAGTGAATTTTACACAGTGACTAAGTATACATACAATTTCCCGACATCAACAGTCGGGTCGCAGACCACCAGGCATGACTACCCAGCTTGTTTGGACGATCCTCCTTTTGTATTGGAGGGACATCATACCACGTTCATCCACATATTAAATTATATAATATTAAGCAAGCAGCGATAGCCTAGTGGGAAACCGTTGGACTGCCACGCAGAGGTCTCGAGTTCGATCCCAGGGCGTGCTCTCTGACTTTTCGAAGTTATTTGTGTATTAAATAATACATTATCGCTCGCTTTAACGGTGAAGGAAAACATCGTGAGGTAATCTGCATGTCTGAGAATTCTACATAATTTTCTCGAAGATATATGAAGTCTGCCAACCCGCACTGGGCCAACGTGGTGGACTATTGCCTAACCTTTCTCACACTGAGAAGAAGCCCGTGACCAGCAGTGGAACAGTTTAATACAGGGCTGACATTATTATCAGCAAACAGCAACTGACTAGAGAGGAAACGATACATTATCTTTACTTTAAAAAGACTTACTGCCAGGGTCTACAGATTATAATTCAGCTCATTTCTTTAAAATAAATAACTAGCATGGCGTCCATGACCATCTGAGATGTTTTATCTGGATCCAGACAATTTTGCAGAGGAAGTAAAAAATCTCACGATCTCAACGGTTTTAATGTTTGCCAACATATGACATAGGTCAGACCGGTCGTAGTTTTGAAGTTATATACAACGACCACATAGCTGCGTTTAAAAATACATTTTGCTCAACATTTGCTACAAGCTGATCATAATTTAAATAATAGCCATACTTTTGAAATGTTACATTCATGTCGAAAAGGCTTACAAATGAGTGTATTGCAAGTATTCGATATTAAAACAAAACAAAAAAAAAAAGATAAAAAAACAAAAATAATCAAGGAATAAGAATACTTTGCTGAATGAACAAACAAACTTCAATACAATTAATACAAAATCAAAACGACTCGATGGCGTAGTGGTTAGTGTAACCTACTGCCACGCCTGAGGTCGCGGGTTCTATTCCCGCATAAGTCAAACATTTGTGTGCATGAACATGGATGTTTGTCTTGGTCTGGGTGTTTCTATGTATAATATGTAAATATTTACAAAAAAAAAGTATATATGTATGTTTATCCATTGTCTAGTACCCATAGTACAAGCTCTGCTTAGTTTGGGCTAGATGGAGTTGTGTGTACGTGACAGAAAAAAAAAAAAATACATTACCGTTGCTTAATTTATTTTCCTAACCACGAAATAATTAATTCGAGAGATAGTGAGGGTAGTGGGGGAATAGAAAGGCGATAAAAGCAAGCACGCAAGGTTACTCATCGCTCATTTGTTGCCAAACAGTCCTGATGATGCCTCGCGCTGAAGCGAAACACGTGTCGACGTATATTTTGTGGTCGAAGTGGAATATTGCAAGTTGGAGTACGCCCGGGCACGGTAATGATATCTATACAGTATTGTAACTCGGCCCTGTCTTTGAAATAATAACCTACAACAGCGCGGTTCGTAGACACGCGTTAGGGCTGCCCGCCTACAGTATTTTAATTTTATCTACCTACTTGAGTTTCTTTCTAGTTTAGTGATTGTAAATATTATACAAAGTGGCGCAAATGTTATCACATTATTTGATACCACATATAGTACATGGTAATCTTTGACGATTTACAAATTATGAACCAAATGTATTCAGTAGTTTAGCCACAGGGCATTTTTTTTTGTTTTCATAATTTGGTACATCATGTGTAATGCAGAGATAAATGTCAAAGACCTCAAGCAGCGATATTAAAACAAAACAAATAATAGAAAATACCACAAAAATAATTAAAAAAGAACAAAAGAAATAAGGTCTATAATCTTGTGACGAAAAGAAATAGGTTAATGTATGCTTATCACAATGGTGTTCCAATTTGTGTCTAATTTTATTTTATTTATTTTGTTCAAAAATTAATTTATTAATTTCTGTGAAAATAGGTTTTTGTTTATGTTCTCCATGCCATCTTATATCAACCAGCTTAAGGCAGTATATCATCTAATGTGATAAGATTTGCGCCACTTTGTATATTATATTATAAAAAATTAAATTCGTAGTGAATGAAATAGAAAGTGTTCAATAAAATCAAATCATCACAAATCGCACGCTTACTGCTTACAAAACAATCACACCGTCCGTTCGTCACTGTGGCGCATTTGCGACTGGTTGCGAACCAAGGCGCGTAGGTATGACTCGAGTTCCAACCGTTTCTATGAAGATAGAATACTGTTTAGATATTATTACCGTGGCCCGGGTCACACATCATGGCTGTCCCTATTTCAGAGGAGTTCGATACTGTCAACCTTTTTCTATTGCAGTAGTTGGGTTGGGCAATCCGAAGATGCGTGGCGGGTTTCCTCACTTCCCAATAATTTTTTAGAAGTCCGAGTTAACAAGGAGCCTATGTCACTTTCGGGCCCAAACTATATCTACATTAAAAGTTATGTTTACCCATTGCGCCGTTATTATCTAAAAGCAATACAAACCAACAAACATGCCTTTGCAATAATATATGTATGGAGGGCATTACAGGTTTTTTAAACTTACTTCAGGCAGCAGTCTTTTACAAAGTTACCTGATTTATTATGGCATTTCTGTAAATTAGCATATAGCTTTGTGAGAGAGAATAAATGGATTTATTAATTATTTTTCTAAGCTATTGTCGCCACAGAGAGATGCCGCAGTCACACTAGTCCCACAGAGAATGCTGGACTTCCTCAAGAAGTAATACTTACTACTTACTCACAGTAGGAACATAAAAGAAGGTTGTTTTATTATAGATTTACGTCTGCATATCCTCGAGTATCAGACAGAGGTTTATTACGAACACATTATTAACACAAAGGAGAATGCACCTAGCGACACCTGTGAGGATCTTTGTGATTTATTTATTTAAATATAGCTTAGGTTATGTGACAGTTCGGTAGGCCCGAAGTCTCGGGAGAGCCCGACATACCCCTCGGCACAAGGAGAGGCGAGTGGATATGCAAGTATAAGGAATATTTAACCAATATAAAAAAATAATTGTAACAGTAACAGTGCTTTATTTTTCATATAAAATATAGTTTATGTTACTCGGCTAATAAGCTAAATAAGCTATATTATCAAGCTTTCTAAAGATAACATAATTTTTAAAGCAGTTGAATAGTTATTGAGTTCAGTCCTTACAAACAAATAAACCAACAAAAATGAAATCGTTCCTGTTTATAATTTAGTAGTAGGTATAGATAATTAAAAATCTTCTTTATTAGCTTCTGCATCTATTAAATTTGAGCGATATCACATTTTTAGGCGAGTCTGTCGTTTACCAACAAGCAAACTTAACAAATCTACTCTTTTTCTGCCCTCCAGCAACCACCAGCTCCTACAGCAAAACCAGAGACAGCCAACCAGTACCTGAACAAGGGCAAATGCTACCACATGCCTCGGTCCAACTGCCCTGCTGAGGCCAACTGCACCAAGGTTGGCACCAAGGCTGTGTTCTGCTGTGACCTGGACAGCGCCCGGCTGAAAGAAGCCCTTGCTTCCACCAGTAAGTACACTCAATCATTTCTAATGACATTACAGAAGATTAAAAGTCATGAATTACTCTTAAAAAAAATTTAATACTCATTATCCAAACAAACTTGTTCTTCCTCCAATAAAAACAGAAGTGTGTAGCCGTAATAGTTACTTTATGGCGGTACGCATTTATAATCACCACCCACAACAGTCATGAATTACCTAATTATACGTTTAAGGCTCATTTGCTCAAATGGCTCCTTCAATAATATTTTTATTTCGTGAATGAGTACTTAAGTTATTGTAAAACTTTTAATGTTAATAATTTAAAAAAGTGATATACCTACGTAATTACGAATTTTATTTGCATGCCATGGGACTTTGATGGCAAATGTGTTGCTCTAATCTTGTATCACACCGTCTGTATAAAAAACACATTTTAAAACAAACGAATTGAATTTGAGTTTGATGCTTATTATGTAGTGGGATTATTCAGAACTCGAATGTGTGTGAAAACAGCGTTTTTGATAAAAGCAACACCCACACTACTCGTAGGAACAGACAAATTTTTGTCCCGTGTGGTAATCTAACCGATAATATAGGCTATCCATGCAGTCAAATTTATAAGCATATTTATTTTTTATTTTGCCCGTCAAAATGACCACACTTCGCCTAATGGTAAGTAGTCGTGTGGTCTAAGAGCAGTGGTCTCCACACCGTCCTCATAGCAGCCGAGGCGATGTTGAGGTCTCTACTTTGACGGCCTGAGAAGGTGATTTTTCACACCCCGCTGATTGAAGAAAAAAGGAAACACGTGCTTTGAGCTTGTTTGTTACGCTTGAACGCCCTAACTACTCGACACTCGTCATGAAATTTCGTATAGACGGCCTAAGGGGTATAGGAAGGGACAAAGAAAACCTTTCATCCAGAATAAGTCCTCCTGCTCCTGAGGGATAGAAAATTGACATAACCTACATTTACGCGGCTGCAGCCATTATCACCGCGGGCAATATCTAGTTGTCTATAAAATCATCTATAGGCATGGGGCCCCATGATATATACGGACACGGTAGCTTAATTATTTTTATATTTACATAATGGTGAAGGTATCTAGCGACACCTGTGAGGTACATTTCCACATAGCAGGCCTTCTTGTATGCCTATGTTAATAGGTCAGCGTTAATTGTTATAATTATGGAATTATTAAGACAAACGATATGGTATATAGTTGCCGTACGCGTGCCATATTGTTGTCCATATTGTATTCAAAATATTATTTAAAACATTTATTGTAGGTATTAAGAATGTAAATTTTTTTTAAGTTCTCTTTTCTGAACCTACAAAGCTAGGCGGACGAAACTTAATTTTTTTTAGATTCTCTAGCTGTGTTAGGGTTAACCTTGTGTTACAGATGCCAAGGCTCTCTCAGGCAAAATTATTTAAAAAAAATCTACTAGAAATTGTACATCTTACTTGTTAAACATAGGTACCTATCCAAGCTAATATGGACTTGTGTTTTGGGTACTATGATGAAAAATATTTGACCTGGGGGTGGCGGGCTTTGTGGGCCTGCCCGCCATCCGTTCAGCACCAGGTCCGAGAGGCGGCGTGCGTGTTCCCACGCGCGCCTCTGTTGTTTCGAGTCCGTCTTCCCTCTAGGGGGGACAGTAGGGATAATTTGTGAGGAGTGCCTTTGGGTAGGTCTTTTGTGTAGTGGCCTGCCGTTTCATACGGCGGGCCGTAACCTCGGCGGGGTCGCGACCGCATGCGAAAGTGATTCGCGCGGCCCCGTCGATAGTGGTTTTGTTGAGGAACACCGTGGTAGGTTTAGTCGGTATTCCGGGAGGTACTTTAACATCTTTACCATCTTTCTTTTACCCCGCCGAGTCCGACATAACCCCTCCGCCCGCCCCCGCGGAGGGGTATGCGTCAGGCATTCCGCCACGTAAAAAAAAAAAAAAAAAAAAAAAGGATGCAAAATATATTATTATGAATCTATCTTTCTTTCGACAAAAAATCTATCCTTCGACAACAACAATTTTTCCTAGATGAAAGGTACCCCATGTCTCTTTTGTACCCCTGATAACGTGTACGCGAAATTTTATAATGATCAGCCGAGTAGTTAAGATGTGAATGCGTAACAAACAAAGAAATAAACTCACATTCTCAATTATAATATTAGTTAGGATGTCTTGAATGCCTGCATTTTCTCTTAAATAATATTTGTTGGATGCCGGTGGCCCAAGACCGGTCTGTGTGGAAAACCTAGGGATAGGCATAGGCCTATCACTGCTGAACATAGGTCCAGCAGTGATGATGAATATTATTTGGAATGCCTTGAACGCCTGCATTTCCCTTTTCTGAAATAGCTATGAAAATCATTTTATAGGCACAAAACACAATATTGTTTTGCTACGATGTTTATTATAATTAATATTATCAGCAGGTCCTGAACTGTGGTCTTGCGATAATGACCGATAACCTTATGACTCGCATTTAGTTGTTTATAAGTATTTCTTGTTAAACGCGGTGACGTCATTTGTTTATAAGCGGAGGACAAGCAATGACAGTGTTTATGGTATTTAAGTAGTCTATCCTAACTAATACTATATTATTATTTTTAAAAAGACGACTCCCTTACTAGGATTAGTTCCTGCATCTTGGGGGACTTTACAAACATTCAAACAACGGACACAAAGATCATCCAAACTCGGAATTTTTGTCCCGTGTGGGATTCGAAACCAGGACACTCGGTGCAGTGGCAGTAGTGAGGCAACTACTTAAAACACTATACCATCTGTATGTAAATGCGAATGTGAGTTTGTTTGTTACGCTTTCACGCCTTAACTACTCGACCGATCATCATGAAATTTCGCATACACGTTGTCAGGGGTATAAATAAATAAAAATTTAAAAAAACAAAAAAACACATTATTTATTTAAAAAACCAAATTATAGATTTTTTTATAAATTCTAACAAGAATTGTGTGATTCATAAAAGAAATCACTTTAATGTAAAAAATCTTGGGTAGGTGTTATCGAATTACTTAGAAAGCAACCCACGCTTTTCTTACATTAAATTGATTTCTTTTATTAATCACTCTATACTTATTCTGAATTAATAAAAAACAGGGTGCTTCTTTAGTATTTTTAAACTATTATTTATTTTATAAATTTGATTATTTTTTTCTACATTATTGTATTGTCATCGGTCCTCTATAAGTCTACAACGTTTAATGAAATCTGACCGTTTGAAGTGGGTCAAAATGAAGTCCAAAGGAATCGGTTACAAACAAACAAACATAATATAGGTGAAGCTAATAAAAGCGTGTTAAAAATACACATTAGTACCTTTCATCGAGGAAAAAGTAGTATTACTAATCTAAGCTAGATCTAGATGTATATATAATTTTGATGTATCTACGTAAGCGAATCCGCGGATAAAATCTAGTAATAATACATAGTTGAGGTGTAGCACCTACTTTTTGTCAACTATAATATAATAATAATAATATTCTACCACATATACACAACACCATCTAGCCCAAACTAAGCAGAGCTTGTACTATGGGTACTAGACAATGGATAAACATACATATATACTTTTTTTTTGTAAATACATACATATTATACATAGAAACACCCAGACCAAGACAAACATCCATGTTCATGCACACAAATGTTTGACTTGTGCGGGAATCGAACCCGCGACCTCAGGCGTGGCAGTCGGTTACACTAACCACTACGCCATCGAGGCCGACATGGATTATGATGACTACTACTGATGACTGACCGACTATGGTTTAGGTACCACGTAATTAGGGTTGCCAACCGTACTCAATAATAAAGTATTGTACGTTATTTCGGGTAAACGTACTTTATACTTTATTAGGAAAATAAATTACGTGAAAATACTTTATTTTAACTATGACGACTTTTACAGGTTTTATTTAAAAAATAATGCAACGCTATAGAGATTTCCTAAATTAAAAAAAAGTAATATTTCATCTATCTTAATATAGACATATTGTTTGAGCTTTTAGCTGCACGGTTCGGTTTACTTAACTAATGAATCAATTAGAATGAAACAACCGTTTGATGCGAGACAAAAATTTATTTTGTTCGGGCCTTTATATACGTGCGTCGGAGAATCTTAACACCGCGATTCAGCCGGACGGCACATCGCCATCTACCGAGCGGAATGTCAACTTTATCACTCGATTGAACACATATATTGTACACATCCGGTTACGACGTTCCTTGATAATAAATATTTGTTAGATGTCACTAGCATCAACAAAAATATGGTAACAAAAAGGCAGGTTAAACGAGATGGGTGTAAAAACCCAGGATTCAACCTCTTCGTCTTAAATGTAAAAGTAATGAAAAGAAATGACCTCTATATCTCGGGGATCTTTTGACCCACCGGGCTCATATTCAAACTAGACCGAGGTATGATCCCAAGGTGTCTGCACACCAAGTTACAAGTCAATATTTTTCCATTTAAAATATGTGACCCCTATATCCCGGGGGTCTTTTGACCCACAGGGCCCATATTAAAACTCGACAATACAAAATTGAAATCCTCTAGATATCAGGTCATTCGTTGCCAAACGGTCCTTAAGATGCTTCGCGCTGAGGCGAAACACGTGTCGACACATATTTTGTGCTTGAAGCGGAATACTGCTTCTACTGCTCGAAGTTGGAGTACATTGGGTCCCACGTCGTAGCTGTGCCTAGCCAGAGGAGTTCGGTATTCAACCTTTTTTCTATTGCAATAGTTGGGGTGGGCAGTCCGAAGGCGCGTGGCCGGTTCCACTCTTCCCAATAATTTTAATCCTTACTTGTTTTTCTTTGTCCTCAGTTACGCAGAACACTACGTACCTCCACGTGCTGAATGCGACCATTGATGAACTGGATATCTCTCAGTCAATGTTCAGGAGGTTGGCGTCTATGGCCTTCACCGATGGAAAGATCGCGAAGATTGTTGGTAAGAACATTTTTGTATTGTATTTTGTAAGGTTGCTTGTCGTATTATATGTATTTTGTATTATATGTATATTATGTCTTGAAATTTTATGCCTATGGATAGGGATCCATAGGCATAAAATTTCAAGACATAATATAACAACATTTTTTGTTCGTTCTAATTATATTAACGCATAACAGCTTACGCATACATTTGTTCAATAAATACCTTATCTAACCTAATAAACTGTATGCCAAAAACAATTATGGCAAAGTATTATTTTATCAAAATATTGACTAGAGTAAAAAAAAACATTATGTGAAAAGAAGGGATTCCATTTTTTAAGACATTGACTCATTGCCTCGGTGGGGCAGTGGTAGTAAATGCAATTGATGTGCATCAAGTTCAATGCCCGGGTTGGGAAAAGTATTATTGAGTATTTCTGACAAAGAATTATCAGAAGCACTACGAATTTGAAACTGGTGCCAGACAAGGGCAATAGTTTCGACCCCTCTTAAAATCTTAGCTCAAGAAATCTGGATGTGACCTCAGCCTACCCTTTCGGGGATAAATCCTTGAGAATATGCATGCATGTATTTTGAGAGCACATTCTTTTAAAATAATAATAATAATATTCTACCACATACACACAACACCATCTAGCCCAAACTAAGCAGAGCTTGTACTATGGGAACTAGACAATGGATAAACATACATATATACTTTTTTTTTGTATATACATACATATTATACATAGAAACACCCAGACCAAGACAAACATCCATGTTCATGCACACAAATGTTTGACTTGTGCGGGAATCGAACCCGCGACCTCAGGCATGGCAGTCGGTTACACTAACCACTACGCCATCGAGGCCGTCAATATCACTAACAATTTATTTTCATACCAGATAAGGTACAATGTACAGATATTCTTAAAAGATACATACAGACTGACAAATTAATAACAAAATGTTGAAACCGCTACCTCCCAAACTAGGTAATAACCTGTATTAGGAGTCGGTGTTCCTTCAAAGCTTACATTGTATTTAATATTTGTTACAATACAGAATCTATTCTAATTAAGTGTGTGTGACATTGAAAACAGCATGTGATTTTAAAAGTAAAAATAATGCTTAATTTGATGTAAATAACCGTATCTGTAACTTACCTTTGATTGTTCCCTGCTTCACTAAGTTTCAATGAAAAGGAATAATGGAACGAGCAGTAAGTATAAAATTAACCTAGATTATAATGATACAGTATACAAACCGCAACCTGCATTTTTTCTTTGAATTTAATTTTTTTTCCTGTAAATTAATTTCCCGCACTAAGAATAATACGTGTGTCGCGGGAAACTTTAAAAACATTCAAACAACAGGCACAAATGGCAGATTCGAAAGAACGGATTCGAACCAACTATTTGCAGGTCACACAAATATTTGCCCGTGTGGGGTTCGAAGCCAAATCACTCTGCCCAGTAGCAGTAGCGAGGTGACCATTTAAACAACTATGCCATTAGAGCAGACATACGTTAACGCGAATGTTAATGGGAAAGGATTCATTGTAATACAAATGAGAAACGGCAATGAATTGCCGTAAATCTTAGAGTTCGAAAAAATTGTTCAAGTAATATGCAAAGGTCACGTTATACCACGTGACCTTGACCGGTCAGAGGTCAAAGGTCATAGTAATTTCGGGGGTATATCGACTATGCTGAGTCGAATGACGTTGACCGCAAGTCTCTAGCTCTTACGGTTCTTGAGTTGAAAGATAGTATCACGTGACCTTGAGGTCTGAGGTCAAAGGTCATAGTCATTTCGGGGTATATCGACTATGCTGAGTCGAATGGCGTAGACGTCCTGCCAATCCTGCTACAGCTGCAGAAAGAAGTATGTGGCGGTAATGATTGTCGTTTGCTATGGTTACGTACTGTTGAATATGCATTCTGGAGACCCAACTATTCAGTAGCAACTCTAGTGATGATTTCAAGCGCGGAAGCTCATTTAATTCATTAGATTCCTAAACCTCTAGCTGTTACCCGAGACTTCGTCCGTGTGGAATATTTCTTTCGCTGCAACTATTTTTTCTAAAATAAAAATATTCTAAGTTACGCCTTATAATATCATCTATCTGTCTGTGCACTGTGACTTTTCACTTTTCACCGTCAAAATCGGTTCAGCCATTTCAGAGATTAGCCAGTACAAACAGACATATAGACAAAAACTTAAATTATTTTTTTATTATAAGTACCGTATATACTTTCACATGCATTAGGTAAAAACCTGTTATTTTGACAGTACAAACATTTTATTTATTTATTTGTATAGATTAAGCTACATGTTGAATGACATTAAATGCAGTATATTCTCCTTATAGGTCAATTTCCGAAATATTCAGCGATTGCGTGTTTCAATATATCGAACAACAACTTGACGTCTGCGAAGCTTCAGCCGCCTAGCCAGCGTCCTTTTGCTTATTTATTTAACTTGAGTATTCTTGATGCGTCGGCGAACAATCTCACCGAGTTTCCCCTCAGTCTTGTGCACAGCAATAGGAAGATCTCCGTTGATTTATCTGGTGAGTAAATATGTGACCACAACGTGGAATACATTCTAATGGAAACCTTCAATTGCATGATTATGTGGAGGAACGTGGTGTGATGTTCCTCCAACACAAAGGCTGGGTGATCGTGTCTTGCGGGCCGCGGAAGAGGCCGGTGTCCAGCTGTGAGATAATTTTAATACAGGACCGACATAATATAATATATAATAATATCAGCCCTGTATTAAACTGTCCCACTGCTGGGCACGGGCCTCTTCTCAGTGTGCGAAGGGTTAGGCCATAGCCCACCACGCCGGCCCAGTGCGAAATGGCAGACTTCACATATCTTTGAAAACATTATTGAGAACTCTTAGACATGCAGGTTTTCTCACGATGTTTTCCTTCACCGTTGAAGCAAGCGATAATTAACTATTTAATAATATCCTCCAGACCGAATTTCGGTCATGGCGGCCAATCTTAACGGAGACTCGCCATCTGTGCAGGAGATATTATGGTGCACAAGCGTGTGCGCAAATACAAGTGCACGCCCTGTTCCCTGACTCACATGATTCGATGGGACGGATAATCCGACACGACCGGAGAAAGATCAGGCGCAGGACCAACGGCTTTACGTGCTTTCCGAGGCACGGGGTGTCTAACACCGCCAACTTCCTAACTCCGGGCTCGTATTGAGATTTCTTAACAGAAAAACTCAATAACTTTTTGTTGGCCCGACCCGGGATTCGAATCCGAGACCTCGTGCACAGCAGTCGCATTCGCTACCGCTGCGCCACGGAGGCAGTTTAATACGCACATAACTATGAACATTCAGAGATGCGCGCCTTGGGTTTGAACTCAAGACCTCTGCGTGGCAAGTCCAACAGTTTTCTACTAGGTTATCGCTGCTATAGGTTGGTTAGGTTACATATAAAGTAATTTTAGAAAGTGCTCGTTGCTTTCAGGAAACAGATACCTGCCCTGCAAAAACTTCCAAAAGGCTATGGAGACGAACAACAGTTCTTTAGTGACATTCCTCAATTACAACGACACGTACTGCGCCATGGATATCAGCTTCAACTGGTTCAAAGATGTGCGGATAGTGCAGATAGATTATCTTAAAAAGCAGAAAGAGGTACGTACCTACATTTAATTATTACTAGCGATCCTCCCCGGCTACGCACGGGTAACCTTAACAAATTATACACCTAAACCCTTCTCATGAAACACTCTGTTTATTGGTGAGAACCGCATGAAAATCCGGTCAGTAGTTTTTGAGTTTATTGTGAACAGACAGACGGAAAGACGCGGCGAGGGACGACTTTATTTTATAATACATACGAGTATGTAATGATTCCCTGTTAAAATCTGATAACATGAAGATGGTATGGTGGCTCTCAATTCGACAGGCTTTGAAGATACTTCGTGACCAAAAAGAAGTTTCCTCTTGAAGCAAACAGACATACGAGGGTGCGTTTTTAAGTTCGCGGAATGGAATAGAAGGGGATGAAATAATATTACAAAATTATTTTTCCTTTTCAATATATTCACCTGAAACCCTAATACATTTCTCAGATCTATGAATTAACTTATGAATACCTTCATAAAAAAATGTTTTGTCTTTCTCTGAAAAATACGCCGAAACTGCATCCTTCACTTCTTCATCGGTTGAAAATTTCTTTCCTCGAAGCTCTTTTTTCAGATTTGGAAAGAGATAATAGTCGCTGGGAGCCAAGTCTGGGCTATAAGGTGGGTGATCAATGATATCGAAGCCCACCTTGTGCAAAGCAGCCAACGCAACTCGACTCTTGTGAACAGGAGCATTGTCGTGCAAGAGCAGGACACCTTTGGTCAATTTTCCTCTTCTTTTTTCTCTGATTGCCTCTTTTAACTGCTCTAAAATTGAAGCGTAGTGTTCTCCGGTTATGGAAACACCTTTTTCTTTGTAATCAACCAACAAAATTCCTTCTGTGTCCCAAAAAACTGTCGCCATGAGCTTTCCCGCCGATTGCGACACCTTGAATTTCTTAGGCGGTGGTGTACCCTTTTTATGCCACTGCATGGAATCTTGTTTAGACTCAGGTTCATAGTGATGAACCCAAGTTTCATCCCCAGTAACAATTCGCTCCAAAAAACCATCCTTGTCTTCATTACACTGGCTCAAAAACGCACGCGAACACTCGACGCGCTTCTGTTTTTGAGGCGGTGTGAGCATTCTAGGCACCCATCTTGCACTGACTTTTGTCATGCCGAGATGATCATGGAGAACCTTGAAAATGGTCGTTTCAGATACTCCAACCATCTCTGCGATTTGTTTTTTCTTCAAACGTGCATCCTCCAATATTAATTTTTCGATTTTTTCGATAAGATCTGGAGTGGTGACCTCAACAGACCGCCCAGGCCGGGAATCGTCTTCAATTGATTCCCTGCCTTGCTTAAAGAGGTTGTGCCGCTTGTATACCATGGTTTTTCCTGGACAAGAGTCCCCGTATACAGATGACATCTCTTCCAAAATGGTTTGAACATTTTTTCCTTGCTTGGTAAGGAACTTTATAACGGCGCGGAACTCGATTTTCTCCATACTTCACAATTTCTTCCAGATTTAGTTGCTTGAGGGACGATAGTTCAAAGACTAATGACCTCATTATGATAATACTCGGTATATATACTAATTATTAGTTGCTAAACACGTTAGTGACTAAACAAGCACCCCCACCACCTTCCATACCCTCCATTCCGCGAACTTAAAAACGCACCCTCGTATCTACGCCTGCCACTTTTTTTCTTGACAATATTACTTGTGATTTGAAACCCAAATTGCAATTGCAAAATGCAAAAATTGGGTGTGTGTATTCTTGCTAACCCCTCTTGCTAATCTCTATTGCTTGTAATAGGAGTGGGTTCACGTCAGTAGTGCAATGGGTGGGATTTAAAACCCGCGACCTCTCGATTGCAAGTCCAATGCCTTATCTATTGGATACTTTTATTTACTGTTAATGTATCAATCCTAGCTTTGTATATATCATGTGGTATATATACTTGTTTCATAGATGGTGTTAGATTGAATAATACGTTTTTTTTATAACGTAGTCGAGATTTTGTTTGTACAAAAGTGCATACATAGTGAAATACACACCAATAAGGTGGAAGTACTTCCTAAGTTTAAGTAATGCCCATTTAACCTCTTGAGTGACAACGGCATACCGGCGGCCTTGGGTTCGAGTCCCACACGCGACAAAACATTGTGTGATCCACAAATGTTTGTTCAGTCTGGGTGTACTTTGTGTCCGTTGTTTGAATGTTTGTAAAGTTCCCCGCGACACAAGAATTATTACTAGAGCGGGAGTTGAATTTAAAAAGAAACGTCATAATAGGTTTTCAATAATGTCTGGCATTCTACGAATTGACAATTAATTGTATATATCGCTGCGTCATAATATAATGTTACTTTTACCAACCCCTTCGGCGATAATAAATGAGTTAATGTATGTGTTATTCAGGTGAACGCATCGTGTCGAAACATAAAACCGCCTAACATCAACTGTACGTGTGTACCAGTTCGGCTGGAGTTCCTCGGCGATGACGTCACTAGTGCAGTTGCCGTGGACTGCTCCCAGCGACATCTCAAGGAGATGCCCACAGACCTACCACCGAACACCAGCAAGTTAAACGTTTCTTATAATAACGTAAGTTAATCTTTATTTTAATGTTAAATTAATATTTGACTGCCGTGCTTGAGGTCACGGGTACGATGCGCGAGTCGGGCAAAGTGTGGTTGGGTTTTTCTTTAAAGAAATTTTCATTGGCAACTAGGAGTATCGCGCTTTGCCCGGTAAGCCACAATAAGCTCACCTTCTATAATTTAGGACCTAAACTCATAACTGTGTGAGACTATGTCCCTATTTATGTAATAAAAGTTTATAAGGTACCAATGTACTCATAATATTACTTTACGGCGCCTAAAATAGCCTTTTGTGTTAATAAATATTTATAAAACAAGTGAGAAACGGCAATGAATTGCCGTAAATATCATAATTCGAAAAAATGGTATCACGTGACCTTGAGGTCAGAGGTCAGAGGTCAAAGGTCATAGTCATTTCGGGGGTATATCGACTATGCCGAGTCGAATGGCGTTGACCGCGAGTCTCTAGCTCTTACGGTTCTTGAGTTGAAAGTTGTATAAAAGACATACGGACAAAGCTGTTGTTTATGAGTCTTTTCGAACTCTAAAAGATTGATGCGTCATGACATTGGTTTGCATACAATTTCTCGGTAAGTGATCGGGCCAAATATTATTGGGAATTGCTGTTAGGAAATTCTCAGTAGCTGAACGAAGTTTGGCAAGATAACTAGAAAACAGCAATAAGCTTACTTGATATTACCTGAAACGTAAAACATAATATATTCTTTATATGATTTTAGAGCCTATAAGATATGTAAAGTAAATGTAAATTCAATTAAAAGAGCTTAGAAGTAAATCACTAGTCGCCATTTTTTTCTTCACAACTTCTCAACAACTTGTTTTCTTAAAAACTTCTCAACTTTTTTGACGTAGTCTGAAAACGGTTATTTCTGCTTGTAAAGAAACAACTATTCGTAGTAACCTAATTAAATATGTTACTTTCCAGATTACATCACTGCAAGCAGTCAGCGATCCAACCTACGACCATCTCCGACATTTAATAGTAGACCACAACGATATACCAAATATCTTGGAGCTAGAAGGCACGAAGTTCATAGATAATTTTATACTGTTCTCAATTGGATATAACAAGTTAAAGACTGTAAGTATTACCAATCATTATTAGTTGTATGGGTCGTAGGATAAGGCACGGAAGGTACAATACAGTGCAATGCATTGCTGAAAATGAGCTACCTATACCTATAATTTTTTGCCAAGACAAGCTGCAATAATATATTTTATCCCGGTATACGTTTATAGCCTGCGTCGCAGGAAATTTTATAAATATTTACACAACAGATTTTGACAAATCTCGAACTATTTGTAGGTCATACAACAAATATTTGTCCCGATTGGGGTTTGAACCCACAACACTCGGCGCAGAGATAGCGGTGAGGCGATCATTTAAACCGCTATACATGCAGTCACTTAATTTATACTTATATTATAAAGCTGAAGAGTTTGTTTGTTTGTTTGGTTGAACGCGCTAATCTCAGGAACTACTGGTTCGAATTGAAAAATAATTTTAGTGTTGGGTAGCCCATTTATCGATGAAGGCTATAGGCTATATAACATCACGCTACGACTAATAGGAGAGGAACAGCAATATATATATATATATAACCCCTTTCTTTCTCGTACATTCTATCTATATACCTAGATAAAACTTAACTAATAACAATCAGGTAGCTATTACATTATGTGCCAATAATTAAGTATGATATTACTCATGTTTCAGATCCATACATACGTGTTGTCCAATCGCTTCGACACGACAGGCCCGGCGTTCTCTATCGCCGGCAACGTGATACACTGTGATTGCAACACGGAGAAAATGTTGAAGGTAAATATTCCTCTATTATAAATACTACATGAGGTAGTAAGTTGGTCCTGGGTTATTTTATATAACTAAGATGGTAATCAAACGCACGACCTGCCCGCATGGTAAGTGGTCACTTACTTATTGTAGCGACTTCACATAAACGAAGAAGTTTTGATGATTGACAAGAGATGGCGCTGTACATAATACGCACTTCGCCATACAAACCTGAATCACGCAAGTGAAGTTTCCACAGCTAGCAACTATATAATTACATAAGTTCCTTACATCAACACTCTGGTGGCGGCCCAATCACCCAGTCTGGCCGGAGGATCCTACCTTTGTGTTGGAGATACATCACTTTACGTTTCTACTCAATATTACTTGGACGCGGTAGACTCTTTAAAATTAGTTGTTGTACTAGAGACAAATTGTTGGTTTCTTTTGAAAACTCAGCACTTTCTTAAGAAGCCTTCTAACCCTCCACACTACAGAAATACAACTCAAGCAATACTACAAGTTAGAACAAAACCACGTATTTAAACCAAGATTCTGCTTTGATGTACTTTCTCATCTTTACATGCATACTAACATAGTCTGACGACTGTTTTTCGGTGAAAATCGGCAATTACGGATTTTTATTACCTAATCATGGCATATCACTCGTGCATTTACTTGCTTTTCTCATTCTCATGTGTGCTCGTCGGTAAGAGATATTCTTAACCTCTTCTCAAAAATGTATACGACCTAGTCGGAGAACGTTCGCCTAGGTCTTTCCCATCCAATTCAAGGCAAGTTTGCACACCGTGTTAGGTTAAGTCGGGAGTACGCGGGACGTTCCATCTTTCTCCGGGTGAGCCCGTCATAACTTCTCAGCTCCCCACTTCCCGCGGAGAGATGTAAGTCAATGCATTCCACAACGATAAAAAAGGTCTTCCTCATCCAACTGCTCCATTCACATTATCTATAATTATATCTCCATAATATCTATAGGGATGGCGTAGTGGTCGCCTTGCTATTGCCACTGCGGTGAGTGTTGTGGGTTCGATCCCCACACGAGAAAATGTATGTGATATGATCCAAAAAATTGTTGCTTTTTGTGTTCAGTGTATAAATGTTTGTAAAGTCTTCAGCTACGCGAGTTGTCTTTAATAAAATAAATAATATATAGAAAACAGCCTCTAAATAATTGAAGAGTGTAATAAATATATATTAATTTTTTACAGCCATGGCTATTGGAAAACTTCAAGAACATTCCAGACTACAAAATGCTGGAATGCGAAGACGGGAGACCAGTGATTGAGCTGATTGAATCTCAAGTCTGCCACACGCCTCGCGATTGGACGGACTATATCTATTACATCATAGGAATCGAAGTACTCATCTTAGTTTTATTAATAAGTAAAGTATCTTATGATTACTGGATTTTCAAAACCGCTGGCTACTTGCCGTGGCCTGCCAATAAAATGCCTAGGTTGCCATGTGATTGGTTATGCGAGTAGATTTTGGTTACTAGCAACCTTGTAGTGTCTTGATGGTTATTGGTAGCTATTAACAGTTCATTGCTAAAATGCGATGAAAAGACAATGTACTTCATTGTTGTTGTTAATTATTTTCTTCTCTAAATTATTTCATGAGATTTAGACCTTAAGTAATCAGGAAGCAGGATTAAAATGATAATAATAATTTGGTTTACTGGTTGCCAATAATCTTTAACTACGCAATGGTTGTTATTAACCGCGATCACTAAACTACGAATTAAGAATTGTTTTCCAAAACTATTGTTGTTTGCTTGTATATGTTGTCAGTTTTAAATGTAATAGTTTTCGTAGTTATTGGTTGCTTAAACCACAAAATATGTTGTGTATATGTTTGTATGAGAAGCGAATGGTTATTTAATACATAATGGTACCTCCTAAAAATGATTGTTTCCAATAGATACATACAATCAATAAGTAGATAATTATGTCACATTTTCGCCTTTAGTTGTTTTGCTACGTGTGAGGGAGAGGTTGCCTGAGGGTCTACTATGGGTTTTCTCAATGCTCTACATATTTGACCGTCTGTATGTATTCCTACTAATGTATAAATGTGAAAGATTGTAAATATTTTTTGATGTTTGTAATAAAATCATGTGTAAATCTTTAAATGGATTTGGATGACAGATTAACACAAATCTTTTATATATACTCTGTCTCAATAGAATTAATATTTTATGCAAACAATCGTTTCATGCCTAATTAAATATAAAGTAATTTAGAAAATTCAAACTCTTTGAAAAGTAGTTAATGAATACAATAAGCCGTATGCAAGTCCTTCTTTTGACAAATATTCATAAATTTATTTTACAGAAAAATATATTGTGGTAAAAGTCACTAAAAGTTGTTTACCTTTTTCTCAAAGTCTATTGGGATAGACTATAGGTTATATTATGAATCCGCGAGCAGACTCTGGTTTAATATATTTACACTTTAGCGGAAATTTCGATGAATCAATCAATATAAATAGGGACGCGGGGACTGCTGTGCTCATGCACAGCAGTCGCATTCACTACCGCTGCGCCACCTCATGGTCTCGGGTTCGAATCCCGGGCCGAGCCAAAAAACAGTTATTGAGTTTTTCAGTTAAGCAATCTCAATAGCAGCCCGGAGTTAGGAAGTAGGCGGTGTTAGACACTCCCGTGCCTCAGAAAGCACGTAAAGCCGTTGGTCCTGCGCCTGATCTCTCTCCGGTTGTGTCGGATTACCGTCCCATCGGATCATGAGAGTTAGGGAACAGAGAGTGCACTTGTGTTTGGGCACACACTTGTGCACTATAATATCTCCAGCGTAGTTGGCCAGTCTACGTTAAAACTGGCCGCCGTGGCCGAAATTAGGTCTAGAGGATATTATTATTATATATGGGAAGAAATGCGTTGGTCATATGCGTCGCAGTGTGTTAAGGCTCATAAAAATATCATGGTAGACCTTTAAACTTTAACAAGCAAAATAACAAGTATATGTATTTTAAACGCACTTAATATTAGTGATGCTGGCATTTGCATTCGAATAATGAATATTATTCGATGTAGATATCATGTCATGCACAACTATATTCGAATGAATACAGTTGTGCATGACATGATAATTATCTACTTTGCATTAATAATATAATATAATAATAATATAATATTCTACCACATACACACAACACCACCTAGCCCAAACTAAGCAGAGCTTGTACTATGAGTTCTAGACAATGGATAAACATACATATATACTTTTTTTTTTGTAAATTCATACATACATTGTCAATGATGTAGGACACACTCATGTATCAATTTAATTCAAATGCATACATCACTACTAAACATCGTAACTTTCGTTGACCCAAAAGACGAGACTGGTCTAATGTTAACTCTGGTTATAGGAAAAAAACATCATTAAAATTAAAGGTTAAATTGTTCGCTTCAAAACCTGTATAAAATAAAGTTGTTTTAAGTTATCGTAAATAGTCGTTTTTTTAGTTAGTAGATTTTATTACTTTTGTAAAAATCTTTATAATCTATCAGAGATCTCTGAAAATCTGTTGTACATCTTTTTTTAATCTTTTTATATTTGTATGTAAATCTAGCTTTTCTAATTATTATTTGTTTTTATCCATCTTAGTTAGAATCTCTAGTAGACATGTACATATATAATATTTTATCAATATGCTAAAAACCAAGCATTGGTATAAAGAAACATTTATTAAATAGATATCAGTAAATACAGATAGTCCGCTCAATACTAACTGCAAAATGCATTTACACACATAGACGTGTGCGTACAGCGGTATAGGATCAAGTAGCTCGAATGTGTAGCCGGACTATAAGTATTCTGTATTCTAATTTGTGGTCACTAGCATCGTTGACCAATCGCAAGAAATCAAAGATATTCTAATAAATCATGTCTTTTTAAACACATTATTTTTTTAAACTAATTAATATTATAGCGGCCAGTTATAGAGGCTTAATCTTATCAATAAGGAACAATAAAAATTGTATTAGACGAGGCTTTTTTAAATTGTGATTTGTATTAAAAAATCTGTGCCATACAATATTATTTAGATTGGCTGAAATCAAATATTTTGAAAGAAAACCTTTGTAATATTTGTTTGTAATGTAACTTTAAATGCAGAAAATGCATTGTACTAAAACGGTGTTGGCAATGGCGGCAATTTTTTTTTGGTCATAATCTGTTGAATTCCGTAGACACTGCGCTTTCGTTTGATGCGTAAAGTAAATAAGAGAAATTATAAAATCTAAATAAAAACCATTATTATATGAAGTTATACAAGTTATACAGCACATTCGACTTAGACTATCGTACAGTCAGCGACATAAGTACCAGAATATCAAAAAATATTATATCGGGATTTTATAAATTTATTAAGAATTAAATATAATGACCATCAAAAATACGAATTGCACAGCAAAATATGCTTACTAAAATATATCATAACGAGCATCTATACGCCTCAAATCACTGCATTCCGTCTCGGAAGGGTTAGGTTATGTTAGGCTCCTTAAACCCACCCAAAAATAGGAGCCCCGCAAAGCGGGGCTCCGTCGACTTAGTTTGATCTCTTTAATATATTTTGCTGTGTAATTAGTATTTTTGATAAGCATATTTTGTTGTGCAATTAGTATTTTTGGTGAAAGAAAGGCAAAAAATTGAGGAACAGTTAAATACTACCCAATTTTTTACTTATTATCGGTCTATAGTAATAAATTGTGATAAAAATAACTATCTTTTAACTTTTCCTCTCCTAAAACATGAAGAATTACTATAATTTTGTATGGTAAAGCACTTCAAAATCTTGCGATCCTGTACCTTCAAGGCCTATTAGAAGTTTGACGGATGGTATACATATCATTTTCATGGTCCAATCCTTATCCCAGATTATTCGTCAACAACGCAGTGTATAATCAAATGAATTTGACATTTATGCACGAAGGACTAAGTAAGCTACATTTGATAGCTACATTACAAACATTTCTTACATTAATCACTAAAGATTAATATTTTAATCAATAAATTGTTTTAATAATATAATTAAAAATATTTTTGTATAAACTACAATGTGAAGACTGTATATTTTGTATGAAGATTTTATAATAGATGTTTATAATAATGAACTGTTGTTTGATTGATTATTTACCTCCCTAGATTTAAAAAAAACTAAGTCATGTTTCTTGATGATTTCGTTTAGTCAGTAGCGCAGCGATAGTAGGTAAATGCTACTGCTGAGAATAAGGTTTTGGGTTCAAATCCCAGGTCAGGCCACTTACACTTGTATATAATTATTGCCTCCGCAGATGGTTTAGACAAAACGTAGCGTTCCAGTGTTTTAAGAAACCTACTTTTCGGACACCTCATTTTTATAAGGAAAACTGCTAGATATAATCATTAAAATGCATGATTTCGAATCCCCATTTAGATAGCATGAATAGGTTTTGAGAAAATATTTGAAAATCATAATATTTTCAAATGTATATTTAGAAAAAAATGTATGTCTCTGAAACTTAGCAATATACGCAAAAGCAACGTTAAGAACATTGATGGCGTCTTGCATACTGCGTCTTTTAGAACTTATACGAATCTCTTAGCTTTATTAGATTCATTTATATAGTTTTTATTTTTCTCGAGTATTCTGCCGTATTGGGAAAAGTAATTTACACTGAAATTATTGTCTTTGCTTCCCCAAACAACTACATAAATTACACGTCCCAATTCCATGGAATCCATTTACATAGCATGAATAGGTCATGCTATGTAAATGGGGATTCGAAATCTTGCATTTAAATGATTATATCTAGCTGTTATTTTAACAAAAATGCAATATCCCAAAAATATGGTTTAAAACACTGTGCGTCGTCGTCATGTAAGTGGACACCTCTACTAATACTTTCTAGAATTTCGTATCCTGGAAAGTATATAATTTGTTTACGACTCACGGCTGTGAAGCCGTTTAAACTTTACACGTATAAAAATATAGTAAACTAGACGTCGTCTTGCCCGAACGTTGGCGCAGCACCCCCTACCCACTCCAATTGTCAATCTAAACCATTCAAGGACCCACACAAATACACAAAATATAACCAAAATCGGTCCAGCATATGGCATACATACATACAAAATAATTATATATTAAAAATGAAAGTGTACCTAAATAAAACCAATTTATAAAACAAAATATTTTATTATTTTACAGGTTTCTTGTTTTTCTTATTACCTAAAGTTTTCTTTTTTCTCTTCTTAACATTATTCTCTTGTTTCAGTCCGTTCTTATTCTTAGGCTTGTGTTCGCCATTCTGTATTCTTCTTTGCTTATTATTTTTACTATTTTTAATAGATACTGTAGCTTTAGTTATGGCCGCTGCTGAATCCTTTGCTGCTTCTAGTTTTCTTCTGCGAATCAAAACGTGTGTTTTAATATTGGCTCACAACACTCAACGTAATTAGTTAAAGGTTTTGAAAATAATGTTTTTCGGCATAAGATTTTGCGAAGTTTTGTCGGGCAGTATTAATAATAATAATAAATACTAATAATAAAAAATAAATAATAATATATTTATAAATGTGTTTTTTTTATAAATATATTTTAACGTAATTTTTATTGAGTGATGATAAATAAAGGTGATAATAATAAGATTTATTTTCTTAATTTGGCACAAAATATAATAACAGTGTCACAAACACGATATTTAGTATTTACGATGAACTCTGGTACCCAGAATAAGATTCAACTTGTGTTTAGGGTACCAGCGTTCTCGCGCTCACTATAAACACATTACGTAAGTGGTACTCGTAAGACGAAACCAGAGTTAATTAAAAAAAATACTACTAAAAGAATAAACAAACAAAAAAAAAATTATATATGTATATATTGTATATGTTGCATACGACTAGTGATCACAGGTAATTCTTGCGTTGTTGGGAATTTTCTAACATTCAACCAACAGACACAAAACCCAATCACCCATAGTTGAGTCACAAATATTTGTTGATCACACAAAATATATAATGTTTATATACTGTCCCTTTGATGCATTATATTATTATCGTTTTTTTGTTGTTTAACGTAGGTTATGTTGTAGTCTTCAGAACGCGTCTCGCCGTTAAAAACAATTACGTTTGGGAGTATAAAACTGTAATAGATCAAAGTTACCATTGTGAAGGAAAAAAAATAAAAAATGGAAAACTAAAATTCAGCTTCAAATTATCTGCTAGTGTAGAATTTGAACCCACAACACTCCACACGGCGCGACCTTTTAAGCCACGGCGCCATCTGTGGTGTCATGTCTTATCTAACATCTATTTTCTTATAAATAAACTTACTTATCAGGCCTTTTCGCCAGTATGGTAGATATATCGTCCCTGTGAGGCGCCTTCTTCGCCAGCTTCTTACGTTTGTTTGGGTTCTGTTTCAACTGTAGCATGTATTCAGGCACTTCGCAGCCAGACTGTTTCATTACTGAAGCGATACTGTAAACAAAGATACAGAGGTATGGTTAGTGGTCTATTGTACTAAGTGCATAGTCTGAAGTTTCTATCCCTGAAGTATGCAGAGATGTGATACAGCATCTCGCTAGGTATATTTTAAGACTGCGCCGAGCGAAATGTGCCAAAACAGGCGGTCACAATTGTGACCGCCTGTTACTTAACTAAGTGAATAAAATCAACACTTTGTGTTTATTACAAATATAAAATATACATTTACAATGTGTTTAACAATACTCCGTGTAAAAACTTAAAATAATTAATATTTTCTCCTACAAAATACGTAAATTTGCACGAAAAATTCTAAAACGTAAGCTCGTGTTACATGATTTTTAGATTATAACAGTAGAAATCTATCCTATTTTACAGCTTAAATGAAACATAGTTATATTACAATTTATCCGTCCCAAATATTTAGGTTATAGGTTAACAATAAAGATACATATTTCTCAAAAAAGCACTTCAAATCCTCCATACAATTTTACTATGGCGGCCACGCGCCGATTTGAATATGCGCCGCACGAGCTTTGACATTATCTGTCTTACGCTCGGCGCAGTCTTAAGAACTTCATATTAATGAAGCAAGTACACTGCTGTCAACTGGCCTTAGAAATTAATTCGGACATCACATTGAAAAGTAGTAGGTGGATATAATGGAACTGAAGTTGGCACTCAGAATGGGGATCTCCCGTCCGTTAGCCGTTAAGTCAGAGTGACGCCCTCTGTCGTGCAGTCACCCAGGTGTCGTCGTCCGCAGGCATATCTTGCCTGCAGTCATTGCTGGGTGGATGGCTGCAACTGAAGCTACATCAGCGATCCATCCAGCAATGTCCGCAGGCAAGAAATGCTTGCGGACGGACCATTCAAGGCAGCGAGTTAGCACACCGTGGTAAGTTTAGTCGGTAGTACCCGGGACATTCCATTTTGCCCGGGTAAGCCCGACATAACTCCTCCGTTCCATTTTTCTGCGGAGATATATGCGTCAAAGCAGTATACCAAGTCAAAAAAAATAATTGAAAGTTTCTAATCATATTTAAAGTCTTATGCAAAGGCAACATATATGCATGGTTATCGCAGCTTACAGACATTTGTAATAGCAGTGCGTTGGACAAGGCATGCTATAAGGGCCACAGATCCATTGATGAGTATAAATTATATTTCTAGAGAAACACAAAATAATATTACAGGACTGGCATCTTTAGAAATATGGACGCACTACTTTGAGGTGAGATGACAATAGAAAATCTGATATTTTGTAAATTGTTCAATAGTTACCTTCTGAGGTTAACGACGTCGTCTTGTGTGAAGAACGTTATCGCGCGGCCTTTCTGCCCCGCACGACCCGCGCGACCTATCCTGTAACACAATTATTATCTCATTAGTTCGAATATTGTATTTTACTCTGTGACTTTGTTGTGTGTATATAAATGTTCACTGCCACGTTGTTTTCTATAAAATAGTTGCTGATATTGTTTTATGTAATTGTAATAACATAAAAATTATAATGAGTCGTCCTTGCATCTACACAATCATCAAACATACAGTAAGGGCACGCCATCGCTTACTCATGAACTCACTAATTTACTCAATCATGGATTCATCCACGCATTCACTTATTCATCCACGCATTCTCTCTTATACGCACTCACTTATTCTTGCACGCACCCACTCACTCATGCACGCAATCACATGTTACAAATGTAGCGGCTGGAATGCGAGCCTTTGTCAAAAGGCATGTGTACTAACCTATGGATATAAGTGATGGCAGATGGCGGGAAATCGTAGTTGATGACAAGGTTGACTCCGCGGAAGTCGATGCCTCTGCCCATGAGTTCTGTGCAGATCAGCACCCAGATGCGACCCACACGGAAACTGCGGACCACGTTGTCTCGCTGTGGAATTGATATAGTCCGTGAGTGATGTGGTATTGGTTATTATCGCCAATATTGGTAAGTTAGTGAGTATGATAACGTTGGTCAGCATGTGGTGTTTGTGAGGTAGGTGAAAAAGTTGGTCAACATTATTAGAAAAGTTGGCTATTTTGGTAAGGATGTTGTCATAATCAGCTAGTATGTTAGTGAGGCATTGTTTTGGTGAATTTTTAGATGATGTTACCAACAACTATCAAGATCACCAACATCCATAGCAGCTTTATCAACATCCTAACCAGTCTCTCTAATTACGCTGGATAATATTTTGGTTAAAAATGACTAACGTCGTAACGATGATGATATTTTGGGTGGCCAAGCTGACCATTCGGCGTTCGTCCGTCTGACCCTTGCGAAGGATATAAGCACGGCGTGCAATTTTATATGCTTTGTGGTAAAATTCGGGCTCTAATGATAGTTAGTGGTAAAGATGTTGTTGAGGTTGCTATTGGCAATTAAATATAATTTTCTTATGCCAGAATTCTATAGAAATTGCAATATCTTTTCATTGCGTTAATAAGACGAAAAAGCGTTTAAAAATCACGGATATAATATAGATTACTAATTCTATTACTATTACTAATACTAATGCCCGTTTTCATCAACAGGCCCCTAAGCTCCACCTAAGTAGGTGTCTTTTAAGCTAGGGGCATCCCTTAATCGAATACTTACCTAAATTCAATTTCATCATACTAGGTATCACCTACGAAGGAATTCCCTAAGTGACAGTTAACTTTTTCTAAAGTCACACTTCTGACATCGATGTTTTATCGATAAGATGAAAATTTCTATATTTCTTTTCAAATGAATGGTATTAACAGTAGTATTATTAATATATTGAAAAACAATATTCTTTTATATATTTTGAACTTTATTCAGTTTAATTTAAAAATAAGAATATTTTTGGTGCATGCGTATAGGCCGAAAGACCCGTGTTCCTTTGCTTGCTTATTTTGGCAAATGAACAAGAAACCTTATGTCATTTCTTAACATACGTCGTCGTGTGATTATTTGGAACTACGATTCGTGTTAATTAAAGCTTATATCTTTTGTTATCTTTGAATTCTTAAAGATGATCAATTTTTGTAATACATATAGAACACTCCGTTCAGATAACCTATATCTTATGAAAAAGTCGACATCGTGGTATTTATCGAAGCTGTCGACTCTTTCACGGTGACTGCGTGGTCTTTTTACTATTTGCTAAATGTTCTCTAGAGTCTCAATAGCTTCTAGACTCTCTATAAAGTGAATATTGTTTATTCATACGCGACACACCGCGTATGAATTAACAATATTCTGTTACCTAAGCATAAGAGTAGTTTAAGGAGCCAACAATCGGGCCCTTAAATATAAGAGCTGCTTTAGAGACTTAAGTGACACCTTAACGTTGGTGTAAACGAATTTTTTGTTAAGGGTTCCCTAAAAGCTGCTAAGGGATACTTATCTGTTGGTGAAAACGGGCATAAGTGACGGAAAGATATCGTTTGTACTATTCAGTCTCAATATAAGTATATTTTACCAATAGATTTTCGCATTTTTAGGTCAATTTCTTTATAATAATATAGACAAAATAAATGCGATTTACACTAAGCACTTAGTTTAACAATATTTACAAACCTTTAACTACGATCAAGCTGAAAATTTTATGACTGTTGTTCAATAAGTGTTATGCAATAAAACAGCTCTTTAAGTTGTCATAGTAATCACTTAGTTTATAATGTAATTCATAAGTTTTTTATACAAATAATAATGTTTTATAAGTACTGTTTTAGAATTTATATCTTTATTATACAGTATGTGCCCTTAATGCCTGTGGCACAGGTTTACCCTAGTACAGGCACCCCTTATACATTACCTTTACGATGTAACCTAAGCTCTGTATCCATTTGTACCAATTTAAGTTGAATAAATGATTATTATTATAGATAATAACAACTTGATATAATGTTACCTGTGTCTGTGTTCTATCTGCATGTATAACATCAACATTGATGCCATCATATATGAGCTCCTTGAACAACTGTTTAGCACGATCTTTGCTTTGTACGAACACTGGGAAACATAAACATTATCATTACAATAGACGAATTAAATTACGATCTATGATATACTTATATTGCTCAATACTTCAATTGTAGAAATAGAATAAAATTGTATCGAAGCACCAATATACTTATATTTTTGATAACAACTGAAGTAGGGTTGTATAAAGAGCATTAAGTTTGCCTCAGCTTAACCTATTGAGTAATAACGACACATCGGTGGCCAGACACCACTGGTTTTCAATCATGTCTGACATGCCTGAAAACCAGTATTCTTATAAAACGTCTCTGTTTGATTTTCTAGAATAAAAAGCCACACTAGCCCTTAAACATACATACATACATAGATTCACGCCTGTTTCCCAGAGGGGTAGGCAGAGACTACGGATTTCCATTTGCTACGATCCTGACACACTTCTCTGGCTTCATTCACTTTCATCACATTCCTCATACACGCCCGTCGGTTCAAGGTGCTCTTAACCTGGCCTTTGTCCAGAACGCCTCCGATTTGATAGAGAAACGTTCGCCTAGGTCTTCCTCTTGCGACTGTTCCATTCACACTAGCCTTATAAACTTTCTTAGTGAGTCTTTCCTCGTCCATTCTTTCTACATGCCCAAACCAGCTTAACATACCCTTTTCTATTCTTGCCACTATATCCACATTCATGCCGCATCTCTCTTAAAGTATAAAAATATTTTACACAATGATGGTGCAGGTTCATACCTAAGACAGGTGGTTTCAAACCTTCTTGCACAAGTTGTCTAAAGGCGACTAACTTCCCGTTTTCATTTCCACAGTAAAGCAATTTTTGCTCTACCAAGTTTGTTGCAGCATTCCTGTAACGCAATAAATTATTTTATTTAGTAACTGCGATAGCTTAATATATGAGGCATTGGACGCGAGGTCATGGATTCGAATCCATCCATCAAAGCATTCAAGCTGGAGGGGTTAACAAGATTACTATAGTTTGACCGAAACCGCTGTACCGCGCCTTAGGTATGTGCGCGGCGAGACGGGGCAAGGGGGGAACGCAGGCTAACAGGCCGCTGTCATATGTCAACGCTTACGGTTACGGTTAAAGCAATGTAATTAAATCTTCCTGATTAAAACTAATCAGCTATTTTTGCGCTCGGAGCGCAGAGATAATGCCCCGCGCAGTGTTGGTAGCATTCCATTGCGCGTAGTAATGTTAATCAATATAAAATCTTAATTTTGCGTTTTTATGATTAATAGTAGTAGATAAGTACCTACAGAAAGAAGTCTTGCTTAAGTTTACGCCGTCCCTTACACCCAGTATTTTTGACCTCAACATTTTCCATAAGCTGTTTATGTATCTTATGTGGGGGCCAGTCAGTGCAGACCGGCGACACTTCGACCCAGTGGGATCTTTTGTGTCGACACTGTCCCAATAACGACTGCCATAGATGTTCATGGCAGCCGGGACCGACGGCTTAACGTGCTCTCCGAGGCACGGAGCAGGCGATAATTGTCAATCAATACGCACATAATTTCGAAAAGTCATATAACTTGCGAAAGTCAGCAAGTTTATTTAGACATTGTTTTTTAAAGAGGCAAGCTTGCATTATTTTTTTACCCAAGCCCTATGTAGCGGTTACTTTATGAACAATTAATGAACACAAATTACCTACACTCAGGCTGAAAACCAATTTTTGTGTATCACACAAGTAATTATGTCGTCTCTAGATTCGAATCTACAATACTAGCGCGAGGTGACTACTTGACCATCCACCAAGATATGCAACCAACGGTTATGTTACGCTTCTGTTCATTTTTCTCAATTATGATTATGTACATTTTTCCTTTCTGTGTTTCTTTCTTATTCTATAGGATTTTTATTTCCATCAAACTCACCTCTGCCCAACGGTAATATTGATAAGTCCCTTCATATTATGTCGGCACCATTTCGCTACCACAGGGGTATGTGTTGCACTAAACATCGCCACCCGGCGCTGCTTGCTGCTGCACGCGGACATTATCTGATCCAACTGCTGTCTGAAGTCTGATGCCTGGTCAGCTGAACCTTCGAACAGCTTATCTGCCTCGTCGATTATCAACCATCGAACCCTGAAATGTTACGTCATAGTATATTAGGATTGGAGAGAAGTACAAATCCTAACTAATATTATAAATGGGAATGTAAGTTGGTTTGTTTTTTATGCTTTCACACCTTAACTACTCGACTGACCATTATGAAATTTCCTATACACTTTGTTAGGGGTGTAGGAAAGAACATAGGGTAGTTTTCATTCAAAAAGTACTTTTTCCAAACAAGCAAAGCAGCGAGTACAAAATAAGGTGAAGATTGCTTTGTAAGTGAGTAGAATTTGCAAAGAATTTGCCTCTGTGTTTCGATTTGAATGTTATGTTATACGCCATAATATATAGTACGGTTACAGAATTTCAGTTCCAAGTCAGCAATTGCTGTTAAAGATGAATGCGCCTTAATATTAAGTTACGACATGGTTTTTAAGATCTCAGGTTCAAGTCCTGCTTCAGAGATTATCTTTGAGAGAATGGGAAATGCCAAAAAAAAAACTTAATAACCTAAATTTAAAAAAAAAAAAAAAATTTTTTTTATTATTATTCTTCATATTGTTTAGTTTTTAAGGACTACCGTTTCTGTGCTCACCTGTCGGCGTCACTAGCGAGTAAAGTCTTGTCAATCCTGTCATATCTGCTGTCAAAAGCGGTTTCTATAGTTAGTGTTGAAGTGACCATAGAGTATGCGGTCTAGAGACCTTACTATCTTCTAGCAGTGAATTGAAGCGCGATAGCTCTCATTATGTTTAGAGTAAACCTAGATTTGGATCTAAATTAGATTGAACCTATTGGATCAAAAACCATATACCTAAATCAGTAAATAAAGAGTATTCTGTCATATATGGAGCAAACACTATTGGGCGATGCAAAGTCTAAAAAGGCTTAACACAGCAAAACACCTCTTTTAGTTGCTAGAACTTGGCATAATGTAATAGTTTTTAAAGAACTCACTTTTCAAGAGATATGTTAACGTTTTCTTGATTCATCAGGTAGCACAGTCTGTTTGGAGTACTCACAACTATATCTGGAAGCAAAGTCAAATACAATAATGTACAAGATCTAAAAATTGCCAGTTCTATGTTATCTTAGGAAAGCTAAGATTTCCACAATATGTCTATACAATAATATAAATGTAAAAAAGTGACTACATTTTACAAAATATCACAGGCCTGATATTGGAAGATGGTTTAACAAAATTTTATCTTATTGGATACAAATGAATAGCCAAAGAGTTAAATCTTAAATAAATGGGTAATCTTTCTGGATGTTAACTTGTCATCTGTCACACAATGCCAACATAATATTTGAATTATAAATATAGTGTATAATTATTATCTATCATGGAAATATAATGTGTGTGTTAACTGCCTCCGTGGCGCAGCGGTAATGAATGCGAATGCTGTGCATGAGGTCTCGGGTTCTAATCCCGGGTCAGGCCAAGAAAAAGTTAAAGTTTTTCTGCCAAGAAATATCAATAGCAGTTGGCGGTGTTAGACACCCCCGTGCCTCGGAAAGCACGTTAAGCCGTTGGACTTGCGCCCGATCTCTCTGGTCGTGTTGGATTACCGTCCCATCAGATCATGAGAGTTAAGGAACAGAGAGTGCAATTGTGTTTGCGCACACACTTGTACACTATAATATCTCCTGCGCAGATGGCCAGTCTCCGTTAAGATTGGCCGCCGTGACCGAAATTTGGTCTGGAGGACATTATTATTATGTTTCTCTTATCATGGGTATTTTCTAACATATTATATTAGCAAATACCTAGCCCCTTTGAGAGGCTTACATGAAGAAGCCCTTCGAGAGTTTTAATCAAAGGTGGAATGGAACATCCACAGTGGCACTAGCCGCAGCGTGGGACTATTGCTAAGTATGGATTCTAATATATGGGCTATGGGTATGTATGTTTGATGGACCGGTATATAGGTAACTATGGATAAAAAACGGCGTCTGCCCTGAGTACTTATTATTAAATATAATGTGTGAGCTTCACTCTTCTTAGTGTGTACATGTTTTTGTGCGATTTATGTACAGTGAGAGCACATCTATGAATTAAATCTTTGTGAGAATATCATTATAATGGCTTTCTGTCACGTAAATTCTCAAAAAAATTGCATAACATACAATAAAAAAGTGGACAAATGATAATAGTAAGCAGAAGAGATGATCTACGCTACTATAGTTCCTTTCATAACTACTTACCACTCTTTTTAATGGTAGCCTCTCTTTCCTTAACTTTGCTCTCCTTTATATTCCTGACTACGCTACACCTTAATTCACTCGACGCACTCAATCTTAGAGCTTCTCTATAAATCTGATGTGCCAACTCCCTCGTTGGACAGAGTATTAACGCT
The DNA here is from genome assembly GCA_930367265.1 of Catocala fraxini. Taxonomy (NCBI): domain Eukaryota; kingdom Metazoa; phylum Arthropoda; class Insecta; order Lepidoptera; family Erebidae; genus Catocala; species Catocala fraxini. The sequence goes on along the minus strand of OV884036.1, from coordinate 5,248,980 downwards.
CTAGGGCCGCCTTGAGGAGTTCCAAGCGAATGCAGAATGGGGACCAGGAAAGCAGCCGTTTTGCCTGAACCGGTTGGCGCGCAAGCGAAGATTTGACGGTCCTGAAAATATAGAAGAGGAAGTTGTACTTTCTAATAATATACTCTTAATTGCTGATATTTCAAATATCATTCTACGACAACCTCGATAGCGTAGTGGTTAGTGTAACCGACTGCCACGCCTGAGGTCGCGGGTTCAATTCCCGCACAAGTCAAACATTTGTGTGCATGAACATGGATGTTTGTCTTGGTCTGGGTGTTTCTATGTATAATATGTACGTATTTACAAAAAAAAAAGTATATAAGTATGTTTATCCATTGTCTAGTACCCACAGTACAAGCTCTGCTTAGTTTGGGCTAGATGGTGTTGTGTGTATGTGGTAGAATATTATTTTAATATCGAGTAATTTCTTAGGCTGCCATAATTTTTAAAATACTTAAGTGAGAGACTGTGAAAACAAAAGTACCAAATAAAACATTTTCTGTCACAACATTACATAGTAAATGTCTGTTCATAGTTAGCTTTCACAACACACTAAAATATAAACTCATTGCATACCAACTTAATAATTTTTGAATAGGATTTAGAACAGTTAATTTATATAGTGATGTACATATTTAGACTTTTGCTTTTGATAAAAAGAATAACTCACCTCTAACATACAAGGCACCGCCTGTCTCTGTACAGGAGTAGGCTCTGAATAACCGCATTGTTTCACAGTGTCTACCAAGCCTTGTGACACATTGTACCTAGTGGTCAGATCAGAGAAGTCTTGAAGTGCAGGCGGCACATGCCGACCAACAGCTTTAATACCATGCTCATTGCGGAAACGGTTTTGCTGAAAATTTTGAAAGATTAATCCTTTGCCAAACATGTTACTATTATTAAAAATGGGAATAATTGAATATTTTGTTATGCAAACAGTCATGAATAGATTTTTCTGATAGTTTTAACTACAAAGTAGTTCCTTATGAGTATGAATGTATTTGTAGCTAATAAGTATTACTAAATTACCCATTGATAGTTTTATTCCATATAACATTAATAGTGTTGGAATACCTTAGGCACAAATATATTTATATAAAAATAGATTTTGCCAAAAAAGTGGTGCCCATAGACGAGAAGGTGAAAGGAAATCGTTTGGCTTGGTATGGACATGTTATGTGAAGAGATGATATGTATGTCGGTAAGTAAGCAAGTGTTGGATATCAGGGTAGAGGGACGAAAAGGGAGAGGAAGGCCAAGGAAAAGATGGATGGACTGTGTGAGGATAGATATGAAAGGAAAAGGGGTAAATGATCAGATGATGGGTGATGGAGAAGTATGGAAGCTAAGGACATATTGCGCCGACCCCAAATAAATTAGGACCAGGGCAAGAGGATGATGATGAGATTTTGCTAAAATGACATTAAATGATTTGCATCATCATATAACTTAACACTTCTCTGGTAGTGGATGGGCAGTATTGGAATCTATCAATCAGCTAGCTCCTGTGCCATGATACAATGTATTAGACATAAGTGAATCGGCAGATAAATTGCCACCAGTCTATCTAAGTGACTTATCTCTATCTGCCATTTCTAAAATATGGTAAATATTAAGCATTGAATTTAAAAAAAAGTATATTTGTATGTTTATCCATTGTCTAGTACCCATAGTACAAGCTCTGCTTAGTTTGGGCTAGATGGTGTTGTGTGTATGTGATAGAATATTATTATTATTATTAATTTATTTCTTAATATTTACTGTATTCATAAATATTGTTCCAAATGTGACTTAGTGGTCTTATTGTATTGTCATAAATTACCTCTTCTAACTCGAGTTTCTTCTTTAAATTTTCTGGCTTCTCTTTTTTCACCTTTTTCTTTTTCTCTTTAACATTAACTCCATCTATTATCTGAAGATCTACATCTTGTTCCTCATCTGAATTGTCTTGGTCCTGGTCATCAGAGTCTGATATATTATCAGACTCATTTTGAACATCCTCTTCATTGTCACTGGCCAGTTCCTCTTTGATTTCTACTGCTTCTTTTTTAATGACAGGTTTTGTTGTTTGTTCCTATGAAAAATAGGTACCAATAAAAGAGTGTGATTATTTATTTTGTATTAATGAATTTAAATTTAAGATCAGAACCATGTTTTGCTAGAGTTACTAAATAAATTACTTTTTATATTTAAATATGTTTAAAGGTGCTGCAATATTAGTATTGCAGCACCTTTAAACATATTTTTATGAACAAAGTCAGGCACTATTTAGATAGTGCCTGACTTTGTTCATAAAAATTATAGGAAATGGAAAATGTTCCTAGGATTATATTGTTTGTAATCAGAAAGAAATCACGTTCAAATCATAATTAGTTATTTTATAAAATAAATCTTATTACAATGTTACTAGTAGTATACTCGTAACGTTTAAAAAATGATGAGTATAGGTTATGAGTACTTACATTGTTTTTAACGCCTAAGACTCGGTGTTTGAACGTTAGACCTTTAGTTAATTTCTTAAAAATGTCGTAGGCGTCCATTTTTCTTCATTTATACAAAGTTCTCTGTAAAAATTAAATACAAATACACGTGCAAATCTTTCCCTAATATCAACCAAAAGCTGTCACCAAAGAGTAAGCTGTCACAATACTCACAATACACAATTCACATTGACACTTCGTATTATGACAATCTTGACAACTGTATCTAGGAATTTAATTTGCTATATAAAAAATATATATAAAATGGTTTTTGTTATAAATGGTATAATTTGACTATGTAAATAAATAATTGTCGTAATGTATGAAAGTACTGTAGCATACTTACTTATTTTATATCATGTATCCAAACTAACGAACAGAACAGCGATAGCTTAGTGGTAGACTGTTGGACCACAGCAAGTCCTTAGAGCACAGTATACCAAAGACTACAATATAATATACGGATACAGTATACTAAGAACAGTAGTTTATCTAAGACCGCTCGGCGAGTTATTAGCCTACTCTTGCGTTGGCGCTTAAGGTTGTCACTTTTATTTTTAGTTAAATATTATTTGCGTATTATGAGCAGCACTATGTTTTTATTTATACAATATAACGTGTATAATATAACATAACGTGAGAGCAGGCGAACCCGTGCAGCGTTGGTACCTGAACGCGCCCGATCACACGACACACTCACGGTACGGCCCACGCTGCCGCCACGTTATTCCGCCGTATAATATGCAAATGTGTGCGTGACAGCGCGTGCGTACACGGCGCCCGACGCGCACGCATACATTCAAATCGGCAGCGGCACATTTCTATGAAGATGACTTACTGTTCATAGTATAGGTACTGTGGTTGGACGGTCACGCAAAGGTATCGAGAACGAACCCAAGGCGCATCTTTGACTTTTCGAAATGAACTGCGTATTAATTATATGGTTAATTATGAGGCAATCTGCATGTCTGCGATATTTTTCTATATATTAAAATTATCAGCCCTGTTTTAACTGTCCCACTGCTGGGCACGGCTCTCCTTTGAGTATAAGTGTTCTGTGCCTCAGTGTGAGAAGCGTTAGGCCATAGTCCACTACGCTGGTCTAGTGCGGGTTGATAGATTTCACGTATCTTCCAGAACATTATAGAGAACTCTCAGACATGCAGGTTTCCTAACGATGTTTTTCTGCACCGTTAAAGCGAGCGAGCTGACGCCATTTTATCATCCATAGTTACCAATATACCAGTCCATCAAACACCCAAACCCATAGCCCATATAATATAATCCATACATAGCAATAGTCCTATGCCTGCTGCGGCTAGTACCGCTGTAGTTGTTCCATCCCAACTTTGACTAAAACTCTCGAAGGGCCACTTCAACTTGGAACTATGTCTCCGTGTAAGCCGCCAAAGGGCCGGGTATTTTCCTAACGTATTAGGGAAACATCCGTGAAAGAGATACAAATAATAATAATAATAATAATAATTTATTTGCAAAAAACAGATATACAATTTTACACACTAATATACGTACAATTAAAGAAAGAACACACATAGTTGTTACAGCAACTAGAGTAGTGCTTGATTGAGATTATGTAGTGAAAAGAGCGTCAAGTCTGTAATCATTTTTCCTTGTCATTGTAGTTAATAGTCAGTAGCCAATTTTTTGATGTGTAATATACCGATAAATTCGTAAGTAAATAAAAACTTTGTATTTTATTAAGTTTATTATAGAGATGAGGTCCTTGGAAACACAGTAGTCTTTGTGTAGTGGTGTACCGACTACAATAGGGTTGACATGCTTTATCCTTACGTCTTTTGGTAAGTGTTTGATACGGTGTTTTTTGATGTTGCAGAAGTACTCTAAGATAAACAATTGTCTGACTGATAGTTCTTTACAATTTTTATACAGATCTGTAGTAGGCAAGAGAATGAGTTAAAAAGTGGCGACTTTCAGAACCGCTCTTTGCGTTCGTTCGAGTTTTAACATGACCGTTTTGGGTGCCCCACCCCAAACGGGAACACAATAGCTTAATAGGGATTGATAGAGTGCAAAGTATGTATTCCTTATTATTAGAGATTTTGCGACATGACGGAGATTCTTGAAGACAAATTAGTTTTCTCTTTCTTTTTGCCAGTAGTTCTACGTGTGGTGTAAAGTTCAATCTATTGTTAAGTGTCATTCCAAGGTATTTAGTAGTGTTAGAACGTTCTAGTTTAGGGCAGGCACAAGCCGTGGAACCAAGCAGAGAACATAAGTGCGCTACTAAGGAGTATGAGTCTGGAGGTTGATTGAAATTACGGAGACTGTAGGTGAGTATTTTGGTTTTGTCTGTGTTTAGTGTCAGTAAATGGGTGTTGAGAACTTGTGTAACCGAGTTTAGTCCTTTTTAAGCTGAAGAGAAAGTATTCGTCCAGTCGTCGCCAGAGAAAGTGAGAGCGGTGTCAGCAAAAGCTGTGATTTGCCCGTTTTTGAGTTTTAGATTACAGATTCTATAGACGTAAATTAGAAAAAGGGTTAGACCAATCACGCTACCCTGCGGGACGCCAAAAGTGACAGACTGATCGGTGCTACGGTAGTTTTGTATTTTTACGCTATGTCTATGAGATAATCTTTAAAGATGCTAAGTGATTGTCTACGAATGCTCATAGTATCTAGTTTCGAAATTAGGTCAGGAATATACACTGTATCGAATGCCTTTTTCAGGTCCAGAAATATGGATAGTACTTTCTTTTTATCGTCTAGTTCCCTAGTGACATGGTCTATATGGTTGTTCACAGCGTTGAACGGTGATAAGTTTTTCTTAATTCCGAACTGGTTGGGAGAAAGAAGCTGCTTATTCTCTAGATATTTCATCAGCCGTTTATTTATTAAGCGTCCTAAGATTTTTGAGATTGGAGGTAAAACTGCTATGGGACAATAGTTATTTCCATAGAGTCAACTGCCAGATTTATGTATTGGGTGAATGATGGCCTTTTTAAAATAGAGAGGGAAGGTGCCTGTGTCTAGGCAGATGTTAAATATGTACATTAGTAATGGAATAAGTAATAGTTTGTAGCGCTTAAGAAATTTCGTAGAGGTATTGTCCCAGCCAACAGCGGAGTCTGTCTTGAGTGACATCAATATCTCCTCGACCTCTGTATCGTCAGTCTGTAACATAACAAAATATTGTAGAGTACTGGGTGTAGACGAAGAGTCGTCTGGTGATTGTTGACTCATTTGCTGGCGTGTAAATTTGTTAGCAAGGTTTATGCCTACGGTAACAAAGAACTCATTGACTATATCGACCGATTTTTGAGGTGATGGGGAGGATGCTAATAAATCACTATTAGGTATATGAGGCTTCTCAGTGTTAGTAACCCGCTTTATCACCTTCCACATCTTTTTATTGTCACTTGAGGCCTCTTACGGTAGCTCCTCGTGAGGTAGCTCAGTACGGTCAAAGTAACTATTGAATTTTTTTAGAATTTTGTGGTTTGAATGTATCGAGCGAATGTTCTGGACGATTATTTTTAATTGTTTGGTGAAATTGGTGACATATTTAGTACATTATTCAGGTTTACAATTTAATGTACTAGAGACAGAGAGCTGGTCAGTACAGCTCGTGATATTGGTTATAGTATCGACTGGTAAGATGTATTAAGTGTTGGTGTACTTTGTGAAGATCATTTATGATACAGTATAAGGACTGTAATCATTCGTAGGCCTAGTCACCCTCTTTCTCCCTTCCCGCTCCTTCTCTTTCCCTCTTCCTTTTCTAAAGGGTCGGCAACGCGCAAGTGATGCCTCTGGTGTTGCAGGCATCCATAGGCTACGGTGACCACTTACCATCAGATGGGCCGTATGCTAGATAGCACAATAGACGCATAAAAAAAATTGCATACTTTAGGAATCCTAACATAAGCGGTGTGATGTCTTTCAACCATTATGTTAGTGTAGATTAATACCATGGGTCTTTGATTTAGACAGCGCGGATGGCGTAGTGGTTTAATTGGTTGCCTCACCACTGCCGCTGCACAAAGTGTTGTGGGTTCGAATCCCACTCGGGACAAAAATTTGTGTAATCCACAAATGGTTGTTTCGAGTCTGGGTGTTCTTTGTGTTCGTTGTTTAAATGTTTGTAAAGTCCCCCGCGATACCGGAATTATTCCTAGTGCGGGAGTTGTCTTTATTTATATGTTTAACAAGTGAGAAACGGCAATGAATTGCCGTAAAGTATAGAGTTCGAAAAAATGGTTCAAGTAATATGCAAAGGTCACGTGATACCACGTGACTATGCTGAGTCGAATGGCGTTGACCGCAAGTCTCTTACGGTTCTTGAGTTGGAAGTTGTATAACAGACAGTGAGACAGACGGACGGACAAAGCTGTTGTATAAGAGTTTTTCCGAACTCTAAAAAGAGCAGTTGTAGCTAGTGGCAGCGGCTAGGCGTCGATGAAAGCCGATTTTGCATTCTCCACTCGGTCTGTCCATTACTATTTATATGCCTGCGTCGTTGATTAAACCCATTGATAGGTCACAGAAGCTAGGATGAACTATTATTTGTTTTGAATAGTAAATTTTACAATTCACTGTGCCGTGACATAATTTTGCAGTAATGTTAGCGGTCATTGTGGCGGGTGAAGATAAAGATGGCTTTTCTGTTAAAGTATTCTCAGTAGTAGCACGCCACCTTGTTTTCGGAAATAACAGGTAGTCCTGCGTGAGCGACGAACGCGACGCGACACGACACGACGCAATGCGACGCGATGCGTCACGCGACAAACGTCCTACATGATTTTGGTCATTACTTCTCGAATCATGGGGAAGTACAGTGCAATTTTGGCCATTACTTCTCGAATCATGGGGAAGTACAGTGCAATTTTGGTCATTATTTCTCGAATCATAGGGAAGTACAGTGCAATTTTGGTCATTACTTCTCGAATCATGGGGAAGTACAGTGCAATTTTGGTCATTACTTCTTAAATCATGGGGAAGTACAGTGCAATTTTGGTCATTACTTCTCGAATCACGGGGAAGTATAGTGCAATTTTGCTTGAAACTTCATATTTAAAGTAGAGACTTTTAAAAAAATATTGTAATACACACAAAAACAAAACAAATATAATATTTTTACTAAGAAACATATTTGGCGAATTCCATCATTTACATCCAAAATTAAAAAACGATAAAATGTTTAAACAATATTGTGACGTCAGACGTGTTACCGTCTACTTTCGATTACATTATTGCTGCTATTAAGTCTGAATTTGATAATCAACTATTTCGTAGTACGTGGTGTCGCGTCTGGTAACCCACAAAATAGGTACGTGTTACGTCGTCTCGCCGTAGACGAGAGTATTATTGTTCTGTCCCGCGGACTGCCATATAGGCCGCAAGACAGGTAGGCCGTTGTTCTGATCGCGTTCGTCGCGTTCGCAGCGTCGCGTCGCGTCGTATTTGTTGCTCACGCAGGTCACCCCGTAACTAAGCTTGCCGCCTTTACGGACCTGAATTTTATCTGCTTAAAACATGTTTGTATGTATTCCATATATTAACTCGGATGCAGGAAAAGGGTGGTTTTAGTGCATATGAATCAATTTGACTAATTCGCAGGGGCTATGTAGTTTGCCGCAGAGGGAGACACGTCTGACTCATAAGCAGCTAGTGCGTCGTACTAACAGTATAGAACGGAATGCTAGGCAAGAAGTTGTCTTTAGCGAAGTGGCGGCCTTAATCCTACCATGATGCATTCCGGGTACTTACTCAGCAAGTAGAACCATAGCTTGAGTGACTTGAGCATTATCCAGGCTTTTGTAATTTCACGGTAGACTTGCGAAGGTACCTACGTTGGAAAGTGAACGCGCCTTCAGTTGCGGTACCGAACCAGAGAAACGGAAAATTTACGTCGGTATCAGCAAGGTTATCGTTAGCAATATTTTGCGCTGAGGGACATGAGGGACTTCGATTTTTAGACTGTTAAGCGAAGTCTTCTGTTTTCAATCACATTGGATAACAATTTAGCTGCTGATCACACGAAGATATACACACACACACACACGCACAATATAATATTTTCGTAATTATTAATTACAAGAATATCTTTCGTCAGTGAAGCAATCGCGATCGATCACTACACTCTGCTTCCATTTTGATTTCTTAGTGGTATATCTCCTACAAGTCCTCCTTGATTTGTTGTAAGTCCTTTTAGGTCCTCTTCTTTATTCAATTTTCACTTCCAGTATGACTATTCACACATTTAACGCCGCTGCCGCTGCGTCCTCCAGACCGAATTTGCGTTACGGCGACCAATCTTAATGGAGACTCGCCATCTGCACTGGAGATATTATAGTGCCTTGTGCACTACAATATCTGCTGCGCAGATAGTCTTTGTGTGCGCAAACACAAGTGCACTCTCTGTTTCCTAAATCCCATGATCCGAGGGTACGGCAATCCGACACGACCGGAAGAACATCAGGCGCAGGACCAACGGCTTTGGGTACGTGCTTTTCTTCGAGACTTCATGGACAGCAGTCGCTTCACTATCGCTGCGCCACGGAGGCAGTTACCGTGCTATAATAAGCGACCGAATAATATTAGCTTTTCTACTTACCAACTGAAAATAATACACAATAAAAAATTGCTCAATATAGAAGCAGGTGGGGTACTAAACTAAATAATAAAAGGCCTCATCATCAATGGAATCACTGCGAGTTTATTTTATACTTTTATTACAATCAACTGTTATACGTCGCTGAGAATTCGAAACGCAGATTTTGTTAGAAACCTAAATTTAAACATAACCGTTATATTTCCTTCCATACAGATTACTCGAAACAGTCAGAATCAAAGATACTTATAGTACTAAGTTTTCCGACTATCTGATATGTTCCTACCAACGCGACTGTTGTCACGAAAACACGAGATCTTTTCACCGTTTTACATTTCATTGAAGCTTTTTCACTTCAACGTTCTCCTTCACACATCTGTAAAACCGCAATGGAACGGAAAAGGGCGAATCGTGAGTTTTCGTGGTAATAGTCCTACTCAACCCGAATTGATTCCTTATTCACATATATCAACAACATCAAAACAAGTAAAGACACCACTTTTTAAATATCACTGAAACATGAGCTGATTACTTTTTGTATCAATGCAGAGGTGATTCGTTGTACATTGGGGGTTTTCTTTGAGAGCTCGTAAGTTTTGTGTAGTTATAAACGATATTCTGAAGTAATGTATGACGAATCTATTAGTTACTCTTTTTATTCAATTTTAAGGATAAAGTCCTTAGTAAATATATTGTTATGATATTAATACTGCTTAGTCACTGCATTCATACGAAAAATATATACACATTTATTCCTTACAATTTACAGTAAAAATCTGATTGGAAAAATAAAAACGCACTTAGCCAAGGAGAAAACCTTTTTATAATTACATACTACGCAATATATACTATAAAACTTAGAATATTGGCACTAAAAAGTGTCGTTAAAATTTTTCCAATTAGAGGTTTTTCATTGCTTCAGTGATGATTTAAAATCATTCGTTAACTTGACCTCATATCTACAACAATAGTACTGTAAGTGTCTTCACCGACTTGGGTGTAACTTACAACAATTCAAGAGAAGCCTACCAGGTCCTATCGGCCCCACATCTAACCTTATTCGATCAATACACAATACTATAAATCATTTTTGTACACACCACATCCCGGACCCTTTTAAAAGTATAACAAAACTCCATTTTAACTAAATTTAACACATATTTTTTTTCATCTTTGATCAACGATGGCAAAACTATAACTTTTACAAAGTAACACAATATTAGTTTAGGCATATTAAAACGTCCCAAGTGGTACTTACGCTGGACTTGTATTTTCCTAATTTTCTTAATCAAAATTTTTCTTAATTACAATAAATTATTAATTTATTTTTTTTCGTTTTTGGTCGTCCAGGGTATGTATCACTTGACACACCAGCTTAAAAAGAATAAGAAAAAAATCAATGCTAATAAAAACGCAGATCGTGCATACATTAAATTACGAAAAAAAGAAAAATTCTAATCCTAAGTGTGTCAGCAAAAATATAATGCAGTAAATTAGAATTGCCACTTAATTAACTTTTACAATATAAATTGTATTACTTTTCTCGTAAAAAAATATTTCTGTGTATAAAATGTGTCACCCGAGCATAACAAGTAACAGCGGCACAGTTTTACTAAACAAATGAAAAGTAAAAATCAAGTTAAAACGACAACTCACTACTCAATATATTAAGTACCGAGTATACTACTATAACACGAATCGCTCGGCTCTTCGATTCTATTCGAAAGCCGCGCGTGATAACTGCTCAATATCATCAATAATCAACATTCGGGCTACTAGATAAAATTGCTTATAAATTAACGATTTTTAGTAAAAGTGCCCCGCTGCTTTACTTTATCTTCTGTAGATAGAAGTTACTTCTAGCATATAACTGTCAGTATATTGTATGTCATAGTATGTATATTGTAAATATTTTTCATTTATGTACTGTTATAGACGGGTCATCAACGACAATTGCTCGACCGGGGAGACATATGTACTACTTAGTATATAATACTTATTATTTTTATATAAAAAGTTGTAAGTGCACTTTGAGTTACGGAACTATATTAATGTAACTATTTACTGTAGGTATAGCAGATTTAACACTGATATATAAACTTTAATGAGGAGAAATGATCATGACAAAATATGAGATATATTGTCAATGTTTGGCACTAAGACAAATTTTTATATGCGAAATGTTGTAAAATTATAAATAACAATATCACGGGGCATGAAACTAAATTCTGAATAAGAATTTGGTACGTCGAAATTGTAAAAATAATATCACAAAACAAAAAGAAAGTTATAAAGTTTCTTAAAATCTTAATTGACATTGAAACAGGCGAAATCTGCTAGATTGTAGCTTACTGATAAGTCATACATAAATGTAACTATTATAGTGAGGTACTGTGGCGAATTGGGAACTATTGCTATAACTGTAATTATTTATAATTATATTACGTTTAAAGTGGAAGATACTGATATAAATATTAAAGCTATTGACTTAAGAATACATCGACTCATGATCCGCGTACTAAACCACTACAAGTTTGTAAGTATTAAGATTAATTTGTGAGCCACATTGTAAAAGACTTAATAAAAAATGCAGTCGATTTATTCTTAAAAGATGGCTGTCCCTCCGCCGATCGAGCAATTTTTAAATTATTTATAAATAACTATTGTAAGATCTGGTTCCGCCATAATTTTAATTAAAAACATCAGGCTTTCAATTAAAACAAAGACGGATAAACTATTGCATTTTAAACATGGAAATGGATCAACAAAAAATGTGTGTATGGGAAAAAATACTATGTAACAACTGTTATATCTTGTTCGCAATTTACAATATAATTAGATAAATATAAAACATTGTCCTGTCTGTATGTTGTATCTTTAATACATACATAAATACGCCAGCCTGTGTGATACAGGCGTTCCCACGTTCTAAACTAATACATTAGAAATTAAATTATATAATTGAATGTAATACTTAAAATTATAGGAGGTAATACTTACGATAAAAGCATTTCATTTTCTTATAAAAACAGTTTTGTGAAACGGTTTGTGAACATGTGTTTATCAGGTGAGAATTTCCGTAAAGGACGATTGACCGTACATCAACCTTTTAGAAGTTTTAAGTTACCTGCCTATCATAAGATTAGGTAAATATAATGAACTCCACGTATAATTCTAATGACAGTCATGGAAAACCATTTAAAAACGACTGAGAAATTTCAAATTGGCAGTATCAACTTGTGTAATAAAATTCAATAATTACTGGCGTTTGCAAAGAAAACTGACAATATAGATACTTTAAAATGACATTTGAATGCAGAATGGCTCAAATACTGAAACTTAAATACCAAATTAAGCTATCAGAGAGCTAGTACAATTTAATATCTTAAATTGAGCAAAGACCCAGAAGCTCGAGTGTTGAGCATGTATCATTGCTCAATTGTAAAACAATCTAGATCTCATCACTCATTTGTAATAGAATATAAAAATTATTCTAGATACTTTGTGCAAGTGATTTAAGTCCATTTCTGCATTCAATAGTAATTTCAATGTATAAAAAATCTTATTTATTTATCTACTGTAGGCTATTGTTAAAGTTGTACTGTTTAGAAGGCATCCCGTTGTTGATTACTTTGTGCTTTACGCTAATTAGTAACACAGTCGGTTTATAAAATTATTTCTTTAAACTTAACGTAGTTAACTGGCGAATAAGCGAAAATAATATATTGCGAATTCAAAGGGCTGTTATAATTTACACGTATATAAAAAAAAAAATTTCTCACTTTTCATCTTACTATTTAAAAATGCAGTATTTTGGTATACATTGCAAAATATACTTTTATTATTGTTTCGCTGTTTTCGTCTATATCAAGTATATTTTTATGATTTTTTAATTTTCACGCTGCGGTTTAGGATCTCGTTTTTGCCGACACATAATCCAAACTTAACACAAATTTTACAATAGAATAAGACCTAACAACAATCATCAACGACTGTCTCCGATATTGATGTAGCACGCAGCTGTCAACTGAGATCAATTTAGAAAAATTACGTCCAAACGATTGAACCACAAAAATAAGTGGGATATAAAACCCAATATTTCAACGAAGCATTCAACAATAAGCTCAATAAACAGCCAAACAGATAAGAAATAATTGCACAGCGAAAACAATATACACAAACATTTAAAAAACATTATGGAGACTAAGTCTAAGTTTCACTATTAATAAATCCATTAGTAGAATATATAAAAATCCTTTCCATTAATGATTTTATCTATTTACTATTTAGTTAATAATATCACGAGGCTTCTATTCATGAACGATGCCACGATACTTCAGTAATGTAATCGCTAACTTATATTTACAATTCAAACTACCCGCTTGCTTTTTCCTTCTAAGCTCCAGCTAAATGATTCTATGACCTTTAATATTTCCGAAATTAATTCATCGACGTGTTTTATATTAAAAATTAAACAGCCTGTGTAACATTGAAATAAAAATAAAAAAAAACAAAATAATATTCTTGAGGTACTACATACATTGGAGGTATACGGGCTTAGCCATCTAAAGTCGACGTTAACCTATTTTACTTTAAAACTCAACCCGCAATTAACATTTATTTACGCTGAGGATAAAATGATAAAAACTTAAATGTTAAAATATCTGGATATACCAAACAACTTCTCATTAAATGTATTCATATCACAAAGTACACATATATGTAACATTCCGAAAAAGAAAGTAAAAATACAAAAAAAAACCTACATTACGATCCTATACCCAAGTTACTTATCATTGGAAAAATAAATGCAAAAAAAATGTTCCTGCTCTAAAACAACGCGAAGACGTTATAGTATTCTGCCAGCTATTATTAAATGTTGCATTGATAATTGTAGATCCTGTATTGATAATAATTCTAGATCATGTATTGATAATTTTAGATCTTGCATTGATAATTCTAGATCTTGCATTGATAGTTTTAGACCTTGCATTGATAATTTATTAGTTGCGAAAATGTTTCTAGATTTCGTCACTTAAAGTGAACAGATATTGATATGTTCTGAATTTTGAAAATCTATTATATTATAACATGTAAAATGGATATGGCACAATACATTTTAGTATTTTAACATTTCTTTAAAAAGGTTCCCAGAGTTTTATTCTACTGGAATTAAATGCAGAAGAGCAAATATTATTCACATTAAATTTTCTTTGGCTTTGTGAAATATCACGGTGTTAAAAATACTTTCCTTTATTTAAAGATATTCATGGTTTTTGTGATATGTCGGTATTAGAGTTGGATCTCGATCTATATAGATATTATTGAAATAAAGTTCCAAACACCCTGAATAGATATGTCATGTTACCAGAAAAACGCGGTTCGCAAGCAATTTCCTACGATATAAGTAAATAAAATAAATTTTTATACACTTTGCAGCCATCTTATGGTTAGGTAATCCTAAGATTTTTTGAGAATAATATAATAATAATCTAATAAATTTTCAATAACGAGACATCAGCTACGTTGGTCGACATTTAAATAAGAACCACTATACACTCATAGAGAGAAATCCGAAAATGGATACAGGTTAAATATAATTCTATTAATTAATACCTAAAGTCTACGTATTTCTATACAGAAGAAATGTTTGATTTTGTTTCATGATTTGTAATCATGCACACGTATACGATCGTCGAACTGCTTTTCGAAGACCCACTTTCTGGCAAACCAGCGCCTCTATTCCCTACATCAGTTACTCACTCTTAACCCTGTATTCAAGGATCCCACCGGAGTCTGGCAACCCTAAAGAATTTTCCCTTTTCGAAACGTCACTGCCAACATTATTGATTCGTCCGTGAACCGTCGCTTGCACATACCTCGTCAGTTTAGAAATTCATTCCTGTCATATACTTGAAGACGAACGAAGGCACGGCTACTTACACATTGATCATAATCATATTATTATTGAAGCCAAACGCACATAGATTAGATATTGTTAGACGTTAAATTTTGTACTTTCGAAATCAGATTCTAAGAAGTCTTTAATTTTTTTACTCAACATCAACATTTTTTTTTCATTTAATCTAAACATTTTGTAATTAACCGCTAAATAATCTGTATCTTTTAATTAATTTAGATTTTGGCGTTCCGAAAAAAGTTTCAGTAAAAAATATTTTCTTTGAATTTCTTTAAAATTTACTGTTTAAAATTTGTACGTTCTCCTTTTGTACAGTTTTTTATCGAATCTAATTTGACACTAGACATTTATCGAAAAGTGATTTTAAAAAATGTATTTACTTTTTTAGAATACAGTTGGCATAATTTTGGCAGTACTAGAAATATTAATACTTTAGTATTGCTCTGGATTACATTGTCATATTGAACACTGTTGGAACATTTTCACTAGAAAATGTCGTAACTCGCGAACTAATTACGATTAGTCACAAAGCGATTTCCGATCCTCGAAGCGTACACTAAACGACTTCTATAAGTCGCGTGCGACAATACTGTTTATGTAATTTTTAATCCTAACGTCAATATTTTACTAATTATAATACGATTAACCATAAATGCGGCGTAAGTCCAGCATTGTTTTGGCATTGTCCGTTATATTGCACATATGATGCTATCCATATCGTAAGCGCGTCCATTGGGCCGTATTACAAATACGCTTGGCGGAGGTACCAAGGGTATTCGGAACAGGGAACTCTGCCACCGATTTAAGCCATGGTCTGTGGTCATTGAAGGCCCGGCGGCAGCTGCGGCGCGTGGTCGCTGGCGCCGAGGTCGAACAGGTGGTGCGGCGACGGCGCCAGCGCCGAGTGCAGCGCCGACGTCTTCAGCAGGCGCTTGAGCATGCCGCTGGAGCCGCGGTGCTGCAGGCTCTTGTGCGTCGTCAGCGAGTTCTTCGTCCTGTACCTCCGGTGACAGAACTCGCACACATACAGCGTGTCCGACTGCTCGTGCTTGTCTTGGAAGTGTCGTTTCAAGGAATAGTAACAAGAGAATGTCCTGCGGCAGTATGGACACTCTTGTGGCTCGTTGATACCGCCTGCGGTGGGCGGTGGCATACGGAGGGGCGGTACTGCTGGAAATATAAAAACACGCAATTTACATTAAGCATTTTTACCCACGATTATGGGTAATATCAGTTAGCTGGCAACATACGAATACATGAAGAAAATCGGGTGAGTGATTTTCTGATTGTTAATCGTTCAATAATACAATGTATGAGGTTAATAATAATAATTAATAATACTAATAATATGCACTGTACACATTTACTAACTACACAATAATCACGAGATTTTCATAATATTCAAAATCTTAAGGAAATTCTTTCAACCACAATAACACAGACACGTGATAACAAAAATGATAGAAGCATGCTCCAAGCAACACAACAACGTCAAAACTGCAAAACCCGACGGGAGTGGGGGGGCGCGGGGGGTAGTAATAGTAGAAAATAATACAAAACAAATCCAAATAAATATCTAAATCAACATCGAAAACAAAATTGAAATTAAAAATTTAGAAGGACCCTTAAACCTAGCTTAATCTAATTAAGGTAGGAATTTATCCATCATGTTAATGAGTTAGATCGTCTGTTCTCTATTGTTTCGTCTATAAACAAGTTCTAACCTTTGTGAGTGTTGCTATGTACGGCGGGGTCGGGTAGGTTGGTCTCGTGTTGATTCTCTTTGCTAGATGAATACTGCCGCACGCCGCGCCAACTCCGTCCGAGTAGTCACTAAAAAAATCGTATTGGATCGTCCCCAGGCCTCGACTTGTGGTACGTGTATATATGGGTCATCAACGAGTTCCTTGAACAGTATACCCTCTCGCATATAGTGCATCTGTATTCTTCCTGCCTCTCGGCATGTTTGTCAGCTATATGCCGCTTCAACGACGCCTTTGAACATAGTACCTTCCCGCATAACGAGCACGAGAATAACTTTTTACCTGTAAACAGATCGAAAAAACAAAAAAATATGGGGTTGCTCCCCGAACGCGGTATAAATTAAAATAAAAAAATCCTAATCCAGGGATTTTCATACTGGCAATCTTTTTATTTAATAAAAAAAAATAATGTGTGACTTAAATAAAATAATAAATAAAATAGAAAATAAACTGAAATGATGGCGAAGCTACAGTGGCTCATGAAGGGTGTTAACAGTCAGCATGCGAGAGGCGGGAAATAAATATTTAGGCGGGAAAACTAGATATGCTAAGCGTGTTTTGAAATAATAAAATAAAATAAAACAGTGCACTATGGAAATTACCTAGATTCCTCTACGTTTAAAGCTCAGTATTTCTTTAAAATAAAACAAACGGGTGTTTATAGGATTTACTAATAAAACTGGCAATATTGTTTTTTGTATATTTGTTTTTATTAAAAACGCCATTATCATCAATATTAGGATTTATGAAGTTCTGTTTAACGATTACATTTTATGAGTAGTTACTTCAATTATTTTAATTTAAAAAGTAAGGAAGGAAAAGAACTATTAATTACGAATATATAATATAGTGTTGCGAAATCATTTCATTTTATATTTATTAGAAATATAACTAATTGCAGCCCATTAAAAATAATAGTATTTTTGGCGTTCCACGCTACGTGCTGGCGAATAGCCTTAAAATGGAAGACAAAACATAAAAACACCGTAGTTTTTGGCACAATCTCGAATAACATTAAAAATCTAATGGACTGCATTACACAGATGCCAATTGTTAACAAAAAATATCTAGATTCGTGGATAGTAGAACAATAATTTAAGAAAAATAATATATAAAATTTTCAATACAACAACCAATAAATTAATTTAGATTCCTTATAAAATAAGTAAAAATGCCAACAAGAAGTATAAGAACACATTGGATAAAGTCGACGCACGCGCAACGCGTGCGAGTATGAAAAATTACCTTAACACGTTAGAAAGATAAAAACTTAAACAGGTCACAGAAACAGTCTTAATCTTGCTAAGATCCTAACTAATATAGCTTTTGACAGGGATGTGTTCTGCTCCTTAGAACACGGTGTAGTGCTTACCCTTTCAAACCCGAGGCTCGTGGCCTCTCGAGATCCCAAAATAAACTTAACACCTAAATTTCGAACCGAAGATCTTTTGAATCACAAATCAATTTCGAGTTTATAATACCAAAATGAATCACGCTTTGACCGCCATCTGTGCGACAACATTTCACATTTTTTATAAAATTATTAATTAATTTAGTAAATAATGTACATTTTTTATCTATAAAATACGCCTAATAGTGTACAAGTCAAACGCGTACTTAGTCTAATCAGTCTATAGCGCTTATTATTTTGGCAATTTTTTCCCAACCAGAGACAATTTTTTTCACTAAATAAATTCTTAATTCTCATAGCTATAATGAAAATAGCTGAAATACCGTACTGCCACTGCAGCACATCCCTGTAATCGTAAATTAAACATGTATTTCTATTATCTATATGAATTCAGATAAACCTTAATCCTATTTAATCAACTAACTTAATTTCCCAAACCCAAATTAACAAGAAAACTATGACTAAATTACTAATCAAAAAACAACAATCCTACGTCTGAAACTTTGCAATGTTAGGCAAATAAAAACTTAACATCTTTTTATTAATTTTCATTTTCATACACGGAATGTTGCGAAATATTAGAAAAAATTTAGATTCCATTTTCGAATCCCTTATCTCACCTAGCACGAACATCGTTCCTTTTAGCACCAAATCTCTAGTCTTCCAATTGGCCAAACTATTATAATAAAGCTTACTAATTAACTAAACGAATAATGGCTAAGCATTTTATGTATCTAGCAATAACAACAGAATTTAACATATAGCATTTTAGGAAGCCTCTTAGTTGTTTAAGATAAAGCATCGACCTAGGTAATAGGTGTTTCGAACACCACCTAACAATGCTTACGACTTTACGAAATATTACGCAAAATATGTCTTTTTTTTGTCAATAAGAACACAATATTATGAAGCAGGCACTAACATTACTTAATGTGTATATCGTTTTATAATAAATTATGTTAACATTTACAATTAAAGTTCACTTATTGCTATAAAAAGAAAAGTTTTAACAATAGTGATATTTATCGACCTTAGAGTCGTAGTGATGTTTTGATGAACTAGAATAAATTTTCACAAAGAAAAGACGCACATTAATCTTTTAATTGGATGTTTTAACTTTAACGCGAAATGCAACCTTCGTGGCGAAAACATTGTCTCTACGTTTTTTTAACAATATATATTGCATAATTACGCACGTAACATAGATTTTAGTTTAACGTATTTCTTGCTATTTTTGTTGTTATGGTTTCTTCCGCATTAAAGTTCTCCCACCCAATATTATTCTAAAATTATTATATGGCAAGCAAAAGTCCGTTACTTGATGAACATCGATCACGGAACAATGAATATAGTAGTTGAAAAATTCACACTGTTCAAATTTAGGAACATTTAACATTGAGAATTATTAAAAATTTGTTTTATACTATTACCTATTATGTATATAATAATAATAATAATGTGTAATTACAATTGTACAAAACAAAAACAAACTGTGAGTTTTAATGTACAAAAAATACGAGTACAAACTGAGTAAAAAGCAAAAAAAATATTATTTGAAAAAAAATCCTAATCTAAAAAGGCTCAACGAAATAATAATAGAAACGAACACAAGATTGTAATAAAACTAACGTTGTGAAAAATTAAAAATCTGTCTTAACTAAATATAGCCATAATGCATTTAAAATGGCACCTTGCGATTCACTTGATATAATGCGATTCCGTGGACTGGTGTTTGCATTGTCAGTAATAATAAAAAGCAGCAAATTAATAATAGTCGACAAAATAAATAAATAAATAAATTGAGAAAAAATAATGTCGACTTTTAAAAGTAAGGGAAACATTATTTCTTTGCATGTGTGTCGGTTTGCTGTCTGTGTGTGTACTGTGTAGCCTGGTTGTATATATGTCGTATAAATCCGGTATGTTTCTGTGGTATGTAGTGCTTTTCTGCGAGTTAATGTATAATATATATATTTTTTGCAAAAAACAATCTTTCATTTCCTTCTATTGGTGCTATGTCCTGAATTCAGTCTTAAAATTGAACAAAACACACCTAAAATATAAAATAATAATTTGAAAAGCCTCATTAGCCAATTATATATCTGTGTATATAATTTTATACTTTTTACATATTTTCGTTTAGTAATCTCGTATAAATATCTAAGAGTGAGATCATGCAGATAAATTACAGAATAAATAAATCGCCGAAATTAATGAACACAATTTGAAAACAATATGCCTCTTCTGTTACTTACACGAACACTGTTTCTTTTTTTATATAAATTTAAGCCTAATATATAAATTTACAGCACCAAGATTTTTCATCTTTTCTCAAAATATTAATTTTTCTCTTTCGCCTTATTGTCGCACATTAAACATAGTGTAAAAATTCAGGAATTATACCGCAGTATTGCACTCTCCGGGCGCAATCGACCAATAGTATCACTTTTAAACAAAACATATCATTATATTATGTAGCGTCGATCTAACTCGCCCTCCCTTGTAACAAGTGGAATGTCAGTAAGCCGTCAATTATTGTGATGTTAGTAGTGTCAATCCTTAATTACAAGTTCAAAGTTTATAAATAAATACTTTATAGAAAAAAATCTGAAAAACATAAAATATATCGAGTCTCGTTAGAGAGATAAAAATATATATGGAAAATAAAAATAGTTACTTTCATTTGTTTTTAAATAGAAAATATTTTTGAGTGAAAACTAAGTAAAATGTTTAGTCTGGTCTGTGTAATTAGACGTTGAATTGATCTTTGAACTTGTAGAAGTCAATGTTGTGGTGTGGCGGATTGAGCTTAGTGTCGGGACTGGTGGTGAGGTTCTGCGGCTGCGTCTGCTGCGGCACGCCGCGCTGCCGGCGGTGGTAGATGCTCTTATGGTTGTTGAGCGAGTTGAGCGTACGGAACACCTTGTGGCAGAGGCTGCACCGCGCCGAGTGCAGGGGCTGCAGGTGCTGCTGCTCCGTGTGCCGCTTGAGCGTGAGCCGCGTGGACAGCAGCTTGCCGCACACCTCGCAGCGGTGGCCCGCGCCCAACGGGCCCACTGCGCCACACATAACAACCAACATCAGCGCATTAGTCAACAACACACAACGCTTCGTATCCAACACCACTGCGACCGCTCGCATCCGACGGGTCCCATTGTGACGGAACCAATTGGCACAGTAGTGTACCACTGCTAGTGAATTTTGAACCTAGTAGAGGCAATTCAACGTGTTCTGATTCGAATTTGACTAATGCGCTTTTTACAAAACGGTTGGTGGTTATGCGTGTACCGATCTTAGATGTCCCAATTGGTTCCAGACAGGTGTGCGTGCGAGCGCAGCGACGTCGCCGACGCGTCAGCGACTCGTTAGCGAGGCGAGCGACTCGCTGCGCTCGCACCAAGCGTTAATTACGATTAAATTTTAGTGAAAATAATAAATTATACATACATATAAGATAAAGTTTGCGATGCGCATGCATTACTATGCTATATACAAATGTTAGGAACATATCGCGTTACAATCGTTTAACTTAGAAGTTCTAGGGGCAAGAGTATGGCGTTTAGGTGGTTAGGATGGCAGCTCTGTTTCTTCGAATGGCAACGGGTGTGTGCGGGGGGCGCGCCGACGGAGCGGGGCGGAGCGTCAGTTGACCGAGTAGAAGGGCCCGGGCGCGGCGGCCGGTGGCTGCGGCTGCTTGCGGTGGTAGATCGACTTGTGGTTTCGGAGGCTGTTCAGACTGGAGTAAACCCGCCGGCAAATGTTACACACGGGCTCCCTGGACGGTCTCATGTGAACGTTTTGGATGTGCCGCTTGAGCCGCGTCAGCGACGAGAGGCTCTTGTTACAAGGCTCACATCTGTAATCTTCTTGGGGGGTGCGTGCGCCACCTGGTCACAACACAAGCAGTTAGCCCCGTCGATGCTCCCGTCGCGTTTAATGCACTCTCGTATCGTAGCCTCTGATTAAGCACCGCCACCCCCCTTTACTGATGACAGGCGTCCGGCGCCTCAAATGCGAAGCGGTGGATTAGTACGCATACAATATCGTTCGGCCTACTCCTCGAAAGTAAAGCTCAGCAATGATTGTGTGATGGACAACGTCCGTTGTCATAACAGACGTGGAACGGTTGTTTCGAATTTCCCGAACAAAAGCGTTTTTAATTCTTCAATGAAATAATTTGAGCGTATTTTATATAAACCGACACCAGTTACCGTTACTAAAAATCCATTGTTCGATCACCCTGTTATTATATTTTCCGTTTCCCAAGACAATGTGATCGAGTGTAACCCGATAGCGTATTTAGAAATGATTCATGAGATCCGCAATGCTTCCAACAATAAGTAAACTCAACTTTTACTGACTCCGCCCAAACTACATTGAACTTATGATTGGATTTCTCGGAAGTTAATTTTGAGGTTTTCTTCTTTTTGCGATTGTGTTTGTTTTAACATTATTTTTTTAGAAATACATCGTTTACAGCCAATTGGTATACAATTTCGGTCGATAACAATGTTTAATTGTCCGTGGAATGGTAAGGTAAATAATGAAATTGAAAAATAAAATTGGCAAATAGAAAAAGAAAATAATTAACAACAAAAACCTAAGTTGGAGACATGGGAGTGAGGGGTTTTCCTAGCACACAATTTCGTTTAACATCTATAAAACAAGCTAGCATATCTTCGTATAGTTACATTACACTATGTTACAATAACAGTTACATGCACGCCACATTGCGTTTTGGTTCAATGATCAACATACGTCCCAATCTTTCAGATATTCCAGATCTTTGAAAACTCAACAAAATCATAATCATATTGTTACCTATGCGTCTCCATCGAACCATAACACAAAAAGCTAACATTAATTAATTTAAATACAGAAACACAGAGCACAAAATGAAGACATATACAAAGGTTAATAGTATATAATTATAATAATACATATATTAATAAAATAAATTATATGTCACGTGATAATTGCCTCATACATTTTGTAAACAAAATTATAATAAAAAAAACCTAATTATGATATATAAACCTAATAATGACAGAGCAGAGAGGAAGCGGTGATGGTGGCATACGACAGACAGTGCATTAAAAATATCGTTTGTCTCAATATATGTAGGTAATGCAATAAAATAAACTCGTTGCTAGACAAGCTGCCACTCACCTTGGGAAGTGCTCGCCATGCCCTCCGGAGTCAGCGAACTTTGCAGACCTGGAAACATCACACAGTTCATATGCTATTTTTCTTCCTATATTTTTAATATATACTAAAGGTCTTTATGCTTCAGATAGATATAATAATTTTGTAAAATTTATAAAATCCAAGTGAAAATTATAGCTTTCTTTATATAAAATTTATTTTATGTTCTATTATTATTATTAACGTAACGTGGTCTAAATAAATAAGATCTGCCTTAATGAATTGAATTAAAATTCTAATATTATATTAATGTATAATCATGAGCTACTTATTGTATGTCTGCATATAGAAAGTGTTAATCTGTATTTTTGCCAAATATTAGGAACGTATAATAATAGACATATTTATTCATACAAAAGTAATGATTTCGAATATAAATAGGAATAGCGCTGCATTTCACGGTTTGATGTACTCCTTTCTATTGTAGCTCGCCGCTTGTTGATGTGTGTTTAAGAATAGTACTTGTATGCAACAAGTTGATCAATATGAGTTATAAATTATGTTTTTAAGGTACGTATGTTTTCATTGATTCATGTTTAGAATAAGCAATATAATTACCGAAAAAAATTATTTCTAAATAGATTTTAAGTTTAATAATTGAACTAGTTTAAAATAGTAGTAAACTTTAATAATAGTAGCAGTTTAATAGTTGCATAATTATGTTAAATTAGTGCTTATTTAAATAAACTACGCGTTAAAATCTGTGAAAGTAGTTAATTTTAAAGTATAATAAATAACGTATAATTTAAAAAGTATTCGCGTTAATTTAAGACTACTAAATATAGTCACCTTTCTGATTATAGCAAGAATGCAGATTAACATCTTATATTTTAACTACCTAAACTGGCAGATACATAATTCTATTATTTCCAGCTATTCTGATTGAATATAATCTAAATCAATTTAAATGTGTTGTATATATCACCTAAAATAAAAACAAAAATACAATGATACTTACCAGCCAGACTTGGATGCATTGCATCTATTGGGAAGTTGTATGTGTTGGCCGGGGTAAAGAGTTTCGTGTCCGGTGGCGGTATGAACGGGCCGGTCGGATGCGGCGGCGGCGTGCATTCCTCAGCGTCGGCAGAGCTACCGCGGGACGGTGGGCCCCCTCCCTGAGGAACGAGAAAGTAGGCATTAAAGTTAAGTTTGGTAAGGTACTTGTTCTTTGAAAGCTTCATCTAAGTTTATGATTTTTGAGTGAATTTTTGAATAAGCGGTATTCGAATAACATTGATCTACTATATGTACTTATATCGTTTTTTTTAATCGTTTTCAATATATTTGTTTAGTATGGAAGTGGTAATTCTTTGCCAATATAGACGCGAGATAGGTCTTTCAGAGTTTTTAATTGCTATCTGTTTTTAGAGAAATACGTATAGATCCAGTGAAGGACTTCTTTATATCTAGGAGATATTTTGTAGGAGATATAATATATCTGAATGAACAATGGCTTTTCTATGGGGGCTTTTTGAGCTTGTGTGGTTTTTTGTCATGGATAACCCGCTGCTACTGAATACTGCCAAACAGAACATACTTACAACTCTGACTAACCGGGGATTAAATCTGGAGCTTCGGAAATAGCAATTACTCAACAAACATATCAATAAAACAGGCAACACAATTCGGACATAGAATAAATTATACCAAGATTATTTTAAGAAAAGTTTACAAACAAAATCTTCGTTAAGCATGTAATATTTTCTTATTCAAGTTGAGAAACATTTTCAACGGACGGTGTTAAAAAAACGCGTTATTAACAAAACTTTGGGGCTTCAACTATTAGCAGTTGCTATAGTAATTTAACTTGGAAATAACGAAAGTTCGTTGTCGTAATAAAAATATACGTTATTTTGTACAAATGACCTCTCATCTAGTGAATATGCTTTTTTTGTTATTTATTTTAAGTTTATTTATTTAATATTGGTATTTGAATCCGTTGAATTTATTTATTTATGAGTAAGTGCCAGAGGAAATTTGATTGACTTGCTATAAGTCAGTAAACATAGTATAAAGTAAATAGTCAGTAAAAATGTACCGCATGATACTTACCTTTCAATTTTATGAAACAATACGGAGGTGTGGATCAGACTAGTTATAGGAATTTAGTAGTATTTGCCCTTGTATAATAAGCGTAACACATCTTAAGAGTAACCACTTATGGGCAGGTATTGCTATAGACGTGTATTTGTTAGCCAAAACTATTTTAAAAAGAATTGTATTCACTTTATGTTGACTCCCGCCCTATAACTAATTTGTCACGCTCCTTGATACAGTAATTATATTTTTTATATTATAATTATAATTATATTAAATATATCTTCACAAACTTTGAAATTCCGACACAGACACTGCCATACTTGAAACAACTATTTGTAGATCGAACGTTTGAGCGCAGGCAGTGGATAGCCGACCTATCCCACTGTACTATTCATACAGTCCAAATACCGAAAATATATTTAAATTTGTGTTTTCAAATTCGATGCTTTGTTAAATGTTTCTAGGCTAAGTCAGTCGTCCGTCGATCTAATTCCCCGCCAGGTCATTAGATCACACGTTGTTTATCGCTGGATTATAAAGAACTCGACGCTCAGATCGTCACCCGACACTCACTGCGGTGTTCCGGGTACAAATTCTAGTGTACTAGACGACAAATACTTGGTATTATCAATGGCATTTAGTCTCAACGATTATGATTGTTGAGAAGTGACATAATATGTTACTAAGGGAGTTAGTATTTGGTTGTTCCTATATACGTTTGTAGGTCGAGGTGTGTGTTAATAGACCTGCGAGAATACCAGCGTTGCTATACTTACTGCAACAATAGCTGACGCAGTTGTTTAATTTGATCTCCATGTACCGCCTTCTCTTTAATTGTATTTAGAAATATGTTTTTTTTTAATTATGTATGTATGGAGATTCACATAAAACATTTTTCTTTCTTTCTTTTTATAGGTATCTCAGAAAAGGCCAGTACGTTTTGCTTACACCTCTCATACATGTTCTT
This sequence comes from Catocala fraxini, assembly GCA_930367265.1. NCBI lineage: Eukaryota > Metazoa > Arthropoda > Insecta > Lepidoptera > Erebidae > Catocala > Catocala fraxini. The sequence continues at coordinate 5,222,578 of OV884036.1, read as the reverse complement.
TGCCTACTGCGTCAGGCATATATTATGCTTAAGCGAGATTTTATGTAAATATGCAAATAAAAATATTTGACTAACTTAATGAATCAAAATTATTATCCCTAAATATGAAACAATGTTTTTTATTGTTATTTATTATTCCAAATATTTATATATTACAATCTATCTTGCGTATGTTTGTGTCCGGAACGTAGAAAGTTAATAAATGGATAGATTTGAATTTTTTATACAATATTGCATTTAGATATAAGAGTGAGCAGCGATAGCTCAGTGGGGAGACCAACATACTGCAATGCAGAGGGTCTCGGGTTCGAACCCACGTCGCGCACCTCTGACTTTCGGAAGTTATATGACATTTCGAAATTATGTGCGTTTTGATTGACAATTATCGCCTGCTCCGTGTCTCGGTGAGCACGTTAAGCCGTCCGTCCCGGTTGCCATGAACGTCTGTGGCAGTCGTTATTGGGAGAGTGTCGACACAAAAGATCCCACTGGGTCGAAGTGTCGCCGGTCTGCACTGACTGGCCCCAAGATAAGATATCAAGATATAAGAGTAGTTTTATATATTTTATATCCCAAACATCCCGCAGGTACGGTAAATAGAATACTTTTATTTTCTTCTCTAAAATCAATATCAGTCTGAGCCACGAGTCGTGGTCTTCTTTAGTTAGTTATAAATTCAAAAGTAACTTCGTTCGTTTGTCCATCTACAGTAAATTGATGGATACAAACAGGTAACGTGGCATAAGCTATTTTTTAAGTTCGTGTGTGGTCTAAATTATCTAGATTTACCCATGTTTTACGTCATTAAAAGTTGATTGAACGTTAACACCACATTATTTACAATGAAATCAATAAAGCAATATAAAACAGTAATATGAGAATACTTGGCTAAGCTAAAATTCGTGGCTTTAGTCATAAAATGTATGAGCAAGGCAAGGTTTGTGGAATGTCTTCGTTAGCATATATTGAAGCGAATAATTCCCAAATATGTATTGTATCCTTTAGTAGATGTTTTGTTTAGACTAAAATTATTAACTGATTTTGCCCGTGTCTTTGCTTGCATGTAGAAACGTTGAGAAGAATTGTGAACATTTGATCTGGGCCAGTTCTCACGTGTGCCAATTGTCATTATAGAAGGTTTAGTATTTCCGAAGCTTATTCCGGAAATACAGATAGACAAATATTCTATGCTGGTTGTGTAAGTTTTTGTAATATGCATAAACTTAATTGTTTAATCTATTTATCTCGATATTACCGACAGACTAGAGACACTTTGATTATATTAATAAGTTTAGATAAAAGTAGTCGTTGTAAAGTCCAAACTAAATGTAGTTTTAACTATTGCCGTTTATTAGGTAATTTTGGGACGGATGGTACCTACTGAAAATGTCCTACCAAAACTTAACTAACATTTTGCTGGACTCGGGAATCGAACTCGAGATCTCATGCACAGCAATCGCATTCACTACCGCTGCGCCACCGAGGTATGTTTAAGCTTATAATTAAAACATTACGTGTCGTTTCTCAGTCGTAGCAGCAACATGAAACGTCCTCAAAAACAAAATGGGTGATTTTACCAACTCACAAGTGGTCTGTGATGGTGCGGCGGCGTGTCATCCGTGCACCTATCTATGTCCGGGTTTGAAGGACAGATCATGTCCAGTGGCTCATTCTTCACCACGTCATCTATCAGCCTCGGAGACGGTGAGGAACTGCTGTTGGATATTCCATTGCCGTTGTTCCCTGCCTCGTTGTGGGAGCGGGTATTAGTGTGGTTCTTTGTTGAGAAGTCAGTTGCGTGGATTTGGGGCTGTTCGTTGTTATTGTCGTGACGGGGGCGTTTGATGACGTCAGGGCTGTTGTCAGCACTGCGGCTTTGTCTGCGAGCCCCTGCGGTCAGGGGTGTGCGACGCATCAGGGGCACGCTGGAGGCCGGCTGCGAAAGGGCCTCTTCCAATCTGTCGAAAGGCGGGTGCGGGAACTGTACACCGTGGGGGTGCGGCGGTGTGTGTGGCGAGGTCGTGGATGGCGCGCGGAATGGCTGTAGCAGCGGCTGTGGAAGAAGTTCTAGGTTAGATTGATGTTTGCAAGTTCTCCTATCATTACCACTTCATCTTTTACTTCTAAGTACATTATCCTACCATATTATCTCTTACAATACCATACGGCTTAACATATTCTGTGCCAGGAGTTTACGTAATGGTTTTAGGTATTTCATCAGACAGTCCCAATTTGAGTACTACCTTTAATTTTGGATATTGGCATCAGTATGAAATCAAAAATTGGGAGTCAGGCAAGTTAGTAGTAGTTATGACTTTGTTGTTATTCTCTTGCAGTGAGACAGGTTTCCAGAACTTCTTTTAGAGACTACTATTTGTAAGCAGCCAATAGTATTTGCCCTTCCAAAGTATGATTTTGTCCTGATGTTGTATGCGGTCATAGGTTACAATAACTGCTTACCTTAACTAAGTATAAAGTCTCTAAATACAATCGTAACATTCTGTAATTTATCTTGAGGTGACTAAAGTAAAGCAATGAATACCAGCATGACTCAAAATAATGTTTACGTAACGAAAGGGTAATATTTTTGTTAGGAGTGATTTTTCCATTGAAGTATGGAAGCGGGTCACATTTATGCTGATCATTTGCTCATCTTACGTGTTAACTACGTCTCTTTCTTACATATTGTGTAGGAAAAGGACAGTAAATGTTTCGGAACATTATTTGAAAATCAAGTCTCTGTTGGTGTCATTTATTTTTCTGATGATTGTCAGTTGAAGGAACTTTAACCAGTGGATTTAATGACTATTTAGCATAATCATCAATGACAAGTTCTTGATATGAAAATAATAATTAAAATAAATTAGATAGAAGCTATGTAAAATATGCAAAACGACAGTGGCTATTTACAACCCAAATATTTTTTAATGACACAGGTGTTCGGAAGAAATCCTTGAAATTAAATTTCTTGAATAATGATGTATCTATTGCCTACATTATTTGTAACATATTGGGTATTATGTCGATTATTTAGAATACAATGTATAGTAGATTTTGTGAAACATGAGTGTATAAATCACTGCTAAATTCCTTCATCCTCCATTCCTCCTTCCTTCTATCTTCTGTAGCAGATAAACATTGTTTCCGTAACAGAAAATGTTATTACTCTTAATTAGTTAATCTATTAATAATAATCTAAATGTATAAATCTTTAAGTCCATTACCTAACCTAACAATTTGTCTATTAATCCCGTACTCTTTGAATCAACTACTAACTTGTAAGTCCATCAATAAGTGATATGCATAATTTCTTTAGAATGATAATCGAATACAGTTCTGTACAACGCTCTATCTACTTTACATCACCAAGAACGCAGCACACTCCCATATATATAATTGTTGCAATACTTTCGAAAGTAAATGGGTTTCAAATTACTAGTATTTTTGTTAACCCCTTCGGCTAAGCTAGAATGCTTGTATTAGGAGTGGGTTAATTCGAATATAATTGTACACATCGATACTATCAACCATTCAATCAAAAAAGTTCTGGTAACAATTTTCCTTAATTAATGGTAGGTTACTAGAGCTGGTTTTCTATTTACCCCCTGGGCGTTTTCATTGTGAGTGAGTCCTGATACGCGAAGCACCTCAGCAGTCTTCAGGAAGGAGGACAGGCTCCGCTGGTGGACATTCACCTCGCCATGGTAGATGAACTCCACCAGTGCGTGAAGGTCGGTGAACGCGACGTCTTGAAGCACGATCACTGGGTGCTTGCAGGGGGTTGACTGGAAGAGATTTGGGGATTAACATCGAGGCATATAAGTAGCTAATGTTATTTATTAATATAATCACTGTATAAAAACTGTCTAATTGTTGGGCCGCTTTCAGTGTGAAAAGGGTTTAGGAACTTAGTTTACCACGCTGCACGCTGGCCCGTTGCGGGTTGACAGACATCACATATCGACGAAAACATTATGGAAAGCTCTCAGACATCCAGGTGTTCACACAATCTATTTAACACACAGTTTATTTATCGAAAAGTCATCATCATCCTTTCGAGAGAATGTCTGTCCCGTGTGGGTACAAGTATATGTGCCTTATCCATTTCTATGAACACCCACGCCCTAAAGTACTGGCTTAATTGTGAAGCTAACGGCAAATAAATGTCCAACTTAGTAACTATGAAGACCGACAATAGCGTAATAGCAAAGCGGCTTCTTGAAATAAAGCACTATACGTTTAAATTCATATTTTCAAATATAATATATATATATTTTCATCATTTTCATATTTTCATATATAATAAATCTTTATTGCTTTGCCACAATGTAGTAGTTGTATATAACAATAGATGGTAGACTTATAGCTAAAATTCAGTTATGAACTCTCCCAGAGACAGCATATATATTAGGAGAGAGGAAGTCCACATTACCCAACCACCTCAACCCCACTTGAGATATCACAATATTTACGTATTCAAACCGTGTCTAATTGACTGATCATTTTGAAATTTCGCATACACCTTGTTAGAAGAAAAGTTCACCTTTCATTCAGAAAAATGTAGTGTTTTCGAGTGAAATTCCAAACAAAAGCTAACTACTTATTAGTTAAATTCCGTCAAGCTTGTTTGAAACAGTAGCCATCACGTATTTTTTATTCATCAGCATTTGAAACATAAACGAATACAGTCACCATTCGATAAATACTAAAAGTTAATAGTTAAAATATTTTGTCCATAACTAGTTGGATCTATGAATTTTTTATGTTCCACTAATTGAGTTTTTATTTATTCAGACCATAGAGAGATATATTTTTTAAATGTTGATACATTGCTGTCATGGGATGTTTTTTCATAGTTTATGAATTTAGTATTGTATTTTTATTGCTTGTTTAGTGAGTACCTACCTATTTAGTTTTTAGTAGTAGGTTTAGACTTTGCTCGATTGTATGTGATTATTATATGTCCTGAATTTACAAGACATAGCGTAGCTTATTGTTAGTTAAAGAGTTATAAGAATCGGTTGAGTAGTTCAAGACATTATCGACATACAAACAAACAAACAGAGTGAACGTCTTTATAATATTAGCTTACAGTAAGAGTGATTACTAATCACGAAAGGTTTTGTTATATTTCTTTAGGTATTAAAATGTTGTATTTCTCAGAACTGTTTTGCGTGAACTCGATAGAGGCTTAGCAGTCGAAACATATTAATTATCCAACTATAAAAAATTATAAGTTCGATGTTGGTTAAAACTTGACATACCTACTTAACCACCATATTAAATGATCACTTAAATCTTGGGGGAGGCCTATATCCAGCAGTAGACGTCTTTCGGCTGAGATGATGATGATGATGACGATGAAATGATCACTACATATTATAAAACAAAGTCCTCCGCCGCGTCTGTACGCGATAAACTCAAAAACTACAGAACGGATTTTCATGCGGTTTTCACCAATAGATAGAGTAATTCATGAGGAAGGTTTCAATGTATAATTTGTCTAGGTTGTGTACTATTCGAGCGAAGCTGGGGCTGGTCGCTAGTTAAAATAAATTTTCGTTGCCTTTTTGGCAACAATTTACTAAAGAAACTGGCGTATAAGCAGGCCTTATACCATTTTATTGCAACTACATTCGAATATTAGTTTTAATCAAAATTTTATTATGATTAGGTATATTATTACAGCAGCGATAGCTCAGTGGGAAGACCAACAGATTGCAATGCAGAGGGTCTCGGGTTCGAACCCACGTCGCGCACCTCTGACGTTTGGAAGTCATATGACTTTTCGAAATTATGTGCTTATTGATTGACAATTATCGCCTGCTCCGTGCCTCGGAGAGCACGTTAAGCCGTCGGTCCCGGCTGCCATGAACAGTACCCTCTAATATCCTGACTCTGGTCTAGCCTTAGGGTATCGTTAGCCTTCGGGTTGCGGAGGTCAAGTGGCAGCCGCTCCGTGTAAAAACTGATATCCAGTCAAACCCGGTTAGACTAGAAAAGCCGATCCCAAGTAACTTGGGAATAATAAAGGCTCAGGAGAAGAAGGTATATTATTACAAAATGAAAACTAATTTACTACATTTTTTTGATTAGAAATGTAATATGTAATAAAATATTAAGGAGACAAACTAATTAAATTCACGGATACAGGTATACCTACCTATGTTGCAGTTTCAATCTTAATTATCATTTTATAATTGACCTTTAGAACTTAAGCGGCCAGATTTAGAAAACTTATAAGAAGCTACATAATATGTTTTCCCAAAAGTATAACTTGTATATAAAAATGCTAAATTGCTTAATAACGACGTCGATACCCAAAAAATGTTTATGGTTAAGTATCGCCTTCGTATTTATTAAAAATAAGAAATTGACTTGAATTTCTATTGCAATTACATGTTTCACATTATTTTTATTGTTTAAAAACCCAGGATACAACCTCTTCGTCTTTGTGTGAGTTTTATTTTCATCAGCTTTTTGTAATGTTCCACTGCTGGGCAAAAGCCTCTCCCTTGGACTTCCAAATCTCTCTGTTGGTGGATATCCCCTGATCTTATGATCTTGTAACCCCTATATCTCGGGGGTCTTTTGACCCACAGGGCCCATATTCAAATTCCACCGAGGTATAACCCCAAGGTGTCTGCACACCAAGTTACAAGTCAATCAGTCCAGTGGTTCCGGAGCTATGCCTGTCACTAGCAAACTGTCACAGACAGACACACAGACCCACATAGTGTTTTCATTAACCTCTTCGAAGAAGACTCAGAGGTTAATAAATATCATTAAGTACTTATTAATATGAATAATAATTGTATAGAACGTTTATTATAATTATTTAGACTTAATTAAGTGTTTTAATTCAAATAATACTTAGGTAAGGGTTTTCTTAAAATAAGACCATAGAACTCTCGATAGCTCCTTCTAATTTCTAAAGAAATTTGAGTTACGCATTGAACTATATAGGTTACATATTATCATAGTTCAAAGGAGATACGTCATATTATTATCATAAAGGTAAGTATAAAGTTGGTTTACAACCTACAAAAACGCACATTGTGTATCTAATCAGCAATTTCACCGTCAACTCACACGTCAGGTTGGCCGAGTGGTCTAAGGCGCCAGATTTAAGCTCTGGTTCCCGAGAGGGAGCGTGGGTTCGAACCCCACACCTGACATATGATTCACATCGTGAAGCCTCTTTTTGTGATATTTTGCTTTATATTTTAGGGATTAATATTATTTTTTATATTTTCTTAATATTAATTTATATATTGATTCTTTTTTACCATTTTATATAATGTTTTTAATACGATATATAGATATATAAACTATGACTGATTTCGCAGCAGCATTGTAAAAATCCGTTATCATGATTTTTTATTTACTTAGCAGCGCCATCTATCGGACGCTATTTGTAAATAAAATATTGTTTGACTAGACATCGGCGTATGACGTGTTAGTAGTCATTAATAAAATAAAATAAGGTAAGTTATTATCTATTTCGTTTATATAGTTAATTAATATTTCAGTATGGTGTTTTTTTTTAGAATTTGTTAATATTTACCTATTTATATTAAACAAGGTACAAGTAATTTATACCTACGTGTTTCTAATGAAATGTTTCTTTAAAACATATTGTTTGGAATAAAAATCGTTGTCAAGTTGGAAAATTGTTATGACAGCATCTGAGAAAATGCCTCAAATTTTCTGAGTAAGTATTTAAGCCGTGGGTTTTCAATATGCATTGCGATATTTAACCACTTATATCAATTTTCATGTGAAACGAATTCCTTTGTTTTAGCATATCTCAAGAATTCTATCGCAGAGAATGATTGACAGAAACGTATTGTTTTAAAATAACATTGAAGATAAATTTAATACGAGAGCAGAATAACGTGTATTTCTTTATAACATTTAAAATATTTTAATTTCTTGTTGACAAAATACATAGTTTCTCAAATAAAATACTAGCGCCATCTAACGGCGTCAAAAAGAAAATGCGTTTTGCTTTTAGCTGTCAGGGCAATATTTTGCTTTTAAATTTCCCGTAATAGGTGCCAAATCTATTCCTATAGTCGTGTATCAAACTACTGACAATTTATCACAGAAAAATCTAATAACATTCGTTAGTTTTGAGAAGCGAACCCGAGACTTCATACACAATATATTTTTTTGGAACTGTTAATCAGGAAAACAAATGAATTTCGCGCGCTGCCAACTATTCAAAAAAGGAATTGCTGTGTTGTCAGTATAAGAGATAAATATTACTGCTTCCTATACTGGTGCTTGTAAGCAGGAGACATAGGGCCTCCTTAAAGAGCCTGGAAAACTAATCTCCATAACACAACAGATGATTGATTGTTTGGTTACGAAAATTTGTACGTTAGAAGAATTTTCCTGTTCGGGCTGTTAAAGATAAAGTGAAATACCTAAATTTATGTGGACACTTAGCTGAGTCCTACCTTTTTGCTTTAGTGGCAGACGAACCAGTGACCTACCTGATGGTAAGCAGTAACCTGTAGACCTACCATGAAACGTAAACGCTTCGGCCGACTGTGTCCCATGAAACACATTTATTCCGAAATTCGTCCTTAAGTTCGGTACGTAAACACTGAATTGTCTATAAACCTTTTCATCTAGTAGTCCGAACAACCATCTAATCTCACTTTCGAAAGTAAGTAATCCTTTTCTTCATTTTTCTTTCGGCTCGAAATTTCGGATATTCATTTTTGGTACACCTACAGTTAATGGAGTCAAATATATATAAAACTATCTTACCTTCAATAGTTCTCTAAAATATGGGCTGCACGCTGACAACACAACCCTGTGTGCTTTGAGGCTTTTGCCGTCACAGGCCAAAGTGACGTCGACGAAGTCTTCGTCATCTCGAAGGTTCTCGAAGGCGCTAGTGATGGAGCTTTGGTAGTTGTTCCAACGCAGACAAAAGTGCTGTGTGTCTCCCATGGTTACCGACTCATGTGTATTGCGGCGATCTGCAAAGAAAACTGCTATTAGTATTTAGTAAATGACAATCGAAATATTCGAAACTTAAATAAAAATTATCGGTTGAAAATATGATTTTCTGGGTTTGATTAGTTAATTCGTAACACATGTGCGGCAAACGCACTTCATTTACCGCGTCTGCGTCGCTTAAGAATACTCGCGACTTACGCTGCGATTGACGTTGCGTTCGCCGCGAAAATGAAATAATACGTGGCAATCGCAATATGTTAAACGCAGCGCGTGTCGCATAGGTAGACCGAGCGCTTAAGCTTTATGATAAGACCGCTATTTTACAGTTTGTTACTACTTTAAACCTAAATGATGTTAAAATAGAGTCTACTTTTCTAAGAACAACTTATGTGACATGAACTGTTTTTGAGAAATACATTAGTTAGTAGGTTATATACTAGTGTTAGATTTTTCTGTCAAAATATTTTAGCAGCTCAAATCTCATCAAGAGTAAGCTTAAATAATATTAATATTACGCCATTGAACTGTATTTCAATATTAGTCATATTATTAATAATTGCAATATTTATAATCATTTGATAGATATATTGCATATATGGCAATTAATATGTATAATTAAATTTAAATGTTCTCGACCTAGCTACGCAATTTGAACGACATATCGGTTCATGGTTAAGTAAAGCCTTAACATTTAAGGTAAATAAGGTAAGAATATTAATCCATTTATTGTAATAAATAGGTACGTAATGAGGTAATAAAGAATTGAATATGGTAATACAGTAAACTTTAAAATAAATGTCTGCTTTGAACTGTATCGTAAAAATAGAGTTATTGAGTTACAAATTTTTATAAATGAAGATTTAGTATGTGTAAGTATGTCTGTGTCCGCAAATCTAGAAAAGGAGTCTATTGATTGACTTGAAAATATTATTGTAATACTATATATAGGTACATAAGGAAGATTAATATACTTTTTAACTAAAAGTTCCCATGGAAACTGGTAACTAACTGAAAATTAACTGAATTGAGTTTAGTTCTTCTTCTCCCTAGCCTTTATTATTTCCAAGTCACTTGAGTCGGCTTTCTAGTCTAACCGGATTTGACTGGATATTAGTTTTTACACGGAGCGACTGCCATCTAACCTCCGCACCCCGAAGGCTAACGATACCCTAAGGCTAGACCAGTGTCATGATGCTTACGTTCGCAGACGAAAACAAAATCTATCTTTTACATAATAGCTTTTTTTGCCCATTAAATTATGCTTACGAGAAAGACACATTAGCGATGTTATTGTTTGGTTTTATTAAAAATAACCAGGTTTTGTACTACTTTCTATTGTTAAAATAATTTCTCATAGAGTATCAGCCAAAATATAATTATTCATTGCAACCGGCAACATAAAGGCTTCGATAAGAGAGCCAATTCTCGTGTTAAAACTGTTCAAAATAGAATGCCCATCTAGTCTCAGTATCATTCAGATCATGACTGGATATTAGTTTTTACACGGAGCGACTGCCATCTAACCTCCGCAACCCGAAGGCTAACGATACCCTAAGGCTAGACCAGTGTCATGATATTACAGGGCACTGACTTCCCAATAACGACTGCCATAGATGTTCATGGCAGCTGGGACTGACGGCTTAACGTGCTCTCCGAGGCACGGAGCAGGCGATAATTGTCAATCAATACGCACGTAAAGAAAGAGCAGGAGTAATCAAAATAGAGTTTAGTTGTTTAGAAATAATATTTGTATAATATTGTCTTCTGTTTACGTGAATATTATTCATTGAAATTAAACTACTATATACGGATTTTGTCGCGTTATTTATTTGACACTTTATTACATAATTTTGAAAACTGTTACACTACTACTATTATTAAACTTTACTAATTTTTAAGCTAATTGAATTATTATTAAAACTATTGAAACTATTTAGATTTAATTTAATTTTACACTTTCCCCGACGTTTCGGTTGCTTTTCAGCAGCCATGGTCACGGAGAGACTCCCCGTCTAAATAACGCGATAAAAACCGTATATAGTAGTTTAATTTCAATGAATAATATTTGTATTTTGAAAAATACATATAATTCATATCCTACGTTTAAGGATCGTCTACTGCTCTTTCTCTTCTAAAATACAATAATGTATAAAATGTTATGTTGAATACGAGAAAATCTAAGACAAATTTTAAGTCGGCGTATTACGTTTATGGTATAATTACCGTAAGACTGACTTTTCAAACTTAAGACTGAATAGTCTCAAGTTGAAACTGTGATGAGATCACGGGTACAATGCCTGGGTCAGCCGATGTGGTATTGGGTTTTCCTGTCCAGAAATTTATAATTATAATGTCCTCCAGACCGAATTTCGGCCACGGCGGCCAGTCTTAACAGAGACTGGCCATCTGCGCTGGAGATATAATAGTGCACAAATGTGTGCGCAAACACAAGTGCACTCCCTGTTCCCTAACTCTCATGAACCGATGGGACGGCAATCCGACACGACCGGAGAGAGATCAGGCGCAGGACCAACGGCTTTACGTGCTTTCCGAGGCACGGGGGTGTCTAACACCGCCAACTTCCTAACTCCGGGCTGCTATTGAGATTTCTTTACAGAAAAACCGAATAGCTTTTTGTTGGCCCGACCCGGGATTCGAACCCGAGACCTCATGCATAGCAGTAGCATTCACTATCGCTGCGCCACGGAGCCAGAAATTTATAGTGTATACCCAGTAGACGTCAATAAGTTCGCCACCTTTTGAACTAATAACCATAGCTTGTGGCATAGATCTTGTTATTTATTTATTCATTACACTTCTGCTTACCCCTTCAGGGATATACTTGAAACTATGTATGCTATTGAAAACAGATATTTCAAACACATAATACTTTAAGTAGAACACATAATTCTTATTTTATCGACACAATAGGACATTATATTATAAAAAATAGGTCATATAACATAATTATTAATTATAGATGACATGTGTACGATGGCCGAGGAGTTTTATCTCGTATCGACCTATTTTGTAATCTTGAGCCTGTTGTTTATAAAGTGATTTTTATTGTCAATGATGTCTGAGATTGTTTTTCTTTAAGAAGTCAATTAAAATTAATTAAATTTGACCAATCTGTACTCGGCGTCAACATTGTGGATGTAATGCTGATGTTTTAAATAAAGTAGCGAAAATAGACGCTTCCTTCCATTTGCGAGGTTATGTTGTAATGCGTGGCTGTAATTAACAGTTAATAGATAAACATTAACTTAGCAAAGTAAATAAGTGTTTACATGTATTAATGAAATATATCGCTATCACCCAAAAACAAGTCCTCAATCTTAACCATATTATATACTTTCCCCATTGTGTTATACTTTTAAACGTCAAAAGTTCCCATATAGCCAGTATCACGTGCTTTAAGAGGTATTATTTTCTTCAGCAATAAAAGACTCTACACGGCTTCGACCAATTGTTTACGTATAACGTCATAACCTTCGAAGTTTACGAGGTTTTTTTAATATTATTAATTATTATATAGGCTTCACGAGTTTTGTGAACTTTCAAAGACTTCTTCTATACTTCGTAGACTTGCAAAAAGAAATATGTTCAAAATACTACAGTTGTACGGATTTCTATTATTTTTCTTGAATTCCAAGAATATTGTGACCTTTTCCACGAGGCTTTTGTAAACTATAGCGCTTTTGTTGTTATGGATCCTTTGCACATACATATATAGATTCACGCCTGTTTCCCAGCGGGGTAGGCAGAGACTACGGATTTCCATTTGCTACGATCCTGACACATTTCTCTGGCTTCATTCACTTTCATCATATACCTCATACACGCTCGTCGGTTTAAGGTGCTCTTAACCTGGCCTTTGTCCAGAACGCCTTCGATCTGATCGAAAAACGTTCGCCTAGGTCTTCCTCTTGCGACTGTTCCATTCACACTAGCCTTATAATCTTTCTTAGTTAGTCTTTTCTCGTCCATTCTTTCTACATATATACATATATGTATGCAGGGTGTCCCAGAATATGTGAATCAAATTGTAACGGGAGATTCTTTAGAAGATTTGAAATCTCTGCATTATTTTGATTTATTTTTTTAGCACCAAAACAATTTTTTTTTTATATTTAGCACTTTTAAAAGGTCTTTACCTAAGGAATCTTCTGTTACAATTTGATTCACATATTCTGGGACATACTGTATATATATGTATGTGTATATATATATATATATATATATATATATATATATATATATATATATATATATATATATATATATATATATATAAGTATATATATAACGCCTATACCTATAAAGAGGTAGGCAGAGGTTTATTATACAGTCATGTAACGCCAGCTATGGTTTTAAGACCCTCGTAATAGGGCCAGCCAGCCTGTTGTCATTGATGCTACTGAGAATTTCTTGAAAGTAACCTTACAACACGTTGCTAACCCAGGAATCGAACTGAGACTTCATGCATAACAGTCGTGTGTACTACTTAATAACACTTACATTACCTAATATAACAGTACTTTGGACTATTTTTTTCATCAGCTTTATGTAATATCCCACTGCTGGGCAAAAGCCTCTCCCTTGGACTTCCAAATCACTGTGTTGGTGGATATCCCCTGCCAGTCTCTATAAAATGCATCTAGGTCGTCCCGCTATCTCCGTTTAGGTCTGCCCCGTCGCCGTCGACTGTCTTGTGGCACCCAATTGGTGACGATTGATGCCCACCTCTCTGGGTGCATGCGGATTTCACACTTACATCAGCTATGCGTGTTTTGGAGAGCAGAATAGTGTATCGGACGAGATTCATCCTTTTCACTCCGAGAATGCTACGCTCCATAGCCCTCTGGCAGATTTTCAATTTGGACTTCTAATTCTCAGTCAGGGACCATGTTTGGGCACCGTAGATTAGGACAGGCAAGATACACATGTCGATAAGTTTCCGCTTTAGTGTCATTGGAAGATTACCCTTCAATAGCTCTTTCATCGACCAGAAGCTCTTCTAGGCGTTATCTGTTCGTCTGTTTATCTCATTATCCTGTCTGCTACTGGAAGATACTATCTGGCTCAAGTAAATGTACTCATCCACATATTGTATAACGTGCCCGTGTATCGTGACCCTACGTTTCGTGTTGTTGGTCATCACCCTAGTTTTTGTTTGATTTATTTGAAATTCAACTTGAAGACTTGCGGAGCTGAGGTCTTGGGGCACTAGCTCGAGTTCTGCTGCTGAAGAAGCAAAGAGGCCAATGTCATCGGCGAAGCGAAGATTTGTCATTCTTCTGTTGCAATAACAATGACCCTCTGTTTCCATACATCCGCCAGGCTCTTATAAGTTTCTTGGAGAACACTGGTGAACTTTGGACTATATATTATAATAATAAGAAAAAGTAACTGATAATTTTAAAACCTAATTAATATATCCTTTGATGATATATGCAAGTAACAATGTACTTATTATCTATGAACAAGAAATTTTGCAGTAGAAAGGAGCTAATAAATGCTGTTTTTCAAAGGCTGTCGAAAATGGTGACAATTTGAAAATCCCCTACGGCATTAGTTGCCTTTACCTTATAACGGCATCAAAAACATTATACAGGCTCAAAAACATAACAAAATTGTAATAATATTCTATTAGATATACAAAATGTAATTGAATAATAATGATTGTATTTTGTCAATAGTAATTATAACAATAGTTTGACCGGTGGGGGCGAGCCACCCTTCGTGACGCTGACTCAACAGGTTGGTTCACTCTCGGCTGTGTATCTCGATGACCTACTCTCAGCGAATGGCTCTTAGTGACGGGTTAACTGATGTAAGTTTAACGGAAAATAGTTTTCGAGAGAGAGATAACAACCAAAAATATAGTGATGAAAATATACTTTTATTTTGCAAAGAGAAAAAGAGTGGTATATTAAAGGGTAAAATAAATAAATCTATGCCATTATAAGGCTGGAACGAAGCTGTGTCTGTGCATCAAAAGTAAAAAAAGAAATACATTGCCAGGATTCTAAATTCGAATCTATGATTTTTGTTCTTGTTTATTTGTTAGTTCAAATTTCATGCAAATACGAGTGAACGGTTTTTGATACGGTTTTCATAGTTGGTGATATTCAAAATCCGTTTCAAGTTGCAACTAATTCCGTTCAGCAGAACTGGAGTTTTTATGCATAGTGTATTCAACACCGCGGGCCGACAAAGACTTAGGCATTCTTTTACTTATTACTAATCTTATTCTTATCGACAATACAAAATATGTGTATCAGTAGTCAAAGTCAAAATACTTTGTTGATGTAGGTCACAAAGTAACATATTAATGTTGAATAAATAGCTCGCTCGCTGAAGTTACATTAAGGTTAGTTGTTATGTTTAGACAAGATATAAAAAGATGCCCGAAAATCGCCTTATCCTGCTTTATTTTTTGTAATGTTGTAAATTACTAGTATTTTTATTAAACCTTTGAGCTAAAATAAACTGTTATAAGTGAGTTCTAGTCGGTAGAAAAAGGGATGCATAGCTTTCTCCGCAGCTTAAAGACGTTTAACACAACACTTGAAGCACCTGTAGTGTAAATGTCGTCTAATATGAAAAGAACATTTAACTATATCGCGAACTAATTCTACCCACAGCTGTTCTAGTTCTAGTGCTGTTGTAGTCATTTGCATTATCATTTTATATTCGTATTATCCCGTGACGCTCTTCCAACAATGACGTCACAGTCTGCGTAAATACATCGCGTAGAAATAACGTTTTTTAACGTTTATATAACGTTGCAATATCTGAATGTATGTTTGTATATCTACCGATACCTATGTGTTACCGATACTGAATTATTATATATTATTTATCGGCAGCACGATAACGCTTAGAAAAACTATGATTAGTGAGGTTTTAGTGCATTATCTTAACGGATGAGTGCACGGGCTGTGTGCATGTAGATAAAAAAACATATTTAGTTTATAGTAGCGATGCGGGATTATCGATTAGACATTCCAAATATTTGAAATGTTCTTCTATATTTATAAATGACAATTCTTGTTTTATAATTCCTGTATGGCAGGAACTTAGCAAACGTTCAAATAACGGATAAAAAAATACCCGGACTCCGCACAACTATTTGTAGATAATACATTTTTTCATTCTGTGTGGCGAATTTGGTATTTAACATGTCTCTAGGCCAACTAACTACACTTCACTCATAATGTTTACGTTAGCTCTCGTGTAACATGAGCGATTAATAAAGCCTTATGCTACCAACCGGCCATTTTGACAGAATGGAGAAAGACATCTTAAATAGGAAAACATTTCCTCATGCTTGACATTTTTAATTTGCATCTAACTTTACATCAGCTATTTTCGAAAATTCTAATATGAATATTATGAGCAGTTGCTAAAAGAGCCGGTACAAAGAAGCACATTCATTTTTTTGGCGATAAAAGAATTTTAATTTTGGAATCACCCACTTCCTAATGTTCATTTCTTTTTGTTTTGAAGTAATTAAATCATAATTATAAGCAGCATGCTTTTTTTTAAATTCTACGTCATGGATGTCAAAGACCACAACACTTGCCATCGACCCCTAGTTCTCACTATTACATTTCTTGCATTCAAACCGACAAACTTATTCCATCACTCAGTTTCGCACAAGCAACCTACTGCCTCTAGCATTAAGTGCTATTATCAAATTTTCTGTTAGCATCACTAAGAATGTTTGCCGGTTTTGTTTGGAAACAAGTAAGACAATAAGAGTTCTTGAGTTCTTGAATATTAGTGAACAAATGACAATGATAGGTAATCGGGTTACATGCATACCTGAACTCAAAACACACTACCATGAGTAGGCGATAGATTGTTTTGTCTAAAGACGTATTTTTCTGATTGGATTTTTCTGTCCTAACGTAGAGTGCTATTGGAAAACCTTGTTAGAATGTCATTTGGAACACAGTTCAGACCTGTGTTCTAAATGACATTCTAATGTAATTCATTCATTCAGGGGCAAATTTCGTTCTAGAAATTATTTGTCATGTAATTATTTTATATGTAGGTACGATAAATCTTATAAGTAAAACTATATAATTATGGAAAATGTGATTTTGAGCCGTAATATTCGGTATTTCATCATCAACATTATCATAACCAGCCTGTAAAGAGATACATTTTTTAAACAGTCTCTATGGCCTACTAGCTTACTACCGGCCTGTTCCTCGATTTAACTTTTAAAGGTTTGCGACAACAAAAATCACTGGCACTCGAGTATAGCCAATTTAAAAAATAAATAATGGCTATATTGCTAGCGCATACAACAAAGATTACTACATCATAATCTCGCACAACGTCTGTTTGTGGTTTTCTGAAGTGCGGAAGTACTTCTCCAATCCGACTGTTCCAGATTAAGCAAGAACAAGGTTTAAATATAAAAAAGTTACGGCAGCATTTTTATTTTTAAATCAAACAATGACTAGACAAATAACCAGCTATCAAAAAGCTTTAGTCACTAAGAATTTTATTTCGCTCGGAGTCCTCTCTACCTTGGTCAACTGGTTACTAACAAATCCAATAACTTTATCCGTTAAAATCTCAGCGTAGGGAGATACATAACGCCTTTTTGCTATTGGTTGAGTCCTGTTATGTACTAGTTTCTTTTAACCAACGCCTAGTAGAGTAGCATTAATAAATAGTGTGAAATGTGAAGATATGAAACAAAAAATAAACATGAATGGGTTACAATGATGAATGGCGCATTTTGTACAAGACAAAACGGTTAACCAACCCTTTAGGTAGGGTGGACCAATTTGGTAGATTAAGCGAGTTTTACAAGCCAATTCTCGTAAAAATCTGTTCAAAATAGTGTTCACGTTCCAATCTCAGTGACAATATTTTACCTTTGACCAGATAGTTACTCTATTTTGAACAATTGTAATTACAAGAATTGGCTTTTAGAACGCATAGGTATTTATCAGATAGTCAATAAAATATCCTTATCCTAAAGATGCGAAAACTAAAAATCCTGTATGAGTACGCTTTTTCTCGCATGTCCACTTGCACGAGTCATGCAAGTTGAAAGTCCAAAGTAATAAATTCCTACAACAACGATATTATAAGACATTGTTATAATAACAAATTGATATAAACAGACTGGATCGTCCTTATCCAAAGCGTTTGGTCATGAACCAACAATAGATTTAAGGAATAATTATGAAGTTAAGTGAATTATTGTTTAACAATAAATAATTATCAACGAAAAAATTCATTAACACATTGAGATATTATTTTCAGGTTGTCTTTTTTATGTAAAATGTTATAATAAAATAATTGTTGAGGAAAATAAGGGACTAGGATAAAAGTTTACAAATGAATAAACCTATAACTGTATTGCATAATATTGAACAATGCATAAATTTCTTTCATAAACTTATCCTATCGCCATTTAGTAAACGTATTTTTTTATTTTTTATAAAAATACATCTCCCGCGCTAGGAATAATTCATGTGTTGCGAGGGACTTAACAATCATTCATACAACCGACACAAAGGCAACATTCAGTTGCGTTATGATCTACTCCTAGAGGAGTAGATAAAATATAATTAATATACTAATAATAAATATACTAATTACGAAAATTCACCATAATAGAAATGCCAGATTACTTCACTGTATATGTATACAATTTTATAATAAGATACAATCTTTTTATGACAGATAATAATAATACTGCATTTAGTATCTTATCTTCATTAAAAACTAAAACATTATATCGTCATACTATGTTAGTATCAAATACTAATTAACATGTAACATACATTTTTTTTAATTTGCTTAGAAGATTATCGAAATTGATAATACATTGGACCGCAAAGAAAAAGGGTCGGTTAGAAAATCTTCAATATCTTCAACAGTACCTGACCTAGCTTTATGAAATAAAGACTAAATTAAAGAATTTTTTAATACTTATGATTAAACGCAAAAGATAAATAAATAAATGAACGAAAATAAAATAAAATCATATATATTTATACAATTATCGAAAATAAATAAAAAGGTTTTATATATTATTTTATGTGACATTAAATATTCTTTAATTTAGTTTTTATTTCATAAAGATAGGTCAGGTACTTTTGAAGATATTGAAGATTTTCTAACCGACCATTTTTCTTTGCGGTCCAGTGTATTAATCACTTATTGCATTAAAAAACCAAATTTAATTGAAATCCAATAAATGGTTTACGCGCGATTAAGTAAGAAAACATCTAAAATATTCATAACATTTTACGCATAATTATGTTTGATTTTTTAACGCAGTGATCTCAAGAACTACTAACTGAGATTGTTATTTTTCTTGCCTTTGATCACATCTTTGTTGCGGAAGGTATGTAACAGTACACTAAAGGCTACGGGATCGGTGCTGTAACCCCTGCTAAATACGACTAAACGCATACAGTTGTAATCACATCTTAATAGTATTTAAACCGGGTGAAACCGCGGCACAAAGTTAGTTAATAATATTTAAGATTACAACCAAAAGTCGATAACTTGAACCGTACATTTATAAAGTTCATTTTACATTGATGTCCTTTCAAAGAGTCACCTATGTGGTACAAACGGTTCAGTATTGGCGCTGGTACTTTTGACACCAGTGTGTGGCGTCAATGGGTGACTTAGGGTCCTTTATAGGCTGTTTATATAAAAGCTTAATGGCTGAATTATTTATGAGATCACACTATAGTTTTGTTGGTAGACATTTTGTGTAGTGTTTAGATAAGTACGTTTACTTGTTAACTATGCGAAGTTTAACTAACCGTCTTTAAGAATGCCCATACATTTTAGTTACATACATACATACATAGATTCACGCCTGTTTCCCAGAGGGGTAGGCAGAGACTACGGATTTTCATTGGCTACAATCCTGACACACTTCTCTGACTTCATTCACTTTCATCACATTCCTCATACACGCCCGTCGGTTCAAGGTGCTCTTAACCTGGCCTTTGTCCAAAACGCCTCCGATCTGATCGAGAAACGTTCGCCTAGGTCTTCCTCTTGCGACTGTTCCATTCATTTTAGTTACATGCGTACAAAATGTAAAAGAAATATGTAGTCATGTTACAAGTTAGTATATAGATTCATAAGCGATGATATTTCCTAAAATTGCATAATAAACGACATTTTTATTATTTTTGTTAGAATGGGCTCGCAGAATCCTTTAATATATGTACATGTGATAAATAAGACAGTGTCTCTGTCTGTATGTTGCGTTTTTGCGGTTATACAGCTAAACCAAATACTATAAAATTTGTTATGAACGATATTTTGAACCTTAAGGAGAAATAACATAGGCTGCTTTAGAAAAACGCGTAAGTTTCCGCGAGTTTAGAACTGACAGACATTTAAGTCAATAACAGAAATTTTTAAAGATATTTCGCGCTGATGTAATATTTTAAAATATACAAAAATAAATAAAAGACCTAATAAAATACTTTTTGATGTACGATCTCGGAAATGAACTCGGGCTTTCACAATAAGCCGCGATCTAAAGCCACAGGACGTCCGAAAGAGTTATATCATGTTAAATATTCATAATAAATGAATTAGACGGTTGTCACACAGTGGCCACGATTCAACGATAGTCAATTTGTTATCAATGTGTTTTTTTAGCAAATTTAGCGTTTTATCAGAGACCTAGGCTTTGCGATAGCTTATCGCTTTAGGTTTCAGCACAGTTACTAGTTCGAATATATGTTGTAAAATATTTAATATGATGGATGACTGCGTCATTGGCGCTGCGCTAAATGCGACTACCGTATATGGTCTTGTGGGGGTTCGATTGCATTGTTTTATTGAGAATCTCTAAAATATATTCACAGCAGAAGCATGATGTTTGGGACTGTGGTAAACAGCAATATGGCCATAAACTATTACGTAGAACTTTAAACTATATCTGAAGACATGTGGCTGTAGTATCCATCTGCCTACTCCATCGGAAATATAATTATGAGACATGTGTGTATGTGAAAATGTTTAATGTATGCCACCAAGTATTGCAAGTCATGGAATTTGATGGGTGGCTTTTATAAAAGATACAAGTCCCCCGTGTTTCGGTGGGCACGTAAAGCCGTTCGACCTAGCTGTTGATCGACGGCTAAATAAATGTTTTAATTATTTTAACAATTAATTCAACAATGATTATTGTGTTGACCTTGTGTTTATACTCAAAAATAAAGCATACAATGGCGATATGACCCAATTGATAGTAAGCGCTTAGCGTAGAACAAAAAATTATGTAATCGACACATACTTCGTTATTTCGAGCCTGAGTATTCTTTGTGTCCGTTTTTTATGGTCCTCCACTACACAGGACTTGTGTCCGTTCTTGAAACGATTTTAAAGTCTTTTGCGACAAAGGAATTATTCACAGAGCTCCCCGCCAGACATGAATTAGTCTTAGCGCGAGAATTGTCTTTTGAAACAAAATTAAAATCTGAAACTTACGTTAACGTACTGACACAAACTATGTCAGGTAGATCTTGAATAATTATTAGCACAAATGCGTAACGCTATATGAAACGTCTCAATCAATTTAGTATTGATATTATATTCTTGTGTTACCTTGCAAGGCCTTTTAAATATGTGTTGCGAATCTAATAGTCTACATATGGTTATACAATGTATAGTTAATTATATACATGTGTATGTGTTTGTTCATCATATCGGGTAATTATTAAACATCTGTATAACTATACAGCCTTCAAGTGAAATATAAGTTATGTTTTTAGTATTTAAAATGAAGGTTTCATTTTGAAATCTGACTAGTTTATTAGGATTTTAATGCGGTCTGTTTCATGTAGGTACAATGTTTTAACGCAGTTTTTTTGGGCACATTGTTAGAATTATTTAGACCCATAGTCCTAACCTACGGTACCCAACCATGGTCCCTGACTGAGAATCAGAAGTCCAAATTGAAGATCTGCCAGAGTTCTATGGAGCGTAGCATTCTCGGAGTGAATAATACGGATCACGTCCGAAACACTACTCTGCGCTCCAAAACACGCATAGCTGATGTAGGTGTGAAATCCGCCAGGTTGAAGTGGGACCGGGCCGGACACGTCTGCCGCATGCACCCAGAGAGGTGGGCATCAATCGTCACCAATTGGGTGCCACAAGACAGTCGACGGCGACGGGGCAGACCTAAATGGAGATGGCGGGACGACCTAGGCGCTACACTACACTATACTACTTTTATAGAGACTGGCGGTGGATATCCACCAACAGAGTGATTTGGGAGTCCAAGGGAAAGGCTTTTGCCCAGCAGTGGTGCATTTTAAAAAACTGATGAAGAAAAATAGTTAAAATAAGTACTTATTTTTTTTTAAATATATATTTGTATGAGTCTCTCCATATGTTGCTGAAAAGCAATCGAATGACTGCGCCGATGGTGTGCTGGATTAAGTGGTCTGCCGAGCCGATTAGGTTCGGTATCAAACCGACAACAAACGGGTTCGATCCTACAAGGGCCTAAAAATGTTAGATCCACAATTATTTATTCCGAATCTAGGTGTTGTTATGTCCGTTGATTAATAATAATAGTAATAATAATAAAGTTTATTTATTTTTCATAAAGGTATTATGACATTCAAACATTTGAGCTTAAAATTTAAATACATGTCTTCATTTCATTGTCATCTTTGTCATACCTTTGTGAGAGACTTGGAGTCTGTGCTAGGGTAACCCCTCTGTTACAGAACCCCAGGCTCTATCACGTTAGACCATTTTAAAATTGCAATATATATAAAATCAACGTTTGAACGTTTGATAAGTCCTTTACCACTTTTCCCAATTCAGGAGACCTTATAAACAGGAGTCGCTTTCACGATGTATCAGTAATATGTGAGCCCCAATAAGTATTATCTGAATTATATTCAACTTTAGTTTATTATTTCAAGATGCAGATAACACATGCACAAATATATGCATAACATATAAAATTTTATCTTAGTCACGCAAAAAGTCTAAATTTTTGACTATCTAGTTTAGCTGGGCTATCATATCGTGACCTTTTTTATCTGAATCGGGTTAATTAAGAATATACATACATGTAGATGTATAGGTTACCCCCACTTTAAAAATATATATTTTGTAGCTCTATTATCTTATTATTGATATCTTTAGAGGTAATTGAAGGTCCTTTTGATAGTTGTAGATTATTAAAATGTATATATCTATTGGTATTAAGCTATAAACGCATTTTATTGCGGTTTATCTTAAAAACAGTACTTTTAGATATTTTTAAAGTATTAAACACGCACTTCAAGGTTATGTCGACTGCCTTAGTCTCTTCGTGAATATGGCTGTTGAAAAACAACCGAAATGTTGAGGAAAGTGTATCGTTGAATATTTTGTATAGTTTAATTGTTTTAAAAGTATCTTAAAGTTGTATTCATTCTGTAAACGTGTATAATAATAGAATGTTCTCGTAGGATTCTTTCACGTGGAACGTGGAAGACGCCACGCGCAAATATTTTATAGTCTTTTAGTTATAATTCATGATAAAGACCCGAGTAATTATGAACATATATTTCTTGTGATACCATGACATAAAATTATAAAATCTCAGGTTCCGTACCCGGGTAGAGTAGTTTAAATAGATTACCGGGCACAGTTTCAGACTCCACGCTGCTATTAAGAATTTACAGACAGAAAAACACATAACGCTTTGCCTACTTCGGGAGTCGAACTCGAGACCTCATGCACAGCAGTCGCCATTGAGGCAGTTACTCCATTAAACTAAATAAGAGCAGTTACACTTACCTTAAATATATGTCTTGTCTTCTTAATATAATTCTTTGTGTAAACCTGAAAAAAAAAATTATTAATTTTCAACACGAATAACAAATTTGTTACAAAAAGGATTGATAGCTTCGTAACTCTCGTAATTATAAGTTCCCGAGTGCAATTCCTAGGTCGGGAAATGTATTAATGATTTTTCATTTTAGGAAATTTTCAGTTGCAACATGGCGTGTGTAAATGTGAAAGGCAGATGATAAACTCCCTGCTTATTATATAAGAATTAATGATTATATGACTGCTCGGATGTCGTAGTGGTTTAAGTGGTCGCCTCGCCGTTGGGCCGAGGGTCGTGGGTTCGAATCCCACACGGGCCAAAACTTTTTGTAATCCACAAATGATTATTCCGAGTCTGGATGTTCTTTGAGTCGGTTGTTGGATGTTTGTATAGTCTCCCGCGACACTGGAATTATTTCTAGTGCTGGAGGTTTCTTATAAAAAATAAAAATATTTCATCTTATTTCTATAATTACACTTTTAAATTATACTCTATAATTTCAGTGTAGGCCGCATTACATTTTGGTGCCTGGGATTTAAGACCTGATTTTAAGTATATCTTATATGGTGATATCAAAAATATATTAGTGTGGGCAGTAGGTATATATTGCCAAACCAGCTATTGTTTGAGGTCCCTCATAATAGAGTACGAGCTTCTAGTAGATAGCCAGCACATTTCCAGACTCCATACAGCTGCTGAGCATTTCATGACCAAAAAAAACAGAAAATACTTTGCTTGACCGGGAATTCGAACTCGGGACTTCAAGCATAGCAGACGCATTCACTACTGCTGCGCTATCGAGATAGTCACATGGTAGTATAAAAACAATCCTGCCTACCCCTATATGTGTAAACAAGTGTATCTAAGCTTACATATTTTGTATATATAGACTGTTCGTATTGTATTAAAGTTTATATATGTACATATATTATTTCAGAATCTGTGTGTTTGCGAGCGTGATTCGGCTATTTCCGTCAACGATCGGCAGCGCGATTGTGTTCCTTTGATATAACACGGTGACGTAATAGATTTAGGGTTGTACTTTTAGGAAACGAGAAGAAATTATACAAAAATATAACAATGTTTATAGGTGACTATAAATATTGTGATGTTTTGTATTGTAAATGAACCCAGTACCAGAGTACTGGGTTCATTTCTCGAGATGATAATAGTTTTTGATCATTTCTCGGATTGACAAAGAGTTATTCAAATTATCAACTACAATTTGTATGTTATACCAGAAAGCCAATTTGTATGTTATACCTTGTAAATTACTAAATCTAACAACTTTCTATCAGGAAAATGTAATAACACTCAACCTAGGTATTGAACTCGGAATATCAGATACGGCGGTAAACATAAGCACCTACTAATGGCCACTAGACCAGCAAGGTTAATAAAATACTATTATTATTCAGTTTAATATACAACGTAATACCATCTCTACATTAGATATGAAATCCAATGTTTCATACAATTTTAAAGCACAAATTAAATTGTTATCTCATCCGAGAATCCAACCTATAACCCCCCCAAGAAGTGTACCTAAACTAGCAACCGAGCATTCAACAAAATTTACTATCACATTAAGTCGAAACTAATTCTTAAGGCTGTGCTGCTTTTACAGATTTAATATATGCAGTGCCAACCCTAACATAACCCACATTCTACCCGCAAAAACAGAAACCCCGAGATTACATAGTAACTAAAATACAGCCTTCATTCACAACACACATATACACAACACGTGTCGAACGCATAACTCACACACGGAACGACCACTTGTGATTGGTCCACTTTCACTTTCGTACTGAGCCTACATAGTTCGAATACCAAACCGAGCTTCATGATTGGGCGTTACGTTTTTGACCTTCTGTGTTATTGGCGGAAAATTCTCATATGTAACGTTTATATGGCGGAAGTAAGGCTATGTACGGTTCGTACAGTAAAATATTATTGTTTAGGTATTTTAACGCTGTTCATTTTAATGGGTTTGACTTATCAAATATAAGGAATGTAAGGTTTAACCGTTTTTGGAATTCTCTTGCGGGCATTTGAGGTTATTATGTACAGTTTTATATGAGCTAAATGTATGTAATGATACTAAAGAGGTTGTATATGTATAGAAGTGTTGTTCTCTATGATTTTAGGTCGCACATAGAGGCGAGTCTTATACCCACTAAGCACAGTTCCAGACTTCGCGATGCTACTGACGAAGTCTTGACAAAATAACGCAATAATACTGTTTATGATTCTAGATTCGAACCCGCAACCTCAAGCTCACAGCCACAATTACCAAAACTGCGCCAAAACCGCAGTCTTTTTAAGGACACAATTTACTTCTAAACCCTTGAGTTTTTTAGGAGTTGAACTCACAACATTCCGCATGATGCAAGTGAACATTCAAACTACTGTGTCTCTTATGTAATATTACGCAGTAACATGAGAGGCGACACAGTATCAACTAGTCAACGATTCCTAATGCTTATCGGTGTGACCTCTGACTAAGAAAAATATAATTCTCGTGAATGCCTCTTTGTACATGATAGGACTTTTATTTGTAGTTGTAATGTGTTCATTCTTTGTTTATAGGAACCGAGCAGAGATCAACAGACCAATTTTTAAACCGTCTAATAATATCTTAGAAGTGTTACTTAGCAACAATTAGTTTCTGGCTATGTGCATTCATCGGATCCAAACTTAATATTATAATTGAAATTAAACTACTATATACGGATTTTATCGCGTTGTTTATTTGACACTTTATTACAAAATTTTGAAAACTGTTACACTATACTACTATTAAACTTTACTAACTTTTAAGCTAATTAAATTATTATTTAAACTATTTAGATTTAATTTTATTTTACACTTTCCCCGACGTTTCCATGGTCACGGGGAGGGGCTGAAAAGCAACCGAAACGTCGGGGAAAGTGTAAAATAAAATTAAATCTAAATAGTTTTAATAATAATTTAATTAGCTTAAAAGTTAGTAAAGTTTAATAGTAGTATAGTGTAACAGTTTTCAAAATTTTGTAATAAAGTGTCAAATAAACAACGCGATAAAATCCGTATATAGTAGTTTAATTTCAATGAATAATAATATTCGCGTAAACAGAAGACAATATTATATTAATATTATAAATTCGAATGTAAGTGTGTTTGTTTGATATAAACTTAAATGTCTCCTCTATTATTTTATTCACTATAGTACTTATGGTAAGTAATCCCCGCTATCATAACTTTTTTTGTTTGGTTCTGAATCTAATTCCAAATATAGAACATTTTATAGAATATTCCAGCATAGACGTTTTCAAAATCCGTGCTGATTTTGAAAATATACGAAGATAATATAATAATAATATATAATATACACGCAACACCATCTAGCCCAAACTAAGCAGAGCATGTACTATGGGTACTAGACAATGGATAAACATATATAAATCCTTTTTTTTGGAAATACATAACCAAGACAAACATCCATGTTCATGCACACAAATGTTTGACTTGTGCGGGAATCGAACCCGCGACCTCAGGCGTGGCAGTCGGTTACACTAACCACTACGCCATCGAGTCGTTAAATCAAGATGGGCTATATGTATATTCTATTAAATGTAAAGCCTGATTCGGGACCCCTGACATGAAAAACTAATAACTCTATTGTGACTTGGTAATCAATTCCAAGACTTCACGATAGTCAGTCGCATTGCCTCTTGCACCATTGAACCTATAGTACTGTGGCAGATAATTATAGTTACATATACTGTACGTATAAAGAGTAGAAACAGACACACAACACAGCTTGATTAATCATAGTTGTGTATATTAAGGTTAAAAAACTCATAGAAAACCTTATGAGGACGACTGACCCTTTTATCAACAGTTTATATAATAATAGCATTATAATAATTTTATAACATTTTTATTGCTTACTTATAGGTACAATCTTCAAGCATTGCGCCAGTAAAATCAAAATCAAAATCAAAATAAATTTATTCTGATTAGGTTACAAGGTAACACTTATGAATGTCAAATTTACACTAATTTTTTCTGAGAATTATAATTACTGCCACGTTCAGCAAAGCAAGGGTGTAGGGCTCATGAGAAGAACGGGCAAGAAACTCATGGTTACTCTTTTTAATCGTCAAGTTTTTGTTTACAAATCATAAGAGCTGTAAGGTGCTGCAACCATTTCTCCATGAACTATTACTGAACATACTCAAGCATTTAATAAAATTTGATGGTAGCCTCTAAAGCAGCAGTATGGTAAATAGGAGTATCCACTTACATGTACATTAATAATCAAGACAAGGCATGATTGTAGTCCGTAGTTTAATCTAACAGTTTAAATAAAAATGTAGTAAGTAAATCATCGAATTCCACGGTACCAAGGTCGACCAGTCACCACAAGTAGCACCCGTTCACGAGTAAGACGCATGGGCCAGCCATTGTCCCCAGTAAATCTCTAAAGGGCTAGGCAGTTGTCGCGTGTATATACATACATACATAGATTCCCGCCTGTTTCCCAGAGGGGTGGGCAGAGAGTACGGATTTCCATTTGCTACGATCCTGACACACTTCTCTGGCTTCCTTCACTTTCATCACATTTCTCATACACTCTCGCCGGTTTAAGGTGCTCTTAACCTGTCCTTTGTCCAGAACGTCTCCGATCTGATCAAGAAACGTTCGCCTAGTTGCGACTGTTCCATTCACACTAGCCTTATAAACTTTCTTAGTCAGTCTTTTCTCGTCCATTCTTTCTACATGCCCAAACCAGCTTAACATACCCTTTTCTATTCTTGTCACTATATCTACTTTCATGCCGCATCTCTCTCTAATCACACTATTTCTTATTCTATCTTTCTGCATCACACCACATATATCTCTCAGCGCTCTCATTTCTACAGCATTTATTTTGCGTGTATCTTTTTCTCCCTAGCCTTTATTATTCCCAAGTCACTTGGGGTCGACTTTTCTGGTCTAACTGGATTTGACTGGATATCAGTTTTTACACGGAGCGGCTGCCACCTGACCTCCGCAACCCGGAGGCTAACGATACCCTAAGGCTAGACTAGTGTCAGGATATTATAGGACACTGACTTCCCAATAACGACTACCATAGATGTTCATGGCAGCCGGGACCGACGGCTCAACGTGCTCTCCGAGGCACGGAGCAGGCGATAATTGTCAATCAATACGCACATAATTTCGAAGTCATATAATTTCTGAAAGTCAGAGGTGCGCGACATAGGTTCGAACCCGAGACCCTCTGCATTGCAGTCTGTTGGTCTCCCCACTGAGCTATCGCTGCTTCTATTATATTTAGGTCTTATGTAATATATGTAGATAAGCCATTTATTAAAATAATTGGTTGTCAATAGCCGAAATGTGATTGTTATTCATTAACATTACATCTATAGGTAATTCACAGTTAATCCAAGTTTTATTACACCTACATTTCGCCAGTTATGGTTTTAGATCCCAAGAATAGCGGGCAACACGACGTCTACCGATCGCTCTAAAGTCTTGACATAAAAAAAAGAAAATATCCTTGTAACAGTTTGCCCAATACCATAATTGAACCCGAAGCGTAATGCGCACTACCGCTGCACCTGTTTTATTAAAACGTAGATAACGTCAAATATAAAACCGTAAAATATACATTTTTTTGTCAATAACAAGTACCAAATCATTTTATATAAAATTCTAATCTAGGCTGATCTAAGAAAGTGTCGATGCACTAACTGTATAAATAAAAAAATATCAAACATGATTAAGATTGCATATTTATCAACGTTATCTTATCGCTATAGGTTATATCTGTAGGAGGTAGACATACTTCTATTATAGAATTAGAAATTACTGTAATTCTTTGTAAGGATTTCTTTGAGACCTGTTTTAGTCGAAGTTATAATGCTTTTTTCTGTTTGGTTTCAAAAAATGGTAAGCTGGATATTATGTGTTTTTATAGGCAGTATATTTTATAAATAATCTATACTAATATTATATAGCTGAAGAGTTTGTTTGTTTGTGTTTTTGTTTGGTTGAACGCGCTAATCTCAGGAACAACTGGTTCATATTGAAAAATATTTTCATTATTAGTGTTGGATAGCCCATTTATCGAGGAAGGATATAGGCGATATAACATCACGCTGCGACCAATAGGAGCGAAGCAGCAATGAAAACTGTTACAAAACGGGGAAAATTCCCTTATCTTGTATGAAGCAGACGAACGCGGGTCAGCTAGTCTGAAATATACCGCTTTGGTGGCGCAGCGGTTAGTGTATGTGTCTGCTGTGCATGAGGTCTCGGGTATGATTCTTAGGCAAATTCTTAGGCATTTATTCTGTCTTGAAATTATCTACTAGCACTACGCTGTCTAGAATAGTCTTCGGTAGGCGGCAATAGGTTAGCTATTATATGGAACCTCAACCGTTGGTGGCGAAATTCGGGTGCAAGCACCACTGCCTACCAGTTCAGAGATATAGGTGTATGTACATGTATTTTATGCCTCATACACTTTTTCTTCAGGCCAGTTGTTTTTATTGCAAAAGTATACATTGCTATCTATATTTAAACAGACAACGGCATAAAAACTAGTCTATGTTAATATACAAATATTTATGAGTATTAAAACGTTAGGTCTTTGATAAGGACTGCAATGAGTGCTAGTGATGGGACAATGTCCAACATGTTTATCGATTAACTGCATTATGGATAGCGGTTTGATTAAAGTTGCCTTTAGTTCATGTTACGTAAACGTAAAATCCAATGTCCAGATAAAAATAAATGTTACTGCCATTCTTCTGCCCTAACCTATTTGCTACTTATTTACTTTTCTAATAATTTGTATTATGCAATCTTGATAAATAGTTTATTGCAAATTTTAGAACTATTGTCGAAGATGGCAAGATTAATTATATGTATTTTATAATAAGTATGTGTTAGACTTGTTGGATGCTTCTTAATAAGGCAACGGGTCCGTAAAGATCAAACTGAAATATCGACTATGATCACTAACTTTTAAGGAGGCCGGAAGTTTAAGATTAACTTCATCTAGCAGTGGCATGACTTATAAAACTTAGGTATAAAACAATCAAATGAATTTACAAAAAAATAATCAATTGCCTAATATTGTTTAAGCACACAGTTGATTGATAACACCAGTGCATTTATACCATTTTATCGACATATCTAATTCTCTATTTGTCGATATAGATGCGATTTAGTGACGTCACTCACCTAGGGCTGGGCTAGTTATCGTTGCAAGAGATTGCGAATATGATATATCGATAGATAACGTGTGCCGAATTATATGAGATTACGTAGATATAGTCTACACTACTTTTAAATGATATCAACGACTAGTTTTTGGACTTAGGTAATATTTAGCACTAGATTTAGCCCGCGGCTTGGCTCGCGTAAATGTAGGTTAGACTAGTAACTGTACTTTTTTCAGGATGAAAGGTATCCTATGGCCTTTTCTGTACCCCTGATAACGTGTATGCAAAATTTCGAGATAATCGATTGAGTATTTAAAGTTTGAATGCATAACAAACAAACTCACATTCGCATTTATAATATTAGTTAGGATAAAGTAAACGCCAAAGGTCTAATTTTAAAATGAAAATAATTTATAATACTAACTTTATTAAATTTACTAGTTGTTGTTTCACGTTTGTTTGGAGTCCGAGAATAAAAGAGTTTTCACAAATCTACGGCTCATTTATAATCTAATCTCAAATATTTAAGAGGTAGCTAAGTATTAACTAACGACTAATCAGATAAAATCAAGGGCTCTCTCTAGCTATTCAATTGAGAGGCAACTAAACATCAGTCAGCTTGTAGTCACGCTTCAGTCTTTACTCTAATAACGAGACCATTATCTATAACTCTGTCTCATTCTTTCGTATAGTAAGATTACAGTTATACTTTATAATTCAAAATGATGTCGCCGCCTTAGTGGGATAAAGACAAAACATATAGTTTTCTTTGTTGTAAATAAATCATAACATGCGTGTACGAGTGTGCATACGAACCCCGGACGGCGCAAGACAAACAACACATATCTAGGTATCAATTACAAATAAACAATGCAAATAATTATTTATTATTTCTAAAAGACTCGAGTAAATTGATCATCAAATGATACCAATATCCTTTAGTGAAACTAAGAATCGATTTTGTTATACATGTAGTGTGTACATACATATATGTTACATATATACATATATGTTTGTCTTGGTCTGGGTGTTTCTATGTATAATATGTATGTATTTACAAAAAAAAGTATATATGTATGTTTATCCATTGTCTAGTACCCATAGTACAAGCTCTGCTTAGTTTGGGCTAGATGGTGTTGAGTGTATGTGATAGAATATTATTATTTGCCGCGTGCAGTACCAATATCCGTGGTGTTACTAAGAATTTCCTGATAGAACATATCAATACCATATTGCCCGACTCGGGACTGAAACCCAAGATCTCATGCACAAACATTTCGTCTCATCGCGTCTTTACTTTCTTTTCCAGAAGATCAGTAAAGCGCAATCATACCGGAGACCGCTTTTCGTAACACCTACATTTCTTCTCCACTTGACTTGTGATATATTTTGTATTGCTATAAATTATTTCTTGACAGAAAATTCTTTAACCACCTTAATAACCCAAATGCCATGCAATTACCTAATACAGTAGGATAGAAAATGTGTATTAGGTAATCATGTAATATTTTGATTTAGGCATTTGCCTAACTAGTACTAAGTGATAACAATAATATAATATATAATAATATCAGGCCTGTATATAAGCTGTCCCACTGCTAGTCATGAGTCTCTTCTCAGTGTGAGAA
Organism: Catocala fraxini; assembly: GCA_930367265.1. Classification (NCBI taxonomy): domain Eukaryota; kingdom Metazoa; phylum Arthropoda; class Insecta; order Lepidoptera; family Erebidae; genus Catocala; species Catocala fraxini. The sequence continues at coordinate 5,189,891 of OV884036.1, read as the reverse complement.
GGGTTTGGCCATGTTCTACCACTCTGACCCAGTGCGGGTTGGCATACTTCACATATCTTCGAGAACATTATGGAGAACTCTCAAACATACAAGTTTCCTCACGATGTTTTCCTTCACCGTTAACAATAATATATTAATTTTAAAATAAAAATCATGCATAGTATGAATCATCGTTTCAAATAGTTATTAATATGGTAGCGTATTTTCCCTGATTATTATCAATAGGCAATAGTTTCGTCTCTTTATTATATTGGTATGTTGATAAATTAAAATTATTATTTAGGAAAAGAAACTACAGTTGTATCTAATACTAACTATATAAAGCAATATTAGATGTATAGAAACGGGAATAAGCGTTATGGCGCCGATGATTTTTAAGGGATTGCGATATTCTCTGGATTTGTGTTTTCAGGTTTTGAAGTTTATATCTTAGAACTGAATTCAAGACTTCTACGTGGCAGTTTAAAAGGCTTTCTTGGAGGCTTTCGCTGTTTCGATACTGAACCTCTATATTATTCATAAAAAAAGTTCTACAATGTTAATATAAATTTACATTATTAATGTTATTTCGACGTTCATAAGTTTTACTCTGTAAACTATTATATGAGTATTCTTATTTTTGAGATTTTGTTTTTATTTATGTGCTCTTTAGAAAAAGGATATGAGGACTAAAATTTACGCATTAGTGATAATTCCTGTATCGTAGAGGACTTTACTACTCACAAAGAATATCCAAGCTGGGGACTACTATTTATAAATCATGTTTCTGTTCGTTTAATAGTTCTACTTAAAGTAGAGGTGGCTAATAAAATATTCTAATTCTCCATCCAAATATTGCGATCATCAAAAGCGTTAGAAGCCTTGAATAGTACACCGATCAGCACTATATTGTGACGTTTCTTAAAACAATATGGCGGTGAATTCTTGTGCTGCGCTTGCGCAAGTTTCGCGGTACAATTAACTAACACAGTTACCGAGAACACAGTTTAGATTGACACGTTTCTTTTCGATTGTTTAATGATTCATACTTCTTATGGTTGAAGAGGATGGTAGAGATATATTTATTTTTTATTTCTATATTAATATTATAAAGAGGAAAGAGTTGACGTTTTGTTTGTAATGATTTAACTCAATAACTACTAAACCGATTTAAAAAATTCTTTCACCATTAGAAAGCTATATTATTACTAAATAACATAGGTTATATATTATATAAAAACACTTAACTTAACCTACTTTTACGCAAGCGAAGTTAGTTGTGTTATAATGGCCCTTTATGATGTGAGACTGTCTCGTGAAATGTGGTAACATACTTCTACCTATTTCTTTGGGGATGTAGGCGTGAGATTATAAGCTCGTCTCATGGTAAAGAAGCGTATGGCCTGTCTGATGATATTCAGTTATGGTCACCTATGAGCGCATAGAATACCCAAGGTATAATTTTAAGAGTGTTGCAGGCAGGACCGTACGTACAATTTGACAATTGACTGCACTGGCGTAACGAGTAAGCAGTTGCCTTGCTGAAGCCGCCGCGCTTAGCTTTCTGGGTTCGAATCCCATATGAGACAATTATTTGGGTATCCACAAATGATTGTACTGACTCTAGGTATACTTTGTATTTGTTAAATGTATATTTGTAAAGATGCCGTTACACGGCTTGAAGACAAGCGCGGGAGATTTTTTAAAGAAAATGATGTCTTAATTATATCTCCGTGAAATTGTTGCACTTCAATTTGTTGGCATCAAATCCTAGACTTCACGATAAGCAGCCAAGCCAATCAAGGATCAATGAGACAGATAAACTTCCTCTCAATAAGGAAACATAAACTAATGCTATATCAGTAACAAAAGGTATTTTTATCGTTGCAGCCCATGACCGTTCGAGCCAAATAGGTTGTTAGAAACCATAATTAATATAATAATCTATCCTTAAAACCGCACAGACTAATTAGTCGTAAATAAGTTCGACTAAATTTGCACGATTAGATTAAACCTATATTATTATTGACTATTATTCTGAGATTATATCTACATATACTATTACCCGCACAACTTCGTCTGCTTCACATAAGAGAATATTCCCCGTTTTTGCAACATTTTTCATCGATGCTCCGCTTCTATTGGTCGTAGCATGATGTTATATAACCTATAGCCTTCCTCACTAATGAGCTATCCAACACTAAAAAAATTTTAGAACCAGTATTTCCTGAGATTATTGCGTTCAACCAAACAAACAAATTCTTCAGCTTTATAATATTAGTATAGATAACAAAATCAATTAAACCAAACTGCTACTGAACATATCTCGACTGATTAACTCAATAACACTTGGCCGGGGAATTGAACCCGAAACCTCATGCATAACGGTTCTATTACTACCGCTATTCATTGAATATTTAGAAACCTCTAAAACCAAACCTATTTCTTAAAATGTTGTATGTCTGTATGTTTCTTCCAACAACACGCAAACACCACTAAACACAATTTGAAATAGTTCACAAAATTTCATAATTTGGATTTCAACTCAAAAACTAAGCGATATTTCATCTAAATAGAAAAAAAAAATCTAAGTAGAACTGAAGTTCTAGCGCATATTATAATCTTCTTATATATGACATTACCGAACATACACACAGAGCTGCGGGTCAAGACTAGTGTAGGATAATTTTATAGTGTTATTATTTGACATACTGTTAGACACTGATAATTACCAAATAGGTAATGCGTGTAGGTATAGTAAATATTTTCCTCGATCTATATTGGTATTGTTACTGCACTGAGGCTAGGTACTAAAGTTTAATTAGATTAAGACTACATAATTATTATATTAATTAAGATCACAGTTTTACATACATATATAGGTAGCTTAGGTAATTAGACCTAAAGGTCATTGCGGATAAATACGACTTTGTTAATATGAAAAACATATCCAAGTTTTGAGTAACTAAATTTGAAAGCAGCGATAGCTCAGTGGGGTGACCAACAGACTGCAATGAAGAGGGTCTCGGGTTCGAACCCACTGACTTTCGGAAGTTATATGACTTTTCGAAATTATGTGCGTATTGATTGACAATTATTATCGCCTGCTCCGTGCCTCGGAGAGCACGTTAAGCCGTTGGTCCCGTCTGCCATGAACATCTATGGCAGTCGTTATTGGGAAAGTCAGTACCCTCTAATATCCTGACACTGGTCTAGCCTTAGGGTATCAGCCGGGTGGCAGCCGCTCCGTGTAAAAACTGATATCCCGTCAAATCCGGTTAGACCAGAAAAGCCGACCCCAAGTGACTTGGGAATAATAAAGGCTAAGAGAGAAGATTTAATTTTAGATTTCACTTTTGTTTGTACTGCCTTTTTCTATTAATTTATGTGATTATAACACAACAATGACAAAGTCTGAAATACATATTCTTATTATTATTAATCCCTAAAGGTCTCTTTGGTGAAAAAGCTTACTTATCTACGTGGTTACTGAAAGAAAAAGTAAACAAAAAAAGGAATGAAATGTTTATTGACACAAAATACATTCAGCGGATACAATATGTTTAACACAGTACGAGATGTATTACACCAAAGATGTTGAAACTGTGTTCCAAACTATAATATAGTGCATAGGTTATAGGTGCATTGCAGCCACATTTTGCGAGCAACGTTTTGTAATATTCACGTTATAAACGATCCTATTGAGCTGTTATTCTATCCTATACTACTCTACTGGAGTTCAGCTGCAGAAGCGGCGCTGTTTCTAAGATTTTCATAACATACTATACTTAAAATTACGAATGTAAGAAAAGATTTTTCTTCCCGTTCATCATCTTTATAAACCTTTATACCTACTAATTATGTACAATTTAGCTGAATTATGTACCTAAGTATAGATTAATTTGTATGATGTACAAATAAACTTTCATTTATTTATTCCGTTACATAAGTTTGTGTTCATTTATGTCCGGTTTTAAATAAAGGGTGTAAATTATTGTATCTATAGGTGGAATCCGGGATCACGGATCCCGGTCCCAAAAGCCCCCCGACCCATCGCGTAATGTGTTATTGGATTTTTATTTTATAGCAATGTTTAATTATCTGCATTGAGTTTATAAATGTGTGATAGGATATCTCTCTATTACGTAGATCCTTAAACATAGCTGGCTAGACGTGGCAGTTACGATTTTCTCATTTTTAACAGACTATTTCCAATCTCGATATGATTGTTATATCGTGTGTATCAAGGGCTTTTCAAATATTCAAATAACGGACACAAATAACAGCTATTTGTGGATCATAATCCCGTGTGGGGATCGAAACTTTAACACTTGACGGGATAACAAATTAAACCTTAAAACTTAATATGACTCCGTCTATGAAGTGTAAGCGCAAATAAGATTTTTGCCCATAGTAAATACTTATGTTTGAAAACAAACAAGAAAGTCTATTGAGAATCTCCTGTTCTCTTCCACAAGGCAAACTAACTAAGAATCAAGAATCTAGTATACAGTTTCCCTTGCCAAATATATCGCATGACGACAGGGAAAATTGATGTACTTAATAAATAATTAGTATTTGATATGGTAATGCATTGACTGAGCCCACTTAATCCTACCATAAATTAATAGAATTCTATATTAATATAGATATATATAGTCTTCTTCACCGTTTCTGATGACAGCGACCCAGACTAACTATCGCGTCTTTTGTGGGCTCTATAGTAAGAGGAAAGGGTATATATATATTCATAGGTATGCACGTAAAATCCCGAGATATAACTAAAATAATGCAATAGGCTAAATGAGCGGCTAAATCAAAAGACAATTCCATAGTTCAAATATTGGTTTAATAGTTGTTACTAATTCGAATGACGCTCGATTATTCGAATTCTTTTTCGATGATCAATTGATATTAGTTTTCGATAAACAGATATAATGTTATGTTACGTTCAATAATATCTATACTTCTATATTAATATTATAAAATTAGATCTGTCTGTATGTTGCGATTTTAGAGTTAAGTTTCGATCAAATAAGTTGCTAGGGTCAGCGTTTTCGACCGCTTCTTCGCTTGAGATCGTATTTTAACGCAAGCAATATTGAGCATTATGATGTAAGATATTGGGTTTAAATTACATTATGGACATCTTTAGTAATATCTATAAATGTATATCTCAACTATGGATACCAGTGAAAGTCAGAAATTGGAATTAAATATTTCTATAAAGTCTGAAGGCGATGCTAAGTTGTAGGTAAATATATACCAACTTAATATAATAAAGAGGTTCTATTTTTGTTTTTTGATCGCGTTTATCTCTGGATCTCCAAGTCAGAAAACAAAAATATTTTTGCATTTGATAGCCCAATTCTTGAGGAAGGTTATAGGCTATATAACATCACGCTGCGAGCCACGGGAGCGGCGTAATTATAAACGTGTATGAAACCGGAACAGCTAATTCTTAATAAAAGCGAACGAAGTTGCAGCTTACCACTAGTTCTGGATATAACAATGTTTACTCACAAATGCGTTAGTCAGTTTTATAGATAAAAATACAAAATCTAAGAATCTCGGTAACTGGATACTCGGTTGGGTGGTCCGATGACTTAGAACGTCGCAAAACACGACACTTCAGTGTAATCCATTGCGATAATTCATAATTAATGTGTAAAAATATCTACTGATTATTCTCGTGTATGCACAAGTAATATGTAGCAGCGATAGCCTGGTGAGACCGTCGCGTTGAGCTGCCACGCAGACGTCTGGAGTTTGATCCCAAGATACCTCGCTCGCTTTAACGGTTAAGGTATTATCGTGAGGAAACGCGCGTGCTTGAGAGGACTCAGTATTCCAAGGTCCAGCTGATAGTAACCTATGATGGTTGCGGTAACCGCTAACCAACCGGACCTTATACCAACTGGTTTGCTACTTTTGTTGTATGAAATTTATTTTTTTATATGAGTATACGTTTTGTACATTATTTGTAGCAGCGATAGCTCAGTGGGGAGACCAACAGACTGCAATGCAGAGGGTCTCGGGTTCGAACCCACGTCGCGCACCTCTGACTTTCGGAAGTTATATGACTTTTCGAAATTATGGGCGTATTGATTGACTATTATCGCCTACTCTGTGCCTCAGAGAGCACGTTAAGCCGTCGGTCCCGGCTGCCATGAACATCTATGGCAGTCGTTATTGGGAAAGTCACTACCCTCTGATATCCTGACACTGGTCTAGCCTTAGGGTATCGTTAGCCTTCGGGTTGCGGAGGTCAGGTGGCAGCCGCTCCGTGTAAAACTAATATCCAGTCAAATCCGGTTAGACTAGAAAAGCCGACCCCAAGTCACTTGGGAATAATAAAGGCTAAGGGAGAAGAAGATGTTTTGTACATTATTTTTGATCCATAAACACACGACCACATTTTACTGACGCACGAATCTAATATCACTTTAGTATCTAAAGTACTGCCTACCCTACAAACGTATCTAACAGGAATGCATATTTAGGCTACGCTACATAAATATTATATTTGTTAACCATATCTAGGCTTTGGTTCATACACCGTTATCTAGGTTCATTGGCTCACTAAATGATAAAAAAAATGTACCAGTTGACTGTTTCTTTATGTAATACACACATTAGATGTTGAGACCGTTTTTTTATACAAACACACACAGACACACACATGCACACAAACATACATACATATGTGTAATCCTTACTTCGCTGATAAAAATGGAGTTTTTAAATCTAGTTGTGGTTTTACCACGTGGTTTATCAATATTTATTTGCAAGCGTATTTGTATTTAAAGCAGCGCCATTTTTGTTTTGCTTTATGAATTGTTACCGCCAAATGTAGTCTATGGTACTCCCTAGTATTTATTTATGTCATATAAAGGTAATATTTGTTTGTATTTAAGGTATTTGTGGTTATAATGTAAAGCTTTTGTATTTTTCCAGATAGAAGTCTTCTGTATTAAATTTTATTACTTTATAAGTCTGGTAAATATAAGAAATGTTACTGACATTATAACGTGAAAGTTTGTGGAGATGTTCAATGTTTGTAATTAAATGATGTAAACCGTTGAACGAATTTTGATAAAATTTGTTACACTGATAGAGTATGTCCTGTATTTCCCGTGGGAGTCACATGTGTAACATATAAATGTTGGCTATTCAAATAAATAAATGAGAGTATATGCACTGCAAGAGAATAAAAAAAAAATAAGTGAAGAAAAAGGGAAGTTTTTAAATTTAGAACATGGATTGATAGTTTTGCTGGAAAAATTTTAAAAAGAGCCAAGTAGTATAGAAACTGAAGATATAATGACTTTATTTGCTCAAAACATAAAAAATATACTCTATATTTTATTTTCAGTAATTTGTAAAAATGTTAAGTAACCTAATCTTTCCTTAGGTAATTTCTTTCAAGATGATGTCTCAAAAATATGGAAACAATTTTGGTTATAACCATATTTTCTTAAAATTATATTAAGGGCATATTTTCAGTTCTAACTAGATACAAAAATAGCTTCAAAATAACAATGAGTTTTAATATTAGAGCTGACATAAAAACAACCTTGTCTATTCTAATTAGTCATCCTTTAAATGGCTTTGTTACTACTGAATATATTAAGTGACTGCAAGTAAAGCGCAGTGGTTTCCGAGGTCATCTCAACACTATCAAAGTATTGCACGTTTGATGTCCGTGTTACATTACGTGATCTATAGATAGCTATATCAATACTGAGTGTTATTTCTGTCACATTATATATACAGTCGCGACATCGGCATTAAATAAATAAAAAAAAAGTCTTTAGAAAAAAGTAAGAACAAATTATAAAAACTTTTTACTTATATTGTTCTGCTTAAATGCCTAAAAGTCCTAGGTTATATTTACTACGCCTACACAAGCCTACGTCAGTTTAGGTACGGTAGGCATTATCTAGTCTAGCCAGTGCTATTGACCTGTATAAGGACAAGGCTACGATCGTTGACATTATTTCCTAGAATTATACCTAATTCTGGATCATTTGTAATATTATAACTATTATAAATATCCTTATAGGTCTACGTGACTAATATAATATATGGTTATCATTACGACTTTGTCTGTTGTTTGGGGTTATACAGAGATGATCCTGATAGTCTATCGTTAGTAGTTTACGTCGTACGATTTGTTTTTAAATAAGCTTTCTCTGTTTAAGCCTTCTAGGTCGCGGCGGACTTTACAAACGTTCAAACAACGGACACAAAGCACACCCAAATTCGGAACGACCATTTGTGGATCACACAAATTTTGGCGCCGAGAGGGCATCGAACCAACAGAAAAATAAATAATTGTACTAAATATTGGAAATTGCGGCGGAATATTATGACGTGTTTTTTACTAATAAGTGCACAATTTTGTATGTTTTATGATTGTATATTATGTTAATTATTAGTTAATTGTTTAATAAAAATAAAATAACACAACTGCTGTGCATACGGCTTCGAGTTAGATGCCCGGGTCGGGCAGAGTGTCGTTAGGATTTCTGTCTGTTTCAATGATTGATAGTTGCTACTAAGAAACATTGAAACAGACAGAAATCCCAGCACAGCAGTATGAAACTGTGCCAGTGAATGGTAATAGACTTGATCCCTGTAAAGTTGGACCTTAGCTACGCGAAATGTAGGTACCTCTTATCCTTTCGGGAATAAAGGCGTGATAGATAACTATTAACGATAACTAATATTATAAATGTGAAAGTTTGTGAGAATGGATGTATGGATCTTTGTTACTCTATCACGCAAAAACTACTGAACCGATTGCGATGAAACTTGGTATGTAGATAGCTGGAGACCTGGATTAATATATAGGCTTTGTATTCCGATATTCTCACGGCATCAGGATTTATGCGGGTGAAATCGCGGGGCGCAACTAGTGTAGCTATATACATGTTATAGTAGAATCATAGCACGTGCTAATCTGTATAGTAGACACAAGTGTATGTAAATACCTACTACAGTTAACTTGACATGCGTACGTCATAGGAGGTTCTATAAAAACCTGCGTTGCTTTGTCACGTAAGGAGGTTGTATTTATTAAACGAGGATCATTTCTCGTCGCACTTGTGACGCAGGCTTGGTACATATTTAGTAGTTATTTTAAGCCAGCATATGGAATGGATTGGACTCTGAAAGTAAGTTAAACTAATGCGTCACCCGGTCGTGGTGACGTGATGGTTTTCGTTTGTTTTGATAAAAGATTTTATAAAATTAATGTTACTTTATTATTTAACAAGATTATGGCTGCGGCTTCACTTGTATAAATGTAGGTTATGTCAATTTTCTATACCTCGTGTACAGTACTTTTTCTGAATGAAAGGTACCTTATGTCCTTTCTTCACCCCTGACAACGTGTATGCAAAATTTCATGATAATCAGTCGAGTAGTTGTCGTGAAAGCGTAAAATACAAACAAAATCATATTCGAATTTATGATATTACTAAGGACACTAGTAATGATAATTCTATTTATTTTTCTTAGGACTTCTACTTTTTGTAATCTACAGGGATTTACAAGCATACAAACAACGGACATTCATAATATTATACCTCAAAGAATAGCTAACCGTATAACACTAACATTTGTCAATTATGTTAAGAACGCAATATGTCTAATAACCATAAATCTAGCCTCCGTACCACTGAATAAGTTAATCTAAAATCTAGGTCCTATGCATCGTAGCTATATGACTTATATTTCTATTTTCAAAATGAGATGGCGTTATCATAGATTTTTAAAACAAGCATGTTATATCAACAACCAGAAGGCCCGTTTGATGTTAAGAACAATTATAAAGACCAGTAAGATTGAGGGACCATGGACACGAATATTAAGGGATCTAATTGTAAGCTACATTTTTAATAATATCAGCCCTGTATTAAGACTGCGCCGAGCGAAATGTGCCAAAACAGGCGGTCACAGTTAAGTGAATACAAGCAACACTTTTTGTTTAATACAAATATAAAATATACATTTACCATAACAATGAATGTGTTTACAATTACTCCGTGTAAAAAACTAAAATAATTAATATTTTAGCCTACAAAATTAGGTAAATTTGCATTTGATGGTGTGATTTTTAGATTATAACAGTAGAAATCTATCCTATTTTACAGCTTAAACGAAAAATAAATAGTTATATTACAATTTGTCCGTCCCAAATTTTTAAGTAATTGGTTTATAACAAAGATACATATTTATCAAAAAAGCACTTCAAATCCTGCATACAATTTTACTATGGCGGCCGCGCGCCGATTTGAATATGCGCCGCACGAGCTCTGTCATTATCTGTCTTACGCTCGGCGCAGTCTTAAACTGTCCCATTGCTGAACACGGGCATCTTCTCAGTGTGAAAAAGGTTGGGCCATAGTCCACCACGCTGGCCCGGTGTGGTTTGGCAGACTTCACATATCTTTGAGAACATTATGGAGAACTGTTATACATGCAGGTTTCCACACGATGTTTCCCTTCACCGTTATCTACACCTGATAATCAAGATCTCAAGCTATATTTGATTCCAGTAAACAAAATCTGGTTGAGCCGTTCTGTCACCAAATTATCAGCCACAATGGGCTGATCCACACAAAAATATAGTTGACAGAAATCTAGATATCACCTCAATTCTCTCATTATAATAATATTTATATTAACCCAGTGTTAGTTATGCCAACGTCCATCAGAAACACGAGACGGATTTAGTTTGTTTTAAATAATTCCGTCTTCTACTACTACTATTTCAGTAATTAATCGTTCATTTGACTATTTTATAATATTTGTTAGTCTGTTAAATAGTCTGATTTATTTATACTATAATATTATAAAGCTAAAAAGTTTGTTTGTTTGATTGAACGCGCTAATCTCATAAGCTACTGGTTCGAATTGAAAAGTGTTGGATAGCCCATTTATCAATGAAGGCTATAAGCTATATAGCATCACGCTATGGCTAATAGGAGCGGAGCATCATTGATAAATGTTTTAAAAACGGGGAATGTTCTCTTATGTGACGCAGACGAAGTTGCGCGGGTCAGCTAGTCTGTACTGTAATAGAACTAAAAAGAAGGCTGTACCTGTACGTTAAAGATATTAAAGATAAACTAATTTAGTATAACTGAATCCAAACTATGTTATAATTAAACTTATTTATACGAATACTAGATATTGGCCGCGGTTTCACTTGCGTTACCTAATGTAAATTTTATCAATAAATGTATATATCTTAGGAATTGTTCTTTTTTTTCTGGATTAAAGATACCCTATGTCCTTTTCTGTAACACTGACAACGTGAATGCAAAATCTCATGATGATCGATCGAGTAGTAAACCGTTAAGCGTAACAAACAAACAAACACACACACACAATCGCATTTATAATATTAGTAAGGAAGTAACGATTACAGGCCTTTATTTATAACAAGTGAGAAACGGCAATGAATTGCCGTAAATCTCGGAGTTCGAAAAAATTGTATCACGTGACCAGGGTCAGAGATCAAAGGTCATAGTCATTTCGGGGTATATGGACTATGCTGAATCGAATGGCGTTGACCGCAAGTCTCTAACTCTTACGGTTCTTGAGTTGAAAGTTGTACAACAGACGGACGGACAAAGCTGTTGTATAAGAGTTTTTTCGAACTCTTCAGAACAAGATACTTTTAAATGATTTCTAAACAAACTAATCTATTTAGACGACAAAATCCCTCAGTTTGTTGAAATTTAATGTATAATATGCGCGTAAACATAAGACAACGTTACCAAAAAGTATCTCCGAAGGCTTAAGGATAAGTATTAGACCCACACTATGCAGGCAAGCGTTTTAAAAGATATTGCTTTCTGAAAGTCACAGTTTTAGACTGTCCTGCTATTAAAAACGTGTTGATAAAAAGGCTGATGATCTTTACTGATCTTATAAATGCGAATATAAGTCTGTTTGTTACGCTTTCACACCTGAACTACTCGAGCGATCATCATGAAATTACGCATACACGTTGTCAGAAGAACAGAAAAGGGAAAATGATACTTTTATCCAGAAAAAGTACTGTTACTAACCCTATAATCCTAACTATAATATTATAAATGCGAATGTGAGTTTGTTTTTTAGGCTTTCACACGTTAACTACTCGAGCGATCATTCTGAAATTACGCATACACGTTGTCAGAAGTACAGAAAAGAACAAATGATACTTTGTTACTAACCATATATACTTTTTTTTGTTAGTCTAACCTACATTTAGGCGTGCAAAGCCGCGGCAAGATCTAGTATTTTATATTTGTTTATTTGAGTTTCAGTCAAAGATTTTCTTTCGCTTCGGAAAGAAAATCTCGTTACCTTTATATTGTCTATTAGTAGTATAATTTTATTCTCTTATGTAAAACCTGCGTAAGTTCCAATATGATAATGTATTTCTAGATATAGTTTCAAATGCAAGCTGGATTTCCCTCTTGTCATAGTAATTCCCGTTTTATATTTTATTCCTATTAAAATGTAGTAATTACTTTTGTTATTTCGATGAGTCATTAATTAAAATATAATAGCTTATCTACATACATACATACATAGATTCACGCCTGTTTCCCAGAGGGGTAGACAGAGACTACGAATTCCATTTGCTACGATCCTGACACACTTCTCTGGCTTCATTCACTTTCATCACATTCCTCATACACGCCCGTCGGTTCAAGGTGCTCTTAACCTGGCCTTTGTCCAGAACGCTTCCGATCTGATCAAGAAACGTTCGCCTAGGTCTTCCTCTTGCGACTGTTCCATTCACACTAGCCTTATAAACTTTCTTAGTCAGTCTTTCCTCGTCCATTCTTTCTACATGCCCAAACCAGCTTAACATACCCTTTTCTATTCTTGTCACTATATCCACTTTCATGCCGCATGTCTCTCTAATCACACTATTCCTTATTCTATCTTTCAGAGTCACACCACATATATTTCTCAGCGCTCTCATTTCTACAGCATTTATTCTGCTCTCATGCTTCTTTTGCCATACCCAACTTTCACTTCCATACATAAGTGTGGACACTAATAGTCCTCTATGAACAGCCAAACGTACCTTAGGACCTTGAATAGCTTATCTAAGTTTTAGTTTTGAGTTTCCAGGTTTGATATCTGGGACGGGTAAAGTGTTATTGCGATTTTCTGTTAGTAGTAGGTCGTTTAGACAAAAAAAGGCTTGCCTTGTAAAAACTTCACCCGTCGGAGATATAGGTAGGAGCTTATTTATAAAGAACTAATTAGTTATATATAGATTTTCTAAATTTATTATTTTATTACTAGATGTGCCCGCGGTTTTACCCGCGTTTATGATTACTGCGCTGTCCCCGTGAATCGTAGCGTGATGTTATATAGCCTGTAACATTCCTCGATAAATAAGCTTCTCAACAATAAAATAATTTTTCAATTCGAACCAGTAGTTCCTGAGATTACCGCGTTCAACCAAACAAACAAACAATTAAACAAACTCTTCAGGCTTATAATATAAGTATAGATTTTTATCCATCAGGAACAGTACTTTTTTTCTGAATGATAAGTACTCTATATCCTTTTACTTTATTTTAACTGCCTCTGTGGCGCAGCGGTAGTGAATGCGACTGCTGTGCATGAGGTCACGGGTTCAAATCCCGGGTCGGGCCAAAAAAAGTTATTGGGGTTTTTCTGTTAAGCAATCTCAATAACAGCCCGAAGTTAGGAAGTTGGCGGTGTTGGACACCTCTGTGCCTCAGAAAGCACGTAAAGCTGCGCCTGATTACTGATCCGGTCGTGTCGGATTTCCGTTCCATCGGATCATGAGAGTTAGGGAACAGAGAGTGCACTTGTATTTGCGCTCACGCTTGTGCACTATAATATCTCCTGCACAGATGGCCAGTCTCCGTTAAGATTGGCCACCGTGACCGAAATGAGTCTGGAGGACATTATTATTATTAATATCTAAATCGCTATACCGATGTTAGTGGTAGTTCATATAGAGATAGTATGGAATCTAAGGAATATAGGCTACTTTATACGAGCGAAAACATGGGTATATCCTGCACGGATAGCGTAGGAATTTAAATGATATGTCGCCGCGCCGAGTGTTGTGGGTTCGATCCTCACACGGGACAAAAATTTGTGTGATACACAAATAGTTGTTCCGAGTCTGGGTGTACTTTGTATGTGGTATGTTCGTAAAGTCCCCCGCGACACAGGATTTTTTCTAGAGCTTGTCTTTTTTATTTTACAAAAGAAAACAACCGTGGTCACCATAGCCTATGGACGCCTGGAACACCAGAGGCATCACTTGTGCGTTGCCGACCCTTTAGGATGGGAAGTGGGAATGAGAAGGAGTGGGAAGGGGAAAGAGAGTGACTGGGCCTCCGGAAACTTACATAATAAGCATTATTAAAATGTCTTATTTGATATCGAAATAGAATTAATTAGTAAGATTGGTGACTATTAAAGACTCTTTCTTGCAATCAATTTTAGTCTATATTTAAAAGTGGCTTATTAAGCGAAGGGGTATGATTTGAACCTGTGACCTTTAGATCGCCACCCAAGTATATTATTATTGGTCTATTTTGACATTAATTACTATCTTTACACTGACCAATATAGTGAAAGATAATATTGATTGTATAATGACTAAAACAAACTAAGCTACGTGCAAGCCGATCCTTAAAAGCCATATTCTGCCTGCTAGGTTTTCACCTACGTGCTCTACGTTTAAAGGTACCTCTATTACTGTAAGGGCAATAGGGTCAATTCCCTTAAAACAGCTATATAGTCACCCGGACCTATTTTTAGATGATTTAAGAAAAGAATTATATTAAATATTTTTTATATAAAATTTATCCATTATATAAAATTTGTATGACACTACGCGACAAGAGAGTTGTACCCGGGATTTCAGGATCGGCAAACATAAACGCTGATTTTAACATGTTAATGAGGTAACTCTATATAGAATAACAGTAAAAAAATCTTTATAGAAAATTTGTATTTTTATATAATACTGCGTGAAAAATAAAGTCGTACCCGAGCCTTTACGATCGGCAAACATAAGCGCAGGTTTTAACCACAATGCCAATAAGGTATCTCTAGATCGTATTATACTAAAATAAAATGATTTATAAAAACATTGTATTACCGGCGACACTTCGACCCAGTGAGATCTTTTGTGTCGACACTCTCCCAATAACGACTGTCATAGATGTTCATGGCAGCCGGGACCGACGGCTTAACGTGCTCTCCGAGGCACGGAGCAGGCGATAATTGTCAATCAATACGCACATAATTTCGAAAAGTCATATAACTTCCGAAAGTCAGAGGTGCCCGACGTGGGTTCGAACCCGAGACCCTCTGCATTGCAGTCTGTTGGTCTTCCCACTAAGCTATCACTGCTCATTTATTCTGAGGTAACATACTTACTAATATTAATATTATAAATTCGAAAGTAATTCTGTCTGTCTATCTGTCTGTCTGTTACCTTTTCACGGCTAAATTACTCAACCGATTTAGATGAAATTTGGTACAGATATAGTTTAAAACCTGGGGAAGGACATAGACTACTTTTTATTGATGTAGGTACCACGCGGGCGGAGCCGGGCGCAAAAGCTAGTATGCTATATTTTTATATAGTCTATGGCACGAGCCATGGAGCGAAATAGCAGTCATAAATGTGGGTGAAACCACATGTGACAGCTAGTTATATGTGATTGTAAGATATTCGTTTATTTAAGTCATTATATTATGTATGATTTTTGGTATTTGTAAATGTTATATATACCGTCATTATTATTATACACCTCATAATTCATTAATTAATCGGTATATTATTGATGACATTTACTTAGAAGACAATTCCTTACTTGCCTACAAATCCTTATAAAATAGTTTAATTTAAAGTTATTTTAGTATTAAACGTGTAAACTCTGAGATTTAATTTTATTATAGTTAGGTAAATATAAGTATATATTATTTAGTTTATTCTATTATTTAATATATAAATCTATTTATTTAATTTCGTATTGCTATTGCTTAACTTTGTTTAAGGTATAGCTTCCTTATATTAATAGAAACTGTTTTTAGTAAGCCGTCTAACTTTAAACAATTTAATACAAGTTAAAATTAAATACAGACTGAAAACTGTGTCCAATATAAATTTTCTAAATACTTGTAAAATACCTATATCTAATCTATACTTTTACACTAATATAATGAATTCAGAAGTTAGTTTATCTGAACCGCTGAATTAATTATAATGCAGTTTGGTATGCAGATAACTGAAACTATGCTGACCTCTCCGTCTTTAAATAAACGCGACTGAAGTCACAGGTAATAACTAGTTTCATCTAAATATTTTCCGAAAACAGTTTCTGGCGGGAAAATGTTGACGGTTATAATCACGTGGCTTCTATTCTACAGAACTAGGCGCTTCGACTATATTTGAATAAGCTAAAATTCAAGTAATAATGCTGGCTGATTCAAAATAATTATGAACAAACTTCACATGGCATTTAAACCGATCCAACATGACTAATTAATATTTTATCAACATTGTTGTTGTACGTTAGACTTATTTGAAAAATGGTTAAATTGGCTGTACTATTTGTGTTACTACTTGTAGCGACTGATAGCAGGAAAATGCCTATTTGTTTCAGTCTATAGTGTGTCACAAATATGGCTTCTAATACTTATTAAGCAAAACTAGGTTATTTTTGTATACTTTTAACTTATTTCAAAGTTCTATTCAATAAATTGAATTTAAATTTTGGAATGTTGAATAAGATTATAGTTTAACGACTTTTAAATTAAGAATTGTTGATGTAAACGATCTTCTGCTGTTTTTTTTAATAAATCTTATTAATGTTTATTTAAACATAATTATAATATTTCTAAATCTATGTAATAGAACGATTATACAAAATTAGTGACACTTTTAAGACGAATAAGAATGTTCTACATAGCTATATGGTTACTAATACAATTTCTCGTCTAGTCCACACTTGTTTAAACTAAGACTATTCAATATTTGGTTGAAGTATTCAAATTAAAGTGTGGCGTTTATAAAAATACGAGTGTCGACATATTCGTGCACCGGCGTCGCAGCATATCATACATTCTAATCTATTTAAGTGATCACAATTTCGTTTTACGTCATTTTAATTATTTATATCTTAATCTTTTGTGATTTTTATGTTTGATCGGCTTCATCTAACTCAATTATCTGTATTTATAATGGTAAACAGTCTTTATTTAAAACAAGAAAAGTTTTCAAAAGCACTGGTTAGCATATTTCGAAACCTGGCATAGTTTCACAAAGTTATTGAACTAAAGAATTTCATTTCTACATTTCTAATTTAAACTCGCAAATATTGTTAAGTAAGTCTGAAATTTGATTGCGTGAATGATAAATTAAAATATGCGAAATTAAGCATAAAATATAATACAATAGAGCGCGTTGTTCGGAATGAGGTTATCCGTATAAGTCTAACACATTTTTTTGTGCAAATATATTTATCACTATGGCACGACCTTGCTCCCAGCTATCGCCAAATTTTGCTAGTCCTAACGTCACATTGATAACTAGGCAATATAGAAAAACTTACCCGTATTAATTTAGATTAATATAAAAAATCCTCACAGCACAACACTTTGGTCACAGTAAAAATAAATATAATATGAAAATAAAGTTGGTTTGTGTTCGGTGCGAGTTCCGTGAGTGCAGTATGTTGTTGTATATCGCGGACGGGTTTATGCACATCGCGCGCTCGCCGGCAGGCAGCCGACTGGCCCGGCGCGCACGCACATTGCACGATCCCCGCGCCCCCCCGAAAAAATACAACCGCGAAAAATATGGCGGGATCCGACACGCAAAAACTGAAGGGGTGCGCTCCGCGTTCTCTCGCTGAGGTTGTATGCTAATCCATCGTGTGCTCGGCCCTTTTTTCCGGGGTGGGGGTGGGGGATGCAATTAAAAAGCCGCGCGTGCGTGTGGGGGCGCGATTAGAAAGGAGACGGCGGACCGAATGAGTCTGTCACCGGTTTTTTTTTACTTTTTTCCTAGTCTGGCATTTTGTGTACGAATGCTTAGGTAGACTAAATCGATGGACTGTCTGACTAGATTATTGGCGGTGTACTGAGCATAGACAACTTAGATGAATTTATCGCGCGCGTTATCTAAGAAACGAGATGATGTGCCATTTTTTATAAACGATGTTTATTAGTATTATTTGTGAGTTGTATTGTCATTGTTGCGCGTATTGGTTAATTAAAGAGTTATGAAATATGAAAATGGTCCATATCCCTGAAAAAAATTACAATAATTTATACGTTGATCAGTTGCATAATATACCTATGTATATAGGTACCCTGGAAATAAAAAAATGCAGCGTAGAATCCATTCTTCAAAATCGAAGTATTGCTGTTTGCGTAGTACAAGAAAAATTCTCACGTATAACGTTGGCGAAGTTTCGCACTTATATTTGAACCCTCAGCTAATATAAGTTTGACCAACTGCAAAATTAATTAATAACTCTTTCGACAATGCGAAAGACGTTTTGTAAAACCTGCTTGGACTAATCTATGGACTATTTTGAATTGACAATAGAGTCTACACTACATCGAGGGGTGTTTGCATGCACCGAGCTCTCGGCGAGAGCAGAGCTCAGCCTGCAGATTGTGGGAATACGGGATAACCGAATTTAGATAGAGCCCATTGTAACTTAACCGACTGTCTTCGATGTGTTTAGACGAGATCGACATTGACGTGGCAACGACTTATGACCATTATTTAATTATAATTTATAAAAGCGAGGTAGATTAATTAAGCTTCTAAGTTACTATTAGTCTAATAATTATAAATAATAAGCAACAGTCAAAAAGCAAACTTAAGAAACAAATAAATGATTGTTTTATATATGATATTTATAACAAAGTCATTAATAAAGAATTTTATTTTAATTATTAATTAATTAATAACTTACATTCCTTAATTAATTAATTGTAAATTAAGATAATAATGATAAATGTGTTTATTAAATAACTTAAACTCTAGTATTGTTTATGGAAATACAAACTTCTTAATAAATGGCGGACTT
Organism: Catocala fraxini; assembly: GCA_930367265.1. Lineage (NCBI taxonomy): Eukaryota > Metazoa > Arthropoda > Insecta > Lepidoptera > Erebidae > Catocala > Catocala fraxini. Next base: position 5,170,791 of record OV884036.1, on the reverse strand, counting down.
TATTCTCGCACGCAAAATCTATTATTTTGTCTATTGTCTAGCGGCGCTCGCTTCCGATTTTATTAGTAATTTACGTCTTGTAATAGTATTTTTATTTAGTCGTAATCTTGTAACTATAACAATTATGTAAATATTATGAAACAGATCGAAAGTAAGGAATTGCAGACGATTTTATATGTACTTTCATAATATATTGTACATTAATTCATTTTAAATAATTACTTTTGCGAGAAAAATACCGGGAGCGTAAATTAAAAGTAGTAGCAATATTTCTGTGTTAAATATACACGTATAAAACTGTATCTCGTGTTATTACAACAGAATCTTTATGCAAAAATTCGTACTGGTCTATTAGTATTTGTGACATACATAGATAATGTTTTTTGGCGATAAGATTATCATGTTAGTCATGCACGAAGTTCTAGGTTAATATGTTTCTAGCCGTATCTATTATTAGATAAATTAATAATATCAAATGACTTATTAAAATACAGTTTAATTAACAATTCACACTTAATAATTAAATATAGCAATATAATAAAGCGCCTAGTTTATATCGACTAAGTTTTCTAATTATAAATATTGTATTCAATTATTAACATACATATAAAATAGATTAATTTGATAATTAATTAATTATAAAACTTTATTTTAAATTAATGATTACTAAATTATTTAATAATATATAACTTATAATATATAAAGCGAAGTAATAAAAGTTAATTATTTCCAATCCAGTTTCGTAATAAATTTCTTGTGTTGGACTCGTTTGATTAACAATGTAGAGGTCAACGGTAGATGCAATGTTGTACCGATTTTTAATTATTTATGCAAGATTTGTCTAATATAGAGCTCGAGCAACACTTGCAGGCCTGCTAGCCCCTGCAACTCACTGGACCCTCATTAACATAATAATACAACACTTTATAGAGGGTAAAACTAATTGTTCAGACCTTAAATCACAGCTTCTATTCACCAATCCTATTTTTATATATGCTAATTTTATAATAGTTAAGTAAAAATTAAGAAAAATATTTTTACTTCCGGTTCCGAACAATTCTGGACAACGTGAGAATATTTCTTGCCGAAGAAATACCTGTGAAATAAAAATACAGCTGCGTTATGACTTACCTTGTGTAGCCGCCGCCGAGCGAATAAAAATGTAACTCAACAAAAACAATGAGCAAACTTCAACAAAGTCACTATACGAGAAGCAAGCGTCCGGTAACTCAACACGACTGCCGAATAAACTAACTTAAGCCGAGTGTTGACGAAATATTGCACGAATAAAAACTATTGGAATAGTAAAATAGGAGATGTAAGCGTGCGACGCGACGCGACCGACCGACCAATCCGTCACGCGACTAGTTGTCCACACACACACGTGACCAAACTTTATTCCAAGTTCGAACGAAAACTTTCAACGTGCGTACGATAGTTCGCCTCTCGCGCGCCAACTTGCTAAACTTCCGAAATAATTACTGACCCCCGAATTCTAAATTTAAAATTTAATTGCGGCTGTTAATTTTGCTATCTTTTTATTTTTTTTAATTTCTAAAAGTTTTTTTTGCCGAGGCGTCCACCCGTCCGGTCGGGTCCGGCCGGTCTGCAATATTAACACGAGCCGCGTCCACCTTTTGTAATGAAACGTTCACACATGCTTCCGCATTACCGTCCCGATGCCATCAATAATGAAGCCAGGCGGGAAAAAACAAAACGGGGCACCTCTCCCGGCGAGGCGCCCGCCGACACTACAGCCTCCTCGTCAAAGATCAGAATTGCATATCTGGGTTGCGTTAATGAGCGGGGGTTGGGGGCCCGTGGGGGGGTCGAAAAAGTGGCACCGCTCGCGCGCGAATATAAATTCATCGCCAAAAAATCATTACGCGGGGGGTGGCATTACGGGCGCTGCGCGGGTTCGCTCCTATAGTTTTTAAATCGGGCGCTCATTCGGCGCGATGCCGCGGCGCGCGGAGGCCGCGCCGCGACTGCACTCGGAGCCGCCCTGCACCCTGCACCCGCCACTATGCACTACTAGCACGCATGCACTTACACGTACCCAAGTTCAAGACTAGGCGACCCGACGTAGACACACTCACTCCTACTACGTACTTACACGTACTCTGTAGGCTGCAGCTCGCTTTCGCAGCGGACTAAGAAACGCAACAGCCAAAAGTAAAACAAATAAATAGGCGGGAAATTAATGCGACGTTGCGAGATGGATTGATTTTCCAACGGAAAGAGAGAAAATAAAAAAGAGTTCCACGTGTATGCAAATTCCTCTTTTCGACGACGATCGTAATCAATTTGTGCGTAGGAAGTCGCACACGCACGCATGCACGCACACATCCACGAGTTGTGCGACTCAAATTAAATCTAATACAAAATTGCGTTTTATGTTCACGCTAGTGTAGATGTGTGTGGGGGAGCACAATGCGAGCTCGCGGCCTGTACACTCGGGCGCGACGACATGATTAGAAAAAACACTCATTTACATATTTAATTTTATTCATAATTTTCACTTTACTTTGCACTTTCAACAAAAATTCAGAAGTACCATACCTATTTCATCAGTAGATTTCTATTCTATTCTATTCTATTATCTCCAATAGAATTGAAATGTGTTCGCAAGCAACAGGACATAGACGTGATATTCGCGCGTACGGCAATTATGTGCGTAACAAGTGGTTTTACATACCGCCTATGTTTCAAATAAACTCGTATGTAAATCATATTGTACGCCCACTCCGGCCTTCTATCTATGTAGAAGAAGCTTAGAAAACTGATATAGTTGTCTTTGCACCTCATTACCCACTTGAAATTACCGTTAAATAAGGCGAGATATAGTTGTTTTCAAAGGTGACGATGCATTTATTGGCGGGCTTTCAAAAACTATTTTCATCATGATAAGAGCAGTGTTATTTTACGTAATTTAAATATTGTATTTTTAATTTGACTTAATAACCTAATTATACATTTTAAAACCAGTTAGATTCAGGTGCGAAAGCTCTGGCTCTAGTTACTGCTTAAACAAGTTCTAAAGTGTTATGACTGTGATTTTGTTTTTCCGTAGTCATGTCACTAATTAGCATATAATTTTCAAAGCTAGATGACGTTACTGCTCGAAATTCAAACCGATTCTAACAAAATCCGTAAAAACTAAAATACGTTGCCAGCATCCCAATCAAGCATTTTACATTAACTTATTCCACCGACTGTACTTTAAAACTCACACAAGGATAATGTTAAAAATGAATTACCAACACATAGCCGCGCCTCCCTCCCCCTTTATACTCATTTTCATTTCGATGTTTTTGGGTTTTTGCGCAGATGGGGGTGGGTAACACCCCGTCCCCTACCCGCGCCCTATGAAAATAGGATATATTTTTATGTTTTATTTGCCCGGAAGCTTGTGTTTAGTTGCATGTTTATTAGAACTTTTTATTAGTAGAAACTGTACTGGATTTCGTGGATTTTTTTCCGGGTTAAAGGCATGATTTGCGATGACAATTGTATTGACTGTAGTCACGAAATGTTTGTTTTTACATTACTCGGATTGTTTAGTGGTATTGGTTACGATAGACTATCAAATGCGAGGTTTAAGTCAATAGTGGTTTGTTTGTTAAATACGTAACCTATATCTATGTAAACTTGGCCAAATGAAACTCAAGTATGTTTTGTTTTCATAAATATGTACGTAAAGATATTTATTGCGATGAAGGAAGGTTGAAACGGAAGTTCTTATAAGAAGATGCACATAAGAAACGCAAGATTCATCTCGCAACTCTATTCAATCGCTAATTATTACAATGAATAAAAGCAGATTTATATTGTCATACAATGTCTATTCATGATATCATTTTATCTTATAAAAGCACATTGACTAAAATGCATTATTTACACAATAATTATTACTTACGTAAAATTAAAAATAAATTTTATATTGCCTTATAACCTTCAAAACATATTTCACAAGTTAAAACGTTAAGGTTACACTAAAGAAATATAAACACATTAAAAATAAAATGTTCTTTAATATCTATTAAAGAACATTTTATTAATATCTAATAACGCATATTATATTTACAGAATAGAACCTCCTGGCATTTAAACTGGGACACATACTGTGTCTTAAAAGTAATGGCTCCTCTGTATCATATCACTTTAAAATTTAGCTCACAAAGTAACACTTAAGATTATCAGATTTATATAAAAGTAAATTACATTCACAGTGATCAAGTATACACTTTTCAAAGAGGATGAAAGAAGCTTTATCAAAAGTACGCTCGCAAGAAACTCACGCCGATATTAGTTGCCTTAAAAAAAAAAAGAGTAAAAGTTAAATTAAATAAAAACAAAAACTTTTTTTGTGTAGGCTTCTGATTGACCACGATCTTACTAGGTTAAGCAACTATGTGGTCGAGGGTGAATTGTGCGACAGCATCCTTATTCACTCGAGACTTAAAAGCATCTAGACTGTTTCTGTAAGTAAACACAGACACAGAAAGGAGTTTCTATCTATTTTATATGGAAGGGTTGTGACTATGACACCATTTCGGGCAGAATGCGCTCGAATATTTTAATAAATTGATACCACAAGTTATTTCTAAACACTCGTTTTCCTTAATTTAACCCATTATACTGACCATTATCATAACTTCTTTAAGCGTCCCAAATATCATAATTTCTAGTCTCATTATCCCCTTACGTATGGCAAACCAGAAAGAAGTGAAGTAAAGTCGACACACCAACGGCTTTACAAAAAAAAAAGACCCCGACAGTTCTGTTTTCCTTATTTAATATTAGTCTTCAGAAATAAGAATTAATTATGACTATAGTTTGGCTAACTATGATTAAAAATTTACTATACGCTGATTAATTATTATAATTGCTTTCTATAGAATGTCTTAAGAGCGAAATTTGAATTTTGTACACCCAGTCCCACTGTTAAAAGACTTTTATCCATGGACTTTCACACCCCTATTTCTGCATTCAACAATCGTCTGACCATTGTAGGTAAAAGAACGAGGACCCCTCTTTAAAAAAATTCATTAACTACACTCATATTTCAAATCCATAAGAGTATAATGACATAGAGCCAATTATCGAAACAAATAGTATTCATAATGGAGTTATGATCTAGTCTCAGTATCTTAAATTTTATAAATAGTATTTTGTTGAATTAAAATAAAACTTAATGTGATAATAATTTTTTTTTTATATTTGTCATTCATTACACTAGATGGAAATTCTATTAATAACAGTTGTTATTATGAGCATTGACCCTCTAATATGTTACTTACTGCAATCAAATCTTATTTAACAAAGTGCTACTATTTTTATTACATATACATATATCGCAAGAAACTGCTTGATGTTGAACAAATAATGTTACTAAAACAAGCGACGAACCCATCTATATTTAATCTAAGCCCTTCCCCTAGTCTGCGGTAGTTCATTTCCTTCTATTTACTATGAGAAATTGCATACGAACTATTCAAATCGAAGATAAAATTTCCTCAATTCACGAACGCGCGTAGCTCTTGTATCCATTGGTACTCATCTCTCCACATGTTTGCATGTGCGTAAAAAGATCAACTCACTTCTACAAGAAACAAACAACAACCAAAAGGTCTCCTAAACTGGATTATTTTCCTTCAATGTGTGCCTATAATATACTGGCTGGCAATAACAATCAATTATTCTTTTGCATATCCAAAGAATCGTGTTCAAATGTTTGAACTGGCCGGGCTATAGGTGACAATATTGCAGCTACATATGGCAATAAAATATTACTCATTTAGAAGCCTATTAATAATAACATTTATGTTAAGTGATGGACGGCGTTGAGCGCAGTCAGCACCATTACGTCAACAATTTAAGTGGTGTCATATTCGTACTGTCTAAGTAGTTGTCTCTGAGATACTTTGTTTTATAGAATATGACAAGCGGATGCACAGGGAACTAATATGGTCCATACTCTGTGATTTTAATATTTAAAATACCCATATACATTATTAATACATAGATGTTTATACTCAGACAACTACAACCAAACGTGCAAGCGAATAAACATATTAGAAATTTGTCGAGACTTTACATTTAGTTATTGTTACTAATACTACATTTTGAATACCTTAGTAATAAGTGTATTTTAAAAATAACAATTAACACAATAGTCTCGCTCAGCAAGTAATGGGAGGGTGCGTTCGCGCACCGTCTCGTAGCCGCGTAGAGCGATCGACCTACGCTCGTAGCGGCACCGCTACGTGAAATGCTACTAAGGACATTGCAAATACGTTTAAAAGCTCAATAAATTGCCTTGAAGTTTGTATTTTTTATTGATGTGAGTCAATAACAAACTAGGTATACATAAATAATAATATTAAGCCTTTTTATAAGCTAACTAGTCGTCTTTCTTTATAAATAACGCTCCAACAGAGCTTACTTACAGAATGATGTAGATTGGACTGCCGTTTATCATTACGCTTGAGTTTAGTATGTGCAGGGGTTTGATTTCGCCTACGATTTATGATAGTGATGAAATTCGATGATATTGGTAAGCAGACTGCGTAATAGAAAATGATAAACACACACAACCTTTTACGACGAATGCTTCATTGTCACTATTTAATAAAATTATAATGTAAAAATGCTGACACGCACCGCGGCGCCAATTAGGTATATAAAATAAAATTAAGCTGTACAGTTGTCTGTACACATCACATATGTCGGCCTCGGTGGTGTAGTGGTTAGTGTAACTGACTGCCACACCTGAGGTCGCGGGTTCGATTCCCGCACAAGTCAAACATTTGTGTGCATGAACATGGATGTTTGTCTTGATCTGTGTGTTTCTATGTATAATATATATGTTTTTACAAAAAAAAAGTATATATGTATGTTTATCCATTGTCTACCCATAGTACAAGCTCTGCTTAGTTTGGGCTAGATGGTGTTGTGTGTATGTGGTAGAATATTATTATCATTATTATTATTATCTTTAAGAAAATTGGGAATAAGTGCAAATTAAAGATACTAGTGTTTCAGCTAGATGTATTTTGGCCTTTAAGTGTACCAGATCTCGACGTCATATAATTTTTTGATCATTTTAGTATATAATTTTATTTTCATATTTTACTTATTGAAATAATATAATAAGTGGTTCGATATGTACTGTCCAAATATTTATATTAGCTTTATTAGTTGCATATTTTTACCTATAACTGAAGTTGTAATAGTAAGAATGAAAAGGCTTACCCGGTTAAGTATCACCCGTTTACAGGCAATTAGTGCAAGAGTTGGAACTCTGTTACTGCGTTTCGCCTGGTAAGTAAGTAGTATATTTGGAAGCTCACATATTTAACTTTAGCTTTCGGTCCCCCCGTCTTTAATTTTGTTTTCCTTTTGTGGGCAACGTGCGAAATATACTCCTGATAATGTCTATACTAATATAATAAAGTAATTTTTTTTTAATCTGAGTCGTCTAATTCTCCTATATCCCTATATAGGAGACTTAGTTTAAATAAGACTAAGTACGTATGTTTTAAGCATAACCAACGTATAACGTAAATTATAAATAAGGAAAGAGACAATTTGTTAAGCAGGATTTGAACCTAAACAAGTGAGAATCGGCAATGAATTGCCATAAATTTTAGAGTTCGAAAAAATCGTTCAAGTAATATGCAAAGGTCACGTGATACCACGTGACCTTGAGGTCAGAGGTCAAAGATAATAGTCATTTCGGAGGTATATCGACTATGCTGAGTCAAATGGCGTTGACCGCGAGTCTCTATCTCTTACGGTTCTTGAGTTGAAAGTTGTATAACAGACAGACGGACGGACGGACAAAGCTGTTGTATAAGAGATTTTCGAACTCTAAAAAGCAAAGCTACTACTTTTTGTTATATACATCTTAACTTAAAACAATTTTGCATGCGATCGTAACTTGCTAGGATCAACTTCGGAGCCGGATCAATGTAACAGTTTGACTTGCTACTAAAATTATCTCAGTAGCAGCACGGAAAGTCTAGTAATGTGCCCAGTCATTAGCAATAGGCTCACTTTTACATAAAAATCAGAAATAAAGCTGACGAGATACATATGTTTGTATTTGCCTGCACCTTTAATGTTATGCAGGACTCTATGGTTTTTTTTAATCTGTTCGGAATTGCCATCAGTATATTGCATCAGAATTGCAATAACAAACGTTCATGTCAACGGTCCAGTAGTTCTTTTTTTAATTAGCATTGCACCCCTAGGTCTCATATGGGCGCTGCATAGGTACACAGCCGTTCAAAATTGCATTGTACCTACGCGTTGCGTAAACAGACATCAAAGTAAAATTGGAACCCTTTTTTCATTAGCCAGACTAATGAAAAAGGGGTAAAGTATTTTAAATATAATATTGTGTAATTACAAATAAGTGTATGAATAAATACATGTTAATCTTTTTTTACTTATACTCTTTAAAATAATGCACCACACAAAACCACAACGCTATCTAGAAAACCATGACAGAAAACCTAGTAACACTTTCCCTAATTTGTGAATAAAATCTGAGACTTCATGATCGCAAGCGCAATTGGATCAAACAACCACTCTAGTTATTGAAATTAAACTGCTATATACGGATTTTATCGCGTTGTTTATTTGACACTTTATTACAAAATTTTGAAAATTTTTACACTGCTACTACTATTAAACTTTACTAATTTTTAAGCTAATTAAATTATTATTAAACTATTTAGATTTAATTTATTTTTACACTTTCCCCGACGTTTCGGTTGCTTTTCAGCAGCCATGGTCACGGGGAGACTACTCTAGTTATCTTCTTCCTCTGTATATTTCGCTAATATGTGTGATCGTATGTCAAATCAGTTGCACGATACATGCAGTCACATCCAACCTCTTTAATAGTATCAGACGATCTTTTTGGTGCCGCTCTGAGCGCGTTACCGTCCACCTGGCCAAAAGTACGCGATTTCTCCAGACTGTTCTTTAAAGATCACATAATATGACCAAAGGAACACAATGCTTGCTCTTTACAACTAGTAGACAGCCTCTTGACGATTTTCATTATTTTAGTATGGGCTCATTTGTTCTTATGGACGCCCATGTGATACCAGTCTAGTCATAAGTCAAATTAATATATAAAATTTTATTTATTATTAAAAACCAACTACCCGCTATGGAAATTATTCCTGTGACGTTGACTTTGCAAACACTAAAACAATGGACACAAAGAACACCCATACTCAGAACAACTATTTTATCCAGTACAAACAGTAAACCGTCAGTCACTTAGAAGCTGACGACCCATCTGCCGGTAAGCGAAGCATATGGATGCTTGCGATAATAAGGTAGTCACGCGAACTCCAAAAAAAGAGAGATAAAGAAGCTTAGAATCTTCTAACCTTACATAATATAAGATTGTTTGACTGTGATTTTCTGTAAGATGGTGTCAAGTATACTAGTTAAGCTACTCCAGGATTCGGCTGCGCTCTATTTATTTAGCAGGAACTGCTTCGAGATGGAATGCTCCTGGGATGGTTTGTTTGTAGGATGATTAAAGCAGAGAAAGGCTTGCGGGAGACTGTTGGCCTGCCATGCAGAGGTGCACCTATGACTTTACTATTAACTAGTTAATTATCGCTTTGACGGTGAATGAAAACATCGTTAGAAAACCTTCATGTATAAGAATTCTCTATAATGAATATGTGAAGTATGTCCCACACTGGGCCAGCGTAGTGGACTATAGCCTCAACGGTACCATTCAAACTTGGTACAACTATTTGTGAATAACTCAAATGTTTGTTTCGTGTGGGAGGATTCGAACCCATAACACTCGGCGTGGTAGCAGCGGCGAGGCGACCACTTAAACTTACTAATGCGACTACACGGACAGCGGAAGTTACTGTCTATTCGCATTACCCAATTATTCCAAACAATTATAGACTACGGTAACATTATTATCTTAATAACGAACTCAGCGTCGGCCGGGGACTATGTTTGTTCGTCAGCTAGGCAGTATAAAAAGTAAGAATAAGCAACGAAAATAAATTATAAGCATTTGAGAACATACTAGATGATTTATGACCTCTTAAAATACTTTTAAAGTAGTATTACAACATTCCCTCATATCGTGTGTTAGACGGCAGACTATGAAAGGGGGTGGCTGCGTTTAGTGCCAAGAAAAACCGTAATAGACGATTGAATAAGTCTGCTTGGCAGAAGCAGACTTATGAAAAGGATATAAGTAGGTTTATAACACAGCTTAGGAATCAGTTTTATACATACGCTAGCCTTCGATCGCGGCTTAGTCCGCGTGCATTATGATTTACCATTGATTCTACATTGTGGATCACCAATTACTTAACTCCAGTTTAACTATACCAATTTATATAAAAGATGGCTTAAATTTCAATTTGAATTCCAAACTATATATATTATCTAAAAATACTATGTTTCAATACACTTGTTAGGTTCCTTTTAAGATAAAGGTAAACAAAAATCGTAATATTTTGATTAGTATGAAATTTGAACATACATTATTTACAATTACCCTAAATTTCAATTCGATAGCATTAGCAACTGTGACAGAAAGACAAACAGAGAGACAGGCAGACATAAGGTTTCCGTTTTTACCATTGTTGGCATTTTGGCACAGATCGCTAGAACATAATTTCTGATACTAAACCTTTAATAAATTGATCTCAGTTGATTCCCTTTAACATATTTAATATATGTACATACACACATTCAGAGTTTTATTAAAGATAAATAGGTCCATATACCTACGCCTGTTCATTATAGAATTAGTCAGCAGATTTGTTTTAAATAATTATGAGTGAAATTCACGACGCATCCTCGGATTGCCCACTGCGATTATTGCAAACGAAAATTAAAATACTGAACTCCTCTGATGATGGTCAAACGTGTCATGGCATTTAAGCGAACTCAGATAAGAACCTGACTTAGGTACCTACATTACTCTTACTCTTCGTGTTATCAACCACTAAACTTTGACTTTCATAAGTATTACTTTGTGACCTAAATGAATCAATGTATTTTCTTTGCCAGCCCTAATGCTAGATACGCCTCTTCTTAGTGTGAGAAGGGGTAGACGATAGTCCACCATGCCGGTCCAGTGCGGGTTGGTAAACTTTACATAAATTCTTCGAGGACGTTAAAATTCCCAATCTTTTCCTTCATCGTTTAAACAAGCGATAATTATTTATTTAATATGCACATAACTTCGTAAATTCAGAGATGCGCGCCTTAGATCGAACTCGGGACTCTGCGTGGCAGTCCAACTGTCTTCCATTAGGCTATCACTGGATCGCACTTTGCTTGGATGCAGTATGATCTCAAATTGTGGTATTGATATCGGTACGCGTTTCCTTAACCGTTATTGTATTAACGTCCTGCAGACCGAATTTTGGTCACGTCGGCTAGTCTTAACGGAGACGAGCCATCTGCGCAGGAGATATTATATTGTACAAGTGTGTGCGAAAATAATTGCACTCTCGGTTCCTTAACTCTTATGATCCGATGGGACGGTAATCCGACACGACCGGAGAGAGATCAGGCGTAGCACCAACGGCTTTACGTGCTTTCCGAGGCACGGGGTGTCTTACACCGCCAACTTCCTAACTCTAGGCTGCTATTGAGATTTCTTAATAGAAAAACCCAATAACTTTTTGTTGGCTCGACCCGGGATTCGAATGAGACCTCAGGCACAGCAGTCACATTCACTACCGCTGCGCCACGAAGGCAGTTATTGTATTAATTGACTACCTACTAGTGGTAGCCCAGTGATCGAAATTCAACCATATAATGATATCAGTCCTATATACTTATAAACTGTTTCACTATGGTCAGGGATCTATTCTCAGTTTTGATACGGGTTAGGTCATAGTCCACCATGCTAGCACAGCCGTAAGTTTTCGCTTTCGGCACTCCTTTATATAAACTTTACTATGCCAAATTTACCACTCTTTGCACGCAATATGCTTAAAAAGGTGTACAAAGTTTTCTCTTCCTTTATTAATATATAGATGTCACACTTTATGCTGGTAACTTTCTTTACGGTAAGCAGCGTCTTGGCTGTGTTTCTTTGGATAACTTCTGGAATTCTTAGAGGACATCCGGTGATTACCACTCACCATCAGGGGAAATGCTGGTTCATCTACCAAACAATAGGAAAGCTTAAGGGAAAGACAAGCGTCTAGGCAAAGCTTGCTTTTTTAAACAATTGCTAAAGTTTTTGGTTTATATGTTTTCTTGTAACGCTCTTAAGTTACGTTAAGTGCTTGTATTAGGAATAATAATAATAATAATAATAAATAGGTGTGAGTCTAATTTTGAAAGTACAGAAGTAAACAGTCTAACGGATAAGGCATTCGGCAATAATTGTGCCGATAGTCATATCTGTCAATGGTCTAATTGCCAAGAGCCTCGATCACCATCTAAAGAGGCTCGCGTTAGGTGCTTGGATCAGGGGTTTGATGCAGAACGCAGTGCTATTAGATACAGCACGCATTGTGAGGAGGTTCCTGTCTCTGGAATCCTAACCACCGGCAGCTTGGACCCTGTTCCTGATGCCGGTGGGTCATTTCAGTTTATATATTTTTAAATATGTATGTTTTTATATTTATATTTAAAAATGTAATAATTAGAAAAAAAATAGTAATAAAGAGAATAATAATAATAATAAATTTTTATTGCCCAGAAAAGTACATAGCTTAAAAAAAAAACAGCAATGTTAACACAATATTAGGTGAAGATAATATTTGTTTGAACACTGATACCCAAAGTACGATTTAACTTGTGTCATGGGTACCAGTGAGAATGTGTTCACGCTGTTAGTGAAATGGTTGGGATCAAAATTCATGTCCTCTCGTTCTGAAGTCTAGTGCCTTATCCGTTGGAATGTTTACTTCTGTACTTTCAAAATTAGAGTCACACCTATTTATTTTGGAGACAGACGGAGCTTCGCTTCATACGCATGTTACATTGTGTTTAAAAGGAGAAGACTAAAAAGAAACTGCCTTCTTGGAACCATGGCATAAGAGTGCGTCTATGTTACCGTACGTGAGGTATCAATTTCGATTCCCAGCTCGGATAAAGTGTTATTAGGATTCCTGTTAGGAAATTCTTAATCTGGACAGCTATAGCCCTATAACCTAATGAAATAAAGTCATTATACATGTCTTCCAACCCTTCAGGAATATACAGAGGTGAGTCAACGTATGTAGATAATTCATCCCACATATCGGGCATAATCAATAATAGCACATTGACTACGCAGCTTCCCGGGTGCAACCGCGGACATTAAAAAAAAGGCGCATCCGAAAAACAGCCGAGCTGCGATAAAAAGAGATAAAACAACACGCACACACTCTCAGCGTGAAACGAAAAGTAGCCATTTTTGCACCAATAGGGTTATTACGGAAAAACTACAGCAAATGAATTTATTATCGCGGGGCGTGGGGGGTGATCCGCCCCCTTGCCACCCAATAACAATATTATTTTATTTTTAATACGCCGATAACATAAAGGGTTGCCGATGGACGCTGCGGTCGTGGACGGGTTCGATCCTATGTTACGAAATTATTTTAATGAATGCTAATTTGTTTTCATTGTGGTTATTGTTAGTATTGATATGTAAGATTAGCTTTGGTGGTACAGCGATGTAATAAGGATATGTACCCTTATAGCTGCCGCTTGGGAAGTCTCGAATTCGAATTTAGCAAAGGCGGCTTTTGAGAATTTCATTCTCGTTTTCACTCTGTTTTATTTCAGTATTTGGAACTGTGGTGGTCATCATCTATTTATTAGGATCTAAATATGCTGACGTCATCATAACGTTACGTCTTACTAACCTATAAAATAAAAGCATCAAGTATTCTAGTTTTAAATTCTTACAGTTAAAAACCGTTGGCTAGAGTTCGACATTCTGAATTTAAAATCGTTGGTTTTAATACGCTATTGAGGCATTTGTTTTACCGATGACAGCTGACTAGAAGCGAGCTGAGTTAGAATCACTAATCAATCGGAGAGCAAGAAGATGCTAGTGGGTAGTAAAGATAGTTTTCCATGGGTAATGAGCAGGAATGATTATGCGTCGCAATTACTTCTTACACAAGAACCATTTGCTCGGTTTGGAAAGAAAATCTCAATCGTCGCATCCGTAGCCCGAACGCAAAGGAACCACCGCTATCATTAATTATACTATACTATTAGCTATGTGTGTATATAATGATTTAAATAAGAGAGGAAGTTGTATTAATAGGTACTATATACCTATAGTATTAGATTGTTAGAATGATAGAAATAATGATAATAATGCTATTCTAACCGCAACTAGACACTTGAAACATGGCGGAATGCCTTGGATTTCGATTTTAAATTAACTGAGACTGCTGTTAAATATTTTGTATTGAATGTGTGAACATCACATCATAGTATAATTTTCTTAAAATTAAAATAGTTGAAGATTCGAACCTTAGATCCCTTAACCTTAGAACCTGCAAAAATTAGATCGTTACCTACGAAATCGCCGTTTCTTTCATAGATTGAATTTCTTGTTTTCTTTACAAAAAACATCATTTGAAATTTTTGTTATTATTTCGAGAATTGAATATAAATAATATACATTATTAATAATCTACATTATAGCAGCGATAGCTCAGTGGGGAGACCAACAGACTGCAATGCAGAGGGTCTCGGGTTCGAACCCACGTCGCGCACCTCTGACTTTCGGAAGTTATATGACTTTTCGAAATTATGTGCGTATTGATTGACAATTATCGCCTGCTCCGTGCCTCGGAGAGCACGTTAAGCCGTCGGTCCCGGCTGCCATGAACATCTATGGCAGTCGTTATTGGGAAGTCAGTACCCTCTAATATCCTGACACTGGTCTAGCCTTAGAGTATCGTTAGCCTTCGGGTTGCGGAGGTCAGGTGGCAGCCGCTCCGTGTAAAAACTGATATCCAGTCAAATCCGGTTAGACCAGAAAAGCCGACCCCAAAATGACTTGGGAATAATAAAGGCTAGGGAGAAGGGATTAATAATCTACACCAATTATTTTTATACAATCTGTGTATAAAATTAAGTCATTTACATCTTTTCGAATGCGTTGCTGATTTAATTATGACTAATTGAGCTATAATTAGATCACAGTTTCTGTTTCTTATAATTTTTACTTGGCTGTAAGTCAAGCAAAGTCGGCAATATTTAACATGTCTATTTATGTTAAATATTGCCGACTATTTATTTATTTATTTATTTATTTATTTATTTATTAAAGGTTATCCCACAGCATATACATATATACATATATTAGGTAATTATATCAATACACAGTCCTATGCATATGCCAATTACGGGCTAACACAGCTTACACAAAAAGACTACAACAACATTGAAGAGTTTAACATAAGCTAAATTGACAATTCAAATAAAATACAAAAAACAAAAGCAAAAATAACACAATAAAAATAAGAAGCACATTATCAAAACAATAAATATTGCTTAAAATTACTTAAAAAACTATGATGTAGTGGTTATCCCTAGCGACTCCAGGTACCTATTTCTAAATTTATTTTCGGTGTCATGAAATATGTCAGCATCGAAAGCACTTTTTGTGTGAGCATTTAAATCACTACACATTCTATTTATAGGTGAATTAAGTCCAATATTAGTTCTAGACCTAGAAGATGAAAGGATATTTGTGAGAGCATATCGCGGTAACCTGCTAGGGACGTTAAAAGATATTTTAGATAACAAATTGATACAATCCATTTCATTTCTTAAGATTTTTCTTATAAACAACAAGCCATGCATCGTCCTTCTATCACGCAACGAGTACATATTATAATGCTCGAGTCTTGCTGTATATGGGCAGCCTGAAGAAATACTGCGTGATGTAAAGGCAAGGTGCCTAGTGAATGCGCGCTGTACGCTTTCCACACGCTGGGAGTGATTAGCGTAATAAGGGTTCCAGACTACACTCGCATATTCCAGACGACTGCGAACCAACGAATTATATAACAAAATTTTGGTCTTATGCAACTTAAAACCTTTTGTGGCACGTTTTAAAAAACCTAACATTTGCGCTGATTTCTTAACAACGGCATCAATGTGTAGACCAAAATTCAACCGCTCATCCATCATGACACCAAGATCCCGAACTGCATTTTGCTTAACGACAATGTTGTCACTTATACTATAGGTAGTCATTGTAGAATTATTTTTCCTACTGAACTTTATGTGGTAACATTTTTTAACATTAAGTGACATGCCATTATTATTACACCAATCCTGAACATTATTTAGATCTTGTTGAATTAGACAATTATCATCATTAGTAATTAGCGTTCTGTAAATTTTTAGATCATCAGCAAACAATAAATATTTACTGTGATTAATTTGAGCTGTAATGTCATTTATAAATAATGAAAAAAAAACTATGAAATAGTACTTATACCAAAATAAAATTTTAATCATTTCGAGACAAAAGACAATTTCATAGTTATATATTCATATCAATGACTCAATATTTAAAAATTGTACCTATACGAAAGCAATGTATTTACATGTTGTTTTATCTAGTCGTTCTTCTAATGTAACATCAATTTTTGACGACCTCGATGGCGTAGTGGTTAGTGTAACCGACTGCCACGCCTGAGGTCGCGGGTTCGATTCCCGCACAAGTCAAACATTTGTGTGCATGAACATGGATGTTTGTCTTGGTCTGGGTGTTTCTATGTATAATGTGAAAGTATTTACAAAAAAAAAAAAAAAGTATATATGTATGTTTATCCATTGTCTAGTACCCATAGTACAAGCTCTGCTTAGTTTGGGCTAGATGGCTTAAAAAAAAAAAAAAAAAAAAACTTACAAAGTACTTACAAAGTTGGCATTCCCGATGATATGTATTAAAAATAAAGTGTTTATAGCTACCTCGAACTGACGATACCCAACGGCCACCTGTAACAAGAAGGTTATATATTTAGAGACAGTTACAGTTACATACTTTAGTTTTTAATTAACTAATAATAACAATGTATTCCAGTTCGAATTTCAGTCACGCGGTCCAACCTCAACGGAAATAATATATCTGCGCAGGAGATATTATAGTGTATAAGTGTTTGCGCAAACACAAACTAGCAGACAGTTAACTTGTGTTTGTGCAAGTTGACTGTCTTCTTCACTCTCATAATCAGATAGGACGATTATCCTACTCGACCAGAGAGAGAGAGATCAAACGCATGACCAGCGACTTAACTAGCGTGCCGAAAAAAAAACACTATATTTCCATGTTCGAGTCGCTTCTGGGCATTTCTAGACAGACAATTTAAATAATTTTTGTCGAGTTAGAAGTCGAAGATCGTAGCATTATATTAAGTATGTGTAAAATCACGAAAATTTAAAAAAGATTAACTTTTGGTCGGTCGTATGATTCGAACCCGGGTTTTCGCAATACCTGCCCGGTTATACTAGCTACTAAACCAATAGCAAATTACCCAAAACAATGTGTCATCGATTTGAGTAGCCTAGGTGGCTTTTAAGCTAGGATTATCACGTTAGGCGTAGTAGTCTATTTTTCTTGAAGGGAAATCTTTATACTTACGTAGCAACAGTTACAGTATTAACTCGTTAGCAGTAAGGCACTGTGAACGAGCCGTACTGCTACCGGGTTCTGTTCTGTTTACCATGCAATGGGATTTAACAAGGCCTTTGGTAGCATCCATTATTTTCTGCACTAGACTATCACTTATAAATTAAGCATTCAATAATTTATTTATTTATTTATATCAACATACAATTGCCTTTACAGGTATCTACCCAATACGACAATGTAGCTACATAAGTGACAAATACATTAGAGCTACTCTTATGAATTCCGCCAATGTACAATTAAATATATCGATACGCTGAGAGACGTTATTTAAAATATTAAGTGCGCGCCCTTAACAAAGCAAAGCAACCTAAACTTAAATATAAATAGTTTTAATAATAAGTTATTATGTTTCGAATATTATGAATTTAATGTAAAAGTTCAAATATGTTATGATATGACATTTGTTAGTCAATCACGTCAACCGTTGATCGGATTTGAAATACCCACCGCATGAAGATGGAGTATATGTCGGTCATTTTGATTCCAAAGGGATTCACGCGAACGAAGCTGCGAGCAGTAACTAGTATTAAACAATGACCACATCTTTTAGTCACATCATAATAAAAGTCCCAAATATTTCTAAAATACGTGTTCATAGTTTAGCGATACGAATATGTGAATTTTGAAATAAAAGCATCTGTTTAAACACGTACCTATTATGTTATTTCTATTAGAGTAAGACCATCTGTGCCAACGGTGACTACTTTACAATGCCACTCTCAATATATTGTATAAATACCATTACTTTAATGTGCTTGTACGAAAATTTAGAGTGATCAAGGTCGTCTTTATGATAATAATTTGTGTAGTTAGTATTACATTTTGTTGTACTAGAATAATTTGAAAATTTATTCGATACGAAGCTGTGAGAGTCCTTTGGACTGCCACGCTGAGCTCCCGAGTTCAACCCACGTCCGATTTTTTGTAGTTATGTGCGTATGAGTTAGATAATGCCTACTCATTATAATGGCGAAGGAAAACATTGTGAGGGAACCGCCATGTCTGAGAATTCTGCGTAATGTTCTGGATGATATGTGAAGTCTGTCAACGCACTCTGGGCGAGGGCCTGTGTGGTGTACTATAGCTTAACCCTTTTCAGACTTAAAAGAGGCCTGTGCCCAGCAGTGGGTCCCTTTATATATACAGGGCTGATATTATTATTATTTGGTGACGGGAGGAATGAGCCGGCTCTCCCGGGCGACCACCTCTCTCGTACCTTTTAGGGATACAGGCGAGAGAGTAATTATGTTCCTCTGAGTATGATACAGATATTGCTCCTAGTTAATTAGTGTTCTAAGTTAAGTGTACTTGTGCTCACCATGAGTATGGTTATTTAAAATATATTTTTTATAACATTGTCTTCTGTTTACGTGAATGTTATTCATTGAAATTAATCTATTTGATACGGATTTTATCGCCTTCTTTATTTAACACTTTATTACATAATTTTGAAAACTGTTACTCTATGAAACTTTACAAATGTTTAAGCTAATTTAATTATTAAACCTATTAAAACTCTGGAGTCTCCCCGTGACCATGGCTGCTGAAAAGCAATCTAAACTTAAATACAAATAGTTTTAATAATTTAATTAGCTTAGTAGTAGTGTAACAGTTTTCAAAACTATGTAATAAAGTGTTAAATAAACAACGCGATAAAATCCGTATAAGGTAGTTTAATTTCAATGATTTTTTAAATTCATTTCCCTTATGTCTAACCAGATCCCAGATTAAGAGAAAATCAACAGAGCTAATCAACTAGATTTTGTTAATATATTGGAGAAATTGATTAACCTGGATCGACAATGTGTATTATTTGAATCAAGTATATTGTTAAGTCAGAAACATTTGCCTAAATGGTTCGAACACTCTAACAGTTGAAATTAATATTGGATTCTTAAGGTAAAATTTGTTGATCATCAGAACGAATATTTTGTGTGCAAAATGAGTGCAAGATGTTGAAGAACATAAGAGTGAACGAAGTAAAAGGAATGGATCAGCATTATGTGTTTGTGCATTAAGTGGAAATTCATTGCTTCTGCTGACCCAACGCCGCTAATGAGTCAATATTTTGTTATAAATACACTACATGAAATTACGTCAAGCCATCATATGCTATGGTTAACGCTTATAATTACGGGGCCCAACATTTGTTGTATAAAAAAAGAGTTTATAATAATTATTCAAATATTATTAAGCATTCACATTATTTCTATTAAATAAAATATCCTTTAATAGCACATCAGATAGCAAATTAACTATAAACTTTACTTAATCCACATCTACACAGTTAAACGCAGTCCTTGAAGCCCAAATCCCATTCCCAACAGTGGGATTAAACCCATTAACCAATTTACGACTAAAAACCTAGTAAATGGAATATACGAATGCCTTGTGGAGACAATATGAAGATTCAGCGAACGCCCAAAGTGGAATTTAAATATGTAAGGAATTAGGAGATCCCCCCGGAGGGTGGCAGGGAGAGAGGGGGATGCGGGAGGTTTTTCAAAACTAGAAAGAGATGAACACCGTGCGTTAGTATCGCGATCTGGTGTTTGGAGTTGTACGAGATTCAGTTAGACGGATATATCTGAAGATATACGATGTTGCCAGAAACCACGCACCATGTGAATATATTGTACGGTGTATGAGTAAACCGTTTAGGTACGCTATATTGGTATATAGTATACAAGATAAATACAATGGTGAGCCGAACTATTTGAATGAATGCTCTAGGTTTATAAGAGAGAGAGAGCCTGCGATATTGTTTAGGTAAGTTGGTTTGGTTTCCACATACATACCTTCGACTTCTTTATACTAATACTTTGTAAATAATGATTTACGCAACGTTTTTTTTTAATTGTCTATGGTCACCAAACTAATATCTAATGTGAAATCTATTTGTAAGAGCGCTGGTACCCATAACACAAGTTCAATCTTACCTTGGGTATCAAAGTTCACATAAACACTACATATGGAAATCTACTTTAATACTTAAGACTGCGCCGAGCGAAATGTGCCAAAACAGGCGCTCACAGTTAAGTGAATAAAATAAACACTTTTTGTTTAATACAAATATAAAATATATATTTACCATAACAATGAATGTGTTTACAATTACTCCGTGTAAAAAACTTAAAATAATTAATATTTCCGCCTACAAAATTACGTAAATTTGCAAAAACGTAAGCTCGTGTTACGTGATTTTTAAATTATAACAGTAGAAATCTATATATTTTACAGCTTAAACGAAACTTAAATAGTTATATTACAATTTGTCCGTTCCAAATATTTAAGTTATTGGTTGACAATATAGATACATATTTATCAAAAAAGCACTTCAAATCCTCTATACAATTTCACTATGGCAGCCGCGCGCCGATTTGAATATGCGCCGTACGAGCTCTGTCATTATCTGTCTTACGCTCGGCGCAGTCTTAATTTATTTCACTTTAACTATAACTCATGTAAGTGTAAATGTTCAACTAATTTGATCAATAAATAAATAAATTGTAATTACTACGACACGAATTAAATGCATTGATCTTAGAGCTTTCACGTTGACGGTCTAACGTATTTATAATCTAGGAAAGATTAGTGCTGTTCTATACAGCGAGTGATAGAGAAAAGTGATTTATGCTAGTCTACAAAATTATTTGAGCTCCACTTGGTTTCAAATTCTTGTATCTCTAGCTAAGTTGTCTTTCTACAAAAAAATATACATGTGAATGACATATGATGATAGTAGTAGAGCCTCGCTGATGTAGTAGCAGTAGAGCCTCGTTGATGTCAGCATAAATGGGCCGGCTCGACCGGGGAAGGACTACTCTCTCACAGAATATCGACTTTTGACTCTTTCCCTCTTCCTGCTCCTTCTCCTTCCCACTTCCTTTCCTAAAGGATCGGCAACGCGCAAGTGATGCCTTTGGTGTTGCAGGCGTCTATAGGCTACGGTGACCGCTTACTATCAGGTGGGCCGTATGCTTGTTTGACACATTAGTCGTATAAAAAAAATAAAAAATATGACAACGTTAAATAACGTAGTCACATCAAACAAATAGAAAAATTGTAGCCAACTTATTAAATAAGCAATTCCTGTACATTGTTAGAATAGAACGTATACAAACCAAATTGTCAAGACTTTTGTGATTCTAGGAATAAAAGAGATACTTAGCTCAGCGTACAAAATTTTATGACAATCATCAACGTAACACCAAAGATAGACTTTTGCTTAACATGCGAATTAAAAATAGGAAGAGGACGGTCGCAAACATAAGCACAAGCAAATGTCTTGAAACAAACGACGCAATCCAAATTAAAGAAATATGACCTTTAACAGTGACGTCATTTCCGGTTTACAAATCTCCATATCTTAAGATATATCATGGCTTGTTCTTCCACTTAGTATGTACACGCACGCGCCGTAATGAGCGCGCGCGGGGGGCGGGTAGTTAGACAATTTTACAACTGCGCCGCCTCGTTTTTTGGCAGACGCGCGTCGCTAGGTGTGTGCGCATAGATCAATAGAAAGACCGGTCACTTGAAGTTTAATGCCTACTACCAACAAACAAAATCTTCACGACTTTATATCTTCGAAGGGGTTAACAGATGTGTATAATATAGAGACTTATTTGACAGCCATGTTTTTAGTTTTTAGATGGCAAATCTATTGTCGATTACAGAGCACATTTTCAGACGGTCATTATTTCTCAGAATATCCTAACAGTAAAGTGTAATAACAGTGTGCTTTCCATTGAATCATTATCAGAATTTATTTAAATATAAGCCCTCACAATCACTCAAAACATTATTGCAAACTTATGCCAGAGGTCCAACGAGGTATTCCTCATAGTCGATTCGTTTTATACTGTTTTAGTCTTTACTTAGCTCATACTTCAGAAATTATAATTCAAATTATAGTTATATATCAATAATAAGAACTTTGAAATACTACAATCAACATTATTATTTATTTCTATTCCAAAGAAATATACGTACTTATTTGTTGAAATAGGATTTGACAGTCAGATTTTTAATATTGTCTTCTGTTTACGCGAATGTTAAGAAACAGGTTTGAAATTAAACTACTATATATGGATTTTATCGCGTTGTTTATTTGACACTTCCCTCATGACCGTGACAATGGCTGCTGAAAAGCAACCGAACCGTCGTGGAAAGTGTAAACTTAAATATATTTATAGTTAGTAAGTTTTAATAGTTTTAATAATTTTATTAGCTTAAAAATTAGTAAAGTTTAATAGTAGTAATTCTAAATTATGTAAAAGTGTCAAATAAACAATGCGATAAAATCCGTATCCTGTAGTTTAAATTCAAAGATTTTTTAAATTTATTTACTTAGTTAACCTGTTTCTTAATACAACTTTGTATAGGACACTTGAAATATTTTCTATTATCACTTGGAACACCTGTGAGGCAATATACAACAACGTTGAAAAATGCTACAAGTGTCGCATCTACATTCGCAATCATTGGCAACATCTGTAGGTGCGCACAAATTTGCATATGTCGAAATAATTTAGGGGGTTACTCCACACTCGTAGGACGCTAATGTACCCCTGTATTGGCAGGGAAGGAATAAGAAATTGGTGTAGAGGCGACATATGTATGGATTTTTATGTGTACATTAGTATTTCATTAGCGAAGAAGGAAGTAATGGAGTGGTGTAGCTGTTACTTAGAAAATGATGTAGAGAGTCCTGTCTTTTGTAATATGGTCTATTTTAATACCTGATTATAATAGGTATGTATCTTATGTGGGGGCCAGCCAGTGCAGACCGGCGACACTTCGACCCAGTGGGATCTTTTGTGTCGACACTTTCCCAATAACGACTGCCATAGATGTTCATGGCAGCCGGGACCGACGGCTTAACGTGCTCTCCGAGGCACGGAAAATAGGTAAGTAGTAATAGTAGAGCCTCGCTGATTTCAGCATGAATGCGCCGGCTCGACCGGGGAAGGACTACCCTCTCACAGAATATCGACGTGAAATAGCAGTGTTCCTACTGTTGTGTTTCGTTTAGTGAGTGAGAGTGCTGTAGGCCCAATCAGTCTTTTTCCTTCCCACTTCCTTTTTTTCCTAAAGGGTCGGCAACGCGCAAGTGATGCCTCTGGCCTCTCTCTCTCTATTGCAGGTGTCCATAGGCTACGATGACCACTTACCATAAGGTGGGTCGTCGGTGACTGTTTGCTACATTAGTTGTAAAAAAAAAGAAAAAGGTAGGTATGGCGTCTATATAGTGGGGTTTCTCTAGCTATTTTTGGGTACATTTTTACATATCGTGCTACTGCAGAAATTCACCTGGTATTTTGAATAGATTTTATTATTTGCATGTATGAAGCAGTGGCTGTAATATAACACAGAATGTGTTTAAGAGGGTAGGCAGGTGTCACATATATCTAGAAGTATTTTTGTGTATAATCACAAAACAATAATGAGGGGGTAATTCTAACCCCATTAGTTACGAATTCGATTCCCAGGCCAGCTAGAAAACGATAGATATTTGCTTGTGAAAATTGAGAATATCAGCATGGATTTAAAAAATGACAGTAGGCGGCAAATGACTCACTCGAGGCCCTTAAGAACCGCTGGTGATGCCGGTATAATAGAACTCTGATTACCTCTTCAGGATATAAAACTGTTAGTCTGTATCTATAAAAATATTTTATTATAATCTGATCAGCAATTTAAGTCAATATATATGAAACGAACATAAAGCCAGGGCAATATTCGAATTGTTGATATAAGCATGGATCATATTATAACTGCAAGCATAACTACATAAAAAAGTATCCTCTAATATTATTTTGAGGTCAGCCGGCACAGAGATAAAGGGAATTCTCGGATCAAACAAAATGTTAAACAGATTTTTGTTGCTCTTGAGTGCTTTTCAGTAACAGCACGGCGACTGGAATTGCGCATAATAGACGGATATAGATTCAACCCCATGACGTAAGATATATATCATAGTTGGCGATATGTGTGTGTATTACACCTCTACCTCTTCGGGGAGAAGGTCGAGATACTATGTATATGTATTAAACGCTCCCACTACTGGGCACGGGCCTCTTCTCACTGTGAGAAGACTTAGGCCATAGTCCACCACGCTGGCCTAGTGCGGGTTGGCAGACTTCACATATCTTCGAGAACATTATGAAGAACTCTTAGACATGCAGGTTTCCTTACGATGTTTTCCTTCACCGTTAAAGCAAGCGATAATTAGTTATTTAATAAGCATATAACTGCGAAAAGTCAGAGCCTTGGGCTTGAACTCGAGTCCTCTGCGTGGCAATCCAACTGTCTCTGAGAGGCTATCGTTACCCACTAGGCTAAAACTGATACATAAAAATGGATAAAACAAAATGTTAACATTAAAATACACAATGAGTACAGAGGAAGCCATTTTACATCAGCTATTCACCCCTATTTAATTTCATCAAAACGATATACGATACTACTGAAAATCAGTAACCGAAGCCTTATTTTGACTATTATATTTTAAACTAGTGATTCTTCCTAAAATTGTTGTGATTATAGTAGAAATTTGATATTATTACAATCATCCTCTATTTTAGATGCCTACTGAGTTTAATGATACTTCCTCGGTAGAGCAGTGAATACGACTGCTTTGCATTCACTACCGCTCTCGGGATCGATTTTGAGTACTAGCAGTAATACGATAACTGGTCTTTTTGAATCTCTTAAAAGCAGCACGGATTCTATGCTAGAAACAGTGCTCGGTAGCAAAAATAGGCTCGCTACCTATTTTAGGTGGTACCTTTTTCTAGGATTTATCTATGTCACTTGCGCTGGCAGCACAGCGACCTTTTTAATAAAAGGTTGGCAGCACGAGAGTTTGACTCCTGGCATATGTCTATAGCCCCATAATCTCTGAGGAATCTATAATTTATTTTGAAATCCAGAGTCTTTACTTATTAGGCACCTAGCAGCTAAATTATTAATACCTAATATCTTCTCATTATCATGTCTATAAAGCAGCCAAAACAATATTACACAGAACGCATAGAACCATAATTTGAAAACAAAAACCAAATCTCATAATATATCAAAATAAAATCTATAACGCCTCTACCTAGAGTCAGTATATTACCTTTATGGCGTCTCTACCTCATTTGTAACTGTTCTAAGTGTAGCATCGAAGGAAAATTTTCACTCATAACGCTCTGAAAATAACGGGAGGGAGAGCGTTTTAGTAATTTGCCGATACTCTACATATAGAGACTCTATATGTTCTAAGCTCGGAGGCTTATATTCGCGTACGTTGATTGAAAAATTACGGAATATTTATTCGTAGTATGTACGCGGTGTGAGCTGGGTGGGTTGTGGTGGCGCACCAACCAGGTTGGAAGGTGATGAGAGAAATTAGGGCAGGATAAGAGAGCTGAAAAAGTTTATATGGGATTTGATTTAATAATTGTAATGTATGATGGCAAAGGTTGTAGGTAAAAAGCTAAATATATTAATATAAACTGAGGCATTTATATGAATAATGTTATGTGAATGAAGGAAAAGAGATGGTAATATAGCAAAGTAATGAAAAAGGCAAAGGTACGTTCTGTCTAGTTGTTTGGGGTTATGCAGATAAGATGCTGTGATATAAAATATTGAAGTATTGCGGCAAGATGTGAGGATCCTGATATATAAGAGTCCAGAAATCAGAAGAGTTGGCTTTCGTTTTCCTATGCCTATAGCAATTGTTGGGATTAAACAGGTGATGATATAATTGGTTTCATGTCTATTTTCTTTTAAATATAATATGGTTTTTGGAGGATAATGGTAAAGAGGAATATCAGTATAAGGTTGGATTTCACTCGAATTGTGGGGCAGTAAAACTGCTTCAGTTGGAGCAAGTATACCGTTGTATCTTACCTCTTTTATTTAGTTGTCAAAAATATATCCCAAGGTACGGGTACACGAGAAACAAAATAGGCCTTCGACCTGGAATGATCCAATTTAGTTTTAAATAAATAAATTCCAATGTGAACTAATTAAAAGTGCAAGGGCATGGTAATGACAAGTTATTGAGTATACAAATGATGTATTAACAAACAATGCTTAAAAATCTCTTTAGTCAAAAGACTTTACAACAAATAATTCAAAGAATACAAACTCTGGAAAAAGTTCAGCTATCCCGCAAACAATTCAAGGGTATTTCCCTCTATCCATTCACTACAACGCATAGTCAAAAAAAGAAATAAAAACCCGTCGATTCCGTTAATTGAAGTCGGTTGTAGTGAGAGTGAAATGATTTTTTTTAGATCTTTTTTCCAGTTCACGCTGCCGAAATATTTTTTTGCCAAAAAGCCTTTATTTTATCACGTGACCGTTAGAATTGAGCCTCCGTTCAACCAATTTTTTATTTACCTTTTTTTTTGCATGTGTGTATGGAAAGTGAAAATCAGATTTGTTTTATTTCACACCCAGTATTTTTTCAGCGTAGTGTTTATAAAAACGATGTTTTCCCTCTCAATACTAATATTTTTCTGAATGAATTTCGTAGTACTATATTACTACAAAAAGCTGGTTTATGTTTGTATCCTGTTTACGTTATTTGTACAGTTTATTTTTCGTTGTGTTAGTACTTGAAGGAAAAGCTTTGTGTCGATTTTCTTCGCTTTCTACGTCGATGTCCGTATTATCTATGATTACATCTTGACTATGAATAAATCCTAAATAATGATATAATGTCTGCGTATAATATGATCTACGCGCTTGTACACTTAAAGGAATAGGCACGCTTCGACAGCTAGGTATGTTTAATTCCAATTCCTATGTGATTCTTATATGTGTGTAATGAGTTTACATGTCGTTCAAATATGACCACATTTATGCTACATACTTCATATACATTCATTTAACTCATAAATATGTTATAATACGAAAGAAAAAGAGTATTGATCATTCACTTAGTTTAAAAAGTTTAGGTAATATCATTTTAATACAGCGTTCACTTCAAAATTAATAAAACAGTGGACACGAAGCTCACTTAGACTCAACTATAACAGGTATGTGAATATATTCTTTTATCCCTCTCATTGAACTATTATGATAACTACTCTTCCCTGTAGAGCTGAGAAGAGCTTTTAATGCGTACACTTCGTCTGCTACCTTTAAGTCTTACAACAGGTATCGAGCCTATGCCGTCTACTGGGCATTTCTTCAGATACTTTACTCCTAACTAGAATTTATTGTCACTAATAGCTAATAACGTTGCCTTATACAATCAGTTGCTAGCATAATTGTAATATTTCAATGTTATTATTTCAAAAATACACAGTCCTGCTTATATTTATTTAACATATTAAATAATTACGGTCTAAACATAAAATGTAGATATAATTCACCTGTGCATACCCCTTCGTTTATATACAGACACGAGGCTGTGATATAAAATATAATGTTCAATCAATTAGTTTATACAAGTCACGTATCATTCTTGACCATGAATCGGCAAACCGTCTAACAATATGGGTCAGTAGAACTTGGTCGGTGTGTCGCTTCTCGAGGGTGGAACAACCCCGATATATTACTGCACTTATCTCTACGTCCGAGGGGTAAGACGTCTCGGACAGATCGTACCGATGTACCTTGTATTCATACGTATGTTACTTGTGGGGGAAACAACTGACTTAACGTTCGTATTGGGAGAAATTATTAGAATTCACATTTCTTTCTTACTACAGTTCATTACATTGAAATTAAACAACTTTATCGGTACAAATATGTCTTTTAAACTGTTTAAAAACTGAGAGAATTCTGTATAATTAGGAACACACTATTAAACAATAGCTGGGTACTTTGAAATGACTCTACACTTCAAGACTAAAATGATACCTTATTCTCCCAGTCAGCATGGCTGCTTTAATGAGCGAAACGTCGTGGGAATTATTGTTATAATTTTTCTTATTTGTGGAATGTATTTGATTGGTGTCATGGTGCATTCGTTTTAATTTTGCTCTTGTATTGTACGTACTGGGTTTGTTTGCCTTACGGGCAAATATTAGTATGATTTATAGAATGTTGTTTCGGGTTGTTCGGATTGCGAAATAAATTATTAAAATAAATTGACTAATTGACATTTTGTTTCGAAATGAGTAATATCATTAATGTTAAAATTAGAGTTATCTTTAATGTCTCGTCCTTTTAATTTAATTATTCACAGATATCTATAAATAATCAATCAAATCAATAGAAACGCTGCCAACAAGCATTATTTAGTTAATGTTAAGTTAAGAAATCATTTTTGTATGTATTACTTTTATGCCAGAATAGAAAATATTACAATTATATCATACACAAGACGAAATTCAAGACCATACTGAGTACTATCTCTGCTTACACCTTCAGAACACAGTTGTTCTAAATACTTATGCATTTACTAAAATACTTGTACCAACATTAATATCACAATAAATGTTAGTTAGGTCAGAGCGAGATAAATATTGTTATATCTTCGGCGAAGGCGCGTGGGGCAGTTCACTGAACTCCGAATGAAAATTAAGCATTTCTTGGACTACTTGAATAACTTCATATATTTATGGTAATACCATTTTAGTTCTTGTTGGCATTTTTCGTTCTAGTGACGTTTTGTAAGGTATTTGCAGTTATGTTTGATAATCGCAACGCAATGTATTTAAAATAGAAAACAATTTAGTATTTAATAAGAAAGAAACATGCATGAAAGTACATATGTTGAATTGAACAAACAAAATTTACACCTATATGTTGTATTTCGATCATATAAAATGTATTGACCGACAAGCAAGTATGTAAATGTGCAAGAAATAGTAATACTCTTTAGTAAGCGTCATCATTTAGTAAAATATATTTCTGCGTGTCTTAAGATCATTTACACTTTTTGATTTGTAAAGAAACGTTCTCTCAAAAGAAAACAAAAGGAAAATTTTGCATAAGTACTGGGGCGAGGGGCGAGGGTGCAAAGTTCAACAAATTTTCATGAAAATTAATCCGGGTATAGTTTACGATTTGAATTCGCGAAGCCTATTGTATGTGTGCCAAAGTGCTTGATAAATCAACGAAATTATACTATATTAATAATTGTTGTATAGTAGTATTATTCTTTATTAAATATATTTTAAAAGACCAGCTGGCTTAGCATGATTTATATGTAATGCACAGATTTAAAAACTATAACTAAGACTCAAAGAATAGACCTTACAAAAGTATTTTTGGCGGGTATCAAACCCTTAACCCTCAACGAATTTGTGGCATTAATGTGACCGTTTTAACTACTGCACCATTAATCACTGATAAAGAAAATTAATTGCTAGCTAGTATATTTTGGTGCATTGCAATAACGTAAAGCATTTTTATCGATAACTTATTCCACGTCATTACGAGCGTCAATAAAGATTTTCAACAGAAATTCGGCAGCAAGTCAGCCCGAAAATTAACATTTGACACACCTTGCAAGCAAAACCGCAGACCACAGCTAGTTCAGAATATTTATGAGGAGTTATGACGAACAGAATTACCGATATTATTGCACCCAGGAAAACTACCGAGGCCCCAAAAATTTTACATGTGTACAACATCTAACACGTACCATACGACACCGATGTAATAAAAATTATATGCTCCAATTTACGATGCTGGGGTAGGGGTGGGGGGGCCAAAAAATTCTCCCTTTTCCCCCCTGATTGCGGGATCGAATCTCGCTAAACGGGAGTACGAAAAATTTTGCAGTAGTGGGGGCTTCCCCCTAGGGGTGCGATACATTTTTATCATTATCCCTTTCTCTCAACTATGAAGGTATTTGGCAGTAATTATTTCGTGTATGTACGTATACTTGTGTAATTTTCGGGTGTGTTTTTTTGTTAGTGTGTGTGTATTTGTACTTTAGCCGTAATTCGCAATGAATGGTTTAATGAAAAATCGTTATTTTTATGGGTGTAGAATAAGTTTCAGACTGTTGGGACTGGATACAATTGCACTTGTTAATATGTATGGATATATTAAATTATAGGTAATGTGCAATGAATTTAATGCAAAGTAATTATTCTTGTCTTCAGTAAATATATTTTAATATTGAAAATTTGCAATCGGAATGTTAAAGTATAATATTATATAATGAACAATTATATTGTGTAATATACATATATCGTGTCACTGAAAGATGAGGTTTACAGATATTGTTGATCTAATGAGAAAACCACTAACTTACGATAGCATTACTTATACTGATAAATAGAAACAAAATCCTTATAAACTGAAAATTTTATTTCTATTAACAATTACACATATATGTATTATACTCTCTACGAAATATCAAAACATTTATGTAAACAAGCTTTAATTAACAAAAAGACGGTTAAATGGAACATACATAATAAATAAACTTTAGCCGAATACTAACACGTTTGCCTTATTTGAACTTCAGATTTTAAAACGCATAATTATTTAGTACAAAAGCGACAAAGATCACCAAATTTATTAAAATTTAATTTTGTTTTTTGGACAAGCTATAGATTATCTCTAAGCTTAAAATCGTAATTCCTAATAACTTGTAATTTATATGCAAGTACATTTAATAGAATTAATAATACCTCATATTGTAAATTTTAATATTTATTATGATTTACAAATACTCCAAATCTCATATGCAGGGATTAATAAAATAATTTAGGTAATACAGAAAACCTTTTTAGTATAATTACGTTCTGTTACAATTATTTCATTCAAACAATTTACAATGGTCACGTTTATGATCAAATTTTACACCGATACACTACAAAGAAAAAATCCCTCGTAAATTCCAAGAACTTCTTTGAAAGACAGAAAAATATAAAATATTGCCGATACAAAACATATTTTTAATTATAAGTACTTCATTCATGGAACTGGCCATTAAAGTTCCTATTAAATTTATAAATGTAAAAGACTGCTTGGATGATTGTGACATAATTAGGTACGCGTAAAATGGTCACCTGATTTCCATAAAACAATTTGGTAAAAGCAATTGGTGCAAAGACAAACCCTGTGCTAGATTAGGCCGTAGGATTTTTATCTTTGTAATGCGTTCCCGAGGCATTCAAAATAAAGTTTTTTCAAATCATAGGCAGAAATCAGTATGTAATGTATATATGTTTATATGATAGAAATAATAAATTACTATTTAGTCAATATACATTAAATACGCGCGAGATATACTGAAAATATAATTATAAACGCACTTAGCTATCATAAAAATATGTTTCTATTTTTTTTGATTAGCCACATTTGAATAATTATACGTTAATCTATATAGCTGTAAAATCCCAATATTACTTTAAGATATATGTTTTATTTTTAACGTAAGAGAAAAGTAAAGCTTGTTGAAGAATGTTCAGAAAGCGCTGCAAAAGGTTCTTCTCACGTTATAGCTAATTCGGTATGAAGATATTATATGATGATTCAAATATAACAACACTAGATTGATCCCAATAGTCAGATGTAAGTAATCCATTTTAAAACTTGTCTAATTTATTGAATAATATGTCGTCCTGGTAGCTAGAGAAAATACACGAGGCCTAATTTAATGAATTGTCTTTTTTTTTGTAATTTCTTTGCATTACGGAACTAATGAATATAGTCTGAAAGAAGCACCTGATAGATTTTGGAACTGTTTGTTTATCAACTAAGACAAATAATAAATCATGAACTATAAGATTATGTTCAGTAGTCATAGTCAAAAACACTCACCATCCCATTGGAAAACTAAAAAGAAAAGCAATTATTAGAGCATAACCTCAAAGAAAGCAAACTTTCATGATAGAATTGAGGATTATAGGTAATAGAGAATAAAGACCGCCTCGATGGCGTAGTGGTTAGTGTAACCGACTGCCACGCCTGAGGTCGCAGGTTCGATTCCCGCACAAGTCAAACATTTGTGTGCATGAACATGAATGTTTGTCTTGGTCTGGGTGTTTCTATGTATATACGTATGAATATAGAAAAAAAAAGTATATATGTATGTTTATCAATTGTCTAGTACCCATAGTACAAGCTCTGCTTAGTTTGGGCTAGATGGTGTTGTGGGTATGTGGTAGAATATTAAAAAAAAAAATATGAGTCATGAGTCTTGATCTATCCAACTAGTATTATAAATGTGAAAGTTTGGGAGATGGATGTATGTTTGTTACTTTTTCACGCAAAAACTACTGAACTGATTGCGATGAAACTTGGTATGTAGATAGCTGGAGACTTAGATTAACACAAAGGCTATTTTTATCCCGATATTCTCACGGCATCGAGACTTACGCGGGTGAAAACGCGGGGAGCAGCTAGTGAGTTTATAATTGTAGATTTATAGAAATTCCAGCCTATAGTACTAGGAACTCTTAAGTAATGTCAATACTTGCTAGTTCTAATGACGCACAACGCCAATCATGGTTATGTGAGGTAAACGGTAAGAGTCGCCGTAATAAAGTTGAATATTACGTGGACAGCATTATGGCATAAGTGTCCAGTCTTGTTTTGTTTATAAGTCAAGTAATAATTAATCCAGAAAAAAAAATTATTTTAATTGGCTAATAAACTTAATATTATAATATTTTGAAGTAAACATCGGGGCGTGCCCCGACGTTTACTTTTAAGTAGTCTTTGTAAACTTAAATAAGTTTTAATAATCTAAATTACTTAAAATAAGTAAGTTCAATAGTAGAAGTAAAACAGTTTCAAAATTATGTAACAAAGTGCTAAATATAAATAAACAACGCGATAAAATCTGTATAAAGTGGTTTAATTACAATGAACAAGATTCGCGTAAATGTAAGACAATATTATGAAGAAATTTTGTAGAAACTATAATAACTAATAAATATTACTTTCAACTATAAAGTGTATCGAGCTATATTCTTGTAATAATGTAAATGTGTTGTATAAGGAAGGCAAAAGAATCAATAAATCAAATCCCATCTTGATTGTATTCGAGCCTGTTTCAGAATATTGATGCAAATTAACATACAATTTAGGGAGCCTTCTTGGTTGTTAGTTTATTTATTTGAAACTTCATGCCTTCGCGTACATACTCGTAAGCTGTGTTGTTCTTTAGCGATCAACGTTAAAGTGATGCAGTGTAATAAACATTTATATATACATACATACATATATATGTATATATATATTATATATGTATATATAGTTGGTATGGTAACCTGTGAACATCGCCGTGGGTTATATTACTTCCTAGTTTTAAGTTGATTCTGTTGATTTTATTGTGTAGAGTAGGCTGTTTGATGTTCCTTCCTCTCAATACAATAAAATAAAATTTTATTCACGACTGTACATTTTGAAAAGAGTAAGCAAAGGTACATATGTTACACCGACATTTCGCAAGCTATCTATTGCGTTTCACGTCCCAGGGGGCGCGTCTATTATCATCTATCAGGCCTATTCACAGACTCATTGTCGCTACTGAAAAAAAGACCTTTGCTCGATGCCGCAATAGACTCAAGCTCATATTAGCTACAAACACAAGCATTAGCTTTTACTATGAGACGAACAAGACAGTATGTATAGGTAGCCAGTATATTAATAAGATAAGTAACAATGTGTTACCATAAATCCTTTGTCACGACACCCTTCCTTACAGAACAGATGTAAAAGGAACATTGTACGTCCTACGTCACCACAATGACGTTACTAGAACATAAGACAGCGTTATTATACTGGGATACACATCTCTTCAGCTATTATGCTCCCCTAGTAAAAGCTTTGGATTATAATACTAATTCTTAGTTGTTATGACCGCGGTTTTATAGTTTCCTGTCATGCGCCATCTCTTTCTATGCGGTGAAAGATGATATAGATAGGGAAATTCAAAAAGTTTGTTTTTAACGTACATTTGTCTCTACGGGGTAGGCACAGATATGTAGATTTACTATTCTTAGATCTGAATACGAGTTTTTATAAATTTAATCCTTTTCCGTTTAGTACTTAGAATTTTTATTTGTATATTATTTTAACTAGCATACCTTATTTGTGATCGTAAGATCTTGAATTCGAGTTCTGTATGGTGCAGAATGTTATTAGGATATTTGTTTGGAAATTCTCATGACCAAACTGGAGACTGAAAACGCGTCTAATATACGGTTATAAGACCACCAAGACTATCTGTAAATATCACTATTTTTAACGCAAATCCAACAATACCCAACACTGACTACTGAAACTACAGTGCCTTTCAAACACCATCACCCACTTCCATTTTCAACGGTCCACAAATACATAAACTAACCCTCCCTTCATCAACTCAAAGGCTTACTTATAACCAAAACAAACAGTACAATGCCTTCAGAATTATCATTTACAAACAGTCGAAAAAAGCTTGTAAATTACGCCATTACGTCACAAAGAACCAAATCGATATTACAGCTCGCGTAAGAATATTCAAGTCGTAGCCGTAGTACTACGCCGTAGACATTGCCTACGCAAAAACAATATTTTCTAACGCCCGGATCTCTTAATTATATTGTTCAAAGTCCATGAATGAAAATTGTACTGAAACATGAGTTTAGGCTTTAAATTGTTTGTTTACAGTATTTTTAGGTTGACGGTATTGGGGTAAGCACAAAGGTAAGATAATTTTTTTGCAAGTTTTGCAGCTGGACATGTAATCATTTGTGGGTGTATTGTAACGCGTGTTTCTAGATAGGTTGTAATGAAAGCCTTGCTTAAACCAGAAAATTTGTCAAAACGGGCGCTGGGTAGTTGTGGAAGTACTTCCAGAAGTACTACGGAAGATCACAGCAAAGACCCTGTAGGATGTTTCTTAGCAGGACATGCTCGTTTCTTTGTAGTTTATAGCCTTACTCATAAAGCACCCTCAATTATATAAGAGGTAGCTAAGTATGAACTAATAAGCCATTAGAGTGTTAATTAAGTACTTAAAAATAATTATTGCAAAGTCTCAAACGAGTATACAACTTGCTCTACATATCATACTATTTACCGTTATATCTAAGCCTGGATGCTTGCACACCGACAGTATACCTCACGTGACTGTGACCCTAAGGGGCAAGTGTCACTACTGCACTGCTTCCAGCTCATGGCTTCATTAAGAAGCCTGGAAACCTCACAAATGACAGGCACACATCAGCTGTATGTTTAACGGCAATTTTCTGTAAGAGGTACTTTCTTTCTGAGCAGCTCTATTTGAGCTGGCCTTATCTCCCTAGCTTCCAGATCGATCGAGGAGTTCAATCCTCGCAAGAAACGAAAAAATGAGCTTCTTCCCCTACCACATAGCCTCGTGCAGCAATGAGTAAAATTCACGCAGAGCTTAGTTCATTTTTTATAAGGTATATCATATTATGCCGACATCCCAGCATAGTCCCACAGCTGGGCATGCTTCCGTATTCTCTGAGAGGGGTATATAAGATGTTAATCAAACATTTAAATGCGGCAGCTGTAACGTGTTCTAAAAATATAAGGAAACTTCATCTTTTATCCTGTTATTAAGAAATTAGGTCAGACGAGACTCTCAGAGGCTTTTGTCTCTATTTGATATGATACAAGTTAAAAACGAACGGTAGTTACTTGTGGGTACTGCTTTTATAAGAACTTGTTTTTGCTCAGTGGTCAAAATTCGACCTTAATCATTATTGAAAATTTTGGGCAGACATATATGGACTTCCATTTTTACTCAATAAAAGAACAGAGAAAAATATGTACTGACCTGTTATGTCTTTACATACCTATATAAAAAAAGGAATTGCTGCCATTTTTGTTTGATTGATAACACTAATGCTCGTCAATAGCTACCAAAACAATAAAAAAGCAATTCGGTTGACAGACAGAGGAGAAAAAGGTACTAAACTGTTTTGTCTTTGCCTATATATTATATAGATGCTGACAAGATATTTATTAAATACATGTTAAATAAGGACGTAGTAATTAAAGTGTATTTTTAAATAAAAAATGTTGTCCCTATATTTAAGTAAGTAAGAAATTATATGAAAAATTCTTACTTTTATACTTATAAGTTGCTTGATTTATAAAATGGGAATTGGAAACGCCAAATCCCATTATATTTTAATTGCCAGTGCAACCTGGCTGAAAAGTCAAGCGTTTCAAAAGGTACGTGAATACTTAGCCTGAACGCGTTAGTGGTTGATGCCTAATTTAAAAATAACATTCATATGCAGTTTAATGCTCAGAGGCTGGATATTCTTTGCGTCCATTGGTTTTAAGTTCACAAGGTTCCCTACGGTTTGGGCATAATTTATAATGCAGTCATTGAAATAAAATTATAATCTCTAATAAAATTATCTTTTAATAATAATAATAATAATGTTTATTTGCAAAACTTTACTTTTTTACATCGCGGTTGTAATTTTAAGTTGCAAAATAAAATGTACTCGTATCTTAAATTCAACAATTACGTCTCTCATGATAACATAATAGCCAAAATATAAGTGTGATAACTACTTTATGGCGCATCTGACTTTTTTTCTCTCTCTTTTTCATTCTTAGTTTACATAATCAGCCTGCCATGTTATACTTCTATAAACTTTACTTAAATAGAACGAGGTTATAGCCCCATTTAGCTTCGGCCTCCATAATTAGTTATATTTTTAAAAACAGCACTGTTAATAGTTGTAATCCGTATTTCGCGGAAACTTTACAAGCGTTCAAACAACGTAAAGAGAAAAACTAATATAAAGGATTTTCTATCACATACACACAACACCATCTAGACCAAACTAAGCAGAGCTTGTACTATGGGTACAAGACAATGGATAAACATACGTATATTCTTTTTTTTTGTAAATACATACATATTATACATAGAAACACTCAGACCAAGACAAACATCCATGTTCATGCACACAAATGTTTGACCTGTGCGGGAATCGAACCCATGACCTCAGGCGTGGCAGTCGGTTACACTAACCACTACGCCATCGAGGCCGATATCTAGACTCGAAACGTCTCTTTGTAGTTCAGAGTATTTATTGCGCCGTATTTAAAAGAAACCTATAATTCTCGATGCACCGGCAGTGTCTAGTGACCACCGATGTCATGTGGTATCCTTGTGCGAGTTTTAATTTTCATTAGACTTGTATAAAGCTTTGCTAGCTTTTACACGCTGCTTCCATATATCCTGGTTTATATTAATAATAATATTTAAGTTGCATATTATTGTTATTTTCTTTTATTCTTTACTATAGAAGTTCAAATATATTATATAGTTACTGTACCTACGTACGATGTACGAAACTGTTTGTTTGGCGGTCGATATAGAGTTTTAACTGGCTCCAAATGTCTTAACCGATTTTATTCAGCTGCTAAGAAAAGCGTTAAAAGCTGCTTTAAATCTCCAGGTCACTAGGGCACTAGGATGAATACTGATCACATAAAATAAGATAATGCGAGAATCTTACAGGCGACACGATGCTGTAGGTCCAAACAGCTATTATTTATAAATATAAATATATTATTTTTAATAAGGCGAACAATCATATTCTAGTCTTAAAACTCATAAATAAATAAGAAAACTACAAGATAAGAATTAAATAGTTGTTACCAATAATATGGTGACATTACTAATGAGACAGCTTACTCAAAATGGATCCATCTTAAAAGAAATCATCGTAAGAGTAACATTAATGTTACTGCTTTTTTTTTGCCTGGTAAGGCAAATTCCAGGGACTCATATTTAAATATTTTCCCTCAGAGTCATAGGTTACGGTTTAAATTACTAGCAATCACGCAGTCTATTGTACATGTTTTCAATCATTTAAAAAGTAAGTTATATACTTTTATACGAAGATTTAAATCAAATATTCAGCCTACTACTTTTAAATATGGTCACCTTTCTGGACGTAAAGTTGTCATCTGTCACAAAATGCCACCATTATATCCGAATTATAAATATAGTATTATAATTTTCACTCATTTTGAAAATTGAAAGGTCTCGTTCGGTATCGTGTAAATATAATGTAAGCTCACTTTTCTTAGTGTGGACACTTTTCTATGCGATACAGTGAGAGCGATTTAAATCTTTGTTTATAAAAATACTCCTTAATGTGTCTGTATTGGCCTTATATTAGTTACAATATTCTTACTTTATAATAAGTATACACTAAGAAACTCATTGAATTTATATTCTCGACTCTTAGAGTAAGCTTTCGATATAATAAACTAACGTTAATCTCAATATATGATGCCATTTTGAAGAGATTCAACCGAAATACTTAAAATGTAAGTACTTAAACAGCTACACGAGGTTTTGGCAACTTAGCCTTCAATTATTAGGGAATTGGCTTCGACGAGGACGACCGAAAGTCAATTAGGTGAAGTAGACTGTCACTAATTGTCACTTTATTTAGCTTTTTTATAGAGCTAAGCCTTTAAATATGTTTATTTTCACATTCTCTCGGTATATCCCTATCGAATATAGTGATTTTCTCACGTTTATGCGAATATTATACAGGAGAAAAGATGCAGTTTAATTGAGACCTTTTAAATATATGTATAGCACGATATACGACCTGCTTTGTTCTACGTCATATTTGTTCCAGGTGATTGTAAACCCTGCGATGTTGCTTATTAACTAGGTTTAAACGAGGGCCCGGCGCTATTTAGATTTCTTTACTTTTCACCTACTCATACTCAACGCTGCCTCATGTTTACAAGTAGGATTTACCTAGTCAGTTGCTAATTATTTGTTAGTTATGTATAAAATATTTAAAATTGGTTTATAAATAAGGCTGGCCTGATCATTACATGTTAGAATATACAGTTTATTTGCCTAATTAGGGCATCAATCTTAAGATCTCGTTCAATAGTGTTTAATATTCTTTCATATCAGTGCTCCTGGCAATGTAGTGATATTATTATATTTTTGTCACCGGATTAAAGACGTATGTTTATTTAAGCATAGCTAGTATTCTAGTATTTTAGTAGAACTACGTTAAATGTGTAACCTAAAGTTATGTTATGTCAATAATATTCTGGAATTCAAACACGCACCCTCTAATTGTACGTCCAACGACTTAATAAACAGACTATCGGTACATTCATACTTAAACAGTATCTATAAGTAGTTATAAAATTTAAAATGTTATTTAAACCATTTTTGCCTGCACATTAACAATTATGAAAGTTAGTACTATGATTATAAATATCATACTAGCACAGCCTAATGTAGCTATGTTTCCATACATATGTAGTTTAAACATCATCGTAAACAAGCCTTTTCACAATCCTAACATTATACAAAACACGTAATCAACATCAATAATTATACAACTGCAAAAACGTAAAAGTACAAAATGGTTTCTTCATAATTCCTCGAGATACGCACGTTCTTATAACAGAGAAACACTTCAAAGTATCACGAGCAGCGTACTTAACGATAGATTGTGGAATCAAATTGTCACATGTACCTATAATACGGGTATTATTATATACTCGTAGGGGGGTAGTACAAAGGGGCCTGATTAAAAGGCATGACATGCGCAGAATAAATTTAAAAACTACCCCCGGAGGTTGGGTTAATTTTTAAGTATTGATCAAAAATTGCGTATACGTACATACGGATGTATGAGGGCGGGCGGGGCGTATGTGAATTAGATGTGTTTTTTCTCGTGTATGTGTGCGAGTGTGTGTGTGTGTTTGTCATTAGAGTATGACTGTAGAGTGTTTAGATGTTGTTTATTGTGCGAGGAAGAGTGTTAGATGAGAAAGGGAATTCGTTGGTTTATAATGTTGAAATGTGCGTCCGATTTTAGGCTTACGCGAGTATGGTTTGAAGTTTTTTGTTGTAATGGTAAAGTTATGGTAATGAGAAGAATAGTTAAAATTCTGTTGGACAATGGCTACGAGATTTGTCCAGCAGTGGGGTAAAAAAAGTATGGAGAAGCATAATTTGTTTGTGTGAAACCAAAGTGGGTTGTTTCTGGTATGGTAAAGATATGATAAAGTGTAAAATAGAAAAGTTACGAAGAATGGCGCTTTAGTTAATCCGGTTTCTCGTTTTCATTCTCATTTCGAGTACGTTAAGCTATGGAAAAATATGATAACTATCTTGAGATATGTTTAAACGGAGTAATTTTGAATTAAGAAGAACTGG
Source organism: Catocala fraxini (assembly GCA_930367265.1). Classification (NCBI taxonomy): domain Eukaryota; kingdom Metazoa; phylum Arthropoda; class Insecta; order Lepidoptera; family Erebidae; genus Catocala; species Catocala fraxini. The sequence continues at coordinate 5,129,992 of OV884036.1, read as the reverse complement.
CTCAGCGGCGCAGTTGTAATTAATATGACTGCTATGTATGAGATTTTGGGTTCGATACCCGAGACGAGAAAAGTGTTCTTGGATTCTTTGTGAAAGAAATTCTTAGTAGGTACACGTACTCTGGTATAGTTCTCATTAGACAGCTATATTCTCGCCTTATGTGGGACCTTAAAACATAATTGAAGTTATAACAACTCTGCCTAACCTTTCGTGGATAATGTAGGTGAAATACTACCTGAGTACGTAAGTAAGAATTACTAGAGAAAGAAGGTTTTTCTAAGGTAGTTTTCATGATGACGACTATTAAATAATGTTTTCGAAATAGTGAAAAATAATGAAAGTATTTGTAGTCTTTCCATTAAGCTTCTATCTCTTTGAGGCTCATCTCTTTCAATCATAGAGGAAGCTTGTCCTCAATAATGAAACAGTTTATAAATAGAGCTCTTCTTTACTGTACTACCAATTTTCATTAGCAATACGAAGCTCGAATTGCAACCTAGACTATCCCCTATTATATGAGGTATAAAACATAGATACTATATATAATTATATGTGAGACATGTCTGCTTACTTCCTCGGAGAAGTAATGGTAATGGTCGACTAATTACAACTATAAATTTATTACTTATTACTCAAATGTATCATAATTTCAATCGTATTTTTCCTACATACATACTTACGCCCGATATCTTTACCTCAATAGACGTTTATGACTCGCTTGCCTCTAAGTATTCGGTACTACATAGAGCGTTCATTTAGCCATAAAACCTTTATGAAAGTAATATTTACAGTATATAAATAAGTTATTGACTAGTTATTATTTGCTGATTAGGTGGCGCAAGTGTAAGTGCTTGCGTAGCGCCAATTGTGACGAAAGAAGTCACGATTTTTGACAAAATATTCTCAGTATGAGCTCTACAGACAGTAATACTTCTGTTATTAAGTTGTACTAAGATATAAATACCGGACTCACATCTATTTCTCGGGGAAGAAGCTGAAGACTACGGATTTCTTCTAGATATTGTATCTAGTGGAAAACCGTAGTCTTTTTTTGACATATTATTCGCTCTAAACGCATTTTTCAAGCACATACGTCAGTTGCAGGTACTGCTAATTAATATACGTAAAGCCTTAATATTAAACTGGGTTATTTAAAAAACAGTAACTATCTCAAAGTAGTGTTTTTCTAATAAACCAGTACAATATTATGTAAAGGCTTTTGATTAGTTACCAAAATTATTTTTGTCGACGTTTCGTAGCATCTGTGGCTTCAGTATCAGCGCAAGCGCATATGCGTATTGAATTTTAGGGTTCAATTATTGAGTCAACTAAAAATGTTATTGAGGTATTTTGATACTGCAGATATATTCGGTAGCAGCACAAAGTTACTGAGCCACTCAGATACAATAAATAGTAAATGGAAATTTTCTTGTAATTGATTTTTTATGATATGAAACCTAAGTATAAGTCAAATAACAGTGAGATACTCTATCTAACCTTCTGCAATAAGCTGGCGTAATGTTTTTTCTTTATGAAGATAATTGTTAATTATATCAGTTCTCAAATTATGAGTTGTGGTACCAATTTGTGAGTTATTGGTCTAGACTACTATGATTAGTGGTGGACTCAATTAATTGTCGACGAAAAAGCAATGGTGAATTACTACCAATTAATGGTGGACATTCAAAATAAAGTTTTATAATTTTGATATATATTTTTTTAATTCTTGAGTATTTTAGTAGTAAGTCGTTTAATGATGTTAAGTGTTGTAGATGTATTATTTAAAACAACAAAGGTAAAATCGCCGATGATTTATAATGAAGTGGTGTAAGAGCTTTGAATGCGTTGTACTTTCAATAGTATTTTATTAATAAATAAATCGTATTAACAAGTTTTTGAATTCACCTCTCTCTTTTCAGACTGTCCCTTTTTATTGAAGGATCGTGGTCATAGGAAATTGATTAGTTTATACCTTATATGTCTATCTCTAGTCCCTCGTGATCTCTAGTATAATTTGGTAGAAGATACCATCTCTCTCTTGATCTGATATTTTAATTGGAACGTAACCTTATGTTCATTCGTCATCAATAAATAGGTGTTGTATTAACAGTATATTTATTTGAATATGTTATGTTTTGTTGCGTATCTATGTGATCAATAGAAAACTTCGTTTTAAAAGAATTTTTTAAAAAATTCTTTTTAATTTTCTGCCCCTAATTATTTCTTCACTTTATTTTATAAGAAATTTTAAACTGCTGACGTGATATAAATATTGATATCACGTGTTTTTTGACCGAATTGGATACTTATTTCAGCTGTAAGATATTTTGTGAACAAGCTTATAATAAATAAAATAAGTGTATTAATAATATTATTTGAAATACAAATAAAAGCTATCAGATTTACTTGACGTTATTTGAGAATTAATTATCTACTAATGATTTATCTACTAATTATTTTCCATACACTCTGTTACGACATGGCGATCATTACCTGCTAATATTACAAACACGAAAGTGACTCTCTTTGTAATTTATTTACGTTGAAAAGGAGCTAAGGAATGACGTCAAACATTTCAATGGGGATAGAAAAGAAATATGAAAAATTATATAACTTATTTATATCATTGTAATATTCATGTCTTTAAGTACCAATGGAAAGCTCCGGGCCTATGCTAATTATATACAGTATAATTGTTGTAGGTATATAATTATGTAATATTTATGCAACAATGTACCATAAATACTAATTAGCCAAAAATTTCTTACCTACACTTAACAAAGTATTTTTCAGTTGGAAATACTCAAAAATCAATATGTGCTTCAACGTCTAATTTATTCATGACGTTAATTAACACTACCTGAAATGTGACGAACACTTTATACTGAATACATTTACGTCACAAAGTAATTCTTACGAACGAAGTACCTAAACCTACACTAACTTACAGAGCGAGCTATCGAGCCCAGTTCACTACGCGTTACATTAGAAGCTAAAATGTAATTCCTAAACTTTCATTTCACGTAATTTTTCATTACTTCCTAACCTCGCTTAGAAGTGTACCCTAAACACAATAACCCGCGTCACTCGCAGCATCCGAAAAAAACCTAAGCACCCCTACATGTGGGAATAATTTAAAAATACGCAAAATACAGGCACTTCACATCTCCTCCCCCCTACCCCCGTTTTGCGTATTTTTCGGTATGCGTGGCAGGTGGGGTGTGCCACCCCTAGGGTGTTCGTTAAAAAGCTCAGAGTACGTAGTATTATAAAAGTTGTGCCTACTGTGTGTAAGTAGTCAGGGGGATGAGGCGGTGGATGCCACCTAGTTAGACAGTTAAAAGTATGCGGTATTAACAGAACGGAAATGAATATACGAGTGGTAACATTTTGGAGGCTGCGTCGCTCGGGTTAGGATAATGAAAAATACTTTGTTGTTTTTTTTGGGTGTGGCTGGATTAGAAGCGCGTAGTTTTTGCTTTGCTAAGCTTGTAATGTACGGTAATTATGGGAATAGGAGTATTATGGTTACTTTATGTAAGCATTCTAGAACTTTCGAAGTCTATATAAATTATGGTGTACTATAGATGTTTGAAAGCCTAGTTTTTATTTGAAAGAAATAAGAGGCTGTAAGCCTTTTGTAATCTATAGAAAGTATTATTTTATGTCCTAAACGCGTTTGCATTAGTTTAGGTATTGATCTAGGACAGATAAGTGTAATTACGAGCCACAGATAAATTGTTATTGATTTTAGAAAACGTAGCTTGTTTCCTCAGCTTGTATATAATAGAGAATAGAAATATTGAGAATATACTTTTTGGTGTTGTATTTTTATATCTTATACGTTAAGTATAATGATTGTTTAAGGTGTAATTATATAATTTATAATTGATTAAGTTAATACATTTGTAATAGTAACTTAGTTGATACGTATGCTAGTTTTTGGTTTAACTAGACTTAGTTCTAGTAAAAAAAAGCTTAGTTTAAGGGATCATTAACCATACTGATAATACGCAACTTACTATATTGGATATATTAATTTAAAGATTATTTATTTAGTATGCTATTTTTGTAGTGATCCTGCAATATATGTATTATAAAATTTCGTAAACGCTTAACTAATTAGTTATTAATTAGTTATTAATCAATAATTAATTAGTAGAATCTATTTAATTATATTTTAGATGCAGTAAAAATGGGTGCTGGTCGCTTATTATATGCGCTTTTTGACTTAAACACCGTATGAAATATATGGTGTTTAACATAATATTGTCTTCTGTTTACGCGAATATTATTCATTGAAATTAAACTGCTATATACGGATTTTATCGCGTTATTTATTTGACACTTTATTACATAATTTTGAAAATTGTTACACTACTACTACTATTAAACTTTACTAATTTTTCAGCTAATTAAATTATTATTAAACTATTTAGATTTCATTTATTAGGCCATTTATTTAGCCACGGTCACGGGGAGATTCGTCTCCCCGTGACCATGGCTGCTGAAAAGCAACCGAAACGTCGGGGAAAGTGTAAAAATAAATGAAATCTAAATAGTTTAATAATAATTTAATTAGCTTAAAAATTAGTAAAGTTTAATAGTAGTAGTAGTGTAACAATTTTCAAAATTTTGTAATAAAGTGTCAAATAAACAACGCGATAAAATCCGTATATAGCAGTTTAATTTCAATACGGTGTTTAAGTCAAAAAGCGCTTGATATTCAAACTAGCAAATTATCTTAAACAATTTTTAAAACTGGAACGGTATCTACACATTCAAAAGAAATATCTATTAGTGAATGCATGTCAATTAATTATACTTTAAAAGCTCTAAGTATGCTATCCTATTTTTGTCACACCTTGTATGAGCAATACTTTGCAGCCTTTAATAAAGCTAGTTAGCCAGTTGCACTCACTGATCGGTAAACGATTAGCGAGGTTAAGCAACGTTGGGTGCGGTCAGTCTATAGATGGGTGACCGCTTAGTGTTATTTCATCTGAGGGTCTCCGTGCTTCAGAGGGCACGTAGACAGTCGGTCCCGGTTGTTGTCAAATTGACAGCAGTCGTTAAGCCATGTCAGAGGTCTACGGGTGGCTTAAACAACCCTTGACAACAGGTTGGCCACTAACCACACGAAAAGAAGCAGATGAACCAATATCAATAGAGCGAGAGAAAACGTTATACCTAAAGCCGAATATACTTTTAATCAATTGCCGCTTCAATACTTAGGATTCATTTATTTCGAAGCTTAACAGACAGAAATAACGTTTATATTCTATACTAAATTAATCCTAAAAGAACCTTTTGACGTCGTACACTTAAGTATAAAAAACTAAAGATCGCTACGTAAAAATAGAGTTCGAATATCAAAAAGAGGTACCTAATCACCCTCTCCAAATAGCTTTGTAGTCAAAAGGTTAGAGATACTAAAACCTTACCATCAAAACCTTTACGCTCGTACCCAATTCACGTAAAAAGCTACGAAAAAAATAACAGAAAACATTACTATTACGATCTTGAATAGGCAAATAAGGTAGATAGTTTACTTCTTCATTCACAAGCGGAATTATACCTTAGACGGTACGTGATAAGATTGAGTTCAGGTTGCGTTTAGGGTAGTGTGAGTTATATTTTTAAGGAAGGATTTTTACTACCCCTGACATGATACACTGACATGTATGTGAGTGACAGATGTAAGCAACAAGTATGGCGATATTTGAGGGTAGACAGAAATGTGTAACAATGATGTAACGCTTAGATATGGGGTTAAAGGTAAACATCTGTAAAAGGATTTCATAACATCTTACTAGAGTTCTTTCATGTTACGCGATGGGAAAGTAGGAATATACTATTTGTTTAAGCTTTATTTTCTATACCCGAGATTAGAAACAAAAGCAAGCGTAGTATTTCTGCATTCATAAAACGTTAGGTTTTTCACGTTGAGTTGTAGGGTGCTAAGGAATCTTGACTTAAAACTAGAACAACTTTATTGAGAATCCTTTAGTCTCTGATCGCAGTCAGATAGCCTTGTGTTCATTCATTGTGCGTAAGATTTTCAGAATACCTTTACACAAATCTGAAGTGGGAAATAAGAATAACGTGCCCTAAATACGGGTTACCGTGGCCTAATATCGCTTGAAACCCCATGTGTACTCGTGAGGTGCCGACTCTTATAAAATGTTGCTTTGCCAGCGTAATAGACAAGATGGCATTATTGGGTATCAGTGTTATCTTACTGAGCAGCGATAGCTCAGTGGGGATACCAACAGACTGCAATGCAGAGGGTCTCGGGTTCGAACCCACGTCACGCACCTCTGACTTTCGGAAGTTATACGACTTTTCGAAATTATGTGCTTATTGGTTGACAATTATCGCCTGCTCCGTGCCTCGGAGAGCACGTTAAGCCGTCGGTCCCGGCTGCCATGAACATCTATGGCAGTCGTTATTGGGAGAGTGTCGACACAAAAGATCCCACTGGGTCGAAGTGTCGCCGGTCTGCACCCCACATAAGATACATACACACTGACAGCACAGCGTCTTCTTTAGAACCCCAATAAAGGTTAACTTGGCAGGACAACCATATTGATACATAATTATATAAGCATTATGTCGGGTTGCCGACTTCGGAATTATGGTTAATGACTTTAGATGTCACGGTATAAGTGGTAATCTCGTCCTTGTTCGAAGAATGTTGTGCATTCAATCCCAATGCTGGACAAAACATAATAGGAGCCACAGATAGTTTTAGCCACAGAGTCTATACATATATTATAAGTCCGATGTATCATTGTATATCCAATAATAAAGGTCCATACTACACATAAACATAAAACTTAAAGCGACAGGTGCCTAAAGAACAATGAAAATAAAAATAACAATCATTGTATAAAGGTGCTATAATAATTGAATTTAGGTATAAACTGTGACGTTTGTTTGACAAATCTGTGACGTAAAGTTGAATGGACGGTATCGGCAATGTCCTTGACTAAATTTAACTCCCCACTGCTTTGTAAACCATTATTTCTAGGACAGATATATTTTATACAAAAGGTTTCAAAGGGACCTACATTTTGTATCCTGCTAACGCTATTAATGTGGATGTTTCTAATTCACGCGTAAAGTAATGAACGGATTTCGATGAAATTAGAACATATTCTAGATTAATACATGAGACTTTTTATACACGTATACGTTGCCGTGGGTTTCATGCAGTCGAAGCTACAGGCAGTGACTGGTTTACTTATAATATAGTCTAAATTTTTTTTGTAATATGCAGTGCCGATGATAAGAGTTTAAGTTCGACGCTCTCGTAGGGAAAGGTGCTATTGTGTTTTCCTAGGACAATTGTTTTTCACAATTTCTATCCGTACAACCAGGACAATGCTTAGCACTTCGCCGTGGGTCTTACATTAGCGAAGGGTGCATGCGATACAACGAAGCGATGTAATCAGTCGGTAATAAGTTAATTACATTCGAACATAGCATTTATTTATTTTGCCATATTAAGATTGTAAATAAGTATACGACCTTTCTTATGGTAAACTGATCTTTTAAAAAGAGCAGTATTGTGTTATCGGAGCGAGTATTAAAGTTCATTGGTGTCCTAGTAACAGCACAGAGTCTCCTAAGAGATCACAAAATCGTTCAGTTTACGCAAATGTTAAAAATTGCCTTGAAGATTTTCTTTTTTTAACTGTTTAATTTATTTTTGTGTACTTTATAGTCAATATGACAACAGTGCATTATGGTCTCGGCTTTGATGCCCTGTTCATGCAAAATTTTGTTGGGTATTTCTGTCAAGCTGAGAGTCTGGAGCTATACCCGATCGATTGCAATAGGCTTACCTTCTTTGTATCTGGGACCAACAACAACTATAGTTATAATAGAAATATTGCTTTAAACAAACTCTGTCTACCCCTCAGAAATATTTGCGTGAAGCTATATATTTAAATGTTACCACAAAATTGTAGTTAACTATTCTTATCATAGGATTCACTGTCTACTAACAAATTGTTCGTTCGAGGCGAGGAAATGAATACACAAAGTCATAGGGGAGTCCTCACTTAACTAGGGAGTGCGATGCCACTTATAACGAAAACTCTTACGTGCGTTTTAAGTAGAAATAACGACTTGAGATTTTTGTACTAGATGATAAAATGTAGTACTATTTAAATTATTTTATTTTATCCCACTAAAGCTATTGTAATTAATATTATAAATGCGAATGTGAGTTTGTTTGTAACGCTTGCATGCCTTAACTACTCGACCAATCATCAATAAATTTTGCATACACGTTGTCAGGGGTACAGCAAAGGACATAGGTTATGTTTAATTTAGAAAAACAAATGAGAATCGGCAATGAATTGCCGTAAATCTTAGAGTTCGAAAAAATGGTTCAAGTAATATGCAAAGGTCACGTGATACCACGTTTGGTCAGAGGTCAAAGGTCATAGTAATTTCGGGGGTATATCGACTATGCTGAGTCGAATGACGTTCTTGAGTTGAAAGTTGTACAACAGACGGACGGACAAAGCTGTTGTATAAGAGATTTTTCGTACTCTAAAAGTACTGTAAACTGTACTTTACGTAAGAAGATGCAGGCAAACGCTAGTTAGTTAATATTTTGAGCATTGATTGAGTATGATGTGGTAAAAAAAGTAAACTGCACGGATGGCGTAGTGGTTTAAGTGGCCGTCTCGCCGCTGCCACTGCGCCGAGTGTTGTGGGTTCGAATCCCATAATGTTTGAAATCTCTCAATATATTCTAATTAATACGCATTATACTTGCTTATAATATGGACGAGTATGTCACGAAAATAATCAGTAATGTTAGATTAGTCTATTAATATTATCATTTAGTAGTTATTAGTAGAACCTCACTGCTTACCCTTACACTTTAAACAGGCGTTAATATATTTAAAATGCTAGATAAAACTAAATTCTATATTTACTAATTGGCATTTGATCGTTGATACATTTCAAATTCGTACTAACTTTTATTTCTTTTCAATGTCGAGCAGTTTACATTTATTGAATAATATTCACCAAACATTCCAAAATAAAATACACCGCATCGACTCAAAATAATATTCGGTATAACATTTTATAAAACGGTCCGCTAAAATGTCGAAATGAACTAAAATATTCACAATTTCACTTCACACATGAAGGTAAGCCCGCCCTAATACCAATTAGTTCAAACCGAATCACTCTGTATCCACTGACGTATTAATTCCTAACCAATTAAAAAGTTGTCCAATAGAGTCGTTAATGAAAATCAATACTGTAACATCTCAATGTTAGTTAAGACATTTCGAAATTGAGTACAAGTTACACCGATGCGCCTAAAATTGCGGCAGAGCAAGGAAGTTCATTCGAGCGCATTGCTATAACATTTTTATAGGCGCTCACGTAAAGAAACCTCTTACTTATTATTCTAAGTGCGCTCATGTATGAAATAACTACTATTTAATGTTGCTTCTTGATATGTTATTTTATAGAAAAGATAGAGAACTGATGACGTGGTCTTTCCTTGTAGTAATAGTCGGTTTATTTTATATGAAGACTACTATTTTTGTAGAGAAAGCGCTTCTTTTTTTAACGTCATTGTTTTGATGATATGCTGGTGTCAAAACAAGTACATAAGTGAACGTAAGGTGCCGAGTTCGATGGTCGGAGCAACGTAAAAATTCAACTCAAGTCAAAAAATGCTTAGTATGGAATTTGGCATTGTGCCCGATAGAGGGCAGTGCGTTTAGTCTCTATAAAAGCGGTCTGAACCATAACTGGCGATATAATAATATAGGTGTGATAGACTTCTGTTTTGTTTATAATCTCGTCGGAATACACAGGCGATGTGATGTGTGATAGTGTAGTAGAGAGGGTAATAACTCCTCTTCCTGCAAGTTTAAATTATTATTTATGTATTTACCCATAAACTATCACTACATAGTAGTTTTAAGAATAATAGTTTCTTAATTAGTTCATCGTATATCACTGTCTTACAACCTTTATTTATTCACCAAGAAACTACAAAATAAATCGTTTTATTGAGTATAATTTAACTCATTCAAAATCAAAACAAAGTTTGAACTAAAAACGTCACGGTCAACAGAACAAAACATCTGAGTAATCCCGGAGGTCTAAATAATAAATACGTAGCTGGATCGTCACACAAATACAGTGAGTAAAACAATTTATTACAAAATGTAAACAGGAAGAACCGTATTTTCATTTAGAATACGATTTCTCGATTCCCACCACCCCGTTCTGCTGCCCCCCCTCCCGAGACATAGACGAAAATACCCCGGTTATGATTAATACCAAATGCGAGGCGCATTGATCAAGAAAGCAGCTTTTTACTCCAAACTACCTATCTCTCGCCACCCGGTACCCCCTGTGCGAGCAGGACTAATGCAACTCTCCCCTCTCGCTCTAAAACAAAGATGCTAAAACTTCTTTCGCTAGTATAAGATTTTAATTTCATATTTTTGACGAAACCGTTCTAATTTTACACCGTGCTGCATTCAAAACAAAGCTGTATGTTCATAGTCTCAAAACATACAATTCTATGAACACACCAAGCACTTGCTTCCGTCTCCTAATTCGGAATTAGTTTTCGAAGTGAAAAGATACAGTCCAAAGACTATACAGGGGTTGCAGGAAAAAATGAGCTCTATTACTTTAAATCTAAGTAGAATTTCCTTCGTACGTACATCGGCAAGAAATAATTCTTCAGTTGTACCCCCAAATTAGTCGAAATAGGGGAAGGGGTGCACACGATGGGAGGTTTTAAAAGAAGCAAAAAGGTGGGGATAGAAAGATGCGCGAAGACTTAGTTCTCGCGGGTGAGGGAGAACGGGAGGAGGGTGGCGTTATAAAATATATAATTCTATACTTACAATACTTGTAAATACGGTACGCGGAAGTACTGCGATTTGGACGTTTTGGTACTTGGAAACTTGGCAATAGTTTCTGCAATTTCCGGCTTTGGAATACTGACTATCTAGGTGTTTTGTAGTGTTTAATGGAAGAGTTACAATTTGTATTTATCTTAAGGTTAGTCGTAGGACTATTGTTCTTTTGAATAACGACGAGGAAATGGTTTAATGGATCATGAATATTTGATAAAATAATTAATATAAAATTTTACCTACCTGCATATTTTAGAAAAGTAAGGCAGAAATCATGGCTGTTTTCGCTAGCCATATTTAATAGTCCACTATGCTAGTGCAGCGTATACTGACTTACTTCATACATTTTCGCAAACGATATGGCCTCTAAGCCTTACGATGCTTTTCTTTACTATTTAAGGCAAAAGATAATAAACTATTTAATATGTCTTTTCTTTGAAAAGACGGATGTGCATCCTGTGGCATTAAATTCTACGTCTCTGCTTTGCAGCCCAATGGTTATCGTACTACACTATTGCTGATTCTTTGATTATATTATGTTATAACCTTTTGTTTATTTATAACGACTCTTCTTCAGTCCATATTTTATTTCAGATATATTTATTACCGATACAAAGGCCAACCAGACCAGACAGATGTACAAATATTTTTGTATCATTTCATGAATTGTTTATTTTATTATTCGTTAACAGAGCATTGCTAGTAATAAGGCTACTACTACGTAACTAGTACAACCTTTACGCAGCAACTTTTTAATAAATTCGATGTAAATTAAGTTCCCTAATAATGTACAGCAAAGATAGAGCGAGAAATAAATTACTTTTAGATTAGTTCCTTAGAATGATCAAGACATATCAGTCGCAGTACAGCGCTACACTCGCTGATATTTAGTCGCGAAACTGGATGTATTATAAAGGCGTAGTTGTTTAAAATAAGAGCAGGCCACGCTCGCGATGGCACAACGGTTACAAAGAGCAAAGATCCAGGTTCGATTTCTGGTTGGGAAGGGGTTTTTGTGTTGTGTTTAGTAGGTCAGTGGGTTGCAATGCGTAGAAGGGTTTGTTTTTTTTAGGGATTTATCACAGGGAAGATTTTTTAATTAATATTTTGATTAAAATCCCTCCACGTTCCCGTACTAGAGATAATCCCTGCGTAGCGGAGGCTTTACAAGCAATGCAACATAGGATACGGTAAATTACTAAACGCGGTGTTTCTATCAGTTAATTTCATAAAATAAAGTACGGGTGTGCAACCGTGTTGATGGTTTCTCATTTAGTACAGCAATCATCTTTGATGTTATAATAAAATACCATTTACTATAACACTACTTTTAAGGAAAAAATTAAAACACATACATATATTTTTAGGTACGGGCTTTATCACTTCATTTTCTCGAGGTATTGAAGCCTGTTTTCTTAATAAGTTTTGTAAGCTATGCACCACACGACCAGGTGAACAAAACTTGTGTTGTGGTGTATTTTATTGTGTGTGGCTAACATTATTTTATAAACTCAAGGTAGCATAAAAACACACAGCTTACTTGATGACTGATAGTTATCTCAGTCTATGTTTCTAATAGAGTGTCATGAGCTAGGTACTCTTTATAAAAAAAGTAACAATTCTGTCAGGTCAAAGAACTCAGACTGGTTCCCTGGTGATTGCATCTACTGTCTGCCTGAAAACTTTGGCAGGAATACTTCTGTAAGGTAGATAGCTTTTTAGCTTGAACAAAGGATAAATGCTACTGAGGAATACCAATGTGCTCTACTTTTCCTTTAACGTTTGAACTCTGGCCTTTTTGTGGCTCTTTGTAGTTAGGTGTCAGAGTAGCTAAAGTGCCTGTCGGTTTCTGATTCTCTTTAATGGTATAAGCCATACATAAAGGGTCCCAGTGTTGACCCCAAAGGGATACGTGGAGGTATGTTATATCTGCATTTTGCCAGGTATACTTTGTAAGTCTCATGTAATAAGGGACAAGTTTATGTCAACCATTAATTTTGACAAAAACTCCGATTAAAAATTTCTCAGGACCTCATCATTGGCAGGAAACCTAGAGAAAGAAATAAGCCTGTCCTTCAATGACAATATTGACCTGATTTAGTTAGTTTACGTGCTCTAAGAAGCCCAAAGTGATTAGAGATGACCTGTCTTTTAAAATCTGTACAGATATTGAGAATTTTCTTATACATATCTAATAACACTAGCATTAGCATCTCGGGAACAGACACAGACATCCTAGAACCTTACAATAGGCTCTTAATAGTACTGGCTTTCCTCCTTTATCTTTCGTTATTCAAATTTTACTTTTTAACAGTGGTTAAATAAATAATTGTTATATGATAATTAATATACTTTACATTACGTATCCACTACACTCTAATAAGGCAGTTCTCCAATAATACTATTACAAATAATAATGAAAACTCAAATAATAATTATTAAACGTAAAGTGAAGCTACCTATGTTTTATCCACTCATTTCGCGTGGTTCTTAGTAAAAAGTTGTGTAAGAGGAGGGGGCGCCACTAGCGCCTACGCCGTAGCCGCTACGAACGTAGGCCTTGCTACAACCGTAGCAGGGTTGCTACCACAAATTATTCTAATTGATTAGATTTATTAAATTATTTTGTTTTTTTTTGTAATATATTTCTATTTGGCATTGTATTGATTTGGTTATTGTTCTATAGTGTTCATATGGTTATGAGGTGACATGAAATAGTTAATTATATTTCTTGTTGGAATAATTAATTAGCCAAACAAAAATTACTGTATACATGGTAAATTAAAAGGTATATACGTATTCTTTTCATTTATATAATGGTATATACGCATTATTCTTCGTAATAAAATTACGTCCTAATTATACTACTAATATTTTTTATTGTTACAGTCATTTTAATATTTACTTCTGTGCAATTAAGAAATTTATAATACCTAGAATTATGACTATCAAACATCGGGTATAATATGTCATGAAATTGTCAAATTTAAATTGAATGTATTTCAGTAAAACAACAGCATTTTCTTTAATGTAATAAACCAACTAATTGATAATAATTTATAAAAGAAACCAAGAATCCAACTAAAATTATTCAAGTCTTGACGTAAACAAACCATTAAAAAAGCCACCCAACATTCATTAAGTGTGGCAGCCCTAACGCTTACTATCTTGCACGTTCCTAAGATGTCCCCCTCTGGGGTGGTTTAAAACCCCCCACTGGAAGGGGGACGCGGAAATATGAAGGGTGCTCTCATTTATCAATACAGAGACTGTTTCTTTCTTTTAGAATTGATTATATTTTACTAAGAATATTGATGGCCCCCCAACAAAGTTTCATCTTAATGGGGGGGAGGGGGATCTGTTTTGATTAGAGTTTTTGATGTGCCTCGTTTCCTGTATTACATACTTATGTATGTAGTTATGTGAGACGTTCTTATATAACAACGCATTTTGAATATCATTTTGTTAGATACAATTATATATGCAAATTTGTACATTTTCAGTGTTTCTTGGTTTGTAGAGTAAGAACGTAATTTATACATGTGATGTCTGGTTAAATGCCTAATGCAATATTTGACAGCGGGTCTTAGTTTTAGTATTTAAATATATTACTATTTAATTCCTGACGAAATATATGCATGTTATTATATACACGTCAGTTTGCCACACATTTGCTTAAAATGAGAGAGCAGTAATATAATTATCTGGTAATATTTTACTCTTAAATATCAAAAATATTTATAAATATATACAAAGTCAAGATTATTAAATAGAACATTAATATAACGTTGTTTAAATGTATCTTCTAAAATAAGAATTGACGTGTATTTACTATATGTAATGGAACTTATGAGACTTGATGCAAGACTGAATTATGAGCAACGACAGTTACTAAAATTAACTTGGACTAAGAATAGTTGTCATAGACAGTGTATTATGATTATAAAATCTCTTAATCTATACTAATATTATAAATAGGAAAGGTTTGATTTTTTGTTGTTTGTAAGGATTTAAATCAAAAACTGCTCAACGGATTTTAAAAAATTCTTTTGAGCTATATTAATCTAATGTTATTTTTTAATTATCATTATAAAATATGGGAATTGTTATTAGCATCCGTGCAGTCACTATAGGGATCTAGTTGAAAACCAGCGCCAGGCTTCCTTAGACTAGCATATGCTGAACTAGGTCGCATTTGGCATATTTTATTATTATTTTTATTTAACTTGTTATAATTTCATTTTATTTTTTTTATTTTGTCATATAATTTAATTTTCTTTCGTTCTATATTAACTCCAAGTAATCTTCTCCCTTAGCCTTTATTATTCCCATGTCACTTGGATCGGCTTTTCTAGTCTAACCGGATTTGACTGAATATCAGTTTTTACACGAAGCGGCTGCCACCTGACCTCCCAGGATATTAGAGATTACTGACTTTCCCAATAACGACTGCCATAGATGTTCATGGCAGCCGGGAACGACGGCTTAACGTGCTCTCCGAGGCACAAAGCAGGCGATAATTGTCAATTAATACGCACATAATTTCGAAAAGTCATATAACTTCCGAAAGTCAGAGGTGCGGGACGTGGGTTCGAACCCGAGACCCTCTGCATTGCAGTCTGTTGGTCTCCCTACTGAGCTATCGCTGCTAGTAATATAGGCTATATTACATGTAAATAAAAAGTACTGTTACTACCATTACCTAACCAACTTTTACGCGAGCGGAGCCGCGGGCTAAAGCTAGCAGTATGTATTTTTGCTGCATTTTATATTTGACGAGCTAGTTTGGGAGGTATTACTCTACTCCTTAGGGTAATTAGCGAGGTGTGATTAACAGCAGTGTCATCTAACATATCTTTATAACAGACTAGCTTTTGCCCGCGGCTTTGTTCGCGTAAATATAGATTAGGTTAGGTTAATGATAGTACTTTTTTCTGGATAGAAGGTACCTATGTCCTATTCTGTACCCCTGACAACGTGTCTGTGGAATTTCATGATGATTGGTTGAGTAGTTAAGGCGTGAAAGCGTAACAAACAAACTTACAATCGCATTTATAATATTAGTTAGGATATATGTCAATACCGTCTTATATGACAATTTTTTTTTGTTTCGTAAGTAATTCATGTTTTATGATGTATTAAGTCACATATTTGATATTCAACAGTATTCAAAAGGCTACATTTGACAATAATCTACATATATGTAATAAAATGTAGAGTCTGTATGTACACTAGTTATATCATTTGGAATCATCTGACTTGATTAGAAGCTATAACGTTCAGAATATTTTTACGACCCGTGCAGGGCAATAAAATATCTCCTGATATACTATGATCTATTCGTGCTCTGGTTATGTTGATTATATTGGTTGCAATTAATTAGTATTTGACTGTATGGCGCAGTGGTTCAAGTGGTCATGTAAGTCTGTGTTCGATTCTCGAACGATACATCATTCAGCATTGAGGTGTAAATTTTCTGTTGAGTCAATATTTGTAAAGTCTTGTACAAATTAAGCTTGGCGTAAAAAGGAAACATTTTTCATGATTACATTTAATTTAATTACATTCAATTTCAGTATCATGTTTTACTAATTATTAGGTTAAAGTAACTATTTTATTATATTATGTAGCTGTACATAAGAGTAGGCACAAATTAAATAAAAAAGATATCAGAATCGAACCCTCAACCTCATGTACATCAGTTGCATTCACTCTCGTTACGCAACCGCGCCACCGTAACTTGTTATTCGGATTTTCTATCAAGAAGTTCTCGGTCTTTAGGCATGTTCCTTAGGATGTGGGACATACAAAACCTCAAAGCAATAAACAGAGGCTATAACTGCATCTACTATTAACACTTATCAAACTACAACAAGCGAATCTATACACAACAGTCAATAAAAATATACACATACCACAATAATTATTACTAATTACTAATTCAGCTAAGAAAATGATCTTTATCAAAATAATCATTTCAATGTAACTTCATATACTAAAAGTTAAACACGCAATCTAATATCTTAGAAACCTATTTTAAAACAGCATGCTTAAATTTAAGTAATATAAATAATAATAATATTTTATCACATACACACAACACCATCTAGCCCAAACTAAGCAGAGCTTGTACTATGGGTACTAGACAATGGATAAACATACATACGTATACACTTTTTTTTGTAGATACATATATATTATACATAAAAACACCCAAACCAAAACAAACATCCATGTTCATGCACACAAATGTTTGACTTGTGTGGGAATCGAACCCGCGACCTCAGGCGTGGCAGTCGGCTACACTAACCACTACGCCATCGAGGCCGCCAAATAATATATAATAATTAATAAGTAATAGTAAATGAAAATTGTCTCAAGAATAAAGAATAAATAACCCAACGTTAACTTGCGTATAATATCTAAAGATACTCAATGTAATATGTGCGTTAGAATGCAGCCTCTGCCTACGCGCTACACTCTACATATGTAGCGCTACAAACTTAAAGCCAATTCTGAACACAACTTACGAAACACGAACCCCAAACAGAAATCCTTAAAAATCCTAACAGTCATAACTAACAAACGTTACATAAACGAGCATCTGCATAGAAGCAACTAAGAACCCCCCATCTCTTCCCCCCTCCCTCACCCCTCACTCACACGCGAAACGAATAAAACACTAACACAAATAAGTAATAAAGTACACCAGTAATATAAAACTAAGGAACATCAACATCTTTCCCCCCTCGGGGCTCCGGGCTTGGGGCCCCCACGGGCGGTAATTCCCCCCCCGAACTTACTAAAATACTAAAAACGGAGATACAGGGGGAGACACCCCCACGTTTTCTTATGCAAGATCCTTATATTTTAACCTAAATGTTATACGTACTGGTTTTAGTTATAGCTCTGTGATTTGTGAAGTGCCAAGTTTTTGGATTTAGTGTTTCGAGTTTCTGTTCGGTATTGCGTTAAGGTAGACTTAGAGTCTTAGTTAAATTACCCTAGTACTTATTTAAACTAAACCTAAGCTGTTGAAACATGATACATGCGACATGGGACATCGAAAAGAGTGATATTGTGTCGTGTAATCTTTGTTATGGTGTAGAAATATATCTGGGACACTAAGGTTTGGGTTCAGATACCTAAGGGTGAGCTTAGCATGAAAAAGTACTTAGGTATTTATTTAAAAACTTAGTATTCAGGTATGTTTTGAATATAAAATATACTACGAGATGTGTCTTGACATGAAAGTACTTTTAAAATAGTCTCAAATAAATAACAAGAAATGGGCAACATCGAATTTTATATAATCTATTATTTACTAAACATAATATTTACAATCGTGCATTATAATTATATATAGGGCTTAACTCTTCATATAAAAGCAGTTGGTAGAAGTGTAATACATTCAAATTTCACCGTGCCAAGGAGCATGGCGCGAGGCTATTGACCTCTACCAGGTACAAAGCCAGATTTTCTTTCAGAAAAATTGTTCACAGGAACCAACTATACAGTTAACACTTTGAATGACCCAGGATTCAAACTTAAGGCCTTAATTCGTTAATTCCCACTGCCTCACCAGGCAGATCTAAATATTTAAATATAGAAAATCTCCGTCAAAATAATGTCCAATAAAATCCATTGTCTTCCTACCTCTTCGAAAAGCAGAGCGTGAAGATATATATAGTTATTCTTTAATAGTAAGGAGGTTCTTATCTGATACAGATAATATTGATCGCATCCATAATGAAAGCATTCAAAGAAACAGCAAATTTATAAGAAAGAGGGTTCCAACCCCCACTACAAACTATTTATTCAAATGTAGGGTGACTCAAATGGCGAATTATTTTAAACTTGTAAGACGTTGCCTTCTCCTTTTGATATTAGGGTCGCGAGTTCATTTCCCGACATTGATTTTTTAAGTACGGCTCGGTTAGGTGTATCTTACACTGACGAGCGTGCATAGAGAATGAAATTAGAGTGAATTAATCATAAGAGGTTTGACAGAGTTGTAGAAAGTGGAATTGCGTAGTCTCTGCTTTTCCTCCGAGAAATAGGAGTGAATATGGAAATTATTTAAGACATATTAAAAACTAATATATATAATTATATTTCTGTTCTATTTGAATTATGGTTTATATTAGTTCGTAGTAGGTATTTAGTAAATAATAAAAACGACTACTACATCTAACAATTAGTGAATATGACTGTTTATTACATTTATGCCTACTTTTTCGGTGATAAATAGGCGTAAGGCTTTATATTTAAAAACATAATACATCAAACAAATTTAATTGAACCTAGGAAGTCAAGCAAGTTTGATAGGTATTTACATTAAATAAATTTATACACTTTCTTTAAGTTGTCCACATATACATAGTTGTACACTATAATACGTAGAAAATTGGCTGTAGTGACTCCTTAAGCATTCAGGAGTAAAATCAGAAATATATGTCCTTTGGTCCCAAACTTATAGTTTGCGCTCATCTTTGTTGAGGATCATGACGTCTCGAGTTTGATTGCCAGGTGAGACAAAGTGCTATTAGGTTCTCTGTTAGAAATGTTCTGTAGCAGCACAGAAGCCGGTTTTGTTCCTATCACGTAAAATAAAATAAAAGAGTTGATTGAAATCTATTTCATTCATTGGCTCTAGCCATGGTACATCTCTGCTCACAGGGGTGAAGATACACAAGCGTTAATATGTATATGTATAATACCAATAATCTATTTATTGCTGACTGCCTACTCTCCAAAAAACCTCATCTCCCTTCCTTTTAAAACTAGCCCCTATAAAAATTCCCCATGAAAATCTTTACAATCGTGTCATCAATTTTACAATCAAAATAACGACATATTTTAACAGGCGGGCATCAAACGCGGGACCACCCAGTACTAAAACTTCAATACCCTTGAAACATTCGATCTTTAGGGTGTGGGATTTATTGTGTACTTATTATTACCCTCGGATCTGTTTACGTTTGCGAATCTCGATCAATAAGGCATTGGTACGACCTACTTATATCATTGAAGGGAAGAAATAAAGTTTGGATTATTATGTCAGATAAGAAAAATATTACAACCCTAATTAGTTTTTTAGGCGCTATGATAAATATACATATGTGTGTGTGTGTGTGTGTGTGTATGTGTGTGTGTGTGTGTGTGTATGTGTGTGTGTGTGTGGGTGTGTCTCCTCCAGAACGAATTTCGGCCACGGTGGCCAGTCTTACCGGAGACTGGCCAATTACGCAGGAGATATTATAGTGCACAAGTGTGTGCTCAAACACAAGTGCACTCTCTGTTCCCTAACTATCATGATCCGATGGGACGGTAATCCGACACAACCGGAGAGAGATTACCTGCAGGACCAACGACTTTTCGGGGGTGTCTTACACCGCCAACTTCCTAACTCCGGGCTGCTATTGAGATTTCTTAACTGGAAATCCCAATAACTTTTTGTTGGCCCGACCCGGGATTCGAACCCGAGGCCTCATGCACAGCAGTCGCATTCACTACTGCTGCGCCACGGAGGCAGTATCAAAATTAGGCAGTATTTAAACATATTTATATAGTTCCTCGCCTATATCATCGAAGAACTGGGCTAGGTAAGCTATATTTCCAGGACTAACGTAAACGAGAGCCAAACTTATTGTCGTCTACTGGCCACAGTTCCACATTTCCAGCCTATCGCTACTGAGAATTCATTGATATAAAAATGCAATACATTTTTGGTAAATCGCTCACACGCCAGTATAAATGCAATCTTATGTGACCGCTTTTATGGTGAAGGAAATTATTGTGAGGAAACTTGCACGTCTGATAATGTTCATATGATAATCCTCAGAATGTTCTCGAAGATACGTTTAGTTAACCAATTTGTACTGGGGCAGTGTGTTGAAAGATAGTTCAAACCTACTTATACTCAGAAAAGGTCAGTTTTCAGCAATGGGACAGTTTATATAAAATAGGGAGGGGAAAGAGGAGTCCCTCTTTTAATATAATGTTGACTAACAAAAAATAAACCCTAGAGCAAATATTCTAAAATAATAAAATTCCTATTTTAAAACGTTAACGAATGAAACAAAAACGTCAATCACAACGTTAAATTTGTTCAGAAATGCCAGACAAACCGCTAAAATAACTCAATAAAATCCCAATACAGCCGTTAACAATTTAAAAAAGAGTAAAATATCATCAAATCTAACCCACTCAATGGCGATCAACGTTTCGGGAATAGCGGACGAGCCGCGGCATGACGCAAAAATCCAACTATCAAATATAAAAAACAACGAAAAACAACACGGAAAATAGAGGGATAAATATAATGAATAACCCTGAAAAAGTTCACGCGAAAAAAATACCCACAAACGAATTTTTACCGATCTTTATTTGCTTTTTACGAGCAACCGTTGAGAGTGAGAGTTGAAAAAAAAAACACTATTTCTATCGGACCACGCGTGAAAAAACGGAAAAAATGGCATCTACCCGTTGAAAGGGAAAGTTCTATATTCGGTGCTCGTTTTATGTATCGGGTTCCGTTGACGAACAAACTGTGAACTGCGATTTAAATGGGTCACAAGTATTTTTAAGGTTTGATTACGAATAAGGATTGTTCGAATTGATTCTATAAGAAGACTATTGAGTTGTTGTTAACTAGCTTATGCTCGTGACTTTCCTCGCGCGGCATGTCATGAAAACATAATCAGCATCAGGGATAGTGAAGGTTTCTATTAGTGTAAGATTTTTAGTATCAATTCTGTATTTCCAGGGAGTACCCGAAATACTAACAAATAAATTGTGTGACTTTATATTTCTAACTAGCTACGTTTTAATCCATTCGTTAATAAGAGTTATAACCATCACACATGTTTAACAAATAGGCTATAATACCTAATTTTATTAATAGGCGATTCCAGAGATTAGATTGTTTAAACACATAAACCAACTTTCAGCCTTGTAATGTAATTGGACTCCCTTTTCCGCATTTGAACTCTAAGTTGGTCCATTATGCGTGAGAGTCGGCCGGTTACGGAGATAGCCAGCCCAACTCCGCCCAGAAGCACAGAAGTTTCCTGGGGTCTTCGCAGGCTTCGCGGAGTGACCTCGGGTTGTTGAGGATTTACTTACGTTGTGCTGTTACTCCCACACATTCCAGGACTACATGGGCAGCAGATTCTTCTTCGGTCAGACATCCCCTACAAAGTGGGCTGTCTGTTGCTCCGATGTTGTAGAGATGTTTGTTCAGGGGGCAGTGTCCTGTTAGGATCCCCACGATGGTCCGAAGGTCCAATCTTTGTAGGTTGAGCAGGCGGTGTGTCAGACGTGGTGAGATGGCCGGTAGGGCTGCTCTCGACTGTCTACAGTCCGTTGTCCATGCCCAGCGTTTATTATGTTGGCTTTGAGTGCGAAGCCGCATCCATGTTTTTAGTTGTGAGACTTTCAGCCTTGTCAAACGTCTATACTATAAAAACTGGTTAAGTAAATCCGTAGATAAAACTGTAGTATTTAACATAGTCATTAGCACGTAGCAATGGCTAAACCATTAATTTGGTATGAGAAGAGAACCAATATAAATAATCTAGTGGAAAGTCATTTTTTAATCGCATTAAAAGATTGATTGGCAGCGATAGCTCAGTGGGGAGACCAACAGACTGCAATGCAGAGGGTCTCGGGTTCGAACCCACGTCGCGCACCTCTGACTTTCGGAAGTTATATAATTTTTCGAAATTATGTGCGTATTGATTGACAGTTATCGCCTGCTCCGTGCCTCGGAGAGCACGTTAAGCCGTCGGTCCCGGCTGCCATGAACATCTACGGCAGTCGTTATTGGGAAAGTCAGTACCCTCTAATATCCTGACACTGGTCTAGCCTTAGGGTATCGTTAGCCTTCGGGTTGCGGAGGTCAGGTGGCAGCCGCTCCGTGTAAAAACTGATATCCAGTCAAATCCGGTTAGACCAGAAAAGCCGACCCCAAGTGACTTGGGAATAATAAAGGCTAAGAGAGAAGATTAAAAGATTGATTGGCAAGTACAACGTTGAGAAGGCCTTCTGTCAAGGGAGGAGTCCTTTCGTTATATCAAAGATTAAAATTATAGATGCACTCTAACCGTACCTAGAACGCATGGCAAAGGGCCCACACTAAGAAAGGTGAGCTTCCATATTTACATAATATACGACGATAGTGTACAATTTAGTATACGAGTAAGCTTGATAATATTATGTTGGCATTGTGTGTCAGAAGACAACTTAACGTCCAGTAGCAGGGTGCATTTATGAATTGAATTTTGTGATTATATTGTAGCGTTTTGAATTATAGTTGATAAATACATAACATAACGTTCTGTACGTTAATTAGGGACGAGCCTACTGATGCATTTTAAGTACATTGCCAGATTCCGTACAGCTACTAAGAAATACTTAATAGAAAAACTTAATAAAAAGTTACCAGGCCTGGATATCAAAAGCTCATCAATATCTAAACGTCACGTTGTATAAGCTTATGCTTACGATTAATGTTGTAAACATAAGTCCAAGCTGCCACGAAATCAATAAGGCAGTATTTTTTCAATTTTTAAACGTTATTAACTGGAATTTTTATTTAAATTAGTAATCTTGCCACTACTGTGTCAAATATTTAAGTTATTACCTCATGCGAAGCTTACAGGGCCTTACCTTGGAACCCAAAAATCTGTCCCGCCATATCTTTTTTTATATTTTTTCAAGAGGATTTTTCGGCCACGCGTCCCGCCAGCAAATTGTGTGCATGTGTTGCCTACGCCCTGGCTAGTTTTTTCATTGTTTTGACGCTCAATTCTATTTGGTACAGTTTTTTTGGAACGTCAAAAAGCCGTGTGCTCCGCATTGATTGGAGTGTAGTGAAAGTTTTTTCATGTAAATACAGAAACACAGTCTTTTTTTGAGTGGTGTGAAGAGGTGTTGTGACGGTTTCGGTTTAATTAGCAACTTGACAGCAGTTTGTAGGTTATTTTGATACAGTCTTAACGTAGTACTATATGCTTATAGTTAATGTTCGTAGTATTTCGTTAGTTTTTTAATTAGATACTTATAAATTATTACTAATTTTATTTCATTATTTTAGTAGTCATTTCAGTTACAACGTACTAATATTCTTGTTAGAAAAGTCCTTCAGCTAAGCTAATACTTGAGTTAGGACAGGGTTAACGTCTGTAATGCAAGGGGCAGGAATCAAATCAAACCCACGACCTATCCATCGCAAATTAAATGCTTACAAAAATTCTTCCTTGGGCTATTTAGAGTACTGCCGCTTTTGAATCTACATTATTAAAATAGTAAATAGTTTATAAGAGCCAATGAACAATGTACCTTACAATATATTAACTAAACAGCCAAACGAGCACACTTTCCGTTTAGCGTAATTGCTTATCATACAAGCAGTTACTCTCACAATAATCTGTATAGAATGAATTGCTGTTCTGCTAGGATACGAGGCAACAGTGGACTTCTGCATGATTATCCCCAAAACTTAACCAGACGCAACCAAATAACAGTCGTTTTTTGTCACGTATATCTCGTGGAACCGAGAAGCCGTCGGCATGGCGTAT
Organism: Catocala fraxini; assembly: GCA_930367265.1. Lineage (NCBI taxonomy): Eukaryota > Metazoa > Arthropoda > Insecta > Lepidoptera > Erebidae > Catocala > Catocala fraxini. The sequence continues at coordinate 5,105,490 of OV884036.1, read as the reverse complement.
TACTCAATGCTTATTGCTAAACATGAGTATTTCTGTACGTATTAATATATGATGATTGATTGATGATAATTTTCGAAAAAGTACTTGACAGATTACTTATTTTAGCAGTTATTATTAAAAAAAATTGTCATATGTTCATTCTTATCCATATGACCAACACTATATTACACAAATTCATATAGCTAAACATTTTCCATGTTGCATCGAATATTTTCAATCAGCAGAAAATTATTGTCGACTCACGTGGCAAGGCAAACATAAGGGCTAACAACAAAAAGCGCCGTAAATGAACTCAAATATATAACGAACGCTGCAATTAGTTGAATGAATACACAAAAATATGTACTCGCTTGTTTTAAGCCTCAGGCTTTGTCTGTGATTCGATGTGCTTTTAAATTACAATTATTTTTGATGTGTAATTCTTAATCGTGACTTGATACCCAAAATATTAAATATATTTATTGTACTAAATTGACGATATGCCCATATAGTAAATTGCTCTGAAAGTTTCGGATATGTATGGGATCAAAGTTTCAAAAGGATCTTAGAAAAAGTTAAAAGGTCTTTATACAACGCTAAGCTTTAAATTAAAAGAACCTCTAGCGATCTTATAATTCCTGTTTAGTTTTACTATATTTAAACCATCTTATTGCATACATTAACGTCAAATTTTAATGTTTTATTTTTTCTTCGTCATTCACTTACAAATTGCCTTACGGATTTTAATGTAATTTAGTACGTATATAGTTTAAAACACAAGGGAGGACATACAATATATTACAATGTATAGATACTAACGGCGCCTACATTTTTTTACAGATACACCGACCTGTTTTTATACAGATTATTGCAGCAATTATACTATTAAAGTTAAGCAGAAAACGACAAACCATCAACGCAGACGCTGAAACCGCAAAACCGGTGTCGTAGTAGAAGTAGAATTATCACTGATCGCTGATCCAAAACGTACTTTGGCTTATTTGGTCGCAATGAATGCTCTCTTAATGGTATATATCTTGCGAAATTTGTTTTATTCCATTATATCAGATCTTGTTAACTATCTTTATTAAGACTGCGCCGAGCGTAAGACATATAATGACAAAGCTCGTACGGCGTATAATCAAATCGGCGCGCGGCCGCCATTGTAAAATTGTATGGAGGATTTGAAGTGCTTTTTTGATAAATATGTATCTGTATTGTCAACCAATAACTTAAATATTTAGGACTGTCAAATTGTAATTTAACTATTTATGTTTCGTTTAAACTGTAAAATAGGATAGATTTCTACTGTCATAATCTAAAAATCACGTAACACGAGCTTACGTTTTTGCATTTTTCGTGGAAATTTACGTAATTTTGTATGCTAAAATATTAATTATTTTAAGTTTTATACACGGAGTAATAATAATATTAGTAACAATACTGCCATCCAAATATTTTCTATAAGTCAGAGGTGCATGCTATAGTACCTATTGCTGTTTTATTACACAAATCATACTTAATTAGTCATTTCTGTAATGTACCTTTCTCTATTAAATTCCCGCACAAGTCAGACATTGGTGTGCATTAACATGGATGTTTGTCTTGGTCTGGGTGTTCCTATATATAATATGTATGTCTTCTTCTCCCTTAGCCTTTATTATTCCCAAGTCACTTGGGGTCGGCTTTTCTAGTCTAACCGGATTTGACTGGATATCAGTTTTTACACAGAGCGGCTGCCACCTGACCTCCGCAACCCGAAGGCTAACGATACCCTAAGACTAGACCAGTGTCAGGATATTAGAGGGTACTGACTTTCCCAATAACGACTGCCATAGATGTTCATGGCAGCCGGGACCGACGGCTTAACGTGCTCTCCGAGGCACGGAGCAAGCGATAATTGTCAATCAAAACGCACATAATTTCGAAGAGTCATATAACTTCCGAAAGTCAGAGGTGCGCGACGTGGGTTCGAACCCGAGACCCTCTGCATTGCAGTCTGTTGGTCTCCCCACTGAGCTATCGCTGCTTATGTATATAATATGTATGTATATACAAAAAAATAAAAATAATCTGTATATGTATGTTTATTCCTTGTCTAGTACCCATAGTACAAGCTCTGCTTAGTTTGGGCTAGATGGTGTTGTGTGTATGTGATAGAATGTACATAGAATAAAATATTATTATTATAAGTAATGAACATACGCTGCAAAGTTTTCTTTATTTCGATGAAATAGTTCGTGGAATATCAGTGTTTAGCTTCAATATTCTTTCAGAATTTCATTGTACATTTCGATATGTTATAAGTTGATTGAAAACATTGTCTAGACACATGTTTCTTTAATAAATAATAAAGATAATGTAACTACATCAATCTTTATCAAAAACGCACAAGATATCGAATTGGTTACGACATGTAATGATTTTAAAATTGCTTATATGTAAATTATAAATAGTGTGGCACTTGTGTGCGTTAATATTTCTGCAAGGTTGACCTCCTTAATATTCCTGAAGATGTATAAAGTCTGTCAACCGATACTTATCCATAATTGATAGCCTTTAGACATAAATACCTCATTTGGCAATAGAACTCATGCTTAGTACGATACCACCTAATAATTTAAAAGAATAGTAATATCGTGGCTACTAAAAAAGGCAACAAAAATCACTTCATAAATACTTTTTATCTTGGTGTCTTAGGTTTTAAAATATACAGGGAAGAAGGGAATTCTTCTTTAAACCTAAGTTTTGCTTAACGCATGCTCATCATGGCATGATCTTACAAAAGACCGCCTATTGTTGTGATATGGTAAGTCAGCCTGCCAAGCACCTTAAGAAAAAGAAGACGTTTATATGAGAACGGAAGATCTGTAATATATGTCCCTGTGTGCCGTAGAGAAAGTGTCATCTCATGTAAAGAAGAGTCAGCAACGCTCAAGTGATATATCTTCTGAGCATCGTACGTGTCGTCGTATGTGTCAGCGTCTATGGGCAACGATGATCGTTTTCTAACCAGAATGACCGTACATTTCTAAGTTGTCTTATTCTCAACGTCATAAACTATCAGTATCCCTCTATTTTTCTCAAATACCTTTGATATCATTGATATAACATGGTTGATAATAAAAAGTAAAAAAGTCTTGCTTCCAAGCAACACAATCATGAAAAATACGGATACATCGTTTTTTCGCCACCACATTTGATTTTAAATACCCAGACTACCCATTATGAGAACTACCGCAATAACCAATAAATCGACGGACAGACACACTCGAAATTATATGTAGAGGCACATAGGAGGCTATGTACCCGATACATACAGATTAAAGTACATAGAAAAAAGTAAATACATGATAAAAAAGCCACATTTTATTATGAGCAGATCAGACGGACGGCAATGTGTGCGTGCAACTACAGGCTGTTTCTGATTTTAAAGCTAATTAATTATTTTGTAATTCATTCCTGTTTTTTTTTCAGCTGTACCGTTTGTAGTGCCCATATCGAGCACAGTGGTTTAAAAGGTCATCAGTGCATCGAACGACGCGGGTTCGAACCCGTCCCGAATAAAATTTGTTTGGTATAGATTTGCTAAGTCTTTATTCTATGTGTGCATTGTTTCAATGTTTGTTAATTCCCTCGCAATGCAAGCTGAATTATTATTGTTAGTTCAGAAGTTATCATTGTTCCTGTAGTTTTTATGAGCTTTTTATTGCATGCAAATAAATATTTATGTCGTTGTAGTAGTTTATTTAGTTTATCATTTTATAAAGTCAATCCATAAATAAATTATTATAGTCGTAAAATCCTTTTTTACCGATTGCTTGTTTTCTTTCCCCCTCTAAATTACTACATATGTTTACAGCAATATGTTATTACGTCGATTCCTTATAACACAAAAATGATATTTATGATTTTGCATATAAATAAAGTAATAAAAAGTAAATTGTATCATACTAAATGGCATAATCGTAAACTGCTAAATAAATTTTCGAAAAGAATATATTAAATGTTTTACAATCGTTTGCAGTGTTGATTATTCAGTGTATTTTTCATATTGTTTGTTTGATTTTTTAATCTATTTTTATATTCTTTGCCTTTCGCTTTATTCAAAGAGTAACAAACAATCCAATTTATATTTAGTACATAATTTCACGTATTAGTTTTATATAGTAGAATTAAGCTATTAAAACTTCATATTCAGAGTGAAGAATGTGCATTTGGGCCTCAACGGCACAATAGCACAATATAATCACTATAATTATCCAAGTTATCTCTTCCTGATAATCAAAAAACCTGTTCAGCAATATCTGAATAATAAACAAACGAGTTACGAGCTAATTTTATCACGTTTTAATGTACTAATAAAAAATTACATGCCACTAAAAAGTGACAATAAAAAATCGAAACAGCCTGTAGACACTGAATGCATATGTGTAAGTGCATCAACACGCATTCACACAGACGCGTTGTGTGCGTGTGTTAGTGTATTTGGACGCCTGTGTGTGTATCGAGGTCACATTGCAATGTACAGGGGCAGGCGGTTGTGATGCAACTTAAAAAAAATTGCCTTTTGAATTGGAAAGTTCTGCCATTTTCTCAGCGTCGATGTTTTAGTAATTCACATGTATATTAGTTTTGAAACTGTATCGTGAGTTTAAAGATAAGCGTTTAAATGTTCTGCTTGTTTTATTTTATATTCAGCTTGAACATTATCAACGTTAATTGTTTGAGCTTTCTACTTGAATAAGTCGAGTTGCATATTAACTTAAATCACGTCTGATAATTAGCAAAATTCATACTCAAGTTGATACTGCAATTGAAAATATATTAACAAAACATTTTTCTAAATAGAGTTCATCTGTGCAACAACAAAATAAATTATCGAACGAAATAATTGTAATTTAACTGTACTTGTACTTGCACATTTATTGTAAAAATATATTAGTTAAACAGTAAATACAGGTACCTGATTTGAATTTAATTAAGTATTGCATTGCTCGATCATTTGAATTAAGGAAGCAATTGCTGCTATCTCAATCGCCATTTCGATTAAGTCGAACATTGCAGCCGCAAACACTTTTACAACGTTAAAATATTGTCACCACACACGACATCTACAAATTGGTTTGTCATCAACAAACGACATCATTCCGTTCGTTCCAGATTCAAACCCGCGGCCCGCCCCTCTCAATTCGTCTTGTTTAACCACAGCTTATGTTTGTGTCCTAGTTTTTTTGTAACACGTACCTTGAGGCAAAGTTTGCTGTTTATTTAATGTACGCAGGGCTAAAGACTCGATAGTTAACTTTCCCAAATGCTGATCGTAATCAAAGCAATTATAGTTGTTATTTAAGTAAAACTTTTACCGTCTGTTATAACGTTTTATGTTACTCAAGTTTATAAGTAAAATATATTTATAGTTTTCCTTAGCGATAGAGATATAAGATTGCCTCAATCTTATACAAAGAGTTTCTAGCCCCTTTAAAAGTCTAAGTTTGCGTATATTAGGACTCTGTGAGAGTTTAAAGTAAGACCAGGATGGTCTATACTTGTTCATTTTAGTAAAAATATATCCATCAAATACATACAATTGTTTGTCATCTTTACATTTATAAAACTACAATTTACTTGATTTATTAATATTCATATTCATAAGAAATTACATTAAGGTCGAATAAAGCTAACTTCTTTCCTGAAAATCATAAATTTAAGTTTGAGCTTGTTATAAGCTTTTTTAAAAGCATACATCCGTAGTATGTGATCCTAGATACCAGTGAGATCCATACTACTTCTATGAGCTATACTTATTGAAACTAGGTCACAATTCCTCAGTCAGTAGTATTAGTAAACATAGGCTTCCTCTCAAATTGCAACAATACCCAGTTATTAGGCTTGTTTTAATTACAGACCGTTCCAAGATATGATGAAATTATTTCTTCAGATTACAACCGAAATCAATGTGACTACACCGATGCACTGAATATAATAGTGCATATAACGTCTGGACAGTGAGTAATAAATATGATTTATACAAGCACGGCTGTGTATCAGGCCTCTTCGACCCTGGGCACCGAACGTGTTAACAGATGCAAACGAATTTAGGTCAAACACAGTTAAGCTTATTGTTCAGCGGATGTTAGGTATAAAATGTATTTCGGTACTCGAAAGTCTCTGGCTTTTGTTATGTAAATAATTTGGAATTTAAATCAATACAGTACGGGGTCAGAAACGTATTGATGACAAGACAGATTTGTTTGAAAAACCAACGTGTTTTTGTTCAACGTTCGTTTTGATGTTAATTTTGTATTGAACATTTTTATGTGTGGCTGGCACTCTTAACGGTAATTTTTCGAAATTGCTTGTCATTAACGTTTTGCACGAGTGAGATATGGTAATGGTATTCCGATTAACGGTTAATTTATATCAATCTAATCTATATCTGCAGATTTGTGAATGTATTACATGTCAAGATAAGTCATGTTTTGATTTTAACTTTGAAAGTCGTAAATGAATTTATCAAATAAGTACGACTAAAATTATGCAATTGTAGTGACATAATATTTTTAACTTTCACTAGATTGAATATTTAAACTCCATTAACAAAACGATATCCTATTCTAATGTGGAGATCCACTTTTATTTTGCTGCTCGTTCAATTATATATTTTCGTTTAAAATGTGTAATATTGTTGTTTTTTTAGGAGAAACAATCTGATACATAAACGTCATTTATAATTGGAATATTTTCAAATGCATATTATAATTATTGTTGCTTGTATTTAGGGTTGCGTTAATACTATTATTTGCATATAAAATAATGTCGTTAATACCTAATGTAGCTTATAGATTGGTGTCGCCTCTAGGTGTACTCTATTACCGAAAATGCAAGGCTTGTCGCGGCACGCATTAAAAATCGACAATCGCGGTGTACGAATAACTGGCGGCACCACTTCTAGTTTAAAATATTTTATTTTTATTGCGCCCTTTAAAATTTTTGTATTTGAAGGTTTAGTCCGATTAATAGTTAGGTATAATAAAAGTGCCTTAGCCAGTCAGGACAAGGGCGAACGTGTGAATGCGAGACTGACGAGAATTAGGAGCTTCAATTTTTGGTTTGGGTTGCTGCTGTTACATCGAATTAAATATAAACCTAAACAACGATTATAATCTTGATTTCTAAACGTACCAATAAGATATAAGTATGATACATCTAAGTATACCAATCCTACGTTCCCACAAAGGGTTCTCATAAATATATCATCAAATTTACTATACACAAACTACCAAACAAAAGTAATGTAATATGTTTTGTTTTAAAAGCAGCTGTTATTTTATACATATACTTTGTAAGACTTTAGCCTGACTTGTTTTGATATCAATTGCCATATCTGTTTTCAATAAAGTTATTTTAGTCGTGTGTTAAAAATACGAATCGACATATTTATTATACGAATTTTAGCAAAGTGCGTCCATTATTTGTGTAACACATCGTGTTTGCGAAGTACATAATGTTAAAGGACGGCAAACGTTTAACACGTTCTTAAACAAGTTAAGGTCTGAAGATTCGAAACTGAGGTTTTTTCCTTATACTTAATTTGACAGTACGGATGGCGAAGCGATTTAAGTAATCACCTTGTCATTATTAATACGTAGCGTACAATGGATTAACGATTGTGTGATCTACACGTAACTTTTTTGACTATGAATATGTCAAAATGTCTGTCTGGTGGCAAGTAGTTGCCGTAGTTATATACCAACATCAGAAAATCACACCATACACTTATAAAAAAATCATGATCATAAAATAAGTCGTTGTGCTGGCAAAATAAGAAACTCAATATTCTGGTCCTCTGTTAACAGCAGACTGCCTTTTCTAGGATTTTAGAAGTCTTATCTTGTTTCGGGGGCCAGTCAGTGTAGACCGGCGACACTTCGACCCAGTGGGATCATTTAGAAGTCTTTCTAACTGTTGGAGTTCTATATAACGTTGTTTGGCTACGATCTTCTGTAGGGTGGAAGAACTTGCCTAATTAGCTTCTTCAGTTTTAATGATAGTTTCAATGATATATTATTCTAAGCAAGGAACCCGCTGCTCCCTTCCAGTAAAGGTCTGATTCTCTTAACTCTCTATAACCCTACGTATCTCACAAAAACAAATTTGTCAAAAAAATATACAAAAATCAATTATATTAAAAATCTTGGTACCGTGGTAAAACATTGTGGATCACAAAGTCCAACAGCGACGAACTAACCGAATACCTACTCAAGGTTAAACCTACAGATTGCCACAATGCATAATCAGCAACATTCTTAGCACAAACTACGACAATAGCATATAAATACATTTTAGATATTCACGTCAGCATTAAAATAATGCTTTTTTCGTTGGACAGCATAATAAACCAATTTGAACGTATCTTCCAAAAATATTTACCAAAAAGAGAAATCATAATAACATTTAAAAGAATACGCCTAATTTAAGGAGTAATGAGAAGATATTGATTGCATAAAAATCGATTTCAATTGAAATCGCGGACCTGTTCGGCGACCTTTGTCGCTCTTGTGTCGGCATCAGCCTTGTGAGAATATTAAACTGCTTGTCAAAATAAGAAAATTTATGTGCACATGATTTTGGGATCTTTATAATGGCTGTTTTCAGTTTTGAGCTATTCTTAGAGAGTAATTTATTATTAGTTTAAGTACTTATATTTTTGTATTTCAAGACGCTTGAGATACGAATTATATTTTAATTATAGTAGATAATTCGCAGTAGCTGGTCGGAATCTGTACTTCAGTATATGGTAAGACTCAGTTTCGATTTCGTTATGCCTTAACCTAACTGGTATAATATAAATGATATATACCTGCCTAAACTATCTAAAAATATGTTTATATACTCAAAAGATTCTTAAATACTTAAAGATTTATTACACATTGTTTTAGAAGACCTGAAATCGCACTAACTCATGTAAGTGGTTGGTAGCGCAAATACAATAAATAATACAGACATGAAAATAACACTGACTACACTAGTACACTAATTTTATCTTCACAGTAGTTAAACATAAGTTTTATATGAAGTAACGAATATAAATATATGTAGTTCCTTCAAGGTATATAATGTTTAATTAAAATCCAGTTGCGCATGACCTTTGCGAAACCAAAACTCTTATATAAGCTCCAATAGATGGCGCTGATGCAATGCCGCTTCAAATTACGTATAATTATATTTCGTAATCAGTCAAAATATATTTTAGATTTATATTTATATGGTATGCCGATAAAAGTTGTTTGCCGGTTTATTTAATTATCATGGTCGTGGTTAATTTGCAAACCGACGTTAAACATTTGAACATTGAAATAATGACATGGCGGTTATTATTTTTAAAAATGGCAGCAATTTTCTTGCTCCTTGACATTTAAAAACCAAATATTAGTGGTTCTTCGCGGTAAGAGAACTCTGTACCACATTTTTTATCTTAACTATGCCTTATATTGAGGTAGACAAGAAAAACATGTGTGAATGAGGTAAGATACTAATAGACTTTTACAGACTATTTGAAAACGCTTCAGAATAACATTATTGAAACATCAAAGGTAATATAAAAGACGATTATTATTCCTGTAATGTGTACATTATTAAACCCAAAAACTTAAACATTTAATAGTTTATTTAGTACGCAGTAATGATTAAGCTATTAAGGCATCACATCATTGTCTGTCAGCTAAAGTTAAAACACTATTTGTACAAACGTTTTAATAATAATTTACACGAGTAAAATATTACTATCGTCCTCTCGCTTAGCATAGACATATACCATTACTCACTCATTCTTTATGACTGCCGAGAAATGCGTGCTTATTTTTAGCCTTAACTAAAAAGTATAACAGTAAGTGCATTCGCATTGCACTAGAACGGGTAACGGATCTCGGGCGGGCATTAAAAACAAAAATCTAACAACCGGCGCTTGCGCACACAAAAAGAAATGTGCATACTCTCTCTTTGCCTTAGGTTCAATAAAAAAGAACGAGTCAAGCGCAGAACGCAGTGCGATGCGTTTATTTCAGCAATTGACCTAAATACGCCACATGGTCGCGCCAACTTAACGCACATCGTATGTATGTATACGTGTGTATGTGTGCGTCGATGCATCTGTGTTCACGATACAGGTTGTATTGTGATGTAGAGTATGAAAAAAAAGTTAATTATTTTTGTTGTTTTTCTGTGAGACATTTATAGAAATTAAATGGCGTTATTGCATATAGACGTTATCTTATATCAAATAATTTAAACGTTTAAGAAATATCAAGACGTATCGCCTTTAATTGCATTCGAAGCTAGCAGTTATTTGCCTGCGTATTATTTAAATCGCAATTCCATTTTTTCATTGTTGACATCTTAACCTTTCCGCTTTATTGTAATATTTTAACAATACTACGGTATAATTTCTAATTTGTATGTTTTTCGTTCTCTATAGCCCTTTCAATGTCTTTCAGTTCAAGGTCTTAAAACACTTGTAGAACTTACCAGTGTTGAGTTTTAAAACATTTTATTAATAGCTTTTCAAGGGTTTTGTATAAAGAACAACATGGCTGGTTTATTGTTGTGAATTTGTACTTACTTTTATGTAACTTCCTCTATAGCGGCTAAATGAACAACAACAATATTGTTTTTACTGTGGGCTTGTGTAAATGGTTACTTTGTATTTTATACCTACCACATCACACTAGATAAGTTTAGGTGTAACTTATTGTGGTTCATTCTATTGGCATTAATTGGCACGGGAACAGTGCCTCCCATCGCACTGCTATAAAAGTGTAGAACACCCGTATTTCACCAAATATAGTTTGATGTCTAACGTAGGAACGAGTCTTTTGACTTCTGGGCCAGTTCCAGACACCGTCTACTGAGAATTCCTTGACAAAACTCCATAACAGTCTACCTAAACTGGCTATCGAATCCGACACCTCGTACATAACAATTATATTCACAACCACTGCGCTACCGAGGCAGACGCACTCCTAAAGACAAAACTCTAAATTAAATGTTAATGATAATTAAAATGCATTTTTATGCTACCACTACTTGCAATGACAAGCGATATTGAATTGTGGCGGTGCTGTATATGTGTGCGTTTCATTCTTTCACACATTTTTGTGCTCAACACTTTTTATTTGTGCGTTTTTTCACCGTGTGCGTTTAGTTGGTGGCACATGTGTGAGTGTGTATGTGTGTGTGCGCTAATTGCGATAGCTACTTCATTTAAATTTCGACTGTCAGTCGCTGCAGAGAGAAATTGGTGTAAGTACAGAATTGGAAATTTTGTGGATGATATTTTTTGTTGGTTGTGTTTAAAACTTATTTAAACTGACTTAGTAGCATATTGTGTATAATAATAAAGACAATTTAAAATCAAGAAATTCGGCCAATTAAGTAGAGTAAGTCTAAGACATAGATTGATTTAATTGAGGCATGAAGCGATCACGTTTCTCGGTTCAATCTTTACCCATTGTACTACAAGCGTAAGTTTACTCCTAGCAGTAGTATGCATTCATTGAGTTTCAAGGGTTTGCAAGAATACTAGCAATTTGAAAACCACAACAACAAGTAATTTAAAAACTCTAGTGATAATTAAGCGAATCGGTTTGTACTATATTGTTGACCACATAGCTTATGGCATGAGATAGAGCTATTAGTCAATAATGTTTCAGTGATAACTACGGATAATCGTCAGTAACCGCATAATCAAATAAGAAATTTTAGTTCCAATGCATACCATCAGAAGAGACAAAGTAAAGATTTTCTGGGCGAATTTTTCTTTTTTTATTAATGGTAGTAGATGAAGAAAAAAAAGAAGGCTGACTCCGTCACTATGTGGGATTAATAGCAAGGAAGAGATAATATAATGTAATTAAAAGATTCTTCATATTAACTATCGTTTACAATTTGCAATACAAATTTTAGTAGTTATTATAGTTATTTTGGTAGTTATTAACCAAAATAAGCTATAATACATCTTATCGCAACGCTTCGGATATTCTGTTGGGACTCTCTTTTACTATGATTTTATTACCATTATATAAAAGAAAATGATTTAATTTCTGCACTGACCGTATCAATGTTCATACTTAAACAACCCTAGAAAGTTACAAAAGTATTTATATTGGAGTTTTCATACATATTTCATTTCTATTACAGATAATATTTTCAAAATTACTGTTTTAAAACAGAGTGTTTTATTTCCTTTATATTATTCAATAAATATTTCAACCTATTACTTTTATAGTGAGGTTAAATCACAGATCATCAGCGGGAAGTGCATACTTCATAGACACCTGCGCATACGCAAACGTCAGAATCTTGGCGACCTTGCCAAGCCGGAGCTGCGCCCAGTTAGCATTGAACACTTTGAAGCAAGTTTGGAGTACACTAGCGACCCTTGTAAAGTATTGGTTGTTAAATCGATAATAAAAATAGATGTATAATGTATGCCGGCTTTTGTGCTTTGCGTTGGATTTTACAAAATGGGTATAATTTTGTGTGAAGTGTATGCTTGCATTATATATTGAACTATCAATCGATTTTATACTATATTGAAATTTCGATCTATCTTGCACTGATTCTAAGTGCTTGCTAGCTAAGAAATCAGTGTAAAATCACTTTAGGCGGGAATTGAACATGGTTCTTCACGCATATGTTACGGGACTGATGATAGAACGGCTACAGCATTACATAGTAATTCAATCTAACTTAGCACGTTTTTATGTTTAAATATTGTATATCGATACTAAAGTTAATGCTAAATTATGCTTCAATAAATAGTGTTATTACTGAATTTCCACTTATTTGCTTCGGTATAATTCTTTTTACTTTGCATAAGCAGTCATAGTTTTACACTTATATTCCCGAAGGACAAGGTATATTCCCCAAGTTACACAGAAATGAGCTACACATGCATTTTACTAGCTATGATCTTCTTCTCCCTAGCCTTTATTATTCCCAAATCACTTGGGGTCGGCTTTTCTGGTCTAACCGGATTTGACTGGATATCAGTTTTTACACGGAGCGGCTGCCACCTGACCTCCGCAACCCGAAGGCTAACGATACCCTAAGGCTAGACCAGTATCAGGATATTACAGGGCACTGACTTTGTTGTTTGACTTGTTAACTTTAAGATTTGTACGCCGGAAACGGCAGAATATTATGGACATATAAAATTTTGTAACACCTCTGTAACTACAATATTCTGACAAATAAATGGATAAATGGATTATTATGACTTCCCAATAACGACTGCCATAGATGTTCATGGCAGCCGGGACCGACGGCTTAACGCGCTCTCCGAACCACGGAGCAGGCGATAATTGTCAATCAATACGCACATAATTTCGAAAAGTCATATAACTTCCGAAAGTCAGTGGTGCGCGACGTGGGTTCGAACCCGAAACCCTCTGCATTGCAGTCTGTTGGTGTCCCCACTGAGCTATCGCTGCTCATCATATCATTTCACTAGCTATAATGCCACGTCATAAGGAGCAAACTTATAGCCTTCTATCATTAATTCTATGCTGCTTGAAAATTTCTAGACAGAAAAGCCCACTAAAAATTTGCCCGACCTGGGTATAAAACCCGATACTTCTTACGCAGCTGTCGCATAAACTACCGCTGCGCCACTGGGGCAGTCTTTATATTGTGTGCTTCAATAAATTGAATCATAATGAAATTGCTAAGCCTTTAAAGAAATAATATATCCACAAGAAGGTTTGTTGCCATCATAATTTAATATCGCTCGATCTTAAATTTACGACACTCTGCATGAATATTTAAAAGCCTTTGAATATAAAGACTTCATTGATATTACAGAATCTTGGATACAGGGCAAAACTTTTTGGATTACCTAATATTGTAAATTTTTAGTAATATAATATATGTATATCGACAATGCTTTTATAAGAGATATTATCTTATGTGGAAGATATAGCTATGATTAAAAATTACTAACAATATTAGACAGCACGGATGGCGTATTGGTTTAATTGGTCGTCTCACCACTACCACTCCGTCGAGTATTCTGGGTTCGAATCCCACACGCGACACAAATTTGTGTGATCCCCAAATGGTTGCTCCGAGTCTGGATTTTCTTTGTGTCCGTTATACGAGATTTATTCCTAGAGGAGCAATCGTATTAAAAAAGAACATTTTCGCTTTGATTGTTCCGCAAAGGATTTTATTAGACCAATTTTGTTTTGAGACCAATAGAAAAAAAGCTCCAACTGGTATGTTGTTTAGTCTTTACTTTTTGTGTGCTAGTAACGTATTCTGCTTGTTTATAATATTATTTTCTAAAAGATTCAATTAGAATACATGTAATTTTATTGATAGAAATAACAGGAGTTAAATCAAGGTCAGCCAAGGACGCAGATTCTTGTTTTATAGTTAAAATTTAGCCTCATTTATAACTTACCATTCATATAATTACAGATATGTGAAGTTATAACCGTTTTCCTTAACCGATCTTATCACGAATACTGTAGTTTCAGAGACTGGAGATAAAACATCAAATATATTATAACTGAGAACGAATAAGTGCCTCTCAGATAGCTTCTTTATGCATCAACGCCTAACCTTTGAGCTTAACCTCAAACATCAGATTACAAGATTCGATAGGCATCAATAATTTTCACCGTATTCGGTCGACTAATTATATAAAGCAGGTTTTAAAATTGTACCTATATCCCAACAGCCTTGTTTATTTGGTGGACATATCGCTTGCACAACTGCCGATTGTAAGATGGTGTGTTTGATCCTGGTTCGGGTGAAACATTGGCTATTTTCATTAGAATTTGATACGGTCTAATGATTAGGATTTTGGACTTGCGGTTGAGAGGTATTTAAATTATCATACTACTTTAGTGACATAAGTATATCCTAACGTAAGCTTTTGAGTCTACTTGGACTTACAAAAATACTAGTAATTTAGGTTACAAATTATTAGTAATCAAAATTAAATTCTGTTACAGCGTGGTGTGTTTTAACCTATAACATAAATAACTCCTTGACTGACGCAAGAATAGAATTCATGACTTCACGACAGCAAGCTTACCACGACGATACAAGCTTAATACAAAAATAATCTCAAATAACAATTATGATTCATATCTCACATGCGAGTTCGGTAGAATTTTGTCGAGTTGTCAACTTTCGAGTTACATAATGTAGTTTTAATTGATACCAAGAAAATCTCATTTTGTTACTTTAACGACAAACGGCGGTGACTTTGATATTTTATCAAAAATGGGAACAATAAAACAATGCGACGTTTTTTTAAGGCAACTTGATGACTTACTTGATATTTAAAATATTTGTTAAAGGAAATTTTCCTCCTGCGACTTGGCTCCGTTTTAATCCTACGGAAACGGATACCAGGATACAAACTATTCTATGTATTAATCCAGGATATGTTCTATGTTTGTGTGAAGTCTCAACCATATATATTCAATAGTTCATGCGTGATTAAGTATCAAACATTCAAATATCTTCATAACCTTTCACATTTATAAGTAAGATTTAAGGTTTATCAAATCATATATAATTAACCTTTAGTATTTCAGTCTTAGTACAAAAGGCTAGCGCTATTCGCAACTGTAAATGTTTATGTCCAATCTAAATAAAATATCAAGAAATAATTAAAAACGTCGAAACAAAAAAAGCAGCGTTATCACCCTTTCCTTCTCGGGCCGAACACACGATAAACGCTCGATGCAGCCGGACATTACGGCCTCATTTTTATTTGGCACATAGACAAAAACACCCTTTTTTTACATAATACACATGGACATTTATGTACTTTCCTGTACATAACCGGACAATACATAAAGCGGACGTTTTCAATAATTAGTGAATGTTTTTAAAACAGAAAATTTTCAAATGAAGTTTATTGTGATTCAGTTTTTTGAATTCGGTATTGGTGTACGCTATCTTTTGTTTAATAACGACTTTTATAATGAGAAATGAGTTTTTATTTACGTGTTTGGGTATGATATGTCCGATGTGCGATAATTAAAAAGTATTGGAGTGAATATATTGTTTAATTTTATTTAATACCGTTGGGTCTAGTGTAATCCTTGGTCTATTGGAGTAGCTTCGGGTAATTATTGTATGTACACACAGAAGATGCAGTGGTTTAATTGGCTATCTTGCAGGTGTTGGAACGCTGATAGCTGCGGGTTCGATTGCCGTATGAAATACGAATTTGTGTGTTCTTCAGATATATGTTAGGACTGTTTTTGTGTCTGTTGCACGTTGTTTTACTGCTTATAAAGGTGTATAATTTCAGGATTATCTAGTAGTAAGCTGTAAATTACACAATATACGGAATAACGCATGCACACTGGTGCAGGGATGATTCTTTCAACAAAATATGTTATTCCGATCAATTAATCGCTTGCTTAGATTATAAAATGAAAGATATCATTAAAGATGTAGACTAGCTGCGTTTAAAATAGACAAATATTCGCAAAACAGGACGCAAGCTTATTAAGATGTTATCCTGCTGACGCAAAATACATTTGATCGGGTTTCTGGAATCAAAATCTCAATAGCAGCACTTATTCTAGAACTAAATATCATTAGCAAGATGCACGTGTACTCTGCCTCACTCCCTGATAGATAAAGGCGTCAAGATATGTTTAACTAGCATCTACCAGAGGCTTCATTGCGTGAATTCCACAGCAACGCATACCAGGACAAAAGGATTCTTTTACTTAAGAACCTGGATGTTAATTCAAGACAATTTTCATACTCATTTATGCCTATTTGAGTTACAAACATCTTAAAAAGTTTCCTTACTTTCACACTTATAATATACCTAGATTTATTTATGTTTAAGGAGTTCACTTATTTGTTATAGATACAAAGACTCTCGACTCTAACTCCCCCAACCTCTTCCGTCTGTTAAACATGGTCAGACTTCGTGATAGGTACTAAGAATTATTAAACAAAAGAAAGCAATAACAATTAGAGTAACCTGGGAATCAAATGCAAGGCTGTATCTCGGGTTGGGAATCGAATCTGAAATCTACCGATTGGTCGCAAGCGCATATACTTGCGACAGCCAAATAAAATAATCTACTGAAAATTCTTGGAGGTGTACTTTGCCTCACGATATTTACCCTCATGATTCAAGCATAGCAATCGAAAGTAATAAAAAATTTCCAAAATGTTCTGTTTGTAGAAATGCATAAAAATGCTAACTTGCGTACTAAAGATGCTGTAGATCTAATACTTTAACTACTAAAAACCATTTGTAAAGTCTCCCGCGACACAGGAATCCTTCATCATCACTAATGCATGAGCTGCTATAAAATAATGTATTTTTTTTTATTCTAATTTTCATAAGATAATTAGACAATAAGAACCAACACATCACCTATAAAATCTAAAGAGAATTGAACCCAATAACTGAAGCTTGACAATGCAACAGCCTCCCCACTAAGTAATCGTTCTTCAAAATATCAAAACATGACCAATCTCGATCAAATCCCCAATTAAAACTCAAAATACTGCTTTCAAATCCCCCATGGCATAGCAACAGTATTAGAACCTTTTCGGCAAGGGCAAAGCTTTCAAAGTATACTCTTGCGAGCACCATCGTAAGTTGCGCCACACTGCCTCTCTATACCAAACCAAAATGTTTGAACTCGGAGGCTCGTCTTAAGAAGTGAGGGTTCTTGAGAATTTGGTCAGTAGTTTTATAAAAAGCTAAGGGCTCTTTACGCTGTGGAGCTAGTCCTTAAGGGCAGAGGGTCGCGAAACTGGATTTTGTCAGTTGGGATAGTTATATCTATGTTGGGTTAAGGAATTTTGCGTAGAGATCTGTAGCTGTATAGAGTACGTAATGTTGTTTAAGTCAACCAATGGTTGGCTGATGCAGGTTTGCAGGATAGTATTTGAAAGCTTCATAAATATTTATTTCGAATCTGGGTGTTCTTTGTGTCCGTTGTTTGAATGTTTTTAAAGTTCTCCGCAATATAGGTATTCATCTTAGCGGGTGTTATCCTAATAGAATGTATCTTACATTAATTAGTTAGAATATTATATTTACAATTTAACTAATATTAACAAACCTAATCACTCATAAATAAAACAAAATGAAAAGTAACAAAATATGGGACTGTAAAATTATAAAAAAGAATTGGCTGGTTCAGGCAGCGTCGTCAAATTCCTCAGCATCGCTGTCGACCGGGAAAGTGCCCAGAAGACTGGCAGCATTGCCACTTTGAATGGCAATGCTGATTCTTTGAGCCAAGAAAAGGTCGATTAGCCGCTTAGATATATCTCTAAAAAGCGCACGAGCATGACCCCACAAACCTAGCGTTTCCACCCCAAACGGCTTAAAAACGTAATTACCAATTAAATTAGGTACTGTATTTGCGCCGTTTGAGGTTTTCCGTCGCTACAGCAGCAGCACTGGTACAGCTCACCGTGCTCGGAAGATATGATGGCGTTAGGGTGTCGACGCATGTGGCGTCCCTCACCAAAGGCCTACCCATTTTCTACGGTAACAAAGACAATATATGTTATCTTAATTAAATGAGAAAAGGAAAATTATTAGAACTAGAGATGGTTTCCTTATATCCTAAAAAGCTAACTCTTGCGCTAGATAAAGGTTATGAAGATCTTATACAAGTAATCTTCTCTCTTAGCCTTTATTATTCCCAAGTCACTTGGGGTCGGCTTTTCTGGTCTAACCGGATTTGACTGGATATCAGTTTCTACACGGAGCGGCTGCCACCTGACCTGCGCAACCCGAAGGCTAACGATACCCTAAGGCTAGACCAGGGTCAGGATATTAGAGGGTACTGACTTCCCAATAACGACTGCCATAGATGTTCATGGCAGCCGGGACTAACGGCTTAACGTGCTCTCCGAGGCACGAAGCAATCAATACGCACATAATTTCGAAAAGTCATATAATTCTGAAAGTCAGAGGTGCGCGACGTGGGTTCGAACCCGAGACCCTCTGCATTGCAGTCTGTTAGTCGCCCCACTGAGCTATCGCTGCTCTCCTACCTTATACAAGTAATACAAACAATAAAAGATTTTTAAACAAGCTTCTAATTGTAATATCGTTTGGAACATAAGACAGAGCTACCTACATATACAATAATATTAATCCTGTTTATAAGATGTCTTTTGGACTGGGCTTTTTATATTGGCCCTTATGTTCAATATAATAAATGTCAGGTGTTAGGTAGTCCACGACGTTGGCTATATACGAGTTGGTAGATTTTACATATCTTGAAGGACATTATAAAGAACTCTACTATTTAACATAAATATAAATACGAAATATCAATAATGTATGGAATTGAACTGAAGAACTCTATCAAGTCTAAAGATCTTTTTATCAGCATTTCGTTGCTTAAAATTCCTAAAAACTTACATGGAGGATTACCATATCCCAATAACACTAAAATCTTACCTACGTAGCCGGGATTAGCCAACTGCCGTCTACCGGGTAAAACTACGTGATACCACAAAAATTTAATTCTAATTCCATCTAAATTCGAACAATTTAAATTTTCTTTATTATACAATATGTCATGCTCTACTCAAGTCAAGAATCAAACCTTTAAACGCAAATTTACACCATCAAACCTCTATGAACATACCCTACAAACCTTATAAAACTACGTACGCAAACACCCACAACAAAGGTTATACAACCTCAAACAACACTTAACAACATTAATAACTAATGGACGATCCCAACCTTAATTAAAACTAAACCAGAATTCTCCATACATCGCCATTACCGTCCAACCGCATTCCGTCTACGAACACGTCTAGTCAACGTCCAACTTACTATGAACCCCGGAGTGCTATTCAAATGCAGTGCAGACGACTGAACATCGCTTTACCGGGAGAGGGGAAGGAGGCCACTGTAAGTTGGACGTCCCGTGTAGTGTGTAGTGTTCCTGACCTAGAGACGATAGTAACTGTCTCTAGGTCAAGGAAGGATAGACGCACACATGCACGCCGTGTGTGTGAGTGTATACATGTAACACGTATGTGTTCGATAGTTCCGTATTTGAATTTTGTGGAATCGGAACGGATTTTAGTTTGAATTGTGTATTGATTTGTGTTCTATTTTTGAATAATTTGTGTTGTACGTTCGTGTTCTATTTTCGAATAATTTGTGTTGTATGTTCGTGTTCTGTTTTTGAATATTTGTTTTAGTCGTTTTGTTGGTAGTTAAAATGGCTTTCAGGTGTAACGCTTTATTTGTTAAATAGGATAACAGTTTTGCTGTGTTATTGAATTAAATAGAAATCTGATTTGTTATTGTGTTATGTTTTGGTTAGTGATATTAAAAGCCTTTGTAAACGATTAAACCAAAATTGCATACGCTACAATAGACATATCGTTTCATTTGGTTTAATTAAAAACCTGCTTACTCTATTTAACATAGTGGCTATAAATGCTGTAGGGTGTAAAGTCTCGAGTTCAATTTCCAGATGATGCAATTAGAAATTTTCAATGTCTTGATCTTTGCCTGTTAGATGGCAGTAGACTATGATATAGATATGAGATAGCGTTTGTATCAAGTGATAGTGTAACATATCTTTATATTTTCTTCGTATACTCAAAAGGGTGGTGCTTAGTAGTGTATTATGCCCACACTTCGCTAATTATGTATAAAGAAGTCAGCTTATTGTCGTGTACTAGGCACATTATCATAGTGTATCTCCTATCTAAATACAAACTAAATCTTATGCAACGGGACTAACTAGCCTATATTTATATATGTAATAAAATTGTGACTAGTCGATGTCTGTAAATGGGACACATTTAAGGAAAACGTACTAGATTTTTTAAATTTCTGTTGGCTGTTTAAGCTCTTTAAGTGTTAAATGCCTATTATAAAATATTTAAAACCTAATGTAACTACACTTAGCTTGCAAATAAATGATAGTGTATAAGAACTATAGAAGCCAAAACAATAATTTTATATTTTTGGCTGTATGTATGTTTGTACGCGCATCACGCAAAAACTACTGCACGAAAGTAAATGTAATTTCCACAGTTGTATTGCTGGAGATCTTACTTAAAATCTGGTGCATGTTTTATCTTGATATGTTGCCTAGAAGCTTTATAATGTTAGTATAGATCTAAGATTGAAAGCCACTATTAAATGAAAGTTTATGTTCACTTTTTTATACAACATGCATGCAGGGCTATCTTGCATACGTAGTAAGTATTTCCTGTAGCCTATGATTGCTTGCATGACCAATGTATGTTTTCGCATTGTATTGCAGTATGGCAAATGAATTAAAGATGGGATGAAAGCAATGGAAGGGCCAGTCGTTTCAGCATCCGTAACTTTCACTTACCATGCGAAACGCAGTTATAGTGTTATTAGTCTTACGTCGCCTGTAAGAGAGTGATACAGCCAACGATATAAGTTATAACAGGCTTGCGCGAATTAGATTCTTTAAAATTATAACAATCGCTAGATTTCGATAGCAGTAATATTTAAATGATAATTAATATAATTTAAGTTAAAAATACAGACTGATAATTAGGAATAATATTTTAAGAATACTATTACATATTTTTTATCAGTCACTTATATTGCTGACTGTACTCTTCCGGATGTGACGGCTAAGCCATTCCGTCATTAAATAGATGGCAACAGCGGACTTCTCCATTCAAAAAAAGAATTGTAATATAAAGAACGTACGCTTAAAACACAACTCATGCGCATCGGTGCGCCGGCGCAACTGAAAGGGAACAATTGCTATTTGTATATGCTATTATCGTCAACACTATAGCAGGATGGTTTTATAACTTAATATGGAAGGGAAGTCCTGGTCCCTGGTAAGTATGAGGGTTTTTTAATTCGGGTAAAGCGTCTTTCGATTTTTCTGTGCCGTAATTTTCTATAAAAGCACGTTGTCTAAAAATATGGTCAATAGTAGGCAATAAATTCGCCCTTTATTACATTATGTGTAAATATAACTGATGAAATTTAGGCGTTAGGTATAGCCCTGCTTATACTTTTAATTATGTAAGCGTTATGAATGTAAGCTGATCGTGGATATATAGAACATTCACAAATGATAGTATAACAGATAGATAGTATGTCCTTTAGGGGGAAACCATGCGAGAGCAAATCTGAGTTGTTACTAGGAAATCAGCATATCTTAACCATTAAATCACCTATCGAAAACTATTATTGTTCAAATTCATTCGAGTAAAATAAACATTCGAATAATTGTGTCAAATGTTTTTTTATAATTGCTCTATGTATATACTCTTTGAAGTGTGTTAAAGTTAGTGCATGAGTACCAATCAATGGTTACTGATTCGCCGATAGATGATATCGGATATTATTATATTGACTCCACGGATGGCGCAGTGGTGTTAGTGGCCGCCTGCCAGTGTGCAGAGGGTTCGAACCTCACATGGAACTAAAATTTGTATCATGCAGATATAGTTTTCTAAGTCTGATTGTTCTTTGTATTCTTTGTATAATATTTGTATAGTCTCCGCGACACAAAAACAATTCTAAGCGCACGTCAACACAGACATCATTTATAAATAATTAAGTGATCACTGATCAGGGAGAATATTTATATATTTCCTTGTTGAAATTAAACTGCTATATACGGAATTTATCGCGTTGATTATTTGACACAATATTACAAAATTTTGAAAATTGTTACACTACTACTACTATTAAACTTTACTAATTTTTAAGCTAATTAAATTATTATTAAACTATTTAGATTTAATTTATTTTTACATTTTCCCCGACGTTTCGGTTGCTTTTCAGCAGCCATGGTCACGGGGAGACTCAGTCTCTCTCATAGTTTAATAATAATTTAATTAGCTTAAAAATTTGTAAAGTTTAATAGTAGTAGTGGTGTAACAATTTTCAAAATTTTGTACTAAAGTGTCAAATAAACAACGCGATAAAATCCGTATATAGCAATTTAATTTCAATGAATAATATTCGCGTAAATAGAAGACAATATTATATTTCCTTATGTACAGTGTTTATTATCACTGTAAGCATATTGCCTCTCAAGAGCAGTTTGAATATCAATGAAGATATACAACGTTGTACGCGTCATCTATTATCAATTTATTCTTTATTTACCGTCTATTTTGCTCAATAGAGGGCGTCAGTATCTTTTTATACACGGAGACATGTGAAAAGACAATTAGTAATAGCAAACTAAGGCGTGGCGCCTTGTAAGGTGGCATGCAATAATATAACTTAATATTATATAATAATAATATTCTATCCCATACACACAACACCATCTAGCCCAAACTAAGCAGGGCTTGTACTATGGGTACTAGACAATGGATAAAATTATATACTTTCTTTTTGTAAATACATACATATTATACATAGAAACACCCAGACCAAGACAAACATCCATGTTCATGCACACAAATGTTTGACTTGTGCGGGAATCGAACCCGCGACCTGGACGTGGCAGTCGGTTACACTACAAGGCTACTGGTTGGAAGACTGAGTTGGCAGCTTTATTTGGTAGCCATTATTTTCAACCGTAATAGTCTTACGCCTTTATTCCTGAAAGGATATGCAAAAGTCTATTTTTTACACATTTTGTACAATATGATTTTAGGTCCCATGAAATAGGAAGCGAGCACTTTGCCATCTACCGGCCAGTTTCTAAACTCCATGCGAACACTTTGTTCAACCTGAAAATTCAACCCGAGACTCCATGCACATCACTTCAGTACTGTTGAGCCGCCGAACAAATAGATAAACTTATCTATAAAATATATTTTGTGTTCCGTGTTACATAAAATATTGTACAATATATTGTAAATACTGGCTGGCCAGATAAAGAACAAGTGGCTTATATAAATCATTGTTTCGTACGAAAATCGAATCTGTACGCTCAACGCATTCTACTAGCAAGGTGACTACAAAAACCACTGCGCCATTTGCGCACAAAAATGTTTAACCCATCGTTTTTCTACCCACAATTTAACATACAACATAGCAGATGCCGCACACATGCATAGGTAGTAAGACGATGCACATTCGCAAAGTCAAGGGTTGCAGCGGGGTGAATGACCGCCGAATCACAAGGTCACGCACACTAGCTCACAGCACACATGCAACGCGACCGTGAAATTAGAAATACTAGTGATGCGTAGAGCTCTATCGATAGTGAGGGTGGAAAATATTATCGACTAGCTGTGCTGTTGAATTTGTTTGCTGAATTTCTTCCGTTTTAGTAAATTGGTAAAATGTTATTAGAAATGCATGTATTAATGATCTCAAAACTCGAAAAAAAAGAAAAAGTGAGATAGTATATTGTGGGCTCTTATACTTTTAGATTTGATATTTCTATAATTTATTTTGTATTAAAACAATTCTTGCATGAATTATATTTTATTTTAAGACTTTATATAATTACAATTTTTATAACAATGGATGCATATAATCTTAATTAATTTCCGTAAAAATGTGCATAAGCAATTAAAATTACTGAAAGAACGATATTAATTTTCATGAAAACGTAAATAGGAATTTAATGATCGGTGTAAATAACCTACTATAATGGTTAAAACAATACTTCTGAATAACACATTTGGGTAGTTCGTTGTACTTTTATAAATGACTAGTTTTAAAGTCCAATTTAATTAGGTGTGCATAATGATGCATTATGTATAAGAAAAAATGACGCAGGTAGTATGTAAGTACATGAATATTACCTTAACCTAAAGAATATCTTCTTATTTGATATAGATTTTTGCTTTAAATTATATTTGAACAGATAAAGCTAAAATTAAACATGTTACCTGCTCATCATCTCATAGCAAAGTCAGTTGTAATCCACCGATAAGTTTCTGATTTTAGGTAAATTTAATATTTAATATTTCAATATTCATAAAACCTAACTGACTTAGCGATTGTTTTAAAGAGACAATGTTTTCAAATACATACACTCTTTAAAACCTAGTCTCAAAATATTTTAAGAAAACACATTAGTAGTCAACACTAGTGAAGAATAAAATACACCTTTTTATGAAATTATAAGTACCTATGTCCTTTCACGATGTGATGGAGGTAAACACATAAAAATTGAAAAGTTATTATTCAGCCAAAACCTGCTTTTACTATATAATTTACTCCTGCTAAACTGTTTACCAGTTTGTCAGTACACATGCCAAAAAAATGTATAAATTCCTTAATACAACAACACAATATCTAATATTATAACATATTCGTATATAACACTATTTATATTATAGTTTTACAAGTTAGCTATATATTTATAACTATTATTTTATATGTGGTTGGTATGTGGGATGAACTGCTAACATTCTGTTAGCTTTTAATACACAAAGCTGGTTTCAGACACAACCTTGTCGCGACCATCCAAATTATATTCAAATCTGTGCGTCCGTTGAATTAACGATCACAGAGGCTGAATACTGATGAACTCGAAGAATGCATGAGGGTTAGGTTAAAAAACAATCGTTTCCTGAACCCACACTGTTGCATATCGACATGTGCAACGAGGATATGGTAATAAAATGGTTAGTGGACGAGCTTGTAATGCAGACAAGCAAAAAATTTAAAAATAGGATATTGAAAACGTTTAATAAAATTTTATATTATTTTGACACATAGTTTACTTAACATAATTATTTTTTTACATAGTTTAACATAGTTTACCTAATTTTAAAGATATGAAACCATCGGCGAAATATTAAATTACTTAATCAAATATGAAACATTAGATGGAATATTCTATAATATAGTTGCAGAAAGACTGATGAAATTCTATGATGATTATTGTGATGTAAAATATTTACAATATCGATATAGAAAAGTATCGAGCTAGTCTCATCATTGGAATGTCGTTGCACCGCATGAACGATTCAAATCCATCACAGTTGCGGTATATATTCATATCGATACCCTCAACTACTGTTATAGTTACGTGAAAATTCCATTTTCAGGTCCCGTTTCCATGATATCTGAATGACTAAAAGATAGCTATCTTTATTACGTTCAGTTTTTATATTAGAGGATAGGCTTTTTTTAGTTGCTGTTTCCTGTTTGAAAATACATTCGTTGGATCCATAAAACGTATAATTAGACAGGATTCTTATTGGTGTTTTAAAAGTGTCGAGTTTTTAAATTAATAACTTATATTTGTGCACTTGGATTCTATGTAATTTATGATCAGAGTCTTCGATTGCCATATTGGGTAATCACTTTACGAGTCACTTGGTTATTCTTCTGGCTGCCTCGTTGATTCCATGGTAAAAGTTTGCGCCTATGTTTAAACAGAAGCACCTTCGTTCTTGATAAACTGCCATTGGATTTTGCTGGTGAAGAACAGTGTCTTAAAATGTGCTCAGTAGACAATGTCACATCATATCAAATAGCAACGAATAAGCATAATCAGACTTATTAATTTATAATTTGCAGAATGCTGTTACTTGCTTTTCTATTTTATTATAGAAGTTAGAGTCGATAATATATAAATTATATTTTCAAATTATCGACAAATTTACTCGCATAATCCCATCACTAGCGAGTCGTTGCACTACAGTGAGTAATTTCAGTAGCAGAACGTTGGTTTATTTTAGTAACGCATCAAACGCCCACACATCACAACACCACGCGAATCATAGATGCAGTACGATTTCTTGCGTCAGAAATTTTCTGACGCAAGAAGACGCATATCTGACTTTACAAAACTATACAAGTATTAATTAAAAAAAGGCTACGTCGTTAGAAGTGACGCTTATGTATGTGGCCGTAACGTACTAGATTCGACTCCAAAGTCGGACAAAATACTTTTCCTTTAGGAAATTTTTAGTAGAAACATAGAGATTGCAATATGACCTAAATCATTACGGGTAAAATGTGAGTGTCAAACACCTTTATATATTTCTTTAGAAAAATACAGGCATGGACTCTATCTATGCATATTAAACAATGAATTGCCGTAAATCGTAGAATTCGAAAAAATGGTTCAAGTAATATGCAAAGGTCACGTGATACCACGTGGCCTTGAAGTCAGAGGTCAAAAGTCATAGTCATTTCGGGGCTATATCGACTATGCTGAGTTGAATGGCGTTGACCGCGAGTCTCTAGCTCTTACGGTTCTTGAGTTGAAAGTTGTATAACAGATAGACGAAAAAAGCTGTTGTATAAGAGTTTTTTCGAACTCTAAAAGCGAACACTTGCTGGTTACCCATCCAAGTATTGTCCGCCGTACGGCTGCTGAACCTTATTAATGAGTGATATTAGGCTACGAGCGTATCAAGTATGCTATAAATATAAGCAGAACCTTGAGTTACAGACTATCCATGGTCACTTGAGCGAGAGATCCGATATAGAGAGAGACGGGAGTATAATGTTCTTCCTTGCACATTGTTGATTATTATTGTAAATAAAATATCTCGACTGTCTCGATGGCGTAGTAGTTGTGAATAACGACTGCTGTGCGTGAGCACATGGGTTCGATTCTCAAATTTTCTTTCATGAAATTTTCAGTTGTAGCTCGGAGTCTAGAACCGTGTTCAGTAGATGGTAATAAGCTTACCACCTCGATGGCATAGTGGTTAGTGTAACTGACTGCCACGCCTGAGGTCGCGGGTTCGATTCCCGCACAAGTCAATCATTTGTGTGCATGAACATGGATTTTGGTCTTGGTCTGGGTGTTTCTATGTATAATATGTACGTATTTACATAAACAAAACGTATATATGTATGTTTATCCATTGTCTAGTACCCATAGTACAAGCTCTGCTTAGTTTGGGCTAGATGGTGTTTTGTGTATGTGATAGAATATTATATTATATTATACCTAAAACGTGAGACGTGAAGCCAAAGAAGTCGAAATGTGAGTGTAATACACTTACCTCCCCCATCCAGGATAATAATATATAGTCAAGGCAAAGTCATAAATCTTTATTGCCATAAAAATGTGCAAACAATTCAAGGACACGTCTGCCTCTGTGGTGCAGCGGTAGTGAATGTGACTGCTGTGCATAAGGTCTCGGGTTCGAATCCCGGATCGGGCCAACAAATAGTTATTGGGTTTCCCTGTTAAGAAATCTCAATAGCAGCCCGGAATTAGGAAGTTGGCGGTGTAAGTCACCCCTGTGCCTCGAAAAGCACGTAAAGCCGTTGGTGCTGCGCCCGATCTCTCTCCGGTCGTGTGGAATTACCGTTCCATTGGATCATGAGAGTTAGGGAACAGCGAGTTCACTTGTGTTTGCGCACACACTCGTGCACTATAATATCTCCTGCGTAGTTGGCCGGTCTCCGGTAAGACTGGCCGCCGTGGCCGAAATTCGGTCTGGAGGATATTATTATTATTATTATTATATTAAAAATATAATAATATAAATAATTAGAAGGCAATAAAATTTTAGCATTGAAAAATGCCTGTTCGTGGAGTAGAGCTTTCATGAGAAGAAGGAGGCAAGAAACTCATGGCCACTCTTTTCAATCGCCAAATGTTTATAACAATACAATTGTACGTTATATTCCTTTCCTTACATATATGAGCTGCTGTGTGTAGTGTATAAGTATTGGTCTATAAGAAAACTGAATATTGTTTATTTTCACACAGAATGTTGATGTTTAGACTAGTAATGCACATTTATTTACAAAACGAATACATTCATTTTACGTGTATTCTTGTATTTATAACAGATCTACAACATTTATAGTCTCTGTCTTGTAAGTACATATTTTAGACTATATATATTGATTTCAGCATGAATGGGCCGGCTCGACCGGGGAAGGACTACCCTCTCACAGAATATCGACGTGAAATACCAGTATTCCTACTGTTGTGTTTCGTTCGGTGAGTGAGAGTGCCGGAAGACCAATCACCCCCTTTCCCCCATTCCCGCTCCTTCTCCTTCCCACTTCCTTTCCTATAGGGTCGGCAACGCGCAAGTGATGCCTCTGGTGTTGCAGGCGTCCATACGCTACCGTGACCACTTACCCTGAATTAAACTGTCCCACTGCTGGGCATGGGCCTCTTATCAATGTGAGAAGGGTTAGGCCATAGTCCACCACGCTGGTCCAGTGCGGGTTGGCAGACTTCACATATCTTAGAGAACATTATGTCGAACTCTTAGACATGCAGGTTTCCTCATGATGTTTTCCTTCACCGTTAAAGCGAGCGATAATTAACTATTTAATATGCACCTAACTTCGAAAAGTCAGAGATGCGTGCCCTGGGATCGAACTCGAGACCTCTGCGTAACAGTCTAACGGTCTTTCACTAATCTACCGCTGCTTTGCTGTAATTATAAGGTTATATAAAAAAGTGATACAATAGTGCTGCACTTAAAACAATATTCACCTTCCTTTTAGGTATGCAATTTTCCTTACGACGTCTGCTTTCACCTTTAAAGCGATCGAAAATCAACTGTTTAACACGCACATAATTTCGAAAATTCAGTAGTGCGTGCGTCGGATCGAACTCGAGACCTTTGCGTGTCAGTGCAGCGGTCTCCCCACTAAGCTACCTCTTCGTGCACACATAATTACGCTTAAATTATTAATCTATGTAGTATGCCCAATATATAAAAGCAATTTTACCATTATTTTCCATAAAAAAAGATTCGGCAGTTATTTTAATTATCATTTTACCAAATTTAAATACAACCGTCCGAGCCTAGCGTCACCTTTGAAACACTCCATCCGCCAATTAGCATTAACAAGCTATAGTAAACCTTATCGCTACAAAAATATAGTTAAAACTAAATCGAGCAGCAACTAAGAGATAATTCATTGCTGCACATTAGAATTCCATCCTTAATTCAAAGCAAAAGAGCTTAAATTTATTTGAATTAATAAAAACGACCGGCTCCTACATTGTATTAACTTCCAACAAAGTATATTATAATGTATTACTGAAGTAATATGGCTCAAATTCGATCAATAGTCATATTGAGACTTAGGATGTTTTTAATGCAAGGAGAAACCGCCAAAATGCATCGGAAGGTCAACGAACCTCGCCAGCCAAGGACAGTGCATTCCATTTTTAAATAGCGCGCCAATAGAAGGCTCGATCTAAATAGGCCCGCCGCCATCTTGGCGTCATTGCGCGGGAATCGTATAATGGCGTCCATTTTTTGACAAAACATTTTTTACGACAACAATGGTAGGTTTCCACGTATTATTTCGGCATAATTAGGGAGCCGGTAACGAGATTTTCGGTGCTAGTTCGTTATAAAATTGTTTATTTAAGTGGAAATTGAGTTTTTGTGTTCGATAGATGAGGTTTTTGAGGTTATTTTACGTAAGCTGATTATCTTGGCCTGCGTAAGAGCTTCAAAGAAGTACTTTGTTTTCCTTCAAGTCTTGGAACAGTGAATGTCTTAATTGAATATATTGCCTTAGTTTTCTTTTCTAAGGTAATTATATTTTATAAAACAAGAACTTGATATCATTCTTGTAGGAGAAATAATCATAACGCCGCAAGAGAACAAATATTGAAATAAGACACCAAAACTTGGAGTAACAATCAGAGATTCCTTCAAATTTTCTTTCTCACAGTGAGATCCATGCCATAGATTATGCGTAATGGCCGAAGCAATCTTTCAAAGACAACACAGCTCTTTATAAATCTGTCCACAGATTATACACTGAAGGTATATCTTCACGACATGTGAAGGGCAGCAGACGTTACGGTCGGTGATCGCAATTTGTTCCTTCCATGAAATTATTAGCATATGTATCGTTTATACTTTATAAGATGCTCGATAAACATTATTTAGGTCTATAGTCATTCATCGAATAGGTATGTTGACAGAAAGAGCAACGTAGGGGATTCGATGTTTAGTTGTGGCAAATTTGGCTGCGCCGATGACGCAATAGTTTAAACGGTCGACTGCTGTTGAGCTCAATTTCGAAGCCTGGCAAAAATATACGTACATGCGTTGATTTACGCCTGTCCTGTCTCTCTGAAGGGGTAGGCAGAACTATATCATATATACCTCTAATACGCCAGCTATGTTTTAAATGACACGTAATAAAGAAAAAGGGACATATAGCCGTTCTCCGGGAATAGTTCCAGAACGCAAGAACTCCCTTACAGTAAAAATCTTTGCCGAAACCGACGAAAGAACCAGGAAACTCGTAGTAGATGGCATCTCTAAGGGCAAACATATACGTGGCCAATGCAAGTAACAAAAATAATGTTTAGATTATGACTGTTATTATTTATTAATGTAGGTAATTTTAATGTCTATTGGTACCTCGATTATCATTCACATTATCTTTTCTTATTAAAGAATAAAACTTAATACTATATAAAATAACTCGGTGAATTCTTGGTTCGATCCCTAAAACCGAGGAAGGAATAAGGTTTTATTTTTGTATAGCAATCTTACAGAGTTCGGATCTAAACTAAAATCGATTGAAGGGTGTTATTTATGCGACACAGGAATTATTCCTAGTGCGAGAGATGTCTCTTTTAATGTCTCTTTTAAAACAAAAACAGTCTGTGTAACAAAAATTATTTCCAATACATCCATTACTAACCGGATACTTAACTCGATAGTAATCAATTACATCCTGTAGTTCAAATACAAATGAATTTAATTTCTAATATCAAGTGTATAAGATAACACGTCAATAAGAACGCGGTCATATTCATCAGCTATTCACTTGTAGATAGTCAGCTATTGATTAGTAGAGAGTTAGCTATTAGTGAATAAAATTGGAATTTGCAATAGTTATCAAATAACTTTATTACTTCTGAACTTTATTTTTAGGAAGTAAGTTGATGCATAATATATTATATTGTATAGAACTTGTTAGTAGTGCTGTCTATATCTAATTATTGATATTAAAATTGTAGAACGAAGTAAATTTCAAAAACTTTTCTATTACATTGTGTGTAATGAACTTCTTTCATCGGCCATTTATATAACAATAAATGTTTTAAAATAATCAATTCACTGCTAACTTTAAATTTAAGTAACAAAAAACGTAAATTCAACTGTTTTAAGAGTTTACATTACGTGAACGATTTTTCTTTTCTTTTGCTTTTTCTGCACCAGTTAAGGTTTTCACGGTTTCCAAATGACATTGTCTAAATGTCGAAATATCGAATAATTTAGAAAGTCGTCGCCGCCCCGGGCGGCCATCGTCGTTGCTAAACAACGATCACGTGCGTGATGCATTACAATGAAGTTATGCAAGTATTGAGAACTAAGTCTCTTCAATATTTCTGTGAGCCTAGTACTCTGAGCGAAGAAATGAGAAACCGGTGCAAATATTATACATACGTACGTGCATATTCAATCACAATACACATTATCCACGCGAATGAAAAATTGAGTCTCTTCAATGTTTCTGTGAGCCTAGTATTCTTAACAAAGAAATAAGAGACCTGTTACAATATTTATTATACATTCATATTTATTTACTCACGTCTGTCGTCCATCCACGAACAGAGGATAAAAGATAAGGATTGAAAACTAACTATTTCTTCAATGTTTCTGCGAGCCTAGTACTCTGGCCGAAAAATAAAGAGACTAGTGAAATCCCTTACTTTAAATAAGCTTATCTATCTTGCATCTAGACAGTTTATAAAGACAGAGAGAAAAATAACTTCATACATTTAACTCATTTTTATTTATCTTTGCGTAAATCCTAAAAAAGCTCTTCAATGCTTCTGGGAGCCTAGTAATATGAGCGAGGGAATAAAGGCCGATGAGATGTTGACTATAAGTATGTGTGTGGTACCGGGCAGTGACTAGAAGGACAAAAGATACTACACTGGTTTTGAGGGTCAGAGAGAGGTACTTTTAATCAGGTATAAGTATACAGGGTATTAGTAAGTACATAGATTTAGGTTGATACCAAATTTAAAGTTAGACATGTCTATAGAACAATTTATGGATACAGATTTTTATTTCAATAGTAAAATGGTAATATATATTACCATTTTACTATTACTTATCAAGTTTATAGAGAAAATATATAATTATTTATATACACGTAACTAGTTCATCAAACATAAAGGACACCCAGACTCGTAAAGACAATCTTTAGATTGCGCTGGCGTCTTGACTTCACAGGTGGAATAGTCGTAAACTATTCCACCTGTGCAGATAACGTATGACTAATAGAACCCTTAAAGTACACCAGTTCACGATAGAACAAAATAAAATCTCTCCAATAAAGCAATACAAATAAATCATACATCGCTAGTTTAAAAAAAGCACCAAAGCCTATAAAAGGCAACAGCATGAACAAATAAAGCCTACAATCAATTTTAACCCGTTGTGTAAGCCATATTTACACATTGACGTACAAATCTATTTCAGTATTGTGAAAAAAAATAACAAACACAGTTGTGTGGGTTCAGTGTGAATGGATTGCGTAGCGCGTAGACTCATCTAGGCTACGAAAGCTGTAGACCTCTACGCCGTAGCGTAGCGTGTCTAGGCTACGAGGGATGTATTTGTAGAGGATTATTTTATATTTTTGTTTGAAATATTGTTTATTATAATAGATATATTATATGGTTCTTTGTAAGTCTTATATAGTATTGCTTGTGGGTCTTATGTAAGTCATTGTGGGATTCTGGGATAGACAAAGTGTTGTAGAGTTTATTACTTCAAAAATTATCATTAGCAGCCTGTGCTGTCATTGATAAATGTATATCTCCGAAGAGCAGAGCAGAGCTGCATTACATTCACATTTCACTTGCTATATTTAAAGGGCAACCCTATTGCCGTGTACTAAGCACATTTCGGAAGTACACTCATTAAAAACAGCTTATATGCAAAATAAAAAAAGAAATCGTATATCATACCCAAGACGATCAAGTGTCAAGTCTCACGAGGCAACTTATTTAAATATTGTATAAAGGCCCAAGTCCAGACTATCAATAGTGGAACTATTCCTTGTATGAATGACGTCAATAGCCCACGCCCGTGACGTATGTTCACGACAACACACGTCCAGCGATGGGCTAATAATAACATCATGTGCTTAGATGTTCATTAAATTTAGACAATGAAGTTATAGATAAAATGTGTGTTACGGATAAAAGAACATTTTGGTATACATACATACATCTATACTAATATATATAAAAAGTAGCCTTTGTTTGGTTGAACGCGATAATCTCAGGAATCACTGCTTCGTATTGAAAAATATTTTCTTGTTGGATAGCCCATTTATCGACGAAGGCTATAGGCTATATAACATCACGCTACGGCCAATAGGAGCGGAACATCAATGAAAAATGATGCAAAAACGGGGAAAATTCTCTTATGTGAAGCAGACGAAGTTACGCGGGTCAGCTAATCCCTTATATAACTTCAATCAGATATAAAAATGCATCACGCCCACGTTACATCAGCTGTGTCTTATCCCACGTAATAATAAGCGTGCCTATTAAATTTGCAGCCTCCCCGCTGGTACTGCTTATTTCCTTACAGATAAACTCAACAATATTGCGAGACCCTAGAATCGAATACGAAACCTCGTGACCCAATCTAACTATAAGCGTGATCCTAACTAATATTATAAATGTGAATATAAGGATTTTATAACCCTTTCCGGCCTTAACTCGACCAATCATCATGAAATTTCGCACACACGTTGTCATGTCAGGGGTACAGAAAAGGTTATGTACCCCTGATAACGTGTTTACGAAATTACGTCCTTACAAAGGATACCATTCATCCAGAAAAAAGAAATATAGAAAACTGTCATAACCTACATTACTACGAAAAATCTAGTATAATATAGACCATCGGGATAGTTTAAATCAGATATTTGAGAAGATCTTTGTTACTCAATTACACATAAAATGGTAAACGGATTTGGATGTAACATAGCATACTGATAGCTGCTGTCTTGGATTAATACGTAGAATTATTTTTATTCCTGTCTTTGGATTTAATCGTGATCAATATTGAGGCAAAGCCGCGAGCTGACACTAATAATGACTGCATGGATAGCGCTAGCGGCCGCTTCGCTAATGCCGCCGTATTTTATTTATGATGTTGGTAAACTGTATGTCTATAAATTGGATGTTTGTAAATTCCACTATAAAAACAGAATTAGAATATTTCAAATCACACAGGATAAACAAGCTAGTGCAGAAAGTTTCTTTAAAAATGAATATATATGTTATCACATTATATCGTCACACAGGTTATTTTTTGGCTTTTATCTAGACAAAAAGTATCGTTCCCAGGACATAGATGTTTATTAACAAAAAGTAAATTGACGCGAAAAATTCTAGTCATCTATATAACAATTATCGTTAATTTATATCGTTAAAATGTAATAAAAGTCGTTATTATTAGTATCGTTGCAAATACCCCAATTATAAGCCACTCCTCAATGATCAAATGTCTGGCTACGAGCGCCCAAATGTCGCGGCCAGTACCCTAACTAAATAGTTTACCCTCCGTTGAAGGGTTGAAATTCCTCCGCGGTGACGTGTGCGTGAAGGGCTGTTCATGACGTCATCAAAGGCTTGAAAGGGCGAAACGCTTTTTTTTAAATAGTTGAAGTTGAGGTTTCTTTTAAATATGCTTTAACTGTTCGTGTATGATGAATTGTGGCTGCACGAAAGATATAGTGGTTTTAGTGACAGCTGTTAGTGCACCCAGTGTTGTAGGTTCGATTCCTCGAGACATTTTTTTACGAGCTACACTATGCTACATGATTAGTTGTTCCTAGTCTGGGTGTTCTTTGTGTCTGTCTTTGTGCTAAGCATATATATATTAAAAATGCATCTATTAGTCCATTAATCGCCCGTACATATATATACACATGTGTGCGGGTGATACCAAAGTCTTGCATTCAATTATCGGTTTGGCAACCAGCTATTAAAAAATCTGCTACGGAAATTTTAAATAATCATACATGTCCGAAAATCTTCTTGCTATACGTTTATATGTAGCACATAAAACATATTTGATAAAATGTGAGTGTAAGACATCTGCCTACCCGTTCACGAATTAAAGACTCTATATACATATATAATACACCAAAGAATTTAATTTAAAATATCCCGCCAATAATTCTCTACCATACAAAAAGTTTATACCAAGTTAAAATCAACATTATTAAGCTATTATGCCTTCCTCTACATAAAAAGAGATGCAGTGATACTATAAATAACGTTACAAAGATACTTGAGGTACCGAAGTGGGGGGGAGGCGCATCAGACTTGGAGGGGGGATTCGAAAGTTGCACTAACACATTGCCTTGACCCCCATAAGTCCGCACGTACTAGTCTGAACACAGTCTATAGCTCATCAGTAAATGGTTACTATCAGTAATCTATACATATTATTATAAAATATCTGTAAGCGAATGTGAGTTCGTTTGTTACGCTTTCACGCCTCAACTACTCGACCGATCTTCATGAAATTTTGCAAACACGTTGTCAGGAATACAGGAAAAGTTATAAGGCACACTTTATACAGGTAAAAAGTACTGTTCCCGGGGTATAGAAAAACTTGATAAAATCTATATAACGCGAGTGTAGCTACGATCGAAACCTAGTGGGACATATTTAAGAAAACGTTATGTGAGATGTCTTTATAAGAGCTATAGAAACCTAAGCAATTATTTATAGAATTTTTGTCACTCTGTCTGTATGTTTGAACACGCATAACGCAAAAACTACTGCATAAAATTAAATACAGTTTTCATAGCTGTAATCTGGTGGATGTTTCATCTTAATACGGCGCCTAAAATCCGAGTATTTTGTGTGTAGATCAGCTTCTTCTTACATGCAAAGCAAGAAATACATAGATAAATAACTAATTCTAAATTCTACATAACGAAGTCGGAGGCAAAAGATCAGTTAAGTTATCTCGTTTTCTAGAAAAACGTTTTAAATTGTAGTTGTTTCGTAAACTGCTAGCGGTTTTGCCCACGGTAACGATTACTGCACCGCTCCCGTGGCTCGTAGTGTCTTGAATGTAGCCTATGTTACTTCTAGATATAGTAGCTTTGTAATAGTAAAAAGCATATTAAAATTGGATCAATAGTTTCAAGGTTTATCGATTAAAACCAATCAAAGCTTTCCTCTTTATAATACTATTTAGAAAGCTTTTGACTGCACGGGTTGCGTTGCGGTTTAGATGGTCGCTTGCCACTGTCAGCGTCGGATGTTTTTGGTTCGATCCCCACTTGGAAACAATTATATATATAGATATGTACGAACAAAATCGAACTGAGAGATATTTAAGGTGGCCTAGGTTTAAGTTGAGCTTTAAAGAAAATAAACTGATTGAAAATCGTTTATTGGTTTCTATGTGTGTGCACATGTGTTTGCACAACTGTTATATTTTCACCACCATATGTAACTTTTCTATGTGAGAGAAAACAATAAACTCTTATCATTATTATATGTGATGTTACCGGCAATAGATTGACAAATAGATAAAATTATAAAAGACATCATTTTCATTCAAAACTCTAAATAATCGATGGATGTTAAGGATGTCAATAAAATTAAAGAGCATACTTGTAATAGTAGAATTTAATTTTAACAATCAGCATTTATGACCAGAACTTTATATTATTTTATTTTAAATTTAAACTGCTCGGATGGCGCCGTAAATAGCCGACTCGACACTGCCCCTGGGCCGAGTGTCGTGGGTTCGGTACCCACACGGGACAGAAACTTGAGTGATACGTAAATATTTGGTCCGAGCCCAGGTGTTCTTTGTGTCCGTGGTTTGAAGCAGCGATAGCCCAATGATAAGATTATTGGCTAGTTTGACTCTACTATACGCACATTCGACTTTTCAAAGCTATTTACATAGCTGGTAATCCTTCTGGCGTAGGAAGAGTTGTTGCATTACAGCCACATTTCGCCATTTGATTTTCTTTCAGACGCAAACGCATCAGATGGTATTACTATTACTTAACCTGAGTCTACAAATAGAAGAAATATTTTTTCTAACAGAAAATAACCAATAAAACATTTCTTGCTCGGGAATCGAACCTTACACCGCATGTGCATACTTACGCCACAGGACTTATGAGGCACGCATAAACAAAAATTAATAGTACAACTGTATAGAGAAGTTCGGACGCACTCGGGTAAGTCCGCTAACAAAAGCAAGATGTCCGACCAAGGCTGTCTCGGTGAGTAAGCGCCGGGTGCGCAAGCGCAGCTTTTCCTTGTCCCTTTGTAATTATGTTTTAAAATGTTAGAGTAACTTTGTGAGAATAATCGAGTTAAATCTATATGTTAAATCGTAAATATAATATGCGCGTTTGTGTCGGCTCGACTCCACAATAGCTTTTAATGATGTATTATTATAACTGGATTCAAAATCTAGTATTTTTATAATTAAGTATTTGATAAATGTTATAATTTAATGTAAGTATGAATGAACAATTAAAAAGAAAAGTAAATTTAGAATACTTTTATTACTAATGATATAAAACACGGCCAAAAATAGTATTAAATAATATTTTAATATATTATTTGGTATTTTTTTAATATCGTTAGAATCTCTCCCTTTCAATTAGTTTCAAATTTGAATGTTTTTTCATAACAATAAATAATTAATCATACGATGCTAGCTTTTTATAAAATTAAACCATAAACATCTACATTACATAAAATAAGGTATCTATAATCTGACCTCCAAAACTGCTGATCTCAGTACGAAAAATTAAACGTGTTTATGCAAATATTTTCTTAAATATATCTTAAGTAAGATATAGTTGGGGTCTAAGAAAAGCCGGCTGTTTCCGTAATCAAACACGAGACTCGAGGTCGTCCGGTCCCAGCGCTCTTTACCTTGAATATTAACCAACTGCAACGAAGATAGATGCAATAATAATAATGCATTTATTTCGGAAAATACATAGTTTTACGCCCATATTCCCCCATAGGGGTAGGCAGAAATGTATTATACATACATTTTAACCATTAGAGCGCCACGGTCATTTATAGAAGAGAAACGTTTCCGTGCCCTCCACGCCACATCTTTACTAGAAGACAATGTCTAATCGTAACATATATAAAAAAAATAGTTTGTTTGTAATTTATGTGCGTAATTTGACTAAAGCCTAAAACTCTAGTTTTACATTTTTATTTCAATAGAGGCCTTTTTTATTTTCAAAACAGCAAAATTAAAGTAGCTAAAAATTTTCAACTGTTATAGCTTTATAGTTTGGCGCTGGAGGACACATCGCGTTCGGCATAGGTTGACGCTCAAACGGTTAAATTATAACTCTCTCACTTATATACATACATACATTATCTCGCTCTTATACTTCCGAAGGCAGGCACAGGTGGGTTTTAGACAGTCACATTTCGCCAACGGTACCAATCCTACTGCTGTTTCCGTAATAATAGTTTCTGTGTCGTGAGGGATTCTACAAACATTCAAACAACGGACACAAATAAAACTCAGACTCAGAACATCTATTCGTGGATCACTCCATTTTTTGTCCCATGTGGAGATCGAACCCACAATACTTGGCGCGGCGGCAATGTCTTTAATAGAGATGAGAATTAAACCGTTTAATAGGGATGATGTAGCGATAGCTCAGTGGGGAGACCAACAGACTGCAATGCAGAGGGTCTCGGGTTCGAACCCACGTCGCGCACCTCTGACTTTCGGAAGTTAGATGACTTTTCGAAATTATGTGCGTATTGATTGACAATTATCGCCTGCTCCGTGCTTCGGAGAGCACGCTAAGCTGTCGGTCCCGGCTGCCATAAACATCTATGGCAGTCGTTATTGGGAAAGTCAGTACCCTCTAATACCCTGACACTGGTCTAGCCTTAGGGTATCGTTAGCCTTCGGGTTGCAGAGGTCAGGTCGCAGCCGCTCCGTATACAAACTGATATCCAGTCACATCCGGTTAGACTAGAAAAGCCGACCCCAAGTGACTTGGGAATAATAAAGGCTAGGGAGAAGATAAATAGGGATGAGATTATTTTCGTGCACCGATCACACTACCAGATTCCTTGCAGCTTTGGGAAATAGCCACATAGTCTCACGCCGATATCACGTAAGTATACACAGATGTGTATTAATTTTTCACCAACTATGATTATAGACACCACGTCATAGGGTCTCGGTTCCAGATTCAGTTCTGCAATTAAGCACTTCTTGACAGAAAACCCTGCCTTTGTCTGTTCCGAGAATCTAATCCAAGACCTCACACACAGCACTCGCATTGACTACCACTGCACCACTGAGGCAGTATTTTCCGTAAGTTATATGCTTGTAATTCATATTTGTAAAGTCAGACGTAAGTGAGATCGAACTTCTAACCTCTGTTTATCTGTCCAAAGGTCTCCACTCGGCTATCCTTCGTAATGGCCCAC
Organism: Catocala fraxini; assembly: GCA_930367265.1. Taxonomy (NCBI): domain Eukaryota; kingdom Metazoa; phylum Arthropoda; class Insecta; order Lepidoptera; family Erebidae; genus Catocala; species Catocala fraxini. Next base: position 5,065,123 of record OV884036.1, on the reverse strand, counting down.
CTCTTTTTAATAGATCTATAATCAGAATCAAACTGAATATCCCTTGTGTGGCCCTTTTAGAATGTGAATAAACCTATCTATTATGTGTGACCTTCGCTACAATTATAAATGGCTGCCATTACAATGTTTTGTAGAATAAATTAACAATACCAACCAATTATAATTGCTGGTTCGTATACGTCACGAAATTGTCGTGTTACAATGCATTGTATGAAAATGAATTGCATTTAAGGTTTACTAACATTTAGTTGATGGTTTTACTTGGTTTTATTTTGTACTACATTTTGCTCGCGGCTTTGATCGCGTAAATGTAGTACTTTTTCTAGATGTAAGGTACTCTATGTCCTTTTCTGTCTCCCTGACAACGTGTTTGCGAAATTTCATGATAATCGGTCGAGTAGTTAAGGCGTCAAAGCATTTGAAACAAACTCACATTCGCATTTTAATATTTAGTTAGGATGTTCCACGTAAAAGGAGACCTATTGCCGTCTACCTGGCAAAGTTCCAGGTTCCAGGTTCGTGCTCCTGCTTAAATTTCTTTAACAGCAAAATAGTACTTAGACCGACTCGGGAATCGAAACCAAAACACACATAGCAGTCACATTAATTACCGTTGCACCACTGAGACAGTCCCACAGGATATTCAGGAATAAATAGTACTCTATGTATTAACCCAGGACACTAATTTGGTACAACGTTTTAGTAAACTATTTATGCGTGATTGAGTACTGTACTTGATTATACGGGTGACATAGTGGTCTAACTAGCAGCACTATCACTGGACTGAGTAACACGGGTTCGATGCTCACGCGAATCTAAATTAGTAACTTCCACCAAAAAACCGGGTCTCAATATTAATTGTGTCCGTTATTCGAATATTTCCAACCTTTCCCAGTACAAGGATTATACATTAAAAGGGAATCATCTTTATTAAAAAAACCTATTTTGGAAAGTAACTATTAAATAACATGCTATGATACATTAGAATCAAAGCTAAACTCTCATGATATTATCTAGTTCCTGACGCTTTTACGCTTAAACCGCTACAGTAAAAAGTATTTTAAATACAAAAAAAAACAATGGCAGTTCGGATAAGTTCGGCTCACCGAACATTACCGAGTGACTTCGGAACTACTTGGGTAGTACGAAGATATCCGAAGATTGACGTCAAACGTCTAGTAGCACAATAGACTTATTGAATAGTTACCGAGTTATTTTAGACCAGACATCAGATACGGGGGTCATGGCTAGGCCCCTTTTCTATTGAACTATCGTTAAATCTATAGCTAGTAATATATGTCGGTCTGGAAGATATTATGGTCTTATTTTTGGAATATTCTGTTTGGTATTTAGTGTCTTAGTCACTTTTCTGTGAGGGGATCTATCCCCTCACAGAAAAGTGACATTTCCAGGTCTACCTGGAAAAGTATTTCCACCTTACAGAAGACAAGGCAGATGATAATTATGGTCCGATGGTCCGTCCGTCACAATAAGCTTTTACCGTACCCTATTAAAAAAATGAAACATTTATTTTAGACTTTTCGGTCAATAGAGTGTTAGCAGAACGTTTGTTAAACCAGGCAAAATCCTCGTACGTTAAGCTTTGTCTGGTTGCCAGGCACACGAATAAAGACCACTGGCCTCCTTGTAGGAATTCTGGAGACGATACTCTGCGCATGACTACAATACAAGGTCAGTTGGCGTGATCTTCTGTAGGGTAGAAGGACTTCCCTAGTCATCCACGTTTAATAGAAAATTTTGCTTCATTTTATCTCTGATATCAAAATACACTATCATTTCTTATTCCAAATGTTGCGGGTGATAGCAATGATACTTAATAATTTATTGTGCCTACTTAAAAACCATAGATTTAAAATATCTTTGCTATGCTAAAAACAGACATATAGAAACAGTTTTCTTTATTTAAAAGAATGTTCTTAATTCAAAAACAATTAAAATCGTAAAAAGCTATTTGCAAATAAGTATTCTGTAGATCTTTCAAATTTCGAACACAGAATAATCTAGTTGGAAAACACTACTATGAGATGCTTTTAAGTTTCCAGTATACATTGATACGCAATGTATTGCTCTTTAAGTGATACTAGAGGTCATCATAGATTTGTTAAGCTGCCACTGTGTAGCTACGTATATAGTCCAATATGATTAGCCCCACAATGTCGTTGCCGTTGTAAGGCAGACGAGGTCTTTATAAATTGGGATTTATTACAGTACTTACATTGTTGGTAATCCGCACTTGCAAATTCGCTCAAAACATACCAGTATAGCTTGACACGTAGTACAGTACTTATTCTATGAATCAAAAGCTATAAACTGGTTGTAAGAATACTAATGCACAGAGCCATTGATTGAGTGAAGTACCTGTGATCTTACACACGCCAATATATCTTGACTCATTTTTTATTATTACATGTATGGTATTAAAGGTCAAACTAAATTGGATTCACAACACGGTGTCATAGATGGAAAACCGAGGTTGCAATTTTTACAAATATCTAGTATAACTTGAATTGCACTACAAGGCTTTTGGTTCTGCGACAGAGGTTAAAGTAAATTGGTTATTCAACAAGTGAACTTGGTCCTTTACAAGAGCGGCTTTTGTTTCCTATATTATTTGTTAGTTTTTTTCTTACTGCTTAAAAAGGCATTCATTGAAGATTAATCGTGTGAGTGATTCAGACATGTCATGGCGACTATTAGTCGCAGTTTTAATGGTTTGTTTTCTGTCTCGTTGGCCCTTTAATATAAAGTGAACGTTTGGATAACTTACTAATCTTAGGTGTATTTGGTTCGATTTCTGGTTTGGGCAATTAGGAAATTCTTTTAATAGGTTCATGGAGTATTATTTCCAACCGTTGCTTGATTCCGTAAGCCTCTGTCCCAGATCTTAAGGTTATATAATAGCAATATTATTAAATGTGTAATCTTAGGATTATTGGCCAAGCAACTCAGAAGTCAACCGGTGATAGACCAATAGATGAAGCATTGGACTCGCGACCAAAAGGTCGTGAATTTGATTCCTATTTATTGCACTACCGACGTGAATCTAACGTAACACAAGCTTTTAGGTTAGCTGAAGGGGCTTACGAAAATACTAATAAATGCCATCCAATTTACTTTTACCACATTGTTAAAATACTCAGCTCATCAGAGAATTTGGCTTTCATTTTCGACGAATGCAAGCCTGGTCAAGTTTATACCAATACTCGAAATAGTAAAACGTTAGAATAAGATTTAAACATTTTGACAAGCATTTTTTCGAAGGCAATCATTCAGTAATAATAATAATAATAATATTCTATCACATACACACAACACCATCTAGCCCAAACTAAGCAGAGCTTGTACTATGGCTACTAGACAATGGATAAACATACATATATACTATTATTCTTTTGTAAATACATACATATTATACATAGAAACACCCAGACCAAGTCAAACATCTATGTTCCTGTACACAAATGTTTGACTTGTGCGGGAATCAAACCCGCGATCTCAGGCGTGGCAGTCGGTTACACTAACAGTGGCGCTTACAGAAAAGTATAGTATGCAATAATTCTGTGCAATATCTTAAACACATAAACACCTGAAATATATTTATATAATACATTCAGATACAATAATTGGTAAAATAAAAAAGGCAACAGAGTGGATTAATTATACCTTAATATTTTCTATCTTGCATAAGAAAGATAGCAATTTTATACAATTTTGCATCATTCATTTACTGTTCCATATTAAAAATAAACCAGTATCTTTTTAGTGCTAAACTAATTCCTTTTTAGGTATTAACAATAAGCCAGTCAATTAAATTGAATCGGTTTTATGTGACATCATATAAGTCGTTGTCGCGTCGAGCGTCTAATCGCTCTGAATAGCCAGCTTTAGTTTGTTACACGTAGAGTTGTTAGGTCTTTTATATTTCGAGATATTTTATTATAATAATAATGTAGATATTGTTGGCTTTAATTTGAAAGACAGTATAGCCTGCTTTGTTCAGTAATGTGAGACTGTGGTATTGATCGTGAGGCTGTAGGTTCGATTTTTGTATCAGCCGATTAGTTAAAAAGCATGTCAATAACAGCTATGTGCAGAAAAATTACTATCAGAAAATCTGATATACCTTTATTGCTTACACTAAGACTCAAACCCCGCTAATGGCAGCTGCACTTGTGCTCGCAAATCCAACAAGGAATTTTTATAAAAAACATATGCATCACAATAATATTTTTACCGGTCTCGAGTACTTCTATTAATCATTCTATTACACCATATACGTAATAATACATTTATAACGCTAACACACACACACAAATATATATAGAGAAAACACACACACATAAACACACACACACATTGATACGCTATACGTAACCGAATAGTTTTAGGTAAGCAAACAACTGAATGTCGTTTGAAAATCAAAAGTTAAATGACACGAAGCCGGCCATTGCATTCAAACGTATTTAGAATAGATGTTTAAAATGCTATATCATGTGATATATACAAGCTAACAACCGGTTAAAAGATCAGCAGTATTTGTATATTAATATACCAGGTATAACTGAATAATGCGGCAATATTCCAGATAGGTAATGTATACGAAATATATGTACAAGAAATTTATTTGAAAATAGAAGTTATGATTTGTCTATGGCGTTAGTTTTTTTAAGTTTCTGGCTTTTGTCATTTGTGTTGTCGCTGGTTTATTGCTGGACAAATAAAGACGATATACATTCCTATAGCTAAATTCATAAGCTAATAAAAAACAGAATAGAAACTTAACTATTTTCTTGCCTTTATTTTCTACACTTACCAATTAAAAACACATCTGTACGCTTTGAGCTATGGGTCCCTATTTATTTGGTGATCCTAAAGTTCCGAGTTACATGCCCAAATCGGGAACTGTTACTGTTTTCCTCTGAAGACATTCTCAATAGCATCCTTATTCAAAATATAGCCAACGAAAATTCGGTGGTATTTCTGCGTATCTCTTTGGAAATATAGGCATGATACTATATTACGTGTTATGTGACAATATTGGTTACAACAGACACATCATATAGAAAGCTATCGAAAAATACCAGTGTCCAGTTATAGATTTCTAATGCTAAAAAGTGATGACATTTTGATCGACAGCGTTTTGTTTCTGGATGTTAAGTACTGGGTTTGAAGCTAGCTAAAGATGGGTACATCGACAGTTTAGAGCATTTCATTATTATAATACAAAAAGAAAATTAAAAAGAAAGGCTGTTTTCACGAACATTCGTTTTCTAGTTTGTTGAAGCCCATTTTGATCCACGTTTGGAAATTTTTGATAATTAATATTTTATTATTTACAGTTGCGTGTATGTATGGAATAGACCAAAGTAAATAATAAAAAAGAGACCTAATAAATAATAAAATGCGACAAATTATACTATTCTTACGATACTTACTAAAAAAAAAAGAGCTGCTCTTTATTCTTTCAATTTGCGATAGGAGATGTAAAATTAACCCGTTTCTTCATGCACTTATTCACTTATTCTATATTTTTATTTCTGATTATTGCATATGATAATGAATTATTATTTTGGCAGTAAGAAACAGCAATTGATTGTATACTTTAAGTTAAAATTTCTAGATTTACTCAATGCAGCGTATACGTTTTGGGATATGGTTTAATCTTTGTTCTATATTCGTATTATTTAAATAGATTGTAGTTACAATAAAAACAGCAAAAAAGGATAATTCTTTTAATAGCTTCATAGAACCTATCTCATTATCTAAAAATATACATTCGATACAAATTGATCGTTTCTTTAAGAACGCTTGTTATCCTTGTTTTTCTTAGCGAGAAAGACAGAGATAGGGTAGCACGCTTTGAAAAACTATCACCATATTTAGATAATTCTACTCTATGATCGTTTATTATTTTTATGTTTTATTTTTTACAACTGTTGACTGTTGACTATTTGCTTCAAAAAGTTTAATTTTTCCTGAAATGTAGGTATCTGTTTTGTAATTTTTTTATTAAATTCTAGACAATATATAAATTGAGTGCCAGGATTTAATAAATCGCACCTAATAATATTGCAATTGTAATGTAATGTATTGTAGCTATAGTAGTAAATATATTTTCTTTTTGTGTTGCTTTTTTATGTTGTAACGTATCCTAGCTATATTTTATTACTTATTAAAATGGTATAATAGTTTCAATGTAAATATGTATCTTATAGAAATAAAATTGCGAATTTGAGACGTAGCTACTATTTTTGAAGTAAATAAATAACATATAGCAGAAAATTATTATTGGGCTGAAATAGTCAGCATATTATTATTATTATATGGCTGAAGTGTTATTATAGTCTAAACAATTTATTCATTTAGATTATATATTTAGAATTGTTATATAATGAACATATTTTTTAACGTTGGAAGTATTTTAACTTTAGGAGATTTATTTTTGAAATTTTATCACTAATCTTTTTGTTTTTTCTTCGGTAATAGATATAATCATTTCATTTTCATTTTCTTTATTTGTTTCAATTTTATTCTATTCTATTTAATTTATATTCTATTCTATCACATACACACAACACCATCTAGCCCGAACTAAGCAGAGCTTGTACTACGGATATTAGACAATGGATAAACATACATATATAATTTTTTTTTTGTAAATACCTAATATTATACATATTAAATGAAATATAGATATTTTGTGTGTAATCTGGCATATTGTACCTATTCAGCCAGCAGCGTGGTGGACTGTGGCCTAATCCGTCTCATATTAGAAAGCGGACGGTACCAGTAGGATAGGTACCAGTATTATATATTGAGAAAGATCTTATTACTCTCAACATATTTTAAGCAGCCATAGATATTTTTACTTTGTTTGTAGCTAAAGTTATTTTATTACTATTAATAGAAACTAAAGATCATTGGACAAATTTTTGTAAAATATTTTGTTTGACGCTAAATGTATTTTTAATAAAGAATTGAGACGCAATATTACTGGCGTTTATACGTCTTTAAGTCTTTTTGTTCGAGCAGGAAGAATATGCGGCAATGCAGTTAATAACTAGTTTATGCTAGAAATAGCAACAAAACAAGATTGCGCCGTTTGTCCATGTTTATCGAAATATATATGATTGGTAGTTCTCACATAAATTCATGAATTACGTGCTTTTAATATGATATTGTGGGTATTATTAAATATATGTATTATTAAATTAGGCATTCATTGATTTTTGCTTAGTTCCAAATTTAAATAAACTGTCCGTGCCTATTTAAAATGGTACTATTTTATTATATTACTTAAATTTTTATTATTTTCAACTAGATTTAGATTGAACTCATGCACAAAAATACATTTCAAAGCGATTTTGTAAGAAACACGTTGCTTTTGAATACCACTGAGCCACTACAAATAGGCCTAGCTACAAATAATGATTCCAGAATTCTAAATTAAAACCTCACATAATAAAAAAAGATACAAATCCTCAAGTACGACCTAATGTGCAAATAAAAATAAAATGTAATTTTGCTGTAAATTCGAAATTCAAACATAAAGCAACATGGCGGGCCCGCGCCCGCGCACTTCGTAGGCTTCAAAAAAAGAACACACAATCAAGATGGCCGACTTTCTCGCCAGTGCCTAGTACTGCTGACGTCACACACGACGTGTCCTTGTGACTTTGTCTAGGGATTCATCCCGGTTTATTAGAATAATATACGTTTGGAGAAGTTCATTAGTGTTTTTATAAGCTCGAAGGACCGATTTTGTGATACGTGGTGCACAGACTGAGATAATGAACTGTTTCTTTGTGTTTTTATTTATATAAGTAATAAATAATATTAAAATAGATTTAATTTTAAAATTGGAATACAGCTGCGAAACGTCGCTTGGTGTGAAAAATAAATTAAAACAAAAATCTAATCAAATAAAATGTGTCAAATAAATAAAAATAAGTACTTACCCAAAAATAAAAAGCGGAAAACACAATAGTCCAATAAAAATTCAAAATAATAAAATCTAATAATGTAGAAAAATAACACAACACGACACTAGGCACTACAGTCTTTCTAATAGGTGAAAAATCTTGGTTTTATTTTTTAAATATTTAAGTCATTATCGGTGACGGTCTGAAAATAAAAGCCGAATGAGTACTGCGCCCGACTGCCGCGGTATTTTAGATCGAAACGCTCGTTAAATTAAATAAAAATAATCTATTTATCTATTAAAAATGTACTATGAAATTCAAACAAGATCCCAAGTGGAGCGAAGTGACGCGCTCCGAGTACTTTATTCAAAAAATCGCGACGTACTGGCAAGCTATAAAGTTGCAGGAAGCACGCCTTTTCCTAGTGATGTAGATACAAAAATTCTTTTCAAAAAATTACCAACGAGCGTTTTGAGCCAAAAAATCTAACCTAACCTAACCCAGGCGGGCGGGCGACTGGCGGGCGCGTAGGGGCCGCATTGCCAAATATTTTTTTTTGCATCTCGGCCGAATTATGCACTTGTATGCGACTTACGTCGTCCCTTCATTGTAGTGGTGCGACATGTACCGATTGGGCATTTTTATGTGGTGTCCGTGTGTGCGGGCACGCACACGAGCGCAATACACGAAATTTTTGTCTGTGCGCGTTTGGAGCCCTTCGGTGTGCAGTTTATTTAAAAAATTCGGAGTGTTATGTAAACACGGCAATTTTTTTTAGACACTAAAATACTTAGGTGTTGCCCGGAGGGGTCGTTGGCCGCGTTTTTCGGGAACTCTGACTAATTTTGCTAAAAGGATCTGTTTCATATACACTCCGGTAGCAGAGGCTGTCGAGCCGAGCACCCAGCTTTAAGAGCGGCGCTTGAGTTTCGGGGCGAACGAATTTTGAATTGAGAACGTTTGTTTTTTAAATATCTCATGGCTTTCTTAAATGACTAAAATTCATACTTAATCTTGAATGTCGTTTGAATTTTGGTGCATGATTTCCGAAATATTTACGTGACAAATATTGTACCTTTTTTGGCAATGAGTCTGTCATCTATACGTATAAACGACCACTTTTAATTACTTACCTCACATTTTGAGGTGATACTTTATTTAAAATATAATATTAATTTACAATACGATTAACTTTGATACCAAACTACGTCTGCATCTAGTCAAACATTACATTAGAATAAAACTTATCGCTGATTAGCTGGCTAGACAACACGGTCGTCTAAAAATAGCCAATAAGACTCCAATAAGTTTATGAGTTTGATATTATTTTCTCAGAAACCGTTTCATTACATTGTTGTTCGACAAAAGGTTTTAACTGCGCATTGTGAATTTATGCTCACGCTAGTGTCAATATAGGTCGACTAGAAGTGTAATATGGATTAGGAATAATGGAACATTTAGAACAGAGTTTCGATATCTTTATTTATTGCATAGAAATTTGATAGTCCGGTGGCAAAGTATATCGTTTCCTTTGAAATTTATTTGAACAATCCACATAATAAAACATGAACAATCAATGTAAGAAGAAAACTATAGTGAAGAAGGTAGCATACCAATACCTCTATTTTTTGTCCTTGAACGAATGTGCAGTCTTTGCTTATAGCCCGCGTAAATAAGCAACACAGATCTATCTCGTTCTGAGAAGGAGACTCCTGCTTAAAAATAGGTGAGCTTAGATCGACTCTATATTGCTTAATATTACTATTTATATAATATATACTTGTATAACTTTAAACTATTGAGCATAATAGTGTATCGCATATATGTTTTATAATAAATGCATGAAAATGTTATATAAATAGTAAATTACCGCAGATCATAACGGTAAAGGAAAATATCGTAAAGAAATTTACATCTCTGTGTGTTTTCCATGGTGTACTTAAAGATGCGAGAAATCTATTAATCCACTCTGGACCGGCGCGGCGGCGTAGTAAAGTATCACCTTACTATTTTCATACGGAGAAGAGAATCAAGCCCAGCATCGGGACAGAGTGTAAACAAGTCTCAAATAATTATTCTTGTTTATTCACATTTGCACTATAAATTCACCAAACATTTCTACTCCCCAGCAAGTCCAATCATATTTTGACACATAAAAACTTTAACAAATTTTTATATTTTACTCAAACTAAAACATTAGAATCAAACAAAATTTAATACTATCTTGCATTTCTAAAGCACGATGTTCACCCTAAAATTAACCACCCATTAACTGATGGTCTCACGAAATTTTACCATCGACTGCAAAAATTTATCCATAAAAACTAAATCCTATATTTATGGTACCCTAAACCATAGTGTATAAAGGGCATTGGAGCAAAAAAGGACGAAAGGTCGCTTGGCCGACACAGGTGCTTCAAAAATAGTAAAAAAGTCCTTTGAAACTATTCAGTGGCTACGATAGAGGCGACTCTATATATAGAGACTGTTCAACGCTTTGAATTATAATTAGTGAATTATGCTCTACATTTTAATAGAGAGTTTTTGATGTTAGTTTAAAATCTTAGTTTTGTGAAGCCTTGCTAGCATCGTTTTAATTTATTTAGAAAAGTTGAAATGAAAATTCATCTATCTGTTTTTATCGTGGATTATTTTTAATCTTATACAGTAATATTTTCTGTATTTAATTTACTCTGTATAGTATTTTTATGCTTGAAATATGTTGAAGACTTTATTTTTACTATAAGTTGTGCGGTGTTTAATACTATTGGGCCAAGAGAAAATATAAAAGTGGAGTTCAAGGTAATATCACTGAAAGACTCAGCTAGCTATTTTAAACATATAAGACAATTAAATTCTTCCTTCATAATTTTTGATTATGTTAGCTCATCTTGTCTTCTCTGATGCAAGATTTTAGATATTTTTCGGCCGAAAACATCAATTCTTGTGCCACCGTTAAATTAAAAATCAACCAGCAGTAGCTAACAATCATGACTTGACTGATATATAGGATAGCCCCTCATTTAAAATCATTCCTAAGTTTAAAATATATCTCCCTCTACGGAAATCATAAAATATTTTTTCTTTGCGTTTTGAAAATATGCTGTAACGTAAAAATTATTTACTCAACAAACTTTATCAAGCCAGTGCACACGATACAATAAAAACCACAATACTATAATATAAAACACAACAATTATATATAAATAATAAATCTATTTCTTCCTGCGTGTAATGTGTCGATATAGCCCGTGTGCGCGCGCGCAGCGTTAGATCGATAGCGAGGGTTGGCGGCCTGTTGCCCTTGTTAGACAAAGGACGAATCGACTAATGTTTAAAGGAACTCAGAGTTGGCGACAGAAGCGACGCTTTTTACATTAGGCATTAAACAACTATACACAGAAGGTAGGATTCATTCAAAACCTATACCACCAAAGGGGTAAGAAGTTTGTATTACATCCAAATTTTGCTAGCTGATTTATTAGTTCCCACGTAATTCTACCGAGCAAGTTTCATGACTGCGCCGTTATTGTGAATTAACTAACAGTAAGTCCCAATAACATATTATCCGATCTGAAAATCCAGCTCGGGACCACACGATCGTATGCAAATGATGAATACAAATTATAACTATACATTTGACGTATATTTTGATTAGTTCATTAAAGTTTCCATTAGGATATATTTTGATATAGTATGGCAAAATTTATCAAGGGTTAGGAAACCGAGTGCTAGAGATTCTTTTTATTGCGCTAGAGGTTTTTTTTATAAGCAATAAAGGTAGGAAACAAACAAACAGCCCGGCTGATAGTAAGCTGTTACAGTCAAAGAACAAACGTCAAATTTGCGCTTCGTATAATTTTTATAATGAAGTCACTGTCCTGAGATCGCTACGGATTAAGATTGTTGGAGCTCTGATGACAACACAGTATCTATAGGCCTACCGTGAAACGTAAATGCTGAAGTTTCGGGCGGACTGCTCGTACTGTGTAACTTATTTATGACGAAAGATGTCCTGAATTTCGTTACGTAACCTTTTGATAGTCCAAACAATGAAGTAATGCCAATTTAAAAGAAAAAGTCTGATGAAATTTCATTGGAAGTTTTCGTTAGACCCGAAGTTTCGGATTGACTTCATGGTGAACTTACTGTTCAGTTGGCCTGAAAAGTCTACTCATTGCAAGAACGTAACACAGTGGTCTTTCAGTATTAAATCCTATAGATCTCATATGGGATGTTTCTGTTTGTATTACGAAAGACGAGTATTGACACGATCATATTCACTATTTGCATACTTTTTGGAAGGCTTGATGTTTCGACCAGGTTGTGCTAGCTGTAGTTATAAGAAGATTAATACAATCAGTCACGCAACGTGAAAGTCTGGAAGTGATATTTAAACGTAATGCCAGGACAAAACATATATATGGCAACGATGTAGAACTTTCTTTAAAATAAAAAGTAGAAATTCATTCGTTAATTGTGTTTTTTCATATGTTTAAATATTACGCGAATTTTATTTAATTCCCACATAATAATTAATCTATTCCTGCACACTGCCGTACTTAACGGATAATGCTTGTGAAATATAATAATGCTTTGCCAGCCTCGAAAATAATTCAATAATTCTTAACGATTTGCATTTATGTATGGAGTTAAGCTTACGCCAGAACATCAGTGAGATACACATTTCAATTTCACATGCAATTCATTTCAGAAAAAGGAGCATAGAACACACGGCTGTATCTCAGTGGATAAGATGGGTTTGTGATCCTGATATTGTGGGTTCTTACATTGCACAATCCACGTGAACTCTCTTGAAACCCAGCATTTTTGCTTAGCTGGTGAAAACTACTACAAGAGTAGTAGAAGTAATTCGCAAACAAATACCTTGTAATCTTCTCCTAAATAAGAAATGTAGATAGAGCATATGTCTACATGCTACTCAAGGTCAGACAACAGCAATCGTGCGACGGACTATAGAGCAAGTCAAGAGCGAAATGTACTGAATAGCCACTTGATTAGTTACTATTTTCTTTCACTTGTCAATTCGTTTACAAAGTGTACGTATAATATTATAATAATATCAGCCCTGTATTAAACTGTTCCACTGCTGGGCACGGGCCTCTTCTAACTGTGAGAAGGGTTAGGCCATAGTCCACCACGCTGGCCTACTGCGGGTTGGCAGACTTCACATATCTTCGATAACATTATGGAAAACTTTCAGACATTGAGGTTACCTCACGATGTTTTCCTTCACCGTTAAAGCAAGCGATATTTAACTATTTAATACGCATATAACTTCGAAAAGTCAGAGATGCGCGCCTTGGGTTCGAGCTCGAGACCTCTGCGTGGCAGTCCAACGGTTTCCCACTAGGCTATCGCTGCTGTAAGTGTAAGTGTACGTATGCTAGCCATAATAGAACTATAATATAATAAACTGAAAGAAATCATTTCATAATGCTTACTGATCGTATATGTAGTAATTCTTAAAGGATTATGTACACTTCGAACACAGTCGAAAAGTGATGGCTGCCATATTGTAGCAGTAAATTACAAATCAAAATGGCTAGTACCAAAATATGCGCATGTAAAAATTAACTAATATATTGTAGATGATTTACGTAATATTGCCATATTATGTTTCCGAATATTATATTTTGAAATTAAACTACTTTATACGCATTTTATCGTGGTTTATTTATAAAAGTATTTTCAAATCTATTTAAATTGTTATTTGTATTTATAAATCCCTGACTTTTATATTTATGCTTTTCAGCAGCTATGGTTACAAGGCGTCTGCTAGTGTACGCTGATTTATTCAATAAATGCGATAAAATCCGTATAATTTGTTTAATATCAATACTGCAGATGAAATAATAGATAATGTGGAGTAATTTGACGCGCGAGCGATCCCTGTCAAAAAGCATGACTTAAATACCTCGTTTTTCACGAGACACGAAAAGACATTTTCTATTTAACGAAATATTGTAAATCAATATTATCCTTGGGAGAGCCATGCTTCGGCACGAATGGGCCGGCTCGACCGGAGTGATACCACGGCCTCACAGAAAACCGGCGTAAAATAGCGTTGCGTTGTATTTCGACGAGTGAGTGAGGGTACCGGAGGCCCGACTCCCCTCCCCCCTCTGGGGAGGAAGGGGAAATTTAAAAGGCTGGCAACGCACTTGCGACTCCTCTGGTGTTGTGGGTATGCATGGGGGGTGGTAATCGCTTACCATCAGGCGATCCAACTGCTCTTTTGCCGCCTATAACATAAAAAAAAAACAGTTAAAGGCCTTCAAGTCTCTGATTCTCTTGTTTAACAATTTTAGAGTTCATAATTTCATCTTCTTTTACTTTCATCATTGTCATTTACAGAACGTTAGGGACTTCTCTAAATATTTTAGAATTTATGTTCATACATGTCGAAAACTTAAAAAGTACTTACCTAGGGAATTGCCATCGAAGAATTATATTAACTTCGTAATATCTTTATCCTATTCTAAGTTAAACCATCAGTTATCCTAACTAATATTATAAATGCGCGTTTGTTACGATTTCTCGCTTTAACTACTGGACCGATCACCAGAAAATTTCTCAAACACATTATCAGGGGTACAGAAAAGGACATAGGGTACGGTCCCCGAATGAAGCCGCGAGCAAAAGCTATATCAAAATAAGACTAATTCTACCTTTGCTTTTTTATAATCCATCGTGCGTATAGGTAATAAAACTATCCCATCTTCAGCATTAACTGATCTGTGTCACTGACACACACATATGCACGCGTGCGTCTGCGCAACTCGTAGACGCCCTTTGTTTTGGCACACTCGGCCCAAAGGATAAAGTTTTTTGTTCTCATATTATCTTCATTTTTCCTCTTGAGTTATTTCAAATAGGATTTGACATTTATTTTTGCTTTTTTAATGTTTAACGTGATGAGTTATTCAGTAATTTGTATACACATCTTATTATTTAAAGACATTTAATTAACATACAAATTTAATACAATATCTAATTTTGCACTCAACTATTGAACGAAAAAACTGTTTAAAAGAATAAACTTACTTGAACATTAAGTACCTATATTCAAATAATATCTAAAGACACGTTTATTAAATAAAAACAACCTATCGATTTACTTGTACAAATACAATGATTGAGTAACAAAATAAATATAATAAATAGGCAAAAACCTGATATACAACAGTTTTTATAAGTTATAAATAGACTTATCAAAGTAATCATTTAATGTCTTTGATTAATATACAAAAGGTATATCATGTAATGTAATGTTGCTAAAATTTATAATACGTCACACAATCCATGTCTCAATTAACCTGGG
This sequence comes from Catocala fraxini, assembly GCA_930367265.1. NCBI lineage: Eukaryota > Metazoa > Arthropoda > Insecta > Lepidoptera > Erebidae > Catocala > Catocala fraxini. Next base: position 5,049,835 of record OV884036.1, on the reverse strand, counting down.
AATAAGTATCCTTGCGCTGCTCTTGGGGATTATTACTGATTCCTATACTTTTTTGGTATTGATTTCTTTAATTGCTCTTTTATATGTCTTGTAGAAAAGTGAAGTTTAGTAGACAAAAAGACAATTATTATTAGAGGCCTCGTAAATATCACGTTTGCTACGTAATTGTACTTCGTTAGATAAAATGGATATGATACACTGCCACATATCACATATCCATTCTATCCAACGAAGTAAAATTTATCTATCCAAATAGATGGGTCTATAAGGAGGTGCTATTGACAGGGTGACAGCTCCTTACGACTAGAGCTAAAGACGAAACGGCTTCCTTTACAAGAAATTGGCAACGTGTATTACCCCATCTGGTGCAAGCATCTCTAGGATACGGGTAGGTAGAGTATAAGATTTGCGAGATACCTTTTTTCTTTTATGTTTATTTTACATAAGGAATTTTTGGCCAAATTAATGACAAATTTAATCCCATCGTATTTATTCTAAAATATCAACTACTACATACTTTACAGACCTTCAAATTATGTATATTAATTAATATGGAGCATGGAATCAGACCTCTGTTTTGAATTATCCGCGACCATATTCTAAAATGAAGTTGTATAGTGGGGAAGAATAGGTAAAAGAAGGAAGAAGTATGAATAAAGAGAAAAGAAGATTTAATAATTATTATTCAGACGACCTATATGAAGGAAATCTCACAGCGCAAATGTGTGGCAAAATTTAACAAGAGTCATATTTTTAGTTTAAGTTTCCACACATTTTTAGGAAGTCAATTTTCCAGTGCTGCGGTAGTTAAATACAAACACGCTTTCGAGGAAGTCTATGAACGCTCGGAATATATTTTTTCTCTATTTAGTTTTTGGTCGTAGTTCTCTCCCGTGTTTTTATCGCGAACCCTTTCTCTATTTTCTTACAACAATGGTTTCGCCTGATTCAGGACTTTACCGCAGCCTATGATCGTTTGCAATGAGTATCACACGTACATATGTATGTACATACGTTTCCAGGTGGAAATTTAAAAAAGCAGTTTCCATTTTTAATCCCTTTCCGCGAAACTTCGAGAAAATATATTGATAATGAAAGCCTAGGACTCTTATTTACTAGGCCAAACGCAGTATCAGTAACTACGTCAAATTCTTTTTGTTGTTATTTCTTTAGTGGTATTTTTATGGGTATTTTAACATTGCCAATTTGACAATGACGGCACTGCCACTCATTATCTACGGTACTACCTTACTAAACCCCCATAAAGGCATCTTATTCATCTCATTATCTTAGTCTGCAATGACGCTTAAAAATGTATACCAAGCAAGTACACAATTTTAATAAGTAGAGCTCTATAAACTAAACTTTTATTATAAAAAACACAAACAAATATATAAAAAAATTAATATTTAAAATTAAGGGTTTTCGAATATTATGATAAACAACAACAATAATAAGTGAGAAACGGCAATAAATTGCCGTAAATCTCAGAGTTCGAAAAAAATGGTATCAGGTGACCTTGGTCAGAGGTCAAAGGTCATAGTCATTTCGGGGTATATCGACTATGTTGAATCAAATGGCTTTGACCGCAAGTCTCTAGCTCTTACGGTTCTTGAGTTGAAAGATGGTTTTACGTGACTTTGAGGTCAGAGGTCAAAGGTCATAGTCATTTCGGGGGTATATCGGCTATGCTGAGTCGAATGGCGTTAACCGCGAGTCTCTACTTCTTACCGTTTTTGATTTGAAAGTTGTATAACAGATGGACGGACGGACGGACGGACAAAGCTGTTGTAGTATAGTTTTTTCGAACTCTAGTTTGGCACGAGCACGTGAATTGTGCAATCGCTCTATTACTACTAACGTTGAGGATTTGTTGACTATTCACTTTCGGTGAGCTGTGAGCGTCTGAAATAGTTGTGATGATTGTAGAACCAGTGGGCGACGTACACGTCACTTGCTTTAAATTGAGCATGTACCAAAAAGGTGTGGTCATAGGAGTCGCGTAGAAATGACTTTGGCTAAATTTAAATAGTTTAAAAAGAAGCGTTTTCATGATTGCCGATGCATCGAATATATCTTGAGGCACAAAACATGTCAAACTAGATATGGATAGAATGCCTAGATATGTCCGAGAATATCCATGTAAAACAAAGTATTGAGATAACATGAAAACATCTCATTGATACTATTTTAGACATCTTTATATGGTCCATAAAAATAATATTAGAAACACATTATCAGGCGAATTGCTTATAATCATTTTAAATTACGACCACTTCTTACTGTCTTACCGCATTAAAATAAACACTATACCTTGAAAATTTTACTTTGAGATTCTTCTTCGAATCGTAGGTAAAGTACGACCTACGGTAATATTTTACTAACGGCAGTCTTCAAACGCAACCTTGACGATACCGGTCAATAACTCAAGCTTACAAAAAATGTAGAGTCGCACAGCTAAATCAAATGCTAGTCTATTATCGCATGACCTACACCAATGTCGTTTTATTCACTCGCACCGGAATAACCTTGAATCTAGCGGTCGCTGACTCTACCAAGCTAAACTAGCGTGTTACGTCTATTTCGACCTACGACAACAATATTATTGACTAGCGACTCTAATAATAGTTGACTCTAATGTTAATAAAATTAGAATAATAACTAGTATCGTGCCTGTGCGAGTGATGATTGATGACAGATTTGTATTAAAAACACAACAATTATTTAGGCAGTTATAATATTTAAGGCATATATACAGACCAAAATTAAAGTCTTCTTCTGTGAATTGCAGATCACTCGACCAGGCAATCGATCACACTTATTCTTGGACCAGCGAGGTAATATTTATTAAAATAATCTAGAAAGAAATATCCCTTAATTAAAACCTCATAAAACTCTACCATAGTTATTATTATACTAGTCTATCTCTACATTTTCAGCCTTTAAACATTGTTTCTAAAGTACTAATGACTGTGAATCTTACGGTCAATGACTCAACAAACAATTAGAATAATGATAGCATATTTTATATCGCTCACTCAAAACAACGTTTAGAATGAGATGTTGTTTTGAGGTTATTAGATAAGAAGGTATATACTATTTCAATATATGTATATTATATTATAAATGGAAAGAGCCTAACCTTACCCAACTCAGTGTAATTTGTGGATTACACAATCCTTTTTAATATAAAATGGCAAAAACATAAACAGACATAATTTAAAACATGTTTTCATTCGGCAGAACAACCTAAAAAAATAGTAGAGTCATCAACTCTACCATGAAAATCGACGCGTCAATCTATCAGTTATATGTTTGACCTACACTAACGTCGTCTCTATTCGGCCAGTGGCGCAACCTTGACTCTCCGGTCACCGACTCTATCAGCAATAGCGGTGTGACGTCACCCAACTAGTCACGAACGTAATGCATTCTTAGAAACTGTGTCGACTAGCATGTGCGGACTTTTATTTTGCGCTGAATCTAGAATTCTATATACCTTTACGTCATTTTTATTTAGACTACAGTTTTGCTTAAGATTTTAAAGCGAAACCGTTTGAATAAGCATATTAATATTATAAATTCGAATGTATCTGTTCCTTAAGTTTTACGGCAAATTTATTAAACCAATTTTGTTGAAAGTGTGCGTGGAGATAGTTTGAAATTGAAGGAACAGCATAGTCAAATATTATTTGTTGAATAAACGCTAGTCTTCATTGCAGCAACTTAATTAATTAATGGTATACTTAGTTTGTCTAATCACGAGAGCGATAATCAACAATCAATTGTAAACCGTAGCTTGGTTTATATGCCTGCCAAAGCGTTAGTGGATATTTTTCAATGCGCACGAAGCCTCATACCATTCTAGAATTAAAATAACACTGAAGTATTTATAAAATTATCATAGGTAGCATATAAATATAGCATATAATATATTATTCTGCTTAACTTTTTACCGATATACAGACATAGATAGAGCCTCGTGGTATTTTGGTCCTAAAAAACAATCACGTATTTATTCTCGTATATTAGCTATAATTATGTCGACTCTACAATTAGACGTATTAAGAATGTTTACGCGCTACATGATTAGAATAATAAAATGTAGAGTCATTGTGCTAAGTACGTGTAGAGCTGACCTCTACACGTCTATGTGACCTTGGAGAGGGCACTTGCCTTTTATGGTAGATACGGATTTGAAGAGTTTGTTTATTCTTGATGGTTTCCGGCCGAAAATTTAATATAGACGTAAGGATTCGAACCCACAACACTCGGCGCACTAGCAGAGGTGAGGTGACCACTTAAATATTATTGGACTTACTCTCAAAGAAATTCTCAATAGTAGCAATCTAGAACTACTCAGTAGGTGGCAATATTACGAACATAACTGCTGAAGCAACCAAAAAATTTCAATAGTATAATATTTTAACAATTCTAATTTAATATTATAAATGCCAATGTGAGTTTGTTAATCTGTTTGTTTGTAATTTGGGTAAATTACTATTACTTTTATTAACAAATTTTCTTAATTATTATTTAATACATTATTTTTCTACTAATTAATTGTCATATCATGAATTATTCTTTAACTAACACTGCTGTAATAAAATGAGTGAATATTAGATTAAATGATAAAGCGAATCAAAATCTTGCTAATATTTATACTGCTGAGATTTTTAATGGGTAAAAATATTACGTGCTTTAAGGGGTAGGGCTGTATCCATACGTTAGATAAATTAGAAATAACTTTATGTTAAGTACCCAACGTGCATTCCTGTGGGATCCTCACTGGCCAAATCAAGAAAGTTGAAACGAAAATGCCATATCTCTATGTGCTGTACAGCTCTATCCATAACTGATCGTCAAGGACATCAGTGCACGTCCATGACCCCGGTGGCCAAGTTTCCGCCGCGTTGTTTCACCTTGGCCGTATCCGTGACCTTCACCGCAGCAGTGGGTCGTTCGCGCCACTCCTACGCCTATCCGGTCAACTATTTGTCCGCCGCATAGAGTCAATTTGTGCGATATGTAGGGTTGGCAGAGTTTTGCAACTGTTGATGTAAACGCATGCATCGGAGAGATATAGTCCTAACTTTAGAAACACCAGTTCAATTTTTGAATAGACGGATGTCGTAGTGGTTTAAGTGGTCGCCTTGCCGCTGCCATTGCACTGAGTATTGTGAGTTCGAATCCCACTTGGGAAAAAAAAATGTGTGATCCACAAATGGTTGTTCTGAGTCTGGGTGTTCTTTGTGTCCGTTGTTTGAATGTTTTGTAAAGTCCCCTGCGGGGAACAGGATCAGGAATTATAACTAATACGGGAGAAGTATTTTACCTAATGTGTTGTAGCGGCATACACGGTCAGATGCAATACGATTTTAATTATGTCTGCATTCCACGACTTGACAGGTTAATCCTTGCAATACGATTATACAATTTAAAGTTTATATCTTAGTAGATTGAATATTCTTTTCATCCTTATATTTTATGTCTGGCTCGGTGGTGCAGCCATAGTGATAAGAATGTTGTGCATGAAGGTTACAAATCCCGGATTTGATAAATAAAAGTTATGAGGTTTTTCTATCTACATATTAATAGCAGCCCAGATTTACAAAATTAGCGGTGACAAAGCCGTGCCTCACCGAATACATAGAGCCGTTGGTCTTGCGCTTTCATCTCTCCCCGGTCGTGTCGAATTAACGTCTCATAGGACTATAAAAGGGGAAAAGACTACACTTGTGCACTTTAATATTTCCTGCGCAGATGGCCAGTATCAGTTGACTGGCCCTTCATAACCGAAATTTGGTGTAGGAGACCTTATATCTGAGCCACACACACATACGATTACGATACTAGTATTTTGAAATGTGGTACCATAATACCAGTTTTATGGTATATACATACCATAAAACTGGTATTATGGTGCATTGTGTGATCTGCATACATGATATCACAGGCAAACGGAACTAAAGAGCGTGATGTAGTTGAGTGAGTGTGAACGTTTAGGTTCCTGTAGGATAACTATTTTCCTTAGAGCCGAATGAGAGCGAATTTGTAGAAAAATACTTACATACGTAAGTTTGAGTGTAAGTTTTTTCCTATGACTAGGACTATGAAGTCTCACAACTATAACCCCGAAGGGGTAGGTAGAGTCATTATAGCTCCCACCTGGAAGAGGGAGAGTCTACTGCTGTCTACTGGACACAGTTCCAGCATAAGTCTCTAAGCTAAAAATAATTAGTATAACAATAACAACACTATATAATACTAATAACAATAATATAGTACACAATTATAATAACAATTATACAGTAATTACTAATAACAATAAAATAATTATTTAATAAAAAAAATAATTAGCATAAACAAAACAGCATAAATCGATATTTATACTGTTTTGTTTATGCTAATTATATAATTATGAGACAAGCTATTACAGAATTTTGTTGAACTGTGATACCCAATATAAGTATTCATGCTTTTAATAAAATTGCCAGGCAAAAGGCGAATCAGCACTGCCCAGTCCGAGAATTAAACCCGGCACCTCATGTTGGTCACAAATGTCTAACACAGAACCAACAAGGCCATCTGAGAATAATAGTTTATATTTTATTTCGACCATTCTATTAAGTGCTATCCCTAACATATCGCACTTGTATTATGTTTAGAGAGTTGTGTGACAATTGAGCGGCCATGACCGATGTAGACGAATGCAGAGTTCTTTATCACTTACGAGTTATGATTCTTTCTCGCAGATATCTACATAATATTATGTTATTTTATTTATTATACGTACCTACATGCGAGGTTTCGATATTCAAAGTATTGATAGCACTACTTGCATGTGTAACGCCTGATGCAAATTAAGCGCTGCCTACTCTAAAAGAGGAATCGCTATGTGCCTGTGCGGAATCACAGGTTGTTTTTAATGAGGTTGATGATGAAGAGAGTTGGCGAAATATGTTCTTAAGGTGCCAGACACACACAATTATTTTGTAGCGATGTACTGTAGGATGGAGGAAAGTAATGTTAAAAATAGGAGTAAAACATATTAATTTAATTGGTTTTAAAAGTATACTAGAAACAGGGTGATTTGGTAATCCAACCGAGTGCCAATTGAATTCAATAGGCCTTACAGTACAAATGTTTTAGCCTATTCGTATAAATAGGTTAAAACTTGTATTCGAAGTTATTAAACAGTAATTTTTTGAGTACCTGTGTCCAATAGGATAAAATTAAAAAAAAACATTAATCTACTAATATTATAATTATAGCAGTTAATGGAGATGCAATTGAGTGCGCAAAGAGCTGTTCCACGAGAGCGTATGAGATTGAGTAACAAAAGCTATTAATGAATTTAGGATTAAGAGCCGGGATACAATTTATCTTGGTGAACGTTCCTGTGGTATTCAGGCGGTTGACGGCGAGAGCAGAACCCGCGTTCAAAAACTGATATAAGACATTTTTATTTGAAAGGCTGGGCCAATAATATTATATATGTATCATCTATTTATATTATATATCATATATTTATATTATATATCATATATCATTGGGATGAGATTTCTGTAGTAAATCATTCATCTTAATGCAACATAATCCTGATATTTCAATGGTAAAATTTATTTCTGATATACACCAATTTTACTTTTTTAAGTGTTTATTAATATATTATGTTATTGCCTTTCACTCTGATATTTTAATTTACATGTTTCTGCGGTGGCACAGCGTTATGTGGTTTCGGGATCAATTGCCGGATAGAAGAACGTGATATTGGTCTCTTCGTCAAGAACTTCACAACAGCCGCTTGAAACTGTGCCCCGTAGACGTCAATGGGCTCGTCTCCTATAACGTGGAATTTAAAATCATATCTGGCGAAATGTGGATTTACAACCCCAAGAATGGGTGCAATATACCTTCGAGAATATATATGAACTCGAGACCATACGAGTTCATGTTCCATACATACACATTATGTATGTATGTTATGGGAATTTCCTATGACCACACGTTGAGACGGTCAGTACCCAATACTGAATAAGTGTGAGTGTTTTGACCTCCTATTATGTGTAAATTATCACCTTTCATTCATAGTGTCAACGTCTCCCAGAATATATATATATTGCATGTTTCCCAGAGGAGTATACAAAGTCTATATTTATGTTTGTTGACATCCTGACACACCTCTTCCCTTGAATGTCCTGACATAATTGTTGAATAACCAACGAGTTACTCCACAATCTGGTTTAGGCACGAAACATAAATTGTATACACTAATAGGGTTCAGTGTATACAATTTAATTAAAATTAAAAGAACACAAAGTTGTCCTGAATCTTTCTGAATAGCGTAAGTGAAGTTTTCACTCCAACTACTATAATTACATACAAGTTACCGACCCCGAGCGTTGCAGATGCGGCTGAGTGAGGTTTAGCTCAACCTCATTCAGCCTGGTCGGAGGATCCTTCCTTTTTGACGGAGAGTATTACACCTCGTTCCTTCACACAAACATTATTTTTAAAACATTATCCCCAATCTTTGCGGTGTGTAGATTTCCAGAGCTTATGGAGAGGGGAGGAGGGGATCTGTTGAAAGAGGAATAACTGTTATCAGGATGCGAAGAACATGATATAAATTAACCCATATGAGTGTAGAATAGCACCATATTTATACTCCAATTTGGATCTGTAACAGAATTTGTAATCCTTATTATCCCTAATCCTAACTAATATTATAAATATAAATGTGAGTTTGTTTGTTACGCTTTCTCGGCCTTACCTAATTACTCGAATGATCATCATAAAATTTTGTATGCACGTTGTCAGGGGTACAGAAAAGGATATAGGGTACCTTTCATCAAGGAAATAAGTTTTTTCCCAAGGGATTGAAAATTTACATAAACTTGCATATACGCGAAAAGCCGACCCCAAGTGACTTGGGAATAATAAAGGCTAAGGGAGAAGATTGATGACATATATGATGCTTATTTATTACTTACTTAATTTCTGGCAACTAACCGGCTGTAGATAAATATTAGTTTTCCTTGAACAGAGTCATCGACCCAAACGAATTGAAGTGATAATTATATTGTTAACTTAGACCAGTTCTCGACTTGTTGCCATTTTAAGGGTATTACCTGCTGCCACTGTCATGAACTGCTGCCTAAAGGTAAAATATAAGAATACCGACAGTCAATGTTAGTTTTAGTTAATACCTTTTTACAGGATAGTTTAGTAGAACTTCGATTATGTAAAAATTCTACTAATTAAAAGCACCTCGGAGGATAACCAATCCTCCGTGCATGAACAGTAAACTGCCTTTGCCTAGCGGCCCTACACAGACTAGCTCACCTTATATTTTTCTGGTATGGCATCGCGCAACCACGACCTACTGTCGTCGCCTATGGATCACATTGATGGTATATAGACTACCAAAACCTCCGCTTCTGGCCTCCCATGATCGATCAATCTTTATTTATTTCCTATAACAGATAAGATAAAAACCGGCATAGTCCACCACGCTGGCCCAGTGTGGGTGGCAGACATCATATTTCTTCGAGAACCTCATGGAGAACTCTAAGATATGGAAACGGAAAACATAATTTTAAAGAAACCTGTGATGTTTTCCTTTTTCGTTAAATAAATAATTAACTAGATATTTAATATGCGCAATACTTCGAAAACTTAGAGATGCGCACATTGAGCACTTGACTGCGAATTTACTAAGAGCTTCTTTTACGTTGAGCAAATTTAAAATCTTGGATGTTCATTTATTGGCTAGCAAACTAAAATAAGAAACTGAGGCTTATAGGGGTGGAATAGAAAAAAAGAATAAAGATTATAGAAGAAAGAAATAAGAAAAAGTTCCCATTTTGTCCTAAAGATCAATTTTCTCCTCTATGTACGTACAATATACATCTTGTGTCTTCAGAGGGTTTTTATTATTTTCCTGTCAAACTGACTCGGCTTCACGAGATTATAGGTAACGAATGTAACAAATAAAGACCGCAATACCTTAACCTATTATTGCAAAAATGACATCGAGCTCTTTAAAATTCTTCAAGGTCAACATTGAAATATGGAAAATTAGTAATATCTATGGATCACACAAATTTTAGGCTGTGATAGGCATCGAATCAGTAACACATATATCAATGCGATATCATGTAAACCACAACGCTAAACATACAATTCAATTTAAAGTTTCAAAACATTTCGACAGATGGCGGCATCATCAAGTTTTTGTCTTTGAACCCGAGAGTCATCTGCTTACTCTGTAAATATGTTACAAGCGTGATGTTTAAATATTGTATATAATAAATGATGTACGAAGAAGCGTTTGGCTGCCGGTTGTTTACGAAGTGTTGACTAATTTTACATAAATAATGGTTGAACGGCCTTGGTGCGGTCAATGCCTGTGAGTGCGCTTGTTTGGTGAATGGCTTCAGACATTTGTAGCGCAATAGTTTTAATATATGCGTCGGTATATAGCTTTAATATAAATTTACTTGCATATCATCACGTTTATGTACTCTTTGCAGTTAGGTAGAGGTGTATCTTACCCACATTTTACTGACTGGACTGTGTTCAGCTCTTAGCGTTACTTACAAGAAAATATTTTAAAATTCTTGGCAGAAAATCCTTACAGCAATAATCCTTGCTTGGTAATAAAAATATAATGTATTCTCATAATTACCATCTCTGCAGACTTTCTAACATACGCACCTCGGACCATTGAGGCAATCTTATGAGGAGATAGTAATCAAATGGTATCACAAATCCATGCATACATCTTGACCAGGGACCAGAAATATAGTCTCAACGTTTTTCAGTCGCATGTCAGGCTTCGTCGAGTTTTAACAGCCAGATTAGTTTTTTGAATGATTAAATGCTGAGACTTCCTATATTAATTGTCTGGGACATATTATGACTTAGAGAATCCAAATTACGTCTTACTTATTCGAGATGTTCACACTTATATTGCCGCACCTACGTAGCCAGCTTTAGCCGTGGTGACTATGAAAGCATCAATTTAGACACGTATCAAGTTCATGGCTGAGTCAAACGATCTTAAAGTCCACAATTAATTTAATTACTAGAGTATATAGTTAATAAATAAAATAAAAGAAAGCAGCGATAGCTCAGTGGGAAGACCAACAGACTGCAATGCAGAGGTCTCGGGTTCGAACCCACGTCGCGCACCACCGACTTTCGGAAGTTATATGACTTTTCGAAATTATGTGCGTATTAATTGACAGTTATCGCCTGTTCCATGCCTCGGAGAGCACGTTAAGCCGTTGGTCCCGGCTGCCATGAACATCTATGGCAGTCGTTATTAGAAAAGTCCAATATCCTGACACTGGTCTAGCCTTAGGGTATCGTTAGCTTTCGGGTTGCGGAGGTCAGGTGGCAGCCGCTCCGTGTAAAAACTGATATCCAGTCAAATTCGGTTAGACCAGAAAAGCCGATCCCAAGTGACTTGGGAATAATAAAGGCTAAGAGAGAAGAGAGAAGAAGAGTATATAGTTAATATTCGTCCATTCGTAATACCATGCCCATAACTTCATAAAAAGAAAGTCAGCGAAGATAATGATTTTATTGACGACCCTGTGGACAGGACAGGGGTTCTGAAATTAAGAACTCAAAAAGCCCTGCTCATCGCAGGCAAAAAAAGTAAGGTTATTTCTGGTCGATCTTCTGTATAGTAGCGGTGCTTTCCATGTTGGGCTTCTACAGCTTAAAGAGGAATTTTCTATGCTTATTTGTCTTAATTTACTTTTACTTTTGTCACGCGGACCGGTCGTGCCTCAGCGGCTGCGCTCGGAGTAGGATCGCCTGTTCCTCTCCCCCCCCCGCCAGCGGCCGCAAATAAAAACTCGGCTACGCCTGGATCATGCTTCTTTCGCCGGCTGACGTTTCCCTAAGTTAAGTGTCTTAACTGTGCTCCAGCCAGACCTCGCACCGAAGCCTTTGTTATCAGAACCACGCCCTTAGTTACTTCTGTTTGTATTAACTTCAGTTTTTTAATTAAAGATCGTATTATTGCAAAGTGCAGTGTTTGTTTTATCTCCGCAACTTAGACTTCCCTCGTGGACTACGCACTAAAAAGGTGGCCGACTAAGAACTACGTTACACTTTCTTAGAAGCTAAGAAGCTATTACAACGGATTTGGTTATATAATAGGGCCTGCGTATGTCTAAAATGGTAAGTCTAAGATCACGTTGCCAGATTCCGTACTGCTACTGAAAATTGCCAAACCCAATATATAAAATTTATATTTAATACAAAATTTAATCCAGCTCAGGCATTAAAGCCAGGCTCTAACGATTGAGCACAAACTTTTATACCTTCAGCACCAACAAAACAAATCAAACCCAAAAAAAACAAACATTAATATACTTCTGTCTGTGGTTTTAGCAAGTCCAATATACAATCTTGATTAAATGATGCGATGCGATAGTTCAGTGGTTCAGTGTCAACGGTCTCTATAATCAAGGTTATTGCCTAACGGACGTTGTGTTAGGTCGGTGCTCACTGACTCATGAGTTAGAAACAAATAAACTCATATGCATGCTTAACATGTGTATGTAAGAGTGCTTCTATTTTAACTATGGAAAATTTTGATCTGTGTCATGTTTGGGTTTTTTTTTTAGTTTATTTGATATTATGTATGCATTTTGTTTTTAAATAAGTCTTATAGATTTCTATGCCTGCCAAAAAAACGTAAGTTATTTAAATTTAATTTTAATTACTTCTTTTTCTTTGAAATTTGACTAGAATATCCTATAGAATGATTTAATACGTGGCCAGTTTGGTTTTAGAATCTTAGGAAAATGTTGGGATGAATCTCTACAGTTGCAGGCATGGCTTAGATAAAAGCGTTGACCATATTCTTTAGAGCGCAGCTCTTTATACAAGCAGTGGAACACTAAGAAAGCACAATATCGCCTAAGATTTAAAAGCTCACAATCGCTTTGGACAAACTTTTATCCTCAAGGCCTTCATACTGACTCAATAGTTCAAAAGATTAGGTGTACCAGCTGAGTGTAGTCAGAAATATTCCATGTGACTCAAATAGAAGCAGCATTTGATTCATAGCGAATTTCTAAGAAGCAAAGTCGATATTTATTTGATTTCGAACTAGTTCTTGGTATATCCAGTTCAAAACAACCTGAATAAGGCTAGTTATCAGCTAAATAATTGCATGCTTTACATTTATTAATCAGGCTAAGTTTGCTTGCTGGTATGGATAAAATAACTTTTGGATTAAACAATGGGTGTGTACAAAATTAGGTTTTATAAACTTACTGATGAGGAAATATGGAGCGGTAATATCAAAAGCTTCGGTGTCTTGGTTTATTATTACAATAACACCGACAAACAAGCATATTGTAGGACCACAAGATGCTTGTTTGCCGCTGGTAAGAATTTAGAGCGGCCGATGTTTGCTTGCAACTCCTAAAGTAATGATACCCATGTAAGGATACCCATGAGGGTATCCTTCGAACCCTGGACAAAAGGAAATAATGTTGGTGTGAAAGGAAAGTAAAAGTGAAAGAAAGAAAAATAGGAGGGGTAAGTATGTGGTGAGCTTTCGAAACTCTTATTCACAGAGCGACTAGGCAGATTCATAGTATTTCTAGTAGAAGCTGGTACTTTCTTGAACGAACTGGCTCTTTCGTACAATCACCTACAGGAGTCTCTTCTATTTAAGCATATACGACGCAGCCATCATGAAACCTTAAGTCCAGTCAAAAGAGATTATCTTTCAGAAAATTCTCATGTATATTCTGAAGCGAGTTTACATGAGATCTAAATTTGCAGGTGAAATGTCAACACAATACTGTTTACTCCGTTGAAATACGATACATATTTGCGAAGAAGTAGACAGAGATGTCTTACACCAAATTTCACCAGCTATGACTTAAGGTACCACGAAGCAAGGGACGATCTTCCTGCTGTCTACCAAACACACATTCACACATCTGACTATTGAAAATTTCTTGGCAAAAAAACGCAGTCACTCTTTTCTCTACTCTGGAATTTAACACGAAACACACACAGCAGTAGCATTCACTGCCACACCAGTAATTATATATATAATATTAGATGTGCCCGCGGTTCTACCCGTGTTTATTGTTACTGCGCCGCCCCCGTGGGTCATAGCGTGATGTTATATAGGCTATCCAACACTAAAATAATTTTTCAATTCGAACCAGTTGTTCTTGAGATTAGCGCGTTAAACCAAACAAACAAACTTCTCAGCCTTATAATATTAGTATAGATTAAACTACATTATAATGGAATCTGCTATTTTACGAATTGAATGTCAATGCCCGCTAGATATTCAAGGTTGGCGTGGTCGCCGGATATTGCGGTAGGTTAGTTAACTCTGACTCATAGATTTAGACACACTACATCACGCTAGATTGGCACACATGCGTGTGTACAATCACACACACATAAATACTCACACTTATAAAAATACACACGTGTGTATATTGGGTTTATGTGTATATAGACAAACACATTCACAGGAATGTGTGTCAGTGTGTGAGGTGTGTCTGTTTTTTCTAGTTAGATGAAATTTTTATGGCTGGAATTTCTAGTGTTGTGTGTTATACGAAGAATTGAAGGAAATAATTAAATTAATTCTTGGTAAGATTGAGTTTCACAGTTTTTAAAATATTTTATCGTTAGATTTTTTGTTTGCCTCTTCAGAAAGAGGTTCTGCTAAATAATTATAAGTATAATCTTAGTTCGTCATAATTATGATTAAAATTCCTTATTATATTGGCGTCCACACAATAGAGTAAAAAAGGAAAATAAATATATCCTATTATTGTAGATAAGTATCCAACATACAAATCAAACCCGCACCAAATATGCAAAATTTGCAATTTTTTATTTAGGTTATAATAATAATGATAATAATAAATTTTATTCAATAAATGAAAGTCTTTACAAAACACATTACAAGCTACTTATTATATTAAATTCACATTAAAACTATATTTAATCTATACAATTTAAATATTGGACACAAAAAGATTTCTTTATGAAGTCTGTTTTTACATTGTATTACCTGAACTAGGTCAGAGACTTGTGTTTCAGGCTGTTTCTAATATTACATTTTAATTCTAATGTTCAAAAAGTAAGGGTCTACAAAACACATTTATATATGTACTGCAAACATATATAGTTAATTATACAATTAAAATAGTTTTAAACAATAACAATTATAAACGAAAAATTGCTTAAACAATAACAAATTATTTTACAACTACTAGCAATTTCTCTGTATCTGAATACGTAAGCGTTTTTAGGTACTTTGTTAAAACTATGTGACATTGATTATGATTAATGCTATATATATATAATAACTTATTTAGTTTATTGTAAAAAAAGGCCCTAAGAATCAGAAAAATCTCTTCATGTAATTATGCTTAGTTTGGAAACTTTCACAAACTAAGTATTTCCTTCTTTTGTTCGTAGGTAAAAAAGGGTAGTTAAGTATGTATAGAATAACAAAATACATATCAATCAGCAACTTTGTACTCATGGCTTTAATTGACAGCCTATCGTAAAATCATAGGTTCAGGTCAAGCAGTGTTATCGGTTGTCCTTAAAACACTCCTGAGTAGGAACATTTGCTCAATAGAAGACAAATCACATGAAATCTACAGCATAACTATCAAAATATCGCCGTCATACATTCTTACCTACCTCCTCCTTTGCGCTCATAGCTAGTTGCACTCCCTGATCGGTAAACGATTAGCGAGGTTAAGCAACGTTGGGTGCGGTCAGTCTATAGATGGGTGACCGCTTAGTGGTATTTCATCTGAGCGTCTCCGTGCTTCGGAGGGCACGTAAAATGTCGGTCTCGGTTGTTGTCAAATTGACAGCAGTCGTTAAGCCATGTCAGAGGCCTACGGGCGGCTTGAACAACTCTTGACAACAGGTTGGCCACTAACCACACGAAAAGAAAGAAGAACCTCCTCAAAAATATACAAGCATGAAATAATACATATAAAAACAAAACAGCACCACATAATATTGCAACCCTACATTTGACCACACTTGACTATACCTTTCACAAACTATTCATGTTCAAACACAACACAAAGTATGACCATGACCACACAACATACAAACATGGTCAACATACAAAATACTCAACATAAAAGCTCACTAGACCAAAACAAACAGTGAGTAGGTATACGAGTAACCTTGATAGTGCTATCGAACTCTTCTCGCTTTGCTCCGTGCCACTAAATTTGTTCGAGTGTCTACGTCTTAGTTGAGCATGTTGTATAGCACACATGCACACAAATATTTATAGGTTTATGTACGTTTGAAGACGTATGTAATGTATAAACAGGGCTGTTGTGACGTCAGATGATTTTTGGAAGATGTGTTTCTGTATTTAAACATGAGTCACGTTTGTATAGAAGAGTTAGAAGTATTATTCTACATTTAGTCACCAAATTTTAAGGTCCCATGTAATAAAGTGTAAGGCTATAAAGCACCTAGCCTACCCAGTCTACCTACTGCTACAAAGAATTTCTTAACAGAAATGTCCAATGCGCTTATGGGCACGATTCCTGGATTGACGATTCCATATCCAGTTATTGTACCCGTAAGCGTATATACTATTTAAGTCACGGGACCAATGATATAGTCTTATATTTTGTTTTAAGACCAGCTGTGTTTGTTTGCGTGTCTACCGATCACAGTCTTGAATCCTCAACCAGGTCAAACCGTAAAGTTTTTAATTATTTAACAAGCTGTTTATGTATTAAACTGTCTGAAAGTCATGTATTTCTGCAGTAAGACGAGAGTTAAAGCTGCTTAAGAAAGCGCTTTTCTGTTAAAGAGAGGATCGTTGCTATGTCTACCTTGCACTAGCAGAACAGTGATTACCCACCCTCGACACCGTGTGAATAATTTTTTAACTTTCTGTAAGAGGTTGTTTTTTCTGTTAAAGAGAGGATCAATGCTACATCTCTGTTGCACTAGCAGAACAGTGAGAGACTACCCTCGACACTATAAGAATAATACTTACATATTTTGTAAGAGGTACTTCCCTGAGCGCCGTGCCGACCGCATCAACAAATAGTTGGCGGGCAGCATAAACCTATGACTAGAAGAGCAGATAAATCTGTCAGTTCTGGCTTCCAATATCCAGACTTCTTATCCAGTAGTGTCTTGAATACGCAAGACTACGCGGCTATTATGTTGTTTTATTCTATTGATGTTAAACGGTTTTAACCTTGACAGTATGTTGAACTCTAGCCTTGGCCAATCACTAAATTTGCTCACATTAGTCGTTGGTTTCATGCACGTTCTGTGTTTATTTAGTTGGACTTTTTGTTTGCTATCGTATATTTCAGGTAGCGTATTTTTTGAGCTACTCCCTTTAAATATTTGCAATAAATTATTATTAGTTTACGTGGCCAAAATACAAACTTAAAGGTTACCAAGATACACATTCGATTACTCAAAAATAGACTTAGGGAATCACTGCACAATTTGTAACTAAATACAATATATTGATTATTTTATTCGTTGGTCCATTTTGACCCCGTAGATCCTTTAGTGTTGTAGTAGGACATGGAACTTAAAAGCAAGTGGAATGTGGGTATAGTGTACATCTCTGTCTACTCTTGGAGGTATACAGGCTTAGGGTTTAAGATTAATTGTAATGATTGATAATAATCTTGGAAAATCTACTTTGACATAATACGTCAAAGTTATGTTATAAATCGGGACTAAAATACGTATTATGTATTTTAGTCCCGATATATAACATAATTTTTGGGGATATAAAAGTATGCGAGCATAGTTAAAGAATCTAAGTGAGAAATTTTATATCAATAATGTACTATACTTTGATAGGGCACGTTAAGTGCCGTATCACATCGCACACCCAACACAAGAATCCAATAATCAGCGAAAAATAATCATGCAGAGCCACTCAAAAATTTATTTAATGCAATAAAAGAATAAAGAAAGTATAAAATAGCTCTGCTTTAGTCAGTAAACAAGACATGACAATTATATACATCCAAATATGTACATAGACCAGATAATGTACTATTCAGAAGTCAACAAAAAAACCCGATAATCAATCACGAGAATCTTTCATAACACAAACATCTAACACCAACAAAGACAACTTGCAACAATAAACACGCTCAATCTACTACGGAATAGAATTGCAAATGGGCGTTTTGTAACAAGAGACGTCGCGGCCAACGATCCGTTCAGGTTCAAGGAGACAGGACTTATGCTAATTAGTTTAGCGTTAGCTGTGAACAAATGCACATATTTGTTATTAGTTTAAGAGGAAGCTGTTTGGTGATTTATAGAAAAATTTGTCGGTGTTGCAAACGCACGGGGTGTCATGCAGAGCGCTCCACGGGCTGCTAAGCTTCGTCTTCTACGCGGGAACCGATACGCATTATATTTATAACAAGTTTTTCCTCCACTCGCGTAAAAGTAGGTTAGGTTAAGTTAGTAACAGTATTTTCTTTTTAAATAAATTATAGCCTATACTTGGTGACATAGCTTTCTAATGGTGAAAGAATAAAAAAATATCAGTTGTGTAGGTTTGAGTTAAATCCTTACAAACAAAGAAACAAAAATCAAATCATTCCACTTGATAATAACTAGTATTTCGCGTGGTTGCGCGGCCCGCAAGCGGCCCACGAGGGGGGAAGATCAATCAGAAACCGCGGTGACCTTCAAAATCACCTTTTCTGGAAAGATCTTGTTTGAACACACCCCGCCTATCTCTAACCGTTTCGGAGATATTGTAGGTCAAAGTTTGTATGGCGGCCATGTTTTTTTGTATGGAAGCCATTTTTTTTTTCGCCCTCCCTAAAAGTTGCCAGGATTTTAGGAAGATTTTGTTCGAGAACGACTCCCATAGATATCACCGTTTCTGAGATCCGATGGAGTACCACCACCAAGAGCTGACCTTCAGATTGCCAGACAGGCATTTTATCCGGGCCTTCTAAACGATTCTCTATACGACGCTATATTTACTTATTTCCTACGACTCCCCCTTGTATGACTTCTATTTCTCTAAGTCAGTGAGTGAGTGGTAATTTAAGTTCATATAATATGAATGATAGAATGAATATGATGAATATAGATGAATATAGATATAGGCTTGTAGGACCTGTAAATCTACCATGAAACGTAAATTTCTTGATTGTCCTAAAGCCTTTCATGAAGTAGTCCCGTCTCAAATGAAAGTATTTAAAAAAAAAAACATTTTGATCAAACTTAATTGTAAAGTTTCCGTTTAGCCAAGGAAGAAGCCAAGGTTGAAGGCAACTCGTGATCATGGACAGTTCCGTAAAGTTTTATTTTTGAGTCTTATTCTGAGTTCGCATGCCAAGGACCGTCATGCTCACTCAAATGTCATTGCTTGTGGTGTCGTCATGGGCCGGGTCGATCCCTTCCCTTCAATATGGCGAAGGGGACGATGGCTGGCCCATGCGTCTTACTCGTAAACGGGTGCTACTTGTGGTGAATGGTCGACCTTGGTATCGTGGAATTCGATAATTAACTTACTACATTTTTATTTAAACATTTAGATTAAACTACGGACTACAATCATGCCTTGTCTTGATTATTAATGTACATGTAAGTGGATGCTCCTATTTACCATACTGTTGCTTTAGAGGCTACCATCAAATTTTATTAAATGCTTGAGTATGTTCAGTAATAGTTCATGGAAAAATGGTTGCAGCACCTTACAGCTCTTATGATTTGTAAACAAAAACTTGACGATTAAAAAGAGTGACCATGAGTTTCTTGCCCGTTCTTCTCATGAGCCCTACAACCTTGCTTTGCTGAACGTGGCAGTAAATGTAAATTCGCAGAAAAAAATAGTGTAAATTTGACATTCATAAGTGTTACCTTGTAACCTAATCTGAATAAATTAGTTTTGATTTTGATTTTGATTTTGAAACCAAGGATCTCGTCAGGTATTAGTATTTTCTTCACCACCTCAAAAAATATAAAATTAATTACTGAAAAGCAAATTCTTTAGCCATCAGAAGAACCAGGTCAGTTTTAACTTATAATATTGAATATGGAGATGTCCTTCTCCTTCTTACGACCACCTGCTACTAACTTTCCTTACAGTAATTAATTTTCAGAAATACTTTGACCGAGATTGACATATAAGTGTCCTTACCATTGCAGTCACGCTACATGTATTTGTAGGACAATGCCTGAAAATAAAAGTTAATGGGACGAAAATTAAAAATTTAAGTGTAAATGTGATGAAAATCTGTAGTATTTCCACGCTACTATACACATTTTTGCAG
Organism: Catocala fraxini; assembly: GCA_930367265.1. Lineage (NCBI taxonomy): Eukaryota > Metazoa > Arthropoda > Insecta > Lepidoptera > Erebidae > Catocala > Catocala fraxini. The sequence goes on along the minus strand of OV884036.1, from coordinate 5,029,493 downwards.
CTCGGTATCTATATATTAATACGTGAAGCAAAAACTTTGTACTCCTTTTTACAAAAATTGTAAAAAGAGTGAGAGAGTATGAAATTTGGCACAGTTAAAGTTTATATAGAGAAGGAGTGGCGAATCCTAATATTTTTATAAAATATGCATTAGAAATACATTAAATATAAAAAAACACTACACGCACACAACCATGCATTTGACATAAACAGTTGAATCGCGTTCGTAGTAATGCAGCATTGTTCGGCTGACGTCGTAGAATTATTCGTAACTATGGTTACATATGTATGTGGAGTAGGTGACTAAATGAAATGTGATTATAAGCATAGACAAGACACTATATATTATAAGGGTATAGGACAATAGTGTGTCAGGATCGTAGCAAATGGAAATCCGTAGTCTCTGCCTACCCCTCTGGGAAACAGGCGTGAATCTATGTATGTATGTATGTATGTATAGGACAATAAAACCTTAATAACGATCAAACTTTAAATTTAAATCGATTATGGTCGAATTTCAACCACTTGGCGACCGCTAGTATATATGAAGTTATCAAGATAAATACGCTGCGTGCTAACCTCAGACTTGTAAGGCGCCACGTGCCTCGAATGCGGCCATATATTGAAGTCTATTTCTATTCATTCATACAGTAAACAAATGATAAACTATATATTGGCTATAGAAATTCTAGTACACTATAATTATAACAACTGGTATATTATCCTAAAACTGTATATCTACGTAAAATTGGATCAAAGGTACACCATTTCCCAATTTTGCGTAGATCATATTATATCATTTATCTTAAGAACTTACGTGGTGGGAAATTAGTCTTGTAGGAATAAAATGCCTACCACATATAGATTCAATACAGTACAAACATCGTTTATTTTCTCCAGAAACATTCTTAAGTATCATATAATCATAAAAATCTGGTGTAAGGTCTATTCTATAACAAAGATTTTAAAGATAAGTCCTATCATTTTATCAATCTCATCAATCTCATGAATTGATGTTGATGTGGTCTTTCATATAAAATTAGGTATAAACATTTTAAACTATTTATAGTACCTACTTAAAATCTTCAACTTCTATACGAAAGACAATATTTTAGTTTGCTATTGAGATTAAAAAAGCTCTCATAATAAACTCACTGTTCGTGTTAAATGTCTAAAAATATCATGTATGTATCTTATGTGGGGGCCAGTCAGTGCAGACCGGCGACACTTCGACCCAGTGGGATCTTTTGTGTCGACACACACCCAATAACGACTGCCATAGATGTTCATGGCAGCCGGGACCAACGGCTTAACGTGCTCTCCGAGGCACGGAGTAGGCGATAATTGTCAATCAATACGCACATAATTTTGAAAAGTCATATAACTTCCGAAAGTCAGAGGTGCGCGACGTGGGTTCGAACCCGAGAACCTCTGTATTGCAGTCTGTTGGTCTCCCCACTGAGCTATCGCTGCTCGCTTCGCTAAAAATATCATACTAAAGTCAATATCCTATCAATATTATAAACACAAAAGTGTGTTTGCTAGTCAGTCCTTCTTTTACATAGCATCGGAGGGACTGAATTTTTTTACACAGTTGCAGACCGACAAGTCCACAAGATAAATAAATGAAAAATTAAACAATTCATAAAATAAGACTAAAACTCATGATCATCCATTTACCAATATTCTATTCATAGTCAAGCACCCTTGTAAAAATTTCACTTTATAAGCATCATAGGTGATTCTATTTAGATGATATATAAACCAGGTGAGAGAAACGAGTTTATGTCACCTCTTCCGCCGGATCCTCTCAGGCAAGGTCGCTTTCCGATACGGTAGTGTCAAAACATGTCAATACATATACGTAAAGTTCATGGCAACAAATATTATCGCATTTCTTACCAAATGTATGTATGTAGCAGTCAGAGTGTAAAATACGCTGTATTACAAAATGACTTATTTGATTGAGTTGTTGGTCCGTTGTAAAAAGTTTGCACCTATATTTGTGACTTATTGTGAGATTCGATGTCTGATTCGATGATGTGATTGTGTGTTACTAGGTTTTTCTTAAAGGAAAGTCTTAGTTGTTGGACATATGTAGTTCAAAAACGTTTGTTGGGTAATCGGAAAATTGCTTCGGAACCTGAAACATAGCTGGCAAAATGTAAATGTAGTATCTACAGGGTTGAAACCTAATAAGAGAGATGTATTAAAAACATAACAAATATACATACATTCACGCCTTTATGTCCATCTTCGTATCTCCGAAGGTATATGTATAGGTAACAAATACCAAACTTAAAACTGCTACTGAATAATTCCTAATAAAAAATCCTATAACAAAGTACCCAGAAATCAAAACCTTGATTGGCTTATGCGATGGGAGCAATAAGGCATACATTTTATGATAAGTCGAAATGTTAAGTCGAGTCGGGGAAAGTGTAAAAGTAAAAATAAATTAAATCTAAATAGTTTAATAATAATTTAATTAGCTTAAAAATTAGTAAAGTTTAATAGTAGCAGTAGTGAAACAATTTTCAAAATTTTGTAATAAAGTGTCAAATAAACAACGCGATAAAATCCGTATATAGCAGTTTAATTTCAATGATAAGTCGTGTTATGCATTCTGCTTGCGACATATACAATACATAAAACAGCATACATATGCAGTAAAGCCTTGTATAGTTTTGTTTCATGAACCTTGACCTAGCGGGATGAGGAGACATTGGATGCTTTTGCTTTGAACCTGAAATAAACAAAATATATATCGTTAACTACATATTTATTTAATCAATTTACTAATATTATAAAAATAAATAAATAAAAATGTCTGGTTTAGGCAGCGTCGTCAAATTTCTCTGCAAATTTTACTAACTTATATATTTAATTTTATTTATATATTTTATACCATTCCTTTTTATTATGTTTTTTTTGTATAAATTAGTTATATAAGTTTAGTTGTATGTAATGATTGCAGGCTTTGTACTTTATTTAATGTTTAAAATAAATATTAGTTAACTAGTAATATAACATTCAAACTCCGAACGGCTATCTATAGATCATAATATAAACTTTTATTTTTACCTTTATGAGTTGCAAATAATAATTTTAATTAATTTAATTGTTTTGTTTATACTTTTGAGATTTTACGACTGCTTCTATTTTATTTATTTTGTAACATATAACGTATAACGCGTCGAATTATATTTATTACTCATTGGGCAAGAAGCAACTGCAAATCAGAGCTGTTGTTATGCCCAGCATATATTGAGCTAGATCTCCTGTTGCACATATTGGTTGTTTTAAAGGCGCCTGACCTAATGGATAAGGAATCGGACTTGCGATCGAGAGGTCGTGGGTTCGAATACTACCCATTACACTACCGATGTGAACCTTTCTAATACAAGCATTATAGCTTAACTGCGGGGTTTAACAGTATTTAGGATACTAGTCATTTGTAACCCAAACTGCAAGAAGCTATATCTATATAGTTCAAATATATGAACTACCGAGTAAGTTCATTTAATTTTGAGGCTTGTGTTCGGTGTGAGTTTGTGACACGTCATGTAAATCAACAGGTGGAGATCAAACTCGCGATAGCTATTCCTAGTCGTGATCAAATGCCGCTTTAAAATAAATTCGCAGCTATGTGACCATTAAAAGTTCTAGTTGAGTCTGAGTTAGAAACCTAGACTCATGTATGGTCTCATAGACTCAACTGAGGCTTAACTCCAGCTACTAACATTAATATCACTTCTTCTTCTCTCTTAGCCTTATTATTCCCAAGTCACTTGGGGTCGGCTTTTCTGGTCTAACCGGATTTGACTGAATATCAGTTTTTACACGGAGCGGCTGCCACCTGACCTCCGCAACCCGAAGGCTAACGATACCCTAAGGCTAGACCAGTGTCAAGATATTAGAGGGTACTGACTTTCCCAATAACGACTGCCATAGATGTCCATGGCAGCCGGGACCAACGGCTTAACGTGTTCTCCGAGGCACGGAGCAGGCGATAATTATTGTCAATCAATACGCACATAATTTCGAAAAGTCATATAACTTCCGAAAGTCAGAGGTGCGCGACGTGGGTTCGAACCCGAGACCTTCTGCATTGCAGTCTGTTAGTCTCCCCACTGCACTATCGCTGCTAAACATTAATATCACTTCAACAATCCTATTAAAATTACTAACAACTTAACTATAACGTTAATAAGTGTTACTTCGTGAGTCAAATCACAAACAAATTTTGACTTTGTCTTCATCCACCATCCCTCCAAAAGTTACATCACCATCAGTCCCCAGTCACCGAAACTAGATGCTCGGCCAGTCCCCTCATTTTCCCCCGAGCAGACGCGCAGTTGCACACGTAAATATAAAATTGCCTTAGTTCATTAAACTTGGTGTAGATAGACATACATAACACATAGCTATGTAGTGTTTGAACTCATCTCTACTGGGAGAGGCGCAGTTCATACAATGCCGGCCAAAAATTGTATGACACAGACAAACAAAATTTCTTTGAGAATAATATTATTTCGACTACTGCAATGATTTGAGGCGTCACTGCGCCGAGTGTTGGATTCGACCGGGATGAAAAATTGTGTACTCCATGTATGAGTCCGGGTGATCTGAGAGTCCATTGTATCAAAACGAAATCGCGAATCACTTGCACATGCGGTCGCGACCCCGCCGAGGTTTGGGCCCACCGTATGAAATGGCAGGCCCCTACACGAAGAGGCCTACCTTTTAGGCAAAACCCCCCCAAACCCTACTGTCCCCCCCCTAGAGAGGAGACGGACTCAAAACAGAGGCGCGCGTGGGAACACGCACGCCGCCTCTCGGACCTGGTGCTGAACGGATGGCGGGCAGGCCCACAAAGCCCACCACCCCCAGGTCAAACCTCAGGGTGGCTGGAGGTCATCTCGCGCCCTTCGGTTCCCAGTTCTGCGGTTGGGGAGAGGGTTTAAACGCTCCCTCTCCCGCTCCGCCGCCTCCTTGATGGAAATAAGGAGGCGACAGCGTTCCACGCCCTCTCACTCCGGACCATAGACTGAACTACGGCCGCAAACGAGAGGGCGACCAATCCGACTGCCACGATCAACTCACGGCGCTGCGATGCCCAGGCGGGGCAAACCCCCAAGTGTGCAGAGCTGTGTCCTCAACTACGTCGCGGCAGTCGCCGCAGTAGTGACAACCGGGCGTCTCTTGCCGGCGTATACGACACAGAAACTGGCCAAAACAACCGTGGCCAGTCATTACCTATGTCAGCCGGAAGGCGAGGGCGCCATGCCGCCTCTCTCTCCAGCCACTCCTCAAACACGGGACTCTAAATCTCTAATCTCTGGTCTTGGCGGAGCGAAGGCCAACATGGTAGAATATGACATAACCCATCCACACTGGCACTTAAAGAAGGCAAATATCCAGCATTTTCCAGCAATTACTTATAACCAGGATAAGTATTTCAATACGTAATTGACGAAGAGATGTATTACAGCTCTTCCCACATAATTATGTGACGATATGCAGGCAGGAGTATACTTTTAAATATAAAATTAGTATTGTAAATAAGGACAACAAAAAAATTAACATACTACCGTTTCTATATAAATACCACAATACTAAGCAATAATCGCCTACTAAATACGAACCGTATAAAGTGCAATAAAGCCATTAAAAGAGAGAAAGAAAACCTTAATTACTTTTAATTATTTAGGTTCATAGATTACGATGCATATGGTCTAACGCCCGCATGACTACACCACATTCAATTAAACTAAACAACTTTTATCAAACAAAGACCACTTAATTCATTACATTTTTGCTATCATAAGATCAGGCAGACACAGGCATAATAATTTATTGCCTTTATATTTCTTTTTGCCTCATTTAGAATAAACTTACTTATTTATTTAGTTTAAGCATGAGGATATTTACAATAATAAAAAATAAGTTAAATAAACATCGCTCTGATATCTTTCTCCCAAAACTTTAAAAAACCTCCTTGCAACCATTAGCTTCAGATCCAACTGTTGATCTTATATCTACTAGATTCTGAATCCAGGATACCGTTGAGCATTATGTCATAAATATAAATTTACGCTTATATTTATATTATTGTGTGTGATCAGGATATCACTTTTTCGGTCATGTGTCGGACAAATTGTTATTAGGTCTTCTGATAGAAAGATCTTAGCAGAACTGTCTAAAACCATACATGAGGGAACAGTAATCAGCCTCACCGTCACCTCTAATATTGTACTGTCGGCGCTGGTGTCGCGGCATTAATATTCTGTTTGATTCTGTCATTGCGCCGAACCCAAGCGTTAAGCGTTCGATAAATCTATGTCGCTGTACCGGATAAAGATTTATATTTTATAGCCTCCTACGAATTAAACAGGAACTTTTTCGAACAAAAATAACATTTAAAAGAATTAACAAGCGGAGCGGAACAAAAATAAATACACAACATGTTCTTATTTTTTCGTTGATCCACTTTCATATACAGGCCTTCATTATTTCTTACAGTAATAGTCGTAAATAGATACCCAGAAATATTCAAGTTTCTGGCACGAAGTGTACCCGCACTGAACATTTGCCAAATATTTTTTTCTAAATATGTAACCGACGTTCGTTGACCTCACATTATCGGCTGGCCGGACGAATGTTTTAGATCGGCGCCGGCGCATCTGTGTGCATCACATTATAAAGCGCATGTGTGAGGTATTTTATGTGGGGACTTGTATTTTTTAGATTCGATGACGTCACTAATGAGGATCGTGGTTTTGGATTGCAGCGCGTTTTGTTTTGATGAGTATTATCATTCCAGTTTTGAATATATATTTTGCCCAATGGCTTTATACATAGATTCATGACTGTTTCACGTAAGAATAGGCAGAGACTACGAAATTCAACCTGTGACGCGATCCTCACATATCGCCTTTGCTTGTCTCCTTGGAATACTCTTAACCTAGCCTTTTCATAAATCATCTCTGACCTGATAAAACGTGCCCTATATAGGCTTTCATATCCGACTTTGTTTATATGTTCCAGAATTGCGTTATATATTTTTGGTCAATCTTTCGTCGTCGTTGTTTTATAATAATAATAATAATAATAATATTCTATCACATACACACAACACCATCTAGCCCAAACTAAGCAGAGCTTGTACTATGGATACTAGACAATGGATAAACATACACATATACTTTTTTTGTAAATACATACATATTATACATAGAAACACCCAGACCAAGACAAACACCCATGTTCACGCACACAAATGTTTGACTTGTGCGGGAATCGAACCCGCGACCTCAGGCGTGGCAGTCGGTTACACTAACCACTACGCTACCGAGGCCGACAATTATATAACGTCATCCCTTATGACGTTATATAATTGGGAATTTATATTTTGTTATTATTCTTCCGAGTTTAATTAAACTACTTTTATGCAGATTTTATCGTAAAACATTTCAATAAAAAATTATATTTACACGCTTTCCAACATTTCGGTTCTTTTTAGCAGTCTGCGAAGATTAGCGCAATTGTCTCAAAAGGTAGTGTCAATGTAAATCAAGTCACTGTTTACTCGATTAACTTGAACAGTGACTGAAATCTTATTCTAGTAAAATTAAACAACCAATCAGAACTCATTTATTCTCATATCATCGAATCAACTTGCAACTCCATCGTTCTTCAGGTGAATTGATATCACAGGTTTTCTTTGAAAAGAGTTGCATACCGTGACAAACTGATGTCGCCTATGTAAAAACTAAGCTAACCGCTTACTCTCAGATGGGCAAAAAAAAACATGTACTGCATTACAGTAGCGATAGACTAGTGGGAAACCGTTGAATCGCCACGCCAGACTTATCAAGAAGACCTAAAATGGAGCTTATTATTTTTTACTATTTCTTAACTTCAGACTATTCAATACTCAATATCTTTATTGCACTCCAGCTATATAAAGGTGTTACAATATCACAGTAGGTACAATATGGGCCCTGTAGGGCACGGCAATGTAGAAGAGAGGAGGATGTTGTTCTATATATCACATAGATCTCTGCATAAATTAATTATTGCATTAATTATTACACTCCCGGTCGACAGCGATGCTGAGGAATTTTACGACGCTGCCTAAACCGGCCATCCCTTTTTATAAATTTTTACAGTCTCATATTTTGTTACTTTTCATTTTGTTCTATTTATAAGTGGTTAGTTTTGTTAATATTAGTTAAGTTGTAAATTATGATTGTTGCTTTCTTTATGTAAATAATGAAGTATACAATAATAATTGTATTATACATTAATTTTTTATTATTGTTATTATTAATTATTATTTTATTTATTATTCCTGTGTCACACGGCAATTTATAAAAATCGAAACGGCAATTATAAAAATCGCCTAGACTGGAGAGAACTACTTGTGGATTATACAAATTTACCGTCTAAGGTTCGAACTCACAATCGCTTGAGGCTCAGCGAATACTTAAACCAACCCATCAAATCAGTAAATACGCCATTACTAAACTGTAAAACGCGTCAAACTATAGTAAAATATGTTAACAACAACATCCAATATAATATTGTCTCCTATTTACGCGAATATTATTCATTGAAATTAAACTGCTATATACGGACGGTCTCCCCGTGACCATGGCTGCTGAAAAGCAACCGAAACGTCGGGGAAAGTGTAAAAATAAATGAAATCTAAATAGTTTAATAATAATTTAATTAGCTTAAAAATTAGTAAAGTTTAATAGTAGTAGCAGTGTAACAATTTTCAAAATTTTGTAATAAAGTGTCAAATAAACAACGCGATAAAATCCGTATATAGCAGTTTAATTTCAATGAACATCCAATATGTTACAAATATATACACACCCACAAAACTTTCCTGAAAGTTACAAAAGCATTATCTACTATCACGAGCCCTTACCACCCTATCCTTAACTACTACAGACGTCATCTATTCGACCGTACTTGACCCTTAAGGGTCGCCGGTTGGGTCGTCTAGACAGAACCGGATGTAGCCGGGTTTATAGTTCGCAAACTAATATGTAGGGTAGTTGGATATTGTTATTTTAGAGGTTTTATCGTGCGTTGTAATTCTGTGGTGAAAAAGGGTCTATTGTTACGATCAGTTGTAAGTGGTGACAATGATTTTCTGGTGAAAAGGGTCTCATTGTTAAAAGGTTACAATAATTTTGTGTCTATTGTGGTAATCATTATGTGATTTGGGTGTTTTGGACACAGAAATATACAGTGAAATCCTAGTTCAAGCCGTAGGTTTTGTTCAAATTAATGTATCTTTCTGTAAAAAGGTTCTGCTCCAGTCGTCTTGTTCCAGGTTTGGGTGGTAAAATTAGTGTGCTTGTGTAACGTTTTAAAGTTGCCAATACACTCTGTATGATATAAGACACGTTACAAGCTAACGATTTATATTGATAATAATTGATGTTCTCTTTATTGGCGAACATTAATCAAACTTAACTTTAAGAAAAGAGAAACGACGAGTAATTTTTAGTAGACAAAAGGGCTCTAGGTTATCTTTTCTCACACAAACACCAGACGCACTAGAAGTAGTAATTAAACGTAATATGTATATCAGTATATTATTATTTATTATATTTCTAGTCCTTTGTTTATATTCCCAAATATTTTGTTTTTAGTTGGCATAAATAATGTATTTACTTAAAAAGTCGTTAAGCCATGTCAGAGGCCTACGGGCGGTTTGAACAACTCTTGACAACAGGTTGGCCACTAACCACACGAAAAGAAGAAGACTTAAAAAAATTGAGAACATTGGCTCCACACATCTATTACTAGAGCAGGAATTAATTATTTTAAGTAAATACTCAATAATAATTATATTGAGTATTTATTTCATACTATTTATTTATTTCTTAATATAGTTTTGGTTCTTAACGCTATTGTATTGATATGAGGTAAAAAGTAAACATTAGTAATTAGTCTATACAATAATTATCTAATGCCCCTCTGTACTTTCTCAACCATAGCTGCAAGTGTCCTTTTCAAAGGACAGTGGTTTCCTACCTTTTCTTTTAACTCCACAATATTACTAACAAGCAGAGAGCAAAAGAAACCGGCTGTTCAGTAAATTATCTATTCTACTATTTGAATTTCAACATGTCCGTTTTAAAGGACGGCTGTCCTTTAGACTTTCTTTTGACGCTATTATGCTAGAAACAGGTGGAAAGTAAAGCAAAATTACTAGTTGGTAACAAATGACCCGTGCCCTATATGCTGTGGAGCGTCTAGACACCATTGGCCCCTTCGCCTCTCCAGCACCCTTCTAGAAACTGGTTCCACAATGTTAGGCGCAATATAGTTTATTTTTATGCAACTGTCGTATGTTTTATATCTATTATAGTTTATCGATGGCGAAGTGAATTAAGTGGTCGCCGGTGTTGTGGGTTCGATTCACGCACATCACTAATAATGGATCTGCGACACACAATTTTTTTGTTGTGTCTGGGTGTTCTTTTTGCTCGTTAACTCGCCAACGACATAAGGTATAGAGCCAGTGAGGAAAAGTTTTGTAAAAATACCATTTATCTAGGCGTGAATTTAGACCATACAGTCAATTAAAATGGTCACACAGTTTTATTAGAATCATTTTCGTAGCATCTATAAGGGAAGCCAATTATCTTCAATCGGATATAATTGGACTATCACTTCAGACTATATCTTCTGCTGCTAAAAATTGACTCATAGAAATACACAATAATAGTTTGCACGACCAAATAATCGGACGTAAATATAAGTGCAAACTTATAAAACCACAATACCTACGAAGCAGTTAGGTATTAGAATATAGGTATTACATGTTTCAAGCAATTCTTGACAGGAAATCCAGCAACGGTTTGCTCCACCCGGGAATAGAAACTCAGACCTTATGCACAGCAGTCTCATTTGCTAACGCTGTGTCACCGATACTGACACCATCTTAAATAGCATGACAAGGTCCTGTCATATTAACTCTAATTGCGATCTACTACAGAAAATTTCCATGCCTTATAATGAAAATATTGTTATATCAAACTAACGACATATCGGGCAATCAACAAGTATTATATAAATACTAAATTCTGCCTGCGGTTTCGCTCGCGTAGATTTATGATACGTTAATTTTCTTGCCCCCAGGACCAGTGCTAAAGGTACCCTGTGTCCTTTTCTGTACTTCTGCCAACGTATATGCTAATTTCAAGACAATTAGTTAGGCGTGAAATCGCAACAAACAAACAACCTCACAATCGCATTTATAATATTAGTTAGGATTTTAGAAACCAAATATTATTATTGGTTAAAGTTATTCGTTAACACATATAGTTAAACTCTACAGTATTAACAAGAAAAGTCCCAACTATCGCAACGAAAGAAATAAATACGTAGTACAAAAGAAATACCACATTCTCCTAACCCATAAACACATATACAAACTTACACAAGCAACAGTATCAAAGAACGGGGTACATCAAATCACATTTACTATAACTTACTTGTGCTTATCCCCAAGCGAATACGCATACCTCACAATAACCCGATCCTATCCGAGACCTTGGAATCCCATCTTAACTATCAATAGACTCCACGTACGACGGAGACGGCGACAGTCTCGGCGAAAGGGGGAGAGAGACGGAATAATAACATAAGAAACACAAGGTCGTCGGGCAGTGGGTCAGCGCGTCTAGTCTACGTCTAGCACGCACACTACTGCAATAGTAGCGATAGGATGAAAAGTAGAGAAATCATATTAGTACTATTTATTCGAAATAAATCGAATTTCATACTTATAACTTAGTTTCAGTTCTAATATAAAATCACTCTTCTCCCTAGCCTTTATTATTCTCAAGTCACTTGGGGTCGGCTTTACTGGTCTAACCGGATTTGACTGGATATCAGTTTTTACACGGAGCGGCTGCCACCTGACCTCCGCAACCCGAAGGCTAACGATACCCTAAGGCTAGACCAGTGTCAGGATATTATAGGGCAATCCAATAACGACTGCCATAAATGTTCATGGCAGCCGGGACCGACGGCTTAACGTGCTCTCCGAGGCACGAAGCAGGCGATAATTGTCAATCAATACGCACATAATTTCGAAAAGTCATATATCTTCCGAAAGTCAGAGGTGCGCAACGTGGGTTCGAACCCAAGACCCGCTGCATTGCAATTTGTTTGTCTCCCCACTGAACTATTTTACTGAGCTATTATTACTAAAACTATTATTTATACTTATTTCGAATATTAGCTACCAATGCATCTGTACCTAAACAGTTATACCAATGTTCCTTTCATCTTTTCTTTACATAGTTTTAGTTATGTGATACTAAATTACTAAAACTATTATTTGTATTTCGGATATTAGTTTATTTACCTAATGCATTCGTAAATAGTTATTCGAGTTTTCTTTGTTTAAATGTTTGCAACAACTTTTTGCAATAGCACTTCAGTATTATGGTAGAGACCTGTAAAGAGAAGGTTTTCCTGAGAGCTTAATGAAGCAGCTGATGGCGATATTATATTTTAGAAAAGGCTAGTGGTCTTCGTCCTATCAAATGACAGCAAGGATTCCTTGTTTTCAGTATCGGCAAAGTGGTACCGGTATTGCCAAATTTCATATGTTAACATATCCACTTACCATCAGTAATAGCTAATGCTTGTAGCATGTAAGGTAACAGACCTTATTTGTAAAAAATAAGTTACCTACATGGCTTGTTATACTTCATGTGTCTTTTAAAAAGAAATATATACTTTTATTACATATTTATATATAGTAGCTATCATTCGTCGTCACGTCCACACATCCCAATCTACTGTAAAATTCATTGATATACATCCATGGAGTTTCTTGTCTGTTCTTCTCCATAGGATTCACTTTTGGAACTGACACCTAGCTTTTGACGTTTTAAAAGTGCTTGTTAATCAGGCCTATTTGAAATAAAAAAAATTGACTTTGACTTTGACTTTATCATTTGAATACATGTAACAAAATACTCCAATTCAATATACATTGTGCGTCTTTACATTATTGTTACTAAAATAGTCTCTCACATTCCAGCTACGTCGCAAACACGTGCCAAACAGCATACTATTAAATTCTAACTAATATTCTAAAAGCGAATGTGCCTTTGTTCGTACTTAGTTTGTTACTCTTTCACGCCTTAACTACTCGACCGACCATCATGAAATATTGCAAACAGGTAGTCAGGAGTACAGAAAAGTATCTGCATAAACGCGGGCAAGGACGCGGGCATAATCAATTAAGAAATAAAGCCTAAACTTTGTAATCATCGTTTTAATTTTTTATATCCTAGTTTTTTAGTGACGTATTCACTATATTTGCTTTGTGTTTCTAAAATACCCACTTAAACCACCACTACCACCTTAACACCACCACAATCACTTTAACGCAACACTTCTATCTTAGTCAAAGCACGATTATATCATGGTATTACATTTATCTTTGTATCTGTATAGTTCGAGGTTCAAGGTTTAGATGTTAATTTGGATTTAAACAAAGTAACTTTCCAAAACACTATCTGACGACTTGAATCTATTCTATATGACATTTTATTGGAAAAACAGCATTTTATTAAACAATGACATATAGAAACTACTTTAACATCTTGGTCAACGTTTGGATCTCCAGACCCTAATTAATTTAATTTCATTGTACACAGTTGAGCAATAAATAAATCTTTATCTATATTGTATCTATTTGCCTTCTAATTGATGTCTTAAATATCCAATGTAATACATATAATAAAAATCACCACAATCTAAACGCACTTCCCTTGTAATGTCAATGACTAAACGCAACAGTTATCCATAAAAATATATAATATATAACCTATCAGGGCACATGACTGCCCAAGCAAGGTATCACCATTTACAAGCATGTAGGTACATGTCAACTGTCCAAAATTCATGAATTAACGACGAAACACGCGAATGCGTGCTTCAATTAGCCACAACAGCTGAAATTAACCTACACACGGTCAAACGCTCTGTGAATCGTTAGTAGTGGCTGTACTGAAGTGAGATCATTATACACTATACTTACTTAAACATACTACATTGATTTGTATTGTTTGAAAGTGTAGAATAACTTTTATAAGACTTCAAAAGACTACAGTGACAACTGAGTCGATTTAATCAATTTTACTATAAGAATTGAGTTGAGAATTTGTTTGAACACCAATCAAATTTCGTATCTATTGACATCTATTCCTTATATTTCCTTATATTAGTATTTAAAGGTAACATCTTTCAGTTCATTACACAATTTTCGTGAGGTATATGCTTAAAAGATTTTCTTCGATTCTTAATATATTCGACAGCTTTTTTATCCAATTTATACACTGTGTCATGTATATAAACTTATTTATTGAACCACATGATATTAGGTTTCAATCACATTATTAATATGTTTTGTGATAAGAAACTATAACAAAAAATAGGTCAACTAAAACATAACCATAATGATCACTATTTAGTCTAAGCAAGTAACACTAAGATCTTACCATAATTATTTTGATCCCTGTTGCGGTAAAAACAAATATTTGAATGCATATGTATTACACTATCTGCTGCAAGCGAGTTCATAGAAAAGCACATAAAACAATCAAAGTACAACTACCCTTGAAACTACCAAAGAAAATACTATCACAAAATTAAATTCGCACAAATATCGCGTACAATTCTAACATTTTCTTCCTGTCGGTACCTCACACTAGTCACGTCACTACACACACACACGCGTGGATGTGTGCGTGATAGTTGCGCGGGAAACGCCCGCCATTGTACCTTTGTAAACATAAGATTATGGGATCACATGTTATTGTGTCGAGGGAAATACACGTAGTTTCATGGAAATATGACGAGTTAGGAAAGCGGCTTATCGTTTATATGGATTATTACATATTAATTTGAATGCCTTAGTTTATTGTCGGTGTAACGTTCAATTGTGGAAAGTTTATTAGTTAGTATTTTATACATGCATATATTCATGCCTGTAGGGAAGAGATAGGCAGAATGTAATACACATTATCATCAGTTATATTTTTAAACACAAAACGTCGAAATAGCTGTTTGGAAACAAATAATATCTGTCACATATGATCCGATTGAAATTACAACACACTAACCAATGAGATGGTTTCAGGGATGGTTTTAGAGGTGGACAGAAGAGGCCCAGGGTTTCAAGAAACTTTGTAGGAATAACTTCGAGAGTTCTATTATTTCGTGTTATAAAAATTATCTAGACAGTTTTCTGGATCAATAATTCTTTACTTTTTGTTGCCCAGGGCATCAAAGACTTTAGAACAAACCCTGGCCATAGCGTAGCCAAAATATCGAACCTTGCACACAAACACCTTCCCAAAAATCGTAGCATAAGTAAATAATAAGTCATCGTCTAAACTAAAATAAACAATTTAAACTACCTAAACATCAAATAGACGAGGTTTAAAAACCCGATGACAGCAATTTAACCTAACTTCGCTGTTTAAACTGTCAATTATATCACGCACCAATGTCTATTTAAACGTTAAATTAATATGCATGGCATCTGAACTTCAATGTGTATGGTAAACATAAGTTTAGTCGTGTAATAGGGGTATTGTGTGGGATTAAGGGAATTCTTGCGGTTACGGGTAACCACCGGGGGAATAGCTAGTGCTATTATAGTATATAATATATATATTATTGTGATACTTGAAATACTTAATTATTTACTATTGTGGAAAGTTGTTTGTGGTAATTGTGTCTAGATCAACTTAAGGTTCTGTCTTTCGTTTACGTAAATTACCCGTTGAAAGTTACCCCAAAGTAATTTCGTCAATGAGATGTATAATTTTTTTTTTCTATAATAGTAGCTTACGTGATGGTATATGTTAACCGCCGCTGGTAGACGTTGGTATGTTTCCTTATCATTGTAGAATGAACATTAAGAGTAACATAGATAAGTCGTTGCCTTCTGAAAGGAACAGCCAGGATACCAAACATGAAGTGCGAGATGCTTATTAATAGAGGTAATTGAGCAGAAGGAAAGGAGTCAGTCTAGTTAGACTCCCCATGTTACATGGCTGCTGAAAAGCAAGCAAAACAAAGCGAAATGATAAATTGAAATCTAAATTGCAGATATAGTAGTAAAGGTTCATTAGTAATGCAATATTGTCTAAGAAGGTCTTACTTTATTATACCGGCTATAGTTTCAGACGCCGTGCTACCGCTGAGAATTTCTTAACAGAAATACCCGATACAAATTGTAGGATATCTGAGTATCGAATATTGTATCAGCATTATATACACGCTAACTTATAAACTAACACTACGGTGTCACGGATCGGTTTGCTGATATGGTTTTCAGTAGCGTAATAGGAATGAGCTTATTGCCGTCTCCAGAGCCATTTCCAGACCGTCCTACTACTCCGCATGAAATTTTTTTACCGAAAATTTTCCCAATAATATTTTACCAACCCAGACTTCGAACCCAAGACCATAAGATTGCACTTAAACTAATGCCACGGCGCCATCAACGCAGACTTTTGTTACCACTTAACTTCAAGAAGTAATTATTAAATGGTTGCTAAAAGCTATAAGCAAGAATTTTATTTTAAACTTGTTTACTCGCAAAAATATTTTGTTATTTTACCCCAGTTATACAAATTAGCTTCGATTCTATAGTAACACGACCTAGGACAACCAGAAGTCTAGACTGTGACGTCACCGCTAGCTTGTTGTGTTAGAGCCTGAATGGTAAGGCTTTATACAAACGGAATTTAGTCGAAATGCTAATACAAATATTTGAGCTTATAAATATTATTTGGATGTTGTGAATTATATTTTCAGCCTTTATTTAGAAAATGCGAATAGCTTAAAGCTTATAGCACCGGTCATGCTATCCTTGTATTTACACTTAGTTAGAAAAATATTGTACGACACTTGCTTTAAGAAACTGCCCGTTATATACACATTTCCTAACTAAAGACGGAAGGAAGACGAAATATGTTCATCAAAACGTGTATGGGACCGAACGTCGGTACGCTGCCCGCATCTTTCTCTCTTTCTCTTAGGCCGTCCGGTGCGTTAAGCGGGTGCACGGAGCGGGCGGCAACACGGACTCTCGCCTCTTGCAGCGCCGCACCAGCAGTAAAAAAGCAGCGCTCACTGATTTCCAAGAAACCGCTCCGCTCGCGTGCTTCGTCGCGTGGACACGTTGTCCGCGGGGCGGGCCCCGTCGTCAAAACCGCATGCGACGGGAGACCCATAATAATAGAAAACAGCACGCCGCGCGGGCGCCCGTTCCGTGCACCCGCTTAACGCAGCGGACGGCCTTAAGCCTTATTTTAAGGAAAATAACAGTATTCAATACTTTTTATATTAGGTGGTAAAAAGTACTACTAACACGGTAAGCTTAGCTTATTAAGCGATCTTGAATTCTTTAAGCAGAGAGTGAAAACGCTCATCCCGGGCTACCAAAGTACAGACGTCGGCAACACTTCAGCCATAAGTGGGACGTGGTGTGGAAGACTCTGCTCTTGGATTACACTCCGTTACAAGCTATGTAAGCTTCTGACAGTACTATTTGCTGGTAAGTGATAATTTCCGCCCATGAAAGCGATTACCACTAACCAGGTGGCCTGCTGTCTCATCTGCCACTATCGACGAGAAAACAAATAGTATACAATAGTATCGCCGTATGAACCTGAACAATCCTGGAAATAGTTCCGTCTTACCAAAGACCAAGAAGATGAAGCCTATATTATGTTCTTGCGGTGAGTTGATATTCTGAAGGCGCTGTGTTGGAAGAAACTGAAGCCTTAATATAATTCCTTGAGTTGGCAATGTAATTTTTGTTTCTATGAAGATTTTTGATGTTTTGCAAATCATTTAAATGTGAATATCGTTATTTTCACTATAATCTATAAGTTCAGAAATTATTAGTATAGGTGCTACATATTATAGTAATAATATGGCCTACGATCACCCTGATCATCTAGCCACATATTGTATTTTTTTCTACAATGCTTTGGCATAGCTCAGTGGGGAGACCAACAGACTGCAATGCAGAAGGTCTTGGATTCAAACCCACGTTGCGCACCTTTTCGAAATTATGTACGTATTGATTGACAATTATAGCCTGCTCTGTGCCTCGGAGAGCACGTTAAGCCATCGGTCCTGGCTGCCATGAACATCTATGGTAGTTGTTATTAAGAAGTCAGAGCCCTATAATACCCTGACACTGGTCTAGCCTTAGGGTATCGTTAGCCTTCGGGTGGCAGCCGCTCCGTGTAAAAACTGATATCCAGCCAAATCCTGTTAGACCAGAATAGCCGACCCCAAGTGACTTGGGAATAATAAAGGCTAGAAAGAAGAAATAAATAGAAGACAATATTATAGAAAGAAGAAGTTTTGGAATAACTTTTTTGGCATAATAATTTTGGTATAATAATACTTTACCATAATTGTTTTAGTTATAATATGTCTTAAAATGTTATGCAAATAGATAGGGAACCGGTGAGCTAAACAGTAGATGTTACTGTTTTTTGTTTATTTTGCAATGTCTTATATCCTTGTGTGGCACATAACCAAACGAGAAAGCAATAAAACATTTGTCAATAAGTAATGTATGTCTGGTATCTAAAGCTATCGTGTTTTTTTACAATAACCAAGCACACTTGCTTTCCTAATGGTAAATAATAGAGTGTGTCATTCGCGCGTCGCCAAATTTAGGTAAAAGTAATTAAACATGGTATAAAAGGAATGAAACGAGAGAATGATGAGTCTAGATAGAAAAGTGTTTAGGCTATAATCAGTGGAGCGTACACTAACTAACTGTTGCCTTCACACTCAAAAAGATGTGAAAGTTACGCGAAGTCTAAAAACCCGCATTGAACTAGTGTCACTACGTTGGCCGGTGCAGTTATATACTTCACGAATTTTCGAGAACATTATGGAGACCTTTCAAACATACAGGTTTTCTCACGATGTTTTTCTTTGCCTTTAAAACGAACGATGATTAACTTTTAATGCGCACATCATTTTTAAAAGTCAGAGGTGCGTGCAGTGCGTTCAAACTCGAGACCCCTGCGTGATATTTCAAAGGTCTCTTCACAAATTTATCATCCATTCTTGTTTTCTACAGCTGTAAACAAAATAATACTCGATCAAATCTATGAAAATTATTTACTTAATACATGTAATTTTGGGTTGGATGCGTAAAAAAGTCTTATTAAAGTTGTACATAATAATATAATTGGAAATCTTTTTCTACGGTACCATTAGTATGATTTAAAAACATATTCTGTCGACTGCTTCCCGTCGGCTAGCGTCTCTAGACTGCGAGAACAAAATGAAATTTAAAATAAATTTTATTCTTATACATCTAAAGTGTCAAACAAGCACACGGCTCACCTGATAAGACACGGTTACCGTAACCTATGAATGGTTACAATACCGTACCATCACTTACGCTATGCCGAGCTTGAAAAACATAATCGCTTAACTATCGACACAGGTAACAAGATCTCCTTGATCCTTGCTGATAACATAGCCATTTCCTTTTTTTTTTTTTTTTTTTTTTTTTGTTACCCAGGAAAAATGCTTCATGCACTGCCCGCCGGCTAGGGGACGGCACCGGCGGGGGAGTGTGGGACTCCCAGCGAGACGCGCTGGTCTACCCACTAAAAAACCTGGGGTGTTCCCTCTCTCATCCAATAGGGGGGGGCCAGTTGGGAACTTAGAGGATTCATCCATAGCAGGCCCCCCCATGTGGGTGTGGGCCGGGTCAAACGGACCCGGCCACCTCTCGTCCCCAGGGGAGAGCCTGACCGCTCTCCCCTTTCGACGGTAGAAGGCGCGCGGGAACACCGCGCGCGCCCTCTCGGGGTTCCTAATTTACGGGTGGCAGGGTCCCCTCAGGCCTTGCCACCCGGAACCCTTAAGTGGGGGGCAGGAGAGCGACAAAAGCGCGTCTCCTGCGCCCTCTCCTCCGGCGGCGGACTTCCGGGGCGTAAGGATCATCCTCACGCCCCCGTTCCGCCGCCTCCTTCTGCGAGATGACAGTCTCGCAGAAGGACCTCATTGCGCCCCAGCACCTGTCGTCGCCGACCATCCTGGATACGACGGTCGGCAACGAGAGGTCGGGGCCAATCACAGCGACCAGGGCGCAGCGCTCCGCGGCCCACGCCGGACACTCCTCCAGCGTGTGCTGCGCCGTGTCCTGGTCACACAACATAGCCATTTCCTAACCTAACCCATAGAGTAGCAACGAACCGTCGTCGGCCAGACATAATTGTTTTTTTATTATATCTACCTCTGCAGCCATTGATAGGTTAAGCAGCCAGGCTATGCCACTCAGCCCGCTTAGAAGTCACTAAGCTGTGATTTCAAGCGAAGTTCTAGGTCCCATTGTGGCGTATTACCGTAATTAAACTTGGAAAATTTACTTAAGAACGAAACGAACTTACGCCTTATTACTTCTTAACTCGCTGAAAACAACATACGATGTTATCTGCTAGTGATTAATAGTGCTTCTATAAAATTATTAACTAAATCGCTTTTTAGGCACAGACAGATTAAACGGGCATTTGTAAGAAAAAGAAACATAGAGAAGCCTTTTGGCAAACCATTGGACTGCCAACCGGCAACTTGACGTTGATACCACGGCAACCACCTTTGTCTTATATAAATTATGTGCGTATTGACGTGCTGTGAGACACTTTTTACAAGATTTGATTTATTTATAAGAATTTCGTCCCAAATAATAAAAACATCATAAATTTGGATATTTAATTAATTAACGGTTTTTGGTGACATTTTTATGTTTCTATAAAGCCAATATATAATCAAATTAGATCAAAACCTCGTACGAGAGCCGTAACGATAATCGGGTCCTAAATAAAATTTGTTTTTTCCTGTTCTTTTATCACGATCATTCTATCCTGAGTGCCTTAAAATTATTTACAATTTAAATTTATAATCGCAGGAAAATAGTTAATCAACAAGGTTTCCTACCGGATTTCCTCTCAGAAAACGAAGTTAAGAACATCATTATTTATTATAACGTAAAAATAACTAGGGTACGTAGTTAATGAAGAAGTCTAGAGTTTTTTAGGTCAGCAGACAATCTTCTGTCTGCCACATCGATGCTATTAATTCTTTCCAATGCCCACTCTCTTCTATCGTTCGTCGCCGATAACAACAAGCAGGTTGATAAGTAGTAGCAGTTTTGCTTAAATATAACAGACAAAACAATTGTTCTGTTCCCCTTAGAGAGACAATGTAAGTCCTGGAATATTTTCAAGTGATAAGACTCCAGAACTATAAGCCAAACACAAGCATGTATTACACTTTATTATTGGAGTCCTATTCCTTCCACCGTCAGAGCATAGAAATCTCCACGTAATACTGAACAGAATAGGTAGGAATCGCCATGCAATCTGCAATCTATTTCAGTCGCCAAGCAAATTTTAAGTCTGGAACAGAATAACCGTTCCTTTGCCTTTCTTTACGGTAGAGGCATATTTGTATTGCCTTAGCCTTGATTCAGCGATGTTAAAACAACATTGCCACGTTCACGGACGGTTACCACTCACCAGCCGCTGCTGGCCCGCAAATAACCCAACGGTAAGAATCTTCAAGAGAGATATATTTTTAATGGTTGAACACCAAGATTGATAAGTGCTAAGGAATATGAGTTCAAGCGTCTCAATGTGGGTGGTAGGTACTACCATCTGCAGTCAACAGCGCTGGAATATCCTAAGACAAGCAGCTCTGGACGTTCTCAATATAGTTTAAGGTTAAGACCAGTTAACAGAAAGATATGGAATGCGGCACCTTCTACCTATAATTGACTGTTATAAATGGAACAACCACACTATTCAGTCTCTTGGGCAAATAGAAATATATCGTGACTTAATAAGGCGTCAAGCTTTCTACCGCATACGGCTTTAAAATAAAATTCCACCTATCGAAGCAGCAATAAAAACAATAGTCTTTCTCAAAAGAAAAACAAAGCGATTTGTTAACCGAACCGTATTTCAGTCTTCCGTCATCATAACCTGATTAATCCTCAAACGAATACTCGATAACCAAACATTGCTCGTCTTTACTGAAATACAAAAAACATTCAGGAATTAAACAAACAGTGTAAATTAAAAAGCGTATATATAAAAAAACGAGACCGCACATCGTAATTTAAAATGTAATGACGTTCCGTTTCGCAGGACGAGTGAACGAAAATTAAACATGCTTTACTGTGTGCCAGTTAAAATTATTTTTTCTGCTTACACAGCCCACTGTGTCCGCTGCCGTACATACGAAAAAAAATAAAAAGACACTAATACAAACACGCGAATCCATCATGTGAACAACAAAATAACATTCACATACACAAGTTTTTATTCTACACATGCACAGCTACGACGATGCACTAACGCAAAAAGAATGCACTTATACACTCACACATTGAAAATACCGCACACTTGTGAAAAATTCGGTGTTCCTATAATCAAAAATTCGTCTGAGTGTGTATAGCGTCATTCCCACGCACGGGTAATGTGTTAACATGCTAGTTCTACAAACAACATTATCCCGTTCGAATGTAAGCCTTAACGGTTCAGGAATACAGCTTTGAATTAAAAAATAATGTTTAATGATTGGGTTGCATTGCGTTTGCATGTGTGCTCGAGCGATTCGTTCGTTTTGTTCTTTTTTTAAATTTCACCGTTTAGTTCAATCTATTTATTGGTTGGTGAACGTGTGTGCGTTGCGGTCGCATACGTATAGGCGGTCAGCGTACATGTGTGGGTACGCGAAAGTGCGTAGAAAAATGGCGGGATATAATTATATATGATTTTTAACTAGCAAATTATCCGACGCGGCTCGCTCTTTTGTTCTTATTGGTTATTTTGTTGTTTTGTTTGATGATTATAGGTTGTAAGAGTCACACGAGGAAATGGACTAGCATTTTCTTACAGCTCTGGTGAGGATGGCTCCAAAACACCCGAGGCGCAATAATTATTGATAATAAAATACACAACTATGTTTATAACTATAGGGCTGTGAATGAATGACACTTTATTACTGCCTCTTTGATTACTTTAAGGAGTAAGTAAATATCAATACGTTGTTATTGCTATGACTATAACTGTCCATACAGAAGTCTTGTACATTCCGAGGATGCGTAGAGTGAGTTAATTACGTCTTTGTATTAGTATGGGTTTAATCCTAGGTCTCAATTTTATACGTGTGTGGTAAACTCTTTGGTCTTAAGCCTATATGTGTACATAGTCTGTAAGGATTACTCTCATTATCAGTGAAAGAAATAGTCACGATATTGTTGGCTTCAAATTTCTTTACATCGATCTTAACATTGCAAAGTCACGGTGTGGACTATTTCCTTGCTGTTGTCTTTATAAGAAAAATGCTAATTAGCAAAAAGGTAAGCTCTATTAACACATTATTTAAACACTTCGTCAAACAAAATACAACTTAGATGAGTTGCTCATCTGCTTGAAATGACATACAATATACGCGTTCGCGATTTGTGCAAACATGGAAAAGACTGCCTATCTTTTAAAATTAGATAATAGGTAATAACCTTAATTTTTACTAAAGACAACTCACTAACTTATAAACTTTGACGTGCATAAGTGTTACTTTGCGAGCGAAATGCATAAATGATTTTCGACTTTGACAAGTTATAAAAAAAATGATTTAACATGTATATGTTAAATCATTTTTTTTTTGATACACTTATGTGTATCATAAATACTTTCAGTGATTTATACTTAACTATGAAAAAGAAAATCTGCGTGCTTGAGAGTTCTCCTTGACACTAGTAGAGGCGGTAAAAGTCTAGCAATGCCACCATGATTAGCAGAATAGGCTTCGCTGACAAGTGTGGATTGCCTAAGCTTAGTCGAAGTCAGGAAAGGCCCAGTCTTGTTATTAATAAACAAGTGTAATATTGTTTTCATTGCCATAAAGACAATTATTGTAATGCCTTAATATTGTAGATAATACGACAGCTGTTTGGAAAGTTTTTAATTTGTAAAACTGACAAACTGTTCTTAATGTATCGATGAGGATCCTAAAACAATATTGTAAGAGGAAAATATTCTTGATTATATGTACATATTTTATGCTTAGGTTAAATTGTGATTCTTTTATTTGCCTTCAAACTACCGGTAATATTTCCAAATTTACACTAAATACTAGTATTTTTTAATCTAATCAGCAGATTTTTATTTCCGTCTCTACAATATTAATTCTAAAAAGTGATAGGTATGATTTTGAACACATTTAAACTTACTTAAAAGTTAAAAACATCAGCTTACAAATAACATACGTTCTGATTGCAGTCTAGAATAGCACGTTTATTTAAATCCTTGAGCTCGCTGTGCTCTCGTGACTAGTAATATAGGGTGACGACCCCCTAAATTTGGGAATGCAATGAAACTAGCATGACCCAGCTCGAGCCAGTTGTAACTGGTAACAACCGGTCTATTCCCGAATTGGCCACAGGTGTGCATTAGTGCACACATACAAGGCTTGTGTGTGTGCGTGCCCGGTGAAATGCAACCCGTTCTTAGATGTAGAGAGACGACAGTGGTGTGCAACTGAGGCGAAATTTTGGCAACTGTTTAAATGTATTTCAGCTCGTATGTGTAGTTGTTTAATAGTTGATTAGTAGAACAGAATTTTATTTTTATATGACGGTGAATTTTTAATAGGAAAGAAGATGAATACGTTAATTAATTCCTTAATAGATAAGAAATGGTATTGAATTAGTTTGTCGAGTGTATTGCAGCATGAAGCGTATAAAATTGGTTTCGAATGATTTTAATTTTAAAAAAGCACAATTATACTACTTAGATAAAATGAGACTGTTTACGCTGACAAAAAACATGCTTCTTTTGATTTAAGAAGGTTCAAGTAGTTTTAAGCTACGACATTTACGCATAAGAAAATTTATTTGATCTGTACGAATTTACGCCATGTTTCTGTTACGAAACTACCGAATAGAAAGAAACTATTATAGATTTTATGCCACCATCTTCATTGTTCTGAAGTCCCCTTATTCATTACAATACACCTAGTAGATGGTATGTATATCTTTATATATATAATTCTACTGTACGTGTGTATGTCACTGAACTCCTCTAAAACGGCTGGACCGATTTTGATAAAAAAATTGTGTGTGTACATGTGGATTCGAGGATGGTTTAGATTTGGGGTTTTTTTTTCCTTTGTACAGGACGACGTCTGTCGGGACAGCTAGTATATATATACGTTATACGTTATTAAACCAATCATATTATATATATATATAATATGATTGGTTTAATAACGTATAATAGCTATTCTCTGGTAATATACAATACAGGGTTGTCAGCATGTGGTTTTTTTGACTTACTTTCTATCTGTTTGTCGCTTAGAGTTTATACTATATTACTACTATATATATTGCTTTTTCGAAACCTACCAAATAGAAGTAATAAGATTTACATCTGTGTCATTTTGAATAAATCTTTGTGTAATATTGTCTTTTGTTTACGCGAATATTATTGATTGAAATTAAACTACTATATACGGCTATATACGGATTTTATCGCGTTGTTTATTTGACACATTATTACATAATTTTCAAAACTGTTACATTACTACTACTACTACTATTAAACTTTACAATTTTTAAGCTGATTAATTTATAATTAAAACTATTAAAACTATTTAGATTTAATTTATTTAATATATTTAACCCATTCGCTGTCCCGTGATAGACACAATAGAAAATCTATTGTTATGTATCATATGTGATTCATCGGACAGGGAACCTGTTAAAATGTCAAATAAACAACGCGATAAAATCCGTATATAGTAGTTTAATTTCAATAAATCTTTGTGTTTTAATTCATGTTTCATATACTAGTCCAATAAAGTATAAAACAATCAATTTCATCATTCAAATTTTTTAATATCATAATATAAATTTAATTCATCATTTCAATCATCCAGGCAATACCTATTCATCGTAAAATGGAAAAATACCTATATATGAATACCTGAGGTACGACACTGGCCGATTAGTAGGGGAGGTTGGCAACTGGGATTCCATTTTCGAATAGGCGGCTTAGAATGTTTAAGATACTGGCTGTATTGTCCTCTATCAGAAAACTACCAAGAAGAACACTATCTCATTACGGAATATATTATGGAAGTCGCTATTTAATGTAATCGAAAATGGCGAAAAAATGGCGTCTTATTATTTTTTCTTACCTTGTTTGAACATTTGCTAAGTATTGTCTGAAACTAATGTGATAAGTCTACCTTAACCGGTCGTATACCGCCGGCTCGCATACCAGCCGGCAGATTTGTACCCGTCGTAGGCCGGTGGCTCGCATGCGAGCCACCGGCCTTAAAACCCTTTATTAGTACTATGTATTGGCACTAACAGCAATTATTTTCGATATATTTTTAATAACAACTGATGCCGACGGCTTTCAGTAATTTTATTCACAAGATAATAAAATGTTTTGTCAACAGTTTTATCTTTCTAGTGGAGACTTAGAGTACATTTTTAAAGTAAGGTTAACTAATAGATACCCCTTGAAAAAGTTATCTGTGAGTAATCTTAAATAAGATTTTCTGTCTGAAAATGTATCTGCAGCAATACGAGTCTAGCCAGTACTGAAAAGTATTGCTGTGTTTCAACAAGCGGTCGGTTCCAACGATTATGAATTTCTATTATAGTATAAATGTAGCAAATTTACTACCTTAGTAAGTTGTATCTAAGAATAGTTAACATTTTCAGTTAAAGTAAAGCAAAAATATACAATTATAGTCATGGATCTTATCTTATCTTATTTCGGCGGCCAATCAGTGTAGACCGGCGACACTTCGACCCAGTGGGATCTTTTGTGTCGGCCCCGAGATCTATCCCTGAGCTATCTCCCTATGAATGTACTGCATCAGTCGCAGCGTATACTTCAGAGGGAGAAGCCTGAAGTCTTCAGCGTTCGGATATGCCAATCCCATCAGACCCATCCTTAGTCCAGCCAACGCGTCACATTCACACAGCAGGTGTGATATGGACTCGTCCTGTTCACCACAGGCTGCAGATCAAATTGTTTGCCAAACCTAATCTGCACAGGAAGTCGTTGGTGCCAAAATGACCAGTGAACACTCCTGTGAGCAGGCGTATTTGGCCCTTATTGTACCCGCAGAACTTCCGGGTAAATCCCGTGGCTCTGTTTGCAATGAATTTCTTGGAGTGTTCCAGACCCCTAAGGGCCATCCACTCCATCCTGTGTTTATCATTGCCATGTGCATTCATAGCTGCCTTGACGGTACTCTCTGAGAGTCCTATGAATGGCTCGGGGCCAACAAATAGTTGCTCCGAGACCATCCTGGCTAAATAATCATGGATACTTACATATTCCTGTTTTTGTACGAAAAACAGGAAAATGTAAGTAAGGGTAGTTAGAGATTACGAAATTCCACTTGCTATGATTCTGGTTTGTTTCTGTTGCTTCATTCTTTTTGGTTATATTCTTTATGTACTCTCGTTGGTACATTTAAACTGTTCTGCTTCCAGCATAAAGAACATGCAACGTAAATGGTATTATTTTATTTATTTTTAAGGCTTTTAGGTAAATTAATGTATTTTAATACTTAAATATATTTATTAACGGATTTTCGACAGCACTGTCCAAAGAATAAGTCTTTTCGCTGATTAGCGGCTATTATTTTTTAGGGATTATTGAAAAGTTATTTATAACTTCTAAGAAAATAACCAATCATGCATACAGCCAGCTTTTGTTTAAAATTACTGAAGCAGAAATGCCTTAAGTAAAATTAGACACGGAAAGTAGTTACTCTTAGTGTAATCTTGCATTTAGTAAAACGTATTCAGTGAACAATGGCATAACTTAAGAAAATTAACGTGATTTTATGTAAATAGTAACAATTAGTTAGATTTAAAACTATTATTAACATAATCAATAATAATTCGACTGTACTGATACTAACACTATTGTGCCAGAGGAGTGAGTGTCTCATCACTGGCAGTGGGGTCTGACCATAAAATTTTTAGTACTGGAGTTATTTTTAATTAAAAAGAATACTCAAACAATTATATAAGTGTCATTTATTTTCTAAAAAGTCAAGACGGGCTTTTGAGCTTCGTATATAGTACCACACTACTCACTGGCTTTATATTTACGATTACTAATTCACCACACAGTATATATCCAAATAAGTAGCAGCAACTTGTAGATGTTTACAAACACAGTCACAATTTCTAGCTTTGATTCTATTAATAAGTTAAGAATCCGAAGAAGAATCTTCAGCGCTCTCTTTGTTTCTTTCTTCCGCGTTATTTTTATGACCGACAATTTTACGGTAAAACTTGATGGCAAGCGGTTTCCTTAGACCTGTGATCGCTTGCAAAACCAAAGGCATCCTTAAATCTTAGCTGAAAAAAATGAAAATAATGAAAGAATGAGTAAATGAAGAGAGAATGCAAGAGGTACACCTACACAACTATAATCAGTAATAGTGTTACTAGTATTACGCCAGTTCCTTGTAAAAGGATGGTACTTCCACTAGTGGATCCGCTTATTCATACCGTCAGCAAATTATTTGCAACAGGGGTACCGAACTTAGAATTTTTAACCCTAGAACTTTAGATCTTTCTAACAACTATTCAAAATTGTAATCTATGAGAAATGTTGTGATTGGGTGGTATCATAAAATGTTCACATGCATGCTACGTGACACGAAATGCTTCCATTATTATCGCAATTTTTAACTATGTGATTAAAAACAAACATTCTTTAAGAAATTACTATGAATAATAACTCTTAAACTTTAGATTTTCATTTTATATTGAATACGCAGATTTTCTGAGGACCAATTCTTGTAATATGTAATGTTAAAAATAGAGTGCTGATTTAGCCTAATAAACGTCAAATATGAATTGAATTGCAATTTAAGTTCACATTTGTTCGAGGTTTAAGCAAAATACCGTGATATTTATGACACCCAGTCTAGATTTAAGCCCTATTTTTAACAGATTTTAATATGAGAATTGGTCATCTGATCACTGATCACACAAGTATATTATCACCACCACTTATGCAAGTATTACTATTACAACCTAATCATTTTGATCGATTTGACTGTACTAGCGGTCGCTAAGTGATTGAAATTCGAACATAATTGCTTCAAAGTTTAAGTTTGATCGTTTTCCAGGTTTTTTTGTCTATAACTATACCCTTATAATAACATTAGTTCATTTAGTCACCTACTCCACATACATATGTCAACATAGTTATGAAGAATTCTACGACATCCACCGAACAATGCCGAAATACTACGAACGCGATTCCACTGCTTGTGTCAAATGCAATATCAATAATTGAATGTATTTCTAATGCAAATTCTATAAAAATATTAGGATTCACCACTCCTTCTGCATAGAAACTTTAACTGTGCCAAATTTCATACTTTTCCGACCGTGCAATTTTCGTAAAAAGGGGTACAAAGTTTTTGCTTTATGTATATAGATATTTAAAATGTTCGTCGTAATTGCCATTTTTCTTGCTATCAATTTCTGTTATTGAGAATATAAGAAGAGGTTCGTTAAGCTTTTACATTTTACTTAAAATGGCTAAATGCGAAGTACCCGGAATTTCCCTTTTGTTTGGACTTTTGCGTAGTTTTACAAAGAGGTGTTTTCTGGGAAGCTAAACTCTTTGTGGCTACTCAAATTTATTAAATTTACTTTGCCTCAATCGGAAATCAAAATGCTGCTGACAGTGACGGCCAGTTGAAATAAATTAATTAGCATAAAGATACATGTTTGCTTTTTTCTGAAGTTGCTTCAGACTTTAGGCTTGATCTATCGGATAAATTCTAAGTAATGATCCTAACTAATATTATAAATGCGAATATTTGTTTGTTACGCTTTCACGCCTTAACTACTCGACCAATTATCATCAAATTTCGCATAGACGTTGTCAGTGGTACAAAAATGGACATAATCATCCAGGAAAAAGTACCTACTATTCCCGAGGAATAAAAAATTTACATAACCTACATTTACACGAACCTATAAATAAGTAGATAATGGGAACCTAAGTAAGCGACAAATGGGATAGGAACGCGACGCACTGCTTAAATAAATATGTAATATTGTTTTACATAATATTGTGTTACGTTTACGCAAATGTTATACAATGAAATTAAACTGCTTTATACGGATTTTGTCACGTTGTTTATTTGAAAACACTATTATTACATAATTTTTAATTATAACACTACTATTATAGAATATTTTTACAATTTAAATTATTTGAATTTATTAAAACTATTTATATTTAAGTTTCTATTTTTCCCCGTCGTTTCGGTTGCTTTACAGCAGTCATGATCTCGGGGAGACTAAGATGATAGTTGTCTCAATGTTCTGAAGTGTCATTATTTCAAAGTACCCCAACATAATTTAATCATTGGTTTCTATTTACGCAGAATGAGTTCAAAGTATCATGAAGTCTAGCTGCGGTTTGCTTCTTCTTGGGTTTGACTATTTAAATTCCTGGATCCCAAGATGATAGTATATTCCAACCATCTTCTTTATTGAAGTTAGGATGTTTTTTGATTTTAATAGTCTCGTGAAGCATCCTTGGTAGGAATCGGTGTTCTTTAGCGAGTATCTATCGTTTGTCTGTACTGTCAAGAAATGCCTAGTACAAAGTCTAGTGCCCGATCGACAACAAGAAGCTAGGCCCCTTTTAACCTAAAATCATGTGTTTAAGACAACTCTGTCATCCATCGGAGACAATCTACGTAATTTATATTAGTAGTCGTGGATTGTCGTACCCAAATCTTCGACTGTTTAGCTCGTAAAAGCAAATAGCGGTCCAAGTACAATAATAGTAATAACAAGTAAAACAATAAATGGGGCAATAACAGAAACATTTTCTTTTCTAAAGAAGATCATTTATAACTTTTATTACGACTTTTCATGTAAGTATAACTTAGCTACTATATTTTTATTGGATAACTAGCTTTTGCCCGCAGCTTCATACCCGTGGTGGTATTGAGGAAATCGTTTTTTTTTGGTATTTCTTTGCATGAGAGAAGAATCTGATCTACACACGTATTACTCGACTTATTGGCGGCATATCAAGATAAAACATGCACCAGATTTTAAGTTAGACCACTAGCAATACAACTGTAAAAACCACATTCAATTTTGTGCAGTGGATTTTGATGAAAAACAAATATTTTAAAATAATAATAATAAGCATTTATTTCAATTAAGGTTACACAATAGTTACACTTACTATTGTTTAGACATCGACCAGTACAATAATACTAAATGTGTAGATAAGACCTTAATACATATATCGCGGTGTTTGAGGTAAGCGACAAACGCGACATCGGAACGCGACGCGACAAGCTGCGTAAATATCAAATAATTTGTTTCTATGTTGAAATACCTATAGATAAAGTAAAACATTTATTTGCACGAATAATGTTCAGAAAGTTCTTATATAAATATATAACAGGATCCCTAGGACTATACGAAATATAAATTATATTAATGTATTTAAACATAATTATGTTTAGGACATAATATTTAATAGATAAGACATATTATTCTGTAAATGATTTCCTTGACATAGAATTTTAATAAATACAAATATACTGACTGAATATAATGATAATAGTATATAATAATCTAATTTCATCAGACTGCAATGCAGAAGGTCTCGGGTTCGAACCCACGTCGCGCACCTCTGACTTTCAGAAGTTATATGAATTTTCGAAATTATGTGCGTATTGATTGACAATTATCGCCTGCTCCGTGCCTCGGTGAGCACGTTAAGCAAAAAGGTAAGCTCTATTAACACATTATTTAAGCACTTCGTCAAACAAAATACAACTTAGATGAGTTGCTCATCTGCTTGAAATTACATACAATATACGCGTTCGCGATTTGTGCAAACATGGAAAAGACTGCCTATCTTTTAAAATTAGATAATAGGTAATAACCTTAATTTTTACTAAAGACAACTCACTAACTTATAAACTTTGACGTGCATTAGTGTTACTTTGCGAGCTAAATGCATAAATGATTTTCGACTTAGACAAGTAATAAAAAAAAAAATTTAACATATACGTGTATCATAAATACTTTCAGTGATTTATACTTAACTATGAAAAAGAAAATCTGCGTGCTTGAGAGTTCTCCTTGCCACTAGTAAAGTGGTAAATGTCTAGCAATGCCACCATGATTAGCACAATAGGCTTCGCTGACAAGTGTGGATTGCCTAAGCTTAGTCGAAGTCAGGAAAGCCCAGCCTTGTTATTAATAAACAAGTGTAATATTGTTTTCATTGCCATAAAGACAATTATTGTAATGCCTTAATATTGTAGATAATACGACAGCTGTTTGGAAAGTTTTTAATTTGTAAAACTGACAAACTGTTCTTAATGTATCGATGAGGATCCTAAAACAATATTGTAAGAGGAAAATATTCTTGATTAAATGTACATATTTTATGCTTAGGTTAAATTGTGACTATTTTATTTGCCTTCAAACTACCGGTAATATTTCCAAATTTACATTAAATACTAGTATTTTTAATCTTAAAGCAGCGATAGCTCAGTGGGGAGACCAACAGACTGCAATGCAGAAGGTCTCGGGTTCGAACCCACGTCGCGCACCTCTGACTTTCGGACGTTATATGACTTTTCGAAATTATGTGCGTATTGATTGACAATTATCACCTGCTCCGTGCCTCGGAGAGCACGTTAAGCCGTCGGTTCCGGCTGCCATGAACATCTATGGCAGTCGTTATTGGGAAAGTCGGTACCCTCTAATATCCTGACACTGGTCTAGCCTTAGGGTATCGTTAGCCTTCGGGTTGCGGAGGTCAGGTGGCAGCCGCTCCGTGTATAAACCGATATCCAGTCAAATCCGGTTAGACCAGAAAAGCCGACCCCAAGTGACTTGGGAATAATAAAGGCTAAGAGAGAAGAATAATCTAATTTAATTATTATTGATAATTGTTGTTATTGCATGCTGTGAATTTGATGCTCAGACAATAGAAAAATGTAATCCACAAATAGCTGTTTGCAAGTAGTTGTTCTAAGTTATGTCCGTTGATACAATGTTTATAAATTTCCCCGCGAGACACCACCTTAGGTACCAAAAATACCTTACATACGACCACTATTTTCTAAAGCGACTATCGTTATAATTACTATATTACTTAGCAAAACTGCGTAAATATTAAATGATGTTCAGGTACTTTGAAATAATTACACTTCAAGACATGAGACAACCAACATCTTAGTCTTCCCATGAACCTGGCTGCTGAAAAGCAACCGAAACGTCGGCAAAAGTATAAAATTAAATCTAAGCATTTTTTATAATATAAATAACTTAAATATACGTCAACAGTTACTAGTAAAAGTTTCTAACAATAGTAGTTTAAAGTTTTAACCTCATATAATAAAAGTGTTTTATAGAAAACAAATAACGCGATGAAATCCATTTAAAATGGTTTGATTCCAATGTACAATATTTGCGTAAATGTAAGACAATATTACGTAAACAAATTGCTAAAAAATCTCTAACATTTTCAATAAACAAAAATAAAATAACAAAAAAAATGTAAGTACCTTATTTTCGTTTGTATAATTGTAAAAAGTTTGCAACGTCTGGCATAGAGTAATGTAACGCGGTAACAGGTCTGCCGCCATGTTGTGAACTTTTTTTAATGCTTTCGAATTTCGGGTGCCTAGGACAATGACCTCGCGGGCCCTGTAGGATTGGAACATAGGGCTTTTAGTTGTGTAGTTACGTTCTACTTTTTGTGTTGAAGGGTTTCGAAATGTTTTGTTATAATATTAGGGCTTAGGTTTCCGAACAGGGTTTGACAAGAAAGTGTAAAAAAGTGTTATGTTATACGGTAGGCTGGTAAAATATTCGTCATGATAAATCGTAGTCATATACATATTATAATAAATGTAATAGTTTGAATAATTGTTTTTCATACACAAATATCAACGTGGAATTAATAGTATTTAGTATGGATGTATTTTAGACCACGAGCATAGAACTGGGCTCACTTTAAACAATGATCAAGGAAATTGCGTGTAGATAACGTAAAATAATATAAATCGTATTTTTTGGTTATGTACATACCTATAGTTGGTGAAGCTTTAGATTTACAATGAAGATGTCGTGGGTTTAAACCTCGTCCAAACCTGTATTTAAGTGAGCTTCGGTAGACGTCAAAAAGATTTATTTATTTATGGAGGTCCAACAGCTTATCCTAGTTTGACAAAATATTTAAATAAGTATTCGATAGCCAATTACAGGTCCTCGCGTTTAGCATTTCATTAAAAATTACACATAGTTTCCAAGAGAATAGCAATTACACGTATACAATTACATACAACCAAAGTACAATACAGCTCGGCTAGTAATACAATAGTTTAAACAAAGAACTGTTCACTCATTCGTCGTCTGGCCACTGGAATACTAGTGCAGAATAAATGCAAATTCAGATCTTTAGCAGATTTGAAAAGAAGTGCAGTTGTAGACAATATTATAAGATTCTGATTTGATTTTCGGCTCGGGAAAATTGTTATTAAGATTTTCTGTTAAGAAATATTTAGTAGTAATAGGGATCTGATACTTGAAACGGCAATAGGCTCACTGCATATTACGTGTGACCTAACACTGCATGTAGCTATATGTATGTACGTATGTATCTTATGTGGGGGCCAGTCAGTACAGACCGGCGACACTTCGACTCAGTGGGATCTTTTGTGTCGACACTCTCCCAATAACGACTGCCATAGATATTCATGGCAGCCGGGACCGACAGCTTAACGTGCTCTCCGAGGCACGGAGCAGGCGATAATTGTCAATCAATACGCACATAATTTCGAAAAGTCATATAACTTCCGAAAGTCAGAGGTGCGCGACGTGGGTTCGAACCCGAGACCCACTGCATTGCAGTCTGTTGGTCTTCCCACTGAGCTATCGCTGCTCTATATGTAAGCGTAAAGCTATATGAAAATGTGTCATTTTAAATACAGAAGGAATATTTTTAAAATCAGTGAATCTGACTAGCAATTGTTGAAACAGTGAATTTCTCACTCAGATGATCTGTCTGATAGATAAGCTGGTTTTGGAAGTAACGGTAAGTAATGATAGTCGAGGGTCCTGATGTTTTGGCTGAATTTGTCTGGAAATATCCAAGTAAAACGTTGAGAAGCTAAATTACTGATATTGATATTCAAACACAATATACTGTATTTGAATTACGTATCTCCATGGAAAATCTAATTTGAATATAAATTTGAGATAGTCATTCAAATATTTCATTTCAACCTACGATCCCATTTTCTTCTATACCTTACGAACCTTAAATATGTTTATGTATGTTACACGCAGTAAACAAATATGGTTTTCAATGGAAAATACCTTATTAATTTGCTCAGGTAATATCCATTCAAAACACTTCCGTTACCAAAAATAAACGTGCAAAGATATGATGCCTTACCGAGTAGGATGTTTTTAAGCTTTCACGTGAAAATATTCAACATCCACTTTTGAATGAGCATAATATTTTTATTTTCTTAATAATGGAAAACGAATATGTCTTAAAAAAATATTCTATTTTAAGAAACATTTATTGATGTTTAAAACTCACATAAGGATATTGCATTTCTTTATATGAAATTAGATTTTCCGTGCTATTTTGCTCGCGTAAATATATAATACGTTTCGTCAATTTTCTTGCTCTCGGAAACAGTACTTTTTTGGATCCCTGACAACATACATGCGAAATTTTATAATGATCGGTCGAGTAGTTAAGGCATCAAAGCGTTATAAACAAGCAAACTCACATTCACATTTATAATATTACAAGCGACCTGCTCCGGCTCGCAAGGGTAGCACAAAACCTTAACAAATTATGCACCTAAACCTTCCTCATGAATCACTCTGTTAATTAGTGAAAACCACATGAAAATCCTTTTAGTAGTTTTTGAGTTTATCGCAAAAAGAAAGACAGACGCGGCGGGTAATTGTTATGTATAACAATACATATGATAAAATGTAGGTAGGGTTCTACTCCTATGTCCAGTTAAATAATATATTTTCGTACAATATATGGATTGTTTTCTTTATGTATAAAAAAACAGCTTCCATGTGTGTGTGCCCGCAAAAATCAATAATAACTCGATTAATTGACATGAAATTTTTACAAATCGTTGCGTATTTATATAAGTTTATTTTTATAAATTTTTACCCTTAGTTCCGTTGTGCGGAATATATTCCTAGTATACTATTATTTAGTTCCCTAATATTTAATATCAAAATTATGTAATAATAGTGTTTTATAAAAAATAAACAACGCGATAAAATCCGTTAAATTTGTTTAATTTCTATATATAACATACGCATAAACGTAAAACAACATTATGTAAGATCTAGTAATAATATAATCTCCTACAGACCAAATTTGGCTGATCGGGTAGGAGAAGGAGATCTAGACGGAGTAGAAGAAGATATTACTGTACGCAAATACAAGTGCACTCTCTATTCTCTCATTGTCCGATGGGACCACATTCCATCACGCTTGGAGAGAGATTAGATAGGACGAAGAGCTTTAAATGCTTTCAGACAGAAAGATAACTACAGTAAGCTTACTTACCGATAACTTTGACGTTTTTAAGTGTTAATGACCTTTCTGAATAAAACTTCTTTTATTTTGACTTATGTAAACAACATATGCATATATTCCTTTGAAATACGACCGTTTTATGTAAGCCTTTGGCAATATATAGGTAGCATCTCAAATAATTTAACTATTCAATTAAATTTTTACATATCTATAGACATAATAAAATTGTAGCTGAGAGATGAGGGGCTTCTATAAGAGCTATAGAAGCAAAAAACAATTATTGTTAGTTATTTTGTCCGTCTGTATGTTTGTACGCGCACCACCCAAATACTACTGCACAAAATTGAATACAGTTTTCACAATTTCTTTGCTGAAGGTCTTGTTTATAATCTGATACAATTTTTATCTAATACGCCGCCTGAAAGTTCATTATATTTATCAATAGGTATGTAAAGTATGTTTTACGTGAGTAGTTCAGCTTCTTTTTACTTTCAATTACCACAGCTTTTATTATTTTATTTGCAAAAGCTAGTTGCAAATAAAATAATCTCTAGTCCCCACAACATCGCAGTCCTAAGACAATTCATACAAAACAGTGGAGTTCATTCGAAATCTCTAATTGTTCGCCGGAGTTTAGAACTACAGTAAATCTATTAAATAGCCCAGTTAAAGTAATTTCATGGTTCAGTGCGAACGAGGATTACGAGAAAAAGGATTTGGCTTACGGTTTATTTTTGCTGAGTTCTGCTTATAGGGGCGAGCAGTAATATATGAGAATATAATTCTGGGTTGAGACCGAAGTATCTTTCGCAGCATTTAGCGGGCCAATCTATACTTTATTAAGTTCCTTTGCAAACAATAAGATATTTTATATTATATCTACATAATTTTCTCGAAGATATATGTGAAGTCTGCCAACCCGCACTGTGCCAACGTGGTGAACTATGGCTTAACCCTTCTTACACTGTGAAGAGGCCCGTGCCCATCGGTGGGACAGCTTCAATATAGGGCTCATATTATCATTATTATATTATAACTAGCTTTTGTCTCAGGTTTCGTTTAGAAACAGTACGTTTTTCCTGGATGAAAGGTGTATGTTATGTGATAGGTTCTTACTGTACCGCAGAAGTGAAATATTGAATATATAATATATTTATTATTATTATATACTTCTTTCTAAAGTAAGCAGAAGTGTTCTAAATTGTGATCTAGATTGTTTATTGGTCTTGTATATATAAATTTATGGACTTGTTTAAACCCTAATTGATATTATAAATGCGAATGTGACTGTCTGTTTGATACGCTTTAACTACTCGACCGATCATCATGAAGTTTCACATACACGTTATCAGTGGTACACAAAATGACATAAGGTACATTTCATCCAGGAAAAAAAGTACTGCTCTCTTAGGATAGCCAGTTCCTTGTAAGGCTCTTGTTAGAAAACGAAACTACTCGTACGTAACTCATGTAAATTAATATTTGCTTTGAAATTCAAATGACATAGATTTCATCGATCTTGTGACGATATATCATTCCAACCATAGACAATATACCATCCATAAAAAAAATACAATTAAGCCACTAACAGTTCAAAATTAAAATTTAACATCCAAGGGTTGAAACCGTTTGTAACTTAACGAATTCGGAGGGTATTTTCGATGCCCACCCTTCCACCCTGTGGGGTGGGTTAGAACAAATACGCAAAAGTGGCCAAAGGTCGCTAATTCGATTCCCAGGCCACATATGTAATGCAAATATAGGTTATGTAGAAACGGAGTTATTTACATGGCGGGAATGGGTATAATTTTTTTAGCGGTGCAATTAAAATATCGTTGGGCAGAGCGAATTTCGTCTATATTAATAAATGATTTTCCTATTTTCAATTCTGTATGTTTAAAAGCAAATACTTATCTAATAGGAATATAAAGCCTTTTTTCACTACCGTAAGTGTTAGACCACAATACTATGTAGGCATACAGGGTTTCTTTTTGTTTTTTTAATATTCTAATAGGCTTGCGTTTGACCGCGATCTCATCTGATCTTAAGTGAAGATGCAGACTTCACACATTTTCGACTGAAATCTTAAGTGAGTTAAGCATTTTGATTTCTTCACAATGTTTATCTTTACAGATAAAGCGAGCGATAAAAAACTTTTAAAATAAAAATGCGTGCCGAGGGTTTGGACTAGCGGCTTCTGTGAGGTAGTCTAATGTTCTTTTCACAAAACTATCACAACGTCAGTAAAAATAAACAATAATAGAACTAGATTGCTAATTATTGTAATAGAAGACATACACTATACATACATAATCCCTCGTCTCTATCTCCGAAGTGGCACAGATGTATTACATACACAGCTGGTGAACCAGCTATGTGCTAAGTCGCACGTAGTAGTGGACGACCATATTGTACGATACTAGACTCCATGCTACTTCTGAAAACTTTCTGACAGAAAAACGCAATAACAGTTTGTACCGTGACCTCATGCAAAGCAGTCGCACTGTCATATAATGTCATTAAGGCAAGGTATTTGGAACTGTTGGTGTTGGTCAGTTGGTATCGCTACGTTTGTCATGCGAATGAAGTGTATAATAATAATATCAGCCCAGTATTAAACTGTTCACTGCTGGGCACGAGCCTCTTCTTAGTGTGAAAAGGGTTAGGCCATAGTTCACCACGCTGGCTTAGTGCGGGTTGGCAGACTTCACATATCTTCGAGAACATTATGGATTATGGAGAACTCTCAGACATGCAGGTTTCCTCACGATGTTTTCCATCACAGTTAAAGCAAGCGATAATTAATTATTTTATACTCATATAACTTCGAAAACTCAGCCAATCTTTATGCGTGTGTGTGAGAGTGTGTACCTACGTTTTAGAACTCCTAGAGCTATAAGGAAATGCTGTACTATCAGCGGATAAGCAGTTCTTTGTCGATGATGCTAGCAGTGCAGTGACTACTTTTATGAGGCAAGGTGCGATTTATACTTATGATGATTGCAACCATACATAAATTACAGTATGTATGTATCTTATGTGGGGGCCAGTCAGTGCAGACCGACAACACTTCGACCCATTGGGATTTTTTGTGTCGACACTCTCCCAATAACGACTGCCATAGATGTTCATGGCAGCCGGGACCGACGGCTTAACGTGCTCTCCGAGGCACGGAGCAGGCGATAATTGTCAATCAATACGCACATAATTTCGAAAAGTCATATAACTTCCGAAAGTTAGAGGTGCGCGACGTGGGTTCAAACCCGAGACTCTCTGCATTGCAGTCTGTTGGTCTCCCCACTGAGCCATCGCTTCTCTAAATTACAGTAACTACAATGTGTATGTCCATGGCATTTTTTCTATCTCAGAGAAGATAACTTATCATGTTGTTTCAATGTTTAATTTACAATAGCAAATTAAAATTTGCAATGTAACGAGAACGCTCCTAACCCAGCTAAACCAAATCGTATTTCAGATAAAAATGGTTCACATATCATGTGTGCTAACTTATAATTCACTTCCACGGGTCGTATATAAGCGAATCGGAACAAAAAACTTTATTGGTGTTTGAAACGACGCCTTAGGGCGACATCGATCGTGCAGCCTGTACCTCTATTTAATGTGGAGTATTTGTTATAAGTGGTAGCGTGTAAAATCCTACAACAACCCTTTGCCATAAATTAGGTAAAGCTAGTCGCAGTCAGTTGCAGCAGAGACTGCAGCCATAATAGATTCTTAAGAGAGATGAGAGTGATCCCATAATCCCTCTCCTATTCCTCGAGAACCTATTACTACAATATATATATATATATATATATCGGTTGTCCTAACCATATAGACTTCGAAGATGTACTTTTTGAAATTTCTAAACCTTTTTTCGATTGATCAATAAAAACAAGCAATAAACATCGGAAAAGTATGTTAGTACAAAAACATCGCCTTATAAGCTCCTTAAAATCCAAAGTGAAAAGAAAAAGCTCACTTTCTAGGACACCTAAAGCCCGTTTTGCAGGCGTTGTGTTATACAAATGATATCGAGTCCTGTTTATGAGCTATCCTACTATGAGCTGAAAGGCAGCTAGTGCCTCCTTCCTGAATAAGAAACAGGTCCACAGTCAACCACGCTCTGTTGCAATTTATGTTTCAACACGATGTTTCCCATTACTGTCAAATAATTTTAGTCTCCAGATGACCATTTAAACTATAGCGTCATTCTGGTAGTAAATTATAAAATACTAGATTATGCCCACGGCTTGGCTCGCTTTAATGTAGCTTATGCCATTTTCTATTCTTCAGGAATATTACTTTTATCTGTACCCCTGACATGTATGCGTTATTCATGATGATTGGTCGAATAGTTAAGGTGTAAAAGCGTAACAAACAAATTCACGTTCGCATTTATAATATTAGTAAGGTTATCTAAATACTCGCTTTTAGCGTTTGACTTGAAGTACGCCCTAGATATGC
Organism: Catocala fraxini; assembly: GCA_930367265.1. Lineage (NCBI taxonomy): Eukaryota > Metazoa > Arthropoda > Insecta > Lepidoptera > Erebidae > Catocala > Catocala fraxini. The sequence goes on along the minus strand of OV884036.1, from coordinate 4,988,275 downwards.
GAACCAACCCCTATCTAAAATCGTTTGGAAATAAAACGCGCATAGAGATCTCCTGTAGGAATTAACTGGGGCCCGTTGTACCCACAACTAATAAATTGCTAAATAATAAAGGTTCTGGCCTTTTTCCATGCGGTAGGGTTAGCGGAGGGAAATAGAGGGATTCTTTACATTCACGTTAGATAAATATCGAGATTAAATTTGTTTCGAACATGTTTTTTTTAAATAGTCTTTGTCAATCTGTGTGCTATAGTTTGCGCGTTTGCATTTAATCGTGAGGTCTTGTATTCGATTACCATATCTCCCAAGGTGTTTTTGGATTTGTTTATAAAGCAATTTTTTGTAGCAACAGTATCCGATAGACAGCTCTTATTTTATCTTATTCGGGGGCCAGTCAGTGTAGACCGGCGACACTTCGACCCAGTGGGATATTTTGTGTCGGCCCTGAGATTTATCCCTGAGTTATCTCCCTATGAATCTACTGCATCAGAGACAGCTCTAGTCTACTATAATTCGCATGAACTAAATATTAAGATGACATAATATGGGTGTAATATACTTCTGCTTAACCTTTCGGGGAAATACTTAATCAAGCATTTAATATGTATCTGTTATATGTGTAATTCGTTTGCTTCACATAAGAGATTTTCCCCGTTTTTGCTACATTTTTCATTGATGCTCCGTTCCTATTAGTCGTAGCGTGATGTTATATAGCCTATAGCCTTTCGATAAATGGGCGATCCAACACTAAAAGATTTTATCAACTCGGACCAGTAGATCCTGAGATTAGCGCGTTCAATCAAACAAACAAACTCTTCAGCTTTATAATCTTTATGTATATAATTCTACTGTACGTGTGTATGTCACTGAACTCCACCTAAACGGCTGGACCGATTTCGATAAAAAAATTGTGTGTGTTCATATGCATTCGAGGATGGTTTAGATTTGGGATTTTTTTTTCGTATGTACAGGACCACGTCTGCCGGGACAGCTAGTATTACTATAGATTTAAAACTAAGATTAGGTTGTATGAAGTTGGCTAGAAATTATATGAATTGTTTTAATATTTTGTATTGTTAAAACTAGCCTGCCCCGGTAGCGGAACGGTAAACTGTTGTGCATGAGGTCACGGATTCGATTTCCAGGTCCAACAAAGTATTATGTTTCTCATAATATTGTGTTCTGTTTACGCGAATATTATTCATTGAAATTAAACTACTATATACGGCTTTTATCGCGCGTTGTTTATTTGACACTATATTACATAATTTTGAAAAATGTTATACTACTACTACTATTAAACTTTACAAAAAATTTTTTAAGCCACTTGAATTATTATTAAATCTATTAAAATATTTAGATTTAATTTAATTTTACACTTTTCCCGACGTTTCGGTTGCTTTTCAGTAGCCATGGTCACGGGGAGACTAAGATGGTAGTTGTCTCAATGTTCCAGTGTAGTTATTTCAAAGTACCCGAACATAATTTAATCATTGGTGTTTCTATTTACGCACAATGAGCTCAAAGTATCATGATATCTAGCTGTGGTTTGCTTTTTCTTGGGTTTGACTATTTGTATTACTGAATCCCAAGCTGGTGGTACATTCCAACCATCTTCTCTATTAAAATTAGGATGTTTTTTGATTTCAATAGCCTCGCGAAGCATCCTTGGTAGGAATCGGTGTTCTTTAGCGAGAATCTGTGGTTTGTCAAATCTCAGGTAGTGGTTGGTCCCCTGTTGCACATGTTCACACACAGCGTATGTTTCTCTTTTAAAAATTCTGAGTAGCGGCACAGAGTTAAGAACTGTTCTCACTAGTAAACGGCAAAAGATTTGAGCTTTATTAGATGGTAGCTTGCAACCATGGCTGGCGAATTGTATGTATGTTAGTTCTGATACAAATGGAGTCTGTCTCTATAATAACTATGTTACTATTACCTGTGTTTTGATCCATATATCCATAGCTTAGCTTCTAACACACACATCTTGTATCTTATGTGGGGGCCAGTCAGTGCAGACCGGCGACACTTCGACCCAGTGGAATCTTTTGTGTCGACACTCTCCCAATAACGACTGCCATAGATGTTCATGGCAGCCGGGACCGACGGCTTAACGTGCTCTTCGAGGCACGGAGCAGGCGATAATTGTCAATCAATTCACACATAATTTCAAAAAGTCATATAACTTCCAAAGATTAAAGGTGCGCGACGTGGGTTCGAACCCGAGACCCTCTGCATTGCAGTCTGTTGGTCTCCCCACTGAGCTATCGCTGCTCTAACACACACATACTCGTCTTCGTTGGACACATACAGCTTCTTCTGTGTGTGTGTGAAAACGGCTATTGGGTTAAAGATTATCACAGAAGTAAATCCAAGACACATGATAATAAAGTATATCTTTGTGCCTAATTTAAGTCCATTTTAAGTACAACGGTTAACACGTAATCAAGTTACAAAAATCCAAATTTATTCATGCTTTCACATTTATAATATTAGTAGAATAGATTTCATGAAACGTATTTTTTGTACTAAGTGACTCGTTTGTCTCATGGTATACCTAAGTTTGTGTTTATGTTCAGAACCAATCATGAGGTCCTCGGTTCGATTTTAGGGCCCAAAAATTGGGTTTTTGTGTTAGGAAACACTGATTAACGTCATGTAGTCTGTTAATTGCCCCGATAGACGAAGAACTTATCTCGAATTAGATAGAACTCTAACTAGCTGGTGCCTGCGACTACGCTCGTGTGATATGTCAAGTTGTAGTCTTTATTACTCAGGGATAGACCAGCTAACTATTAGTAGTAGATTTGTCTAAATTTATTTAGTAGTTCTAAAGATTAGCCTGTACATACAAACAAATAAATTACATCATTTAGTATCATCCAGAATTTATTCGACGCATACCTACTTACTATGTTTATAAACTTCACCATGCACACCAAACCACCAAAATTTTATACAAAATTCAAGATAACGAACACCGTGCCCATCTTTTTAAAACTTACTACCATTTTTCCCCCCTTTTCACGATGTAAACCAACTTTATTCTTCGCAGTGGGCCAAAGTATGTGGGAAGAATACTAATGTGCATGGTAAGAGGGGTTACATGATGTAGGTTACTGTGACTTCTGCATGATATCAATTCACTGTTTTATGAGTGCGTTTTTATGAGGGGATGGTAGTTAAATAGACTGCGGATCGATAGTAGTGAATAAGTTATGGGTGATTGAATTCCGGACGGGTGGCCGTAGTTGGAAGATACTTGGGTAAAAACTAACGATATGTGGCAATCGATGAAAAGGTTAAAATCATTTGAATCTTAGAGTAAATCGTAACTCTGAAACGTTAGCGTTATTCGTTGAAGTTGATTGTTCATTTAATTGCGTGTTAGCCAACCCAAATGCGACAGATTTTGGCACAATGATATAGAAACATTAAAGATGAAAGGAAGAAGATCCAAAAACGTTTATCTTCGCCGTCCCATTCGAGAACATCGCAACCACGATCGACCACGACTTATCAATCGTAACATCACGAAATCAAAGATCAAATTTAAAATAAAAAAACGTTTTCTATTTAAATAATAAGTTTTAACAACAGATTAACCAATATTTAGATGCCGATAGATGTTCGAAGTCTAGAGAAGTATCATGCATATTATACCTCTATACTATGTATATAGGTAAAATATACATATGTATATTGACTGGACAGCATTACGTAAGCTCCATCAGAGATTATCATTGCCTTTGCCGCAATCCCTGAAGGCAAAAGTGCCAGTACCCACTGCACCTGTTTACCGATGGTACCGCGAATGCCTCACGGTAGGGCTACACACATTCAAAGTTGCTTAGTGAACAATAAACTGAGCTATACCTGTAGGTTTTTGGCAAGAAAACTCGGATAAGTCACCTTTTTTTTTAATCCATACCTGGCGTCATAGTTTGCAATATATGCAATGTCAGAAAGCTGGCTATATCTGCCGGAGGACCGGTGGCCGTTGGAACAAACAAATCTTAGAAAGGTATACCGCGAATTGCAAATGCAATGTAAACACCCTCTAACCAGGTGGACTATAGAATTGAAAAATAGCTGAGATGGATGTGGGTGGATGCGAAAAGTGAAAGATCGTATGTTGTGGCGTAAAATGGTAGAGGGTATGTCCAGCTGTGGACTACAACAGACTGACTGATAGAGTGATATAAAATATATACACAGGCACACTTCTAGAAGTCGACCACAAACTAAACAAAAACTAAAAAATAGAGATTTTTATACCTGTGTATGTAGCTGAAAGGGTAGACAGATGCGTATAAAGGTAATTATTTTAATGTAATTTGTAGCTTATGTTATAGAAAGCACAGCGATATTTTACATTATATGACTATCCTAGAATAGTATTATTTAGAATTATTGGTATATAAAGGGCATTTTGTTATTGCAATTCATAGTGTATGACAGCACAACAATATTTTATATTAAATGGTTATCTAAATGATTATACTCAAAATTGCCAACACATAAAAATATATTTTTGATTTTATTCGGCGAGATGAGGGTAGTTGTTATGGTTTATTAAAACATTGCAGCCACATATTGCATGTTCAGAACTCCCTAAGTAACCACATTTGGCTAGCTATGATTTTAATTCCCACTCAATAGACGGCGAGGAAACAGCCTTCTACGCAAAACATTTCCAGAATCTGTGCTACTCTTAAGAATTTCCACTGGAAGCAACAATAATACTTTCATCCCAGAATAGAATCCGGCACAAATAAACCTTGCCATTTCAGGCTTCCATATTAGTATTTGTAATTGTGAAATATAAAGTTGAACTAAGCCATATCACTTGTTCAGAGCCCCGTAAATTACGAAGGGTTGATTTTAAAACCCTTTTTAAGCTGGGGTGGGTCTGATCATTATTTAAATTAAAGAAATTTTCTCACTGTTCGTCATTGTTATAAATTATTACGTGATAGATTAACTTATTTATTAGTTAACTGTCCCGGTGGTACAGATTATATTATAAAGGTAACCGAGTCTTAACATAAAACAATAATTTATTATGTCGTTTACATTTAGTCTTCATTTCTTCAACTTCATTTACACGGAAATTTTCTGACATATCTGGATGTTCCAGCGACATATTTAAGCTTTATAACGTATGGCTAATGCATATAGTCTCACGCATATCCTCGGAGGGTATTATACCTATAATTTTCTACAGACCTCGTACACAGAAGTTCTATTCACAGCCGCTGCACGACCGAGGTAGAATATGAATAACCTTAACCTTACCAATGATCAGTAAAAGAGATTTATTTGTATAAGAATATGTCTGGGTTTTCATGTATTAGATGGCAGATAAATCAGTGGGTTACAGCTATCGACAATTGCCGCTGATGAACAGGGCTGTCTGCCCTCAGTATCACAGAAGAAATACCAGAGAAAGACAGCCATCTTGTGCATATCGTAAAGGAAATGGACCAGGCATTTCTTCCCTCCAGGCTGGCACGTTAAGCCAATTGCTGATTACACATAGATTTATGCGCGTTTCCCGGAGGTGTAGGCAGAGACTATGGATTTCCACTTGCTTCATGCACCATCGACGATTGAGGAGATTCTTAACCTGATCTTTCTCCAAAATGTTAACGATCTGATAAAATTACGTTTTATTTTCTTATTACTTTATTAACGTATGAGCATATTATACCATTAATAAATTTATGAAATTCATGTCTTGGCAGCCTATAATTAAGTTAGCACTTTATAATGTTATAACAATGTTTTAGTGTATGGCTTCATGGTTGAAAATAAAATGTGCGTGTGGACTGAGTGATCTTTTCAAAAAACTCATCCAACCACAACCAAATTATACAAGGATTTAGGGAACAATTGTGAAAACTTCATGGTAAGGTATAAAATTTGTGAAACCTAAACAAAGAAAGTTAGAACTAATTAACTGGATCACTCAATCTGGACACCTGAAGAAAAAGCCATAACGCGTATCCATGAATATACTACCTATGTGTTTATAATTTGCATTTGAAATAATTGTGAAGAAATTGTGAAAGCTGTTAAACAAATTTTCGATTCGTTTCAAAGCCGTGTTTAAGTTTTAGAACGATTTATATGGATCACTCAGAATACACTATATTCAGTTGAGTGATCTTTCAAAACACCACCTTATACTGAAAAAGTATGAAACAATATCATGTTTATTATAAATTATGCTTCTGGGAAAATTTGTGACACAAAGATCATGATTGAAATCTTACTGGCTTAGGAGAAAATAAAAATCTTGTATTTTCTCGATCGTCCCAACTGAGTGATCCTTATCTTGAACAATATTTAATAAACCCAAACTTATAGGTGGAAGGTAGTTACATCAGAAATTGTGAAAAAAGTTGTACTAAAATTTGACGAACCAATCGTCCTTGTAAGTGTTATATTTTAAAAGATAACTCATTTTTTCAATCTTTAAGGAAATCGTTGAGTAGGGTTACCATATCGGTTTACTAGAGTAGGTACCGAGATTTGTGTGAGTTTTGTTTTTAGAGTGTTTTGTTAGTGACAAGTTTTAGTAAAGTTAGGTATGTATATATATTATACACTGTATTAGGTTTATAATAATACTAAGGAATTCTACATACAAAAAAAAGATCAGAATATTTAAAGTAATCAAAGATATTAACTTTTATTTAGTTTTTTTTCTAATATTCATAATTACATATATGGAACCTAATCGATAAACCCGTAGGACAAAGTATGTAAAATAATTGGCTCTTTTTCTTTGCTGTTATACATTTTTGCCATCAAATCATCGTAACAGACTATTTTGTCGTTATGGAAACCATGTCCTCTGTAGTGGCCAATATTATCGGGACTTAATGAAGGAATAAATTCTACACCGCCTAACAATTTGTAACATCTGTTTCTTACATAAATTGTATTTGGTACATCTCTTAAATTAATTTTATCACAGCCGTTCAAATCAAAGGATATTAAATTTGAAAGTTCATAAGTAATAACAGTTTGACCTTTACAAAAATTATATGTATTTGTTTCATTACCAATAATGATTGCATCTTCTAGGCTCAAAATGCCAAAAATAGAAATTAAATCAATATTGATGGGCAGAAATGCAATCTTCCTTGATATGCTAGAACAACATGATTCGTTGGAGCACTGTTTCTTAAAAACAGCACTGCAAATGTCATCATTTAGCAAATGTTCAAATATATATGTAACATTGCAGGCACAATCAATATTTATAATACTGTGTTGCTCTTTTATTTTAAAATGTTGAAGTGCTATGCGACACCTCAACTCTAAAACTTCCTGTTCTGAATGTCTATCAGATAAATATTTAATATATTCTGTAATCGTTGAGTCTTTGAAAACGTCTATAGTATCTTTAATGTTGTTATTTATATTATATCCTAAAGCTAAAAGATACATCACTGAATCTAGACCACACGTGTTTGTCAGTTTTATTATACTTCCATCATCGTTAGGGACAGGACTACACAGAATGCCATTATTAATAAATTTAACACACATTTTTGGTGAGGTGGGTTTGGCAAGTTTAACTTCTCCTCTCCAATTTTCACAAAAAGATGGTTCATCAGAAAATATAGACTCCGTAGGAAATCTTTGTTCAATGTTGCATTTGGATTTTATTATCTTTTGAATTTTTATTTTCTTTAAATCATTAGACCCTTTGCGTTTTCTTGAGCGTTTCTGTGAGTTTCTTTTATTGGTTACATCTTGGCTTAAATCACTCAGAGCTATTTTTAATTCTCCGTCTAAATTTTGCAAATGCACTTTTATGAACTGATCGATCCTATGTTTCGAAATTTTTGTTTTAAATATTATTGTTTTTAAAGTTTTAAAATAACTCTCAACTGCTGAGGAGGACGGAGTCTTATTTTCTGATTTGAAAAACGGACATAATAAGTTTGACCACAACGGTAATTTGTTCAACAACCTCTTCAAGGTGGAAACAAATGGCGGATAATAGTATTTATTCGCGTTTTTCAATATAATACTGTTTTTATTGGATTCTACTAATCCATCAAACCACATTAGAAAATCTGTGTTTTTCAATTCATCTAACTCATCAATTTTGGTACCATTTTCTGTTTCCAAAATGTCTCCATCAATTATTGTACTATTTTCCGTTTCAAAATTGTCTCCTTCGTTAATTTCTGTAGTAGTGACGTCTGTAACATCATTTAGTAATTTGTCAAGCCGTTCTTTAGCCTCATTAAATTTAGACTTTGCCAATTCGTCATTATCATTATATTGTCCTAGACAAATTTGTATAATATCTTCAATTATTTGTTTTGCTATTTTATACTCCTCGCACTTCTTCAAAATCAAAATACAACGAATGTAAAAGTATTTAACATTTATATCCACGCTATCTCTAAAACAAGATAAATTGAATAGTGTTTTTGTAAAATGGCTAGTATCAAGCCTTATAAAAGTGTCAGGCAAAATAGTGGTTTTTCCTTCTAAAACTGAAAATAAATGCTTAACATATTCCTTGGTGCTTTTATGTTGTGTGAAAGCCTGGGTATTCGCAGATAGCAAAGCTGATGAATCGTCCGTAATCACTTCGTTGGGTAATTTAACTACGTAGGTTAGCCATGATTTTAACCAATTTGTAAGTGAAATTTGGCTATGAGAATCTGTGACCATATGAAAAATAGGTACAGCTTTTAGCTTATGATTTGCCGTGATAAGTCCAGTGTACAAAAATAATGTCTTAGTTAGTGCTGTACCGTCGGGAAGACGTATCGTTTCAAAAAAAGATCCTGTTGCATCAATTGTGATGGTAACTGTACTAGATTTATCGGAATACATTTTGTAATATTCATTTTGTTTATCAGTCCAATACAACACGTGGAAATTAGGATGAACACAAATTTTTCGTACACAATTTGCATGTTCCGTTGTTTTAGCTAGAAGAATTAATGATGTCAAAGGATTGCCATTGAATAACTCTCCAAGCTTTTTATCTGATCTTATCTTGCGCAAAGCAGAAAGTGATGGCAAAACTGGAGGCTCGATATTCACGTCAGATATTAATTTTGAAGCTATGTCATGACGTACCAAAATAGCGGGCTTGCACTTCAAAATTTTGGCCAATTGCCGTCTTTTGTAAGTCGTTAGTTTCGACTTTTTAACTGGATTATGCTTGTATGACTTTATTATGTTTCGAACGCTGCAAATATGTGTGTACTTTTTCAGTCTTCTCTAACGTTGATATTTCAATGCTTGCCTTACACTGAGTACAATAACCTTTAATTTTTAAAGAATTATCAGTAATTTTTTGTTTTTTTAGGACCCAGGTGCATCTTAATTTTGAATTCAACCAAATTTTCTCTTTGATCATGTTGGACCATTGAAATTTAGGTAATGTTTTGTACCTTTGAAAGGTACCATCAGCTTTTTTTCTGCGTGAATATAAAGGTAAAACTTGTTTTAATTCGTACACATCTAGATCGAACGTAAATATCTTGCATTGCGCACTTATACCTTCTTTAACAGTAGGGGTTGAAGTATTTGTGCTTGATATGACGGACTGGTCACAAAGCGGACTAGATATAGCGGATGTATCTTCTGAAAGTTTCTCTTTTGGTTTTATAACCATTTTACTGTAATTTCTCTTATAAGACATAAATAACTCCTTTGGTGTCATTTTTGCATCAATTTCTCTTGATATTATTGAGAAAACCGTATCATTGTACTTAATATTAGGCTTTTTCACTTGTTCATCATATTTCTTAAATAATTCAATTTGCTTTTGTATATCTACTAGTGGTTTCCGTCCCCTCTTCATGACTTTCAACTCTAAAAAAAAAACGAAAACAATAAAATAAAAATATCTACCTATGCGTGAACTAGATTACATACTATACCTCTATTAATGTCCACTGTTATAGTTTTTTGCCCTACAGTAGGACAAAAAACTCATTATTATCATCAATGCACATATAATTAAATTCAACACTATAATTATATTAAAAAGATATTCGACAAAGGATAATGCTAAAATAATTCAAGTAAAAAAGGTTAACTGCCTCTGCTGCCTTTTTTACAATATCTTATGTTAAAAAACGATGTCTCGTCTTTTTTAATATCATATTAAAAAAAAAAAATAATAGTGTGACAAATGTACCTACTAATGATGGTTTGAATATTGATTAAGATACTTACATTGCACGTTTATTCGCTATCATTAAACGGAAACACTGATAATTTTGTTATTAATGATACCACAACACTATAAACAAACTTGCACTTAATAAACTGCACAACGCCGTCAGCTTCCCAAATCGCAATGAATATACTCAATGTTAGCTTTGAATAGGGTAGTCGACGAAAAATGTCCGACAAAATAAAAAAGTACAAACACCCTACACAACGGTTTCCTTAAGGATTGAAAAAATGAGTTATCTTTTAAAATATAACACTTACAAGGACGATTGGTTCGTCAAATTTTAGTACAACTTTTTTCACAATTTCTGATGTAACTACCTTCCACCTATAAGTTTGGGTTTATTAAATATTGTTCAAGATAAGGATCACTCAGTTGGGACGATCGAGAAAATACAAGATTTTTATTTTCTCCTAAGCCAGTAAGATTTCAATCATGATCTTTGTGTCACAAATTTTCCCAGAAGCATAATTTATAATAAACATGATATTGTTTTATACTTTTTCAGTATAAGGTGGTGTTTTGAAAGATCACTCAACTGAATATAGTGTATTCTGAGTGATCCATATAAATCGTTCTAAAACTTAAACACGGCTTTGAAACGAATCGAAAATTTGTTTAACAGCTTTCACAATTTCTTCACAATTATTTCAAATGCAAATTATAAACACATAGGTAGTATATTCATGGATACGCGTTATGGCTTTTTCTTCAGGTGTCCAGATTGAGTGATCCAGTTAATTAGTTCTAACTTTCTTTGTTTAGGTTTCACAAATTTTATACCTTACCATGAAGTTTTCACAATTGTTCCCTAAATCCTTGTATAATTTAGTTGTGGTTGGATGAGTTTTTTGAAAAGATCACTCAGTCCACACGCACATGAAAATAAATCGGCTTTTCCCGAGAATTTTATTAACACAAAATATCTTCTAGGTGTTTCACATTGCCATTTTATATGACATTTCTTTCATTTTAAATGTATAATTAGGTAATTATTATCACTCAGTGTAACGGTGAAGGGAATTATCGTGAGGAAACATGCATGTCTGAGAGTTCACCGTAATGTTCTCGAAGATATGTGAAGTCTTTCAACTCGCACTGGGGCAGAGTAGTGAATTGATACCTAACCTCTTTTCACAGTGAGAAGAGCCTTACGCCTAGCGGTAGGATAGTTTATATGTACACAGGGTTGTACAATAACTCTACAATTCTTTATTACATTTTCAGATTGTGCTAATAACAGGAACACTATACCTTCGAACATGAAGTAAAAGTTTCTATTTTACGCTGCATTCGACATTTTCGTTGTTAAACATCGCATATTTCTAAGATTTTCATTTGAATCTTGACTTCTCTTTAACTCCCAACGTCTCAGCGATTAAACTATTGTGTAAACTCACCCCTGTTATAAGGAGGGCAACTGGCAGAGATAACCACCCTCCGTAATGGAAGATAAATACAAGTCATGTTTGCACGACTGCCGGGAAAGCTCCGCTTACAAGGACTTGCACGAGATTTGTGGATTGTGGCTGCTTATGGGCCACAGATAGACATTATATTACAATAATATAGCGTATCGCTAAAAGGTGTGGTGATAGTTACGGGTTGTAAGCGTTGGTGGTAGACGTTGTTTAAATGATTACTACGGATAATTATTTTAGATTGAATTCGTGTTTTATCAATTAGAATCTATCATAGATTTTGATTGACTTACTGTTTTGCTCAAATAAAGTATAAATTTAGTGTAGTTTAAAATTAATTAGTATGTTCTGTTGATACTTTCAATATGTTAAACATATTTAATAAAACATACCGTTGAAATTAAACTACTATATACGGATTTTACCGATTATTTAAAATTCAAGCTTCTCTAAGTCACCTAAGCCTAGATCTGTTTATTATTTATAGTTTAACCACGACGCTTAAACTTCTTTAATCGCATATTTAAAATTCTTCACTCAGAACATATAGGTAATTTAAACTATGCTTGATAGTACGGACTAAATAATTCGTTATTATGTCAAGCTTCCAAATTAGCTTTTGTACCTACATAGTAATAAACATATAAATATAAAAAGTATTACTCATTATGCTACTAGCACCCCTAGTCAAAATAAATGACTACTATCTTCTACTATAAAAATACTATACAAACTTTACGAGAGCTGTCCGCAACTCCTCTCAAAATAAAAAGTAATGAGACTATAATCTATCACGCCGATGCCTTTGCATTCTTAAATTCTACGATATTATTATAATAACTGTGCGCAAACGACACCTTACGGCGTCCCTTACATTTTCCTACATTACACCTACCGAAACTGTATTCCTAACAGAGTAATCTAGCAAACTTACCCGCAGCGTAATAACACGTAACAAAACAAAAAATATAAAAAGCAACCCGAAAGGGTACACACTAATGATTCGTATTTCGCAAACGGTTTTAATGCGTGCCTTCGGACATATTTAAAACACAAAGTTTTCCCTCCCCCTGACCCCTCATTTCGGTAGTTAGCAAACGAAAGAGAACATCCCTACGTTCCCTCTAGAGGGGTAAAAATGCCGTAGTTTTAGCTAATCTGTCGGGCCCGCGCAGCATTTTTAAACTCGGGTGGGGTGGTTTTAGGCATTTTAACACTGTACAAAATTGTGGAGGCGGGTGGAGTATGTGGAATCGGACTTATGTGAGAATCTATTTATGTGATGTGCCCCCCCCTCTCGCGTTAATATCGGTTGGCATGGCAACGGCCAGATTACTGCATCGTATCTACTCGATTTTTCGCCGGTTTTTCTGTTGTAATCAAATGAGGTGCGACGCGTGTGTGTGGGGGTGTTCGCGGGGGTGTGGGGTCGGGAAGGCTACAGGGGGTGACACGCGTGTACTCAATTATCCGCAGTGAATCAATAGCGGCGAGATGAGGGTAGTTGTGATGTTTGTGACGCTACTAATGTCTTTTCATCTGTTTAATTTTACCGTATTTTTTTTTGTATTTTTTCGTGGTAGGTTAGGCGTCGGCTGTGACCTATTTTCCGTTGCGGTTCGGAGAACTGTGCGCGATATCCGAGTACATATGGAGTATATTTTGTTTTTGTTTTTAATTACATTTTTGTTCGTTCGTTCCGCTATTTCGCGTTGTAGTTTATACGCTGTTAAAGAAATGTTTTGGTCGTATCGTATACATACACATTACTATAATTTTAGGATTAACATTTTTCTTCATAATTTCGTAAGTGCAATGGTAATTTGGTCTCTTTTGCTTTTTTAATTAGAGGTTTTCAACTCTTGACTTTACTGGTAGTGACAGATTCATGGTATGCATAATTTGAGTACCTAAGTGTACAACAGTAATTATATTATAAGTGTGAAAGTTTGTAACTCAATATTACTATATCGTTAAACATAAGGTTAAAACATTGTGCATTCATTGACCAAGTCTAAAATTAACACAGTATTATTTTTGTGCCATATACATATACTTTACAGAGTTTCAGTGGCGAAACCGTGGACAGAAATTAGTACAATATAAGGACACAATCATGTCTACATAATTATCATCATTAATTAGCAATAAAAGCAGATTTATTTATGACATTAAGCTTTAGCTTCTGTTCATGGTCGACCGTAAAGTCCCAGATTCCACACACGAGTCGAGCAAAGTGGTTTTGGTTTGTCATTAGGAAAAGTTTTAGATGTTTTAAGGCTGTAAATTCACGTAGGGTTTTACTAGTGGGGTAAGCACAGAATACGAATGTCAACTAGCTACGATCCTAGGATATTATCAGTCATTTTATTCACTCATTACATACGTTCACTACGTACTTCATACGTTCGACGTTTAGGGCATTCTTAAACCCTTTCGCTGTTCCGTGATAGGCACGATAGAAATATATTGTTATATGATACAACATATTTCTATCGTGCCTATGTGACTCATTACTTATGGAAACTATTGTTTTTCATCGTTCATTTTTTGCATATGCTCTGAATATCAAGGGTTAACATGGGTTAGATCTATAAAAAATAGTCTGCTTTCATTTAGTCGTATCAGTTGTACTCTTATTGAGTAAAGACTCACTGGCATTAAATTGAATAAAACTTTGCTTAGAAACAGAATTAAAACATAATAACTGGTAGATACGCATGAGTTTAAATTTTTAATCGCAACTAACTAGACGGTTTTATAATTACTGAAAATAAAATACTTTATGCACAACTTGTAAAAACTACGTATAAAATAAAATTTAATGCGTAACATTCACGTAAACGTAAAACAATTGTAGAGATATTATTGTGTTACAATGAACAATGTACAGTGAACAGTAACTTAGACTCTACCGTGACTTTAAAATAACAAATTTATTTAAAAAAATATATATTTTCTTTTCATATTTTTGATTTCATATTTTTGTTTTCATGTTGTAGCTTTCCTTCTATGGAAATTCTCTTCATATGTTGTATAAACGATGGCAAATCTCACACTTCTCCGTGATGCTTTAAAAAGGGTACAAAATTTTCTCGTCACGTGTTAAATATATACTTAGGATATCATGCTGAATCCAATTCAATAACCCTCATATAATATAAAACTACCTGGCGTACTCTCTTTGGTAATTAGAGGATAATAATGGCAATCCAATTTTCCATCTTCGTAGATTATACGACACGACTCACTACCTAAGTCTGTGTTTCCCGATGAGAAATCTGAGTGTCTTCAAGTCGTGAGTGAATAGGTATCTTCTAGGCAAGCGTGCTCCATTGTCGACTGCATCTTGACTTTACATCAGGTAAGTGAGCGGTCAAAGGCAAGCCTATAAAAAAAAATCATAAGCAGTTACGACTTGTGCCTGATAATCTACGTAGCGCTACTGCGACAGCGCCGAGTAGAGCATTTAGGTTCGAACCCCGAATAGGCAAACATTTTGTGTGATCCAATAATAGTTCGCCTCAAATTATTCCAAGTTTGTGTGTCTCGCTACTGTTACTGCGCCAAATACAACAATCGGGTTCAAAGTCAAAGTCAAAACTCTTTATTTCCATTAAAATGTGCAAACAATTCTTAGACACGTCAATTCACTATTATATTAATAATAAAAATAAATAGAATTAAATAAAAAAATTCATTGGATAATGCCTGTTCGAGGAGTAGAGCTTTCATCAGAAGAAGCAGGCAAGAAACTCATGGACATTCTTTTCAATCGCCAAATGTTTACATCAATACAATTCAATTTAATATTATTTTCCTTATATGAGCTGCTGTGTGTAGTTGTTACAGTTATTTATTTTAATAAGATTTGAAAAGTAAAAGTTTGTTAAATCTAAGAAACCTATCCAGTCATCCCTTTTTATGAATTTTTACAATCCCATTTTTTAGAAACCTATTAATAACAAATGATATAATAGTCACAGCAACTCATATTAAAGTTAACTTGATAATATAATTAAAAATAACCTGTGAGTGGAAGCAACATAATCCCAAACATTTTTATCTTATATATAGGTTCGAACCCTCGCCTCGGAGAGCACGTTAAGCCGTCGGTCCCGGCTGCCATGAACATCTATGGCAGTCGTTATTGGGCAAGTCAGTACCCTCTAATATCCTGACACTGGTCTAGCCTTAGGGTATCGTTAGCCTTCGGGTTGCGGAGGTCAGTTGTCAGCCGCTCCGTGTTAAAACTTATATCCAGTCAAATCCGGTTTGACCAGAAAAGCCGACCCCAAGTGACTTGGGAATAATTAAGGCTAAGGGAGAAGGAATATAGATTCAAACCCGAGTTCCTCGGCAATTCGACATTGAAGCAATAGACACATCATTGATCCAAAGCTTTTAAAGAGATTACCCTAGCGCGGACATTTTTTATCGTTTAACATACCATGATTCGTGATTTCTGAATGAATGAATAGTCTTATAGTTTTTAAGGTCATGCGTGATTTCCGAGTAGTTCAGTTGTTAGGTTCTTCTACTAGGCAACTCTTGTTAAATGTACCTATAAAGTATTAAAAAAAGTTACTGTTATTCTTTTTAGATTCGAGTACTCAATAATGTTCGGTATAATTGCTATAATTAATAATAGGAGTCGGGTACTAAAATTATATTTTAATGGCGATTTAAACTGAACACTTTGCCTGAACCTAATAACTTTAGTAAACTTAGTAATCACTACTATTCTGTATACAATATAGTAGAAGCAAAGCAAGCAAATAACAATGTATCTCAAAACAGTCCACTTATTAGATTATGTAAAGAATATAATCATGTTTGTTCTAAATTAGACATTTTCCATGATAGTTTTCATATCTTCAGAAAGGCCTTATGTACGGAAATGTTGTCTTGCAATCAACTCTAAATCGTAACACCTGTATTAAATTTAAAACTCAGTATAAACTTAGTTCATTGTTTAATTGTATTTATTGTAATTCCTATAATTAAGTAACGAAGCTAATTGGTTACTACTGAATGCTGTGTACAGTTGTAATTGAACACCAGATTTATGACTTGTATTTAGTTTAAGTTCTTTCATGTAACTATTGATCTGATGTTTGTATCTGTACCTAATAAATAAAAATAAAATAAAATACCTTGATGTAAGTAAAACTTTGTGACCTAAATATACTTATAATTTTAAAGTTTTCATTGTTGTAGTTTTAGCATGGAGGAATCACGTTGTTCCGTTGCACCTAAAATCACAGCTGCCAAAATGTGAGTGATATACACCTTCGCCTACCTTCCCGAGGATAAACAAGCGTTCATCTATGTATGAAAGTCTATTACCACCCTCATGGGTAGTCATATACTTTAGGAATCGTCAATCCAAGTTATAATTGTAGATGATCATTCGTCTATAATTATGACTTGGATTGATAATTCCTGAAGGTTTAATATCAGCATCTGTTATCTTTCTACCTTTTGCAAGAGTCGTGAAACACACAACGTTGAAAACATCAATAAGAATTCTAACTGTTCTCTCCCTTACCTATGAACGAAGATTTATAAGTAATAGAGTCGGTTCAATACATTCGGTTTAGCAACTCTTAAGATAAGACAGACTGGCTTACAGTTTGCCTGCAACATCCTTTATGCGACTTACCGTATGCACTTTAACCTCGGTTCTACCAAACGTAATAAAATTTATCGGGCTTAGATATTAAGTTGAAGTCCAAGCTATTAAACTATGGAAATTGCATTAAAATTCAGAATACAGAGAGAGAAAAAGCACAGTTACGGATTCAAAATCTTAATTAGATGATCGGATTTAATTTTCAAGAATATATTTTTAATGTTATACAAACATAGCGTCTTTACAGTAATAAAATTTTAGTAAGTATAGTTAAATATATTGTACATATTCAGATACAATTTTAAAACAGTTGCCATAAGTTTCCAAGAGTCATCTCAATATTTGAATCTCGTGATTTGCATAATATTAGCAACTAAATTTAAGTGAATGTGAATGTATTCAAGCTACGAGATATTAAACTTCAACTTTTGTTAAACTATTTGTTGTGTGTGTGGAGTGGTGTTTGCACACAATTTTTCCGATGGTAAGTATAATATTCTCTTACGTTTACGCGAATATTGTACATTGAAATTAAACTACTCTATACGGATTTTGTCGCGTTTATTTAAAAATACTTTTATTACATAATTTTGAACTTTAACACTACTATTAATGAACGTTACTACAATTTAAGCTATTTAAATTAATTGAAACTATTTGTATTTCATGGGGACACGGTCTTCCCGTTAACATGGCTGCTTTAAAGGAACCGAAACGTCGGGAAAAGTGTGAACTTAAATATAAACAGTTTTAATTAATTTAATAAACTTAAACTGTAGTAAAGTTCAATAATAATAGTGTTGAACTTAAAAATTATACAATAAAAGTGTTTTAAAACAAAATACGCGACTAAAGCCGTATAAAGTAGTTTAAGTTCGATGTTAAGGATTCACCGTACCTATCATCACCTGCATAGATTGATAGTCTCAAGCTTCCACGGAAAATGCTTTATAAAATGCTTGTGCTAGGTTTTGTGTTGATATCCCAAGAAGAAGCCATATTAAGCCATATCTAAACAAACATGCAATTCTTAAAATAATAATAATAATAATAATAATATTCTACCACATACACACAACACCGTCTAGCCCAAACTAAGCAGAGCTTGTACTATGGGTACTAGACAATGGATAAACATACTTATATACTTTTTTTTTTTGTAAATACATACATATTATACATAGCTACAAAATGGAAGCTAGAAGAAGGTTACATTTGCCAAGTCTCATATTTGGTTTAGTTAATTAAAAAAGCCAACTTACCTATGACAAACTGACTTGGAAACAAGATCAGTATAGATATTATTGTGTTCGCTCCACAGTAAATCCATTATCCGTTCTGAAACACAAAACCGCAGCTTTCCGAGAAATATTTCTAATCTGCCGCTACTCGATGCTGGAAAGATCTTCCTCCGCCGTTATGGTCACTGAAATCAAAACAAGTGTTATAATATCAATTTAAAAAATGGTTGGTGATGCAACAATTAACTACTCAAATCTAACATTAGCTTTAAAATCTCAGTTACTAGCTGACCCGCACAACTTCGTCTACGTCATATAAGATAATTTCTCCCGTTTTTGCAACATGCTTCATTGATGCTCTGCTCCTATTGATTGTAGCGTGATATTATAACCTTATAACCTTTCTCCATAAATGGGCAATCCAACACTAAAATAATTACTCAATTCTAACCAGTAGTTTCTGAGATAAGCGCGTTCAACAAAACAAACAAACAAACTCTTCAGCTTTATAATATTCGTATAGATTTCTACAACTCGCAAACTTGGCAATATGCTGCTATTATGTATTCAGCGGTTTTCTGAGTGTTAGATACAAACAAACAGACAGACAGACAGACAGGCAGACATATACATACATATGACTAAAGATTGCTGTACCTCAGACATACATTTCTGTTGCCAAGCTGCTGCGCTAGAGCCGTTGCCACACTGCCTGTTGCTTTTTTTTAAGTATTCTAAAAAAGTTACTAACTGTCTTGTTGTGCTTACAGTGTGTTAACTCAGCGAAAATATCATCATTGTAAAACAGGAAAGAGATCACTACATATTATAAAACAAAGTCCTCCACCGCGTCTGTCTGTCTGTTCGCGATAAACTCAAAAACTACTTAATGGTTTTCCATGCGGTTTTCACCGATAGGCAGAGTGATTTATGAGGGAGGTTTAGGTGTATAATTTGTTAGGGTTTTGTTCTACACGTGCAAAGCCGGGGCAGGTCACTAAGACAATCATAAATAGGACGTAACGATTGGGTACATTCTAATGAATATAAGTGTATAGTCTATAAGTAACTTTGTTATCTATCATTATTATATACAATATTCGTAAGTGAATTGGTTAATGAAACAACAAAAAAAACATTAAATTATCTAGTACCTATGTTGTTGGATTTGCTATTTTTTTATCTGCTCCGTAACTTGTCTATTATCAAACACTGCAAGCAATGCCTAGGAATTACGGGATTTTCGATAGTCCCGTTTATCAGGATAATATTTCACCACTTTGCCATCTAATGCTGATCTTCCCGTCCATTACTATCATTGAAGCACAACAACACTTTACACAAAACATAATATTGATATCACAATTACATGCATGCATACACACTGTATCGCAATTACATGATTGAAAGTAAACGTTAGATAATCGGCGTTCGTTCAGCTATATGGAGGCAATGTTTATAATTTATATAATTATGTCGAATATCAAATATGCTGGAAGCTCATTTATTACTTAACTACCCACATTTTTGTTGAACAACTATGCGCGTGCGACGACAGTGTTGCCATTTTGATAAATATAATTGCACTGATTGGTATAATATATTGTGTTTATATAAATATTGTATATTATTATTATGTATTATATTCTTTATGTAAATAATTCACTAATTACTTACTTACAACAACGGCATAATAAATAGATATTTTAAGCAAGTCAGCTTAGGTCATTGCTTACTCATTGATAATCAGCGCTGTGGCGTTGGTCTTTGCCCTGTGCCTCAGTATTTTGCTGCGCAATAGCTTTTTTGCTCGAATGTGACGCATACCTTGCCTTCTATTGATTTTTATTATTGTTTTTTATTTTATTCATTTTGTTTTTTTTTATGATGTCTTTTTTTGTATTGCACTGATTTTTGTGTGCGTCATATTTACGAACAATATGGTAATATAATAATATGTATATGTATGGCAATAATACTATGTTATGTGATCTTTCTTAGTTTTTTTTTTTATTTCTCACCGCTTAGTTAAATTCTTAGTTAGTTATATTAGGTTTAGTCTCTTTGTTTTTAATTTTTGTGTGTATTAATGATATATGTGTAGAGGCTTGTTATAAGCAGCCTTATTATAATTATCATGTTTAAATATTAAATGTATTATTAGTTACAGAGTAATAATAAATTTAATAGCCTTCTTTAAAATAATCAAAAATAATTATTTTCTTTCTTTCTTTCAAAAAGCGGAAGGCGTAGGTGTATTAAATCCACATTACAAAATACGGTTTTAGATCCCAGATAATGGGAGGCAAGCTTATCGCTGTTACTACTACTGATTATTATTGGATAGAAAAACCCAATCACTTGCAATATCAGAGATATCACTTGTGCATTGTCATCACTTTTGGGACGAATAGAAATATCAGCAGAAAAAGATGCTATATCTTTTTCTAGCTTTTCGAATTCTTACTTTTTTCGTTTGACTTCATTCATTAATTTTAGCGAAGGGAACGCTGTTAGAGCGTTATTTCTCGGTCGGGTAATGTCGGTTTCCTGTAAGACTTATGATAAATCTGATAATCTTCTGCAGACAAGCCGGCTCTTTCTTACTACCACCAAAAAATTTGCAACGATCAGCTCTTAACACCCAAGTAGCAGTGATAGCATGTTCCACTAATAAGTATATCTTTCTGGCACCAATACTTAATTTTTAAAACCATAACTACCCTTTTTTTAAAAAGAAAGTATTTGTATCTATAGGAGGTCTAAAGTGTCTTACAGAATATATTGGTATATATAAAACACCACCTATGAAATTTTGCCTGAACCTTACAAACACACAGTTACTCTAACGGGGGTTTTATCTGACTGCGTCTACATAAAATTGAGATTCAGCAACCTTTATATGTCATAACCATCCCTTGCCTTGCAATTTTCATAGTACACCAACCCTTCACAGGATGGCAGTATTAAAAGCGCCCTCTATTGCGATAACTCGTAAAATTGTACATACTGCTTACACCATCTGTGAGAATTTTCCGGAACTATATACAATGTGACGCTTCAACGCAGCCGTGATTGCTGCAATTAAGAACAAAGCAAAATTGTTTATGTATTTTTTGTGTTTGCATCTGACTACTATTGATTACTATCGGTATATTGTGGGCTGCTTGTTAGTCATATAGCTTGCAAGATGATAATTATGTTTATTTTAAAGCTTGCTAGATTTAATATTTTCTACTAATATAGCTGCTAACCCAGCGCAACACAGGGTTGAATTAGTTAAATAAATACAAAATTAGACCCCAATTTCGACGACTATTTTACACTCATTCTTATATATTTATTGCGTGTCTATAACATTAGTTTTTGCAATTTATTTTATATTTGTTATAATAATGAATTTATATACCTGTGCCTTCCTCCCTAGGAAATATGTAGGCGTGAGTCTGTGTAAATATTCCTAGTGAAAGTTTGTTTTAAATACGTTTTATAATGAGAACTATGCTATGAAATAAATAGTTTTATTAATTGTGTATGAGTTTAAGTATCTGCAAGGCATTTGGAATCTGAGTTGAGGAGCGCTCAAGTTAGCCCAAAATTATAGGGGTAAGGTTCCAAAAACTGTCATACCGCTAAAAATTGGTTTTCATCACACGATCCTTTTTCAGGGGTTGACTAAAATTATATTATGAAGAATACAAAGTTTTTAAACTTTTTGCATCGTTATATCTCGGAAACAGGGTCTCTTAGGAATAAAATATAATACCATCAGTATAGTATCTATACTCTCTATACGTACAGTATACTATCCATATGATACTATACTGTATCATTTTTATAGATAACTCTTTATTTATGGGCTTCATCGCTTAGCGATAACGTCGCCATTTTTATAGATAATTGCATGATCTACAATTTTTATGCGACGTATTACTAAGAAAAACGTACAGAACCCATATTTACGAAATTGCATAATTTTTTTGCAGATGCGAAATCGTTGGAGTCTTTTCACATTTCATTTATAGTGGTGTTCCGAACATTCATACCAAATTTAAGCTCTATGCGAATTTTTGTAACCTTGTATGTTTATTTTGGACGGACTAATAGTCGAAATTCTCATTCGTATTATATTCCATTAAATTCCATTGTTCTACGTATATTTGAGATAAACGATAAATTCCTAAAGGACTATCTTCAAAATAAAACGCAAACATACTCCGCAAATCACTTTAAATTTATTTTATAAAAGTAACTCCAAATAAAATATTAAATCATTAATGCAAACTAAATTATATTACATACAATAATAATTATCTTACATCTAACTATAATTTCTCAAACGCTTAGCCTCTGAACTAGCCTACTTCAAATTAATATAATGTTTAATATTTTATTTTAAATATTATGATACCGTTATGCAAGTAAATGGTCTTCACCAGCCTGCATAGATGCAGCGCATACTTTTCCCCTTATTATACGTATTGGTTGCTGGGTAACCAGTACCGCGTATCCATCTTCATAATTACGGATTCATACCTATGAATACCCAGATACACTCGAAAATCATACAATGTTCTGCGTGTCCAATTTAATAACGCTTTCCAGGTGTTGTTGGGGCTGCCTCGTTTTTGCAGCGCATCAGGTATGTTCTTTGACGATAGAGTGAATTGCTTTTATACTACCATCCGTAAAACATGTGCATCCTTGCTTTGCAGAGTGCGGGCCAGCCCCAATCGCGTCTTGGCAATGATTGATGATAGGCTTGATTATCTTTACATGAATCATTGCTCCCGTAAAGAGAAACTAGCAGCAAATGTAATGTTTACTGTCTTTAGTTTTAAGACTGCGCCGAGCGAAATGTGCTAAAACAGGCGGTCACAGTTAAGTGAATAAAATCAACACATTTTGTTCAATACAAATATAAAATATACATTTACCATAACAATGAATGTGTTTACAATTACTCCGTGAAAAAACTTAAAATAATTAATATTTTCGCCTACAAAATTACGTAAATTCGCACGAAAAATGCAAAAACGTAAGCTCGTGTACCGTGATTTTTAGATTATAACAGTAGAAATCTATCCTATTTTACAGCTTTAACGAAACATAAATAGTTATATTACAATTTGTCCGTCCCAAATATTCAAGTTATTGGTTGACAATAAAAATACATACCTACTTATGAAAAAAGCACTTTAAATCCTCCATACAATTTTACTATGGCGGCCGCGCGCCGATTTGAATATGCGCCGCACGAGCTCTGTCATAATCTGTCTTACGCTCGCCGCAGTCTTAAGTATACTAACAATAGTTTATAAGAATACATGTAACTAACATTTTTGTATAGGTTTACGTTGCTTGAATAAACAAATTATTAATATTATTATTATGAAAGCTTTCATTCTAGCTTATATTCTTCCACCGGTCATTTGGGTACCTAGCAACCGGTCTGTTTGAGAAAACCACCAGCGGCTATGGACCACGGTGGGTAAATTCATTAGAAAGACAAATAAGTCACTTAGAAAGTACGTCTTTCTAATTAGCTTGCCCCTTTTACTTGTCACAACGGTAGTTTAGTCATTGCTATTACTTTGGCTCCGATTTCCGATCTTCAAATGTGATGAAGCGCACGCTTATAAAGTACATTTGTCAGCATACACTTAAATTTACAGTGGTGTGGGTTCGAATCGCACACAGAAGAAAAATTTTGTATTTGATGTGTCCGATGTTTGAATCTTTGTAAAGTCCCCCACGACGACATAGGAATTATTCCTAGTGTAAAAGTTGGATTAAAAAAAACGTCTTATAATGTATAGGTATAGTTGAGATGCGATGAAATCAATTAATGTTAAATATACATATATGTTTTCATTATTTGCATGGTATTTGACATTTTTACCATTCTTGTCGGTTCACGCCTGTTTCCCAGAGGGGTAGGCAGAGACTAAGGATTGCCATTTGCTACGATCCTGACACACTTCTCTGACATCCTTCACATTAATTACATTCCTCATACACGCTCGCCGGTTTAAGGTGCACTTAACCTGGCCTTTGTCCAGAACGTCTCCGATCTGATCGAGAAACGTTCGCCTAGGTCGGCCTCTTGCAACTGTTCCATTTACACTAGCCTTATAAAGTTTCTTAGTCATTCTTTTCTCGTCGATTCTTTCTACATGCCAAAACCAGCTTAACGTACCCATTTCTATTCTTGTCACTATATCCACTTTCATGCCGCATCTCTCTCTAATCCCACTATTTCTTATTCTATCTTTCAGCGCCACACCACATCTGTATGTCTCTCAGCGGTGTCATTTCTACAGCATTTATTCCGTTCTTATGTTTCTTTTGCCATACCCAACTTTCACTTCCATGCATTTGTGTAGGTATTAATGCCTTCCTTCCTTTATGAACAGCCAAACGTGCCTTTTCAGATACATTTCGACTGTTCATAAAAGCGCGTGTAAAGCTTGTTGATAAGATATAATAATAATTAATATTGATAGTTAATCAACCAAACAGCCTGTTTTAGTGTAGAACTGGGTACACTTCATCCAATTTGCACCAAAGCCTTTGACAATAAATCTATTTCAGCTACCTACACATTTAAAGTATTTTCCTTTCAATTTCACTTTTTATTTTCTTTATCAACTGTATGCGAACAAATGTATTTAGTCAACGATCAACTAATTGTAAACTGTAATATACTTTGACAGCAAAACTCTATGTAATATGTTTGGTATCACATTGCAGTATACATAAACGATAATACCCTCTATCTAAAGATATAAACGCACTACACATATAATGCGAAACTAAATAAAAACAATAATACTAAACAAAGTGTCACTAGGTTTTCGCTAACATCGCAGCGAAAGCGTATATTACGCACAACATAGCACGCGAAATGGTAGCGAAAGAAAAAATCTGCACAAAAATACTATACAGTTTGACTATTCACTAATATTTCTGTTCCGTCCCATTTTCATAGGGGTTAATAAGTCCAGTTTTACGAACTAACTCGCTTATATCATTCGTAAGCATGTACGCACTTGTTCAACTTAAGTTGAGCAGCTGCGTACGCACTTGAGCAACTGCGTATACATTTGAACAGCTCTGCCCAATTTAAAATAGTTTCGGATCATATGCGATGTTTTTTTAGTTTTGAGATAATGCTGTGTAAACAGAATTGAGCCGCTCGAATTCAGCTTACATTTATAGGTAAACGACATTATTTCGTAAAACTAGGCTCATTTTGATACAACTCTTTAGGGTAGCTTTGCTTGGCACGTAAAGGTTTCGTTTGTCACTCGGACGGCTCTAAAGCTGAAACTAAATGATTTTAAAGGAGTCTGTCAGTTGAAGCGGTCTTCCAAAACTCTTTCTTAATATGCTGGATGTAAAATATATATAAAATAGTGTTATGTTATTGTTTTAATAATTTTATGACTATTGCTGACGAAGGGATAGATATAACGAACTTTGTGTAGAGTTGCATATTTATATTTATGTAGGTATAGTTTACCTAAAATGAAGTTCACCTGGAACCTTCCATTTGCATCACACCACAGCTGACAGATCCTTTAAAAATACATCATTTAATAATCTATAAATTCTATCACAACTTTAAAAACAATTTAAAAAAACTGAGCAAAATTAACATCTTCACTAACAAATAGTTTTCTTACTATTTTATAAACTCTATCTCTAATGATTATAACTTAAAAATTTAATGATTTCTTGAATATTGAATCTCAATTCCTTAGTTTATAAATAATTTTAATCATAATTATCTTAAACTATGTATTTATAGTAGCGAATTTGGTGTAAACGGCGAGTCTGAACGTTGACAGAAATAATTTATTTAACTTTTTTAATCTTAAAAATATTTATGTAATTCATAAAAATAAATGATTTTAGTATACATAAGGTCATCAAAAATACAATTGAGGCAGATTATAATTATTGATTCTGACCGTGGATTAAAACTAAAGACATCAGTTAAACTTACTAAAGAGTCAAAGAAGATTGAGTAACAGGCAAACATTCACCAAGAACGACTAACACTTCATCACCTATCCCGTAATTTATTATACGTACATAATTACGTATGAGACCTCAACCAATTAATCTCAGAAATATCGAAATGTTTGTAGATTCACACGAGACAAAATGTTTTTCTTCTCACCATGAATAAAATAATTATAATATAATAATTCTGATAACATTCAGCTCGATTCACTTATACTACACTTTAATCTATTTTGGCCACAACGTTGAAGAACATAATCTTACATGGCATATCGAAGACAACGTCTTCTTACATCGCATAGACAAATACTAAAAGCGTATAAAAAGTCCTAACAAACACATTCCAACATTTTATTCGAGTTTAGTTTTTGATACGTGCATTTTTAAATGAAACTCTAAAATTCCTTTTTACAGAAAAACATAAAATTTATCTTAATGAACATACAAATTTATAATAGCAGGACACTTGAAAACCCAGGAGTGTAATTCTCTATAGATATAAGAATCTTCATAAAGGAATTGCTATGATGCCAGGGTAAAGCGCAAAGATTACTCTCCTTGCATACAGCATAGCACTTCCTTCCGAAGTTGGAAACTCTAAATACTGCAGAAACACAACGTAAGCTAGTTTTGCTCGTTGTGCTAGCTTACAGGAATGTAATACTAAAATACCTACCTAGTACCTGTAGATGATAAAGTCATACAAAAGAAACGTTACACTTTTACATATACTCGTAAGGATATATTTTACACACTTTTTGTATTTATCCATTGATATTTATTGGATCCAAATTTCAAGTTATGCCTATGTACTAAGCACCAGGTCATTTAGACAGTTAGTATCTTGTACGTTACATATTATTTTACGTATAACAACATTGATCTGCATTCTACATCGAACACCACACGTGACAACCTCACAATATAACAAAACATTTACTATGTCTGTTCCATTACCTTTACATTTTGGTTTTCTTGCTTTTATGATGAATTGCTTTCGATCTGGTATAAGACATCACAATTTTAATCCAATTGCCTCAATTCCAGATAGATTCTAGAACCTACAATATAAACATTTCAAAATCACATTCAGAAAGTAAATCCAAATATGGTAAAATCTGAAAAATTTTGATTTAGCTGTGGTATTTAGTGAGATGATGTACAAAACAAAAGATTTTTTTTATTTGGTTTATCTTCATACTACATATTAACATGCAGCTTGCCGTTGACATGCTTTTGTCCTAATAACTTCAAAATTTCAAATATAAATTTGAGGTAGAGTTAAAACGAATTTTAAGAGCAATCCATTTCAGTGCACTTTTCAATTACAATTTTCCATTTGCCAACTAAAGCAAGGAGTACTATATTTGGCGCATACTCTCAGCATAAGCTTCAAAATTAATAAATTTGTAGAATTTAAGAAGAATTTAATAAAAAAAAAATTCTTTGATGAACTCGCCACTGTTTCTTTTTCTGAATCAAAGCACATCATATTCCAATCTTTTTCTATCACCAGACCTCATAACTATCTAAACAGCCCGGTTTTATCTAGTTTATACAATTCACCTACTGAGCGACACACAGAACGGTCAAGCGTCAAGTACTACAGATTGTGATCAGACGATGTGACTGGAAGCTTACGACTACTGGAATAAATTTTACAAAATTATTTAGGTACTAGCTCGATATAGTGTCAATAGAAGGAGATAACGAAGAAACAACACTTGCCAAATTCATCAATACACAGACCAATGTCAATAAATATATCAGAACAAATTTAAAAACTATGTTGGACCGGTGATGCTATAGTCTGTATAAAATTAAATATGCGTGGTTTAATAAAAACTCTACATCGACGTTGACCCAAATACAGTGGCACTAGATATGTGAGATCTGTTTCTTTTCTAACTGAAGGCAATACATTAATAATCAAGTTTTTTTTAACAGATGTCATTCTTCTTCTCTCTTAGCCTTTATTATTCCCAAGTCACTTGAGGTCGACTTTTCTGATCTAACCGGATTTGACTGGATATCAGTTTTTACACGGAGCGGCTGCCACCTGACCTCCACAACCCGAAGGCTAACGATACCCTAAGGCTAGACCAGTGTCAGGATATTAGAGGGTACTGACTTTCCCAATAACGACTGCCATAGATGTTCGTGGCAGCCGGGACCGACGGCTTAACGTGCTCTCCGAGGCACGGTTTTAACAGATGTCATTGATGAACAGAAATTAAATTGGCATTTTGATTTAAATTATTCTTTGAAATTTGGTCAGCAACAACAAAATTCGCATAATTTACATGCTGTCCATAAAGTAAACGAAATTTGTCATTCAAATACCAAATCTCAAAACATGCATAGATATTTTGGTAAATCCTGTCGCTTCCATTGACACTGTACCGCGAAACATCAAAAAACAACCTGAAACACACTATATACATAAAAACGAGCGGATAATTAACTCGTGCCATCACTCTTGCTCGACTCACTCTCCTCTGTAATTGTGATCATTGGAGGAGAGTCAAACGCCACCTCTCCTGGCGATGTTTCATTCATTAGCTTCTCAAACTTCGGCGATCCTAAAGGCAGTATCTCTCGAACTGACTCATACACATCCGCCCTGATAATCGGCAAAGACCCTCTCTTACCCTTCAAAGTATTATCCTTTGCAGCATTTTCATCTTCCTTGATGGTTTCCATTGGAACAGTTTCCACTTCATCCTCTAACCGTACAGGGAGACTATCAGCTCGGTTTAGAGGTTTCGCACATTCAACTTTTTCAGATACAGGAACTGCTACTCCATTCTCAATTTTTTTCTGATCGTGTAGATGCTGTAAACTGTATTCTCTGGCCTGTACATCAGAGAGCAAAGGACCATCGGTTGAACCTTCGATACAATATCCGGGACCTTGTAACGCATCGCTGCCTATAATAGAATCTTGCTTGAAAATAGCAGCAGTGACCACAGGTTTATCGGGATCCGTTGGGGTCTTACTGATTAAAGGTTCTTGAGAGTTATCGTAGACCATTCCTTCAGGTCCGGTGGCATTTGTTATGTCGTAGCCAGCATAGACTGGATATCCAAATGGGCCTTGCTCGTAGCCTATTTGGCTGCTGTAAGAATAGCTTACATTGTGAGAACCTATAGATGACATGCTAAGATCTGAGATAGAAAGACCAGTGCTGGATAGTGCTAAAGCTTTGGTTTCGAACTTCTCACTGCTTCTTTCACTGTCATCTTCAATCTTCTTTTCAAGTTCTTCAGGAACGCGGTGTATAAGAGCCTGGTTGGTAGAGATTTGTGGGTCATGAGGAGGTGAGTTAATAACGGTTTTATTGGGTCTGTAGGCGGCTGATTGTTGCACTTCTACAACAAAGATTCCATCATTGTCTGGTGAATACTTCATCTTCGTTTCGCGACCATTTTTGGTGATATCCTGGAAAATAAAATAAAATAAATCTAAGACTTTGTAATCTGTGCTTGTAAATTGGAGTATATGGAGAGTAATTTTCAAGTGCACCAACTTTTCTAACAGCCAGCTTTTATTACTTCCAGGGGACATAAACTGCCACATACAGTGTGTTTACAATTTAAGTTCGAGATCGCAAAACTATAGGACGGTCATAATAAACTGTTTATCTAATCGTCTTACGGTATTCTAAATAGGTATAAAATAGGTAACCAAGAATATGAAAAGTCGTTTTATTTACATTCCTCTCCTCAGTTTCCACAATCAAATGGTTGTTCTTCAGGGTCATGGTGAAGATAGATCCATTGGCTGGCGGAACCTCCCCGTCGCCAATTCCGGTACCCGTGCTTTCCTCTGCCGGCGATTTAAGCTGAAAGCAAGGAAGAACAATATTGGTTAAAATTACATCTGCTGTGCGAAGTGGAACTATCTTAAACTTCTGATGGTGATACTGGTATTTCATGTATATAGCTTGCAAACTTGTTCATGTCATTTTCATTTGAGTTAAAACTTTAAATGCCACACAATATTATTGTTGGTCTCCAGTGACCTTGGTTGCATTTAATTGGTTAATAAAACATAAATTATTTTAAATCTTCTAGAATGGCTCGATCGCTTATGTGCCGACATTATATTTTAAACAACGCATCGCATTACATCTTGGTTGTCAGTTATTACGACGATCATAATGACATACATAATGACTAACTCTGCCACTGACAAAAGACAATCCTCCGCTTTTGGAGCCCGCTAATGACCTGCATTGACAAATCGTTCACCTTCGCCCACGTATAGTGCTTAAGAGATAGGAGATCGCGGAGGCGGGATATGTAATATATTTGTAGTCTGTGTTTTATATCGTGCAATAATATTCTATTCTCATATCAGGTAGTTATTTCAGTTGAAACAGAGTTTCATTGGCGAGATGAATATTTGAATGTATAGATCACTCACTTGCGGTATTTTATGTTTGAAAGTTTTCTTTAATTTTCTTAAGGTGTAAATGTTGCGTGCAGCCCGTTGGATTATTATCGAGCTCAACTCATTTTAAGATAAGATCGCTGATTAGTGATAAGTTAAATTGTTTATCAGCTTAGGGTCAAAACTGTATAATTCTACTAACTGCAATTCTTACAGCTGGTTGGTCTAGATTACGTATTGGTTGTGTCGGCTATCACGAGTAGCGCATATTTCTGTACCTGATGGATAGCAATAAATGTATGCCCAATGTAATATAATTGAATAAAAGCTATGTATTATGCTTCTAGCTTTTAATAGAAATATGAGCAATTTTCTTTTTAATACATTATCTGCATGCCAATATAATAAATAATCTTAATCGCTTTCTTTTATATTTTACAACATAGTCTAAACCAGATTAAAAAGATCTCTAACGTATCGTAAAAAATCCTAATTTGAACTTCGATTTAAGAAGAATTTGGAGAGCGGGAGGTCTAACAAAATTGGCCTTCTCGTCATTTCATACTTAGGAATTCTGCTGTATATACGAATTTAAGTATTGTGCTTATTCAGTAGGCATATGATGCTCTCTCTGTCTTTGTGATAAGGTTGGATTTACTTTGGCTAAAAAATTTATGATTCGTATTTGAATACAAAAATAAAAAGTGTTTTGGTATTTCAACTTTTTGACAGGTAATGAAGTGTGCCCAGGTGTAGGCAACCTTGGGACGCCTTAATTAGTTATTTTATAATGAAATAGACAGTAACCTCTTACCGTCCTTATTAAAGTGATTCATAATTGTAGATGACTAACGTAAAGTATATAAAGAATCAGATTATCGAAAAAGAGTCCGGTCATAGATCTTATTCTCATGAAGTAGATTTTTTTGCCTAACAGACTTATAAGTCTAAGAGTTCTCCATAACGTTCTCAAATATATGTCAAGTCTGCCAACTCGCCAGCGTGGTGGAATATGGCCTAACCCTTCTCACACTGAGAAGAGACCCGTGCCCAGCAGTGGGACAGTTTAATACAGGGATGATATTATAGACATATATCGTGTAATATTGAAGGATTTCAAATTTTATTTCGATATAGGTATATTTGTCCAAAATGAGAATTTATCTCCTATTAACCTATTGAGTCGCAGCAGCACACTGGGGGCCAGACACAATAGGTTTTTAATTATGTCTGACATTTCAAAAATATAATACTAAGGCAAACATTGTTTAGTCATATCTCCAGAGTACTATAACACATTAAAAGCACCTAAAACTGAAAAGAATACACGGTGGACATAATATGAGAGAAAGTTACAAATGGAGATACACATCTCTTTCTAAATTCGAAATATGCAAAAAAATATTTTTATTTTCTATCGTATTCCAAAAGAAAAGTCTATGGTATACTCAACCATTCCATTTTAGATTATACAATATTGTCTTATGTTTACGCGAATGTTATATATTTTAGATTATTGTAAAAGTAATGTAATGTATTTTAAGCTAACCGAATAACAATTCTCTTGTATTCGTTATTCTTTCAGTTATGAAAAAATATATTCTATTATAATTTCATGTAACATACCTAAATATATAAGCAGCATGTTCCTGCCTAGGCGTAATAATTTTCAAAAGTAACTCATATTTTTAAACGCGACGTGCACATTTCTCCAACTTCTACATACCCATCACAGACCGAGACAAAATAAAATATCGTTTTACCTAAACAAACTGGGTACTGTCAAATTATTCACAAAGCTTTGCATAAAAATACAAAAAAAATTTTATAGAAACAGGCAGTTAGACATTTACAAAGTAGGTAGCTGAAAGCTACGTTGGTCCTGCGCCTGATCTCTACCCGGTCGTGCCGGATTTCCGTCCCATCGGATTATAAAAGAGAGGGAATACAGATTGCATTTGTGTTTCTGTGCATCGGCGCAGACGATATTATAGTACACAAGATATTATAGCCAGATGACTATACTATCTGGCCAGACGGCTAGTCTACCTTAAGATTGGCCGTTGTGACCGAAATTATATTGGTTCACACCTAATAAAGACTGAGCTGATTGCGTATAGAAAGTTAATAATATTTTTCTTGACTCAGGAAATAAACCGGTAAGGCGAAGCAGAGCGCCATGAACGACAGATGAGCTAACATTTACTTCTAGTTATCAAAATGTCATAGTTCATAGACTTGATCTACATTTTCATTCATACTATAGCGACATTCAACCTGCCTAGAATAGAACCAGTATTGAATTATAACTACGCTTCCACCAGTTAGCTTCAGATGTTTCGTCTATCAGTCATAGTAGTAGACGTAGACAAAGAACACGTGTATATTCAGATGTTAAAGTTTAAAACTACCTTAAATTAAATAAACTCCGAAGACCGTTGGGGCCGCACACACATATTCACAAACTTACACATACATACACCACAATCTAGTTTTCTCTCACAACAATGCTATATAAACAGCCATTCCCAAAATCCAATCGTCACATCTCAAAATAAAACTCAGAATAAAAAACAATAAAAATAACAAAAAGTTGTAAAAATCCTCACGCCCACACGAAACCTAGGTCCTTAAAGTCTTAGGTCTAACGCAGGTCGATGCCCGGTCGTCGCCCGCGCAATTCGGCGCACACGCTTTATTTTTTTTCTCACTCCCCTCTCCTCCAACCGCCGCAGACTCCGAATCGAGTTGCAGTTTTTAGATGCACCTACTCGAGTCGTATGACTATCTAACGACCGGAGTATAGAGAGATGTGGAGAGGACGTTGTTGCTACATAATAGTAATAGAAAATATGTGGTATGGTTAATACCAGCTCTCAATGATTTATTGAAATTAAACTACTATATACGAATTTTATCGCGTTGTTAATTTGACACTTTTTTACATAATTTAAAAACTACTACTATCACACTTTACTCATTTTTAAGCTAATTAAATTATTACAACTATTGAAACTATTTAGAGAGGATTTCTCACGGGGAGAGTGTCCCCGTGACCATGGCTGCTAAAAAGCAACCGAAACGTCGGGAAAAGTGTAAACTTAAATATAAATAGTTTTAATAGTAGTAATAATTTAATTAGCTTAAAAATTTGTAAAGTTTGATAGTAGTGGTTTCTAAATTATGTAATAAAGTGTCAAATAACAAATATTTCGGCAAAATAATGAGTTACTTTTAAAATAAGACGATAATGACATAATAATATGTACATAATTGTATAAATATAGCGCTAAATCCTTATAAGTAGAATCGGATATGCGCCTGCGAACTGCTCTTTAATGGATAAACTATATTGCAAACCACCACAGATAGCATCATTACAGCTTTCAGCTGTTGTTTCAGCTACAGCGCAAGTGAATTTAATTCAAGGATTCTCACACAGGCCCACCGATAGATGTGATAGAAGAAAGAATGAGTGTTTAACCGAAATGTAATATTATATCAGATAATTAAACATATTTTTAGAGTATTGTTTTAAGTTACCAAATCCTATCTTTTTCGGCAATCCCAAACAAAATCAGTCAACTCCACCGCACTCTTATGCGCAAACGCATTCATCGAGAAGTGCGTTGCACTATAGCGATCCAGTTTGACTAGATTTTTGGCAACGAGCGAGCTCTCCCCTCGCCCTTCTACTCCTTCCTTCCCCTTTCCTCACCGTTCCGCTCTTCGTGTGCCCCCCTCCCACCATGCGCCTGCGCCACGATTATGATTCCTGATGAGTTTTGAAACATGGAGGCAATTGCTTTTGATTAGTTTTGTAGCTAAATTAGAGCGTGTCGATGCGATATTAAGGGCACAGTTTTTATACGACGAAGATGGCAAACAAACTTATGGATCGCTGAAATTTGAGTAGTTTCCGTAGCCTAGGATCGCTTGCAATACCTAGGATTTCACTTGCGCTATGCCGCCATAGGGAAAATGACTTGGAAGGGATGAAAGTAGGAATATGGAACGTAAGTATGTGAGTCTTTGAAACTTTGCATATGCGTTGAACGTGTTAAATAGCTGAGAGGCCTTTGGACATCATTTTAAATATACATCGCATTTTTATGTTGTTTTCCATTAACCTACTGGGCACGGGACTCTTCTTAGTGTGAGAAGGGTTGAACCATAGTATACCACGCTGGTGCAGTGCGTGTTGGCAGACTTCACATATCTTCGAAAAAATTATAAAGAACTCTCAGACGTTTCCTTACGATGTTTTCTTCGCCGTTAAATGAAGCTATTATTAACTAACTAATGGGTACATAACTTCAAAAAGTTAGAGGTGCGTGCCTTGGGATCGATTCCGTGATCCCTGCGTGGCAGTCCAACGGGCTCCTACTAGGGTATCGCTACTACAAGCTATGTTAAATTATTTTTTTTATACTATTAACCTTTCGACGCATGCAACAACAGAGGCATCACTTACGCGTTGCCGACCTTTTAGGAAAGGAAGTGGGAAGAAGAAGGAGTGGAAAGGAGGAAAGAGGGTGTTTGGGCCTCCGGTACTCTCACTCACCGAACGTATCACAACAGTAGGAATACTGCTATTTCACGTCGATATTCTGTGAGAGGGTAGTCCTTCCCCAGTCGAGCCGGCCCATTCATGCTGAAATCAGCGAGGCTCTACTACTCAACATTAAATACTCAATAAAAATTATTAGTAATAGGTGACTTCACTGATTTGAATGCGTATATTCCCTGAGCAGTCACAGTTAGGTATTTTTCTGTAGTATAGAAGTACTTTCGCAGTCGAATTTCACCAGCAAAATTGGTCAAAAGCAAAGATGCCTTAGAAATTTACTTCTACTAAAAACTTACAGACGTTCTTGTCGAAGTAGCGAAGCGGTTGGACGCCCATTTATGCTGAAATTAGCGAGGCTCTTCTACTCTGATTAGCATTTAGCAGTATAGCTTCAAAACTTAACACATTCGTATTCATAACATTAGGATGGAAGTCTACATACATATAAAAAGCCTAAGTCCCCATGTATAAACCTTCAATAAACTTCTAATCATTTTAATAACGATTATTATACCCAAGATTAGTTCCAAATAAATCAATTACAAAACCTTAACCCTTAGATTTTTGTGGCAAAAAATTACTCACAACGTATACTACCTACAAGAGCGCAAAAAAATCGCAAGTAAGAGCGATTATTAGCAGAATGCGTGAGATTATCGCGATAAAAAGTACTTTACCTCCTTATAAAGAATTAACGTGTGGAGAAGTTCCTACTGGGAGAGCCCTTAGTTTTAAAACCACGACTGCATTAACTACAAGAGAATAAAAATACAGTTAGGAGTACATCTTGAATATATTAAACATACTCTCGTGTGAATAAAAGCAATTTTATGTATAATATGTATGTATTTACAAAAAAAAAATTATATATGTGTGTTTATCCATTGTCTAGTACCCATAGTACAAGCTCTGCTTAGTTTGGGCTTGATGGTGTTGTGTGTATGTGATAGATTATTATTATTATTATTATTAATTAAGTTTTGGAGAGAAAACGTTTGGATACTGCGTTTAGGAAATGTAGGATGTGAATCTCAGCGACTATTTGCTTGAAACGCAATTAGTCTTGCGCGTGATTTTGA
This sequence comes from Catocala fraxini, assembly GCA_930367265.1. Lineage (NCBI taxonomy): Eukaryota > Metazoa > Arthropoda > Insecta > Lepidoptera > Erebidae > Catocala > Catocala fraxini. The sequence goes on along the minus strand of OV884036.1, from coordinate 4,951,678 downwards.
TCGCGCATATATACTTCATATCTTCGATTTTACTGAATGGAACTAAATTTAACGCAACTTAGATTTTATGATTGTAGGCAGACTGTAAAAAAGTTAAAGTAACACTGATAGTCTATTTTTAAGTTCAGGCAATGCCAATAATAAATTAGTTATTAAAAATACATTTAATGTGTCTGAAAGTTCCTTTACAGTTTTATTTTAACAAATAAATGATGTTTTGCCTACTACAAATAACAAAAATTGCTTCCAAAGTCGCAACAACTTGCAATGCATCACTAAAATATCAGCCAGAGGATTCAGCTCAAAAACTAGTGACGTGGCCAATTTTACCAATGCAGATTGTAAAGCAAATACGCTCAGGGTATAGTGGGAAAACTAGGAATGCTCCTGGTTTTGGTACCCTATCCAGATGGTGGTTTTGCCACCAAAACCTGGTGTTGTAACTACAGCTTGTAGATGCTCCATGCGCTATGGTTGGACTGCTATATAACGCGTGTTTCCTGGTTAAGTTGGAACCGAAAAATACTTCATAGATGCCGTTGTGGTATAAATTCCCATACAAGAATGACATACATACATCCTTAAGCCTATTTCGTCGTAAGGAAAGCGAAGGTCTTTTACACCCACATTTTGCCAGCTATGGTTCAGTTTAGATCCCACGTAATAAGCTAATTGAGTCTAAAGGCTTCTTTCAGGCACGGCATCTGTCGGGCTTCTGCCTTCTGTCGGTCCAGATAATTTCTTGGAAGATTAACCTTAATAAAGCATAGCAATCGCATGCACTGTAGCGATTACTCAGTCGACAAGAACAACGCTCTTCAATTAAAAAAAATATAAAATATGCCCGATGCGCTACCGAAAAATTACAGTAATACAGCAATTGCTTAATCACAAAAAGAAGAAACCAATCATAACTCTTGCTGCAATAACGTCGACAATGATTTTGTTACGATATATGTAGAAATTAAAAAATCGTTCCTCATTAAATAAATTTTCTACGGCCAATCACAAGTTGTAAAAACGAAAATTTAGGATACCCATCGTAAAAACGTTGTCATCAAGTAACATAAAACCAAGGTAAGTCCATAATTTTATCTGTTAGATACCTTTTTCCTGCTTTTGAGATCACGTTTCCAATATGGACGTGTACGAGTAAAATTAAATAAAGTATGCTGTAAAAGAAAATTATTTGACGTATATATTTAACGAATTACATAAAAGAATGGTTATTTTTTTGGCGTATTCATGGAGACATACCTATATATATATATATATATCTTTATTCTCATGATATACAAGAATAGGCCGGGGTATGTAGCATGCATTTCGTCGGTATGTTTTAGATACCACGTTATAGGGGTGAGCCTAATGCCGCCTACTTAATATATTGTCTAGAGTTAGTGAAGCTTGAAAGTAAGTTATAAACACGGATTTAGACGCAGTTTAAATTTACACTCTCCTCTTGGTCTTGAATGCTTTTCTGTAGCCATGATCACTGAAGGACTAAGGTGGTGGTCGTCTCAATATCTTGAAGTATAGTTATTTTACAGTACCCAAACATTATTTAATTATAGATTACATTGTGATGCAATATCGTAAAGTCATCATCATAAGTATGTATTGAGTAAAAGAATTATTGCTTCTCAAACTGGTGATGCATTCAAACCATCTATTCTATTAAAATACGGGGGCATTTTTATTTTCAATTACTTTGTAGGGATATCTTTATACGAACCTGATTTTTTTTGCGAGTTTCGTGGTTTGTTAAATCTCAAGTAATATTTGCTTGTCCGTTAGGAAATTCTCAGAGTAAGAGCATCACGAAGTCTGACAATGTGCTCAGCACAAGCTCGGCAATTATTCGGTACATCAAACAAAATAATAGCTGGTGAAATATAGGTACAATATAGCCTTGCTACTCCTTCGGGAATATACAAGAGTCTATATCAACTTTCATATTAGCATAAATGAAGAAATGTCACTTAAATTTCTCTTTAACACAATATTTTCTGTATTCCCAAATGTAAGGCAGGCTGTGTTTGCCTATATTGGGCTAAATTTTGCTACATTTTGTTCTCGCTACAATAAATTGGGCTATGTATATCGATAGCCGAGTATCGTGAGTTATGGCCGCTAACGGTCAGCTGACAACTCGAGTAAAACCTACGCAGCGTCAGCAAAAGTATTACTAATATTTCATGATTTTGGAATTCTTCTACACTAATATAAAATTATGAAGAGGAAAGATTTATTATTGTAAAAATAAATGCATCGGTTTTTGAAAATTCATTCAGTTATTTATTTATTTGCATTAAATAGAACGACTAGCGCCAATTATACTATTTAATAATAATAATAAATAATTGTCGATATCACCATCCCTCATGATGGCAACCTCGTGAAAGCTGAGAAGGAAAAACAGTTAAAATACCTGAACTTAGCACACGAGGTTGTCGATATGTGGGATGTGGACTCGGCAATCATTGTACCGATAGTCGTTACGGTGAACGGTCTAATAGTCAAGAGCCTCGACCAACATCTTAAGAGGCTCGCGTTAGGTGGCTGGGTCAAAGGTCAGATGCAGAAGGCGGTCCTCCTAGATACGGCACGCATAGTGAGGAGAGGAACCTCCTCACTATGCGTGCCGTAGCTCTCTGGACCCCTTACCACCGACAGCTTGGACCTTGTCTCGGTGCCGGTGGGTCTCCATAATTTTTATATTTTTAAATGTTTTTGTTTTATAAATATATTTAAAATGTAATTTTTATTGATTGATGATGAATAAAGGTGATAATAATAATAATATTTAATGACACATAATATGGCATTTTATACTTAAAATATAGTATTTACGCGGTCTCCTCGCAATACCTCATACAATTTTATAAGTAAGCAAGAGTTTAGGTCTTAGAAAGCTTTAAGCTGCTTAAGTGACCCAGGGTATTGGTGAGGTAAAGCGTGTGACAAAACGGTAATATAAGCCACAAGCATATAAAATTACACCAGAAACCGCGGGAGCGAGGCAGTAATAAACGTAGGCAAAACCGCGGAGTAACTAATGCTATATTAAACATCAAAGTAGATGATGAGCGGCGATAGCTCAGTGGGGAGACCAACAGGCTGCAATGCAGAGGGTCTCGGGTTCGAACCCACGTCGCGCACCTCTCACTTTCGGAAGTTATATGACTTTTCGAAATTATGTGCGTATTGATTGACAATTATAGCCTGCTACGTGCCTCGGAGAGCACGTTAAGCCGTCGGTCCCCGCTGCCATGAACATCTATGGCAGTCGTTATTGGGAGAGTGTCGACACAAAGATCTCACTGGGTCGAAGTGTCGCCTATCTGCATTGACTGGCCCCTACATAAGATACATGGGTTCCTAAACTATGAAGATGATAAAGAAATCGAAAATAAGATGCCTTTAATTTATTAGTTAAAAAGGCAACTCCCGCACTAGGAATAACTGTATCGCGGGGGACTTTACAAACATTCAAACAATGGACACAAAAACACCCAGACTCGGAACAACTGTTTGATTATTACACCATTTTTTTGTCTCGTGTGGGGATCGAACCCACACCACTCACTCGGCGCAGCAGCAGTGGCGATACGATCACTCAAACCACGCCATCCGTGCAATTAAGTTCAATAAAGCTCTTTCTATATAGATTAGTAAATTCCAAATACACAATACTGAATCAGAAAGACTGATCACCTTAGGAAACGGCATAATAGAGCCTTACTATCTTGTTGAGAGCCGGATACAACTACCAGATGTTTGGGACATTTATCTTCTACTTGCGGTTATTCTGTTCCACTGTGACAGGGTGCTTTGTTTAACAGCTGAACAAGAAACCTGTTATATACCATATAATTACAAGCCTATTTTGCCCACTGCTGGACAAAGTTCTTCTTTCTTCTACTTCTCCATGTCCACTGCAATCTGGGTTCACACTAACTAATATTATAAATACGAATGTGAATTTGTTTGTTTGTTACGCTTACACCCCTTAACTAGGTGACCGATCATCATCAAATTTCGCATACTCGTTGTCAAGGGTACATAGGGTACCTTTAATTCAGAAAAATACTGTTTCTAACCTAATCTACATTTATGCGAGCGACGCCGCGGGCAAAACCTAATTATAAATACGAATGTCAATTTGTTTATTTCGTATGATTTCACACCTTAACTATATGTCATTTCATCTTGAAAAATACAGTTCCGGAACGAGCAAAGCCGCGGGCAAATGTTAATACTATATGAAGTTACCTTTTATATAAAAACTAAAGTGGTAAAGATGCAATATACTGTAGTTTTTGATTACTTACAATAACGGGCAGGGTCGCTTGCACAATGTCGACCTTAAGAAAAAGATATAAGACCCATATAAGAGAATAGACTCGCCCTCTCTATTACACGAAGCCTATAACATAGTAGACAAAATGTGAGTGTAAAACACCTTTGTGCATCACTTCATGTATAAAGACGTAAAACTTCAGACCGAAGTCGGTCAGCGCGGCCAATCTTAATGGAGACTGGCCATCTGCGCAGGAGATATTAGAGTGCACAAGTGTATGCGCAAACACAAGTTTACTCTCTATTCCCTAACACTCATGATCCGATGGGACGGCAATTCGACACGACCGGAAGGAGATGAAACACAGGACCAACGGCTTTACGTGCTTTCTGAGGCACGGAGGTGTCTAACAGCGCCAACTCTCAACTCCAGGCTGCAATAAGGTTTTTTATCAGGAATATCCTATAACTTTTATAGGTCCGATGATTTGAACCCAAGATATCATGCAAAGCAGTCGCATTCACAACCGTTGCCGCACAGAGGAGTCTCACAAAAAAGACCTTAAAATATATTACGTCAGTATTTTTCAATTTCCTTGCTATCAGTACCCACATTCTTTGCCCGGCTATCACGATCGTCCCAACCCGGAAGGCATCCTCCTTGCTTTTATTTGCATTCACTACCGAAATGATGCCTACAATGCTACCCATACCTTATTCCTTTAATAGCGAGTAGCGTCTTCCCTTTTAGATAATAACGTGCCTATTTTCTAAAGAATATGTAAATTGAAGTAACTTGGGTGCTTTTATGAGATGTCTTGATACTTACGGGATGAACTTGTTTGATAGTTACACGCGGCATGTATATAATCATGCTTGTTGCCGTGAGGGGTAAGCAGAGATCACAAGCTACGAGCTCCAAACATGACAATCCTTTGTTAATGTAAATGCGAATGTCTGCGTGTTTGTTTCACTTTCATGTTTAAACTACTTGACTTATCATCATGAAATTTCGCATACACATTTCCATTGGGTACTTTTCATCCAGGAAAAATACTGTTACTAACATAACCTATCTTATGTAGGCTAAGTATGAGTATGATATATGAGTAGCAGAGCCTCGGTGATTTCAGCATGAATAGACCGGCTCGACCGGGGAAGGACTACCCTCCTGCAGAATATCGACGTGAAATACCAATATTCCTACTGTTGTGTTTCGTTCGGTGAGTGAGAGTGCCGGAGGCCCAATCACCCCCTTTCTCCCATTCCCGCTCCTTCTCCTTCCCACTTCCTTTCCTAAAGGGTTGGCAACGCGCAAGTGATGCCTCTGGTGTTGCAGGTGTTCATAGGCTACGGTGACCACTTACCATCAGGTGGGCCGCACGCTTGTATGACACCACAATTTTATAAAAAAAAAATGATTTATTCGTAAATGTAAATGTTTACGCAAGCGAAGCCCTGGGCCAAAACTAGTTCTAACTAATTATAAATGCGAATGTCAGTTTATTTGCTACGCTTTCACGCCTTAACTACTTGATCGATTATTATGATTTTTCGCAATCACATTGCCAAGGGTATAGAAAAGGTCAAAGGTTAACTTTTGTCCAAAAAATGTATTGTTCCCAAGTGAGCGAAGTCGCGGGCAAAATTTAATATTTTGTAAACCAACAGTCATAAGCCGATGCTTATGTTGCCCAAAGGACCACCGCTACCGATTTATTACGTTCCATGGAATCGAGCCTGAAGCTTTTGCCATCCACTGGGCATATTTCCAAACATTCCCAGTGGACGCCTTTACAAGGAGTTTTGTAACAGAATAACACTGGCCAACCCCAGTATCATATTCGGGACCTTTAGATTGGCTGCATTCACTTCTGCATATTAGGTTATCGATTCGAATTAAAATTGTAATTTAACTTATTTCGATCAATAAAATAGTAAAACACTTTAATTGGAATATTTTTAACTTGACACACAATAATTTTAAATTCTTTAATTCATTATTGAAACATAATATTTACATATATATATTCAGTTGTAAGAAAATAATCGGTATCAAATATATAGGTAGATGAACAGGTAGATGTACATGAACAGGAAAGGCACAAAATGTATTAATTCTTCAGATAGCCAAATATTGATGTGTATTCTATAATAGAGCCATTGTAATACCATTGTGCACTCAACGTATTGCTAGTATTGAAACGACCTCTAAAATCATCAGTGGTTAGAAAGATAATTTCGCCATACGTGCAATCACATATTTGCCGGTTGAATAATGCTAACTAATATTATAAATGCGACTGTGAGTTTGTTTCATGCCTTAACTACTCGACCGATGATCATGAAATTTCGCGTACACGTTGTCAGGGGTACGGAAAAGGACAAGAAAATGGATTTTATCCAGGAAAAATGGTACTGTTCATGTAAGAAATTTATTGACTGAATCTAGATTGACGCGAGCGCAACCGCCGACAAAAACTAGTGTCGTTATATGTCAATTTTCATCATTTAGCTTTAGCAACATGGTCTTGCCTTTGCATTTTCACAAAGCAATCAAAACTGCATAGTAATCATATTAAAGTGTCCGGAACTCAATAAACAATCCATCATGTTGTTCCCACGGGAGAGGCGTCTGATATATGATTCAGTCGTAGGCACACGGGCGATTGGGGAGTTATAAAAGATTCACATATGCTTGACAGTATCTTATAAAAAGGTGCTACGACGCTGTTAAATAATATATAGTCCTAGGCTCTATGAAATTGCCATTTTATTTGTAAAAAATCCATGCACACTATTTCATCGGCTTATCATTGGTACGCATTACCGGAATATAAGATACCTAAGACCTAGGATGAAAAGTTTAGGTCTCAGAATTTCATAGAGGTGAGAAGTCTACCAACTTCAGTTGATACCACTTCAAGCAGTGATGAACCAGGCCTGTGAAGAGGGCTTAGCCCAGCTGTGGCCAGTTTATATAAAGGGCTCATATTATTAATTTAAAACCAAGGCGTGGTCTATCCGAGCGCCAAATTTCATCAAAAACCGTTAAGAGATTTTATATATTAAATTATAATATTGTTGGTTGCGGAATGCGACGTAAACAAGTAACGTCACGAATCATCCGATCTAGTATAGCTAGGTTATAAAAGCGCGCTTGGTGCGCAATGACTCACACTGACATCGAGCGGTGGACGGAACGGACGTGCTGTGTGATCGCTGTTCGGTGATATCAGTTATCTCCTACTATACTAGTTAATGGATTTCTTGAATAATTAAATGATTATTTAAAGGTGAAAGTGCACCTGTTATTTTTTTTAAGCTGTTGCACTTCTGATTCCTTACAATATGAGCACTTCTTGCTGGTTCTGCCCGTATAAAATCTACCGAAACGCATACTGAGATAAAAACTCTAGGCATGGTCTATCTTTATGCCAAATCTCATCCAAATCCGTTTAATGATACCCACGCATATTATATAAAAAAAACTGCCCAGCAACAATTCGCACTGTACTGCACCTTAAAAGTAATTCTTCTATAGCTTCAGTTCATAATGACATCGTATTTTTAATGATTGATTCATCACATTTACTTGTCCTGAAAGTATTCAAAACTATAAAACTCATATTTTAAACATTTTATCACACATGCACCTCTTCACGCACAACACACTAGCATTGGCATAGTATAAATATATATTTATCCATTGTGTAGTACCCATAGTACAAGCTCTGCTTAGTTTGGGCTAAATGGTGTCGTGTGTATGTGATAGAATATATTATTATTATTATTATTATGATTATCGATTGTAGACCTTGAAAAACAGTCGATAGCGCGAATATTCCTATCGAAAATATCGAAATGCTACAATACTATCAATAGTACCGCGTCAAGGTAGTTGATACTATCGATACTATCTATCGACGCGTATCAATAATTTTGTTTTAGTAACTATCGAAGTATTTTCGATACTGTCGGCTGGGAATAAAACAAGCAATAATATGATCAAGCAATACTATCGTAAATTGTTCGACTATCGATAGGGCAAAACTATCGATAGTACCGATAGTGCTGATACTATCGAAATGCAACCTATCGATTGTATCGATACTATTGATCTTTAGCAATAGTATTACTTACTTATTACTTTACCTTATTACTTATTTTTATCAATCGATAGTATCGTTAAGATTCGATAGTTTCGATAGGACTATCGATAGTATGACTGATTTTCAAGGCCACGATCCGATCACGATACTATCGATAGACTATTGCTATCGCAACAACACTGCAACACACATTTCACACCACCTGTTTATTATATGATTATTTTGTAATACAGCTTTAGGGCTGAGCACCTGATATTTTGAACATTGTTATCACACTTACATCTATATATATACCTCAAAGGCTATGCTGTATTAATATTTCACCAGTTTTTATTATAGTATATGATAATAGAAGGTCTTATATTCATATTCTGTTGTAATATACAAGTACAGCTACCAACAAAAACGCAGTGTTGCAAGCTTCCAAAACAAAAATTCCACCTTCGCTAGTCAACGTTGAGAACATTCACCCATAACGAAAAAACAGCAATAAACAGGCTTTAATATCCTTTTTATTACAGATATAATCTCTATACGTATACATTATATCGTAAAGTACGAAATCTGGGCATACAAGCTCATAATTCTAATTTTGTAACTCGTTTAGAGTGTACAAAATGTAAAAATACGAGTTTGAGCGTCGAGTTGTCTTACGCGTAACATACATTCAATCTTGCATGATCGTAAGATTAGGTGGAGACGCGGTTACATACGCGGGAACATGAATCACCTAGATAATTTGAAGTACCTTCCAATCGCCTTTATTTTGTGTTTGTAAAACCATATTCAAATTTTATAGTAAGTAATAAGATATCAAACAACTGTTTGATTTTCATTCAGGTTTGCACAACAGAAAGTTGCAGCCAACTATAAATACTTTAGTTAACTTCGTATTGGTGCAACAAATTACGGATCTATAGACTTGACCACTCTTCACGTAGTGCTTCTACGTACCCAGTTCCATACGATTAGTTCAGCCATTCCAAAGAATAGCCTTTACAAACAGACACATTACAGATAGGCACTTCAATTTTATTTATATGCAGTAAGAAAAATAGATGGCAAACTAGGTAAAAATATATTTAGTGTGTTTCAAAATAATTTGGACGCGCAAAACAACAGCAGCTGAGTGCCATCTTGTCGTTATGGTGATGTCGAGTCGTTAACAACTCAACTACTTAGAAAAGACTTATGGTGTAACTGAATTAAGTCTCATGACTTTCCATTACAGAAAGTACATTTGTATGCAAATTGTAGAAAAATATAATAACTTACATTCTATTTTCTTTGGTATAAACGGACGACTCTTGCACGAATAATCCGTGAATCGTGGGGGACTTTGAAACAACAGATACTAAGAACTATTTTTTATGGGTATACGTTATGTTACGTTATATATATGCGGTGCACCACCGCGGTGTGAATGCAACTACTGAACTTCTCTGGTGTAGGTCTAGGATTTGATACCTGGATTAGGCAAACTATTACTCGGTGTCTAGAACTTGTCTCGGTTGACCGCTATAGGCTCGCTATGGAACCTATAATTAGAGTTGTTGTACACAATATCGGCTTAATATACTTTTGCTAAGCCCTTCGAAGACAGAGGCGGTAACTATGTATATATGTATTTCACCAAGTATGATTTTAGATCCAGCGTAATAAAGGGTTATCTGTCAAACGTCGTACCACTACTCTAAAAATTCCTATTAAAAACCCAATATTACTTGCATCACAATCTGACAATCAATCGCAAGTACGAATGAGAGTGCCGGAGGCCCAATCACCCTCTTTCCCCCATTCCCGTTCCTTCTCCTTCCCACTTCCTTTCCTAAAGGGTTGGCAACGCGCAAGTGATGTCTCTGGTGTTGCAGGCGTCCATAGGCTACGGTGACCACTTACCATTAGGTGGGCCATACGCTTGATGCCAAATTAATTGTAATAAAAACAGATTCACAAATGTATTTGTCGTAGATATTTCTTTTTTGTCCTCGTTTGGGACTAAAACAACACTCGACGCATCATTTAGGTGAAAATGTTGGTCAAATCGATGTTTACTGCTGTTATGGACATCTATTATAGTTGATCATGACTAGGTTGCCTTAACCTAAGTATATTGTCTTGGGTGGATAGGGCGGCGATTCGGGTCGCTGACCTTCCGACTGGTGCAGGTGCTTTCCGGGCACGGATGCTTCGGAAAGTATTTGCACCAGATCGCGAGACGGGAGGCGACCCCGGCCTGCCACGAGTGTGGGGCGCCGGAAGACACGGCGCTCCACACGCTGGTGGCGTGTGCCGCGTGGGGGCCGCAGCGGCACACGGTTTCGGCCATAATAGGCGGAGATCTCTCCCTGCCGAGCGTGATCAACGCCATGCTCGGCGGCGAGAGGTCGTGGCAGGCAGTGGTCTCCTTCTGCGAAGCTGTCATGGCGCAGAAGGAGACCGCGGAGAGGGTCAGGGAGAACAACCTCCTCGCTAACCCTCTCCGGCGTAGACGGACGGGAGCGAGAAGGAGGCGATTCACCCGCCTTCTCGCTCCTGTATACTGGGGTCACTGGTACAGAGCCGGGGGACTCTGTACCGGCTTGCACGGCCCCACACGTATGAGGGATGGCCTTGGTGAGCAAGGCCTTCCCTCCACAGGTGCTGAGGCCCGGTCACCATCAGCCGGGCCAACCGCCGGGATGGTGATTGCTAACGCGACCCCATCCCGCCCCACTCCGTCGGCGGAGGAACTGCTCACCCCTGGTTTTTAGTGTGTATACCGACCCCCTTCAGGGGCGGAGAGTCTCACATAACCACCCTCCCCCCCCGGGGGAGGGGGTATCCATAAAGGATTTTCCTGGGTCAAAAAAAAAATATATATATTGTCTTGTTATCATTGACTGCCTCCGTGGCGCAGCGGTAGTGATTACGACTGCTGTGCATGAGGTCTCGGAATCGAATCCCGAGTCGGGCCAACAAAATATATTTAATTTTTCTGTTTAGAAATCTCAATACGAGCCCGGAGTTAGGAAATTGGCGTTGTTAGACACCTCCATGCCTCGGAAAGCACTTAAAGCCGTTGGTCCTGCGCCTGATCTCTCTCCGGTCGTGTCGAATTACCGTCCCATCGGATCATGAGAGTTAGGGAACAGAGAGTGCACTTGTGTTTGCGCACATACTTGTGCACTATAATATCTCCTGCGCATCTGCATCCAGACTCCGTTAAGATTGGCCGCCGTGGCCGAAATTCGGTCTGGAGGACATTATTATTATGTCCGTAATGACCATTCAAGAACCGAATAACTTTTATTTACGAACGGGGTAACAAAATTGAGGCAAAACGACCAATTAAATCACTCTACGATCCATACAGTCAACCTCAAACCAACTGTCTATATGTTATACAAATTACTGCTTCGTATGGTAATCAAACCCTCAACATAATAAGAACATATGTTAGCAAGGCAGCCTCTGAAACCATTGCGCAGTACATACGATAAACTTTAACCCATTATGATACTGCGTAACGATTATTACGTTATATAATGACCGTTACACAGTATTATATAATACAAAGGTGGTACATTTAAGGGTCATAACGTATACTGCCGAATATTTATGAGAGATAAAAACTGCAAACGTGTCTGTTTTAAAGGTGAGTGAGTCTGATGAGTATTTAATAACAAACAAATTCACGTACAAAACAATGAATTGTAGTTGAAATAAATTAAATTTACTTTTAGATTTATTAACGTTTAGTGTGCGTTTGAAAACAAAAATATTTTAGCTGCTTATATTTGCCATATTTATTTATTGTTATTAATTTCTATGAAGTATTATAATTTAAAGCAGTATCATGTCGCATGAGTATGTATAAGTAGGCAGTATCATGTCGCATGAGTATGTTTAAGTACTGGTTAGCCTATAATTAGTAAATATATCAGTAATTTCAAATTTGTGTTACATTTAAATCTATAATATTATAAAGCTGAAGAGTTTGTTTCTTGGTTGAACGCGCTAATCTCAGGAACTACTGAATCGAATTGAAAAGTTATTTTAGTGTTGGATAGCCCATTTATCGAGGAAGGCTATAGGCTATATATCATAACGCTACGACCAATAGGAGCAGAGCATACATAAAATATATTGCAAAAACGGGGCAAATTCTCTTATGTGAAGCAGACGAAGTTGCGCGGGTCAGCTAGTATATTATATCAGAGCTTTTTTTTAAGGCTTCTCGCGCACTTGGAGTAACTCCTGTGTCGCGGAGGACATTACAAACATTTAAACAACGGACACAAAGAACACCCAGACTCAGATCAAGTATTTGTGGATCACACAAATTGACGACTCGATAGCGTAGTAGCTAGTGTAATCGACTGCCATGCCCGAGATCACGGGTTCGATTCCCGCACAAGTCAAACATTTGTGTGCATGAACATGGATGTTTGTCTTGGTCTGGGTATTTCTATGTATAATAATATGTATGTATTTACAAAATAAAGTATATATGTATGTATGTAAATGAGTCAATTTAACTTAACGATGGATAGATTAACAGTAGAGTCGATGAATAATAACATTTTAATAAAAAATATGGGTAGTATTTAACTGCACAGCAAAAAGATACTAATTGCACAGCAAAATATGCTTACCAAAAATACTAATTGCACAACAAAATATATTTAAAGAGATCATACTAAGTCGACGGTACACCTATTTTTGGATGGGTTTAAGAAGGAACCTAACTAACCTAACCCTTCCGAGACGGAATGCAGTGATTTGAGGCGTATAGGTGCTCGTTATGCTGTGCAATATTTGCTGTGCAATTAGTATTTTTGATGGTCATTATATTAAAGCCCAAAAAATATGAACTTACTTCAAAAACGCTAATAAGAAATATAGAGTACCTATTATATTTTAGTCTTTACTTATCTACGGATTGAATCTAACCAATATGATTAATCGTCGTAGCTACAACCATTACTAAGTTTTACAGTCATCTCATTACGTGTGATTCAACATGGGTGGTGAAATGTCGCTGTTATACATCTCTACCAACCCCTTTGTGGATTTACTCAGCCCTGTAAATCTACCTGTGTAGGTACTCCTTATATAAGATGCGAATGATACACAAAAAATAAAACAAACATATATTTTTGACAGTACTTCATCGTTTTGCCAACATAAGGTACTGATAATGATGAACCACCCGCGCAGTCATATTTAAAAATACTGCAGCAAAATGGCATTCGCGATGATAAATTTGCTTCTAAGTAAAAGTTAAGTGCCAACGAAGATATCTTATTATTTTCCGCAAAGAAATCTTGTAATTTCCACGAATTTAACGTCTAATTACATAAAAGAGAGATAAGGACAGAGTGACGTGCGATTTCGTAATAAGTCATTCAAATCGTACGCAAGTGGGACGCGCGTTAGCGAGAGAAAGCCGCGCTGCCCAGGCGCACCGAACGCTGCGCTCTTTGAAGTTATCGATGACCATAGTGTGTCCATGATCCACACACATTATGTGTGTCTAGATCTCTTATTTCAAAATAAGCTAAGAGGAAGTAAATTAGCATATAAAGCCTCTGTCAAAATGGGTATGTTAATGATATAAGCGAGGTTCGATAAGGATTATGTTATTTATGTATTATTTGTGTTTGTTATTATTATCAATATACTGTTAAATCTATAAATATGTACACATATAAGTATTATATAAATACCAATATTATAATTTAGCATAAAATTACTTTTGCCATCTATGACCACCTTCTAC